>CM046666.1:110758507-112010771 GCA_025594165.1 Tamias sibiricus
ACATGATCTGCTTTGAACTTGGGGAAAATTCTTCTGCAAAAACACTAATAGGAGGGACCTAGGGCAGGACGCACATGATGAAATTCAAATGCGTATTATATAAAAATCCTCTGGTGGGGGTGTCTTGATATTGAAGTTACAGTGTGAAAGTTCTAGGGCTCCACTGGGCACCTGCAGGCCGCTGGATTCCGTTCCTGCTCTGCGGCTGCTCAGAAGCATCCCGCACACGTGGGCCCCGCGTACTCGGTGCAGAGCCTGCAGGTGAAGGCCGCAGAGCCTCCCGAACGGCTGCCCGCTGTCCTACTACTGGGTCGCCGAGGCTTCGACTCTGCCGGGCCTGGCCTGCCCTGGCCCAGGGGCCAGGCGCGCCGCCTCCAGTCCTGCTCCTACCGTCCGTGACGCTGGGCGCCTCGGGAGGGTGTTTCCCCGCCCGAAGCGGCGCGGCAGAGAGGGCGGAGAAGCGGGCAGGCCGCGGGCCCGGCTTAGGAGCTCCGAGGCCCCACTGGCCCACCAGCGCGGCTGCCGCCTCCCGGCCCGGACCATCAGCCCCGCACTCGCTCACCTTGAGCTGCCCCACCAGCCGCAAGAACTGCAGCAAGGGCCGGGCCCCGACGCCCACAGAAGCCGAAGCCATGCGGCGCCGATCCCGCGGGTGGAGCCGGCAGCGGCCACCCGAGGCTCCGCCCCCTCCGCCCCGCCCCTCTCCCCTCCCGCCCTGCCCCGCCCCGCCCCTCTCCCCTCCCGCCTTCTACTTCTCCTCCTCCTTCCTCCACCTCCTGCTTCCTCCACCCCCTCACTTCTCACCCTGGTTTTCTTAGGCCCTTCTGTGGATTGTCTCACCTTTCTGGCTTTGTTGGGTGCTGCTTGGGCATTGCGCTCTCTATAGCAATGACAATACTTGGCTTATACTAGGAACTTAACTGTGCCGCACTCTATTCAACTAACTGCATCAAACTTTTACAGGGAGTAACGTTGCAGTGCGAGAGGTGAGGCAAGCATGTAAAGGGGCGGCTTGGAGAAAGAGAGCTGCTCAGTGTTGTATCAGAATTTTGCCTTTTAGTAACTCAGGTTCTAATTGGGGAAAAGAGAGAGCTCTATTTCAAAGTGGGAAATCTATGAGCATTTTAACAGAGGCACTAGGAAACTAATGTGGACGGGAAAAGTTAATTAGGCATGGCAGAAGACTTTGGAGGCAGCCTAAATGAACTAGGGAGTAAGAGCAACCCAGGGTGAAATCAGAACCGTGCTTAAGAAGCTTCTATTCCAAAAAGATGGCCAGGTCTGCCCCAACTATCTGTCTGGATTCCATCAACAACCAGTAGTACCAATTTATAAGGGCAGTTAGTGGACAGGCAAACTGAGAGACCCAAAGAGAGGAATAATGAAGAAGAGAGGTTGGGAATTAAAAAAAATAAAAAATGGATTTTTTTCATTTGTAAGAGAAATGCCTGTTACATACTTGGCACTAAGTGCTGGTGTTTCTGAGAACTAGACAGTTTTGGTCTTTGCTGCTTGTACTGCTTACAGGTCCATGATCTATTCAGTCAGGGTCAGAAATCTGCATCAGGAACTGTAGTAGAAAAATTCATCTGCACAATTATATGTATTCATTACAGCAGAAAGATATTGGTATAGAAAATTGCTAAATAGCTTCAGTAGAACCCTGCCTAAGAGAGCTAGCATCTGTGAGCAGTATCCCATATGGCAAAGACAGCTCTAAAAAAATAAATTAAGAGGGTGCTCGGTGCTGGGACACCTTCCGTCTGAAATGCACCTGGATCTCCCATAGGCCCAGTGTGCAGCTGGTCTAAGGCTGAGATGGACTAGCAAGCTGAGGAACTGCATTGCTAGCAGGCTGTGCACCAGCCCATTTTGGATAATGAGAAGTCAATGCCCATCTTGGATATGTCTGTCTTCTGGCAGCAGTGGAGTACACACCTCTTGGAATTGTTCATTCAACACTTTCCTTAGGGCACAGAGATGTTAAGGACCTTTTTGGTGTCTGCTGAGTCACCTAGGCAAACTGTGGTTGAGAGCCCTATAGATGAAGACTGGGAAGTCTGTTTGTTGTCTTTTTTTTTTTTTTTTTTTTTTCTTTCTCTCTTTTGATGAGTTTGGATGTCTTATGTGGATACATACCAGATATCAACCACATAGATAGGATCAGTGTGGCCAACCGTTCATGAGATCTGACCATCTCAGACAACACCAAAGGATTCATCGGCAGCTCCCAGATCCCCAGACCTACAGGCCAGCAGTGGACAGAAGGATGGTCTTCTTGCTCCTGGTCTTTAGGTATTTCTTCTTCCTCCTCTCATTTTTACTTTTCTACCTGAGCCTGCCTCCACCCAGCTTGTCTCTTTTGGTGGTATAGGCTTAGATGAAGTCAGAAAGATTTACAAGGCAATGTCTAAGCCAAAGTGAAGCTCTAGATTCCATTGAAGTTTCCACAAAACCCTCAAAAACTGTCTCAGCTGTCCTCTCTGGGGACACCTACTTTTGTTGTTTAACCAGATGGGAAGATGAAGCACAGCAGAGATGGAGAGCTTTATTTAAAAGCTCTTAATGTTATTTCATTCTCCAGCTTGAAACCTTTTAGTTACTCTCCTTTGCCTCCTACATAAAATCAAAGTTCTTTATCTTGGTCTCCCCAGTTTCCAGAGCCAGACCAGGTTCAAATCTTGAACTTTCCACTCAGGATCCTATGACTGTGGGCAGGATCTTTGATCACCATAATTTATCTCCTCTTCTGGAAAATGAAAAAGAAGTAATGGACTGTATTGGGCATGTTGTATGTACTACATGAGAATATCTCTGGCATTCACCATCCACATTCCCAAAGCTTCTGCCTCTTCCCACCAGAGTCAGATGGAATGTCTCACTTCAGGGCATAGGTCTAGCAATCCATGTAGCCCCAGCAATGTAGAAGTATAGATGATTAATACTCACGGGGTAAATTTTGACTACTGGGAAATGGGAAGTAGGAGAGTTAGGCAGATAAATTCCCATGAATTGCTGCAAGGCATCATTTTCCCCAAACAGTACTTTCTATGAGGAGATTCCCAAGCATCCAGGGCACAGGCCTGCTGTACCTCTTCAAGGCTTGTCCTGAAGCAGTGGCTGCTTAGAAATGCATGACCCTGAACTGTCTACATTCTTTTCTGCCTCACTCCATTTTCTCACTCCTATTGCCTTGGGTTTATATCTCCCGAATATGACATCAGTATTTCACTCCTTGTTTTAGGTTCTGTATTCTAGATGACTTGATGAAAGGAGAAGAGGACATTAGCCTGGGGCCCAGAAGGACAAACCCATCAATGGCAATTCCTCCTCCTCCAACTGGACCACCAAGTAGTAGATGTTAAAGGGCCTGTTTTGCCCTACTCTCCCTGGGGTCGAAGGGAGATGACTATCCAACCAGGTAGATTAGAACCTCAGTCTGGACTCAGCAGACCATTTTATTGACCAGTAACTAATGGTAAGAAAGGAACTTAATCAAGCTATCAAGTGGCAGAGCTAGGATTCCAACCAGGATTATTATGCTCCAGAGGTGGTTCTCTTCCCTAAGAGATGGTACCTTGTATAGGTGTTGGCCTGAGCCCAGTCTGGTCTAGCATTGTCAAGTGATGGCCACAGAGATGAATCAGGTCTCATTCCTATGCTCAAGGGATCATCTTGGTCCAGGGGCAGAGGGATCCACCTAGGTACAGTGACCATGGGGAAGATGAGCCCCCCAAAGAGAAAGGTCAGAAAGGCTTTCTGAAGGAGGTGAACTTTGAGCCCAGTATGACTGTAACATCTAGAAATTCCTCAAAAGTTCTTCAAAAAAAGCTGAGCAGGTGAAGGAAGAGGGGAGAATATTCCAGAGAGAACACTGGCAAGTGCTCAGAAGAGTCAGTTTCAGGCTTCCATAGTACAGAGAGCACCAAGGCTTTGTGGACCCACAGTGAAGAGAGTGGAGACAACTAGAGAATCTGTCAGAGAAGAAAAGATTTCTCAAAGCAGTCCCTGAGTCAGACCTGAAGGACTCATGGGGCTTAGCTGTGCCTCCCATTTTCTGAACATATACCCTCAGTCATGCCCTGTGCTGGGCACTAGGGTTCAGCGGTACATGAAGGCCCCCTACCACTGTTGTGTGGCACAAAGATCATGGACAACAATTCTGAAGGTGCTTAGTGCTGCCAAGAAGAGGAGCAGACCTCTACATGTTCAATTTTCTTTTTCTGGGCCTCTAGGGAAGCCCCAGAGACTTGGCAGTGCTGGCCCCTCCCTCCTATTCCTACACTGACTCCATCCTGTATGGCTGCCTTGGACTGTGCAGCTAGTGGCCCCAGCATACATAGGATAGGCATCTGGAGGCAAACTCAGGATGTACATGATTTAAAAGAAAGTGGGGAAAAAGGCAGATGAGGCTTGCGTGTGACCTAATCACTGGATCCAAGGACTGAGGTCTGGGATGCCAAATGTTTTTTATTCTGAGCTGCGCACCAGGTCCCTTCCATGAAGCAGGACATCTTGGTTTAGTGAATCGGGGCTAGTCTGTCTTATGTCCACCTGGCTCAAACACAACTCTGTGGGTAGGGGCAGATTGCTTGTTGGGATGCAGGAGGAAAGGTCTGGGTGGTGACTCATCACTTGCTGAGTAATGCACATGGAAAGAAACCAGAGTGTGCAACAGTAGATGAAATAAGCCCTGCCTTGTAAAGTTGGTGATCTTGTAGAGGACAAATGTTATTAGAAATGTCTATAGTTGTGTTATTATAAGTAATGGAAGAAGAATAGATGAACCCAATTCATTTTCTATGTATTGGGGTATCTATAGTACATGCAAAAAATTATGCATATGCTATTTAAATCATAGCAAATATTTACTCTTTAGGTCACTTGAGAAAAAAATTTGCTTGAGAAAAAGAACTTTTTTAGTCCTTCATCCATCTCCCCAGAGGGAATCACTATCCTGAATTTTGATAAACCCTGTCTTTGCTATTTATTTTTATCAAAACAGCATCATCAACAACACACACCCCTAAACAATAAAAATTGGTTTTGTAAGATATTTAGATTGTTTACACTGTTTGGGGTTCATTGAACTTCTTTAATCTGAGGGTGTGTAGCCTTAATAAAAATTAGAAACATTTTACAAAACAAATTAAGGGCTGGGGGTGTGGTTCAGTGGCAGTTCACTTGCTTGCTTGAGATCCTGAGTTCAATCCCCAGTGACAACAAAAAATAAATGTATAAATAAAAATTATGAAGACATGAATGGTTGTGAATATACTTTGTATAGAACCAGAGACATGTAAAAATGTGCTCTATATGTGTAATATGAATTGTAATGCATTCTGCTGTCAAATATAACAACTTAGAATAAAAGAAAAACATTTAAAAAATAAAAAGTAATTAAACACTTTTGGAACTCTACTATCAAAATAAAAAGCTATAAAAGCACAAATTTCTGATACCACCACTCACCAAGCCATTTGCATGGCAGAACTGAGTTTCCATGAGTTGATGATCCCTGCTTGTATCTTTATTTATAGCCCTTACACCCTTCCTTCCTATGGGTTGCACTATCACAACCTCCCATATGACCTTCAGAGTGGATTGGGTTGGAAATCATCATATTGAACTTGTGTGCCAATGTGTGTCTTCTGAGTAAAAATAAAGTGTGTATTTCTTAAATATGCCTTGATAAAAGTGGAGCATCTTAAATAGCACCTATCACACTTATTTGAGATTTAGCACTAAAAGGAAGTTACTCATATGAAAAAATAATTTTCAATGGGAAAAAAAGATGAAATTTCCATGAATGCCAGGTGTCTGAAGCCACTGGCATTACTTAGAGATCAGCCACAAAGGAAAACAGTGCCAGCACTGGAGATTGCCTTGATGGGTTGATTTAACTTTCTGAGAAACCAGTGTAATGCAGCTGGAGCATGAGCAGCTTGTGTATGTCGATCGTGCAAGACCATGTGGACAGTTTCTCATAATCCATTCATTTCACCTCTGTACATTGCTGTATCGCCTAATGTGAGTTTGTTGCAGGACACTTCGTATCCAAACTATAACTCTGACTTATTCCTGAGAGTGTTTACTGTTTGGTTGATATAAGAGACACACATGCTAGAGGTTCAGCAGCTAGTCAAGGCAATTTACAATATGCAATTTATTAATTCGAATGTTTATTAATTTCCTGATTTATGGCACTGGGGATTTACCAGTGAATAAAATAGATCAAGTTTCTGCCCTGTTACAGAGGGCTTACATTATAGTTAGGGAAAGATAGATAATCAAAAAACAAACTAATATGTCAGATGATAAGAAGTGCTTGGAAGAAAAATAAGCAGAATAAGGTGGCTAGAGATGTGGGATTTAATTTATATAAAGTACTCAGAGAAGAACTCACTCTGAAGGTGATATTTAAATAGAGACTTCAAGAAAAAAAGAGAGTCACAAGGACACCTGGGGATAAATGATCAGGTGGAGGCAGTTTAGGTGGAGAGAGCAAACTCAAATTCCTAGAGGCAGAAATATACATAGCCATTTCCAGGACCACAAAGATGCTGTGTGGTCAGAACTGAGAAAATGAAGGAGAGAATAGTAGTGGTGAGATGAGAAGAAGGTGAGTAATCCATTCATGGAAGTCCTTGGAGGCCAATGTCAGGGCTTTGGCTTCTATTCTGAATGAGTGGGGAAGCAGTTGCAGGCCTTGGAGCAAGAAGGAACCTGCTTCTGATTTAACAGATGCAGGCTGTTTAACAGATTACTGGTTGCTCCCTTGAGAGTAGACTATATGGGGCAGGAAAGAAGAATTAAGACCAGTTAGGAGACTATTAAAATAACTCTGCTGAAACATGATCTGGATTTGGTCCAGGGTGGTGGCAGTAGAGGTTCAAGGCCCCAAAGCCCCCAGCCTTGGCCATGGTTTTACATTCCACAGTTTCAGTTACCTGCAATCAAACAAGATCTGAAAATATAGTATAGTACGATAGAAAAAAAAAATTGAGATAGAGACCGTATTCATATAACTTTCATTGCAGTATATTATTATAATTGTTCTACTGTGCCATTGTTGTTGCTAATATCGTACTGTGCCTAATTTATAAATTATACTGCATTATAACAGTATACAGTTGGTCAGGATGGTGCATACCTGTAATTCCAGCAACTGGGGAAGCCGAGGCAGGAAGATCAAGAGTTCAAAGTCAGACTCAGCAACTTAGTAAGGCCCTAAACAATCTAGCCAGACCCTGTCTCAAAATAGGATATAAAAATATAAAATATAAAAAGTGGCTCAGTGGTTAAGCATCCCTGGGTTCAATCCCTGGTACAAAAAGAATCATACATATAAAAAAAATAGTATGTAGGGGGTTAAGCACTACCCTCATTTCAGACATCTATGGAGGGTCTTGGAACATATCCCCCTGATAAGTGAGGGGACTGTTGTAGGGAGATTTGTTGAATTTGAAATATAGTTTGAAAGTAGGACTAATAGGATTTGTGATAGACTAGACATGGGGCATAAGAGAAACAGAGGAGTTAAGGGATGATTTCAGAAGTCTTTGCCAGACCAACTAAAAGGATGAAGCTGCTACTAAGCTAGAGAAAACTGCAAGAGTAGGTTGTGGGGAAGGGTAGAAATCAGAATTTCTGGGCATGTTAAATTTGAGATGTCTATTAGAGAGTCTAAGATACAAATCTGGAGGTGAGGTAAACATTTTGTGCATCACCAACATATAACATAGTGCATGAAATTCAATGAAATCACCTGGCAGGAAAGTGCGGATGAAAAAATATATATATCCAAGACCTGAGCTCTGGAGCACCCAGATATTTATAGTTTGGGAGACCAAGAAGGAGCAGCCAGTGAGGTAGGAAGAGGATTAAAAGAAATATATATATATATACATATATATATATATATGAAGAGGATATATATATAATATATATAGGAAGAGGATTAAAAGAAATATATATATAAATATATATATAGGAAGAGGATTAAAAGAAATATATATATTTGAAATATAGTTTGAGGATTAAAAGAAATATATACATTTGAAATATATAAATATATATTTGAATATATATATAAATATATGAATATATATAAAAATATATATAAATATATAAATATATAAATATATATTTGAAATATATATATTTCTTTTAATCCTCTTCCTATATATATATATATATATATATATATATATGTACTGGGGATTGAAATACATATTTATATAAATATATATATTGAAATATATATTTCCTATATATTTTGGTACTGGGGATTGAACTCAGGGGCAGTCAACCACTGGGCCACATCCCCAGCCCTTTTTTGTATTTTATTAGAGACAGGGTCTCACTGAGTTGCTAAGTGCCTTGCCATTGCTGAGGCTGGCTTTGAACTCGCGATCCTCTTGCCCCAGCCTCCCAAGTGCTGGGATCACAGGCGTGCACCACCACGCCTGGCTAAAAGAAATATTTTGAAGTGGATTAAAAGAAATACCTAGAAGGAAATATTTTAAGAAGGAAGGAATGTGGTCAACCAAGTCACTGTCATATCAGAGAAGGACCCAGATTTGACTCCCCAATCTCCTACATTCTGTATCATTGGTGACCTTGGCAAGGGTGGTTTTCAGGGCAGTAGGGCAAGCAGAAAATCTAATGAGATGGTTCCAGGGAGAAAGGGAGTATAGATTGCAACTGATTGGAATTTTAAAAATGTCTGCAGTTATTATGGTCATTTTAAAGTAGATATCACAGTATGTTTATTTACTGATGGAGGCTACTTAGTAGAGAGAGAAAATTGCTAATAAAAGAGAGGAGAGAAATGTTGAATGTTGGCCTTGAGTAGGGAAAAAGAGGATGTGTGTGATCTAGTGTACAAGTGAAAGGCTGGCCTTAGGAAGATGGAGAAATCACCTACAATTCAGGAGGAAGGCAGAGTACATGCCGAGTAATCAATGGCAGACGTGGCTGTGGGAGATTGTAGAAGTTCTCTTCTGATTGCTTCCATTTGCTTACCAAAACAGGAAGCCCAGCGTCAGCAGGTTTTCCTGTAGCAACTAGCAACCTCCTTGTCTCCTGTTTCTCAGCAGTTAGACACATGGAAGGTCTATTTCTCTCACATGCTAAATGTCAGTTGCTAGGTGGTGTCCTAACATCATTTAGGGAGCCGGGTGATATTGTACTCCTCTTGCCAAGACTGGAAAAAAGAAAAATGGCACCTGAGCTATTAAATCCTGTCCCTTGGAGTGATATATGACCTTTCTTCCACATATTATTGGCAAAATTGCCACATCTAACTTCAAAGAGGAGCTGAGGAGTTCAGTCCTACCATGCTCCTGGGAGGAGAGGAGGTCAGAATATTAGTGAAGGGAGGAGGAGTCATTGGAGGGTTTAGGAGAAAGAAGAAGAAGACATAAAATAGGCATTTTGGAATATGGTACAATGAAATGTTGAATTTGACTAGAACCACATGAATGCCAAGGGCAGTGGGGATTGTGATAAACGCAGTTGGGATGTGTAACCGGAGCCATTTCATGATAGTGGGTGATGATAAATAAAGGAAAGACCAGGGACAACGTAGTCAGGTCCACTGGAAGAACACAAAAATAAGTGAACAAAAGATCCAGGGGAATCAGGAAGATGAGGATACTGATTTTCAGGATACAGTGAGGGGCATCCTACAAATGGCCTACTAAGCAACAAGCCTGCAAGCCAGATGGTGTATATCCAGGACAGCCTAACATGTTTTCTTCTGAGCGGTGTCACCTGCCTCTTTTGCTGGCAGAGCCTTGATTTCTTTTAAGCTTTTCCTCATTCATGCAGACTTGATTTAGTCTTCCTGGGAATCCTATCTGTATTTGCACCTCATGTACAAAATACATATAAGTTCTCTTCTTGCAGCAAGCCACGAAATTTCTCCAAAGTTAACGGGTGTTGGAAGACATTGAGCAGCTAAGAAATTATGAATTGGATGTATGCCTCTTTTGAGGGGCCCTGTTTCAAAGATGCAATGGATTTTAAAGGGGTTATTATTATCCCCAAATAGATTATTACTGTGAATGCTTAAGGAATACTTCCATTTCTTGATTTTTCTGAACTGCAACTGTTCATCAGGACTTAACGCAGTATTTCTATCAAGCCCAGCTGGGACAGTTTGGTCTTCAAGCCCTAAGCTGATCACCATTCACAGATTGTTAGAGCTGCCCCTGGACACATCTGGGTCACAGAGTGGTGAGCTTCTGCATGTGTGTAAAGAAGCATTGCTGTACTGTTTTGTTTCATTTTTAATTGTGTCAGTAAATGATCCTCTAAACCATTTCACTAAACAAACCAAGAAGAAAATGACTGCAGCAGGTAGGATAATGAGCTCCCAAGGATGCCCAGTGCTGATCTCCAGAACTTGTGATAATGCTACATCCCATGGGAAAGGGGAACAGTAGCAGATGGAATTAAGTGTGCTAATCAGTTGATTTTAAAATAAGGAGATCATCCTGATTTGACCAGAGGAACCAAATGTAATCACAAGGGTCTGTAAAGGTGAAAGAGGGTGGCAGAAAAGAGAATGGCAAAGCCATGTAGTGTTAGGAAAGCTCACTGGCCAGGGCTGGCTGTGACAATGGAAGGATGCCACAGACCACAGACTCCACAGCTGGGAAAGACGAGATTCTCTTCCAGAGCTTCCAGGAAGGAAAGCAGCCTGGTAGATGCCTTGATTTGAGCCCAATGAGACCTAGTTGGATCCCCAGACCTATAAGAGAATGAATTTGTGTTGTGTTAGCTGCTAAATTGGTGGTAATTTGTTACAATAGTACTAAGAAGCTAGCACAGTACCTAATCCTATTGGATGACCTTGGCCCCTTTGTTACCAGTTGAGCTTCCCTGCCTCTTTTACTGAAGAAATTAGCCACCCCGTGTCTATTCCATTGACCAATGATGGATTTCAGTCACTAGGTGGCCAACCATCTCCCTTTAGCAATGGTGGGAACAGGAACCAATTCATCCCACAGAACAGGGGAGCTGTTTAAGGCAATGTGCAAGGGAGGCATTTAATTGAATAAACTGGAAGAAAAAAATGTTTGAAATTAGAGGGATTCTTTTGAATATCCTGAAATCGTTTAGAAGTTGTGTTGCTTATGAATTTTTTTTTCTGTTATTATGTGAGGAACTGGGGAAGAAGATAGACATAAATGGATTGATCTGAGTAAAGAAGCCCAGAAAAACATTAAATATTCTTTTAGAACTGACTAAATAATAGAGATCAAGCCGACTGAAATTGGAGTACTTTTTTTTTCTCTTTAAAAATATCCAAGAAAGAAATGCTGCTTCTAGAGACTGGGTTGTAGCTCAGGGGTAGATGCTTGCTTAGCACGTGTGAGGCACTGGATTCAATTCTCAGCACTACATAAAAATAAATAAATAAAATAAAGGTATTGTGTCCAATTACAACTAAAAAAAAAAAAATTTTTTTTTTTTTTGCCCCGGGGATTGAACTCCGGGACACTTGACCACTAGGCCACATCCCCAGCCCTTTTTTGTATTTTATTAGAGACAGGGTCTCACTGAGTTGCTAAGTGCCTCTCCACTGCTGAGGCTAGCTTTGAACTTACTATCCTCCTGCCTCAGCCTCCCAAGTGCTGGGATTACAGGCGTGCACCACGTGCCTTGCTAAAAAAAATTTTTTTTTAAATGCTGCTTCTGCAAGCTTTATCTTTCTAGATAAATAATAACAACATCTGGTCCATATCAGTGTTTCTCAACCTAAATGATTTTTGCCATAAGGGTACTAGTGGCAGTATATGGAGAAAATTTTGGTTGTCACAAAGTTGGAGCAGAGGAGGGGAATTGCGGAGTGGGATGGGTAGAAACCACGGTGGCTCTTAAAATCCGTATAGGGTATGTGATAGCCTTTTACAACAAGAATTATCTGGCACAAAATATCAATAGTGCTGAGATTAAGAAACCACATTCTACATGTTCAAAAAGAAAATGCTTAAAATCGCATTCATCATCTTATTGATGAGTTATAATCAGCAGAAAATTGATGCTATGCTTATATTAAAATGAATGAAAAAATAAACAACGTTCGCACAGCGGCAGCTCCTCTTTAAAGTCATGTAGAAAGGCTCCTGAGCTTTCCCCTGACAGAGACTCTGGAAAGACGAGGGGGGAATTACAGGCTGGCTTTGATCATTTATGTAACTAGGTTAAAGTAGGGCAATTCAGCTCAAAGAAGATAAATGTAGGATATTAAGACTGGGAGGGAAGGAACGTTACAAAAGAAAAGTGTGTTCAAGAAAAGGAGATGGGGCTCTGTTCTGCTTTGCCACTTTCTTGCCTGTGGCAATATCACAGTGTCAAAGGGTGCACACCACCTGTGCCATAAAGCCAGCCATTAACTAAAGAGCCACTGTAGCACTTTCTGCTCAAGGAAGCAGCAGAGGGAACCAAGTCCGGGGACTCAGTGTGCTGGGGACGACATTGCCTTCTTCCCAGATCACCTCAAGCTGAGCAAGGATAGTCTGGTCTCCAGGCTCCAAGCCAATCACCATTCACAGATTGGCAGAGCTGCCCCTGGACACATCTGGGTCACAGAACAGAGAGTTTCTGCATGTGTGTAAAGAAGCATTACTGTATTGTTTTGTTTCATTTTAAATTGTCTCAGTAAATGATCCTCTAAACCAGTTTTCTGGAAAGCCCTCATGTCTCCATGATGACCAACTTCAGTGACTGAAGATTCTCATACATGAGTTTTGAGCTTCTCTGTTGTCCTATTTTTTAGCATGTGAAATAGACTTGAACTTTAATCTCTCTGGAGCCATCAAAGCCATGGTTTGGTCCTATTCATCTGCTTGCATCATTAAGAATAGGGTAGAGGTTCCAGGTGAATTTTACAGCAGACCTCAATGACTACTACTTGCCTCTGGGAGCTGCTATCTAGTGAACCAATAGATGTTTTAGGCTCAGTGGCATAGTCCCTCTCCAGACACAGACAAAGGAATAAATGAGGGCATGTACTCAGTAGTGGCCTTTTCTTTTTTTAAATAAATTTGGTTACTCCTGTAAAAACAGCAGCAAAGTTGAGTGCAGTCATCAGTAACTATGAGAAATTGATTCCAGGACCCCCTGCAGGTACCAAAATGCACAAATGCTCAAGTTCCTTATACAAAATGGCATAGGATTTGCATATAATTTCTGCACATTCTTCTGTATGCTTTAAATCGTCTCCAGATTATTTATAATATCCAATACAATGTAAGTGCTATATAAGTAGTTGCTATACTGCATTCCATAGGAAATAGTGGGGGAAATGTCTGCATGTGTTCATTATAGATAGAATTTTTTTTCAGTCCACAGTTGGTAGAATCCAACTGCAGGTATAACGGGCCAATTTTTTTTTTTTTTTTTTTTTTTTTGGTACCAGGGATTGAACTCAGGGGCACTCGACCACTGGGTCACATCCCCAGACCTTTTTTGTATTTTATTTAGAGACAGGGTCTCACTGAGTTGCTAAGTGCCTCACCATTGCTGAGGCTGGCTTTGAACTCGCGATCCTCCTGCCTCAGCCTCCCAAAGTGCTGGGATTACAGGCGTGCACCACTGCGCCCGGCTCAGGCCAATTTTTATATGTATAATATGTTACAACAAAGGAGACCAAGAAATTTTCTAATAATATTCAGTTTCCATCACTTGGAATTATTATTATTTTCTTCCAACTGAAGGAGATGCTATTATTGTTGTTCCAGTTCCTAATGGTGAAGTATACACCTCTAAGTTTAGCAGTAAAACTTTCTCAGGGGTCATAATTCCAGTAATTGGAGTGGCATGCAACCGTCAAGATTAAAAGAGGAAAAAGGTTTGAAAAGTGTGAAAATCAGAAAATGGTACAAAACAAAACAAAAACAAATCTGCAGCTTCCAGCATTGAACCATCCAACCAAAACACAGACTGCATCTGGCCCAGTGTGGCACTTGGCCCTTAGTAGTCGCTTGATTTGAAGTCCAGAAGTAGAGCCACATCAATATCTTATAAGAGTCGTGAAAGACAAACCACATCAGCAGGCAAACCAAGAAGTATGGAAGCATGAGAGAAGAGAGAAGAAAATGCGACAGCGGCATGGCAAACTGGTAGGAGGTGGTGCATGCTGCCAGGTGTAGGAATAAGGATGGATGTGAGGGAAAATAAATACCAAAATTAACCAGTCAATCAACAAGCATACTCCACAAAGTAACAAAACAAAGCATGAAAAAACCTCCTGTGGAATCTTATCTCCCTAAGTAAGGACAGTTGCTAGAGAGGCAGGTCATCAGCATGGGAAAGAGGACTTCAATGCGAGCACAGGAGCACTTGGATGGTCATGATAATGTCTGTCCTTAAATAACACCTGATTTGTGCCAGGCACTTTGCTGGCTTATCATTCAAACTCAAACCACCCTTCAGAACATCAGCAACTGCTTTCTGTAGGTGAGGAAGCAGACCCTGAAGGGTTAAATGACAAGACCCTTTAAGTTGCCAAGAGTCAGGATTTAAACTCGGAAACACTGTGGCTAATTATTTTCCAGTACCTGTACTGCCTCCTGGGACTTGCTAGGGTCAAAATGTGGACAACCTGGCAATCATGAGGGTCTTCTGAGTGGGGTTATCACTCCATGCAAAAAGAGGAGACGTCAGAATGTGCAAATACTACTATGCATTGCATAATGACCTTTTGGTCAACTGTGGACCTCACATACAATGGTGGTCCCATAAAATTATAATGGAACTAAAAAATTCCTGTGGCCTATTGACACCAGAGGCCTCACAAGGTCATAGCATGATGCATTACTCACATGTTTGTGTTGATGCTAATACAAGCACATGAAATGATGTACAGTAATAACACTTGATAATGATATTAAACAATTATTACTAGTTTAGTATTTACTACATTACACTTTTATTGCTATTTTAGAGTCTCCCTTCTACTTATTTAAAAAAAATATGTTTAGGGGCTGGGGTTGTGGCTCAGTGGTAGAGTGCTCGCCTAGCATGTGCACGGCCCGGGTTCGATCCTCAGCACCACATAAAAATAAAAAGACATCGTGTACAACTAAAATAAATAAATTTAAAAAAAATGTTTACTCTAGTCTGTCACTGTGATGCATGCCTATAATTCCAGTGACTCAGGAGGCTGAGGCAGGAGGATTGCAAGTTGGGGGCCAGCCTCAGCGTATTAGTGAAGCCCCAAGCAACTTAGCGAGATCCTGTCTCAAAATAAGAAAAAATATAAGAAAAGGGCTGGGGATGTTGCTGAGTGGTTAAGCCCCCTCGGCACCCCTCCCCCCCAAAAAAATATTTATTGTAAAGCAGCCAAAACATCATGCCATAATACAATGGCAGACACTCACATACCTCGTGCTCACCGTGGGCCTTGATTGCATCAAGAGAGGTCACACTGATGGCCAGGGCTGTAGCTCAGAGGCAGAGTGTTCACCTAGTATATTTGAGGTCCTGGGTTTGATCACCACCACCACAAAAACATTATGAAAGTGTCAAAGAAGTTATGTGGCGTGACTGACCTGTGCCATCTAGGTTTGTGTCGAGACACTATGTGTTTCAACAAGGATGAAATTGCCTAAGATTTCTGAGAACATGTCCCACTGTTAAGCAACACAAGACTATACCTAGTGAATCTGAGGTGGCCATCTGGCCAAGAAATCATATTTTAGAACTTAGAAATAGCAAGCAGACATGTTCTCTATAGAGGGTATTGCACTGCAGGGTTTCTTTGGGGATGTATTAGATTCTTCACACATGGTTGGTTCATCATAATCACAAAGGCAAATTTTCGATTTAGGTCAAGTGCCTTTTGTGGTGGCTGCCCTTGTCATTTTGAAGTGTGACTTGACCTTAGTAGGTTGGAAAACCAAGTGGCAAACCACAAAGACACAGAGAACCTTCCTTTTGGAATTACACTTCTGAATTCCTGGAATTTTTATCATGATGATGGTACTAGATGGAAAGATGCTTGGGGGTAGATGCCGTGTCCGATCCATCTTTTAACTGCAGAACCTACAACCTAGCATGACATTCTTCTGCCACGGTGATGAGACAAGGTTAGTGGTAGTGTGAAAGGAGACCCACTTGAGGAACAGCATCGCCTTGGCCAGAGGCAAGGAGGTGTGAGCCCTCCATGTTTGTAGAGTTGACACAAATCCGGAGCTCAAAATGTTAACGTAATGAACAAGACCAGTCACTTCTGCAAGAATAGATGCTGTTGGTCCAATGTTGCCATAACATTGCCATAAACCAAGGTGTCCAGGATTGAGCCATGTCTATTCACCTCTTTTCCCACACCCGGTGAGCCTGGGGAGGCAGGGAGTCTGGGAGGAAGCAGGGTAGTACTTCCTCCTCTCCAAGGCCAGGGCCCATTCACTGCCTGAGCCACAGCTGAGCAACACGGGTTCCTCACTAACTTTCTGTTTCTTCTCATCCCCTCTTCATGTAGCTTTTCAACTTCCCTTAAAGCAGGAACAGCAATGGGCCTGAAAATGCTTTCAGCTGCTTCCAATTCTCTCCCAATAAATGACACACTGTGGAAGGTGTTTTACAGCCTGACTTGTTTATAGAGCCAGACTTCTCTGTAACAAAGCCAAAGAAGGCAATCAAGGTTAAAACAAAATCACAAAAATCTGTGTAAGATAAACATAGAACTATCATCTATAAAAGAAGGAACTAGGCCATCTATTTTAAAAAGTGCCTTCGGATTCTAAAAGTCTAAATTTTAAGGCAGGATTTCCTTGTGGTGGAAGAATACACTGCTTTATACCTGGTCTATTGGAGTTTTCTCCTATTGTCAGACTTAGTGTTTTTTTTCATAGATTCTATTAAAACAAGTGAACAAACAATACAAGGATAATTAAATATGCTCATTTTCACCTTTCCAGGGAGTCAGGACTGAATCATTTGTAACACAGTTTAGGACTACTCACTTAACACCACTATTTTAAAGGTAATAATTGTCAGTAAGAAGATGCGGGATGTGTTGTCAGATAAAACACTTTTCCTTAAACTTTCGTAACTTATAATGAACATTTTTATCCTTCTCTTCAGATGGGGAAAGAGAATTTAGAATAGAGATCAAGGCCACATTTTAATACACAAATGTCCAGATGAATCTCGTCAGACCTTGTTACTGTGACTGATTAATATATTAGTTAATTGCTGATTAGTCACTAATGAGCTAATTTGTATGCATAGAGAAGATCTATTAGCACAAAACAGTCAAAGCTGTGAAGTGCTGCTGAATGTGTGCACGCTGTCCACAGCCCCTCCGGATGGGTGAACGAGAAGATGTGGGAACAAGAAATGCACTGGGAAACATCACAGGAAGGAACAAGTTGCAGGGTTCTTGGCAATTATTTCCTCACAGTTTACCAAGAGGCCGCCTGTAGTTCCCAGATACTACCACAAGGTGGCACTATCTCACTACTGTTTCTCATCAGTGTGCCAACTGGCTGGGCCTTTATTCTGGGACACAGAAAACATTGTGTTCTGTTTCCTGATTTTGGCTTGGCAAATGTTTGCGCTCTCATGATGAGCATTTTTGTTTGTTTGTTTTTCCTGTAGTCCTCCTTCCCATGTTTTCCTTTCATCTTTGGTAATCTGAGCTAATACCTTGGGATGAGCGTAGAGATGAAGGCCATCATAGAAAGAAAAATCATGATAGATAAATTAAAGAAGAGAAATACTCATAATGAGCCTTTATTGAGAGCAGCATATATGTGCTAAGGGCTTTCCAGGTGTGGCTTCTAAGATGCATTGAAATCTGCAAGGTTGCCTTTATTTCGTGAGCAAAGAAACTGGATTTAGATAATTAAGAAGCAACTTTCTCAAGATACTCAACAAGTAGGTAATAGAAACAAAACAGAAATCCAAGTTTAATGTCAAGGCACTATGATCCTTGATTATCCATGAAACTTGAATTAGGTATGATGAGAAAAGACAGAGTCCAGCCTTCGTGGCATTCACAATCTAAAAGCAAAAGTAGAGTAATTGGAGCAACTACCTGTAACAGAAATTAAAAGAATACATACAACTTTATAAGTCCATGAAGTTCACGAGGTGTCTGAGACTACTAGGTGTAGAGTCGGGAAGACATCCTGAAACCCTCTTCTCTCAGACTTGAATTTTTCTGGAAAGAACATAGTTCTGAAGGTGAGAGGCCAGAGGGCAGAATAAACAGCAGGTATTCTTGGGTTCAGCCCTCAAGCACATGAATCCTTACACAGTTGGTGTTTTTGTGACATGTGAATTTGTTTTATGTCTTTTGAGATGATGCTTTGGCTAAAGCTCTATAAATAGGCAAAGGAAAATGTTTTGAGGACCAAGAGACCCAGCTCTTACAGATTATTCAACCCCCATGACCACATAAAAAGAAAGGGCTAGGCATCCCATAATATGAAGACAAATTAACCTTGATTTGCTGTGGGCCTGCATTTGTATGCATCCCTGTACTTAATCTCAACACAACCCAAGAAGGTACACATTCTAGAATTCCCTCAGGATGTCAAGCTAGCTTAGGCAGCTTCAGTAACTCTCCAGGCGTCACTCTGCCAGTAAGTGGTGAAACTGGGACTCCATCCAAACTGGCAGATCAAAGTGTTTTTCACCTTTGAACACATTGCGTGCACTTGGCATGCTACTTAGCTGTGAGAAAGTGCTGTGGCCATTGTAATACTAACAAACTTGATTTATGTTTCAGAGAAGTTTCGAGCACATTATTGAATTGGATGCTAAAACAACTCAATGAGAAAAGCAGTGTAGATTTTCTTATCACCACACCTGTTCCCCAATACGGGCACGCACACTCCACACTTACCCCTCCACCAGGAGAGTGTGTCACAGAGCTGCTTGGTGGCTGACACTGGACTGGAATTTCAATATTCTTATCCTTAGCAATTTGCCTTTCACCTGCAATAGCAATGAAACTTTAATGTCATATTACTTAGGGGAAAAATGTATGAACACCAGACACACCAGGTATATGTCTTAAAAGCTGCCTCCAAACAAGAATGTAAAAGTACATTCTCAAAAATTTTACATGAATGAATTAAGAAACATACACAGTGATTTTTATATCTATCTAGAAATAAGTGTCTGTGGTTTTGTGTGCTATGAATAGGAAGATTTGTATTTTATTAGCACAAGCAGAATACAATAAAGTTATGAAAATAAAAAATTTCATTCACATGCAGTTTCAGATATAACAATTAGTTTTCATATACTTCCAATTTTCCAGTAACTTGTAAAAAATAAAATTTGGGGAACCCAATTTGGGTAGAGGTAGCCCAAATGAAAGGGATCCAGGGGAGCTGTCAATGGGTGTGAAGTCAACAGGGAGTCATGTGAGGTCATTGCATTGCTCTGAAGCCCAGGTTCCTCTCCCAAAACAGAAGAGGCCTATAGCACCTCTAAGACCCCTAAATGCAAAGGAATAATCCTTAACCTGACTAAAGTTCAGAGATGTGTTTTATTCTGCAGAGGATCCAAACGTTTTCAGAATGATCCAGACTGAGAGGTTGGTTAAATATTTTCCATTATTCTTTTAAAAAGTGGATTCATAGATGGTGAAAAAAAATGTTGACATATAAAACTCAGGGTTTTTGTCAGAGCCCGGGGCCACCCACCTCCTGTGTGCCCCCACTAACACGGCAGGATGTACAGTCGCAGGCACTTTACCTCTGTCTGTCCCTTAAGAAGGGAAGGGCGGGTTCTGCAAGAAGATGCTACAGGCAAGTGATTCACCACCCACTTACTGCAGGTTCCTGGCTCGGGCCTGCAGAGGACAAGATTGGTGTGCTGCAGCTAGGTGGCGCTCCTGACCGGGAGATCATTACAGAAAGCGACTGGTCCGGGTGAGCCTGAGATTTCCCACAGCTGTTCTGTGTAAATGAGTATAAAAGGGATGGGTGTCAAAAGTGCTTATCAGGGACCACACTCCCTTGGATGGAAAATTTCACTCCAAATTAAAAATGAGGAAGAGGGGGAAATCTTAGAAGACTTCCAGTGTTTCAAGAAATGGAATTCTCTTGGGTGCCAAACATAAGGGTTTTTTTTTTGTTTGTTTGTTTTTGTTTTGTTTTGTTTTCTTTAATTTGGGTTCCAAATTACTGTGACCAAAGGGTGAAATGAAAGAGATATTTGGTGTTTTCAGGTAAAAAGGATTAGTTCTTCAGGATTTATAAGCCACAACTCTATGCTAATATTACCAGCACTCCTGTAGGGCTCTAAGAAAAAGGCTACATCTCAGACCCTTTCAAAGGTATGGCTACTATTCTTAGTAACAAAACTCAAATTATAAATAGTAATTAGAAATTTAGGATTGTATAAGTCCGAGCCCAAATTTGACATAGAACTCTCAGAAATCAAGGTTTAATGATTTGTTTCCCTGGATTAAATTGATGATACTCCGTTCAAGTACCGAACATGTTCACCATCATGAGATAGTTTTAGAATTTTCTCTCTACCTAGAGCCAACCTGGCTGCTGCTGTGTCAACCTATAGGTCTTTTTGTCTCTCCCATGATGAACCAGAATCCCGGTTTATGCTTGAACTCCTCCAAAGCTGGAGAACTCACTGTCCCTCACAGCTGCCCACCTAGGATTATGCTTATTAGATTGTTCTGTTTAATTTGCTTCTCTAAAGTTTTTTTTATTATTATTTATCAATAACAAAAGAGTTCAAGAATATTTGAGCATCTAACATGGTATAGGCCCTGTTAGGCCTTAGGAATAAAAAGATAGGAAAATTATATATAGTTTTGCAGATCTTGTGGGATGTATAGTCCAATTCTGTCACTTTCTCAATTATTTCCATCCTCATGCTCCTATAAATAGGCCACTCTCCCATCAATGACAGTGGCACTCTACTGAAGGCATGCAGACTGGGGGACTGTAACCTAAGCAAGCTCACAGGTGACTCTACTTAGGGCCACACCCCATTTAGTAGTCACAATCCTAAAGGCTCTAAATTCGTACAGAAGTTTAATCCTACTTCAACAGGATGGCAGATCAAATTTCTGAAGATCATTGCTATTGATCTTCCCCCACTACAATCTTTTCTTCTTCAGGCTAAATATGCCAGAGAACTCAAAACTACGATTTTCCTGAAGAAAGGACTGTCTCAAGCAAAGCTATTGATGGCAGCTGTAAATACATCTGTGGTTAGAGGAACTGAATTCATCAGGCAGAACCAATCGCAGAGAGGAGCAGAGGCAATGAACAAGCCCCCTCCCAAAAACCAAACACAGGAAAGCCTGCTGTACACCGTGCCCTGGGGATGTGGTTTTCCCACTCAAATGCAGCTTCAGATGATCAACCAGAAGCGTGAGGGACATGGAGAAGAGAGGAGAGATACTGCAGCATCTTCTTGTCTTTCTTCATTACAAAACACAGCAATTAATTGGTCCTTAAGGGGGGTTGGAAAAGAAGTGGAAGAAAGCATATTCTGTGCTGATTGGCAAAACTCAAGATGTAAAGACAGAAACAGGGAGGAAGAAGAAGAAGAAAAGCTAAGATAAAAATCATTCCAGCTTACAGAGCTTGAATGTTTATAATGCAAAGAGACAGTTGCATTAAAGGATTAGGCCCCACAGCCTGATTAACATCATTTGATCTTTGGCTATTGAAAAGACCCCGTGTGTTTTCAAAGGCAGTGGGCTTTTTAAATAAAACCAGGAGTTTGGGTTAGCAGAGAACTGTTAGAAGAGAAAGCAACTCTTTATTTGCTTAGTGGTTGTCCTGTCTTACCTGCTTCATAATGTTCGATTTCCTTCTCTCTGTCAGTAGGGGATGTGTCTGAATCAGAAAATCTGGGCTCTGGGAGATTTGATATGACAAAAGCAAACATAAAAAAATCATTTGACCTAACACAGATGAGTCAGACCTCTGAGCTGTCTGCCTCTATACTTTCCTCATGAATATCATCTCATAGCTTCCTTTTCTCTTTTGCTCTGGTTTTATTTTAAATCTTTTACTTGCCCTCCTTCTCAGCTAAATAGCCAATCATCATCACGCAATCTTAAAGAGAGAGATTAGCACACCATTGCACTGTAGTATTTTAGTGCTTTATTTTCTGTCTCGTTTATTTGCTGTCTTTTGCAAGTTTCCGGGGAGATTGGTGCTTCTTCTGAATTTGAGCATGTTCATCACCAAGCCAAATTTTTCACTAGCCAACTTGGTGCAGCATATGGTTGGAGGCAATCGAAGCATCTCTACATCTGTGCTGTCATCTTGGGGTGGCTGGCTACGAGGTGGGGAGGGCTTTGATTGCTCCAGAGGACCAGGCAGTCGTCCTGACTAGTACAGTCACTGTGGCCCATTCATCGGCTGGCGTCGCTGCCAAGCCAGCCAACAAAAGAGCATTGTGATCCTGACGGTTTCCCAGCAATGACTGGACAGGCACAGACCACCAACCAGCTCCTTTCGCTTCTACTGTTCACAAGGGGGACCATGAATGGAAACACGTCCGTGGCGAACTTCCCACATCCTGCTGGTGAGGGTGATTTTCTAGTGCTGTGTCTTCCCTCAAGCTGACCATCCTCCACCTGCTACCTTGCTCACCCTGTTTGTTTTTAAGTACAATTAGCTTGGAGGATAATATATAATCCTCACGGAAGCCCACAAAAACTTAGATTTAAGTTTTAAAAAATAAACATATGGCATGCAATATTACGGAGAACTGGACATATAATAAAAATGAAACATCCTAAATGTAAAAAGACAAGATAAGATTGAAAGGTAAGATGCCATAATTTCAGCTAGTGCGATTCCACTGTGATTGTTAAGAATTGCATTTGGGCATTTTAACACAGATTTTTCAGTGATAGCATAGAATAATTTTAACAGATTTTAATAATTTCAATATGCAACCGGAAGTTTTCCCTTTCTGGGGACCAAGACAATGACCTCTCCGATGTTCATTTAAAGAAGAGCAGTAAGTCAAATAAAATGTTTAGGAAAAAAGTAAAGTCAGAGATTTATCATTGATTGAATGTCAGGAGGTATTTTTACAATCAGATAAAATGATTTTCAAACATATTTCAGTGTGGGGGGTGAAGTGTGGTGTGATTACATTTAAGTTGCTTTCCTTCTTAGTACAAATCACAATTAAGAGTTACCATACTTACTTATCAGTTAAAAATGGTAGTATTCCATGCTGTTGGAGAATGAAGATACGATGTTTAAAATGAATCCACAATTTTAGAAAGGTATTTGGAAGAATCTTAAAACTATTCTTTCCCCTTGGCCCCATTAACCTAATTCTAAAAATGTTTTATGTCTATATATGTGGCACATATATATGTTTTATATAGAGAATATTATATTAAAGACAAGAGAATAAAAACCTACATAGTATTTATTATTCATCAAATCCAAAATAATAGCAAGACCAAGCATCATGAAAGAACAAAATGAGCATAATAGAATAATTAAATGAATTTTTAACCCTAAACAAAACTATATGATGGGTTGCTATGTGGCTATTAAAACTGATGTTTCCAAAGATTCTTAATACTATGGGAGAATATTAAATCTTGGATAGAAAAAAACAAGTCATAAGTGAGTGGGTGGGTACAATAAAATATTAATGGCCGTTGTTTTCACTGGGGGATTATGGTTGATTTTTCATTGTTAGGGGACTCAGGAAGATTTGATATGACAAATCTCTGGGAGATTAATTTTTCACCATTATTCTCAAAGAGCATGTGCCACTGTTATAATAATTTAAAGAAAAACCCTTTCTTTTGATAAAGCATCTTTCTTGTGTAAAGAAAAAAATAATAATAAGGACACTAAAGTTTCCCCCCTTCCTTGAACAATTCATAGGAATCAAAAGGCCTGTGGATGTAATCAGAGGATCAGTTCTGAGGCCGATTTGGATGATGTCATTTCCTTTATTCCTTCTCAATCTCCACCTGACCAAGCATCATGAAAGAACATGGGCTGCTGCTTCCCTCTGTGCACAGTCACCCAGGTACTGTGGTGGGCTGCTTGAGATGGATTCTCAGGGAGATGGCTGAGTCCTGACCTGTGGTGGAGAATCCAGACTGGGAACCTATGACATATGTCCTTACTGAACAGCTGAGTCACAGGTGCTCCTCAAGGAAAGCCACACCAAATATCTCAGGTATGAAAACACGTACTTTTTTTTCCCTTCCAGTTTTAGTAGATAATTTACAAGTCTTTTTCTTCCAAATGCCAAGAGGACAAGTGCTGTGTCCCATGCAATCCTTCATTAGCTGGCAATTTACCTACTATGTTCTATGGAGCTTATGGAGTTTATTTATCCCAGTGCTTAAGATCATAAGCTTTGGAATTGACCCAGATTAGAGAGAGGCACTGGCATTAGACCAAGGCAACAGGCAGGCAGGCACATGGGAACCTGCATGAAGCACCACATTTTATAGAGCCCTGTCCTGGCCTCTGGACCTAGAATCAAGAAGTACGCAGGCTCAGGGCCAAGCCTCCTGAATCCCGTGCTTTCTGCATGCACTCTGCCTTTTAGGCCACAGTCCAGAAAACAGGGACCCTGGGGATTTCTTCCTATGTAGCCCAAGTTTGTCCCTGACTTGCTCAGGCCTCCTCCCTGCTCTGTTTTTCTGAAAGCGCATTATACCCCTGGGGACAACTCATAGGCCCTAAAAGGGGCCAAAGAGTAGGCATTCTGTAGAGGATGTGGAAGGAAGGATCTTGGCTGTACAGAGTGGCATAGAAGTACATTCATCCCGGCACAGCACCCAGCACAGAGAGCTCTGTAAATGCTGAACACTGATACATTCTTGGAATATTATTATATATTTTCTCCTTTAAGAGAAAAAGAAAAAAGAAATAACCACGAGAATGCAAGTCCTAGGGGGGAAACTTTTAATTTTAATTCTTGATATAATTTATAATGGTGTCTTTTTCTCAATAACTATGCTATTGTCCTGGCCAAACTCTTACTCTATTCAGGCTAATTACATTCCTCCCCCACTGGATACATTATTCTTCACTTCCCCCAGTAAAACCATCATGTTATACTTGTAAAACAAAATAGCTATTGTGTTCTACCACATATGCAAAAAGTGGTTGTATTTCAAACCATAGTGTATTTGTCTATGTGACCAATTGGGAGACAACATTGGGCTCTGTGACAATAGGTTGTGAGTTTAATCTAATGATATTTCTGAAAAAATGATAGATTCCCTATTAAATGGAGCAATATCAAAAAATGTATTCTCCTGGTAACTTACTATGAGATAATTTTTTTAAATGCCATTTGGTTTGAGGGACTAAGCAGATGTGAGCTACTGAACATATGAGTCACAGCATCCCCATGTAAGTCATTTACCTCATCATGTTAATGCCAGCAGGCCTGAGCCTTCCTAAAGTGGCTTTTCAAGTCATCCTTTGCTGCATTGTACCTGTTTGTGGGACCTTCTTGTTATCAGCTGACAGGAACCTGTGTGTCAGGGATAGTGCTGGTCCTGCTGTTCTGCGTTCCGTGGAAAATGGTGATTGTCAACATCTATATTTGAGGACTTACCTGAATTACTGTTCATCTGGGCTAAAGTAACCAAGGTTGGTGGCTTTTCCCTACTTCCTAAACTTTCAATGTGAGAAGGTCTTATCCTAAAAGTCCTCTCTGCTAAAGTGAAGAAGACCATGGAGGCAATTACATGGGCCATTCCATCAATGGAAGCACTTGAATGATTCAATAAAAATTAGCTAATTTACCTGATTGATTCTTTTTTAAAAAATATTTTTAGCCAGGTGTGGTGGCACACATCTGTAATCCCAGCGGCTCGGGAGGCTGAGAAAGGAGGATCACGAGCTCAAAGCCAGCCTCAGCAACTTACTGAGTCACTAAGCAACTCAGTGAGACCCTGTCTCTAAATTAAATACAAACTAGGGCTGGGGATGTGGCTCAGTGGTTGAGTGCCCCTGAGTTCAATTCCCGGTTCAAAAAAAATACACACACACACACACACACACACACACACACACATTTAGTTGTAGATGGACACAATGCCTTTATTTTATTTATTTATTTATGTGGTGCTGAGGATCAAACCCAGTGCCTTACACATGCTAGGCAAGCATTCTACCACAGAGCTACAACCTCAGCCCCTAGCTGATTGATTTTTAAAAAAACAACCTCAACCATTTATCTTTTGGTTTGTATTATCGAGTTATATTTTTGAGTCTTAATTTATTACCTTAATCTCAGTGCAAGGAATGCGGGCGAGACATGCAACATTAGATAACTATCCCAGTCATTGCTATCATTTTGTGTACTAGCTACAGACTTTTCTCCAAACTGGATTTGAATCGGTGACTCAAGAATATAATTCCTTACTATGCTAAGGGTCAAATTTGTCTGTGTAGCAATAACTCCATGTGGTTTTGGGATGTTATGCTTTCTTTATTTTTTTTTCAACTTAATGAGAACTTGTATTTTTTTATTTTTTTAAGATGTGTTTCTATACATATGAACTAGAGATATGGAAGGAAAGTCTTTATTTTCACTTTTTCCAATAGCTTGAAGTACTTGGCACATAGTAGGTATTCAAACGAGTACAGGCTTAAATAAAGAAGGATTTAGGGTGCTAACTAAATGGGTTGGTTAGAAATAACTAGTGAGTTGAGATCTAGTTAAAAGAATAACTGTTAATTTTGTAGAGACTACCTGAGCAAAATTTGTGGTTCAAAGAAGAGATTTACACAGTTACTAGAAAAATGAAATCAGAAACCATATGAATACTATTTGTAACCATGAATAAGGTGGGATACTGGAGCCAGATTTAGAAACATTGATTGATTATTTACTAGCTATGTGTTTTGGGCCAAGTTTTCTTAATATTTTAAACTTTTCAGCACCTAAAATTTCTCAACAAAAAGGACAATGATGGTCTTCATGGTACCATTATACTTATTGCTATGACATTTATTGCTGTAATGTGTACAAAGTACTTAACATAATATTTGGAACAGAAATATTCAAAAATTAGAAATTACCATTTTATTTAAAACATCGTATTATTTGAAGTTATATACCATGAAAAAGAATATGATTTGGTTTATATATATTCATATTCACATACACACACACACACACACACACACACACACACACACACTCCCTTCCAAAAACCAATTTAAAAAAACTCTAAAACCTGCATGAATGTGTAAAGAAACTTGCATTTTGAGTCATCATCCTTCATTGATGCTGTCAAGGTGGTACACCAGGAATTTGAAGTTTTATTTAAATTCTGTGAGTTTTGTTAAATTGCAATACCAAAAACAACAACAACAACAAGCAGCAGCAGCAGCAGCAGCAGAATAGCAGTCTGCCCAAAGCAAGTATCTCTTTGATGTTATCCACAATGTCTCACATAATCTCTCAGTAACATTATTCTTATTATTTAGGCTCAAAGGTCTCATTTTTTGGTGATTTTAGTTCCCTTACCTCATAACCAATCTCATCTTGAGTCTTTCTATTCCCACATCCACTGTCATAATTGGTGTTTAGTGAAAGGCAAGCTATTTATATGATCTGAAGAGAACCAGAGTATCATAATTGATGTTTAGATCACCTGTGATATGACTATGAAATAATCAAAATAGTGCTTTGCCTGCAGGTGCAGCTGGGAGCCCATCTTCCCCTGACCCTTGTCCATCAGGAATTATGTGACCTGGTCCCCAGGGATAGGATTGTTATAGGAGGGCATGCATTAAATCCATTTTAAGAGGTAATCTGTACTCACTTGCTCTTACAGCAGTTTGCTGTCACCCCCCTGGGCTGCCCTGTTCAGACTACTCTGTCCTCACCATGAGAATGGAAGGCTGGGGAAGGTTAAGAATTATGAGACTTCTGGACTGGGGATGCTGCTTAGTGAGCAGAGTGCTTGCTTTGCATGTGCAAGATCCTGGTTTGATCCCTAGCACCAGGAGAAGAAGAAGGAGAAGGAGGAGAAGGAGAAAAAGGAGAAGAAGATCATAAGAATTCTGACCTTCCCCCTTTAACCTTATAATAGCTAACATGACTTACAACTTTCTTATGACACATCCACCACCACTGCCACCTAAGAAAAAATTTAGATATATTGGAGCATCAAGAATTAAGGATATGAACTCTAAAGCCAGGCTGCCTGGAACATTCCAGCTCTGTCACCAACTCACTGTGTAACCTTACACAAGTGACTGAACCTTGTACTTTGGATTCCTCATCTGCCAAATGAGGAAAATAGTAGTGCCTACCTCATAGGATTATTCAGAGAATCAATTTAATGAATATAAAGTACTTTAGGAAGTGCTTATTATATACAGGAACTTAACAATGATTAGATGTCACTATAGTACTCAGCTCAAAAGCTCACATACTCGTTGCTAGGTCATTCTCTCCACCTTGACTCTGTTCTTTATTAGACATTGGATGCTGCCTTATAGTACTCATCAATTTCATTGCTTTTAGTATATGTTGAATAGATTCTAATTAGAATGTTTCTAATATATTTGAGGGGTGTAAAAATGAACAACAATACAAACATCTGTATCCCCATGACCAAACTTTGGCGACAGGATACTGCTAACCCCCAGTGAGGTCCTTGAGTGCTCCTTCCAAATCTCAGTCCCCTTCATTCCCATCCTCATAGGTAGCCTCCACTCTAAATTTTGTGTCCATTATTTCACCGAGTTTCCTTAGTTTTACCATATGTGAATTATATTTTTAAATAATGGATCACTCAGTAGGACTTTAAAAAATGGGCTAAAGTGATATACAAAACTTTTAGGCCTGCCATACAAACCTTTCTGTATAAGCTTTTTCTGTGTTCCCTCTTGGCTAGTTTGATGGATGAATGCAGATGTTATGGTTTGGATGTGAAGTGTCCTCCAAAAGATCAAATGCAAGAAGGTTCAGAGGAGAAATGATTGAGATGTAAGAGTCTTAACCCAATTAGTGATTTAATCCCCTCATAGGGATTAACTGAGTAGTAACTGAAGTGGTAGGGTGTTGCTGGAGGAGGTGGGGATTGGGGCGTGCCTTTGGGTATATATTTGTATCTGGCAAGTGGAGTCTCTCTCTGCTTTCTGATCACGATGTAAGCTGCTTCCCTCCGCTACACTCTCCTACCATGATGTTCAGCCTCACCTTGAGCCCCAAGGAATGGAGTCAGCCTTCTGTGGACTAAAACCTCGGAAACCATGAGCCCTCAAACTCTTTCTCCTCTACAGTTGTGCTGGTCAGGTCATTTAGTCACAGCAGCGCGGGGGGAAAAAAAATGACTAAAACAGCAGACATCTATCAGAGCACTTTGAGGTTCTGTGTGTTCACAGAGTTATGAAACAGAAAGATCTTGGGTCCTGTATCACCGTGTAAAAGAGAGCCATCCAACCAAAACTACTTATGTTGGACTGCTGTTGGCATGAAAAAGAAACTTTTCTTTTGTTAGACCATTTGTATTTTGGAGTTTTGTTCTATGGAAGCTAATCTACCCTGACTAATAATACACATATTGGCAACAGGAATGGAGGAGGGGTGTCGTTACAAAGAACTTAGAATATGTGGCATTGTCTTAGCAGTCAGATGCTGGGCAATGATAACATTGATATTGGAGGCAGGAAATATGATGCCCTAT
The DNA here is from genome assembly GCA_025594165.1 of Tamias sibiricus. NCBI lineage: Eukaryota > Metazoa > Chordata > Mammalia > Rodentia > Sciuridae > Tamias > Tamias sibiricus. The sequence continues at coordinate 110,788,176 of CM046666.1, forward strand.
GTTATATGGTGGTAAACCATCTGTTATAACTCTTGCCTGTAGTAGCTTGGAGGACAATCCTTATACCTACTAAACTGGTAGCTCTAGTGAAAGTGATTGGAAGAAATCATTTTGGAATGTACTGACCACCACTGGATGCCTTTGGCAAAGTTTTATGAGATCAGACAAGGACCTGTTTATAAACAGAAATAAAGAAGAAAAAAATTGGACTTTAAATATGGTGAATTGAAGTACTGTAAAAAAACCCACGGCTGCTAAATAACTCAACAGTAAGATGTCGTAACCAAAAAGGCTCCCAGTGAAGAAGAACCAGTACATCTTCTTGATTAAACAAAATGATTTGATTTAGACCTAGAGGAAAGATCAAATTAAGATGTGGTTTTCCCACCTATTGTTTCAGATAACTTTGGAAAGGGGTCAGTAATGTTGAAAGATAGAGGCACATGGGCAAGAAAGCCTGTTAATAAATCAGGCTTGAGAACTAGGTCTGAGAAAGAACTACGAATGTGTTTATTTGCACATGGAACTGATTAGAAGCAAATGGACCAATAATTTACTAGGTTTTTGAGAAAATTAAATAACCAAACAAAGCATAATTCCAGATTAAAAAAACAACTTTTAGATATATTTTTTATTTTATTTTTTACCCTTTGCAACTTAAAAATCCTTTGGGCCCACTACTTGCACCAACAGGAAGTGGGCTCTACATCTCTCATTTCTCCAAAGAAGCCACAGTCTCCAACTTCAGATCTGGCCCTGGAGGAGAATGACAAGGAAAAACTTGTTGGAAAGAGGGGTCAAGGCCTACAATAAAAACGGAACTATTTCAATCTGAGAAGAGGGACTTTAGAATGTGCCCAACAGAATTTAAGAACAGCTTTGATCAGCAACTGCCAAGTATCTATTTTTCCCTTTCTCAAACAGGAGTTTTTGTTGTTATCTGATGTCTGTTTACTGTTGAATATTGGGAGAAGGGATAGATAACTTGTCATTTAGACTGTGGGTAAGAGAGTCATATGGAGAGTACTTCACAACACCCAGAAGTCCTGGATTTGAGCTTAATAAAGTAACTGAAGGGGATGATAATTGCTCCTCACAGGAAGAGAATAAAATTTTCCACATATCAGAGAATGAGTAAGACAGACTTTGGTGTCCATAATGGCAGCATACGATAAGCACTGGCCAAGTGTTAACCACTCTGTATGTTTTCCCCACTTGAGCACAGAGCTGCACTACATTTTCCAGCTTCTTTTGCAGTTAAGTGTAGCTAGTGGATATAGCTAGTGGAATATGGGCAGAACAGTTGCATGCCATCCAAGATTTGGCCCACAAAATGATTTCCAGTGTAACTCTCTGTTGCCTCCTCTTTGTGCCTTTAATGGCAGATACAGCAAATAACAGCAACAGGCTCCAATGCCCTAAATGATTGAAGAGCCACAGATGAACAGAGCATGGGACCTTAATTGCTACTAAAAGATGAGCAACTTAGAAATGCTGTATAATCAAGCTGGGTGCAGTGGTGCATGCCTGTAATCCCAGCACTTGGGAGGCTGAGACAGGAAGATCGTGAGTTCAAAGCCAGCCTCTGCAATGGCGAGGCACTTAGCAACTCAGTGAGACCCTGTCTCTAATAAAATACAAAAAAAGGGCTGGGGATGTGGCCCAGTGGTCGAGTGCCCCTGAGTTCAATCCCCAGTACCAAAAAAAAAAAATAAAAAAATAAAAAAATAAAAAAATAAAGAAATGCTGCAAAATCAAAAACACCCTGTTGGATTTTTGCATGAACAAGAAATAAACTTTGGTTGTATTAAGCTACTGAAAATTTGAGCTTGTTAGGGGATAGCAAACAGCCTATGCTTAACTAATCCAAGTTCAATATGGATAAAGTCAAGAGAGTGGCATTACTGTTTCATATTTCATGACTTGAGAAAGTGTCACTTACAAAGCAACATTGAAGCTGGCACCTGTGGAAATGGGGGTTAACTGGGGGCAAAGCATTCCAAGCAGAGGGACCGGCAAGAACAAATTCCATATCTAATGGACAGATGTGCTCAGCACATTTGAAGAGCAAGAAGGCCTTTGGTAGACTGCAGAGGAAAGGGGACCAGAGAGGGCCAGATTGTTCAGGGAATTACTGGTCATTGCCAATACTTCAGATTATATTCTGAGTGAGAGAGGAAGCCACTGGAGTTTGAATAAAGGGATATTTTTATCTCCTACATATTTTAAAAAATTCCCTGTAGCCACTGGAATCAGGGGGTTGAACAATCAAGGAATCAGAACAGAATCAGAAAGCTCACTTAAGAAGGGGACTATTTCAATAATCCAGGTAAGAAGTGATGACAGTCTCAATGGAGGTGGTGAGAAGAGGTGGGGTTCTGGGTGTACTTTAAAACAAACAGGCTTTACCAAGGGAATGACCATTGGTAATAACAAAAGCAGGTACCAAAACCAACCCCCAAAGTTCTGCAACTGAGCAATTATGAGGGTAGAGTTGTCATTGCTGGAATGAGAAGATTGGAAAAAAGAGCAATTTCTGAGAAAACACCAGCAGTTGGCTTTGGATGCCTTAGGTTTGACGCTAACCTCTTCTTTCTTATGGCCAACTGCTCCTGCCTGCTCTATCCTGCCAGCTTGGGTCTTCCCACTGTCTGGGGACAGCTTCCCCCCTCCCCCCAACCCCACCTCACTTGGCTAATTTTACTTCAGACATCAACAAAATCGCTATGGTTTTCTTCAGGAAGTGAGTCTTCCTTCATCTTGAGAAGGGCTTAGGTACCCTTGCTGAGTGCTGATGTCACCTCAATTCCCTGTTAATTGTCTTTCTGTCCCACTGAGCTGTAAGAATTTTAAAAACAGAAGCCTCTTTTGTCCTCAGGTTCATTGTTGTATGTACAACTCCTAACACAGAACCTGGCATTTGATAAGTACTCAATAAACATTTGCTGAAAGGAGGCTGAATGAATGACCACACATGACCTCTTCAAGAAACTTCTTCCAGCTGGGCATGGTGGTGCACGCCAGTAATTCCAGTGGCTTGGGAGGCTGAGTCAGGAGGATTGAGAGTTCAAAGCCAGACTCAGCAATGGTGAGGTGCTTAGCAACTCAGTGAAACCCTGTCTCTAAATAAAATACAAAATAGGGCTGGGGATATGGCTCAGTGGTCAAGTGCCCCTGAGTTCAATCCCTGGTACCAAAAAACAAACAAACAAGCAAACAAATAAACAAAAAATACTTCTTCCAGAGAAATCCTGGTGGTCTCAATGTTAGAAGTAAACTAGTGAGAGAGCAACTTTTCCTGAGCAATTGATATTTACTAATTGACATAAATCTTGTATCTCTAGCATTTTCCTTTTTCCATTAAGTGCCAGAAAGTTCTGGAAAAATTTGTAACCCACCAGTAGCCTGTGGGTAAGTCCTGGTGATGTGCTTGTACTTTGTTTTACTCTCATGTTTGTCTAACTTTTATTATGTTCTCTCATCATTTTATAACCCCTTGCAAGCACATCGATTTTCCATTTAATGGAAGCCTTTACTAAAAACTTTCTTATCGTGCAAACTTTAAAACATGTAAACTTTGGAGAGACTAGATAAGGAACTTCCATGTACTGGTCACTCAGCTTCAACAATCACACTAACACATGACCAAATTTCTTTCATCTGTCTCTTCCTTTTGCACCCTCACCTAGATTATAGTGAAACAAATCGCAGATATTATATAAATTATAAACATTTTATAATGTTTCTCTAAAAGATAGGGGCTCTTTAAAAATAGAACACTATGATAGTTTCATGCCCAAAAATTAAGCAATAATTTCTTATCACCAAATATCCATTGTTCCCATTTTACAAACTACCATGCGTGTGCATGCTCGTGTGTGTATTTAACAGTTTGATTGAAACTCCAAATAAAGTCTATAAATAAAGATTGCCTAATAGGTCTCTTACACTTCCTTTGAGCTCTTCCAGGTTCTTATGTTTTCTTAGACTTCACTGTTTTTCCTCCATTTCCTTCTTTTTCTCCCTTGCCATTTTCTGTTGAAGAACTGAGTCATTTATCCTACAGAGCATCCCACAGTCTGAATTGTCCTGGTTGCCTCCATAAAAGGTTGTTTAAGACACGTTCCTCTGTTTCCTGTATTCTTCATAAATTTATAGTCAATTCTTAGATGCTTGTTCAAATTCAAGTTCTACCTTTTGGGGTGAGGGGAAGATTAGTTCATGGTACATCCATATTATATTGAGCACTCTCTTTCTGTCAAACTCTCTTTTTACCCCATCTCCCACCACAAGCTAGCATCTACTGATGAGTAGTTCCTAGACTCATTAAGTAGAAATTACTCATCTTGAATAACTGAAACTTTATAAGTTGTGTCTTAATTCATTTTATGTTGCTATAACAAAGAATGGGAAGCCAAATAATCTACAAAGAAAAGAGGTTTATTTGTCTCATAGATTCAGCTTGTCTCATCTTTTCAGCTTCTGGTCAGGGCCTTGTGCTGTGTCACAACATGGCAGATAAGCAGAAGGGAAAATAAGCCTGTGCAAAAAGGAGGCAAACATGAGCAAGTGGGATGAAGTAGAATCTGACTAGCTTTATAACAATCCATTGTGGTAATTATCCATTCCCATGAGAAATAATACACCCCTGAGAGACCCAATCCAGGCTCAAGAGAACTAACCCAGTCTATTAAGAAAGACATTAACCCAGTCATATGAGTGGTGCCTCCCCAGGACCTGATAACTTTCCACTAGCCCCCACACTATAAAGGTCCTGCCATCTCTCAGTACTGTTACCTTGGGAACTAAGCTTCCTGAATCTTTGGAGGAAAAACCATATCTTAAACCATAGCACTGTTGATTAGGAAGTCTCCATTTCTCCTTCCCCTCAAAACCTAGCCAGTGCCATTCTTTTCTCTGTCTCTGAGAGTTTGACTATTTTAAATATCTCATATAAAAGGAATCCAGCAGTATTTGTCCTTTTTGGCTAGTTCGTTTCACTCAGAATATCATCTCCTAGATCCATCTATGTTGTCACATATTTCAGGATCTTTTTGAAGCCAATCGGAGTGATATTCCATTATTTGTATCTACCATATTTTCTTTACCCATTCATACAATGGTAGACATGTAGGTCATTTCTGTGTCTTGGCTGGTGCTGCACTGGACATGAGAGTGCAGGTATTTCTTTGAGACCTTGATTTCAGTTCTTTGGGATACACATCCAGAAGTGGGTTTGAGGAACATCTGTACTGTTTCCCACAGCGGCTGCAACATTGTTCATTCCCAAAATCAGTGAACAAGAGTTCCAATTTCTTCACTTCTCAGCATTTGCTATCTTCTCTTTGTTCGTATTGATAGTAGCCATTCGGACATATGTGAGATAATATTTCCTAGTGGTTTTGGCTTATATTTCTCTTATGATTTAGTGATACTGAGCAGTTTTTCAGATATCTCTTATTCATTTGTACATCTTTTTTAGAAAACGTTTATGCTAGTCCTTAGCCAGTTTTTAAATTGGGTTATTTGGTTTCTTGCTAATAAGTTGTGGTAGTTACTTTTCTATTTTGGACATTAACTCCTTATCAACTATATAATTTATAAATACAGTTGGTTCTTAGTACCCATGAGTAACTGTTTCTAGGATTCCCCTTTGGATATCAAAATATGCAGGTGTTCAAGTCCCTCATGTAAGATGGTATGGTATTTGTACATAGTTTACACAATACTTTTATATACTTTAAATCATTTCTGATTACTAATAATACCTAACACATGGCAATGTTTTGTGAATAGTTGTTATACAGTATTGTTTATGGAATAATGACAAGAAAAAGTCTGTATGTGTTCGATGCAGACACAATTTCTTTTTCCAAGTTATTTTTCTATTCACAGTTGGTTAAATCCACAGATGTGGAATTAACGGACACAGGTTTCTCCTGTTCCTTAGATTACGTTTTTTATTGTGTTGATGGTTTCCTCTTTGAGATAGAAGCTTTTGAGTTTGATATAGTCTATTTTTGCTTTTGCCACCTGTGCTATTGGTGTCATATCCAAGAAATCATTGCTGATACCAACATAAATAAGTCTTTCCTCTGTGTTTTCTTTTAGGAGTTTCATTTCAGGTTTTACATTTAAGTTTGCATTTTGAGTTTGTTTTTGTGTGTGGTATAGGACGAGGATCCGGTTTTGTTCTTCTTCATGTATGGGGACATCCAGTTTCCTCAGTGCCATCTGTTGTAGAGATTGTCCTTTCCCTATAGCGTTTTCTTTGCATCCTTGTGAGAGGTCCTGTGGGCTTGCTTCTGAGCGCTCAGTGTGTTTCCATTGGTTCGTATATCTAGCTTTATACCAGCACCTCAGTGCTTTAAACACTGAGGCTTTGTCATAAATTTTGAAGTCAGCATGTGGGATGTTTCCAGCTTGGTTCTTTCTCAGGATTACTTTGGCTTCACAGTCTTCTGTGTTTCCATGTGCATTTTAACTTTTTTTTTTTTAATATTGTTGTAAAAAGTTCCATTGGGATTTTGATGGGGAGAAGTTTTTTTGATGCTATTGTAAATGGGATTTTCTTAATTTTAGATTGTCCATTAAAACTCTATGAAAATACAATTGATTTTTGTGTATTTATTGGTCTCATGCAACCTAGTTATATCATGTATTCCTTTTGCTGGTTGTTTTAGTGGGCTCTTTAGGATTTTCTATATACAAGATCCTGTCATCTGCACATAAAGATAGTTTTACTTCTCCATGTCCAATTTGGGTGCATTCCTTTTAGTGTATTTTCTTGTCTGATTGCCCTTGCTAGACTTTCCAATATAATGTTGAATAGAATAGAACAAATAAACTTGTCTTATTTATCATTTTAGGGGAAAATCACTGTGCTTTCACCATTGGGTATGATATTAGCTGTGAGTTTTTTCATAGATGCCCTTCATCAGGCAGAGGAATTTTCCTTCTATTTCTATTTTGTTGGGTCATCTAGTTGTCACAGATGCTATTTATTGTGTTTACTTGTTGTGTTCCTTCTGGCTCATCTCAAATTATGTTATCATTTTTAACTCTTTTGAAAGTCCTATCACCTTTATTTTCCAATTTCCCTTCTCTCCAGTCACCTTATTTTGTTTGTTTTCTTTAGTTTTTCCTAATTCCGATTTTATTCTTTATGCTTGCTATCATTTTCTTCGTTTCATTTAGGCAACTTCTAAATATCAGATACACTTTTTTGTCTTTTGGTGGGCATGGCTTTGTGACTCATTTTGATTGTATGGATGCTGTTTTGCTTCTCTCTTTCATTTCATAACTTTGGGATTCAACTCTGGCATTTTTCTGATGCTAATTTTAAGGGGAACATGTTTCCCATATTTTCAGAGTGTAGGTGGTAGTTTTGTGGAGTGTGTCTAGTTTGATGGCTGTAACACCCTTTCCTCTATTGTCCCCACCTGCCCAGGGAGGATTTTATCATATTTAGGGTTTTATCCTGGAAGGGCACACTGTAAATCCTTCAGCATAAGCCACTCCCTCGGATGATGTGGGACCTAGAGGGCTCATTTGCATTCTCCTATTCTCAGGGCTGCTGATGCCTGGTGACTCTCAGTGCTTCCTTCTTTCTGCACTGAGGATGCCCACATGGGTCATCATATTTGGGGTTTGTAAGAGATACCTTGTCACCTAGTTTGCTGTACACACATTGCTTGTGGGTTTTGGTTTGTAATTATAGTTGCTCTTCCTATTCTTTATTAGGGGATTTAAGAATATTTAAATACCATGCCTTTACCGCTGCCATCTTTCCAGAATCCTTGTAAGCCATTTAAACTCCTTTTGATAGAAAGAAAGATATAAAATAAATAAAATGCAGTTCTCCCTCACACATTTTGTAAGCCTCTGTACTACATGTAAATGATTCATAGATATAGATATATTCTAATCCAGAAGAAAGGTAACTATGCTTTTGTAGTTGGTGACAGGTGGTTGCTTATTAACTAGCTTTTCAAAGTCAGTATTTTGATTTTTGCTGATCCCTATTTCTAGGAAGGGTCATGCTGCAAACATTCTCCTTTTTTTCCTTCATGTGAGCATCCCTTGAGACCATTGTCAGTGGAAGTGGAGAAAGGTTGGTGTGGGGTCATGCCATGAATTTTAATAAGGGACTGCTTGATAGCTTTTTCTTAATATAAATTATCTTAATATAAAAAACAGAGTCTTAATCTGTGAATTTTCTGTAAGTTCCTCAGTGTTTCTTTTAATTGGTGTATCCCAGCTGGGTGTGATACTTTGGCTAAATTGTGGGTGAGTATCAAGCAAGAATTACTTTTGAACTCCTACAGCTTCTTTTATTGCTCTGGAAAAATTACTATTCTACTTTGCTTTAACAGTCATTTTAAATTCACCATGAGTCCAAGAATGAGTAATATTTCTCTGACATTCTTTCACATAAAAAAGTCATTCTCAATAATCTTGCTTGTATAACATATTTTTCTGCTTTTAAATTAGCATGTAGTTTTTCTCATTGAATTTGTTTCCATCTGACCACATTTCCAATTTGTCATGATCATCCAGCATTAAAGATTTACTACTCTCAGGAATAGGGATGTAACTCAAAGGTAGAGCCCTTACCTAGTATGTGCAAAGCTCTGGGTTAAATTTCTGGCATCACCCAAAGGCAGCAAAACAGAACTTATTCTCAAAGGCAGAGGAAGCAGTTGGCTCCTATGAAATCAGGCTCCTATTCAATTGTTCATTCTAGTCATGGTATTTTTAATGAACACAGAATCAACAGTGTTTAACTTTTCTAAATGTAACCATGTATATTTGCAATCAAATATCACATCAGTCTATGAAACTATTTAGTGAAATATGAATGAGTCAACTGTTTTAACTTCTTTTGGAATATGTATGGATAGCATCATGTTATACACATCATTGCTCTTGGCCAATAACTCTATTGAAGGAAAAAAGATGGAAGGAAAGAAGAAAAAAGAAAGGAAGAAAGAAAAGAGAGGGAGAAGAAATAGAAGGAGATAGGAATATAAAAAGGAAGGAAAAAATGAAAGAAAATTGTTGACTAGTATGTAGATAAGTACCTAGTGATGATATATGGGTGCCCTTGCAAAATGGCCCTGGAGTCAGTAAACATTATTTTTTATTCCTTTGTGAGAAGATACCAAGTAACAGTACACAATATTTCATGTAAGCAAACTATTTAGGAAGCCTTCGTGTTGTACAAAAATAAATGCAAAACCAGAAAATGTCCTTTTTCTATGAGTGATGAGTGGGGGGTGGGCACTTAGAAAACCTGGTTTTTCAGAAGAAAGGCTCAAGGGTTAAATTTTTGCTCTCAGAGACTATTATGTTTTTAGATTAAAAAAAAAAAACTTGAGGGAAATGTTTTATAAAGCTTCTTTACTCCCACATCATTTACTATTTCCTTTTATGCAGATGTTCTTGAAGCTAACACATCATCAATTTTGAAAATTTTTCCTGAGATTATTTTATTCTGTAGCTCACATTTGTAGCTGAATTAAACAGCAATAGCTATGTCACATGAAAATCGAACCCTGTTTAAAAAAATCTTTGTTTTTTTTTTTTAATAAAGGAAAGGTAAGATTGATGTTTTCAATGATTTTGGTTTATTAAGATTATAGAAGTATAGTCCAAGCTCACTTTACAATGGCTAATAATCACATGGATGTAGATATACTGGGGGTCAAGGAAGAATTTTATTTGATATATTAATTTTACAAGTTGGAAAGTTGTGTTTGTTCCTGTCCCTGAAATGAGCTTGTCACTCAAGTGCTACCATAAGTTTTTTTTTTTAAAAAAAAAATAGGTGTTTCTCAAAAAGGAAGAGCTTAAAAATAACCTTGTGGATTTTTCAACTTGCTATGAGATAATTTGTTAACCAGTCTCTCACTACCACTCAGTACTGTGGTCTCAGTACTCTTTTAAAATTTTTCTTTAATTTGTTCTTTTTAGTTATACATGACAGTAGAAAGTACTTTGATATACATACATGGAGTATGACTTCCCATTCTTGTGGTTGTATGTGATGTGGAGTTACATTGGTTGTGTATTATTTGTATATGAACATAGGAAAGTTATGTCCAATTTATTGTACTGTCTTTCCCATTCCAATCCCCCCTCGCTTTCCCCTATTCCCTCCATCCAATCTGGTGAACCTCCACTCTCCCCCCACCTCCCCCAACCTATTGTGAATCAGCATTCACACATCAGAGAGAACATTCAGCTTTGGTTTTGGGGGGGTTGGCTTATTTCACTTAGCTTGATAGTCTCCAGTTCCATCCATTTACCTGCAAAGGCCATAATTTCATTCTTCTTTATGGCTGAACAACATTCCATTGTATATGCTCTCAGTACTGTTTAGCACACTCTGTATGTTCAGCTCTATGTGATTCCTTGGCTACCTGTGGTGACTGGGTGTTCTAGACAATCTCAAGTACTACAGGTGACCCACGTCTGTGTTTCCATCAAGGCTTGTACTCATCTCCATCTCAGCACCTCCCACACTCTGCTTTAAATGTGGTCTCTGGTTCATGTCTATATCTGACTCTCACTTCCTTCAGACCAGTGACCAGTATGTCCATCTCTATGTTCCTTGTGCCTATGACTGTTCCTGGCAGAGAGGAGATACTCAACACATTTTATCAAGTGAAATAAAATTTAAACTTCATGGGGGACCTTAGAACTTTCCTTCAGTCACAACCTTGATTTTCATTATTAAGATCAAAGAGTGCCTCCTGTACCCTGAATAGTTGACACGCTAAATTATAATAAAAATATGAGACAAAAGAAAACATGTTGTGACCATTGCTGGATATTTATTTGATAGTCTTTGTGCAAGGTACTTTTTCTAAACTAAGATGCAGCATTTGAGTGGTGTGAGAGAAATCCCTGTGATGACATTAGGTAAGTGATAGGGCTAAAAAACTCAACAATGAAAAACAAGAATTGCTGTGGGGATGACCTGAGGAATGACTCTAGAGAAATTCACAAACAGGTGAAATTATTGTTTGTTCCAGGTAGAGTTGACAGTAGTTTAAAAATATGTTCAACTTGGATTTTTGTATTCCTTGGGGTTGTGAATGGATGATCCAATCACAGCTGATCTCCTATAAGCTTTTGCTGGGTTATATCTAGTATGTAGCTATAGTACATTTTCCCTGCCTGCATCACTGTCATTTTCATTTTGAAACTGGGTGAGTGAGGAATAATGTAAATATAGCAACCTTAACAAGCATAACTGGCCACTGCTGTGATGAATTTTTGTGGTAAAATATGAACACATTCTCACCAAATCAGATGAGTCTGGCTAATATTCTTTGGTCATGGGCATAGGGAAACTCAGAATTGGGCCTTTAATTTTTCTATTAATTAAATTTCTGCAGTGTTTTACTAATTCTATGCACTTTTCCTTCTTTGCAGGAGTAGTAAAAAAATATGATTTATATAATTTGACCCAGCAATTTTACTTAAGGGAATCTCTTCTACAGAAATAGTCACTTGTACATAAAGACTTGTTGTGAATAATTAAGTCTCCTGAAATGTTTCCTGCAGTGTCAACAAACTGCAGATATCCTGACTGCATCAATATGGCAGTGTTTTATAAAATTTGGAATATCCATACTATAGATCTATGCATGTCAAAACAAAATAAGGTCATGCTATGCATAACATATTTTTAATTTAATATATATCTTGGGGAATCTCTCCAGTTTGATACATAGAACTGTTTATTATTCTTTAGCATGGATAATTCATTAGCTCATGAGAGTGAGATTAAAGGCAGAGAAATGGATGGAGATTATAATTTTTTCCTATACATGTCTTTGAGTTATTATGAGCTTTTGAAACTAGGAATATCTAATAAAGTTAAAAAATGTGATCGTAAATGTCCAAAGAAGGCCAGATTGATTTTTGGAAACAGAAAATGACAAAGTCATTTGGAACTAATTATCTGAATATGATGAGAATTCAAGACGATTGAATAATTTAATGAAGGATTTAAGATGTGACTATAAAGTAATAAATCTGCTTTTTGTTTCTAAAAAAACCAATTGCACATGCTTCCAAATTTGTGGATGATCATAGTTTGGGTATTTGCATCCTGACATTAAGAAAAAAAGTCAGTTTCAATACTTTATGGTAATGTGACCACATTACTACGTATGTACATTTTGTAGAGAGTGATCCTAGTTTATGTGAATTCAGCAGTAAACAAATTTGACACCCACTGTTGGAGAGCTAAAATTCATCCTAACTTACATAACTCTCTTCCATTCTTTATTGTGTATGTTAGTACCTCTTTTTCACTGTCATTGTTATTTACTACTTTGACTAGAGAGTCTTGTGATTTTTCACTATTCGGATGTCATTTTAAAAATCATATTGACATAGTTTTCCTTGTCACACTGCCCTTGTGAGAAAAGCATTTTAAGTGTTACAAGGAGTTGCTGTTACCATTACAAAGGTTATTATAGGAAGGATAAAAGGACTTGTTTGGGAACAGTAGCCCCATACATGAGAAAAAAATGTTACACAGTTCCAGAGGCGTTGTAACAAGAGAGGAGGGTACATAAATGATTTCGGGTCACCAGATTAGTGCAGATAGTAGAAGGAAGTATGTGAACCCACGTTCCCTCTATGGATATAAACTGGGAAATACAGAGGAATCTGTAGCATGATGTACTAGGAGAGAACAGGGTGCGAACGTATCCTGTGACTGGTTATCTACAGAGCCCTGGGACTGGGTCCAGCTTCTCTGATCCTCTAGAGAAGTAAGATGGCTTCATCGTGTAAAGCTAATTTGGTCGAGTTCATGGGGAGTGCAGAGTTGGGTCCAGAAGCAGGCGGCCCAGGTGACCTCACTGCAGGGCACACAAGGGCCTGGATGCCTGCCATTCCCGAAACGAAAATCCTTGACATTGCTTCCATGCTGTTTTTCCTTCCTGAGATGCAATTTCGTCATCCCCAGAACAATTCTATGGCAAACAATATTAATCATCACAATAATGTACTGTTCAGATGATTTTGGGGGTTCCGTTGCTGTTTCTGATTTCAGCATATAAGCAGTAGTCCTTCTTCAAACAGTAGTCCTCTGTCCCTCCCACCAGATGGTGGTGTGCTTGGAAATCTTTACAGCATTCCAGTGGAGCCATTGTGACTTTAATGCGTCATTATGCCAAGGCCCAGGAGCTATGGAACATATTACCTTACCAAGAAAGGCCTGCCTTGCACTGCTTTGGCACTTGCAAAAATGGTCTTCACACTGAGAGTGCGCCTTACACAGTAATAAATTACCTTACCAACAGCCGTTATGACCTCAGTGAGAGATGCATGCAGCCAAGAGCAGCTACATGTTACTGTCAGTTAATTAGTGTTGGTATTCATTAAAAGTGGGAGTGAGAGCCCGGAAACCATCCATTACTCATTGTGAATGGAGTCATGGGACAGCATAAAAGCTGTCCAAGTAACCACTGAAAGCAAGAACCAGGAAGCAGAGTGGAGATCAACGTATTGGTATTTGGCTCTAGTTCTTGACTATGTGCACACACACATGAAAATTCACACGCAGCCCTACCCTGGCCCTCACCTGCTAGTTGACATACGATGTATTTTCATTAGCACCCACGGTTCATGTTGTAAGTTGGAGTGTGTCCCCCATGGAAAGCTATGTGGATGTTTTAATCCCCAATACCTGTGCATGTGAAATTATTTGGAATGGGGTCCTTGTGGATGTGATAAGTTCAGTGAGGTCATGCTCCACTAGGGTGGGCCATTATCCAATGGGAATGGTTTCCTTGTGGGAAGAAAAACCAGAGACACATGGGGGAAAATGCCATGTGAAGACACAGAGACAGCCAGACACTGAAGGAGATGGACAAGTGACCACAGAGACAGAGACTGGAGCTGTCATGAGCCAAGGGATGCCTGTTACTTTCATGAAATGGTCACCTTCACACATACCAACACTAATTAACACGTATGTATCTTCTGGCACACTTTCACACTCAGGTGTATGTCTCATTTAAAACAATTCAAACTTGAACATAAGAAGCTCACATAGTCCTACTTCAATCAATTAATGTCAACTTTTATGTTTTTAGTAACATGAAAGATGAGTCAGAGTCACAAGGTGGGTGATGACTACGTAGTGCACTGCTTTGGAAGAACACATGCCCTTTTTGTTATGATTCTTCAACCTGGAAAATAACTGTGACAGAATTATGCCAAAGATCTTTATTTAGAACATACTTGTCTTGGATAAAGAAGCTGTGGTACATATACACAATGGAATACTATTTAGTCATAAAAAAGAATGAAATCTTGTTATTTGTGACAACATGGAAGGAACTAGAGAGCATTATGTTAAATGAAATGTCAGTTTCAGAAAGACAAGCACCACATGATCTCACTCATATGTGCAGTCTAAAGACCTTGATCTCATACAAACTGAGAGTAGAATGGTAGTTACCAGAGGCTGGGGAAAAGGAGAGGGGAGGGTGGGCTGGGGAAAGGTTGATTAACAGGTACTGAGTTATAGTTAGATGGGAGAAAGAAGCACCAGTGTGCTATTGCATAATAAGGTGACTACACATGACAATAATGTATTGCACTAATTATATGTAATATATATATTAAAGTCCAGAAGAAAAGATTTTTAAGGTTTTTACCTGAAAGAAGAGATGATTGTTTGATGGTAGAGCTATGTTTACCCTGATTTAAATATTATACAATATGTATATGTATTGAAATATCACATGCACTCTGTAAATATGTATAATTCTAGATATCATTTAAAATAACAAAAAGTAACATATTTGTCTAATTACAATCTAGTTTTGGTGCTCTAATAAACTTATAGTATTTTTGGAAAATTTCTAACCAATTTGAAATTTTGGTAGAATAAACATATTGCAAATGTTCATAGCAAACTTAAAATATATAATTTGCTCTCATTTGCTGTTTTTTCTTAACTGGTGTCAAACATAAAAATATTTGTAAGTGAACATTTATTTGGCTTCTTTAAAATAATCTGCATAATTTCCCCTCATACATATTTACTATTTGCAATGGTCATAGTAGCTTTTATCTGTGTTTTAGACTTTATGGCATGTACGCATAATGCAAAGTGTTATCAAAGTGTTTGTAGACTATAATCTTGTGTTACTGAATTTTTATCTCCTGTTCCCTTCTTTTTCTTTGAGCCCCTACTAATGAATCCAAATGTCTACTTCCAAATCTCTTCTTGAATATGTTAAAGGCATTCAGACTCAATATACAGAAAACCAGCTTTGTGATGTTTTTTAAAATTCTCATTCTCTTTCACGTCCTTTTTCTCTGTGAATGATGAGAGAAGCAGATCTCATACCATCCATGCCAGTAGTATGCAAGTCAAAAACTTGTCTCATGTTTAACATCTCCCCAAATGCCATCCCTCCCCACACTCCATCATTCTACCTTATCTAATTAAACACCACTATTTATTTTATCCCCTTAATATCTTTAGAAACTATCCAATTTCTCCATCTCCTCCACAAGTAGGTTGTCCAAGCTATCACCAGTTTTACTCTAAATCATTGCCACAATCACCTAATACCAAGAAGGACAGTAGCCACACAGCTCCCATCCCAGCCTCTTTAACCTGCAGCCTAGAAGACAGTCTTAGAAAGTGAGTCTTTCCTTCTAGCTGTCTATTTAAGTGTAAAATGGTTTGCAAAAGCTCTCAAAGCATAATCTGGAGTCCTTAACTCATTCCAGCACCCCTGAGTACTTTCTCTAAGTCTCAGCTTAAGCATACCCTCCTCCTTTCTTTCTTTTTTTTTTTTTTTTTAATATTTATTTATTTACTTTAGTTGTACACAATACAATGCATTTATGTTTACGTGGTGCTGAGGATCGAACCCGGGCCGCGCAAGTGCGAGGCGAGCGCTCTGCAGCTGAGCCACAACCCCCGCCCGCTCCTCCTTTCTTGAGTTCCATACATGACACTCTCCTATGCCCTGCTCCTCCCATCTCCAGGATTTTGCACCCATGTGTTTCTTCTGTCTAGAATGTTTTGCTCTCCTCTTCCCCTCCCTGAATTCTTCCACTTAGTTCCCAGTCATCATTCAGGATTCCATTCAGACAACAGTTCCTTAGAAAAAGGTTTTCCTGATATCTGGGAACAGATCGGAGCCCCCGGTCATCTGCTTCTCTCATCCATTCCACAATTATTGAGCATCACTGCATGCCAGGAGCTTCTCCAGGCACTGCATCATTGACATGAAGACAAGGTCTGTACTTAACATAAGCTTAGGATATATGTAGAGGGGAAAAATGATAAACAAGTAATGAACAAAAAAATCACCAGGCAGTAATTAGTTCAATGATAGAAATAGATCTGAGAGGCATTGGGCTTCTCTGAAAGGATGACATCTAAACATAGACCTGACTATCAAGAAGGAACAAAGTATATGACATGCCAGGGAAGAATACCCCCTGCAGACGAGGTTCTAGTGAAGAAGGAAAGGCTCCAAAGAGGAGAAAGATGGTTCAGTGCAGGAGTAAAGGGTGTCAGATTATGCAGAAGAGATTATTGGGTGCAAGATTATGTAGGTTGAGATAAGGTGTGTGGATTTTATTCTGAATGTGATGAGAAGTCACTGAAAGACTTTAAACAAGGAAATTATATACTCCCATTTAGATTTCAAAAGTCCACTCCAGCTACTGTGTGTAGGAGAATTTTGTGTCTGAACGTCTACACAGAGCTTCCACATGGGCAGATGGGGGCTACTGCTGTGGTCCAGGTGAAAGAGAAGGTGACTTGGACTAGGATGGTGGCAGAGGGGTTGGAGACAATAGACAAATAGAAAGATGTAGGGGCAATAGACAAATAGAAAGATGTAGGGGCTGGGATTGTGGCTTAGCGGTATTGCGCTCGCCTAGCACGTGCGCGCCTCGGGTTCGATCCTCAGCACCACGTACAAATAAAACACATTGTGTACAACTAAAGCAAATAAATAAATATTAAAAAAAAAATAGAAAGATGTAGGTTGGAAGTAGAGCTAAGAGAAATTGCTGGGAGATTAGAGATGGGGGATAAGAGAAGAAAAAAATATCAGAGACGGTTTCCTTATTGAGTAGGTAGGTGAAGAGTGGTAGCAATCACTGAGATAGGCATGCTGAAGAGGACCAAGGCTTGGATGGGGAAAAGCGTGTCCTGTTTCATGCATGTAAAGTTTGAGAAGTATATTAGGTAGTTAAGCAGATGTGTCAGGAAGGCTGTGGCTTCTGAGCATCTAGAATTCAGGTCACAGGTGATGCCTGGGGTCACAAATTGGGAAGCCATATAGATATTATTGAAGCCACAGGCCTACTGGAACAGTGGAGAGGACCAGGGTTAAGCTTTAGTATCTACTATCATTGAAGGTGGAGCAGCAGACAGGGGACCAGCAAAGGATGCTACAAAGGAGCATCCAGTTAAAGAGGACCAACAGAGGGGGTGGTGTCACGACAGCCAGCATTAAGAGTAACCCCAGTAACTTACTTCTACTTAGGGTCCTCTCTTATCATTGCAGGTTCATCAAAGAAATCCCTGCTTTATGTATTTAAGAAATGTGTATCCTGTTTCAACCATCAGAATAAAGGTTTTCTCCAACCAGTAGAAGATGGTGACCCCTTTTGACTAACAAATCTCATTATCATCAGTAAGAGGATATAGTAGATTCCCTGCTCCCCAACTCGCAGCCCAGCAGTCCTCATTAGATCCTTTTCTCCTTTCTTTTTAGTTCTCAAATATGAACTGGTAAAAGATGAATATAAAACATCTGAAAATAACAAATAAATGTTTGCAGTTCATGGTCAAATATATTCCTAACAACACATGGACACATCAAATATTGAAAGTAAGAGGCAGGATCCCCAACATGTTAGTGGGTAATTTCATAGCGTTTTAAAATATATTATATATATTATTATATATTTTATATATATGTATAAAATATATGTATATATAATATAAAATATACATATATAATTTAAAATGTATGGTTATATATAATTGATTTAAATTACACAAACACATTTTAATTTTAAAAGCCAAAGAATCAGAGCCAGGGCTATAGCTCAGTGGCAGAGAGCACTTGCCTAGCTTGTGTGAGACACTGGATTCGATCCTCAGCACCACATAAAAAATGAACAAATAAAATAAAGGTATGCTGTTCATCTGCAAATACAAAAAAAAATTAAAAAAATAACAAGGAATCTTCAAAAGAAATAAGGCTTGGGAGAAGAGCAGAGAACAGGGAGAGACAGTTAAAAGATTAATACAGATGATTCCATGTATCCAGGCATTTTCTACCCTGGGCTGTGTGTTTGCATAGACTATTGTGTGTGCTTAAGGGTCAAGATCCAGCATGCTCATTGGGGTGGCGAGGCTTGTATCAAAACATTCATCAGAAAGCAGGCGTGCATTCCATTTCCACAGCCCAGTATCAGGATAGCCCAGAATTACAATCTTCATGCTGTCAGACATCTAATGCAAGGCCATCAGGCTTTCAGCTCTCCTGGGGACCCCTTGGGAGGAATTTCTGCAGAGAGCCTGCAACTCAGACCTGATGCCTGTCAGGAATGAACCCTGGTACAAATTTCAAGGAGGGCTTCCGTTGTCAAAACAATAATAGCTGTAATTTTCTCTCCCTCTATTTACAGGAAACAAACTCTTCCTTCCTGTCTTCTGCCGGTAGCAGAAAATAGACTAGCCAAGCAGATGTCCAGGGCTGGTGGAGGAGTACCTCGGCCTGCAGCTTCCTGGAGAGAAAACAAACTCAAGAGAGCCTTGGCGGTTGGGGTCGTGGTGGGGGTGGAAGCCTTGGGCACCAAGGTGCAGCAGTGTATCCTAAGCTCTTCCCCTTCCCCCTCTCTCTGCTTTTGTCTCTTTCCTGCTACTGAGGGACAAGTGAACTAAAAATGATCAGAGATTTCACACAGTCGCTGCATTTTTAAACTCTTGTAGCCTCCTGTTTGCAGACTTCTGTGACGCAGATAAATGAACTGGATCCAGATAATTTCTCATGGGAATCCAGGAGGCTTTAGTTGCGAGCGCTTTGGGCCCTTGTAAATGTGGCCCTTGGGGTTTCATTTCACTTCTTAAAGAGTTTCATTTCACTTCTTAAAGACTTGGGCAGCGGCAGATTCTGTGAGTGCACCTGGAACGTACCAGGTAGACTCTCTGAACCATCTTCTCAAGGATGGCCTCCGTGGGCCTAAGAAAGCTTAAAGCCTGTGGAGTTGGCCTGGCTTGGGCTGGCTGGGGCTGGAGGTTTGCATCCAAAAGAAAAAACGAGGGCATAAGCAAGAGAGAATGTTCTCAGACATTATAAGAATGTTTTTCGTTGTCAAAGTCCTAGGATTTTTTGTTTGTTTGTTTTGCTTATTTTTTTTTTCCCTGTTCTTGAAGCACATTACCCAGTTTCAGTGGAGCTCTTTTATAAATATATGCCCCTGCACATCCCTTCAGCATTTGTCTTTCCAGTGACTGTTTATTTCTCTTTTGGATTATCTTGCTGAGGACCTTTTCTCCACTGAGAAGATGTTTCAAAATGTCCTGGAGGAGGAAATATTTTATTTAAGAATTAACATTTATTTTAAAGCCTTGTTTTTGCATACTTAGTGGGGGGGGGATTACCTTTAAAAGAGTGAGGGAAAATGCAAGTTGTCATTATGGCTGTGGTTTCTTGTAGGAATAGCAAGTATATTTTGTTGTCAGAGTTATGTATTACATAAGTCTTAATATCACCATTCACACTATTTAACTTAATTTTTTTTCAGATGTCAGTGATATGTCTTATGGAGGGGATTTTTTTTTTTTAATGTTTACATCAGGACTGTATGGATTAGCAATAGTTTGCTTTTTGAGGATAGGGAATGAATCCTGCCCACTTTTTTCTTTATTGCAAGTTAGCTATTATAATTACTACTATTGAAGAAGGCTAACTTTGTATCAGACATGGATATAAGCAAAGTTGTGCTGGGTTGCACAATCCAGCTTAAAAAAAAAAAAACAACAACAAAACCCTGACTTGTAGTGTTTGCCAATGACCACAGTGTAAATATTCCCACCACAACCAAGTTCAAGCTACCAAAGTTCGTGAAACTGAATATGGAGTTGAGATGATCATCATTGGATTTCTTGAGTCATTATGAATCATCTCCAGCACCATTGGTATAGGTATTCACTGGTACTAATTATTTTAAATATTAAAAGTATTAGTTACTCTACAACATGATATTATTATCAACCCTTATATAGGTAAGGAAACTGAGGCATGGGGAAATTATATTACTGTGCAAAGGTGACTAAAACAGTAAGCAGTGAAGCCAGGTTTTAAGGCCCAGGCTACCTAACTTCAAAGCCCACACACATAACCCCTATACCACACTGCAGGCCAGAGTGCAGATGCTCAACATATGATTACTGAATGAGGAAATGTGGATTTCAAGATGTGTACCACTCATTTAAGTATCATATCAAAGAAGATTCCACTAGAGAAAAAGAACTGGTAATAAATATATAAATTTAATATAAATATATATTTACATGTAATAAAGATATATTTGATATGAACCAATTCCAAGGAATTGGCTTATATGAATATGGCAACCTGCTAGGCAAGTCCAAAACCTGAAGGACAGACTGGAAGGCAAGGCAGAAACTCCTGGGCAGGAGCTGACACCGCATTCCATAGGAAGAACCTTTTCCCCAGAGAAGGAAGCCCTGATTCTGCTCTTAAAGCCTTTCAGTTTGTTTTTAGCTAAATTGACGTATCAAATGTTGAATTGAGCTGTGTTCCCCAAAAAGTTATGTTGAAATCATAACCTTTAGCATCTGTGTATAAGTTTTGCCATAGCTTTTACTTTTAGTACAACTTGTTACTTTATAATAACATCTATAATGTCCTTGCAGAAGGCTAAATAATGCACTAGACTATTTGATATGATCCAGTTAAAGATATTTTATCTACTGAGTTCCACATAGTTGTGCAAGACTGAGTCAGACTGACTCCAAAGCTCAAGGTTCCTTCACAGACATTAATTGAAGCACTGGATTATCCATACATATAGCAGCTGAATTTCTATTCTGCATATCTGATGCCTTCTACTATAAGGAATCACACTTACTGAGTAGTTGCTGTACATCAGTGTATGCTATTATTTTCATCTCCATTTATTGCAAATGAGCAATCAAGTACAGCTAAGTAGTGACTTTCCCTAATCACACAGCTAGTAAGTGATAGGTCTCTGATTAGGGCTTAGGAATTCTGACAACAGAGCCTTTTCTTTTAATCTTCTTAATATGTAATAATAGAATGGAAATCACATTCAGCAAAACTTATAATACTTTGTGCTCAGTTAAAAACAGCATTCAGTCATTAGCATTAAACTAAAAATGGTTGTGTAAACTTCAACTGGTAAGTATATGTGTTGATTGTCCCCATGCAAAATGGAAAATCAACAAAAAGCATTTTATCTCAGATAACATGTAAATAAAAGTTTAATTAAATAATTGATAATTGTACGAATATACTTTGTATACAAACAGTTGTATGTAAAAAGATACTAAATATATGCACTATGAGTTGTACATATTAAAAATTATAAAAATAAAATTTAAAAAACATTAAAAAAATATTTCAATGACAAAAAAAAATAATTGAAGCCCCAAACTTCATACACTCTTTTATTTTTCAGCTTAACTGAGTGCCTACTATGTGCTGTCCCCAACTAGAGTCACAGGCTGCATCAAAGCCAAGAGCAACAGTAAGTTGCTAGGCCAGGGTCTGGGAGATGCTGACTGCTATGGAGTCTCCTGGATGGGATGACATCAGTCATTGAGAACTCTTACCTTATGGATTCCAATGTAGGCCCTGCAGGTTTAGTCTGTTGGATGGTGACCTAGGTTCTCCTTTGCAGCCAAGAGTTTTGAACTCATGATTCACTGTGTCCGGAAGTATAAGTTGCAGGACTCTTGAAGAAATGCTACTTTATAGGTTGAGGTTAAGAGTACAATCTGATAGCCATGTTTCTCTGTTTCTTTAATTCAGGACACCAAGTTATCAGATCTTTTATTTCAGAAAGGAGGGATAAAAGAAAAGCCACGGCAAGCTCTATAAATGGGCATTTTTAGGACATGAGGCATTCCGCAGGATTTCTCCATATTTGATTTCTTACTATCTTATTTGCTTCAGAAACATGCCACAGCACAGGGATGATACAAGAAACACTTGGACATATTTCAAATTAAATTATCTTCATTCCTTTTTATTTGAATACACCATGAGAAAATTGAGCTCCGACATGCTCCTCCTGGGTATGCCTTGACAAAGAGCATTCTTGTTTCCCTGCAGCCAAGAGGACTGTGAGAAAGGGCAAGAAGAGCCTGCTCTATTTTCAGGAGGAGGGCTCCACGGCAAGAGTGGGTTTTCTCATGGCTGTAAGTTTACAAGGGAATTCCATGGGTCAGGCCTATAGTTAAACCAATTGCATGCCTATATGGGAAAAACTCTGGCTTATCAAACTTCGCAGTATAAATACATGGGTCTGGACTCTTTCACATACATTCAGGTATTCAAATTATTTCAAAATATCATTTAAGAGTATGACTGTAAAATATTTTGAATGCAGCTTAGGATAAATCAACTGCAGGCTTTTCTAAGACATTAAAAAATTCATTATAACCCAGACTACATCTCTACCTATTGTGGCCTGTGACTTTTAGATCTGTGATACTCCCTCCAAACAATACTTTGAGTTCCCTTAATCATCACAAATGTGCCCCTAGTGACAAGCTTGTGTGGTGTTGAAATGTCCTGTTTTGTGACTAAATTTCATTTGCTCTTAGAATTAGCAACTTGCAAAAAATCCAAGATTGCTACTTGGACTGGATTAACTGATCTATTTAATCCAATCACTTTGAACGACTTAATCAAGTCACTTTCTTTCTTAAAATTGACTCTTGAGTAACAACCACATGTCGTGTCTGCTAACATCCCACTTTTTCCATTATAAGAGTCCATTAACATGGACGAAACTGTCAAACCATAGTCATTGAACATGTTACTGATCATCTGGTCTCTTGTGCTCTACCCAAATCAAGACAATTGTCCCTCATTTCCTCTGTGGAATAAGTGAATCAGAGAACCCAAAGGTTGACCTCTCTAGCACCTAGGCATGCTAAACCATACTTAGTATTTAGTATTTTTATTTTAGGATGTGTAAATTAGAATTAAATTCAGCTGCTAGTAAGAGACAAACACCTAGAGTGAGTTAAACAGTTTAAGGGAGTATTACCTTACATTTTAGAAATGCTGAGTTATTTTGTACAGGGCTGGTGTGGCAACTCTGTGTCTTGGTCCACTTTGGGCTACTACAACATAATACCATAGACTGGATAGTTTATCAGGAACAAAAATGTGTCGGTTCACCATCAGGAAGCTGGAGAGTTCAAGAATAGGGTCCTGGCATCTGGCAAGGACCTTCTTGCTGTGTTGTTCCATGGTGGAAGGGGAAAGAAGATGACAGTGAGAGAAGGGGCTGAGCTTGTCTTTTTGAAAGGAACCCACATGCCCCCAAAACAAACTCAGTGCCTCTATAATAGTGTTAATTCATTGATGAGGGCAGAACCCTCGTGGCCTAATAACCCATCAAAAGTCCTAGTTCTTAATATTGCTATAAAGATATTTAAGTTGAAACACGAGTTTGGTAGGGGACTGATATTCAAAACAGTGTGCCTTACAAAGCCCTGTGGAATCCAGACTCCTCCTTTCTTGCTGCTCTGCCACCTCAGCTCCTGGTTTTAAGATGTGGCTGCAGCCATTCCCTTTGCAGCAAAGGAAACAACAAAGAGTGCTCTAGAGGTACCACCTGGGGTTTCTGCTTCCTCTTGCTACCTTGAGCATCATCTCATGGCCACATCAGGGAGGCTGGGAGAGGGAGCTTTCCAGCAGAACACAGCTAGGTTTTGCTACAAGGGTTAAGGAAGAGGACAGATACTAGAAGAAATGGGCAGTTCCTGCCACAGTTAGTATTAAAACTAAAGCTATAGAAGAAAATGTTCTTATCCTTCAACATTCAATAACACAAACTTATTGATTAAGGCACTGTCTTTCCTAGAGGTTCAAAGATCACAATGATTACTAAAGATTCAAAGATCACAATGATACAGCCCCGGACCTCAGGATATTAAGTGTTCATGTCCATGATTATACCATAGAGGTACATCAGATTTCCATGAGGACAACTAGGATTAGCTCCCTCTCCCAGGGTAAAGGCAAGGGAAGCTTTAGGGAGGCCATGGAAGAGACTCTGGAAAAGGTGAAGTTAAATAAGTAAACATGAAAAACACGTTCATCAGGTTCAATAAAAGAGGATGTCTTTGGTGAGCTTGGGGAGCTCTGTTACAAGGGGAGCGGAAGAAATTGAGTCAGTGTGGAAGAATGTCAATGGTTAAAGACAAAGAGGAGAGAGAAAATATGAGATACTCTAAAAGAGACAGCTTAAAGTGAAAGAGCAGGGGGGTGGCAGCTAAAGAGGTCTTGGATGGGAGAGGTTTTCTTAAGGATAGGAAAAATATGAGGATATTTCAATGCAGCCAAGAATATGCAGAGAGAAAGCTAGAGAGTGAGAGGGAGGGGAAGATTCAGAGAGAGAGGCCTTATCATCCTCTGAAGGGGCATATAAGAAAGTGAAATCTAACACCAAGTCAGGAGATATATAAGGTAATGGTTCTGAAACTGAGAAATGTGTGTGAAGATGATCTCTGTATTTTCTATGAAGCAGAAGTCACAGTTCTGAGATAGAGGGTAAGAGTCATGAAGAACAGTGAAACATTTAACAATAGCCATTATTAGCGATGAGAAAGATGGAGAAGGAGGAGGAAGAGAAGGAGGAGAGTGAAAATCCCTTCTCTCTCCCCTGTCTCAGCCATCCAGATCCCCACCATGGAGGCAATTACTGTCATTAACTTCTTGTGTATTTTCCCAGAAATGTCCTATAGCAATACAAGCAAATATCTTTCTTTATCAACCTCCCATTTTACACAATAGTACATACTATATAGATTTTTATGTTGTTTTGAATAACTTAAACATACATAGATAAACCACCACTCCCCAAATCTCTGAGTATCATCAACTCCTCCCTGTCCCCTAAAACAAGGTATACGCATTTCAGAGATGTTAATTGTCTTGTTTAAAATCCATAGTCAATTAGCAGAAAACTAGAAAATGGATTTAACATTTATATCCCTATAATGCATCTGGTATTAAATCTATAACTGTTCTCCCAACCAGAAATTAAATCCAAGAGAAAAATACACTTGGGAATTTAGCATCAATATGTGTGACTTGAACACTTCAACTATGTTAATCATCATGAAATGTCCGAGTGTTGTGTCCTATTTCTATTTTGAAACTGTATCAAAGGCCAATTGATAGTACAATCAGAAAATCCTAGTTACATAGGGCTCTGAGGAGCCACTTAACTCTAGGGAGGTGACTTTCTTATGACTCTTTCAGAGTTTCTCTGTCCAAAGTCGTGTGAGACACAGCAACACCGCTCATTTTAGAGCATATTTCCCCTGTGATCTCCATTTTGACCTTACTAACACACCCACCCAAACAGGTCAATGAACCTCCTGAAATAGCTGTAAGCTCTATCTGCTAAGTTTCTGTAGTTGCTTCTTTCACTTGAAACTTCCCCTAACACAATCTAATTTGGATAACTTCTTTATCTTTCCAAACCAAGACTAATTTCTTTTTCTTTCTACAAATGCAAACTGAGTGCCGGTTATGATCCAGAAACAGTCAGCCCAGAAGTTAAATGGAACACAAGATGGAAGAGGGAACTGGGTGTGGTGGCACACACTATGCCTATAATCCCAGTGACTCCAGAAGCTGAGGTAGGAGGACCACAAGTTCAAGGCCAGTCTTCTTCGCAACTTAGTGAGGCCCTAAGGAACTTAGGAAGACCCTGTTTTAAAATAGAAATTAAAAGGGTGCCGGGCATGGTGGCACACACCTGTAATCCCAGCACTTTGGGAAGCTGAGGCAGGAGGATCGCAAGTTCAAAGCCAGCCTCAGCAATGGCGAGGCACTTAGCAACTCAGTGAGACCTTGTCTCTAAATAAAATACAAAAAAGGGCTGGGGATGTGGCCCAGTGGTCGAGTGCCCCTGAGTTCAATCCCTGGTACTACAAAAAAAAAAAAAAAAAGGGTTGTAGTAGAGTGTCCCTGGGTGCAATCTCTAGTACCTAAAACAAAACTATCACACACACACACACACACACACACACACACACACACACACACACGATTTGTCCTCAGGAATTTATAGTCTATGTAGAAAGCAGATAATAAACAAATAAACATAGTAACTAGAGACTGTTTTGGGTCCTACGAAATAAAGTGCTGGAATGGAGCATAATAGAAATATCAAATCCTATTTGAGATTGTTAGACAGAAATGATATTTAAGTTGAGGCTTCAAGGGTGAGAAGGAGCAAGCTCTGTGAAGAGCAAGGAAAGAAAGTTCCAGACAGAGGAAAAACAAGAACTATGGTCCTAAAGCAGGAAAGAGGCTTGGTCTTCCTGGGGAACTGACAAAGGCCATTGTCTCCAGTGTGTTATGAGGAAGGGGACAGGAGAGGATCATAAAGGGAAGAGGTTGGAGAGCGTAAGCAGGTCCAGATCATGGAGGGCTTTTTAGGTGGAGGAAATTTAAAGGAATTCTATGGATGGGGAATCACTAAAAGATTTTATGCAAAGGCAGAGGAAGATGTTACAAAACATCTGGTTTTATTTTTAAACAATTAATTTGGCTACTCTGCAAAGAAAGGACCAAAAGGGACAAACAGGAAAAGCAGGAATTAAATGGAGGTATGTGTGGTAGCCTACCTGGTAGATGATGGAGGTGTGAACTTGGCTGGTGTTCATGGAGATGAGGGAGAAGCAAGAGGACTTGCTACTGAATGTAGTAGTTACCACAGCAGAGCCCGAGATTGGTTACTGAGTGGACAGCAGGACTGTAGCTCACCTACAACCTTCATAGGGATGAAAATGGCACCTCTCTGGGCAAGTCCAAGTCCAACCCTCTGTGCACTCAGCTTTTTGGACAGGTGTCACCTTTGACAAAGGAAGATATCCTACTTCACCTAGACAGATGCAAGTAGCCCTGCCCCAGGGCATATAGCTCACTAAGGGAAGTGCAAGCTGGATTTGAGACTCCCTACCCCTCTTCAGGGCAACTCTCTAACTTTACTTGGTGATCCTGGTGTTATGCTACTGGGACAGGCATTGATATGAGAAAAACTGAAGATGGGTATATATTTGGTGGTGGGGTGAGAGTGAAGAAGAGGAATCATTTGGGGCATATAAAGTTTGAGATTGGGCTGGGGATGTATCTCAGTTGTTAGAGTGCTTGCCTCGCATGCACAAGGCCCTGGGTTCAATCCCTAGCACCACAAAAATATAAAAATTAAAAAATAAAGTTTGAGATGCCCAGAGGATAACCAATAGGTGGTATCAAATTGGCATTTAGATATGCCAGTTGAGATTAGGGGAGAGCTAAGGACTGCAGAGAATAACATTGGAACCATTAGCCACTATGATATGAAAAGTCATAGGAATGGATGGAATCCCCTAAAGAAGGAAAGAAAAAGTCCATGATAGCAATCCAGGGAACTTGTAAATGTAGACATTAGGAATAATAGAAATACCAAAAGCAGAGACTAAGAAGGAAGAGAGAGTAAGGTAGAAGAATGACTACAAAGTGGAATGGCCTTAAATCCTAGAGAGGAGAGTTTCAAGAAGAACATAAGGGTCAACTGTGTCAAGCTTTGTCGAAAATTTGAGTTAAATGAAGCCAAAACAGATCAGACTTGATACCAAAGAGGTCTCCAGTGACTTTTGCCAGATGTAATTCAGTATATGGACAGGACAAAAGACAGATGGAAGTAGAAAAGCAGACAAGGAAGGAAACACTAGAAATTTTGCTTTGAAAAGCGTCAGAGAAATGGGGGCAGTCACTGAAAGAATAGGTAGAGCAAATGGTATACTTCTTCTGAAGATGAGAGTTACTGGAATATGTCTGTATGTGATGAACTTGTCCCAAGTTCCTTCCTCCAAGAAGGCTGATGTGATCCTCTGTCTGGATTGGACACACATCCTATGCACTTTCTATGCAAGTGGACCACATGTCCCTCTAGGATGTGCCACACTACCTTGTGATCATTTTGAATGTTCCACCATTCAGAGTGTCACTCAGCAGCCTTCCCTGGGGTAGTCGACAGGTTGGGTTGGTTTCCCACTTACTAGTGAGTTAACCCACCTTCATGGAGCTTCCAGTATAGGACATCTTTAAAGAAGACTCTGTATAGTTCAACAGATGAGAAGGCAAATAGCAGTTTATCTGACAAACTGACACTTCTCCCCTCCCCCTGTTCCAATACACATACCCTCTCTGATATTTGACTTGCTGTAAAAAAAAAAGGAAAAACATCTTCTTGGAAATTGTTCAAAATAGAATACACTGCTCTGGCTTAAAGGTGACAATGTTGGCACATACGCTGTGCATTACATTCTACTGGAGATTTTCAGTGTCCACAGGATGTGGTTACAAAGAGTGGGCTTGTCCTTGGATAAATCCAAACAAGTGTGTGTTTTTAACTCCTAGGACACCAGAGTTTTCACAAGTTACTTCTTCGCTGGCTTTGTTAGTTCCAGAATGGGCACCGTGCTGACCTTTCATATATGTGGTAACTTCCAGACAGCAGCATCTTGCCAGGAAGCGAGGCACCCACACAGCCCTCGGTTTGTTTCTGGGACAGCATGTCGTAAGTATGTGGGGGTGAATTTGACCTCTGCCCAGCTGTGTACACTTGGTGTCAGAGTACACTGGTGGCCTGAGAGTGATTTCAGAATGGAGGGCCGCCTGTCAGCTCTGAGGAAGTGGTATCAAACAAATAAAATGCCCTGGGGCCTCTGGGTCAACCCACTGTGTCGGGTCACTGCTCCAACAGCTAATTCTTCTGTCCTCTCTTCCCAGTGATGGGCAAGATTAATGACAGGAGGAGGTGAGAGGAGATGTGGCAACAGAGGGGACTGCATGCTGACAAGGAGAGTGAGAGAGCTACAAGTACCTCTCCGTCCCCATGGCTCAAGTTAAATGACTTCCTTCTCCCAGGCTAAACACAGGTCATGAGGGATAAAATTATCAATCCAGGAAAGAGAAGATGTTTATAGTTTCTGTTACTTTTACAAAAATAGATGAAAGGAAAGATTTGTTGTTGTTTTTCTTTATCCACCCTTTGCAGCCTGTGCACTTCCTTAGCTCTATGCATAACTTGCTCATTTTTCTCCAGAAATAGGAAGGTCTAGTGAGGCATTTTGTGTTGTGGTTGTTGAGAGCAGTGTTACACAGTGCTCCCAGGGAAAGGCTCTCTCCAGCTTGGAGAGATGTTTCATTGCAGCTGCTTCTGTTTTCTTCCTTTCTTTCCTCCTTCATTTGTTTCTTCTCTTCTTTCTTTTGAGCTTCTTAAATTATAATTTGCATGACATGAATTCACTTTTTTGACATAGATAATTCTAGAATCCTCTGTAAATTTACAGAGCTGTGCAACCATTGGCGCCCTCCAGTTTTGGAATGTATCCATCACCCCCAAATCATCCCTTGTGCCAATCACTCTTCATTCCCAACTCCAGAGAAATACTAGTACACTTTCCTCTCTCTGTGGATTTGTTTTTACTGTACATTTCAGATAAATGGAATCACTTTTTTTGTTTGCGTCTGACTTTTTTTTTTACTTAATGTTTGCATCATCTACATTGTAGCATGTATGGATAATTTGCTTTTTATTATTTTTGTTGAATGGTGTTCTCTTGTACGGGCATACCACATTTTGTTTATCTACTCATCAGTTAGCTGACATTTGAATTGATCCTGCTTTTAAACTAGTTTGATTAGTGCTTCTATGGACATTTGTATATAGGGATTTATGTGGGCACGTGTTTTTATTTTTCTTGGGTAGATATCTAGATGTATAACCGCTAGGTCATATGGCAATTTTTTGTTGTTGTTCGACATTTTAGAAATTACCAAACTCTTTTTCAGAGTGGCTGTGCAATTTTGCATTTCCATCAGTGTTTTAGTCAGCTTTGCTTTGCTGTAACCAATATACTGACAAGAACAGCTTAGGGAAGGAAAAGTTTATTTTGGCTTATAGTTTCAGAGGTTCAGTCCATGGTCAGCTGAATCCATTGCTCTGGACCTGGAATGAGGCAGAACATCATGGTGTAGGGATGTGGCAGAAGAAAGCAGCTCAGGACATAGCATCCAGGTAGCAAAGAGAGTGCTGTGCTGCCAGGGACAAAATATAAACTCCAAAGGCAAAACCCACGACCTCCTTCCTCCAGACACTTTCTATTTGCCTATAGTCACCACCCAGTAATCCATTGAAATTATTTTTTTAAAGTATTTATTTATTTACTTCAGTTGTACACAATGCAATGCATTTATGCTTACGTGGTGCTGAGGATCGAACCCGGGCCGCGCACGTGCGAGGCAAGCACTCTGCCACTGAGCCACAACCCCAGCCCCATTGAAATTATTAATCCATCAAATGGATGGATCCATTGATTAGGTTACAACTCTCATAATCTAATCAAATCACCTCTGAACATTCCTGCATTGTCTCACTCATGAGCTTTAGGGGGAACATCTCATACCCAACCCAAACTATCAGAAATCAATGAGAATTCTAGTTTACAAACATGCCTACCAATGCTTGCTATTGTCTATCTTTTGGATTCCATTCTGGTGAGCGTGAAGTGGTGCTCCAGTCTTTCTTGAAGAAGTCAGATGGAAAGAACTGGGGTTTTCTAGTTTCAAGGTATTACCTAGATCTGCTGGCTTCATAAGGAGACATTCTGAGAGAGAAATCCAAAACAACACAACAACAAAACTGAGGAAGCAATGACTAAAATGACATTGTGGGTATATGTAGTTTGAAAGAGAAATGCTATAAAAGAATTTTTCTTTTTAAGGATCAGTAATAATGAAGAATCTGTTATAAACTCTTATACAAAGAATGACAGGGAGAAGGAGTAGACTGTGCCCACCATCTGGTTTGTTACTCCAGAACATTGGTAAATGGGATGCAGGTCAGGATTTCTCTGTAGCAGCTGTAGTTAGTGCACATGGTAACCACACTGAGATGATCTGACCCAGGGAACTTGGGGACTACACTGCTGCCCTTCCAAGCAGGTGGGAGGTCTAGAAAAATGATTGAAAAGCAAACCGGTTTAAAAACAAAGCTGATAGACTGATGAGCTAGTCTAATTGAATAATCCTAATTTCTGTTTTTTTTCTGCATACTTATAATTTCCACCAATAAATATTATGTACATCTTAGGTCATTAATAAATATTCAAGCATGTTTTGATTATTTTGACATCCCTGAGTCAGTTATTAATCTTCCCATGCTCTTTTTAAATTTATTATTAAGTAAATCACTACTAATTTTAAGCCACCTGCATCTACTTTGCTTATATAGTTAGGTTTTCATGAAGCTCTTTAAAATTTTGTTTTCGTGGCTCCAAATAAATTGTTTTAAACCCATGGATCAAAAATGAACATTTCTCATCATTCCTTCACGCCTTTTTGAAGATCTGTGTGTCCTGTAGTTGTTAAAACAATTTTTAAAGATTAATTCACTTCAGAAAAACCTATAAATTCATGTGTGGCTACTGATGTTTACTTTGCCTATTTTGCCATACTCTAAGCTAATTTTCACATCTACATATTTTTTATTCTTTTTCTCTTTTATGCATGGAAGAAAAAATCAAACCACTAAGAGAAATAACAATCTGACGATTTTTTATTGTAGTTGCTGATGGATACTTTTTAAAAAGTCATACAAATTGCAATTGCTTCTTTAATACTGGAAAGCAAAACCCAGAAAAAATACTACCTTTGGAGTCAGTGCAGTGGTGCATGCCTGTAATCCCAAAGACTCAGGAGGCTGAAGCAAGAGTATTGAAAGTTTGAGGTCAGCCTCAACAACTTCGTTAGGCCCTTAACAATTTGGCAAGTTCCTGTCTCAAGAAAACATATTTAAAAAGGGCTGGGGATGGAGTTCAATGGGTTAAGTACCCCTGGGTTCTATCCCCAATATAAAAACAAAACAAAACACTACCTTAATATGAAGTCAAATTAATCATGGTACATGCATTCAATAGAATTTCATTCTATCAGACCTGGGTATGGTGGTGCACACCTGTAAACCCAGCAACTTGGAAGCCTGAGACAGGAGGATGGCAAGTTCAAAGCCAGCCTCAGCACACAGCTATTAACTCTGAGACCACAGTGGTCATCACTGTGACCCACTGGGCTGCCTTGGTTCTTTCTCCTTCATATCACGCATCTATGACCTTTGCTCATATGACCTAAAGGCACACAGACAACCTAAACTCAGAGTAAATAATATTTTGGGTCACTTGGGTCTGTAGAATCTTTTGGTTTTGAAACATGTTGAAGAAGAACTTTAAGATTTGATCTTATCTCACACTTCCAGTAAGCAAATTAAGCCAAAAAGAGCATTTCCAGGAGAAACGTCCCTCAGCAAGTTCACATTGGACATGTTTTTACTTTGCCTGTACTAAACAAAATCTAATAGCCAAGAAGAATTTTCAATATCTCTAAATGAGTCCGCTTTGGGATTGAAGTAGACACTTTTGCTTATAGAACATACTATAAACCACAGTTATTTGAGTTAAATTAGTTTATTTGACTTCTGTGTGGCACTGCTAAGGCCAGGATTCCATTATTAGCTGATCTCCTCAGTCCTTCCATGGCTACAGACTACACAAATGTGTGCCCTTGGTCAGAAGCAGGTGTATTAGGGTAATTGCCAGTATCAGCTCTGGAAGGATCTGGGGAACAGATGTGGCTATTCCTTTGACACTTTAAAATATCCTGTACTTTGCTTTCAGTCCTCATTCATATACCAATAGTTTCAAAAGTTTTCAAGGGGGCTGGGGTTGTAGCTCAGTGGTAGAGGGCTTGCCTAGCATGTGTGAAACACTGAGTTTGATCCTCGGTACCACATAACAATAAATACATAAAATAAAGGTATTGTGCCCATCTATAACTAAAAATTATATTTTATAAAAGTTTTCAAGGCTGTATAAACTAAGTGAGCAACTAATCATTTTGTCTGCCTTTCCCATGTATGTCACAGGAGATATGGAGAGACATGGTATATGGAGAAATTACTAACAATGAAAAATAATTGCCCTAGACTGATAAAAACAAGTGTTAGGTATTTTGAGAAGAGAAGCATAGTTTCTTTCTTTTCTTTTCCTACTTTTATTTTTTTTAAGAAGCTGAGGAAGTATTCATAGTAAAGGGATACTTAGTTTGAACTTTGAAGGATAGACGTTTTCAAATGAAAGGTGAAATGTGCCTTGGATAGGCCACATGATACAAAACTACAAAGAGAATGAGGCACTCTCAGGGAATTTTGATGGATGGTTTTGACTGAGGCAAAGAGTTTGAATAGAGAAAAAGTGAATATAATTGCTAAATAAAGTTCTTGCAAAGCCTTGTTTACCTAAGTTGTACATTTTTGCTATAGACTGTAGAGTCACCCCCCTGTCATTGAGAGGAGCAGCGTATGATAATATGACAACTGTGCAGCTCCTAGACTGGAGGGTGGGAAGTCTGCCAAGTGGGAGAGAGTGGATCCTGGCACTGGCCAGATATTGTTGCTGGAGCTAGGGCACTGTTTGTGAAAACATAAAGGATGAGACCACTGCACAAGACCTTGCAGAGAAGGAAACGAAGGCATTTCATAGCAGGTAGGCTGTGCCAGGGAGGGTGGAAAATTTAGGCAAGGGAACCTCAGCTCTGCAAGTCCAGTGACCTTGGTAATGCTTTTAGTACAGTATGGAATTTGAGCAGAGAAAACAGTGACAAAAGGGAAAATACCAACTTCAGTTTTTGACAAGTCTTATTTTATTAAGAAGAGGAAGGGGAAATTTCAGCAGGCATTTGGAAATGCATTTGCCTAATGCAATTTAGGCTTCCATTTTTATTTTATTTATTTATTTTTAAGTTAATCCCATTTCGTTCGGTCTGGGTCCTTCCCGCCCAGGAAAAGTGAGCATGAGTCATACTCCGAAAAGCTCCTGTCTGGAGGAAACTCTTTGCATATTCCATTTCTGCAAGGCCAATTGTGTCCTTGCAATATGACAAATGATGTAATTTGAAACTTGCAAAGACCAATTCAGTTGCTTTTGTCTTTCCGGACCAGGTAGGAGGAAATCGGCAAGTCGCGCAAAGCCCAGGAAGTGTTTTCAGGCTCTGGAGCTTTATCTGCGGCTACATTTGCTTCTCCCTCCTGCAGACATTCTGGCTGCATTCCGGTCCCACGGGACAGCTCCCGGTCTCACCACCCCCCCCACCCCCCACCCCCATGGCAATAAATGTCAAAGCCTCCTTGCACTATTGGCCTCCAGCTTCATTCATTCTCGCCACCGACGCTATCCTAGCCGCTGCAAAGCGGTTCAGAGAGCGCTACGACCAAGCTCGGGACCCTCCAGACTGTGCAGCTACTGGGACGCTCAGCCTTTTGCGCGCTGGCTGCAGGATGAAGAGCTACCGTGTGTGTGGGGGGTGGGGGGTGGGGGTGCTGCGCGCCCTGTCCAGCTGCCGTCCTCTCTGGCCGAACAATGCATCTGTCACCCGTTGACTGATTAGAGCAGCGAGGGCTGAAAGGGAGGCACAAGTCTGTCCAGTCTATCCAGTCTTCCCACCAGGCAGCCTTGTGCACCTCCCACTGCTTTTGGGCAAAGAGCCAGCAACGGGGACCTTGGGAGGTTCTGGATGAGGTGCATCCTCTACCTTCATTCCCTGGGGGTCTTGGGTCTCCTTCTCTAGTTTAGCACCCACAACTCCCCTTTCAGGGGAGGATGGATGGCGGGAGGACTGATAAACTCTCCAGTCGCTATCACCATAGGGGGGAAACCTGCCCGGAGGTCAAGATGTCTGATTATCTCAGGAATTCTGCAGTGGGCTATTCCTGGCCCTAACCTGTTCTCTAACCTCATGCAATCCCCTTTGATTGCCCTGTCGCTCAATTTCCCTTTTCATCAATCCTGGAAGCCCTCCATGACATAAACCAGGGGCCATGGAGCAGAATATCAGTAAATCTCACCACCTGTGAGAAGGCTAGTGTTTTGAACAATCTATTTTAAAGAATACATACAACATGCATATTCATATGTATTCCAATATGATTATTTCACTTGCATATATACTTACCACTAATACAGATTATGTTATTACAGTATAATATTAATCATATTAATATTAATACTAATAAATAATGACAAATACTTCCTGATCACTAATAAACTCCTTCGAGAACTGATAAAATGTATAAATAAGACATAGTAAATTAATCATTGGCAACTCGTTTAGTGGTACTTTTAAGATTACTTATCCTTTTTAAATATGGCCCGTTGAATCTTGTTTACTCTCAATTTTGTTTAACCACCCCCAGGTGCACCTCAGTTATCCTGAAGCCAGGTCAACCTCAAAAATCCTTTGTTTGGAGGTTGGTGATTAAGTTACACAAAAGCAAACCATTGCCTTCTCAAACTTAAGTTAGGGACAGAACAGGAATGGTTCCCCAGGGGTCTGAATTTCCGATTTAGTTCTCTTCTTAGACATCATATAGTTTATTCATGATCTGATTCCTCAACTGGATTATAATTTTTCAACAGCAAGATTATACCTTATATCTTTCTCAACACGGAGAACCGTGCTTTGCATACAGTAGATGCTGAATAATTACCACTCCTGAGTAAGTTGATTCCTCTAAAACCCTAAAGAGAAAACCAGATGAGCAAAGAGCAGTAAGGATCCATTTTTAGTGTTACTAAGGGGAAAAGAAAATCCATTACCCTACAAAATATAAGGGAGGCCAAAAAAAGAGGCAGGCAATTCCGATCTTGGGGTAATAATGTAGGACTTTGGTTACACAGGCTCCTGAAGTAATTCTGAGAGATGTTTCCATGGCAGAAAAAAGGTCATGAATACACGCATGTGAGGTAAGTTTTAAGAGAGGGGTAATAGATGATGGTTTTGGAAGGAAAAAATCTGGAAAAGAATGAGAACTTTTGGCTTGATTTTGTGGTACTATTATTATAAATAGTTCACAGATAAAAATGCTCTGTGTTCAGACTATTCAGAAATCAAATAGTTGCCAGAAAAGGCTTTAAAGAAATGTTGCAGAATCATAAATCAGATGAGTGAGATTTTTGGCGTTTTTAATCAGGAAAATATAACCATGTATTAGAAGAAGCCACGTGGAGGAACCTGGAGCACATTATGTTAAATGAAATAAGCCAGGCACAGAAAGACAAATTCTGCATGATCTCACTCATGTGTGGAGTCATAAAAAAAAAAAAAAAATGGATTCATAGCTTTAGAGTGTAGAATAGTGGTTGCCAGGGAGAGTGTTGGGAGAGCTGAAACAGAGAGGTGTTGGTTGAAAGGTACAAAGTTTAAATAACATTATCCAAAGAAGGAGGAAGAAAAGATGCTTTGCTAAAAATATTTTTGTAGTCCAGAGAGCAAAACTGAATTTCTGTGGACAAGAAGGAAACACATATCTTGATGTGAGGTAAATAATCTCTCTCTCTCTCTCTCTCTCTCTCTCTCTCTCTCTCTCTCACACACACACACACACACACACACACACACACACACACACACCGCTTATTTGGTAAGAGCAGAATCAGTACAGAGAACAAGAGAATAAAGAATGGGTAAAAGAATGACCATCTGAAAGTTTCTAGGAGGGCCCCAGGAGACTCAAGGGAAAGCAGATACAGGCAGAAGAAAGTGAAGAAGGAAAGGTTTTGG
Organism: Tamias sibiricus; assembly: GCA_025594165.1. NCBI lineage: Eukaryota > Metazoa > Chordata > Mammalia > Rodentia > Sciuridae > Tamias > Tamias sibiricus. The sequence goes on from CM046666.1 coordinate 110,825,156, forward strand.
CAGAAGCTGCTGGACAGAGTTGGCAGGCGCCTGGGCAACAGGTACAATCCACTTAGTCACTTTCTCTTCAGGCTTTCTGGAGCAGGGATGCTCCATGCACACCCCTAGAATCAGAAGGAAAGACAACATAGGGACATAGAACTGCCCCTTTTCTTTTTCTTTCATTTTCACTAGAAGAGATGATATCAGATGGGGACGTTAGACTTGGTAAAAAAGATCATTCTCACTTATTGTGAGCTTAAGTTAAGATGATGTTGCTGTAGTCCCCATCAAGGTCTCTGCCTGCACCCAGAAGCTTTCAAGGCTTTTGTGGAGTCAGGATTTCTGAGCCCAGGTACACAAGAGGTAAGGCAGCACTATCAGTAGCTGAAGGCTGAGTTTTGCTCTGTGTAAAACTGCATGAAGCACAAAATTGATTTTTGTACCTCCTTCACCTCCTGTTCTGAATTTCATTCCTACTTCTGGCTCCTTCCCCATCTCCCAGATACCCAGCCCCACCCCACCCTGCTGTGTGGCTTTCAGCAATCAGTGTATATAGTTTGCTTCGCAAAATCCTTCCACATAAATTAGTTCATTTGAACCACACTGTAATCAGCTGTGGCTCAAATGTTACAGGATGGTTAAGGAGTTATCTTTCTCAAGGTGATTCAGGAAAAAATATTGTCAGAATTGAGACTTGAACTCAAGTTCTCAGAACTTTGAATCCCTTGGGTGCACCTTCCATGGGGAATTCTCATTCTAACTTAAAACTGCTCACTCTTTGAACTGCCAAGGCAGCCAGATAATGAAGAGGGATTGGCCTTGCTATGACATCTGCGTTCCTCCTTTCCTGGCTTTTTAAAAAGCAGCTCTCCATCCTACCAGGTCTCAGTACAAACATTCATTGCTCAGGTAAAAAGGTGGTTCGGTGCAGCAAGCTAGGAGTGTTAGAAATCCTGAATCACAAATTGAACAAGGAGGATATCCTGAAGTGGAAATGAGGAAGAAAATGTGGGAGAGAAGAAAAGATAATGAAAACAGTGGTGCCCATTCCCTGGGGATAAGATTGCACTTGAAGGTGAATTTAAAGATCTATCAAGCTATGGGAAGAATGAAGCCAGAATCTGATAGGCAGTCAGTATAGATAGGTAAATCAAGTCAGGCCAGATCAAGAAAGCCAATTTTGAGTGAGTCTGGGGAAGTTAAAGACTGTTGGGAGACTGTCCCCTGAGGGATTGTAATGTTAATTCCTTCAGAGCCCTTCTTTCACCCTTATCAAGAACCTGCCCTGCCCCAACCTGTTGCCAAGATGACCTGTCCCAAGAACTGCCCCTCCCTACAGAGAGCTATAAAGTGGTTAATTACTGTGTCCTGGGCAGCACCATCCTGCCCTTCCCCCTTCAGCCCATCTGCTTCTCACCTTTTGGCCATCCCACCAGGCCTGGCCAGTAGCAGGAAGGGGAGAGATAAGGGGAAGAGAGCAGGAGAACAAAGGAAGCTCTGGGACATATAAAAAAGTCAGACCTGCCTTGCTTCTTGGGATACCAGAATACCAGCAATGGCCCCCTTCTCCCTCCCGGGAGAAGTCTATGTTACCCCTTTTAAATAAACCCTGCTTTATATACTTGCCTCGGCCTGCTTCTCTAATGTCCAAACTTCAACATTTGGGGGAGCAGAACTCGTCACTGGTAAATGGCGGCATCAAGAGGAGGATGGTGAGATGAAATGAAGGTTTCCTCAGCCCAGGATCAGGAGAAAAGTGGAGGGGAAGACAGAGCTGAGATAATGATTGCCTGGGCAGTTGTCTCTGGAGGTCAGGGGAAGAATTACTCCTCCCTCAGACCTGTGGCCTTGGTATGCAGCACATCATCTTATGTAGCAGGTGCTCAATAAATATTTTTGGAAGTAATACTTTCCAAACAAAAACTGAAGTCAGGGAAGAAATGATGTAAGAGGGAATCTGTGATATGAATTAGCACTGAGTAGTGAATGGCAAAAATGTAATTGAGGCCAGATGGTAAAAGTTATTAGTATTTAGACGGAGACCACCAGTAACTTTAGGTCCAAGACTTTGAAAGCCAAACAGAATAGAGAAATCATTGAGAGTCACCTGCTAACTTTATGAGGGAAGAAAGAGAACCTGAGAGAGGTTACATATTCTTCTCAAGTATAAAAAGCTAGTTAGTAGAAAAGACAGGGCCCACAGATGGGAATCCTATTTTAAAAGTTGAATATGAAGCCGGGCGCGGTGGCGCACGCCTGTAATCCCAGTACTTGGGAGGCTGAGGCAGGAGGATCGCGAGTTCAAAGCCAGCCTCAGCAATGGCGAGGCACTTAGCAACTCAGTGAGACCCTGTCTCTAATAAAATACAAAAAAGGGCTGGGGATGTGGCCCAGTGGTTGAGTGCCCCTGAGTTCAATCCGCGGTACCCAAAAAAAAAAAAAAAAAAAAAAAAAAGTTGAATATGACTAAAAGTCCAGCATCCTACCTTAGTCTTGGAGAGAAACGGGACTTGGCTTTATTTGCAGCTGAACTTGGTTCAAGTTCAGGCTTCATCAGCTCCTTTGTGACACTGGGCTGGTCATGTAGGGTTTGAGCTTTTTGTATTATCTGAAACATTTTCAGGATAATAATAACTACCTCTACTCCATTGCAAAGTGGTTTTGAAGACCTCTGAGATAGTTTATCAAAAGAGTGCATAAATTATTTTCGAGTATTTTAGTATTTGGATGAAAAGAGGTTACTTCTGTAGTGTGACTTTCTTTTATTATCATACAAAATCTTTGTCAGAACAAGGAGACATTTTAAAAAGATGTATGCTATTGAATTTCAAGTGATAAGAAAAGTAATGTGGTATATGCATATTCATGTTTAAAAATAAAAGTAATGGAAGAAAGATTTTGCCTACCAAACACATGGCAGGTCTTCATTAGATGGGGCTTAAATTTTTCTTTAATATCTGTATGTGTATTTTTAAAATTTTTTATTCGTTCTTTTTAGTTATACATGACAGTAAAATGCCTTTGGACATATCATACATACATGGAGTATAACTTCCCATTCTTGTTGTTGAACATGATGTGGAGTTACACTGATATGAACATAGGAAAGTTATTTCCGATTCAATCAACTGTCTTTCCAATTCCCATCCCCTTTCCTTCCCTTCATTCCCCTTTGTCTAATTCAGTGATCTTCTTTTTTTTTTTTTTTTTTTTTTTTTTGGTACTGGGGATTGAACTCAGGGGCACTCGACCACTGGGTCACATCCCCAGCCCTTTTTTTGTATTATATTTAGAGACAGGGTCTCACTGAGTTACTAAGTGCCTCGCCATTGCTGAGGCTGGCTTTGAACTCGCGATCCTCCTGCCTCAGCCTCCCAAAGTGCTGGGATTACAGGCGTGCGCCACCGCGCCCCGGCAGTGATCTTCTATTTTCTATCAGAGAGAATAGAGTATGTGTATTGTTATACCACTAATTTATCTTTAGTTTTAAGCAACTTGGTGTATGGCATTTTGAGAAGCTTGATCACCTTTTAGAAAGTAGGACAAACAAATTTCAAAGAATTCTAGTTATTTTTCCTTTTAGAAGAGATAAAGACTAAAGATAATCAGAGTTTTCCTTTATACAGACTTTTACTTATTATGGTTGTTGCAACCTTTTAAGTTTAGAAGGAAAGGGACAGGATGAAAAGAGGTTACTTCTGTAGTGTGACTTTCTTTTATTATCATACAAAATCTTTGTCAGAACAAGGAGACATTTTAAAAAGATGTATGCTATTGAATTTCAAGTGATAAGAAAAGTAATGTGGTATATGCATATTCATGTTTAAAAATAAAAGTAATGGAAGAAAGATTTTGCCTACCAAACACATGGCAGGTCTTCATTAGATGGGGCTTAAATTTTTCTTTAATATCTGTATGTGTATTTTTAAAATTTTTTATTCGTTCTTTTTAGTTATACATGACAGTAAAATGCCTTTGGACATATCATACATACATGGAGTATAACTTCCCATTCTTGTTGTTGAACATGATGTGGAGTTACACTGATATGAACATAGGAAAGTTATTTCCGATTCAATCAACTGTCTTTCCAATTCCCATCCCCTTTCCTTCCCTTCATTCCCCTTTGTCTAATTCAGTGATCTTCTTTTTTTTTTTTTTTTTTTTTTTTTTGGTACTGGGGATTGAACTCAGGGGCACTCGACCACTGGGTCACATCCCCAGCCCTTTTTTTGTATTATATTTAGAGACAGGGTCTCACTGAGTTACTAAGTGCCTCGCCATTGCTGAGGCTGGCTTTGAACTCGCGATCCTCCTGCCTCAGCCTCCCAAAGTGCTGGGATTACAGGCGTGCGCCACCGCGCCCGGCAGTGATCTTCTATTTTCTATCAGAGAGAATAGAGTATGTGTATTGTTATACCACTAATTTATCTTTAGTTTTAAGCAACTTGGTGTATGGCATTTTGAGAAGCTTGATCACCTTTTAGAAAGTAGGACAAACAAATTTCAAAGAATTCTAGTTATTTTTCCTTTTAGAAGAGATAAAGACTAAAGATAATCAGAGTTTTCCTTTATACAGACTTTTACTTATTATGGTTGTTGCAACCTTTTAAGTTTAGAAGGAAAGGGATAGGATGAAAAGAGGTGTTTTGACTTTCTCACTAGAAATGATGATAGGGGAGTTGATTTTCCTTCGAAAAATGAAGAAATAAAAAGGGAACAAAATAGTGAAATAACTTTAGCAGGAAGTAAATAGATGGCACTTGGAAGCTAAAAGTGGAAAATAACCCCACCCACTTTAAAGGAAACTTATGCAGATACAAACACATATTGAGAAATCCTAAAAAAAAAAAAAAAAAAAAAAAAAAAAAAAAAAAAAAAAAACAGAAAATAGAAATCCTGAGGAAACAGAAATCATAAGAATATTTAATGATTATAAATAGAAGAATAAAGTGCAGAGTCTTTGAGAATAGGGTGGCTATCGTGAGTCCTGGAGAGTAAAATATGAGAGCACCAGAAATGCCTGAATGTCATGGAGGTTATATAAAAATATCAGGAAAAGCTGCTATACCAGAGCACATGGGTAAGTGGCGGGTTATCCATAAAAGGCAATGGTTTAGAAAGACGATTTTTCATAAAAAATATGAAAAAAAACTTTTCATAGAAAATATGAAAATGGAATCAGAAAAATATTATTAAGGGAAAAGAGAAGACTGCTAAATAAGGAAAGTCACACAAATTAGAGACTGGAGAGATGATGGAAGAAATTATATGAAGAACACTACCCATCATGGATTATTGTTTAGTTTGGTTTGGTGGCATGTTTGTAGGTTTGACGATCATCTATTAAAAAAAAAAAAAAAAAAAACATGTAGGCAGCTAATTACATGGAGAGAAGAAGAAAGTCAATAATAAAACCAAATACAAATATTTAAAGGAATTTTTAAAAAATGGATTGAAGTAGCATCCAGGAAGTTTGTACTAGATCCAAGAGGATACTCCTCATCTCTTTTTGTGTGACGAGGAGGGACACTGCTTTGTATGAAGTATAGGCATTTCCCTAGTTTAAACCTATAAGGAGGGTCTGATGGCCACAGACTGTTTTGAAAATGTCTAGGATATAAATGGAGGAAGGCCCAAGCAACTTGTGAGTGACGGTTTTAATATCTAATACCACAATGGAGGAACTTTAGACAAGGCAAAGGGGAGGGAGGGAAAGGGAGGGGTAGTGGGTAGGAAAGATGGTGTAATGAGATGGACATCATTATCCTAAGTGCATGTATGAAGACACGAATGGTGTGACTCTACTTTGTGTACAACCAGAGACATGGAAAATTGTGCTCTACATGTGTACTATAAATTGAAATGCATTCTGCTGTCAGGTATAACAAATTAATATAAATAAATAAATTCTTAAAAATATCTAATACCACATGTTAAGTGCATCTCTGCCCCAAGGAGTGTTTAAAACATTAAAATATAGAAGTATCATCTAAAGTTGTTATTTTAGGACTGCAGATGTAGCTAAATGATACAGTACTTGCCTAGCATGTGTAAGACCTTGGGTTTGATCCCTAGCACCACAATAAACAAACAAACAAATAAAAATTGTTATTATACTGTGTTTCTTTTTTATTTATTCCAATCAACTTTATTTTTTAAACATTGACATATGTCAGAAAGTATCAGTATTTGTCTTTGTGTATCTGACTTATTTCACTTAATGTCCTCCAGTCTCATCCATTTTACTACACCTAATATAATATCATGATTTTGTTGTTGAATAATATTACACTGTGTTGTGTACATGTATGTGTGTGCATATGCACATATCTCACAGTTTCTTTACCCATTCATCAATTTTTGACTATTTTTTTTCACTCACATTGTATAGTTTTTATTTTTTACCCAATACTGAATTAGTTTTTGTGTGATTTGAATGTCTTTTTTATTTTTTTAATTCTTTTTAAAAATTTTTTTATTATTCTAATTTGTTATACACATTTGCAGAGTACATTTCATTTCACATTACATATAAAGAACACGATTTTTCGAGTTGCTGGTTTAATATAAAGTATTTTTGCAACAATTGTGTCTTCATACATGTATTTAGGGTAATCATGGATAACTATACTGTGTTTCTATGTAATCACATTCTGTCAATATTAATATTTAAGTTATCAAATATTGACTTTTATATCATAGGGGAAATGTCAGAAGAAACTCAGAAGAAAAGTTTTATGAAACTTGCTACCTTCAGAATTTTGTTAAACTACCAAGGGAAATAATGGTAAATTAAAAATTCCTTTGCACCTGGTTTTCATTTGTGCTTAAAAACACAGGCCAAAGTGTCGATTGACACATTCCTGCCAGATTATTTACTTCACACATCAGTGGCAAAGTTGATTTGAGTTGTGTTTTAATGGAGCAACATGAATATTTTTTTTAATCTGCTAAGTATAAGCGGACAGGTGTACCTGTTTCCTGCTGCTCGGAAATGTGACCAATCTCTCTATGTGACGGGATCACACCACAGCTCGTCTGCACTCTGTGCAACAATCCACAAGCGATAAGGCCTCTGAAGGACAGACCCGCACATGTACTTGTAGAAAGGCCTCTGTCAGGCGCAGTGGGTGCCTGGAATATCTGAGACAGGATGGCCAGAACTGACAGCATGGGTAGCTCAGGCAGCCCGTGTTCAGAGGCAGGAGCAGGGTGCTCTACCTGTGACCTACGGCCCTGGATGAAAGTGCTAAGTGGCTTTAAGAAGAGAAATGCCAAGCATGGATTTAACCCCATGATGACAACAGTTCCTGGGGAAAAAGCAGGTCATTTCAAAAATACCAGTGGAAAGAACTTCAAGACCACTGGGAAATGTTTCAACTTGGAATAAAATGAAAGAGCGAATCTGGCAAGTGAGCCTGGAGTGTGGGGTGTCTGCTTCTCTCCTTGAGCTCCATCCGTCCATCCGTCGGGCTCTTTAAGCACCCTATACACAAGACATCCTAAGAGAACCAAATGCATCAGAAGAACTCTTTTTATCTGAAGTAAACTGCATTCACCTTGACAAAATGAAGTTTTAAAGCCTGACGACTTCTTTGGACAAAAACATTAATTAAATTCTTACATAAACCTGGCCCTGGGCCATTTATCTAGATAAATAATTTTTTTCACTTTAAACCTTCTGAATTTTAAGGTTTACTAAATAGAGAGCTTATGGAACAAACTTCAGAAATATTAAATACCATAACCAAAAGGCAGAACTCAAATGCAAGTGGTGTGATTCTCAGGAAACTTGGGATTTCATGTCATATTTTCTCAATATTATTACACAAAAGATAATATTTAATAGCTTATGTTTGATCAAAATGAAATAAATATAATAAATTTACCTGTATCCTCACTGACATACATACTTAACACTTTTGAGGAGTTAAAAAAAAAATTACGAGCTATGCAAGAAAATTAGCTCCATTAATTCAGAGATATGCTTTCTTTTAATCAGGCACAAAACTATGGGGGCAGTTTATGGAGTTTGTTTTATTTTCTTTTTTATTTATTTATTTTTTTATGGACACAATACCTTTATTTTATTTGTTTATTTTTATGTGGTGCTGAGGATCGAACCCAGTGCCTCACACATGCTAGGCAAGTCCTCCACCACTGAGCCACAACCCCCAGCCCTGTTTTATTTTCTGTTGTAATAATTTGGTTATTTTTAATGCTTTTACCTAGATTAATTTCAATTTATTATTCATTAGTTTGGTTTCTGAATAACACGCAAAAATCACAATAACATTTAAAATTTAATTATCTGTCACTGTTACAGACACTTAAATGACAGGCTTTAGGAAATGACAAATAAGGAAAAAACAGTTTGCAGCAAGAGCATCCAATTGGGAGAACTTCAGCATAAGAATGACTCTATGGTTAAAACTCGTGACTACTCAAATAATCGTCAATAAGTGGATGCGTGTGTAGCTGCCAAGAGGTTTAGAATCCAGAGATGAAATCAATTCCCAAGCTATTGTACATTTCCAGCTCCTTCAGCCCCTTTGAAATTCATCAGATTGCTTTTGGCCCAACTAGACTCCATTCCAAAGGTGAGTTGTAATTCAGGTTGAGAGCAATATTAACAACACAATAGTTAATATCTATTGAGCACTTACATTCTTGCTGTGCTAACCATTTACACACTCACTCATTTAATCTTCACAATTTTATGAGGTCCATATCTTCACTGCATTTCAAGGATTCTAATAAGCAACCTCATTCCAACATTTCTGAAATTAGGATGTACCCTCCAAAAATGACATGTCATCAAATTATGCTTTTTTTAGTGGATATAAATTAATGGTGTATTTTACAATTGAGGGAGACATGTGTAAGTACTTGCCTCATTTTATGAAGTTGAGAAACTTGCCCATGGTTACTTGACCAGAGAGACCCAGGTGGTGTGGGTACGAAACACATACTAGAAGCCTTTTTTGCCTTCCAAGCCCTTAATCCCCATCGGTCTCCATGGGCACTATGTGGGGTATTTCTAACTAATCATAAGCTCTCCCACAGGAATGAAGTTCATACAATCTGAGTTATACGAGTTATAGGAAATTCAGCAACTCTGAAAGCCCTAGATTATAAAAGACCAATTAAAACTATTGTATTTTAAGAAATAAAAAGATGGGAAGAAAGACCATAGTCAATCACTCCTGATTTTAATTTTTTTTCACTCTACTGCAATTTGAATTTTTTAGTTTGAAGAATTTGACTTTTAGACTGGCTAAGTTTTACTTACGAGGAGAGAGAGAGAGAGGAGAGAGAGAGAGAGAGACACTCATTGATTTAATCAAGCCCCAAGGATGTTAATTTGCATTTGAGATTGTACCCAATAACTAAAAGCAGCAGAGTAGAATTGTTTTCATGTTTTTCCTTCTTTTAAATACAAATTTAATCTGATCATAAATAATTTTAGGATTAAATTTACAATAAAAACATTGAGAATGTGGTCACTATATTGTGGGAAGAGTGACTTCTGGCATCTCTAGGAGTTCCCTTTGTCTATTTTTGCTAAATCATTACATTAAATGTGTCAAATTATAAAGTATCACTAACAAATGCCAACATATTCATGTTTAATACTCCTGAAATGTTAAGCCAAGAACTCATTTAAGTTTAGCATTTTTTCCCACTTGTTCATTAAAAATCATTTACAGGGAAAATAGCTATATTTTATAATACACCTGCTACAAAGTATACAAATAAACCTTGCTATAGTTTTTGATAACATTTTAACTTCTAGGAAATACACTGCAGTAAAAGGAATTTAATGGGAAAATACTGAAGATATTAATCGGCATCCTCGTGTCAGAAAGCCTTAAGTCCTTTATTGATAATACGTTTACCATGTAGAGGTGACAGTTATGCAGGCAATGATCATTTATTCATCCTCTGGTATGTATTGGACTCTGAGCTGAATATGGGTATCCATTAGTGATTAGAATGGAAAGCCTGCCCTCCTGGGACTCACAGTGCAGGAAAATGTGTAGATAGGCAGATATGGCTGATGACATCATGGGCATATGCAAATAATACTATAGGAGAAGTTGATCCCTTTGCAACTCAATTGCACATAGATGCAGATGCTGTGCCTAAACACCAGTAGCTTTACATTTTTCCCTCTTATAAGAGTTTTAAAACCACTGATTTGCTTTCTATTTACTTGTAGGACTTTAGTTACAAATCTTTAGATTTGTAGTTACAAATCTTTAGATTTAGATACAAATCTTTGCTGATTGATTGCTCGATCTATCTATCACCCAGCCTGTGTTGGGAGGGAAGACATTTTAAATTTATTTTCTTTAAACACAGCGATTTAAATCCCAATAAAATTACAGTATAATCATCAAGATAAAAGAGAAAAATTCCCTAATCTGTATTCATGTTTTCTTCCACGTTATCCTAAACACCGCCACCAATTCCCAGCTCCTTAGTTGAAAATGGGGTAGTGTGGCAACTTTCTCGCATTCATGTTACAACAAGTAATATAGTCACTTGGCTTAAACACTTCAAGAGATATGATATTTTTCAAAATATTAGAAAGGCACAATAATACACGTCCCAGCTGCCAGTCACTATCCCAGGGACAAGGCTTCCAGAGATAATGTATGCACTTGAAAGTAAATGTTCTTTTTTTTCTCTCTCTCTCTCTCCTTCCTTTTATTTCCCCTTTTCCTTCTCTCCTTCCTCCTTTTCCCTCTCTCTTCCTGCCTATTTTATTTTAAACACATTTTCAAGACAATACTGTATTTATTTTTCTTTCCTCTGATTTTATCATTTACCACTACAACTTGAAGATTATTGTACAAAGATACATAACAAACTTTGCCATACTTTATACAGCTGCATACTATTCCCTCGAATAGATGAATCAGAATATATTTATTAGTCCTCTTATACATAGTTATGAACATATGTCATTTCACTAATGAACAAGCACACTTAGGGCAAATTCATAAAGGCAGGGAATATGCTGTGTTAAAAGGCGTTTCTACTTGGAACTATGATAGAAATTGCCAGACAACCCAGATATTGTGCTAGGACTGATCATTAAGGAGTACCTTGAGATGCTAGTTAAAATATCAAAGACAATACCAGAATGATTTCAACAGTAACAGGAGTGTGTGGTTTTCAGTTAATTTTCTATTTTTAGGTTTTGTTTTAGTTGCCTTCCTTTGCAGAAACGATCAAAGGTTATCTGCCAAGTACAAAAGCAAAATGAAACCCGTGTTACTGAAAGTCCTCACAGTAGTTTAAAGGCATGTAATTTATAGACAGAAATTTTAATTCCACTTTACCTCCTGTCTTCTCTCCTCTTCTCCATCATTTTGGCCACTGATGTTTAAAGCAAATCTGTCTTTAATATAGTTACTAAACTCTGTAGGATTTGGGTAATCTTTTTGCATGCTTTTATAAGCTGGAATTAGAGACAGCAACACAATTCAGCCTCTTGCTGTGGAAACCACAAACTTCTAAAGGGCATTCTGCCTGGACATCACTTCATAGAGAACAAGCTCTGTCCCTTGGGCGCCATGGAGACTGCCCGCATGACATGTTGTATCACGTGACCTTTGGCAGTAAACTTAAATTTAAACCAGAGACAAAACAGGGTATTTCACCTCTTTAACAATTGAAATCCCTCCAATTTTAGTGAAAGCTCCCTTCCTTTTATACTTCCCAGCCTAGTTTATCAGCTAAACATTCAGGTTGGAAACTCTTGTGAAAAGGGTCAACTTAACCCAGAGGACCATTCAACATGGACGGAGCGGCCCAACAGTAACATTTCTCATTGCAAAAATAAAAATGTGGTAGTACTGGGGCTTTCTGGGGTATAGCTAAGTGGTGACGAGCTTGCCTCATATGCAGGAGGCCCTGAGTTCAGTCCCCTGCAACACACACACACACACACACACACACACACACACACACACACACACAAACACAGAGAGAAAGGTAGAGAAAAAGAGTATTGATTGGCTCTTTGCCTGTGAAATTTTACCTAATATGAAGGCGTTTTGAGAATCTACCTGTTTACCTTGTGCAACTCTTCATTTGGCAAACAGAGTCTCAAGGTGAAGAGAGTTTGGAGGTGTCACGTGGTGGGGTGGGACATCGTATTGGATCTTGAGTGGTGAAATTTTTTGTCCAGTATCTACACAACTTGCATTGAGGGAGTAAGGAGAACTAGTGATTTTATGAACTTAATAGATTATTGTTCTGTTTTTAGTTACTTTAGCCTGAGAGAATGTCCTCATCAAGAGAAACACATCACTAGAGTTTATTCACCACCATGTTTGTGCCTCTAAAACAGCAGTGCGCTCAGTGATTCATTGATGGATAAAATTAAAATACAAATTTTCATCACTTCATTTCTTGATCAGTGAAGAAAAATCTCCTTCAGGGAGGCAGCTGATCTGGAAGACAGAACATCAGCTAGAAAGGCCAGGTTGTTTTAAACAAAGGATGGCACTGCACAATGGCACATTGCTTAGACAATGCTTTATAAGCCAGATCTCTCTGCAACTCTAATTCTGCAAGATGAGTGGGAGGGAGGGCCAGCCTGGGCCTCCAGTCCTGTGTCTGAAGAAGAGGTGAGAAAAGAATGGTGGGCAAAACTGGTGGGGCCACAGTAAAGGCTGAAGGCCCTCATCTCTAATCAGTGTGGAACTACGGAGGAGAAGAGGGAAGGGGAATGGTGGATACAGTCATGGAAACCATTGTTAACAATGGAACAAAAAAGTAAAAAGTCATTCTGAAAAACAATGGAGCTGAAAATAGTGGGAAAACACAAAGGAGTGATGATTCGTAACACTTTATCCAGGAGAAAGAATAGAAGGAAGTGGCTATGAGTGGACAAGGCAGTGAGTCTAAGGAGTAGCTAAAAGCATAAAAGGGACTTTAGAGTGGCATCTGAGACAAGGGGTTAGTTTTAACTTTTTTTTTTTTTTTAAACCAAGCACTGATCATAGAGCTTTGGTATGAACTGTGTAAAGAGTAAAGGAATTGATGAATGTGTGTGTGTGTGTGTGTGTGTGTGTGTGTGTGTCTGTCTGTCTGTCTGTAACCCAGAGTCTCAGATCTCAGAATCTCATGGACAGGTGTCTGTTCACTGAACTGAAATTCCACAGCCTCCTGGAAGCTCTTGCTGTCAGTAGAGCTTGTTGGCTGAATTAAATACGCCACCATCGTCACAAAAAAATTGAGAAGAGCCACAACCAACAAATGAGGCTGCTGGCCCAGAGGAAGAGGGATGCCCCACGGTTACCCTGGGGGCAAGTATTTTCCCACCCCATATATGGTGTAGCTCCATTCCTCTCTTGTCCTTCTTGGGCAAGGCAGGAGGAGACTGGATTTTGTCTCACGTTCTTTTTCTTATGGGGGATACGTGGGCCCACACTGTTCAGGCCCACTTTCCCATGTCAGAGGATCTGATTCTGAGTCACTAATAAACCACATGTGGTTTCACTTGTGATGACATCTGGAAAGCAAGGAGTCAGATGTCATGTTGTAGAGATGTCCTTCCCAGCGACACAGGAAAAAACTCATTGGTCCGTCTGGGAGATTAGTAGAGAGCAAAACAGTCAGAGCTTGATGTGGGTGGAATTTTAGTGAGGAATTAGAATACTGAATCTTTGGCTTTACCTCCCTTCTCAAAGGAAAGGTAGAGATGGAGAAAAATAAGAAAGAGGGGCAAAAGGAGCTACTGAAGTAGTGTCTAGAATTTAAATAAAAAAACAACCCTCCAAAAAGAAGTCAAAGTGTTTCCATCTCATGTAATGACCCCCCTCATGTCTCAACACTGAGTGGATTCTAATTAATATTTTATAGTTAGAGAATTTAGAAATGTATATATTTCCTACATATTCTATAAACAACTTGTTTATATTCCTATGAACAACTTGTTTCTCAAGGCATAATAGTTTTCCTTTGCTTTTGCAAGATCTAATAACACAAACCTTGTTGCATTTATACAACTAAAAATCAAACTGGCAATAAAGGAAGTATATTCTTGTTCTAATAGAAACAATTTATGACAATTCCTGCTCTTTCCAGAATTGGCATCGAGAAATGTGATAGCACAATAGAAAGAAGCAGCAGAAAGCACCCCGCCCACTCCCCAAACATGTAACAAGTCCCCCTCAGTCTAATCCCCCCAGCAAGGGGTCCACATTTTTCATTAATACAGTACAAAAACATATGGTTAAGAGAAGAAAAAGAACATAAAGAAATGAGTAGAAGAGCTACAGAATTCAAAGAAAACACATTCCCTACTTCATACCCACATCCAACTGCCTAAGAAATTTCAATGAAAATCAGATGTGATTTTCAGCATGTATTTTGCTCAAATAAAATATGAGGGAAATACAAGGGCTTGTCTCTGGGGTGGTAATAATATTTCCTTTCTTGTATTGGGTTATAATTGTATAGGGTGATTATGAGGATTAAAATGAGTTAATATGTGTAAACCTTTAAACAGCTATATATTTATGTATATATTTTTTATTCTCAGATTAGGAAAACTATCTCTCAGCATTCAGTAGGTGTAGGTATCATTACAGAGGAGAAAGAGAGAGATTTTTGGCCTGAATGTGTTCCAACCTCAAGGTATAAGTTGGAAGCTGTTTTTAGAGAAAAGAAATTCCTGGTCTCAGTGTTTTTTGGTGATGCTTTTTCCAGAATTTTTTTTTCTTTTCTTTTCTCCTAAAAGTAAATCTCTGAGGGAAGTAACATAGTATACACTTCTGCAAGCTTGTGTCACTGTGCAGTGTAACACCTGGGTGGGAAGAAAGGTGTCTGCCTAACAGTTCCAATTTTTCTGAGAAAGCCCTGAGATTAGAATAAAAGAATGAAAGGAAGGAGGAAAGGAGGCGAGAAAGGAGAAATGAAGGGAAGAAGAGGAGAGGGAAGGAATACAGAAGGAAAGAAAACAAGGTAAGACCCAACAAGCAGATGAATCCCGATTTAGGAGGAGCTCTTAGCCTCTCCCAGCATGTGTGCTCTGCCGCCTGGTGCCACTCTGGGAATGAGCTGGCATTTAAATCTGAGGTTTTAAGTGCCTTTCATCTTTCTGAATCTGATCTAGCTCATCTTTAGAAGGTGCTTAAGGGACTGAAGATCTCAAAGACTCACTCTAAAGAAGATTAGGATAAATAACAGGTTGGGGAATAGGCTCCCCCCCCCCGCCTTCCTTTTGACTTCAGGCCTTTGAGAGTATTTTCACATTTATTTCTATTTAAGACATAACATTATTCCTCTTCCACAGTCAAAAGCTGGAACCATAATATCAGCAGAAAAGAACATCTATTCTGCATTCATCCACATGGGATGGCAAGACCTGAGAATCTGAGCACCAACAAAACACCAACCCTGCTCTTCCGTAGCACACAGTCTTTCCTTTGATTAGCACAAATTTATTGAGCACCTACTGGGTGTCCTGCATTTATTTTCCTAGGCCCTGGAGATACAGCAGTGAAAAAAAAATAGATGAAAATCTCTGCTGTCAAGTAGCTGACATTCTTGGGGTTGGTAGATCAGGTAGCATGTAGGAGATAATTTAACAAATCATTTATTTGTCAGATTGTTTGCTTCAAATTCTCTCATAGTAAGTCCAAGAGTAAGATACAAGATATTTTGAAATTCTGAAATCATGGAACAAATATTTTTAAAAATCTTTGAATATTTGAGAAAGTTGGAAATATATATATACACACACAATAGGTTTTGATCATTTTAAAGCAAATCTAGAATGATTTTTGTTTGTTTGAAGAATAAAAGTAAGTTATATATAATGTGGGTTTCTTCCAAGCATTTTTTGTTTGTGTGTGTGTGTGTGTGTGTGTGTGTGTGTGTGTGTGTGTGTTTATATTTAGAGATCAAAGGCATGAGTGGAATGGAAGTGAGGAGGAAAACTATTTTTCTAACCTATTTCTCAGGAGTGGGGGCAACTAGAGAGAAAAGTTGTTACACATATCTGCTCCCAACTTTTCCAGTTTCACTCTTGTGTTCCCACAAAGCCCAGCAGTCCAGTGTCCTGCCTTTCATATCATTTCAGTTAATGTAGGTTGTAGAATTATTTTATGAGAGAATGTAAGTCACAATCTTTATTTAGAAAGCACCTCAAATTTATCATCGAATAGAATACTTTATTAAATTGAAGCTGAAAAATAACCATATTATTATATGGTTGATAATGAATTGAGACCTTTTAAAAATCCTTAAGAGCCCAAACTTTCCTTTAGGAAATAGGCAGTACTTACAGCCTATTGTTAAAAAAAAATTATTGGAAATCATGACATTGTTTTATTTTGTATCCCATTACAAATAGTTTTTATAAAATTGCTTCATTATTTTATAACTCAAGATGGAAATCTACCTTATTAAGTGACTTAAAAAACGACCTAGTGTTCCTTAGATACTTTGAGAAGTAAATAATTTGCTTCTTCAGTTCCTACAGGACGGAGAGATAATGGTAGAGCAGAGTTTATGAATATTCAATAAGAGCCCAGGAGTAAACATAGTCACAAAGAAGCCATGATTACAGGATTGGGTTCATTTTGTGGTCCAAGAGGTAGAGTGTTAGGGGTCAGCCAAGGTCAGTTACTAGGAGCCAACTGGAGAAAGTGATAAAGACATGACTGGGAAATGGAGTGGAAGGTCTGGAACCTGTATGACTAACCCAGGAACTAAAGGTAGGAACATGGGAAGCCCAGTAAATCTCTTTCTTAGTCTGGTGTTGTGCTTTTTAGGAACCTTGCCACTCACTTCTTCTTCTTCTTTTTTTTTTTTTTTTTTTTTTTTTTTTGGTACCCAGGATTGAACTCAGGGCCACATCTCCAGCCCTTTTTTTTTTTGTTTGTTTGTTTGTTTTTTTAGAGACAGGGTCTCACTGAGTTACTAAGTGCCTCGCCATTGCTGAGGTTGGCTTTGAACCTGAGATCCTCCTGCCTCAGCCTCCCAAGTGCTGGGATTACAGGCATGCACCACCGCGTCCGGCCTTGCCATTCACTTCTATATGTCAGTTAAAGGCTCTGCCCAACACCTGGCTGCTGGGATTCACGGATTTTAGTTTGTGGAGAAAGTAGACATTTTCCTAAAGAATTGCCATGAGGTAGGTTCACTGAGATCAATGTCCGCGCTGGTCTCAGTTGTCCATTGTCATGTAACAAATTAGCACAAAATTTAGCAGTGTAAAGCAATAATAAAGTTTATTGTCTC
The DNA here is from genome assembly GCA_025594165.1 of Tamias sibiricus. Classification (NCBI taxonomy): domain Eukaryota; kingdom Metazoa; phylum Chordata; class Mammalia; order Rodentia; family Sciuridae; genus Tamias; species Tamias sibiricus. The sequence continues at coordinate 110,842,409 of CM046666.1, forward strand.
ACAGTTTCTGTGAGCCAGGAATCTATGGGTAGTTTAGCTAGTGTCTCTGGCCAGGGCCTCTCATATGACTGCATCGAGGAGGCATCTCTAGTAGGAGAGTAGGAGAAGAAGAGTCACTTCCAAGATCAGTCTTCAGGCTGTGGGCAGGCCTCCTGTCCTTGCTGGCTGTTGGCCTAAAATCTCAGTTCATTGCCACATGAGCCTTGCATCAGGGGAGCTCACAACACGGTGGCCAGCCTTCCTTCCGGGTTAGAGAGTAAAAGAGACCATGAGAGTGAACAAGATGGAAATCACCATCTTTCCAGCCTAATCTTGGAAGTGACTTCCCATCACCTTGCCCTCTTCTGTGTTGGAGCAAATTACTACATCCAGCCCACACAGAGGGAGTGATTAAGAGAAGGACTGCCAGGCTTCAAATTCTGGCTTTTGACTTACTAGCTACTGGATGTTGTTGCCTCAGATTTCCCATCTGAAAAATGGGGATAATAGCTTTAACTAACTCATTGTTTTACATCATGTTGTTAAGAATGAATGAGTCAAATGCTTAGTACCAGATACATGTTATATGATCAATAAATGGCAGCTAACTAGGGAAATGGGACCTGTTCTCTGCTGATAACTTCTTGGGAAAAAGAAAGATAGTCTTTTTCATGTGTCAATCACATTTTTTTTTTTTTTTTTTTTTGGACTGGATAAGATAAATCTCTATGTGAGTAGTCATGCCTTTGATGAAATGACTTTCAAGTATATAAGCACAGTGACAAGATAATGTATGAGCATAGACCCAGCCAAGAAGATGGGCATTTCAGTTCTCTATTTGATATTCTAAGACTGCATCAAGCCCTTTATTTATTCATAATGTATTTCTATTTCAGAAATTATTTCTCAGATATCAATCTTTCCACCTTTCTAAAAATTGCAAAAATTCAAATCTGAAAAAATTCCTTTGATATCTTCCTAATGCATTCCTATAGTTTTGATTTTTTAAACTAAAAATTATGCTTATTCTATAAAAGTGAGAAATTATGGGTGTCACAGTCCTTTTTTGTGCTGCTAGAACAGAATACCACAGATTGGGCAATTTATAAACAAGCTGTTTGGCTTGGAGTTCTGGAGCCTAAAGTCTGAGATTGAGAGACTGGAACCGGGCAGGGCCTTTTTGCTGTCACAACATGTGGGAAGGCATCACAGGACAACGGAGCCCATGAAAGAGACCAAGAGAGGGCCAAAGTCACTTTTGTAACAAGTCCACTCTCCAATTAAGATTCCACGCTCACGATAACAACATTAGTCCATTTGTAGGGGCAGAGCCTTGGGGACATAATTACCTCTTAAAGGTCCGCCTCTCAACACTGTTGTGTTGGGGATTAAGTTTCTAATACACGAACTTTGGGGGACATATTCAAACCATAGCAGTAGATAAGAGAGAGAGAGAGAGAGAGAGAGAGAGAGAGAGAGAGAGAGAGAGAGACAGAGAGAGGGGGAGAAAAACACTTATAATCTCAATATTAGCAATCTCTTCTCATGTGATTTTTAGAGCTTTTGGTTTCCAATTAAAAACAATTCATGCTCATCCTGGAAAAAACAGAGAACATAGATAAATTAAAAAGTGAAATGGAAAGAGAAAAGAGTATTTACTGATAATCCCCTATGCAAAGAGAGTCATGAATGACAGATGAGTTCATTCTCCCAGGCATTTTTTTTCTGTTGATGTATATAAAATATGCACATGATTTTACAATTTTTTTTAAACTCAAAAGGCAGATTTAGAAAAAATTGTTTTACTCTAAACAGAAGTTAACTAATAGGAGGGAAGGTGTTTAAAATGTGAAAATGAAGAGAGTGAATCAATTCAGAGAGAATAAGGGGACATGGAGGACAATTAGATGGGAAAAGAAAAGGTTAGCGAAGCAAAGGAACTTCATTTGGTTACCTAGGAAATGCTAGATTTAGCTCTTCTTTTGCCTGGATCATGCAGATGTGGGGGAACCTCTGGCCCTTGACCCTTGATCTAATAGATCCAGCCAACATGCAGGCAGTATCAGACTTTCTTCATCGTCACATTTTATGCATTTGGTGACTTCTTTGTGTGTATGGAAAGGGACCTTAAGAAGGTAGGTGACGAACACCCAACGTGTACACTTGCAAAACTCATCTTCATCAAGAACCCATAGATGCCTCTTGTTAGTTGAAAAAATCAGTACATACACAAAAACAAACAAACAAAACACATTTCCTTCCTAAAACATCACCCTTTGGACTAAAATCCATATAATAATCTAGTATGAATTTTCCTCAAGCCTGAATAAAATCATTAGTCAACTTTTACTCTTTTACTTGAGCATAGTAATAATGTATGTTCTAGTATTTTCAACAAAAATAAATAATCCAACATTCATGTTGATATGTAAAAAATGTATCTCAATAATCAATACCTGCTATATTAAAGAAGGAAATCTAGACCTGACTATTGGAAAAATAATTCCTGTTTTCATTTCATAGGGGAGCACTCCCTCCCACTTCACTCCAGACCAAGGATCCATCATTTAATTCATCGAGAAGTCATTCCCCATGGAATGCTACAGTTGGTCCTGAGCGTTCAGTCTTCTTCTCCTTTCACTTCTGCTGATCTAAAAGAAGTTAATACCCTCCTCACCTACTTATATTCAGAATCTATACCTTCCAGTTTCACCCATGTTGAATTTATTGGCACAGAATTGCTTATAATATTCCTCCATTAGAAAATATGTAATAATGATCCATTTTCATTCTTAAAATCAGGAATTTCAGTGGATTATTTTTCTATTTTTTTCTTGGCCATTGTTATGGTTTACATATGTGTTCCCCAAAAGCTCATGTGTGAGATAATGCAAGAAGGTTTAGAGGTGAATGATTGGGTTATGAGAGTCTCAGTCTAATCAGTGAATTTATTCCCTGATGGGGATTAACTGAGTGGTAACAGTAGGCAGGAAGGGAGTGGCTGGAGGAGGCGGGTCCCTGGTGGTGTGCTTTTAGGTTATATTTTTTTCCAGATTTTTTAATTGGTGCATTTTTAAGTTGTACATATTGATGGATGTTGTTGTTACATATTCACATATGCACATAATATAACAATATAATTTTGTCAATATCACTCCCCAGCATTTTTCTCCTCCCTCCTAACCTCCCACTCCTTGGTCCCTTTCCTCTACTGATCTCCCTTGGATTTTTAGTAGATCCACTCCCACCTTTGTTTTTCTTTTTTCTCTCTAGATTCCACATATAATAGAAAAACATGTAGCCGGGCGCACTCCTGTAATCCCAGTACTTGGGAGGCTAAGGCAGGAGGATCGCGAGTTCAAAGCCAGCCTCAGCAATGGCAAGGCACTTAGCAACTCAGTGAGACCCTGTCTCTAAATAAAAAATACAAAAAAAGGCTGGGGATGTGGCCTAGTGGTTGAGTGACCCTGAGTTCAATCTCCAGTACCAAAAAATAAAAAAATAAAAAAAAATTTAAAAAGTAAGAAAAATATATGACCCTTAACCTTCTGAGTTTGACTTATTTCACTTAACATGATGGTCTCTAGTTCCATTCATTTTCCTGTAGATGACATAATTTTATTTTTCTTTGTGGTTGAATAAAACTCTATTGTGTATACAGACCATATTTTCTTTATCCATTCATCTGTTGATGGACACCTAAGCTGATTACATAGTTTAGCTATTGTGAATTGTGCTGCCATAAATATATGCATGGGTATGCATGTATTGCTGTGGTAAGATAACTTTAATTCTTCAGGAAAATAAGAAGTGATATAGCTGTGTCATATGATGGTTCCATGCTGATTCTTTTGATTTCCATAGTGATTGTACTAATTTACAGTCTCACCAACAGTGTTTGATTCCATATTTTGCCAATTGTGACTAATGCTGCAATGAAGATGAAATAGCACAATATTTTTTATGATTAATGTTTGCATCACATGTATTTTACCATCTTTCAATTTTAGCCTATTGGGCTAATTAATAATGTTTTCTTTTAAGCAGTCTAAACAGCTTGGGCCTTGGTTTTTAATCCAGTTTGGTGAGCATTATCTTGCATTGAAGAATTAATCAATTTACATGTAATGTAATATTTGATATGGTTGGTTATAAGTCTATCTTGTAATTTGTTTTTTGTTTGCTTCAGATGACTTCTAGTTTCTCCCCCTCCATTTTTGTCTTCTTTTGGATTATTTTTTAGTATTTCATTCCGTCTCCTCTACTGTCTCGTTTTTATCATTTTGTATTATTTTCTTAGTACTTGTTTTAAGATTTGCAACATCCCCTTTCAACATATCAAGAGTCTACTTTTAATAATATTACATTAATTTAGATATAAGATCTTACAAGAATGAAAATCTATTTCACTTTCCCATCTTTTGTGTCATTATTGGCTACATATGTTATAAACCCTATAGTAGTATATATTATTTTCACTTTAAAGTCATTTAGTTTTTAAAGGAATTTTGATATGAAAAAGCATTTTGTATTTTCCCATATACCTACCACATCTGTCGCTTTTTATTCCTTTGTGTAGAATCAAGCTTTCATCCATCATTATCCTTCAACCTAAATACCTTCTTTGTACACTTCTTATACTTTAGGTCTTTTAGCAATGATTTCTCTCAGATTTGGTTAGTCTGATAATCTCTTGACTTCACCTTCATTTTTGGAAGATTGTATATCTGGGTATATATTAGGCTCTCATTGTTTTTTCTTTTTTCTTTTAAGAAATTGTGGTGACTCACTATTCCATTGTTCCCCATGTCAATTTAGAAGGCAGCAGTCATAACCCTCCTGTAGGTGCTGTGTGTTTTTCTCTGCTTTTAAGTTGATGTGCCCTATGATGGGAGAATCGTAGAGTTCACTTCATTTTTGCCTTCTTTCTTAGGGTGCCAGTCCTGTGCTGCTTGTTGTTAAACAATGAATTAGTTATTTCATGATTTTGTCCAGTTGCAAAGTTGTTTATGTCTTAAGGCAACTTCAACACTGGTCCCCACATCATGGCTGTAAGCTGAAGTCTTTTGAGATATATTTTAAACAGCAAATCACTAAGGAGTATTCTAGCAATAGTGAATTCTTCACTTTGAATTTTGTTTTCTTTTTCTTTTTTTCTTAAGTACTGAGTAGCTGTTGATGATTTTAAAAGAGGATTGTGACTTACTTGGTGATATAATATGGAAAATTGAGGCTAATACTTGCAGCAAAGTCACTTTGAAATGAGGAAAGAAAATAGCGAGGTGACCTATTAAGATACTGTTTTGATATCCATCTCATTCAGCCACCAATTTTTTTCCAACCCCCCCTTACTCCCTCCCTCCCCTCCCTTTCCGTTGACCATTCAGTGTGCATGATGAATAAGTAAATAATAAAAAAAAAAATTTTAAAAAAAAGATACTGTTTTGATCATGCATGTGAGAAATAATAAATACTCTCACCAAATTGGAGGTGCAGAGAAAGGAGAAGTAAAAGATATTCTATAGACACAGTGATACAGAAAACAAAAGTAGGTAAATGCACAGCCAAGAGCAGGAGAAGTTTCAGGACAGAAGAAGTAAAAGGGAGAAGACTGGAAGCTGACTGAGGGCTGTCATTTTTTAATGGCTTAATAAATTAATCAACGGATCATTGTCCTAAAATGAAGTACAAATAGTGCTAGGGATAAAAGGAGGATAGGAACTATTTTTCTAATAGTTAAGACTAGATTTCCCTCTGTAATGGTAAAGCAACAGATCATTGAGATTAAAAAAAGAAAAAGAAAAAAGCTCCATAGTATAGTCCTGATAAGATCAATGAGGCAGAAGATTTCACAATCACCAGGTCAGGAGAACTGTGCACAGTCGGATCTTCACCAGTGTACCCAGCAAAACCTCCCATGACTTCTGGTCTCTGAGTAGCACAGTCTCATGCCATTGCAGCCTGCTTATTTTTCTGTTAAGACACATAGTTAGAAATGTGGTTTATGATTCTATTCTGTTTCTAAAAGATTTTTTTTTGGAAAGATTTTTATAAATAAGGCAGTGTGTAAAAGAAGCTAGTGCCTGGATGCTAGAGGAAAGAAAGTTCAAAGGAATTATTTTCTGCAAGTCTAGTTGGTAGCTATATTTCCATTTCCTGGCTGCAGTATTCCTAAATTCCTGGTGCCAGAATACTTTCATCGATTGACTAAACATCTTACAGCGGCATCGCTTACCTTGGTCCACAGATGTTGAGTGATTGTTCGAAGTCACACAACTGGTTAATGGCAGAGACATAACAAAAATCACATCATATATATTCTATCATTTTTTGATACCAGGGATTGAACCCAGGGGCACTTAATCACAGAGCCACACCCTTTTTATTTTTTCTTTGAGACAGAGCCTTGCTAAATTGCTTAAGGCCTTGCTAAATTGCTGAGGCTGGCTTTGAACTTGCATTCTTTGTACCTCATCCTCCCAAGCCACTGGGATTACTAACCTACCATTTTTTAAGCGTGCTATGCCCCGTATTTTACTAAATGCTTCAGTGTCACCATAAATTCTGCTGAAAAACCTATCAAAGTTAAGTAAATTGTCAAGGTAACTGCAACATGACAGAGCAGGAATTTGATTCAAAGCCTCCCTGACTGCATAGCCTGTTATTCTCTTATCCAACACACAAAAGTCGTTTTTGCTCCATCTGTACATGCTCCTTGTCCATGTTTTCATTGGGAGCAGTGGAAACCTGGGCTCACAAACCCATCTCCGTTTGATGGATAGATTTGAGGGAAAACAAATGGGCAAGATCATTAAAATAGCTAATGCTATTGAACCTCAGATTCTGACTCTGGGAAATCTAAAGATGGTGAAGAAAATGTAGGTTTTCCTTCTTGGTGGCATTGCAATCCTATACTTCCTCTTTCTCAGGCCACACTGCCTTGAAGAATCACACATCTGGGCTCCTCGCAGGCCCAGTGCCCCAGATCTCAATCTTTTCCCACTCATAAATGGGTTCCCATAAGACCAGTGTTTTTATAACTGAGGATCACGACCCATTCGTGCACCATGAAATCAATTCCGCAGATCATGACTAATGTATTTTTTAATTAAATAAAATGGAAAGCATTCTCCCCTTTACCATTTGACCCCCACCAATATTTTAGGTTTGAAAGGGATTTTCTTTGACTTATATTGTGTGGCCTTGGAGAGAGGTAGTTTCTTTTAATTTTGATTTTTTTCCCCTTGAGTTAACATTCATTCTTTATTTAGTTTACTGGAATCAGCATAAATCCTAACCAAGGAAAGTCCCTTGCAGAGGCTCCTTAGAAGAGACCCTGTTTGTTATGAGCTGTTTATATAATAATTAACTCAGGGTGCTCTCCCTGTCTTTCCAGCTTTCTCCTTGCCTGGGGCCTAGAGTCTCTGAGCAGGTTAATTGCACCCATTCTAGTTCTTGCCCCCTCTGTGCCAGTGCAACCCTAAGTGGCTCCTCCTGGAGCCTGGAGGCTCTTTGAAGCCTTAGCTGCCTCTTAACAGGGGGTTGAGAGGCAAGGAATCAGCTGGAGTTCATGTTTGTCCCCGCTCCCTCCCCAAATGGAAAACCACATTGAAATATTTGTCCTCTGCGCTTTGTTCCTAAAACAAACAATATTTAGCTAAGTATGGTGTAAAGGGTTACCATTTGCCACAAGTGATAAATAAACTGCTAACCACAACGATGAAGGAGAAGTGAGGGTATTTTGTGGTTGGTGGGGGGAATCGAAAGCTCTCTTTCAGCAGAGACAAGCTACAGAAGACAAAAATCATCAAAACAAGGAACCAGATCTTTTTCTTAAGAGCTTTGTTGGCTGCAGTGGGAGAGCATGTTTTCATCTTTAGGTGATGGTTCATGAGCAGGTAGAGGACCTTCTTCAGTTATTTCTGGGACACAGAGATTAAGGAGAGAGGTGCAGCTCAAATTTAATTTTTTCTTATTTTTTTAAAATTTAAAAACATTTCATTAAGAATTACATTTGGAGGTTCTACTAGACATTGAAAACTTGGATGGCTGGATTTTGCCAGTCAAAGCAAATTTAATGGGAACAAAATTTTAAAATAGGGGTATTAAGTGGTTCCGTGTGTTCAGCAAATTTAAGGGTTTAGCAGTATACAAGAAATAGTCCAAGGTAATCCAGCAGAACTCATCTTTTCTGTCATTATATTGTCAGTCTTTTCTATTTATGGAGGCTTTTGGTTTTAAGGAGATGTGATGAAATTTGCTCAGTTTAGATTAGTGGTGTACAAATTAATGCTAAAAAATTTCACACAACTCTTTATGGTGTACTAATCAGGGCCATATCTAAAGTTTAATTTTTTAAAAGATAAAAATATGATCTTGGTAATATAATTTATTTTGTATCCTATTGATATATTCCAGATGTGTTCAAAGAGAGAAAGATACAATGGAGAAAAAACTCAAAGTTCCATTTTATGTTAAAAGCTTTTTGAATTATTGCAATTAATGTGACTATAAACTACCTGTGACTCCAGTAACATAGAGTAGCATGATTATCCAAAGTAATATTTCTCAAGACCAGAATTCATTTTCAATGGCATCTATGACACCCATAAGTTAAAGCAGTCCTAAAATTCTTTCTATGCTATATTCAAGTTTCAAAGAGGACCTTCCTAATTGAAGTCTTAACTTAGTAGAAAAGTCAGTGTTCACTTTGTCTATAATAATTTTATAGACATGTAATTGCTTCTTTTAGTCTTTCCTAACTAATGGATTAAACATCTTATATTTTGGTAATTTATAGAAATTTACTTAAAACATTTCTATAAGGTACATATCCTTATAGTTTTTATACATATAATATTTAAATATTTTATGTGGCTTACATGTATTTATTATACTATGCATATTTTTTTTGAAACTTTAGCAGAAACATGTATTTATATCAATAAAAATTGTCGCTAGGCACGGTGGCGCACACCTGTAATCCCAGCACTTGGGAGGCTGAGGCAGGAGGATCGCAAGTTCGAAGCCAGCCTCAGCAATGGCGAGGCACTTAGCAACTCAGTGAGACCCTGTCTCTAATAAAATACAAAATAGGGCTGGGGATGTGACTCAGTGGTAGAGTGCCCCTGAGTTCAATCCTTGGTACCAAAAAAAAAAAAAATCATCTAATATTTGTTAGAAATTAATAAAAGTTGTCAAAATGTCATTTTAATGGCTGCATACTATTTCATCATATGGATCTGCTATAGTTTATTTAACTATTCTGTTATGTGATAAGAGTATTGTTTCGTACTTCTTATTATTTTAAATAATGCTGTGACGAATGTGATGAATATGTTTGTTCAGAAATCCAAGAAATTAACAAGAAAGAAATTTAAAATTCCAGACAGTGAAAATACTGGTTCAAAGATATTATCCTCATTGATGTAAGACTTTTTTTATTTTTATATGGTTTTTGTATGTTATGGCCTACACAAGGTCTATATATCCTAGTATATAATATATCTATTGATTTCAGAATCATATTACATTTTAAAATAAAGTTTGAATAGTCAGTTTTTCCCCTGCTATTGTTTTTTAAATTTATTTTTACTTTTTGTCCCCAAATTCTTGGCTACTTCTCTTTATTCTTCTAAATAAGGTTTGGAATAATTTTTAATGTTTCAAAATCATGTCATTTGAATTTTGCTTGAATTGGAGAAACATAAAATGAATTTGGAAACATATTTATCATACTCCATGGTCCTTTAACACAAAATACTCCATATAGGGAGACCTTCCCTTACAAAGCAGTAAATTTATGTATCTTCTTAACATAGGACTCATATAATTCTTGATAAATTATTACTAGATTTTGACTATTAAATTTTTAATGTGTTTAATATATTATTATTATGTTTTATAACTCCTCATTATGAGCATATAATTTTATTAATTATTTGGTTGATTATTTCAATTTTTCTCAAAATCAAATCATATCACAAAATCACGTTATTCAATAACAAATAACAGAACACTAAAGAAAGAAATTAAAGAAGACCTTAGAAGACGGAAAGATCTACCTTGTTCTTGGATTGGCAGAATTAATGTTGTCAAAATGACCATACTACCAAAAGCACTATACAGATTTAATGTAATTCCAATCAAAATCCCAATCACATTCCTCATAGAAATAGAAAAAGCAGTCATGAAATTCATCTGGAAAAATAAGAGACCCAGAGTAGATAAAGCAATCCTTAGCAAGAAAAGTGAAGCAGGTGGCATCACTATACCAGACTTTAAATTATACTACAGAGCAATAGTAACAAAAACAGCATGGTATTGCCACCAAAATAGATTTGTAGACCAATGGCCCAGAATAGAGGACACAGAGACTAAGCCACATAATTACAGTTATCTTATATTAGACAAAGGTGCCAAAAATGTACATTGGAGAAAAGATAGCCTCTTAAACAAATGGTGTTGGGAAAACTGGAAATCCATATGCAACAAAATGAAATTAAACCCCTATCTCTCACCATGCACAAAACTCAACTCAAATTAGACCAGAGATACTATGCCTATTAGAAGAAAAAGTAGGCCCTAATCTCCAACATGTCAGATTAGGCCCCAAGTTCCTTAATAAGACTCCTATAGCATAAGAATTAATATCAAGAATCAATAAATGGGATAGATTCAAACTAAAAAGCTTCTTCTCAGCAAAAGAAACAATCAGTGAGGTGAATAGAGAGCCTAGTAATTGGGAACAAATTTTTACCACACGCACGTCAGATAGAGCACTAATCTCTAGAATACATAAAGAACTCAAAAATCCTTACACCAAAAAAAACAAATAACCCTATCAATAAATGGGCCAAGGAACTGAACAAACACTTCTCAGAAGAAGATATACACTCAATCAACAAATACATGAAAAAATGTTCAACATCTCTAGCAACTAGAGAAATGCAAAATCAAAACTACTTAAGGATTTCATTTCACTCCAGTCAGAATGGCAGATATTAAGAACACAAACAACAATAAATGTTGGAGAGGATGTGGGGGAAAAGGCACACTCATACTTTGCTGGTGGGACTGCAAAATGGTGCAGCCAATCTGGAAAGCAGTATGGAGATTCCTTGGAAAACTGGGAATGGAACCACCCTATGACCCAGCTATCCCACTCCTCGGTCTATACCCAAAGGACTTAAAAACAGCATACTACTGGGACACAGCCACATCAATGTTTATAGCAGCACAATTCACAATAGCTAAACTGTGGAACCAATCTAGATGCCCTTCAGTAGATGAATGGGTAAAGAAAATGTGGTATATATACACAATGGAGTATTACTCAGCAACGAAAGAGAATAAAATAATGGCATTTACAGGTAAATGGATGAAGTTGGAGGATATAATGCTAAGTGAAGTTAGCCAATCCCAAAAATCCAAATCCGAATCTTTTATCTCATATAAGGAGGCTGATTCACAGAGGGGTTGGGACGGGGAGCATAGGAGGATTAGAGGAACACTAGAAAGGCCAACAGGGAGGGAGGGAAAGGGAGGGAGCAAAGGGTAAAAAAAAAAAAAAAAAAAAAAAAAAAAGATGGTAGAATGAGATGGAGATCATTACCCTAAGTGCATGTATGAAGACACAAATGGTGTGAATATACTTTGTATACAACCAGAGATATATAAAAATGTGCTCTATAAGTGTAATATGAATTGTAATGCATTCAGCTGTCATATACAACAGCCTAGAATAAAAGAAAAGGAAAAAAATAACAAATAAGCATCTACTATGTGCCAGCTAAACCTTTCTAGCTCTAGGCATACTGTGCTGACAATCCAAAATATGAAAACAAAACATGTGATGGAGGGGAGAAACAAACCAAATTTTACAAAAATAATTTATATATTTCGATAAACAGTACACAGGGAGAACACCTAAGTAAAGAAGAAGTGTATAAGACAATGAGGGTGAATATTAAACTTACAGATAGAGGAGAGGTCCTCACTGAAAAAGTGACTTGTTAAAGAAGTCAAAGAGTCAGAGTAAAGAAGTCAAAGCAAGTCAGAGTCGTTACAAATGAGATTTTTCAAACACAATGAAGGATGCTTGTGGAAGTTCTTATGGATCCGAGTAAGCTGTGTGTTGTTCTTGGAACGATTGGAAGAGTCATTGAATAGTTTTGAGAAAATGCTCTGGATTCTGTGGTTGTGAATATTGTGCTGATGTTAAGAGGATAAAAGCAGAGAGAGAGAGAGAGAGAGAGAGAGAGAGAGAGTTGGGATGTGGAGCAGAAGTTAGTTCTGCTCCTGAGACAACCCCCATGTCTATCTCCTGTTTTTTTTTTTGTTTTTGTTTTTGTTTTTGTTTTTCTTTCTGAGAAGCAGTGGAAACAAGAGTGCCAGGGAGTTATGCCTAGAACTGCCTGGACAAATGGGGAAGTTTGCTGGTGGATAAAGACTCCATTTTCGCTCAGTGGGACAATTTCAAAGTGTGTTCTCCATAGTCTTTCAGAGGGTGCCCTGCAAAACGGAGCTCTTCTGTCCCCAGCAGTCCTCATTACTGATGCACATTCCATTGGCTTTCTCCATTTCAGTCTGCCATTACCTTACCATTCTTCCCAGAATTGCTCTTATCCAGGCAAAAGATGATACCTTGGACCAAAGTGATTGATAACTGATGTAATGCTAGATGTGCTTTAAAGAGGAGCTTGAAAGGATTTGCTGATATGTTGCTATGAAGTGTGAAAGAACTAGAATCAGGGTGACTCCAAGATTTTTGGTTTGAACACCTGGAATGATAAACTGTCCAGTAACTGAAATGACAAAAAATACAATCCATCTGAAATGGATAGTCTATGGAGTGAAGTAGAAGTCATTTTAAAAATGGATAAATATACTAGTCAGAGAAATGCAAATCAAGTTAAAATCACAATGAGATACCATCTCACCCCAGTTAAAATGGCCATCATCAAAAACACAAGAAATTATGAGGATGCAGAAAAAAGAGAACACTTACACATTGCTAGTAGGAATGTAAATTAGTGTAGCCACTGTGGAAAACAGTATGGAGATTTTTAAAGAAAGTAAAAACAGCACTACCAAATGACACTCCAATTCTGCCACTGGGCATGTACCCAAAGCAATTGAAATTTTTATACCAAAAAGACACTTGCACCTCCATGTTTATTGCAGCACTATTCATAACTTCCAAAATAAGGAACGAATCCAGATGAATTGATAAATAAAAGGTGGTATATTTACAAAATGTAATACTATCCAACAATAGGAAAGAATGAAATCTGGTCATTTGCAGCAACCTGGATGCAAGGGGAGAACATATTGAGTGAAACGAGCCAGACACGGAAAGACAAATATCACATTTCCTCACTCATTTAAGGGAACCAAAAAGTCAAACTTGTAGTAGAAGTATAGAATTGAATAATAGACACTAGAACGGGAGAAAGGGAAAGGGAAGGGGGAACAGAACATAATTAAGGACTTTTAGGGACTGGAAGATACAGAGAGGAAGGGGAAGGTGGAGATGAGGTGTGCTCAAAGGAAAGATGACCAGACATGATTCATTCATGATATATGTGTGTATAGAAATACAACAGTGAATCCCATCAGTTTTTACAATTAATATGCATTAACAATTGTAATAATTTTAGAAAGGGAAAATGTGAATACAGAGTTGATCCAGCACCATCTACAAAAAAGGACTTCCTTTATATGCTGCAGTGTTGCTTTTGTCAAAAATAAAGTGACCATATATGTGTAATTGTCTATATTTTATATTCTATTCCACCAGTCTATTCTCACACAAATACCTGGCCTTCTTAATTTCTGTACATTATAATATTTGGCAATGTAATCCTTTCAGCTCTGTCATTCTTGAAGATTACTTTTTATAGCATTATAAAAAGTCTTGCAACTTTATAATAAATCTTAAAAATCTGTGATGTAATTCCTTCAACTCTGACCTTATAAAAATCACTCTTATAACTTTATAGTTTTAAATTTAGTACTTAATACTTCCAACTCTGTTTTTCTTGAGGTTACTCTTAGTCCTATACCATTGCAAAAAAACTTTAGGAGACATTTATCACTTTACACACATATACACATACAGTGTTGATTTTTTTTTTTTTTTTTAGAATTGTCACCAATTTGGGGAGAATATAGATCAATTTTAATTGATAAATTGATAATTGATTTAGATTGATAGATTTAGATCAACTGGAGGGGAATCAACATCTTTATAACAGTGAGTGCCCTAATCAAGAGAATATTCATGGTAAAAATAATAGCATCTTTCTATACTCATTAGAATTAATTTCATAAACAGGCAAAATGATGATACAGGGTGAGTAGAATTGTTGAAACAATATTCTGAAGGGGAAAGAGTAGATGGAATTTAGATGTTCTTAGCTGGGAACATGGCCAGTTCATCAATAATAGAAAAGAAGAGAGAGTAAGTGGCGACATGTGCACGTAGGTGAGAAAATTTGTGATGATGATATGATGATGGAAACTCAAGAACATTCTTTTTTTTCCCCTTCAGTTCAGTGAAATAGTCTGACGGTGAGGTTGGGAAAGGAGATATTAGAAATATAAGGAAGAATAGAAAGTAAAAAGTAGAAATTAGAAAGTATAAATAGTCAACCACAAGAAAACTGAATGGATTAAATAAATAGAGCATACTTTCAGGACAGCATTAAACTACCACTTGTGATGAGTGGCTCAGATTTTCAGTTAAGACCAGTCATAACTGAGCATTTCTCCAGCCATGCTCCAATTCAGGAACACAAGAAAGAAGATGGCAGAAGGTAAAACAATAAGGCTGTGTCATGGATTCCCAAATCATTGTTTTTCTAATTGGTTCCTCTCTTATTTCATATGCTACAAATCTAAGAACACAAAATTCTTAAAGCAGTTAGAGTAAATATCCCTAAGTCTTCCTGTTTTTTAATGAGAATGTGTCTGGTAGTTATCCCTAAGAACAAGGATGGCTGCTCGTTTAATATATCTAGTTGATCATCTTTTAAAACATGTTTTCTAAAAGTTATCTGGATAATATGGCTTCTTTGACTCCATCTTTTAAAATTGATGTCTATTTGTTTTAATTATTTTTATTTTCTCTTAGTATGAAAATCCCCTTCTACACATTGAACACCTTTTAACTTCTCTTGGGGTTCCTCTAGATAGATCTAACCTCTCATCAGGGTATCAATCAAAATGTCATATTTCAGAGTGAATTCACCAGGTCCATGCAAGGAAAGGACAACATGCACAAGGTTGGCAGTGGTGTTGTGTTTCTGTGGACCACTTACATACACAGCATGCTGCTGTTTTACTGTTTAGATCATAACAGGGTATGGGGAACAGTCTGATCATTTTGTGGATTGTTAGTTTAGATGTAGCTCAGAGGCAACAGTCATAAGTAACCTTTGTTTTATAATTTTTTTTCTCTCTCTAAAATGCTTTACCTATAACTACTCACACTGGAATTTATTCGTCACAAATCTTCTGTATGTTTTCATGACTATTTTCTCATGATTTTTCTCTTCCCGCGTAGGCGTTCATTTGCAAGAAGAATGTAAGTTAATTTGCCAGCTTGTTTCACTGGACTCTCCATTGCATGACAATTAATAAAGATTAGAGAAGGCTCTGCATATGGATTCCTATGAATACACAGTTTATATACTTTATTCACAAATGCAACTATTTATGCCTAGACTTTTCCTCTGCCTATAATCCAGTTCCTAGTTAAAAAACAAATATTTTCCTTCATTCCAATGTCAGGCATAAATAAAGGTCAAAATTCAAAGAATTATATTCAGGCTGCCAGAGTTTTTATCAATGACCTTTAATGGTAGTTACTAACAGAGTTGCCAAACTGAAGCACTATTGGAGTGGATAAGTTCACATGCACCTAGGAGGCAATTGAAATATGGTGTCAATTTTTAGACAAAGATGCTGCTGTGGAGATGAGAATCACAGGTGTGGATGAGGATACTGGGAATTGGATCAGAGTTGATGCCATAAAACCCTGGGGATGAAGCTGATAATGAATTTGTACTGAGAAAATACTGTGGGGGAAAAAATGGGAAGGCAAGATAGATCCAGAAATGAGAACACAGATGAAGGAACACTGATGACTAAATTGATTTGTTTCAGAGATAAACAATGCTCATGAAAAACACCAAAGTCAAGTTTGTCACAACCAGAGAGATTAAGGCCTTCCTCATGAATTGTGTCCACTGCTTGGTCCACAGGGAAAGGGCTCTTTGGGGTATATGTATGACCTGAAATTCTGCCTGTTCTTCATGTGGTTTACAAGACCTTTGGAACAAACCAGGGCTTTATGCATGAATATAAGTATGGATACTTTCCTACTTCTATCAGGTTACCTAAATACTGCTATTTCCAATGAATATGAAGCTTTTATTCCAAGAATTACACAATTCTTTTCTCTTTTTAAAGTGGTTCTGTCTCCAACCACAAGCCATCCAAACAGACACTATCAAGTTCTGTTTTTCCCCATATTATTCTCTAAAATACAATGGGGAAAGAGCTGGGCATTTAGTTTAGTAATAGAACACTTGCCTAGCATGCATGAGGCCCTGGATTGGATCCTCAGCACAGAGAAAAAATATTTATATTTACATATATATGGGGGAAAGGAAATATAAATATTTTAGGAAGTAGAGAAGTATAGTTCTCTTTTATTATCCATTCTCAGAATATATTATTTTTTTTTATAAATAATGAAATAAAATTTCCTCATCCTAACTACAAGTACTTCAATGAGCAAACATTTTTCTCTTTCACTTTCCCTTATCTTTTTGGTGCAGAGTTTGGTATGTCTAGACCAGAGGCTTTCTTATATCAGAGCAAGTTTGGCACACACAGTCGTCAGCTGTCAATTTGCCCACGAGGAGATTCAGGCACCCCTCCCTCTCATTCTGGTCTGTTATACCAGCCACCTCCTCCTACTGGAGAGCAAGCTTGGAGGAAAATTATCAGTCCTAAGCTTTAGTCCTAAACCCACTCCTGAGAAGTGTGAAATGAGTGAATATGTTTACACTTATTATAGATTTCTCTCTCTTAGTCCATGGCATTCTGCAGAATCCAGAGAGTAAATCCCACTTCAACACGTGCACAGGATACCTGTAAGTCCACACACATGAGTTCTTGGGTACAGGTGATGTTTCATATTCCTCAACTTGTAAAATAATTTTAAGAACTTGTTAAAAAAAACTTGTAAAAATAATTAGTCATTCGTCTTGCCAAAGCTTCTGGAATTTCAGGGAAATAAAATCACTCTTGTATCACTATGCCCCCAAAACATGATAAGCTTTTAAAAAATATTTACAGTATAGTTTTAATATTTCAACCATATCAATGAGAAGGTCTCATGGGAAACAAACATAATACACTGTTGGCAGCAAAATTGACACATTTTGCAGATAATCCATATATTTTTGGTACAATGTAATATAAAAATAAAAAGATCTTTGTATAATACAATGAATTATTATATGAATTTGAACACAGTACAGGTTACCTCATATCTCCAAAGCAAAATATCATTTTTAGTAGAAGTTTGAATCAAAGTAATTTATCTGGGAAGTGGCTATTTTGCTCTCTCCCATCAGTGGTGTGGTAAAAATCTTCAATTGAATGAGAACTGACCATAACAGAAGTTGAGAGGTGCTTGTCTATGAAATTTGTCCTAATAGGCTCTTCAAAGTCTTACCTTCTCTTGGTCACCTTTCTACCATACTACCAGACACTGGAATCTCACCATTAGAATACCTTGTTTGCATTAAGCCATTATCTCCAGACTTATAAAAATCACAGAATCATGGTCTCAAAAAATACTGTCAAGAATTGGGAAGAGTCTCAGATTTTTCTCACGCCAACAGATTAGCCTGTTACCATTTTGTGGATGTTGGCAGGAGACATAGACAAAGGAAAGTTTATTACTCACAGAAATAACAATATCAAAAAGTCTCAGGATTCCCTCTGGTTCCCTGAACCCCAATTCCCACAAAGCAAAGCAGAGGATCGAAGAACATGTATATTTGAAAAATATATGCACAACTATGATGTGCATACTTCTCCTCTCCTTTCCTCACTCTTGAAATGTTTTTATAATCCCGTTGTCTGTAGTCTCTTCAGCCACTCAGGTACATCCTACTAAATGCACTCTGATTTCTCTACTTTTTTTTTTTTTTGGTACGGGGGATTGAACTCAGGGGCACTTGACCACTGGGCCACATCCCATCCCCAGCCCTTTTTTGTATTTTATTAGAGACAGGGTCTCACTGAGTTGCTCAGTGCCTTGCCATTGCTGAGGCTGGCTTTGAACTTGCAATCCTCCTGCCTTAGCCTCCCTCGTGCTGGGATTAGAGGCATGTGCCACTGCGCCCGGCTTGATTTCTCTACTTTTTATATATGCTACTTACAGAAAATATTTTAGGTTCAGTCTGAAAAACAAACCCAGAATAAAGAAAACAAGAATCAAGTAGAGTAGAACTGCTAATTTCTTGGTTTACATTCTACACGAGTGTGCTAAATTACAAGCCATACTGCACCTCTGATGACTGAGAATCAAATATCAACTAAAATCTCTAAGTCACAAACCCTGCCACATCACCACTTTTTCATCCTGCGTTTTATTTTTTTCTCTAAACTACTTTCTCTATATTTTCTCTGTAAAAGTCAATCTTGATTCATTCATTTCTTCAAGTGTCTGAAGTCTCCCAGGTTCTGAAAATAAAGTGAATTAGTCTTCTCAGCCTCAAAGAATCTGAAAATGGAATAAACTAACTTAACCCAACTCCTTGATTAAAATGTGAAGCAGGATAGAACTTAAGATAAGGTCCTACCTTCTCCACTGGAAACTCCCATCAGGTTTACTTTGAGAAATGCTCTATGAACCCAGTTTTTCAACAAAAGAATCCATCTAGCTAAACTTTCTTGCAGACCTTACTTGTTTAAGGAATTCTGTGTGGAGACCTTAGACTACTACATTTCTATATTCTGTCCTGTCCACCTTGATGACAAAAGAAAAGAGGTTAGAATGTTGTGTCTTATTCTTACTAAATGCATAATGATGCCCTGTGACCGCTGCCACATTTTCTTCACCATCTACAAGCTTATTATTTTATATGTCAGCATTTTGTATTGGTGGGCTCCGCATCCATGGATTCACCCAACCTTGGATCAAAGCTATAGAACAACTATTTACTATTGCATTAGATATTATGAATATTCTGGGATGATTTAAATATAGGAGGAGGTGTATAGGCCACATGCCAATACTATGCCATTTTATATAAGAAACTTGAGCATCTGCAGATTTTGTTATCTGAGTGGGGTCCTAGAACCAATCTCCCATGGACACTGAGGAATGACTGTACTAATAAATAAATATATATGTGTATATTCACATTTACATATGTATACACACACACGCATATATATATATATACATATATATATATATACATATATATATACATATATATATATATATATATATATATATATATTTGGTAGCTCCAAACAAATTAACATTTAGTAAGTACATGTTGCTCTATTCCATAATTCAAAGAAATGACATAAAGAAGAAAATTTCACTGGTGTTATGATTTGGATATGAAGTGTCCCCCGAAAGCTCCTGTGTTAATGCAGAAATATTCATAGGTGATGTAATTAGATTATGATAGCTGTAACCTAATCCATTTGATGGATTAATAATTTGAATGCACTAACTGGGTGGTAACTATAGACAGGTTAGAGGAAGTAAGTCTTTGGGCATGTCCCCTTAGGGATTATATCTGACCCCCCTGTTCCACTAACTCCCTCCCCCCTCTATCTCTATCTCTATCTCTTTCTCTGCTTCCTGGCTACCATGAGGTGATAGCTTTCTTCCTCACACCCCTTTATCATGATGCTCCCTCTCATCTCAGGCCCAGAGCCATGGAGTTGGCTGACCATAGACTGAATCTCTGAAACCATAAGCTCAAACTTTGCCCCCCTCAAAGTTGTTCTGGTCAGGTGTTTTGGTCACAGTGATGAAAAGCTGACTAACACAACTGGAAAAAGAAATTCCAGAAAGCATTCACAAAGTGGAAAGGACTGGGGAAATCAGTGTCAGTAGAAGGAAAGGCACTGATAAGCAAATATGTCAAAGTAGAGAGAAGAAATTGAGGAAAAATACAGTGAATTTACTATTTTTGTCCAAATCTAACTTTTTACTTTTGTGTGTGTGGTTCTGGGATCAAACCAGGTCCTTGAGCATGCTAGGCAAGTGCTCTACCACTGAATGACACCTCTTGCCCCACCTACACTTTTGAGAATTATGTTTTTAAGGTTATTTTCATGGCCACTTTATTTTCCCTACAATGACTCTCTGCTACCATTTGGGCCCTAAATCTGCATCTTTATTTCATTGTCTGATGCACAATCCTGAAAGATAAGGACCGTATCAAAATCTTCAATGTTTTAACCTCTACAGCTCCAAGACATAACTTTCTTATTTTATGTACTCAATAATTGTGGAATTGAAATTTTATATTTTGGGAAATTAAAACCAAAGACTGTCAAAGCAGAAAAAGAATCTTTGATACTGAGAACAAGGAAGATAGAGCGATTTAGTCAATCACACAAGTCTCCGTGCATTACTTTGCAAAAATGCTCTTCTCTAGCCCCATTGTCTTTTCTGGAATCCAAAATTGGCCTAAGACTCTCTGTATGGGCTTCATGCAAGACAGCTAAGCCTATTTTGTTTTGTTTTTGCTTTTGTTTTGGCTTAATGGGACTAGTTTACATATTAAGAAAGATACACTTTGATCCTAGAGTCTGGAAAATTACTGCTAAGATTTTTTTTTTTTTTTTTTTTTTTTTTTGTCTACTACAAAGACACAGACATAAGCAAATTCATCCCAGAGGGTCAGTGGGAGTTTTGCTCAGATGCTGTTATATTTAGGAGCTAACCATACATATTTAGAAGAATCCCTTTCCTAATCCTTTTTATTAGCAATTGGGATGGTGCCAAAAATTCTGAACTGAAAGTAAGCATTTTATTAAAATGATCCAAAGAGCAAATTAAATTTTCTGCAGTCCCAGGAAGGTCTAGCTCTGGTATATTTATAGCATAGTCTACAAGGAAGCACAGCTTTGGTGAGTATGCTGGTCTCAGCTCTCCAATGTGACTCAAAGAAACAATAAGCACTTGTGGCTATGGCTTCTTCAGTTGGGCTTAGAAAATTCAAAGAATCTTATGTGTCAACTAGCCCACAAGTCTTCTCTGTCTTTCCATTCAGTGGTTATGGACTCATTGCCTTCTATATGCACATCTCAACCTGACTTATTTAAAAAATCATTCTTTATAAATCCTTGGGTTGCTTTCATCAGTTTGTAACTTGCGGAAAAAAATGAGAAAATGGAACACGATAATATCCATCCTTGCCCATATTCAATTGGAAATTCTGATATTACCACATTAAGAAGCCTGGAATCTCTGTTTTGTTTATGCTTACTACCTTAACTTAATTTGTAAAAGGGATCCTGGGTGATTTGTCAGCAAAGGAACACAAAGATTATGCTTTTTGCAGGAATTTTGTAAATTCATCTAATATAGAGAAAAATACTCAAAAGTCTAGTTCTATAACTTTTCTCTCGTAGAAAAATCCCTGGGTAGTCTTTTCCCAGAGTTTTTCCCATTTGCAAACTTCATATTTCCCATCTATCTTTCCAAGAGCTATGCTACCAAGAAAATTTAAAAACATATTTAGAGCTCCTTTGGAGAAAATGATGCTGGACAAGTGTATGGGAATTTACCATCTTTACTCCCAGGAGGAAGAGAGGAGTCAGGCACCTCCCAGTACTAGTAAGAACAAGAGGGACTAGCCTAGTGGCAGAGAATAGGAACCGAAGTAAGACTATGTCCTTGTTTCATGGGCAGAAGTCCCTCTTTCCTGGGGCCACATAGAATATCTAGGCTTATAGCAGGTTGAAAGAGGGAAAGGTGGCTCACTGAGGGGCTGCCCCATTTCCTGATTGCCTTGTGCTTCCCTGAATTATTAGTCTCTGCATGTGAATGTCCAAGGCTGCTGTTGACTGCCACACCTGTAGATCCAGCTGCTGTAGTGACCAGCACATTCTCCAAGGTAGCTGAGATGAACACACAAAAGTTAAACTCAGTTACATTTTTATTGTCATAGAACTTCTGCTTTCTCTTCAATTTTGGATAAGGAGCCAACTAGATCTTAGTAAAAATACAAGAATATACCCAGTACCATGCAATAAGCATTTAAATTCCGAGATACAATATGGAGTCCATCTTTTAAATCATGTTATAAAACCCAGAAACTGTAAGTTCACAATGACAATGAGATGGTAGAAGAGGTGGAGGACACCTTCAATATCATAAAACAAAATGTCCCTGTATTTGGTTTAACTGAATAAAATAGAAAAGCATCTAATTTGCTAGACATGATTAAATTTTTCAAAATATTGCCAAATTCCTTTCCATTTACTTGTTTCTTTTCTCAACTTTTATTTCTATTATGATGGATCTTTTAAATATTAAAGCAGGAGCAAAACTATTTAGCTTTTGATGATTGTTTCCATAATTTGGAGTTTGATCACTTGTCATTTGCTCCATGTTGACATGAAATGTTGTCTTCCAGTAACATATCATGGTTTAAAGCATAAATGTTCCCAACTCCTCATCCTGATTTAACTAAGCAGGCCCTATGCATATATGCAGAGCTAGTCAGTAACAACACTAAGTAGTCATTCTGTACTTGCTAATAATTCCTTTCTAACTTAATCTGCAACCTGCATGGCCAAACCTTAGGAAACTGGTGAGGGGCAACGGGGGATTAAGAAAGACATACAAACACTTATAGAGAGAAAACTGGGACCATGTGGGACACTGTTCTCTGGTGGAGGAATACTGACCCAGAGCTAGCACAGCACCTTTATTATACAGTTTTTATCATTAAAAGGTTATTTGTAAGAAAGTTTTTGCAAAAAATACAGCCTTGAAGGTTGTGCTACTTGAGGGACATTGTCGTTATCTTATTATGCCCAGATTTCTCTATCCTCAGCAGCTGGTGCCTGAGCTGATATAGTTCTGTGCCTTTGCACAGATCCTTCTTAGGTAGGGCATCACTTTAGCAATTGAGCAATCTTGACCTGTACCTTAGCATAGGAAGTTCCCCATGCAAGCGCAGCCACAAGGCCATCAGAGACCATGATCCAAATCACCACTCTTCACAAACTTCTATGTCAAGTCTGTTCCCACAATACTAACATGGCCTTGGCAACATTTAATCCGCTGATTAAATTCAGGTCTATTGTATTTGTCTGCTTGGTTTACTATAATAAAATACCATAAACTGGGTGGCTTAAACAGCAGGCATTAATTTCTCATAGTTTAGAGGCTGGGAGTCCAAGATCTAGGTGCCAGCATGGTTGAGTCTTGGTGATGGTCTGCTTTTGGGCATGTAGATGATTGCTTCACATGGCAGAGAAAGGATGTTCTGGTGTCTCTTCCTCTTCTTACAAGGATACTAATCTCATCACGGGGCCTTAAGACTCTTTTGAAACCAAATCAAAGGCACTGCCTTCTGAAACCATCACATTGTGGTTTAGGGTTTCAATGTGATTTTTGGAGGTGACGCAAATATTCAATCCATAGTATAAATACAAATATAAATACGTAAAAATATTAGTAATGTAAAGAATATATTTATATATAATCTGTAATATTATAATTTCAATTATCATTAAGTATTACCCATAGTTCACTATTGTATGAGCTTTGTTTATGATTTTTTTCCAAATCTAATTTAAACTCCACAAAGTCCCTCTGAAATATATTATTTTGATCTATCCACATTTCATAGCTAAGACAACAACGTGATCCCAACTAATCCAAAGAATGAGGCAGGAGGATCCCAAGTTTGAGGCCAGCCTGGGCAACTTAGCAAGACCATGTATAAAAATAAATAATAAATAAAGACAACAAACTGAAAACTAGAGCTGAAGAAAGAGCAAAGTTTGCCTTTGTTTGTGCCAGTGTTTGTCAAAGTGTGGATTCCCTATTTCTTGCTTCTGTTACACTTCTCACTTGTGATGAAAAACATATGTATGTGAAATCCTCATGGCTTTCTAGACATTGCAAAGATCTAACTTTAGAAAGAACTGAGGCTATGAAAACACTAGATGTTTCAAAATAATCACAAAATGAAGAAAGATTTCCTAAAGATGACACAAAACCAAGAATCCAAAATGAAAAAAAGATAAACTGACTTGATAAAAACATGAAGTTCTATAAGGCATAAAATAAGAGGAAAATTTAAACCATACAAGAGAGACTGGGGAAAAATATATATATAAGAGATGTATGACAGAGAGGAGTCTAATTTTCTTAATATTCAAAGAGTTTCTAAATCAATGGCCAAAAGATAAAGCACAATAAGTAATCTTCAGTAAATATGTCATTTACTGAAAAAATACAAATAGACAAAAAAACATATAAAAATAAGTTTAATGTCTCTTATAACTAAAGAGATGCAAATTAAAATGAAAATAATGCATCATTTTCTGCCTGAAAACTGATAATAGCAAGGAAATGGAAAAATGATCCTATTGTTACTTTATAGGTAAAAATACAAATTAGTGCAAAGATAATTCGTAGTACTTATTGAAGTAAGACATGCACAGAAATTTGCATCCAACATTTCTGGATCTCAGAATCAAAATCCCATACACAATTATACATACCACAAACTAGGTAACTTAAACAAAACAAATTTATTTCCTCGCATTTTTGTAGGATGGAGAACCAAGGTCAAGGTGTCAACAGGTTCAACTTCTCCTAAGGCCTGTATCTTTGTCTTCCAGATGAATACCTTCTCACCCTGTCCTTACATGGTTTGTGCTATGAGCCCACATAATATGGTGCCTCTTCTTCTGCCCTAATCGCATCTTCCCATAAAGACAGCAGTTAGATTAGATCAGGGAACACTCTAAAAGCCTCATTTTAATTTAGCTATATCTTTAAAGCCCTATTTCCAAATATAGTCACATTCTGAATTATTAGGCATTGTGGCTTCAATATATGGATTTTGGAGTAAAACAATTCAGTCCATAACAGTTTGTAACACAGCAGAAAAAGAAAAACTAAATATCCACCATCATTAGGGAATTGGTTAAGTAAATAATAAAAGGGTCATAGAATATTCCCATGATGGAATGGTATGCCACTTAAAAAGTAATGAGTTATATCTACATGTAATACAAGGAAAAGACACTCGAAATGAAATGTTAGGTAAAAAAAACAAATTATGGTTTAGAAATGAGGTTTTGATATGAGGTGTCCCCAAAAAGCTAACATGTGAGACAAGGCAAGAATCTTAAGAGGTGAAATGATTAGATTATTAGAGGTGTACCAGCTAATCACTGGTATGGATTAGCTGGATGGTAACTATAGACAGGTCTGGAGGAAGTAGGTCAATGGGAACATACCCTTGGGTTTTATATTTTTTCTCTGGCAAAGAAAGCTGTCTCTGCTTTCTGAGTGTCATGTTCTGAACTGCTTCCCATGTCACACCTTTTCACCATGATGTCCTGGTTAATCTTGGGCCCAGAGTTATGGAGTCAGACAACCATGGACTGAACCTCTGAACCTGCTGAATCAACATAAATTTTTCCTCCTCTACGTTTTTCTTGTTGGGTCCTTTAGTCACAGTTACACAAACTGACTAAAACAAGTATGTGTAAGGATATCTCATTTGTGAACTGGGAAATGTGTAGACATAGAAAATTTCTGGAATGATACATAAGAAAGTGTGGTATGAATCTGGAATATCAGAGGATGTCCCTCTGATCTGTTTGAAACTTCTATCATAATAAACATATTTTAAAAAACTACTTGTCAATGGACTTTAATTATTTATCACTGGATGCAATGTGACTTTATGGGCCCTCCCACAAAGAGGTGTTTATTTCCTGAATCCTGATATTTGGTCTGCCAGGTTGTTTGATTTGACCAATGAAAAGTAGAGGGTTAATGTCGTGCTGCTCAGAACCTTGGTGTACTCACCTTCTAGCCAACATATTAACTCTCTATATTTGAATAAGTTAGTCCTTTTGGTGTGGACCAAAGGAATCATCCAGCTAAGTCCCTTTCAAATTGCCAACACACAGAATTGTGAGGTTAAAAAATGATGGCTATTTTAAGTCTCTAAGTGTTGGAATAGTTTGTTATGCATAATAAGTAATCCATGCTAGGAAGAGCAGGTACAGGGGAAGGCCTGGTATATGTATACCTGTTCCTTATGTGTTTCACAATCCTCAGGGAAACTAGAGAGCAATTCTCACTTGTCTGAGTTACTATCCTGAATATCTTTGAAAGCCATTGCTCATTCAGAGTTGTGGAGTTTACTCCATCCACAGGCCAAGTAATTTCATTTGCTTTAGTCTGACTTTTAGGTTTATGTTTTTATCATTTTAAAATTTTCTGAACTCCATTCTAATTTCCCTCCAAATTCTCAGGTCCTTACATGTTAAACCCTAGAGGTAGAATTATTGCTTTGGTAAAATGTTTCTAATAAATGCTTTATTGAAATTCTATACTTGAGTCTAATAAGTATGTGGTTTGTTTCATTTTTGTTTTTAGGAACCAGAGATTGAATCAAGGGGCACTTTACCACTGAGCCATATCCCCTGCTCTTTATTTTTTATTTCAAGACCGGTCTTAATAAGTTGCTGAGGTTGGCCTTGAACTTGTGATCCTCCCACTGACTCAGCCAAGCATCTTGGGATTATAAGCATTTGCCACTGAGCTTGGCATAAGTATGTTTTAACAATAATCACTATACTGTACTATGTGCTATTTTAATTTGTTCTTCTCTTTTTTTTTTTTTTAAGACTATTTTCTGATGGGCCTATTTTGTTTTTTAGTTTTGGGCTTAATACCTATTACAAAGTTTCAAAACATTTAAATTACTTAGTACATAAAGAACAAGACTATCATTGCTGTGCAAGTGGCCTAGGTCTATGAGTTCAAAGCTCTAGAAAAAAATTTTGTAAATACTATAACTAAAATTTGAACTAAATTTGAAAATTTAACTTGAAATTTGGAAATCTCCCCCTCCAGTCTGTATTTGCTGTTGTTTTTGATATTTTAGATGGATTTATCAATGAACTAAGAAACTAACTAAGAAATTCCCAAGTACAGCAGTCAGAAGACCTGGCTTTGAGGTCCCACACAGATGCCTGTGTGACCTTGAGAACATAATCAACCTCTCAACCTCTCTAAAACTCTATCTTTCCCTTTGTAAATTGAAACCTATAACTGCTACCTAAACGTTGTAGCAAAAAATTTAATAACAGGACAGAAATGAAAACAAGTGTTACATAGTATTTGCCCCTCCAATGACGTAAGCTTTTTCAAATGTTTTTAAGGCAATAAGTGAAATATGGAAAAATCGAAAGAAATGATCCCTTCCCCATGAAAGGGATTGAAAAGATTGTATGTGAACTCAAACGGGTAGCTTACAGGAGTTTAGAAGGAAGTTTATAAAAAATAAGAATAATCAGGCAAGAGTTAGGGACTGTGGATGGTAATGCAGCCCTTGAAGGTGACAGTTTATGTATCACTGGTGCAGAGAGTAGAGGGAAAGCAGAGGAGCAGAGTTTAACATGAACCTTCCAGCAAGAAAACATGGTCCTTGCCGCAGGGTCTGTAGTAAATACACAAACACTAAAAATTATCTGTTTACTTCACACACTGCGTGGCTCACCAAGTCATAATTCAGGAGGAGCAAGCAAATTCTTTAAGAAACTGTCCTTTCTTTCATTAGTCAATAGAAAGTAGATATCAAAGAAAAATTTCTCTGTTTCCTTTTTAAACACGTTATGGGGAATTTTTGGTAGACATACTCAGCTCATGGCGGTAGAGAGAAGTTTTGTCGGGGATAAGTGTAACATGGGGATCATCTAGTCCAAACTTGTTAGCTCACAGCTTGAGAAAAATGGTACCTGGACACCCTGAAGGGTTTCTTCAAGGCTACATATCAGATTCTTAAAGATGAAGGTGGAAAACCTGGTGCTCTTGGCTGTTTAACTTCCTGTTTAGAAAGAACTCTATTCCAAACCGGGCATGGTAGCATGTGACTGTCGCCCCAGTGACTTAGGAGGCTGAGTTAGGAGGATCATGAATTCAAGACCAGCCTGGACAACTTAGTGAGACCCTGTTTCAAAACAGAAAGGGCTAGAGATGTAGCTCAGTGATAAAGTTCTCCTGGACTCAGTATCCAGTACTGCAAAAAAGAAAAAGAAAGAGAGAGAGAGAGAGAGAAACGAAGGAACCCTAATCTAGAAAAAGATTGATGCACATTCATTCGCTCATTCAGTGAGTCTTTCCTGAATGCCTGCTATATGCTCCATATTATCCTGAGTACAAGGGACAATGTGGTGGGGAAATAAAGACAACTCAAAGGAGATAAACAGAGACTCTTTATTGTCATAAGTCAGCCACTTGAATTTAGTAGAAGCTCCCAGGCAGGCAGGGAAGTGAACTAGACAGAAGATGTCAGATTTGCTGTTATGAGAGGCTTTTGGCACAGGGAGCCTCAGGCTGGCATGCGGTGGGCCAACTAGGAGTAGAGCACCTGTGTGATTCAAACACATTTTGCTTTCTCTAGTTGGTCCTGAGTTAGAAACGAAAGAAAAGTTAAGGAGACTGGCAGTCAGTAACCAAGTCCTGACCATTCTGACCCATGAGGTTCCAGTTTAGCTAGGAAGTGGTTGCTGCAGAGGTTGGGGATCAGAGATCTGCTCTCACTTGTGGTCTCATTGTTCATTTACATGTTCAGTCTCCTAGGTGGGGAACCAGGGACGCTGTACCTCCTCCCGTGGAACTTACAGCCTAGAAGAGAAAGATAATGAATATATTTTAATCTCACCTTGGAGAAAGTGCTAGAAAGAGAAAGTTACTAGGTGAAGAAGGAGATCCCTATCAAGAGACCTGATACGGGGAGTCTGTGAGTTTCCATGACTTCAAGCCCATGACCCAAATATCAAGTTGAAGTTCTTCAGTAGCAAAGAGTAAAAATACCGAAAATATTTGTTAGGTTCAGCAATGGTACACTATCAATGGTATATTATATTCTCACAAAAAGGTATTCGCCCCCATGTCCACCTCTGATCAGAATCAAAGGACTCAACACTTGATGCTCTTTTTTTGTTTCTCGCTCCATGGCAACAAAATCAGAAGGGCTCTCATTGTGAGGGCTTATTGTGTCTTAAAACAAAACAAAACGGAACCAGAAAGAGCAGCATTTAACATGAAAATAGTATCCTGACCCTCCTTGGACTGAATGTTGTTAATCAAGTTTAAATTTAGCTCCCACGAAGTCTCAAAAGAAAAGGAGACAGCCAGGCTCAGGGAGGAAAACTTCGGAGGGCCTCGGAGGCAAGGAAAACAAGCTTCAAGTCAACAAAGGGCAGTCTGTAAAAACAAAGGGTCCTGATGAGAAGCCTCGGCCACCAGAAAACTCATTAGCAATCAGATGCAGCCACCAGGGCTGTCTCCCTCGAGATTATGGGCAAGCGCCACCAAGAGCCTGTGACTCAGTGGCTGGCCCGCGCAGCTGCACTCCTGAGACTTGCCGCCTGCTCCGGCGACATCAGACACCCCAGACGCGGAGGGACCTGGACAGGGAAGGGAGGGGGCAAGAAGCCAGGAAACACCACATTGGAAGTGAAGAAAAGCAAAGCCTTTGGCCTTATCTACCCGCTGATAACCAATAATGAGGGATGGGGAGAGGCAGCTGGTGGGTGGGATTCCTTCTGAAGGCAGCATGATTTACAGCGAGGGACAGAGGCTTGTGGCTGTACTTTTGTTTCTAGCCTTATGAATCGCAAAGCTGTTCCCATTCTTTGGAGGTCCAAGGCCACCTTTCATACCACGCTATGTGGTGACTTTCCACGTGAGTGAAGTGGATCTTATGAGACACAGTTATCAAAAAGAACTATCTTGAATTCAAAAAGAGCTATCTTGAATTTAGTAAATGGTTTAAAGAATTTGCATTTTTCTTTTTGTCACAGCAGCTAGATACATGAGAATATGGTAGGCATATTCAGTTTGCAAATAGTGGCACAGTATCCCTCACCGGTTACAGGATGGGAAATAACTATGCTACACAACTAACTAGCATCGATTGAGCTAATTACTATTCTTGGACAAAAAAGAAATAGGACTAAGTTGAGAAGTTAAGATACTAGCTTTGAGTCCATACCTTTGATATGTTGAAGAGCAAAGATTCCTTTAAAAATCACAGCACTAGCTGGCAACGTGGCGCACTCCTGTAATCCCAGCACTTGGGAGGCTGAGGCAGGAGGATCAGGAGTTCAAAGCCAGCCTCAGCAATGGTGATGCACTTAGCAAATCAGGGAGACCCTCTCTCTAAAAAGATACAAAAAAGAGCTGGGGATGTGGCCCCGTGGTCCAGTGCCCCTGAGTTCAATTCCCCCAAACAAAACAAAACAAAACAAAAAAATCACAGCACTTTACATCCTCTTAATTCCTATTTAAATCAATTCAAATTCACAGAGGAGAGACTAGGGGCTGGCTGACTTCCTCTCAGGCACATTTCTGAAGGAGACTTGCACCTTGCTGGGGTGTGAATTTCAGGCCTTGATGCCCTAGTTGAGAAGCCACAGTGATAAGTCATTGAAAGGTGTGGGAAAAGGTTAATCCGAGGCCATAAGGCTGAAACAACTCTAGCACTTTGGGTTCCTACATATGCAAATCAAACCCTTATCAATATAAATGATAAAATAAAGCTTAAACTTTTCCAGTCAGTAACTACCAACCAAACTCTTAATTAGGGACATTCCATTTTAGCCAATCAAATATTTTCTTTGCCTTACTTCATTAGATGCTTTATCCAAATTTTCCTTTTGTGCCCCAAAGCAGGTTCCAAATCCCTCACAGATTTGCTACCCAATTCATGAATTGCTTACTGTTCAAGTAAATTCCTTAAAATTTTAATGTGTTTAAATTTATCTTTTAACAAAGGGGATTGATTTCTTGAAGACAGAAGGTTCAGAACAGCTATTTGAACCATACAGATAGTAGAAACTTTGACTAAAAAGTCACATTAAATGTAAAAACTATAAAAGGTTTGATATACAGCCCATAACCACCCAAAACACTTTTATAGAAAAAAGAATAAAGAGTTAGCATTTGGGACATTATTCCCTATTTAGTTTCAATCAGTGTCCAAGGATTATCAAACCCAGGAAAATAGTTTTAATAAGTACTTTTTTTTCCTTTCACATTTTTATGGGTACATTTTTGTGGGTACATACTGGTGGGATTTGTTGTTATATGTTTGTGCATGCACACAATATGACAATATAATTTGGCCCATATCACTCCCTGAAACGTTCCGCCTCCCTGCTTCCCATCCCTTGTCATAGCACTTTTTAATTACTTTTGCAGTGTTGGGAATCAGAACCAGAGCCTCACCCATACTAAACAATCCTCTACCACTGAGTGATATCCCAGCTCAGGATGCTAGTTTTCAAACATGCTTAAACTCTCCTAAACCCTCAGGAATTCACTTGGAGAGCAATGGTCAATTTGAAAGGCCCAATTCAAGCACAGTCCCTGCTTGTTCCAAAGGTGCTTCATGTTGGCCTTCTTCACATGTTGAACTCCCTTGAAAGATTTTATTTGAAGAAAGCTATTTCTGGAAAAAAAAAGAAAGAAAAGAATCTTAAAACTCACTGTACTAAATACATTTAGTGCTTAGCAGGTCCTTAATAAATATTTGTGGGCCAAAGGTAGATTACTTGAACCACAAATGCAACTTTTGAACCAATGATCTTTGACGCTTATTTGAAATAACAAGTGGGGTAGCATTAGAAACATTAGCATGTTTTTATAGAAAGTAGAACTATGACATTATGAATTTGGTTCAGGCTGAAAGAATAAGGAAACCAGGGTACTATGCCCTGACCCACATGTGGGATGGAGGAATCTCTTGGGGACCAAAGAGGACATATAAGATGTCATACTATTATGAATAGTACATCAATTTTTCAACTTTGGAGTTACTATTAGACCCTTGGATTGCTTTTTCAATTTGGTAATCAATGATCCTTGAAGTTCTTTCCAGTCTGAGAGACAATGGGGACATTATATGGCCACTGAGAAGCCATGTTTACCTTGTACCTTTCCTTTAAGAGCCTCCCATATCACACAAGGTAGCAGAAGTAGCTTTCTAGGTCTAGCTAGTTAATCCTGAGATAATGAAATACAAGACAGGTAGGATGGCATATGGGGTAAATGTGGTGCTGGTGAGCACACAATGATGGGCTAGTGGTTTCTGTCAGCTGGTGCATGGTTTAGCCAGGTCCTAAACCTAGGCTTGTCTGCCTCTAGTCCTAGGGAAGTAAACTCACAAAAAGAAGGTGCTGAGAGTGATGGAATTCAAGATAGGAAGATGCCTAGTGGTACATTTTTTCCTATTCTATAATTTACTTTGG
Organism: Tamias sibiricus; assembly: GCA_025594165.1. Taxonomy (NCBI): domain Eukaryota; kingdom Metazoa; phylum Chordata; class Mammalia; order Rodentia; family Sciuridae; genus Tamias; species Tamias sibiricus. The sequence goes on from CM046666.1 coordinate 110,874,968, forward strand.
ACTAGAGGTATCTACAGTCTAAAGGAGTGCTTCTCCTTTTGAGAATCCCACTTTATTACTCCCAGAATCACCTAAGAAGCTATTGTATCTGTGGATTATTGGGCCCAGCCCAGAATCAGCCCCTAGAGGTGCTATCACAGGGTCCCTGAAGATTTCTCATGGGTTGTTAATTTGAGATCCATATCCTTGACAGAAATGTGCACAACTTTCTTTCCTCAAATGTATGATCTGTGTTTAGACATACATCACTCAGATAGTGGTTGGTTTGCCCTGAGCAGGCACATTTTTCTCAAGTATATTATATTTTCTTCTTTGGAACAGGGAAGAGATAACTCTCTCCTAGATAAGAAAAAGAAAATCCCTTCATCTGTGAAGGAGTCTCCTTTTTATAACTCCATCCCTTGGCTTTTACAATCAGAGACAAATATGTTCTGCAAGGAAATTGGCCCATTTAGGACTATGAACCTGGTTAATGAAAGAGTAATTTCAATTCAGAGACTTTAAAGACTTAAATGTGTTTTTGGAAAAAACAATTTGTTATCTGAGATTTCTATATCCTACTTGAGAGCATGGAGGAATCTAATAAGGCAAATCAGAGACTTGGGCCATTTTGATTTCCTAATATACCAAATAAGAAGTCTTCAAACTTTGTGGATAATGACTGTGTTTTAATCACCTAAAATGAAGACCCTGAAGATGCATGTTGATAATCTGATCTTGAAATCCTTTTGCCTAAACTTTTCTTAGCTTTGGATAAGTTACCGGCTCTGATTGTTAAAATTTAGTCTACAGAAACTAAGCAAAGCCCATCTATCTGTGAAGAATCGTAGCTGCCAAATGGAATGATGTGAATGATAGAATTCTCTCATTTTGCACTGTGCTTAGACTACAGGGTTGGAAAATCTTTTATCTGAATTCCTGTCAGTTGACACCAATGACTTTCACTTTTAATAGACTTGAATCACTGATTTTTGCCTGACTTGAAACCTAGAGGAAAAAAGAAGTTTCACCTGAAACTTGGCCCAGATTTCTCCTTTGTGGTTTATAAATCATGAACACATACCCAGTTTGGGTTAGTGTTTTGAACAAAAATCAGACAATGAGATTTGGTGCGTATTTTTTTTTTTTTTTTAAAGTTACTAGTCCTACCAATACCCCATGCATAGATAACAGAATGCATTCCTGGTCATTTCAATGAATAGGGATATTTTAAGTCAGAAAAATCAGAGAGAAATCTTAGCTATCTCATCTGAAGATATGTAGATTTGGTTGAGGGACTATGCTGATGACCTTTTAAAGGAGTTTTCATTTTAAATTTAGTGCTCTAAAAGTGCTTTGCTATTAACTACACAGTAGGAATATCTTTTCTTATCAATTTTTTGGAAGAGGTGACTTCATGTCTTTGCCATGTCCCAGCCCTGATCCCTTCCTGTGATTTTCTCCTGGTGATGGAGGGCCAGTCCTTTAAATAATGCTATTAGGCTATTTTGGGTTGCAAGTGCAGAAAAGCCAAACCAAGATGAATTGAAAAATAACACAGCTCCACTTCTCCACCATCCTCCCAGCTCTGCCCTTTTTATATCCTCTTGGTTCTCACACCAGCTTTCCTCATGATAACAAATGTCTTTCAACAGGATCTGGGGCTGTGTGCTCCCTCATTCCGTTCAGAGAAAATGAACTTGGTTCTTTATTTTTGAGACATTTCAGATGAGATTTCTATTAGTTACTACTGAAAGCACACTAAATGACAGAAGTGGAAAAAACATGGGGACAGGTGACCTGACCTTTTTTTTTTTAAACATAAATTTCCTTTCTCAGCTTGAGTGAATTAAAGAATTTTGGAGTATCTCTTCTACTTTTCTTTTCTCCTCCTCATTATTTTAACCCTTATTCCTCCACATTCCCTTCTTTATCTTAAAACTAGAGAAAGTTGATGGGGAAAAAAAATGGTGGGGAATGTCACCTGAGACTATACATTGCAGCCTAAAGTATGCTGGCAATGTCACCATGTTGATTCCCAGATGTTTGAGTCTTCCTCTTTCATCTGTTTGATTTTGTATCAAAGAGTGGTACCTGTAATTTCTTAAAGTCAAGATCAATAAACATCTTATTATGGTTGTTGCTGTCATTATTATATCAGCAACTAAATGTCAATGATCCGTCCACCCTGTATTGCTCAGGTTTGTTGAACTTTGAGAAGCTTTAAGGCAATCACAGAGTAAATTCGGATTTTGAAATTAATTATGAATCTTTTAAAATTAATTATAATTAGTTCATCTAATAGTTTAACTAATTATAATTAGTTCATCTAACAGAAGAGAAAGAGGGAGAAAAAGAGAGAAAGAGATTCCCATGAACTGGCATCTAAAACTTTCCAGATGTTTCAATTTCTTCTGCCTCTGAGCACTTTCAAGTAAAGGATTCAGTAGTTGGAGATCAGGCTTCTAAGAATTCACCTGTCATGAATCTGATGTGGATCTTGGGTAAGTCAATGAACCTCTTGGATTTCACTTGAAATGAGAAGATGAGGTCACTGGGTCATTGCTAAGGGTTCTTTAATGGTTTGAGGATTAGTGTTACCTCTTTCAGGCAAGGTCAGATGGATTCCAGGAACAAACTGGCCATGATTCACTGGTTAACCCAGTGAGGAGGGTTCTTCAGGACCTAATTTCTCATTTCCCAGTTCTTCATTCACCCCACGAATCTTAAAATGTGAGAGTTGCCTGAGATAGACAGATCGTGAAACCAGTAGTTATTACTCTTTTTTTTTTTTTTTTTTTTTTTTCTGGACTCCACAAGATATAGATGAAAATCACCAACCTTCTTTTATGAAAATATGTACACAGAAAATTTTGCCAAAAAATTAGGGGATTTGCAGACTTACTTGAAGCACAGTCAAGGACCTATGTAAGTTAAACATTTCTAATGATGCTTTATCCCATTGTTTCATCAACAATAAAATTGATAAATAGAGAAGTAAAGCACTCAAGTTTTATAAACTAGAAGCCAGGTGTGGTGGCACACACCTGCAATCCCAGTGGCTCAGGAGGCTGAGACAGGAGGATCCTGAGTTCAAAGCCACCCTCAGCAAAAGCAAGGTGCTAAGCAACTCAGTGAGACTCTGTCTCTAAATAAAATACAAAATAGGGCTGGAGATGTGGCTCAATGGTGGATTGCTCTGGAGTTTAATCTCTTGTACCCAAAAAAGAAAAAAAGAAAAAAAAAAAAAAAAAAAAACAAAAACCTAGAGACAAGCCCCAAATGGCCTGTGGGCAGCAGGGGTTTCCATAGTTCTCAGGACTAGCCTCTTCCCTTCCCCAGAGAAAATCTTGTTTAAATGCTAATCATGATAATTCCATTTCACTTAGAAAGTAAACCTCATCAGTTGTATATAAGCAGATACCTCTGAGACTTCCTAAGGTGTTTTTCCACCTGGTTAGAAAAAGAGAGAGGGCTGGGGTTGTAGGTCAGCAGTAGAGCACTTGCTTAGCGTGTACAAGGCTCTGGGTTCAGTCCACAGCATTAAACAAACAAACGTGTTTGGACCTGCAACAGTCACCAGGAAGAGGGGCTAAGTCAGGATCGCATGGGTAAGTGTGGGATCTTTGGCAACAACATGAAGGGACTGAAGCACCCTGGACTGCCCTTGCATGCTTCTTGTAGGATAAAGTAATACAAGTCTTTATTGTTGAAGGCAGTATTTCCCAGGCTTTTATTCAATAAGATGCATGTGGAAATTATTGTATATGGAGAGCATACTGGGATAAATGGATAAGCTTGAGCACACAGGTACCCTAGATCCCTCCTGGATATCCAGAGAGCTGAGCTGAATGGTCATTTACTCAACAGCACAGCCCATTCCAGCACTCCAGGGTGCTTCCAATCCCTGCTGAGCTCTGGTTTAAGCAACTGTTACTAGGTTTTGTTAATGGTTTAAATAAGCATTGTTCATAGTTTTCTCTTACTTGCAACTGTATGGTTCATAAATATTATATCAGGTCTTTAGGTTTCTGATTTTAATCTTTATTTAAATGTGTCTGGAACTCATTTTTAGGTATGAATCACAAAAACATGAAAAAAAATTTCTGATACTTTTTAAAATGGTATAATTGAGTTTAAAATTTGGCCAACAACTCTGGTTTTTGTCATTGGGACATAATCTCAATTCTGCTAAATGTCTTCAGTAATTAAATCCAAATATTTTTCTAGCTGTTACCTCAGTCTCTTGTCAAAATTTATTCTTTCCTGTGACTCCTGTAGAGGAACACAAGAAAAAACAATTAGCTCTCTTTACTGTCTTTTATTTATTAATTTCACAAATTTAGCTAAAATGATAATATATAAGAGCTACACATAGCACAACCAAGGACAGTGTGTTATCTAATGCAATTGTTCAGTGTAATATTGTTGAATCTAAGCATTTCTGAAAAGTTGAATTTTTTTCTATTAAAATATGAAGCTTATGACAAAAGTTGAATATGTTAAATAGACTAGCTATATATTATAGCATACATAGGTAATACATGTACAAAGTATAAAATTCAAATGGTATAAAAAGGTTGTAGGGGAAGAATAGCCCCCAGGGGTTATTTGGAATGGCTTTCTATAACAAGAGACAGATCAATAAAAGAAAAACAAGCGGAAGTTTATTAATATCTGTATTTCATATAGATTCTAGACATACTCAGTGAATGAGTAGTTTCCAAGAGATCACCTTGAATTTCAGTTTTTATAGGAACTTTGACAAAGAACAGAACCCTATTAGAGGTATGATGAGAAAAAGAACTTTGAATCTTTATGGGTGGCACCTTTCAGTGATGGCAAATAAATGTCAGTAAAGGCTAGTGAATAAACTTGATTAATGTAGATTACTGTGGTACCATCTCCAGGCCAATAAGTGTCCAAAGTTTTCTTCTGTGGTTAACCTTTGTTCCTCCTGGTAGAAAGTGACAGATGGGGGTGGGGACAGGATACCTTTTGTCTTTGTAAATTTAGGTCCTGCTTTTTGGCAAATTGAAAGGGTAGAAGACTTGCCTGTATCTACTTCATCATAATTATCTTTACCTCAGTAGTCTTAAATATTTTGAGGAGTCATCTTCTGGTCTTCCCCAATGTATGCAGTGAGAATTCAAACTTTCTCTGTCTCTTATTTTCCAGTTACTTCATTCCCCTCTTCAGCAGTAGATTTTATTACCAGTACATTGTGCAGCTTTTTAGACATAAACTAAACAAAGTTAGATCTACAAATTGTTTTCTTAGCTTTTTTCACTAAACATCATATAGATGCTAGTTTATATATAATGCTTCCTCATTTGCCTCACTTATTTTTTTTTTTTTTTTTTTTTTTTTTTGTGGTACCGGGGATTGAACTCAGGGGCACTTGACCACTGGGCCACATCCCCAGCCCTTTTTTGTATTTTATTAGAGACAGGGTCTCACTGAGTTGCTAAGTGCCTCACCATTGCTGAGGCTGGCTTTGAACTCGCAATCCTCCTGCCTCAGCCTCCCAAGTGCTGGGATTACAGGCGTGCGCCACCACGCCCGGCTTGCCTCACTTATTTCTAATGCCCTTTGGGGAAGTCTTTGGCCAACGCCTCATTCTTTTTTTAATGACTGCATGGTACTCCAGTGTATGGATGCACCATAATTTATTTAAGCAGTCTCTTAATACTACACATTTAGACTCTAATATTTTGATATTATAACACTGCTACAATAAATATTCATGTATATATATCATTTAGCACAAACACAAGTATATCTTTTGAATAAATTCTTAGAAATACAATTGCTAAATGTTAGTGTACATGCATTTTAAATATTCTCAATATTTTATTGTGAAAATTATCAAACATAAAAATAGTGAGATTATAGAATACATAAAGTATGACACCCAATGAGCCCATTCTTTTATCACTAACAATTTTAAGCACATGTGAAATCTTGCTTCTTATCTATACTCCACTTTAAAAAAACATAATCAAAATACCATCATCAAATGAATATGTCTTTCATATCATCAAAAATATTCAAAATTTCCTGATTGTCTTATAAAACCTAGCATAGTTGGCTTATTCAAATCAAGAATCCAAAAGGTCTACACGTTCATTTGGTTGATATGTCTTATAACTTTTGCCAAGTGTATAGGATCCTCCTCCTTTTTTTTTTTTCTATTCAAAGTTGTTTGTATATATAACAGTAGCACGCATTACAATTCATAATACACATATAAAGCACCTTTTTACATATCACTGTTTGTATACAAAAGTATATTCATACTATTCATGTCTTCAATCATGCATTTAGGATAATGATATCCATCTTGTTCTACCATCTTCTTTTTTTTCCCCCTTCATATCCCCTTGCCTCCTCCCTTCACTTCCTTCCCCATTGATTTTTCTAGTGTTCCTCTAATCCTCCTATGTTCCCCGACCAAACCCCACTGTGAATCAGCCTCCTTATGAGATTGGCTAACTTCACTTAGCATTATATTCTCCAACTTCATCCATTTACCTGTGAATGCCATGATTTTATTTTCTTTTATTGCTGAGTAATATTCCATTGTGTATATATACCACATTTTCTTTATCCACTCATCTACTGAGGGGCATCTAGGTTGGTTCCACAACCTAGCTATTGTGAATTGTGCTGCTATAAACATTGATGTAGCTGTGTCCCTGTAGTATGCTGCTTTTAAGACCTTTGGGAATAGACCCAGGAGTGGGATGGCTGGGTCATAAGGTGATTCCATTCCCAGTTTTCCAAGGAATCTCCATACTGCTTTCCATAATGGCTGCATCATTTTGCAGTTCCACCAGCAATCCTTTTTTAAAAATATTTTGATATTTTATTTAAAAAACAAGGCTGTAAAATCAGGAGCCCCATGTATCATTTAGTATGTTCCATTTTCTCCAGTACCTTGAAAACTGGTAATGAGGTGTAGAAGTTTGATTAGATGTTACTTTTTAAATTTATGTTGGTGGTGCTCCATACTTCCTATTGCGTGATATCAAGAGGCACATACTTTTTCTTGTATTATTATAATTGGAAAATAGATCCATAATTGGTTTTGTCAGCTTGATCTACTCCTTATAACTTGTTCATTGGGTTTCTACTTAATAATTTCAGCAGCTATAGATGATAATTGTCTAAATCCATTGTTGCATTAACCGATACAAAATGATAATATTCTAGTTCTACCATTCTTTCTGCATTTATTAGATGGACACCTATAAATAATACTATTATTTGGTTACACTGAAGTATAATTTGTTCATGAAAAGCAATATAAATGTTTGATTCTTTATCATTTGCTAGAATAATGAGTTGATTCCCTAAAATTGGTAATGTTATTCTGAATACATGTTGCCCTGGCACAAAGATTATGTGATGATAATCTAAATACTATTTTCTTAAAGAAACCAGGGCTGTAGAAGTAGTTTATCCTAAGTCTGGTGCAGGATGCAAGAGATAAGCCTGGAACATGTCCCACGAAAAAGCATAAATTTTCTAACGATACTGAGATTATGTCAAAGAGGCTCAGGAAGGTAATCCTGAAAGAGGCCCACCTGAAGGGAATCCTGAAAGAGGGCCCAGTCTCTAAACTAACCAACTCCATTTTGTTCCTCTCTGACTCCATTTTCTCTCTCTCTCTCTCTTTTCCTTCTGAGCCACTTTCTTCTGCAATTACCTTGGATTCCAGGAACAGTAGGCATGGTTGATAAACATCTTTATAACAAGGGACCAAAACTACCCCCAAGCAATGGGGAGCCTCACAGAACAGCTCACCCATGATGAGATTTTCCCCCTAAGTGGGACCAATTAACCTCAGGATGAAATTGAGGCTGCTTCCACAAGCAGGAGTAATCATCTCAGGATGGGAATCAAATCCTCCCCCCAAGCAACGAAGACCTTCCCAGAGATTCACAGAACCAGTTCTGAGATAATGATCAGCCAGATGATGTCCTGACCAAGATGGCCTAGTCTGTCAGCTATGCAAACACCCAGCCATGCAAGCTCCCAACCCTGGCCTTTATTCTCTATGAGACCTCGAAATTTCTGGCAGTTCTTTGAAGAGACATCTTTGGTCATTGTACCCCTATAACTGTTTTCCCCTCATGACCACACTGATTGGCTCCCTTCCTGCCCACTACCACCGCTTATCTCTTTGATTGGCATATTGGGACAGGCAACCAAGCCTGGTTTATTAGAACCACCAGGGCAGGAGCCTTCACCCAGTGACTCCAGTGACAATCCCACTTGCCAAAGACGGGAAAATTCAAATAGCAAATGCAAATGATAACTGCAATAGATGGAAATGCAAAAATGTGTTAAAATCTGTGAGTTTATAATGATACCCACCTACAAGGAAACAAAGACAATCTCAGTTCATTGGGTACTTTTTGATGCCTATAAAAAATTTCCATAAATGTAGTTACAGACTTCCTAAATAGGATGAAAGCCATAATCCTGTCATCACAGAAACCTCAACAAAAGTCAATCAAATAATTCTGTAGCATAGTGAAAGCAATGTAAAGATTGAATTAAACAATATTTAAAGTTTCCTCAGGAACCCAGGTGTGTGTGTGTGTGTGTGTGTACGTGTGTGTTTGTATACATAAATATACAGACAGATATACATAATCCCTGATTTACAATGTTTCAATTTATGATTTTTTCATCGGTATAATTTTGCTAATACATGTTCATTCAGTATAAATCATGCTTCAAATTTCAAATATTGGTCTTTTCCCAGACTAGCAATATGCAATATGATAATCTCTTGAGACTGGGTAGCAGCAAGGAGTTGAAGCTCCCAGCCACATGATAAGAAGAGGAAATAACTGACACTCTACAGTGTACTGTGTTACTGAGCAATTACAATTATGCAATTACATGTGATACAGTAGGTGATTAAAAGCATTTTTCACTAACAATATTTATACCTATGATGAGTTTATCAAAGCACAATCCCACCGTAAGTCCAGAAGCATCTTTATGTGTGCATTTATGTGAATTTTTTAACATTTACACATATCATATAGATAGATAAATAGGTGGGTAGATAATCTTCCAACATCCAATCTACACTTATTCTGTGATGTGAATTAAGATAACAAATCTTGGAAGAACACTGTTCCAACAAATGTATTAGTAATAGAACTGGTAGCTCTCATCCTAGAGCAATAGCAGACGGCCTGTATGTTTTATAGGCCTAGGGAGAATTACATTTATCTTTGCAGCTGCACAACAATATAAAGGAGTCTTTTAAAATGTTAAGATCATGGAAATGTTTAAGAAGAGTCTTTACTTCTTTGAGGATTAATAGAGAAAGAACCGAAAATGGGTGGGGTGCATGGGGGATGTTTTATAATCTCGAAATTCCTTCCCAACTTTAACTCTGTGATCCTCTAAGGAAATATATAGTGACAATAAGAATATTTGTATTTCTACCAATAGTCATAAGAACTTTTTAATGGATCACCTAGAAACAAGATGAATTATTAAAAATCAATTTTAATAGTTGAAGAAGAATTTTATCTTCTAGATACTCATATGTGAAGCACAAAATGACATCTTGTGACTCTCCTTAGGTCTGAGAGAGAAAAATCACACATTTAGGAGAGAGTATTACTCTCTCTTCTACTAAATAAATTGGTGTTGACTTTGGAAGTGTTCTGATTTTCCAGTGGGGATCAGATAGAGCTCTGCATCCCTAGAAACCTGCAAAAGTTATATTGTGAGGATGCAGAAGCATCAAATGAGGAAGAGCTCAAAATAGCAAGGGTTAAATTTGTGCTACAGATGTATCTTTATAAAAAATGTGGGGGAAAATTAAATGGGTAAGAGAGAGGACTCTATATCCTTTTCATGGAACGTTGCAGCGCGTGGGGATTATCTAGCTCTATATTCTTATGTACCTTAGTCTGCCTTCGATTAGGCTTTCAGAACTCTGTAGAGAGAAAAGTTAATGGTACAAAACTGCAAATGTTTTCTGCGCTTAGCTATGCAAATGATTCCTGTTCAGGGCAATGCAAATGGATTTTCTTAATGGATTAATCAGCTTGGGCTGCCTTAGCAAAATACCATAGAGTGAGGGTAACAACAGGAATTTACTTTCTCACAGTTCTGAAGCCTGGACTCGGATGCAGGCTGTCTTTCTGCACTATGATGCAGGGGGAGAGAGAAATCCCAGGTGGCTCTTCCTTTCTTCCTCTTACCCCAACACCAGGTCTTCCAGATCAGGCCTCCACCTTTATGTTTTCATTTATCCCTAATCACCTCTTTAAGTCACTGTCCTGGCTTGATTACAGACTCCTGGGGGATTAGGGCTTTAACTTAGGAATTTAAGGAAAAGAACTCAACCTCTAACACTCAGATAATATTATCTCTGGATATCAAACCATCACTTAAAGTAATCATTAACATCTTACTTGCTCTTTCATTAATTAATAAATTAAATTTTTGACATGTTTGTTTTAAGTTTATAATAGCTCTAGTTCTTTGATATAATTTTCCCTTTAGCAAAAAGATCAGACTCCAATCTCAGATGGAACTCCCTAAATTTACTGAAAAGAGAGGGACATTTTAAGATCTCATTATTCGCCAGCTCATTGGAGTCACTTTCCTTATGTGGGGCCTTAGAAAACGATCCCCCAAGCGTGGTACCTTGGCATATGAACACTACAACCTGAACAGAAGAGGCCCAGAAGCAAGATCCTTTGGACTTCCTCCTGCCCTTCTTTCTTCTACTCCCCTCTACCCCAGGGTTGGCTAGAATTCTTCTTCCCCGAGATGGGCCATACAAATTAGAACCACTCTCCCCCAAAGCCAGTCCTTAAACCTAGAGATGTAACTCTAAGGGTCTCCCCCCAGCTTTTATTTATTGTGCTGGGGATTGAGCCCATGGCCTTGTGTGTACAAGGCAAGCACTCTACCAACTGAACTATGTCCCCAGCTCCCCGCCTCCACTGTTTTTCTGTGTGATAGCCATAAAGAAATTTTCTGATCTGCCTTGTCGGATAATAGCTCATGTGATCCTCATTCCACAGTGGAATTGTGGAATTGTGGAATTGCCCTACTTCTGGGAGGAAGGAATGTCATATGGAGAGGTCAAGGAGACTGAACAGATAGGCCTCTATTACCATGAGGTCTATTACCATGAGGTCATTCCATTTTGTCCAATCATATTTCTAGTCAGCTGTCCATTCTGTAATGAAGCTAAGTATAAAAATGGATAGTTTTCTCTGCATCTTCATTCTGAGGTCTCCTATGTCCTATTACAGCTTAAGTCAAATAAATTAATTATACTTCTCTCTTGGGAACCTGTCTTTGGTTATAGAAAGAAGTGACCTTTATCATGGGTGAGAAAAGGTATCACTTCTTTCTGCCCATACACTTGATTGAGATGACTCATCCTGACTCTTTCCTACAGCTTATGGATCAATTGTTAACTTAAAGGCAGTTGGATAAAAACGCTGAGATGCAGAAGTCCTCAACTTTCTACCCGGATGACACCTACAAGTCACATACAACCTATTGCTCTCAGTTTTTCTACCAATATAATGAAGGGACTGGAATAAATGTTCTTGGTGTCCCTTTCAAATTTGAGAATGTGTTAGAAGAAAAATGTTTAAAGTGTGTGTGTGTGAGACCATGGGTTCAAGCCCCAATAACAAAAGAAGAAAAAAGTAAATAATTATAAAATATCCGCATATCGGTGAAGTCTGCCTTCTCCATGCTTGCTAGGTAAGACTGGGTTTCAGATTTTTCTTTCTCTTCTCTTCCCCCATTCCTTCACACAGCTGCTTCCTGCCCCCCTCAAGAAGTCACTAACCCCTTTGTGTTCAAGTTTCTCCATCTGTGAAATGTGAGGCTGAGTGCCCATCGGCCTCCCCAGGGAATTCTGTGTCTGACTCCATTACAGAGCATTCACTATGCTGAGCATTATCTTCAAACTAAGGTTGGCATTTCCTTCCTTTCCTTTCTTGATCATAATTTGATCCTAACTTCCTCAGGAGCCTATTGTCTCCACAATTTGTCAGTACTTCTAATCCTGTTTTAACATAATTTAAAGCTATGGTGATGCTAATGATGTCACTGATAATGAGCTGGGGAGTGACAGAGAACCTTTTAAAAAGAGTGCTATAGTACAGTGAACAAAAAAAAGAGAAAAAAAAAAAAAACAACTCAAAACCCTCAGCAGTAACTTGGGAAAGGGGTCCCATCTAAATAAAATAATTTACTTAAAGACAGTGTTGTCAGAACAAAAATAGGATACTCAGTTAAATTTGAATTTTAGATAAATTTTTAGTACAAGTATGTGCCACACAAGGGGCATATCTCATGTCTATGCTAAAAATTTTGTTGTTGTATCTGAAAGTCAAATTTAACTGTAGTGTCCGGTAGTGTTAAATCTGGTAATCCTAACATGACATGAAAAACTGGCCTTTCCATTCAGCAACTTCCGTCTGAGATAAACTGAGGTTCCAAATGTGTAGCTGGACTTTTTTTAGTTCTTCAAATGTTAAGCAGAGGAATATTCTGAAGTTGATAAGGGGAAGAGCTCAACACTTCCTCATAGTTTCACTTGAAAAACTGTGTGAGAAAATGTAAATTCTGTCATGTGGAACTTGTAGTGACCACATATATTTGGTCCTAGAAAATTTTTTTAAAAAACAGAGCACTTTGCAATTCCATGAGGAGTTGCATTTCTCCTATGTTTGATAGAAACAGTGAAAGAATTTTCTAAAGGTCATAAAAGTTATAGTATTTGAGGGGTTAGGGAGACAGTATTGATAAACAGTGAAAGGACGGGTATTTTTCTGGAAGTCCTTTGGTTTTAAAGCACTCAGTGCAGGATAAGACAACATAATAGTGAGTGCTGACTCTGGCCATTTGGGAACATGTAGTAATAGCCCACCAGAAGAAGGTCTCCTGTTATGCACGTGCACACTGAGACTGCCCGCACCACCTCAGGGTACCATCCTTGACATTTCCACCCTTTACTACCACTTCAGAGTTTAACTATATCAGAGGCTAGAATAAGCCTCTTTGGCAAAAGATTTATTTTAAGATAGTTACTTTGAGAGACTGTAGACTCGGAGAAGTTCTGAAAACAGAACTTTAATACAGGAAATTTACTTCTATAAAGGCAATCTCTACTTAAAAGGATGTGTCCCCCTCTGTACCAGGAAGGGAAGGGTGACTGAATCACTACAGACTTATCAATGATGAAAGCATAGACTTAAATTGGCAGAGCAAATCTTACCCTTGTTAAGGTTTAGATATGAGGTATCCCCCAAAACTTATGTATGAGGCAATTAAAGAAAATTTGGAGGTGAAATGATTGGGTTATGAAAGCTTTAACCTAATCAGTGTATCAATCCACTTCAATGGATTAATTGGGTGGTACTTGTAGGGTGCAACAGGACAGTGGGTCACTGGGGGTGTGCCTTTGGGGTATATGTTTCTTCCCTAGTGAGGGAGGTCAGTCTGTCTCTCTCTCTGCTTCCTAGTGGCCATGTTCTGAGCTGTTTTCCTCCTGCACACCTTTCTGCCCCACCTCAGGCCCAGAGCAATGGAGTCAGCCATCTGAAACCTTGAGCCCAAACTTTTCCTCCTCTGAAATTGTTCTTCTCAGTTCTTTTAGTCACAGTGATGAAATAGCTCACAAAACACTTGTTTACTATGCTTTTCCTGGCCATCGCCCCATAGTTTATCTTATTCCTCACACTTCTTCTTTTATATCAGCAGATAATGGTATTTAAGCCTGAATTCAAGGTCACTTATTAGAGATTCACTCATTTCTCTTGGTGTCTTCCATATACAGATGGTCCCTGACTTACTGTGGTTTCATAATTTTTTTTTTTTTTTTTTTTTTTGATGCTACAAGTGAAGGCAAGATATATTGAGCAGAAACTACATCTCAAATTTATTTTGACCTTTCCCTAGGCTAACAATATATAGCACAATACTCTGTCCTGCTGGGCAGCAGCAGCAGCAAGCTGCATCAAGTCACATGGTTAACACATATAAAATAGGCTTTGTGTTACATGATTTTAGCCAACTTTAAGTCAACATAAGTGTTCTGAACACATGTAAGGTAGGTTCGGCTAAGCTATGATATTTGGTAGCTTAGGTATATCAAATGCATTTTAACTTATGACTTTTTAACTTGCAAATGGGTTTATTGGGATATAACACCATTGTAAGTTAAGGGGCATCTGGGTATGTAACAGGGAGTTAGACTCTTCACTTGGGCCTGCAAATATCCGATGAGTAACTAACTAAAAGCAGAATAAAAGATCTTGACATTTATGCTTCCATTTTTTCACGTCTCCTTTGTCCAGAGTTACCTTGGATTAAAAGAAAATGAGGAAAATGAGTTCTGATCAATAACATCTTATGTTGAGTTGAAACTATCTCCCAACCAAGCCCTTCAGGGCCAATCCCAAGACAATGACGCACTAGATCAAGGTCACCTGCTTTGCAAGCTGTGTAAAACCTCCAACTATGTAAACTCCTAACCCTTACTTTCATTCCCCTTTCCATAGAACCTCAAAGTCATTGTCAGCCTTTTGGACACAGGGATAAGTGTGTAGGTTTCCTTGTCTTTCCAGTGTAGCTACATTGATTAAAGCTCCTTTCCTGTTTTTCACTATTACTTTCTCCATTTGGTTTTGGGGCAAGTGGTCAGACCTGATTTGTTGGGACCCAGGGAGCTAGAGCTCTGGTGTTGGACTTGCTAACAGATATATGAGTGAAGGAGCCCCAATTAGGAGATGGCTATTACGGTCAGCTGGAAGCCATAAGTTCCACCTGATAATAAGTATGTATGTGACGCACCTGTAAATGCACGTGAGGCACCCGCAAAGCTAATATAACCGGGTGAAAGCGGTCGGAGTGAGGAGAAGAATGAATTCATTCAGTCAGTCATGCAGTCGCTCGGTCGGAAGAAGAGTTCGGGTCGGAGAAGAAGAAAAGAATCAGAGCGGCCAGAACGTAGGCAGAGCGGTTACAGAAGAGAAACCAGATAGAAGAAGTAATTGCTGGTCAGAGTCAAGCCGAGGCTCCCGAGGAAGAAAGAAGAAAGAAGAAAGAAGCTCTAAAAGCTAAGCTCTCTCTCTCTCTCTAAAGAAGAAATCTCTCTCTTTCAAGCTCTCTCTCTTTCTAAGCTCTAAGAAGATGAAGAAGAAAAAGCTCTATCTTTCTCTCTAAGCTCTAAGAAGAAAAGCTCTATCTTTCTCTCTAAGCTCTAAGAAGAAGAAGAAGAAAAAGCTATCTCTAATCTTTCTCTCTAAGCTCTTTCTAAGAAGAAGAAAAATCTTTCTTTCTCTCTCTAAGCTCTCTCTAAGAAAGTAAAAGTAAAAGTAGTAGTATCTTTACTCTGCCTCCGAGAGTTTTTCTCCCGCGGCGTTGTGGCTGGCCACGACAGGCAGCTTACAAATGGTGGCCCGTCCGGGGCTCGGCAGGCAGAGAAGAAAAAATAAGATATAAGAACAAGAAGCTAAGATAGTGAGGAGAGAGGAGAAGAAAGCATAGCCTCTGACTCAGTTGAGACCAGCAAAAAGAGTAGTACTCAGTTGAGACCAGCAAAAAGAGTAGTACTCAGTTGAGGCCAGCAAAAAGAGTAGTACTCAGATGAGGCCAGTTAAGAATTAGCGAAAAGCCGAAGCGAGTAGCCGGCGAGAGCTGGCGAGAAGCCAAAGCCATGAAGCGAGTAGCCGGCCAAAAGCCATAAAAAATAAAGAAGCCAGAAAGTAATAGCATGGTAAAAGCCATGCAGAGAAAAAGCCTTGAGCTTTAGCAAAAAGCCATAAAGAAAAAAGCCATGAGCTTAAAAGAAAATAGAGAATTAAAAAGCATGGTGAAAACCATGCAGAGAAAAAGCCATTGAGCTTTGGCAAAAAAGCCATAAAAATAAAGAAGAGACAAGAAAATAGAAAAAAAAAAAAAAAAGTCAAAGCCGCTTATGCAATTGTGCTTAACTAAGTGCGTTAGCTGCTCCTCAGCAGTAGGCTTCCTTAAAGCCGCAGCACCTCCTCAAAAAGGGCTCAAATATCCACCCTTTTAAAACAAAAGGTGAAAAGCCAGGTAGGGACAAGAAAATAAAAGAAAATAGAGAAAATAAAATATAGAAAATAGAATTAAAAAGCACCTTTTAAACTAAAAGGGAGGAATATGAAGGAGCCCCAATTAGGGAGATGGCTATTGCGGTCAGCTGGAAGCCATAAGTTCCACCTGATAATAAGTATGTATGTGACGCACCTGTAAATGCACGTGAGGCACCCGCAAAGCTAAAGGTATATAACCGGGTGAAAGCGGTCGGAGTGAGAAGAAGAATGAATTCATTCAGTCAGTCATGCAGTCGCTCGGTCAGAAGAAGAGTTCGGGTCGGAGAAGAAGAAAAGAATCAGAGCGGCCAGAACGTAGGCAGAGCGGTTACAGAAGAGAAACCAGATAGAAGAAGTAATTCCTGGTCAGAGTCAAGCTGAGGCTCCCGAGGAAGAAAGAAGAAAGAAGAAAGAAGCTCTAAAAGCTAAGCTCTCTCTCTCTCTAAAGAAGAAATCTCTCTCTTTCAAGCTCTCTCTCTTTCTCTCTAAGCTCTAAGAAGGAAAGCTCTATCTTTCTCTCTAAGCTCTAAGAAGAAGAAGAAGAAAAAGCTATCTCTAATCTTTCTAAGCTCTTTCTAAGAAGAAGAAAAATCTTTCTTTCTCTCTCTAAGCTCTCTCTAAGAAAGTAGAAGTAAAAGTAGTAATAGCTTTACTCTGCCTCCGAGAGTTTTCCTCCCGCGGCATTGTGGCTGGCCACGACAGGCAGCTTACATATGAGGTATACATGTTAATAAACCCCTCTTTGTTTTTGTCTTGTCACTCTGTCTTTTGTTACAGAAGGCTGTCCCAAATAAGATCTATGAAGAATAGAGAGAAAATTATTTTTCTTTTTCTACAATGATGAAAGACGCTTAATTCATTGACCAGTATGAAGATTAGAGAATCACCTCTTTACTTGCTTTTCAAAAACAAGAAGATTTTCTCAAATGTTCTTTTTTTTTTTTTTTTGGTACCGTGGATTGAACTCAGGGGCACTCGACCACTGGGCCACATCCCCAGCCCCTTTTTTTTGTATTTTATTAGAAATAGGGTCTCACTGAGTTGCTAAGTGCCTGCCATTGCTGAGGCTGGCTTTGAACTCGCAATCCTCCTGCCTCAGCCTCCCAAGTGCTGGGATTACAGGTGTGCGCCACCACGCCCGGCTGTCAAATGTTCTTCAATAAATAAAATAATCTAGGAAAGATGACAAAAAAATTAGAAGGTAAGATTCCCAGTGGTGCTGGTCTGGGAGCTATATGTCATTTTCAGCAACAGGAAAATTATAGGAATTTAGAATACTTATAAACTTTTATTATTATTCAACAATAATATCAAATCTGTCAAATCTGTTAATGAAAAATTGGGTGGCATTTGGACATCTCCTTTGTTATTGTTTACCTTAATTTTCTAGTAATTTGTTTTTATTGCACTTCACAAAAGTATCCATCATTTAAAAGACTGAAGTATCACAACAGATGAGAGGCATGATGATACTGATGTCCTTTAAAACAAATAAGATAACTTACAATGGTTTAAATCATTATATGTTTCCATCCAGACTTTCAATAAGTAGTAATTACCAACCAGACACTTTACTAGATACTGTGATGAATAGACAAATAATTCTGGAGTTCCTGACCTCACCAAATATATCCCAGGGAAAAATAGCTGATTACAAAAGTCACAACAAAGTAGAAAAACAATAATGGGAAATACAAAGCAAGATGGTAGCATACTGTAAGGGTCTATAATAAACTGGTCCAGAATTCTGAGAAGGATTCCCAGAGGAAATTGCACAAGGACTGCTGGGTATACCAGCCTGAAATTCAGAAAGGAGATCAGAGCTGTGAATATAAATGTGGAACCACCATCTGGAGATGGTAATTTAGGGTTTGAAAAAGGATGAGATTTCTTAGGTAGAAAATATCAAGCAAAATGAGGAGAGAACTGAATCTTAAAACTCTATTAGTGGGATGAACCTGAAAAGGAGACAGAAATAGAGTATCAAAAGACATAGCAGGAATTAAGAAGATTGTGGAGTTTCTCAAGTCAAATTATGATGGTTTAGAAAAAAACAGGGAATGATAAGAAATGTAGCCTGAAAGTCAAACAAGAAGTAAAAAACATGTTGAGTTCTCCAAAGTGAAAGTCAATGTTTTAAGTAAAAAAGCCTACCAGTTTCTGGTGATGACAGTGATTAAGCTTTTCAGAAGCCAAGCTGCAAGAAGTAAGTCAACAAATGCAGTGATTATAAGCAACTCTTTGTAGAAGCTTCGCTGTGGAATAGAGGACAACGGAGGACTATACTTGATGGGGAATATGGAGTAAAGGAACTGTTAAGTTACTTTTAGAATGAGATGGCAAATATGAATGCTGATTATAAGGATGTTATAGAAAGTAAGAGTTTAAAAATAATGAAGACAGTAGGAAATAATCAATGGCAGTTTCTAGGTGGAGGAGAGAGAATTCTGCCATGACTTACCACTCATCCTGTTTATAATTGCAAGTGGCTGTCTTTACTGAATTCTAACCTCTGTGAGGTCACAGACCACATTGGTGTGGATCACTGTCTACCCAGCACCTCTGTTCACGCTGGAACATCAAAACTCTCAGTAAATAATTGAAGATTATTCAGGCACTAATTGAGGACATGAGTCTTTGTCCCACGGAGGGACACCTCCTCCCCCTTGATAGGAAGACACAAAGGAGGACTGTGGGGGAAGGTGATGTAGGGGATTTTCCAACCAATGTCTTTTATTTTCTTTGTGAAATGAAACAGTAAAAAAGATTGGGGACTTCATATGGTAGAAGGCCTGAAGAGAATGATGAAGTATTTACCCTGCTACCATGAAAATAGATTTTAGCATTGAAGAGTAATAAATGACACTCTGTGACAAAGTGCCAAACTGTATCAGGAGTTCTTACCTGTGACACATTTCTTGGAATTGGAAATGTCAAGGAAGTCTTGATGAAGAAATGATTTCTGGTTGACCCTAAAGGGTGGGTATCTCAGCAGGGACAAGGCTATGGGATTAGAGGACCAACATGGGCAGAGAGGCCATGATAAAATCTGACCTATTGGCACTTCCATGAGGAGCAGCCAAATGGAACTGAAGTTCCCCTCAGATATTGAAATTGGGGTGGAGGGCAGGGAGATGCAACAAGTTCTTGAGCATGCTTGTCCATTTCATATAGTGAGTGCCCACTGTACCACACTATCTTCACTAACATCTTTCAACTTTATGCAAAATGCTTTCTGTTTTAGATTTATGCTATCTCTTTCTTTCTTGTTTTTATCTCTCTCTCTCTCTCTTCATCCACGCTCTCCGATCACCTTCTCATTTATTGAATATTTTGGCTCAGATTATCCTTCTTAGTAAGACCTGAATTTGCCCTGGAGACTTCCATGGTAAAGGTGTAAAGGTCTTTGATATTCTCACTCCTAATGACATTCACCCTCACTTTCCTTCCCCAGGCCATGCAGCCCTTACACCTACAGCTCTGTCAACTGAATGCTTAAATTTCAATATCCTACATTTTACATATTATTTAAAGAAACCAGTGAAGGCAATTGAAATCAAATAAAAAACTGCCTCATATTGCATTACCCAATTTAATGAATGCCTTAATTTGTCTCAGATATCATCCAGTTCTTATCCATCTGCATCATCAGTTTTACATATTTTTTTTTAATTTTATTTTTATAATTTTTAATATGTACAACTCATAGTGCATATATTTAGTATCTTTTTACATACAACTGTTTGTATACAAAGTATATTCGTACAATTCAGGTCTTCAATCATGCATTAAGGAAAATGATATCCGTCTCATTCAACCACCTTTTTTTTTTTTTTCTCCCTCTCCCTCCCCTCTTGCTCCCTCCCTTACCCTCCCTTCCCTTGACCATTCTAGTGTTCCTCTAATCCTCCTATGTACCCCCATCCAACAATACTTTGAAATAGCCTCCTTATATCAGAGAAAACATTTGGTACTTGGATTTTTGAGACTGACTAACTTCACTTAGCATTATGTCTTCCAACTTCATCCATTTACCTGCAAATGCCATTAATTTATTTTCTTTTATTGCTGAGTAAAATTCCATTGTGCATATATACCACATTTTCTTAATCCACTCATTTACTGAGGGACATCTAGGTTGGTTCCACAACCTAGCTATTGTGAATTGCGCAGCTACAAACATTGAGATAGCTGTGTCACTGTAATATGCTGTTTTTAAGTCCTTTGGGAATAGACCCAGGAGTGGGATGGCTGGGTCATAGGGTGGTTCCATTCCCAGTTTTCCAAGAAATCTCCATACTGCTTTGTTGCTGCCTGAAGCGGAAACTGCTTGGAGCAATGAACGCCGCAGGAAAATTCGGAGGCAGGATGAAAATGAAAAAAGGTCTTTTATTCTTCTTCTCTCTCTGGCTCCAGCAATCACTCCAAACGCTCTAACTCCAACCAACACCTTCTTCTTCTTCCCACACACACTAACTAAACTCACCCAGTTATATACATATCGCTTTAACAAGGACACGTGCTTACAGCTCGAGCTTACAGGTGCGTCACACAGTGTTCACGGGCATACAAAGATTCTTTGGATAATGTATTACTATCAGGTGGAAACTAGAACATCTTTTATGGCTCTCAGTTAACCGCAATCTTTAGCTATCTCCTTGATTATAGGCTCCTTCACTGCTTTCCATAACGGTTGCACCATTTTGCAGTCCCACCAGCAATGTATGAGTGTGCTTTTTTCCCCACATCCTCTCCAACATTTATTGTTGCTTGTGTTCTTGATAGCTGCCATTCTGACTGGAGTGAAATGAAATCTTAGAGTAGTTTTGATTTGCATTTCTCTAATTGTCAGCGATGTTGAACATTTTTTCATATATTTGTTGATTAATCATGTATCTTCTTCTGAGAGGTGTCTTCTCAATTCCTTAGCCCATTTATTGATTGGATTATTTGTTTTTTTAGTGTAAAGTTTTTAGAGTTCTTTATATATTCTAGAGATTAGTGCTCTATCTGATGTGCATGTATTAAATATTTGTTCCCAATTAGTTGGCTCTCTATTCACCTCACTGATTGCTTCTTTTGCTGAAAAGAAGCTTTTTAGTTTAAATCTATCCCATTCATTAATTCTTGGTAGTAATTCTTGCGCTACAGGATTCTTATTAAGGAACGTGGGTCCTAATCCGACATGTTGGAAATTGGAGCTTACTTTTTCTTCTATTAGGCGTATTGTCTCTGGTCTAATTCCTAGGTCCTTGATCCACTTTGAATTGAGTTTTGTGCATGGTGAGAGATAAGGGTTTAATTTCAATTTGTTGTATATGGATTTCCAGTTTTCCCAGCACCATTTGTTGAAGAGGCTATCCTTTCTCCACTGTACATTTTTGGCACCTTTGTCTAATATAAGATAGCTGAAATTATATGTATTAGTCTCTGTGTCCTCAATTCTGTACCATTGGTCCACCAGTCTGTTTTGGTGCCAATACCATGCTGTTTTAGTTACTATTGCTCTATAGTATAATTTAAAGTCTGGTATGGTGATGCCCCCTGCTTCACTTTTGCTCAGGATTGCTTTGGCTATTCTGGGTCTCTTATTTTTCCAGATGAATTTCATGACTGCTATTTCAATTTCTTTGAAGAATGACATTGGGATTTTGATTGGAATTGCATTAAATCTGTATAATGCTTTTGGTAGTATGGACATTTTGACAATATTAATTCTACCTATCCAAGAGCAAGGTAGGTCTTTCCATCTTCTGAGTTCATCTATAATTTCTTTCTTTTTTTATTATTTATTTACTTATTCATCATGCACAAGTATAGTATCTTTTTACATACAACTGCTTGTATACAAAGTATATAAGTACCATTCAGATCTTCAATCATGCATTTAGGATAATGATATCCATCTCATTCAACCACCAATTTTTTTCCAACCCCCCCTTACTCCCTCCCTCCCCTCCCTTTTGTTGACCATTCTAGTGTTCCTCTGATCCTATGTACCCCCTTCCAACAACACTGTGAACCAGCCTCCTTATATCAGAGAAAACATTCGGTATTTGGATTTTTGAGATTGACTAATTTCACTTAGCATTATATTCTCCAACTTCATCCATTTACCTGCAAATGCCATTATTTTATTCTCTCTTATTGCTGAGTAAAATTCCATTTTGTATATATACCATATTTTCTTTATCCACTCATCTACTGAGGGGCATCTAGGTTGGTTCCATAACCTAGCTATTGTGAATTGTGCTGCTATAAACATTGAAGTGGCTGTGTCACTGTAATATGCTGTTTTTAAGTCTTTTGGGAATAGACCCAGGAGTGGGATGGCTGGGTCATAGGGTGGTTCCATTCCCATTTTCCCAAGAAATCTCCATACTGCTTTCCATAGTGGTTGCACCATTTTGCAGTCCCACCAGCAATGTATGAGTGTGCCTTTTTCCCCACATCCTCTCCAACATTTATTGTTGTTTGTGTTCTTGATAGCTGCCATTCTGACTGGAGTGAAATGAAATCTTAGAGTAGTTTTGATTTGCATTTCTCTAATTGCCAGTGATGTTGAGCATTTTTTCATATACTTGTTGATTAATCGTGTATCTTCTTCTGAGAAGTGTCTTTACAATTCCTTAGCCCATTTATTGATTGGGTTATTTGCTTTTTTGGTGTTAAGTTTTTTTAGTTCTATATACATTCTAGAAATTAGTGCTCTATCTGATGTGCATGTATTAAATATTTGTTCCCAATTAGTTGGCTCTCTATTCACCTCACTGATTGTTTCTTTTGCTGAGAAGAAGCTTTTCAGTTTAAATCTATCCCATTCATTAATTCTTGGTAATAGTTCTTGTGCTACAGGATTCTTATTAAGGAACTTGGGGCCTAATCCGACATGTTGGAAATTGGAGCTTACTTTTTCTTCTATTAGGCGTATTGTCTCTGGTCTAATTCCTAGGTCCTTGATCCACTTTGAATTGAATTTTGTGCATGGTGACAGACAAGGGTTTAATTTCATTTTGTTGCATATGGATTTCCAGTTTTCCCAGCACCATTTGTTGAAGAGGCTATCCTTTCTCCACTGTACATTTTTGGCGCCTTTGTCTAATATAAGATAGCTGAAATTATATGTATTAGTCTCTGTGTCCTCAATTCTGTACCATTGGTCCACCAGTCTGTTTTGGTGCCAATACCATGCTGTTTTTGTTACTATTGCTCTATAGTATAATTTAAAGTCTGGTATGGTGATGCCCCCTGCTTCACTTTTCTTGCTCAGGATTGCTTTGGCTATTCTGGGTCTCTTATTTCTCCAGATGAATTTCATGACTGCTTTTTCTATGTCTTTGAAGAATGACATTGGGATTTTGATTGGAATTGCATTAAATCTGTATAATGCTTTTGGCAGTATGGACATTTTGACAATATTAATTCTACCTATCCAAGAGCAAGGTAGGTCTTTCCATCGTCTGAGTTCTTCTATGATTTCTTTCTTTAGTGTTCTATAATTTTCCTTATAGAGCTCTTTCACCTCTTTCATTAAGTTGATTCCCAGGTATTTTATTTTTTTTTTTGATGCTATTGTAAATGGGGTAGTTTTCATCATTTCCCTTTCAGAGGCTTTGTCACTGATGTACAAAAATGCCTTTGACTTATGGGTATTGATTTTGTATCCTGCTACTTTGCCAAATTCATTTACTAGTTGTAAAAGTTTTCTGGTAGAGTTTTTTGGGTCTTCTAGGTAGATTATCATGTCATCAGCAAATAGTGCTAATTTGAGCTCTTCTTTTCCTATCTGGATCCCTTTAATTTCTTTCGTCTGTCTAATTGCTCTTGCCAGAGTTTCCAGTACTATGTTAAATAGCAGTGGTGAGGGGGGCATCCCTGTCTTGTTCCAGTTTTTAGAGGGAATGCTTTCAATTTTTCTCCATTTAAGATAATGTTAGCTCTGGGCCTTGCATAAATAGCTTTTATAATGTTGAGATATGTCCCTGATATTCCTAGTTTTTCCAGTGTTTTGAACATAAAGGGGTGCTGTATTTTGTCAAATGCTTTTTCTGCGTCTATTGAGATGATCATATGATTTTTGTCTTTAAGTCTATTGATGTGGTGTATTATGTTTATTGATTTCCAAATGTTGAACCAGCCTTGCATCCCTGGGATAAACCCCACTTGATCGTGGTGCACTATCTTTTTGATATGTTTTTGTATCCGATTTCAGGATTTTGTTGAGGATTTTTGCATCTATGTTCATTAAAGATATGGGCCTGAAGTTTTCTTTTTTGGATGTGTCTTTGCCTGGCTTTGGAATTAATGTAATATTGGCCTCATAGAAAGAGTCTGGAAGAGCTCCCTCTTTTTCTATTTCTTGAAATAGTTTGAAGAGCATTGGTATTAGTTCTTCTTTGAAAGTCTTATAGAACTCAGCTGTAAACCCATCAGGTCCTGGACTTTTCCTTGTTGGTAGCTTTTGATGACATCTTCTATTTCTTCGCTTGTAATTGATCTGTTTAAATTGTGTATAGCCTCCACATCCAGTTTAGGCAAATCATATGACTCTAGAAATCTGTCAATGCATTCAGTATTTTCTATTTTATTAGAGTACAAGTTTTCAAAGTAATTTCTAATTATATTCTGTATATCTGAGGTGTTTGTTGTGATATTCCCTTTTTCATCATGAATGTTAGTAATTTGAGTTTTTTCTCTTCTTCTTTTCGTTAGCATCGCTAAGGGTCTGTCAATTTTGTTTATTTTTTCAAAGAACCAACTTTTAGTTTTGTCAATTCTTTGAATGGTTTCCTTAGTCTCAATTTCATTAATTTCTGCTCTGATTTTAATTATTTCCTGTCTTCTACTGCTCTTGGTGTTGGTCTGTTCTTCTTTTTCTAATGCTTTGAGGTGTGATGTTAAGTCATTTATTTGTTGGTTTTTTTTCCTCTTAAGGAATGAACTCAGTGCAATGAATTTTCCTCTTACTACTGCCTTCAAAGTGTCCCAGAGATTTCTATATGATTTATCTGTGTTCTCATTTACCTCTAGGAATTTTTTGATCTCCTCTTTGATGTCTTCTTCAACCCCTTGTTCATTCAGTAGCATGTTGTTTAGCTTCCAGTTGATGGAGTAGTTTTTCTTATTCCTTGTTTTGTCGTTGATTTCCAATTTCATCCCTTTATGGTCCGATAGCATGCAGGGTAGTATCTCTATTTTTTTTATATTTGCTGAGAGTTGCCTTGTGACATAAAATATGGTCTATTTTGGAGAAGGAGCCATATGCTGCTGAGAAAAATGTGTATTCGTTTACTGAGGGATGAAATATTCTATATATGTCCGTTAGGTCTAAATTGTTAATTGTTTTGAGGAGGCTTAAAGTTTCTTTGTTTAGCTTTTGTTTGGATGATCTATCCATTGGTGAGAGAGGTGTGTTGAAGTCCCCTAGAATAACTGTGTTGTGGTCTATTTTACTCTTGAACTTGAGAAGAGTTTGTTTGATGAATGTAGGTGCTCCATTATTTGGGGCATATAGATTTATGATTGTTATATCCTGTTGATGGATGGTTCCCTTAAGTAATAAAAAATATCCATCTTTGTCCCTCTTGATTAGTTTTGGTTTGAAGTCTACCTTATTTGATATGAGAATGGAAACCCCTGCTTGCTTCCACCGGCCATGTGAGTGATAAGACTTTTCCCAGCCTTTCACTTTCAGTCTGTTGATGTCTTTTTCTATGAGGTGTGTTTCTTGGAGACAGAAAATTGTTGGGTCTTTTCTTTTAATCCATTCTGATAATCTGTGTCTTTTGATTGGCGAGTTTAAGTCATTAACATTCAGGGTTATTATTGAGATGTGATTTTTATTCCCATCCATTTTTATTTGAATTATGGTCTTTAGCTTGATTTGGTTTCTCTTCTGGTTAGTATTTCCTTTAGTTTAATATCTCCCTTTGGTGATTTTCGTTATCATCTTTCTCTTCTTCTTCATGAAAAATGTTGCCCAGGATGCTCTGAAGTGCTGGCTTTCGAGTTGTGAAATCTTTTAACTTTTGCTTGTCGTGGAAGGTTTTTATTTCATCTTCGAATCTAAAGCTTAATTTTGCTGGATATAAGATTCTTGGTTGACATCCCTTTTCTTTCAGAGCTTGAAATATGCTATTCCAGGATCTTCTTGCTTTTAAGGTCTGGGTTGAAAAATCTGAACATAGTCTGATTGGTTTCCCCCTATATGTAATTTGCTTCCTTTCTCTTGTGGCTTTTAGTATTCTCTCTTTGCTCAGTGTATTAGGCATTTTCATTATAATGTGTCTAGGTGTGGATCTGTTGAGATTTTGTTTGTTTGGTGTTCGGTATGCCTCTTGAACTTGGTTTTCCATTTCATTCCTCAAGCTTGGAAAATTTTCTGTAATTATTTCATTAAATAGATTACTCATTCCTTTGGCTTGAAACTCTGCCCCTTCCTCTACGCCGATCACTCTTAAGTTTGGTCTTTTTATGCTGTCCCATAATTCTTGGATGTTATGTTCTTGATTTTTAACAAGTTTTGCTGTATGCTCTAAATTCTTCTCTAGTACATATATTTTGTCTTCATTGTCTGAGGTTCTTTCCTCCAAATGGTCTACTCTGTTGGAGATGCTTTCAATTGAACTTTTATTTTGGTTTATTGCTTCTTTCATTTCTGGAATTTCTATTTGGTTTCTCTTTAGAGCCTCTATTTCCCTATTGAAGTAATCTTTTACTTCCTGTATTTGTTTTTGGAGTTCTTTGTCAAAATGATCTTTTGCCTCCTGTACCTGCTCCCTCATCTCATTTTTTAGTTCATTCTTAAGTTCCATAAACATTTGGCATATGTAATTTCTAAATTCCATCTCTGGCATTTGACCAACTGTGCTTGCCATGACATCTACTGATGAGGTATCTTGATTTGTTTGTGTCATTTTCTTTCCTTGTTTTTTCATGTTGCTTGTGGGTCTATTCTTCCTGCACTGTGGGACCTTGACTATTTCGATTTTACCTTAAAGCCTTATGTTGTTCCTGTAGTACAATGCTATCAGATCACCTTATAATTCCTTTACACTTTTAAAACCTAACACTTTCTATTCAGAAAATTCAAGTTTGATCACAATGTACAGATTTTGTTAACCCAGATATTATTTCCAATTTACTCTGTACGCTTCTGAAAGGGTTTTATAGCTTCAATTATTGGATACAGAGGTGTTATGTTTAGGAAGAAGGAAGTGTCTTGAATTGTTCTTTCTTGGAAGTATGAAAGGAGATATCTATTGAAGTGGTTTAGTGGAAGTGGTGTAGTATCAGTAGACAATGGAAGAAAGAGAATGGGGTTGACAATTAGGTGAAAAGATCAATTTATATATAAAGTAAGTTGGAAAAGAAAAAAAAATGATAAAAGAGTAGGAATTGGTGTAAGAGAGAGGAGAGAGAGAATCAAGGAAATAGAGAGTAAACTATATATAACACCACTTTGCTACCCAGTTCAATTGTGCCGGTTCTAGAAATCCCAAGTTCTGCGTATAACTTGTTTTGCCTCTGTTTAGTATGCACTGGCAGGATGTAAACATGAAAGATGAAGGAGGAAGAAAAGATACAAGAGTGAGAAGGAAGAAAAGAAGGAAAGAAAAAAGGAGCGGAAGCAAACAAACACACTAACAATCAATGCGGAAGGAAAAAAAAAAAAAAACAGAACAAAACAAAGCCAAAAAAAGAAAAAGAAAAATAAACAAACAGACAAACAAACAAACAAAAAACCTCCCTGCAATCCAACAAGACAAGCAAACCAACAGAAAGAAAAGGAAAAAAAAAAGTCGAACCCCAAGTCTCAGACAAAACAGGCCCTGGGAAGCCCCCCTCTTTTTTTTCCTTTCCAGTTCAAACCAATTGCTATTGGATCACATCCAGATAGTCTGTGATCCTGTTAGTGAAATCAAGGCTGCATCTTAGGCCAGTGGCTGCTCGGTTCAGTGAAGGAGTGGCCCAGGGGGTTTGTGTGTGTCAGCAGATGAATGGCACTGGGAAGGGGATCTTCCAGAAGGCACCCCCTCCCCAAGCCCACCCACAGTTGCTGCCTCTTGTGGCCGCTGCGCTAGCCTCAGAAACGCCTTTCCCTGCTGACCACCCGAGCCTCACCCAATTGTGCGTTGTCTTCAGAGAGCTGGAGAGTCCCTGGATGGCTGCTGCCGTCGCTCTCCGTCTCCTCCCCTTTGTCTGGGCCAGCCACTGCAGCTTTCAAAGATGGCGGTGCTCTCCTGCCAGTCAACAGCAGCTCCGCAGACTCCCGTATCATCGCTGATCGATTTCAAAGATGTTGGGTGGATGTCTCCCTGCCAAAGTGGCACCGGGAAGCCACAACTGTGACTGTGGTGCAGACAGCGCTGCTTCGGACTGTGGCCTGCTCCACTCTGCCCCTGCTTGCTGATTGCCGATCTCTGCGCTGCTCTGTCGGGGGCCCCAGTACTGAGGGTCACGTCAGGCGGAGTGTGGATTTGAACTGGTGTTGTGGACCCGCGGTCTCCCGTGTTCCCCAGCCCCAATCCCGCCGGCTGTTATCGCTGGGTTTTTATCGCTGGTTTCACGCTGGTGTGCCGTGAGTTTGGCTGGGGTTGCAGTAGTAGCGCGGTCTCCCCACACTGACTTTGTTTCGCACGGCCTGTGCACAACCCAGGCGGTTTTGCAGGAGCCTCGCGGCTCCAGCCGCTGCAGACAGCTTGTCTCTTTCTCTCTCTGGTAGTGGTAATCAAACCATCCAGGAGATCGGTATTTTCAGCCTATATAAATATGTTGAAAGGCAATTTATCTGCTTTGTTGGATTCTTTCCACGGAGCTGCCCTGAAGTGCGGCTTCCTCTAATCCGCCATCTTGGATCAGAGCTTTACATATTTTTAATACTATAATTAGAGTTGTATGAATTGTGTTTTGTCACTAAATATTGTATCAGAAGACTTTTTTTTTTTTTTAAACTTTCCTGCCCTATTTCTTTCTCATATGCTTTCTCTGGGAGTATCAGTGTTAATGAATGACTTAAGGTTAATTTTTCTACATCCTGTTTTGTGTTCCTATGAATATATTAACACATATATAAAAGTTTGAGAATTCATTGTTCTTATAAAATTATGATAATACTAAAATACCTCTTTAAAAATGAACAACATACTATGGATATACCCTCAAACCAATAGATATTAACTCATTTTTTAAAAAAGAGCTGTATAAAATACTATACAGTAGATGGGCCACAAGTGATTTGATATACCTCTACTAAAGTATATCCAAGTTGCTTCTTATTTTTGTTTTAGATTTGACAAAAATTACAATAAATATCCTGAATTATGTTTTTGTTTCATATGGGTACTTTCATTTCCATAAGTTAATTTTCAGAGTGATATGTCTGCATAAATATATTTATACATTTTTTATTTTAATAGCTATTTTCAAATTACATACTTAAAAACATTTTTTTTCCTGGCAACAAATTTTCTATCACATCTTTATCAGCCAGTGGATCCTGCATTAATTTTTTGCTCATTTGGTAGATATTGTACTTGCATCAATGAGGTATATTCAACTCTACATCACAGACAGTCCAACCAAAAGGGACTTAAGATCTCTCATATGAAGTCTGGTGTCAGGGTAAGTCAGTTCAGTAGCTCAGTGATATTATCAAGGACAGGATCTAAGTGTGTACAGATGAAGTGTGACTGCCTTCAGGGTTTTGGCAATGACTCTTTTCATGGCTACATAATGGTTGGGACTATTCTAGGGGCTTCACAAATAAACATGCACCACTAGGGAAGAGGATTGCTTTGCTTCCACATGGTTCCCTACATTAGGAAACACGTCTAGGAAGCTGAGGAGGAGATGTCCCTTCTGTTATCATTGGCCAGGGTTGAGTCACATGCTCATGTCTAAACTGACAATGGAAATAATATCACCATGATAGCTTAGATTGGTTGTTCTCAAAGAGCCACTCCCAGACTAGCAGCGGAGAAGAGGTAGGATAACAGTAATTAAGATGAAAGTAATTAGAAACAGAAATACTCACCATGGGAAACTAGAGAGGGCCAAGGTGGGAAGATTTCTAAATCAGTGTTTGAAAGGACATATTGAGTTTTGAAACATATAATAATATCTCTAGAACTTTAAGGCTGAGTAATGTTCTTTAGCAGTTCTTAATAGCTGAAAAAAATGTAAATTATACAATTGAGGCAATATTTGATGTAGATGAAGGATAATAAATAGTCTTGGAGATTATGTGTACTAGTGAAAGCAGTTGAGGGAGGTTCCATGGACTACAAATGAATTAGAAAGTGATCAGGAGATGAACAATAGACCAAAAGCAGGGTCTTAGAAATGAAGTTCCAATCAAGTGGGGGAATAGTTGGAGCATTAGCAACATCAGACTGAACGGGTGGTTGTAAAGGATGTTACGAAAGTAAGCAGGGAAATCAAGAATCAAAGCAACAAGATGCTGTGGAAGAGATTGGGGCTGACTCAACAGCTAGACATCTCTCTGATCTTTTCTTCTTTTTTCTCCTCTAACAGACTCAATGTTGCCCAGATGCTTTTGTTTTTGTTCAGAAGGTCAGCAAGGATGAAACCCTCCTCTGACATGGGGGGTCAAATCATGCTTGGCTAAGCCAGTGGTCTTATACTTTAGTATACCTCAGAAGGTACACTAAAGGAGGGTTATTGAAACATAAAGTACTGGGCTCCACATTTTGTATTTCTCCCCTAGGTGTGGAGCAAGCTTCAAAAACCTGCATTTAGAAACTCATCTTCCCTGCCTCCAACCACACAGGTACCTACCAATGCATCCTAGTCCCAACTTACCTTTACCTTCTTTTTTCTTTTCTCTTTGAAAGACATTTTGTCTCCTGCCTCTCTAGAGCTAATGCCTACATGTGTTTTTGATTCAACTATTTCTGTCTGTACTAGTTTCCTATTGCTACTGTAATAAATTTCTATAAACTTAGGGCACTAAAACAACATAAATTTATTCTCTTATATTTCTGGAAATAGAGGTCCAAAATCAGTTTCACTTGGCTAAAGTCAAGGTGTTGGCAGGGTTGAATTCTTCATGGCCTCAAGGGAGAATCCATTTCCTTGCCTTTCCAGCTTCTGGTGACCACCTGCATTCACTAGTTTATGGTTTCTTTGTATCACTCCAACCTCTTCTTTCCATGGTCACATCTAGACTATTCACTCTGATCTTTTGCCTCCATTTTATAAGGACCCTTATGATTACATTGGGCCAATCTGGATAATCCAGGATAAACTCTCTGTCTCAGGAATCCTAAACATCTGCAGTCTCCTTTGCCATATATGGTAAAATACCCATATGTTCTGGGAATTAGGACATGGATTTTTTGCATTCTTCTGTCTACCATATTGTCTGTCTCTTCTAGAATTTTACTCTACAAAATCCATTCTGTACTACATCTCAACAATTCCTTCTCTGCTGTATCCATCTCTCAGCCTACAAACCTATTTAAATCTCTCCCATCTCAGTTCCCTCCTCTTCTGTTTTATAGCTCCCATGACTTTCATAGTCAAATTCCTTGAAATTGGCATCTATACCCATTGCCTTCACTTCACCCCCAAATCACCCCTCAATTTATTGCAATAACATCTTCATTCATCATTCTACCCAAATAGTTCTTCCTAAGCTTGGTTAAAAACACCTTTATACCAGGCACGGTATACATGCCTGTAATTCCAGTGGCTCGGAAGGCTGAAGCAGGAGGATCCAAGTTCAAAGCCAGCCTCAGCAACTCAGTGAGGCCCTAAGCAACTTAGCCAGACCCTGTCTCAAAATAAATATAAAAAAAGGGCTGGGGACGTGGCTCAGGGGTTAAGTGTCTCTTCGATCCCCAGCACAAAAAAACAATAAAAACACCTTTATAACTGTCATGTTCAAATGACATTTTTCAGTCCTATGTTACTTTTTTGCAGCATATGACATTGTTAGCTGTATTCCTGCCATTCTCTCCTACCTTGCTATCATCTTGAATTTTCTTTTTCCCATACTATTCCTAAATTTCTGTTTCCATATTATTCTTAAATCTGTTCTGTGTGAACTCCTCCTTAATACACGACTTAAACATTGGTGACCCTCTTTTCTTTTTGCTATGAAGATCTATTTGCATGACCTTTTTGGTTCCCTAATTCTGTCTATTGCCTATGAAAAAATGACCTCCAATTTTTCTACTTCTCCAATTTTTCTTAATCTTTCCAAATATTCTAAAAATCATACCTATCCAATGGCCTGCTGGGAATTTCTGTCTATGTGACTTAAAGGCATTTTAAATCCAGCATTTCCAAAACTGAATTCCAAATCAGCTTTTTTTTTCTTCCTCTATTACCTGACCCAGTTATTGGCATCTCATTCATTAAAATTGGTTCATGGAATCATTCTTAAATTATTCAGTCTTACCCCATACATTAAATTGCCTATAGTGGTAAATATAATGGTATACATTTGCTTGCTTTATATCTATTCCAATATCCTTCTACTGTGTCTTCCTGTGTCAAAAAGACTTGAAAACTGAACAATGACATTCAATGGCATTTCTCAGATGTTCTTAATACTAGATGCAATTGTGATTTAGGTACTACTAACCAGATATATTTCTATTAGATTTGGGATCTGGTTTAGAACTGAGTTTCTTTTTTTTTTTTTTTTTTTATTGCTACTGGGGATTGAACGCAGGAGTACTTAACCATTGACCCACATCCTCAGCCCTTTTTTTGTATTTTATTTAGAGGCAGGGTGTCACTGAGTTGCTTAGGGCCTCGCTTTTACTGAGGCTGGCTTTGAACTTGCAATCCACCTGCCTCAGAGTAGAACTGAGTTGTTTTTTATTTTTAATTTTATTTTTTTATTTTTTAAAATTTGTTCTAAGTTAGTTATACATGACAGTAGAATTGGTTTTATTTCTCTTATTCTGAGTATAAAAAACATGATCAATCTGGAAGTTGGTGGAACAACTTTGTGTACAACAATTGTATACACAAACATTAACACATTGTACACAAATGGAGCACAACTTCTCATTCCTCTGGCTGTATATACATGGTGTAGAGTCACACCGGTTGTGTAATCATACATGTATATAGGGTAATAATGTCCACCATCCTTCCCACCTCCAAACCCCTTCTGCTCCCCTCTCTCCCCTCTGCCATTCTTCCCTACCCTCCCTACCTTCACTCCCTCCATTATGGATCCACATCTGCTTATCAGAGAAAACATTTGGTCTTTCACAGTGGAACCAACCTAGATGCCCTTCAACAGATGAATGGATAAAGAAAATGTGATGTATATACATAATAGAATATTATGAGTAATGTTAACCTTAAAGAAGAATGAAATTATGGCATTTGCAGGTAAATAGGTGGAGCTGGAGAATATCATGCTAAGCAAAATAAACCAAACCCAAAGAACTGAGTTTTGAAAGAAGAAAAGCAGGAGCTAGGGATATAGCTCAATGGTAGAACTTGCCTAGCATGTATAAGGTCCTAGTTTCAATCCCCAGTACCAACAAAAAAAATAATAAAAAGGAGAAAAGCAAGACATCCATTATTCTGGTGCCATTTGAAACAGACAGCATAGTTGTTCCACCAACTTCCAGATTGATCATGTTTTTTATACTCACAATAAGAGAAGCAACTCCCTTGGCAGCCTAGTTCTATAGTATGACATTGAAAATTACTGCTAAAAATTCAGCCTAGAATCTGATTCCTTAATCTTTCCAAATATTCTGAGAATCATTTATAACCTGATTTTTAAAAAATCCTCTCACCTTAAACTGGCCAGAGTGGCTGTACCCCTGTCCCTAGCATGGTCTACATTGTTTTCTGTGACTGAAACTTAACAGATATAGCTATAAAATTATATGGATTTATTCATAAAAATGTGCTAAATAGTTTCAGTGCTTATCCCTTGCCTTAGTTCAGGCCCATAGTGTCTCTTCTCTGGGCTACTGAAATGGCCTTTTGACTGGAAATCTAATCATCACTCTCTATATGCTAAAAATTCTTCAAAATATTTCATCTACAGGAATGAGACCCAAGAGTCCTTACTGTGTGGGAACATTCTTGACTCCCCTGCTCCTGTCCATGCCCAACCTCACTTCCCACCTAGATTCCATGCTCATTTTATGCCCAGTCATAAGATTTCAATCTCAGCGCATTGGGTTTGCTGGTTGCCTTCAGAGGCCAGCTCTAGTATTTTCTTTTCTTTTCTTCCTTCACTCATCCCACCAGACATGGATCCCCTTTCTGTACACTGCACCATTATATTTCCCTATCTGTCTCGAACCTGTGTTTAATTTGGGAACCATGTACATTCATCTTCCTATTCCTGTGCCTACCTAGGACCTGGTCCACAGGACAGTTGTGCCCTCAATAGACATTATATTAATGAAAACGTTAGTCACAGAAAACAGAAGCAGGGGAGTGGAATTTCATCTCCACTATTAGTAAATATCAACCAAGTGCCTACATGATCTATCAAGTTGGAGACTAGGAATTTGATGAGAAAGACAATTTTTCTTAGATTTTATAGTCTAGTAGGGGAGATATGTAAAAAAAAAAAAAAAACCAAGTAAAATATAAACAAAATATCTATGATTGGTTATAAGCACCCTAGAAGAAACAAACAGGCTGAAGAAGAGCTGAAACCTTGGGATTTCTAAAGGGAAATTACAATGTAAAGTACTCATGGTCCAAAGGGAAAGCTCCCTAGCAAGTCCTCTGCACTGCTCTTTGCTGAATGCTTTAATCCTTGCCTCATTTTCCCATCCTTAGGTTGCTGTTCTTACAAAATATGCACTTTCTCCAGTGCATCATCACCTTTTGGTAAACCACCTTACTCTTATTTCACAATTGAGTTCCCTGGACACTGGGGTGTAGCTTAGTGGTAAAGTGTTTGCCTAGCATGTGCAGAGCCCTGAGGTTGATGCCTAGCTCATGTACACACACACACACACAAACACACACACACACACACACACACACACACACACACACACACACATACACATATGTTGCTCTCACTTCCTGATTCCCAAATCTGAGTTACTCAGTTGAGAACAATGCTTTGGGGGCTTCTATGGGATGGGGAAAAATCAGCGTGGGGCAAGTCAAGTGCCCTTCGAAATCTTCAAGATCCCCATCCATGTATGTTAGACTTGTTCCAGATGCATAGAGGATGACTGCGGGAGGTTCTCACCTTCTACTCTCTCTCTTTCTTCTCTCACCCTGCTCATAAACACACTCTCTCTCTTATACACACACACACCTACCAATGCCAATAAGAAAAAGAAAATTCCCCTGAAAGGTCTATATTCTGCAAGTCTGTCTGTCCCAGTGCAGTTCATGTTTCCACTGTTACTATGCATCCTAGGTGTTTGCTTCACACTGCAGATACATGGATAAGAAGTGGAGCATCCCTGCTTTCAAACACTCAGAGGCCAGTCGCACTCGCATCTGCCTTAGAAATGCCTTTTTACCTTCCAGTCTTTGTCTCCATTTTTACTTCCCTGTCTATCTTCACTATCTTCACTGCTTACCTGGAACAGCTTTCTCTGGTTGCTCTAAGCTTTGGTGCTGTCTCAACCTTTTTTTCTAGCAATTGTTACAATAGATCTTTCATTATTATTATTAGTAGTAGTAATAGTACCAATAGATCTTTTATTATTATTAGTAGTAGTACCAGGATTGAACCCAGGTTTGCTTTACCACCAAGCCACATCCCCAGCCCTTTTTATTTTTTTTGAGATAGCATCTTGCTAAGTTGTTGAGGGCCTTGCTAAATTGCAGAGGCTGGCTTTAAACTTGCAATCCTCCTGCCTCAGCCTCCCGAACTGCTGGAATTACAGGTATGTACCACTGCATCCAGCTCTTGTATTACTTTTAAAGTCCATTTCCTTGTCTAGACTATAAGCTCTCCAAGGGACAGGATCCATATTTCTTCACCTTTCCAGTGCCTAATATAAAGCTTATTGGAGAATAGATGCTCAATAAGTTTTTTGGTGAACATCTATTTAACTCAGGAAAGCCTATCCATGAAACATTGAACAACTATTTAAACATCTGTTAAATATTTGAGATAGAGGCAAGTTATCTCTTTTGCCATTAGGGAAGTTTTAAGAAGAGAAGCATAGTAATCACTTACACTTGTATAGTCTTTTTCATTTCAAAGCTCTTTTGTGTGTAAAAAAAAGTTTTATAAGCAGTAAAAAATAATGCCTTTGTAAATGACTACCATTATTATGTTATTCCTGATCTGGAGCTGTAGGATAACTTGTCTTGAGAGGGTCTCCAGTTCACAGATGCAGATACTGAGAGGAACAGAACATTTGGGATTGACCTAATTCCAATCAACCACTGAAGTCGGGGGCTCAGTTCTTTTGCTGTGAGCTGAACTGTGAGAACTTCCTGGAAAAAAATATTTTTTTTTTAATTAATGCTGGTTTCCATAGGCTCTCTACCCATGGCTAGAATAGCCCAAGAGGAGGAATGAAGGAGCCTATTATCAAGGAGATAGCTAAAGATTGCGGTTAGCTGAGAGCCATAAAAGATGTTCTAGTTTCCACCTGATATTAATACATTATTCAAAGAATCTTTGTATGCCCGTGAACACTGCGTGACGCACCTGTAAGCTTGAGCTGTAAGCACGTGTCCTTGTTAAAGCTATATGTATATAACTGGGTGAGGTTCGTTAGTGTGTGTGGGGAAGAAGAAGGTGGTGGTTGGAGTTAGAGCATTTGGAGTGATTGCTGGAGCTGGAGAGAGGAGAAGCATAAAAGACCTTTTTTCATTTTCATCCTGCCTCCGAATTTTCCTGTGGCGTTCGCTGCTCCAAGCGACTTCCGCTTCAGGCAGCGACAGGTGGTGGCCTGTACAGGGAATTCGGCGGCAAGGTAAGAAAAAAGAAAATTTAAAAAGATGGGAGCAAATATAACAAAAAGTCGGTTTATAAAAGCCATGAATGAAATTTTTGATATTGAGAACTCAGAGGATAGTGAGAAAAGTGAACAAGAAAGCATATCCTCTGACTCAGTGGAGACCAGCAAGGAGAGTAGGAATGTAAATTCAAAAGTAAGATCTGCAAAAGCCATCAGAAGCTTAATAAAATTAGCTGAGGAGTATGTACTCTCCTTAGAAACTGAAACTCAGGATACTAGTGAAAGTAATAATAGTAACAAGGAGCCAAACCATGAAAGTACAGTCTCCTCTACTGAGCCGGTTAGGAATTATGAAGCTAGTAGTGAAGAGGAATCAAAAAGCGATTCGGAGAGCGCAGTCTCCAATAAAAAGAACAAAAAGAAATTAAAAAAGAGAAAAGACCATCAAATAGAGGAACCACTAGCGCCCTCTGCTCCTTCATGGATAGAATCCCTAACAGAAACAATAAAGAGTATTGATCAGAGTGTACGTGCCCTTGAGGTAGAAATTGGCGGCCTTTCAGAGCGCTTATACGCTCTCGAACAACATAGACCGCAGGAGCACCTAGAACTGCCAGTATTTCAAAATGAACAGGGACAAAGATATCACGAGTTCCTAGACTTTAAAACAATAAAGAATTTTAAAGAGGCGCTAATGACCTATGGGCCTCAAGCTCCGTTCACATTAAGTATGATAGAGTCACTTAACACCCTAACCTTAGCCCCCTCAGATTGGAAAAGTCTATGCAGAGCGGTACTAAGTGGGGGACAATACCTAATCTGGAAAACTCAATTCCAGGAACTTTGTTCAGAAATAGCAAAGAGAAATGCTGCAGCAGGTTTCCCTCAACGCAATATAGATATGCTCACAGGGGAGGGTGAGTTCGCCGAACTATAAAATCAGCTACAATACGATCCAGGTGTGTATGCCCAGATACACACTGCAGCTGTGAAAGCCTGGAAGACAATCTCAGGCACAGGGGATCTGCAAGGCAGCCTATCAAAAGTTATACAAGGGCCTAACGAACCTTACGCTGATTTTGTAGCTAGGCTCTTAAAAACAACATCTAGAGTTTTTGGAGAAGTCGAGCAAGCTATGCCCCTAGTTATCCAATTAGCATACGAGAACGCTAATAAATATTGCCAGGATGCAATAAGGCCATGGAGAAGTAAAAAAGACTTATCAATTTATATCAGACTGTGCAAAGACATTAACGAGGCTGTTATCACAGGCAACGTAATTGCTGCAGTGATGAAAAATTCCTCCCCTCAAAATTCCCAAAGGATTCAACCTAGAACAGGATATTCCAGACAAAATTATTATAATCAACCAAGATATGCTAAGCAATATCCCCCAAGGGTAATAAAATCAAATTCATACCGTGCTCCAGGCCGATGCCCCAGATGCAAAAAAGGTATACATTGGGCCAATCAATGCCATTCTAGATATGATATATATGGAAATGATTTATCAAGGATTTCAAAAAACGGGGCACGGGGCCCAATGCCCCGGGGCCCACAAATGTACGAGGCACTAGAGGAGGAAGGCCCTCAGATTCAAATGATTCCTCGTCACAGTCCCTCCTACCCATTAACTCCCTTATCAGAGGGACAAGAGGAAGTGCAGGATTAGATCTCTGTTCTACTGCCCGGATGGTCCTGACACCTGAAATGGGGGTTCAGCTGATTCCTACGGGAATCAGGGGACCTCTCCCTTCAGGAACTGTGGGACTAATCCTTGGGCGTAGTTCCAAAAGTTTATTAGGCTTTAATGTTATACCAGGGGTTATTGATTCAGATTATAATGGAGAGATTAAAATAATGCTAAGTACACACAGGGGCATCATCTCTGTAAATCAAGGAGACAGAATCGCACAGCTGCTCCTCATTCCCAGTCTCCATAATTCTTTTAAAAGCATGCCACAAAATAGAAATAGCAGAGCATTCGGTTCCACTGGTTCAGGACCTATGGCTTTCTGGGTCCAGGACTGTTCACGGAGGCCTATGTGCAAATTAAAAATTCAAGGTATAGAGATGGAGGGGCTGATTGATACAGGAGCTGACTCTTCCATCATAAATCTACAACAATGGCCTAAGCACTGGCCTCTACAGAAAGCCTCAACCAGTTTAAGAGGCTTGGGATACAGTAATACCCCAGCTCAAAGTGCTGTAATCTTAAATTGGCAAGACAATGAAGGCCATACAGGAACATTC
Organism: Tamias sibiricus; assembly: GCA_025594165.1. NCBI lineage: Eukaryota > Metazoa > Chordata > Mammalia > Rodentia > Sciuridae > Tamias > Tamias sibiricus. The sequence continues at coordinate 110,914,236 of CM046666.1, forward strand.
AAACCCTATGTTTTAAACAGCTTGCCAGTTACCCTATGGGGAAGAGATATCTTACATCAAATGGGGCTACACCTAGCGACCAAGCCTGCAGGTGTTAAGAATAAAAATCCTACTCATAATAAAAAAGGCAAAGGACATTTTTTTCTAGGGGCCACTGAGAAAACAATTTTAAAAATACCATGGCTCTCTAATAAGCCAGTTTGGGTCCCTCAGTGGCCCCTATCCAAAGAAAAATTGCAAGCGGCCCATCAATTAATTAAAGAACAATTAGAAGCAGGACACATAGAGCCTTCCACCTCTCCCTGGAATTCTCCCATATTTGTAATTAAGAAAAAATCAGGAAAATGGAGACTATTACAAGATCTAAGACAAATTAACAAAACAATGCAAATTATGGGCCCTACTCAACCTGGACTTCCTAATCCTGTAGCTATTCCAAAAAACTATTACCTTATAACCCTTGATATAAAGGACTGTTTCTTTTCCATTCCCCTACATCCTCTGGATGCCCCCAGGTTTGCTTTTTCAATTCCTTCTATTAATAATAATGGCCCTGATAAAAGATATCAATGGAAAGTATTGCCGCAGGGAATGGCAAATAGCCCTACACTGTGCCAACTATATGTGGACAGAGCTATACAGCCCATTAAAAACAAATATCAAGACCTTATGTGTCTACACTACATGGACGATGTTTTATTAGCTCACCCTAATCAACAAATCTTATTTAATATATTTAGTGAAATAACAAAAAATCTAAAAAAATATGGATTATATATAGCAGAAGAAAAAGTTCAAAGCAGATCACCTATACTATATTTAGGCTTTAAAATCATGGATACTTTTGTTAAACCCCAAAAAATTCTAATAAGTAAAGAACATTTGACCACCCTCAATGATTTCCAAAAATTACTGGGTGACATTAATTGGCTTCGCCCTACACTAAGCCTCACTACTGGACAATTAAAACCCTTATTTGACATCCTTCGTGGGAACCCTGACCCATCCTCACCTCGAACATTAACTCCTGAGGCCAGGAGAGCTCTAAAATTAGTAGAACAGGCCATTGAAAGATCCCATTGCGATAGATTTGATTTTGCACAACCACTAATATTGATTATTATTCCTTCACAATATACTCCAACAGGAGTATTTTGGCAACAGGGACCTATATTATGGATACATTTGCCTGTCTCTCCTAAAAGTACAATTGAGTCTTATACCTCCATGGTGGCTAAACTTATTCTTCAAGGACTTAAAACCTCTACTAAAATATTTGGAATTCATCCCGCTACTATTATTACTCCTTATTCATCGTCACAGGTTGAATATTTGTGCTTCAATGATAATGATTGGGCTATAGCTAGATGCTCTACTTCTGCAAATTTTGACAATCATATTCCTAAATCTCCTATACTGTCCTTTTGTATCAATCATCCTATCATATTCCCACAGGTAATAAAAACTCAACCCATTCCTAAAGCATTTAATGTATTTACAGATGGATCCTCTAACGGTACTGCTGCAGTAGTCACTCAAAATGAAAAAATGATTCATATCACTAATCAAAAATCAGCTCAATTAGTGGAACTCGAAGCTATAATAATAGCTCTGGAAAATTTTAAAGAACAGCCTATGAATATTTTTTCAGACAGCCATTATATTGTACATGCTGTCCCAAAATTGGAGCTAGCAGGTCCAATAGCACCACATACTCCAGCTTTTAAATTGTTTTCTCAAATCCAAAATCTCCTACGGCAACGAAAAGAACCTTTATTTATAGGTCACATAAGAGCTCACACTAATCTGCCTGGTCCTCTCCATGAAGGTAATCAAAAAGCTGACGCCCTCACTAAAACAATATTTATATTTACTACAGTACAACAAGCTACTTTATTTCATTCCCAGTTCCACGTTAACAGCACTACCTTAAGACAAAAATTTAAAATCACAAAAGAACAAGCTCGTAGAATTGTAAAAGAATGTCCATCTTGTGTAACACTCTTGCCCAATCCACATTATGGGGTTAACCCACGAGGTTTGATGCCCAATCATTTGTGGCAGATGGATGTCACACATGAGCCAAGTTTTGGAAAATTACGATTTATTCATGTCACCATAGATACATGCTCAGGCATGATTTTTGCTTCTTTACATTCCGGAGAAAAAGTTAAAGATACTATATCTCATTGTCTGCAAGCTTTTGCTGCATTGGGCATCCCCAAAATGCTTAAAACAGATAATGGCCCTGCATATACATCCACATCCTTCAAACAATTTTGTACAAAGTTCAATATTATCCACAAAACAGGTATCGCTTATAATCCTCAGGGACAAGGAATAATTGAAAGAGCAAATCGGACACTTAAAAATATGTTACTAAAGCAAAAAGATGGAAACTGGAAAAATCCTAAGGACAGATTGGCAGTTGCCCTGTTTACCCTAAATTTCTTAACTTTAGATTCTAATGGACATTCGGCTGGAGATAGACACTGGAACCCACACCAACAACATAAACCTTTGGTTTACTGGAAGGATGTTCTCTCAGGTACATGGAAGGGTCCAGACCCAGTATTAATTTGGGGGAGAGGATCTGTTTGTGTTTTTCCAAAGCACGAATCCTCTCCAATATGGATACCATCTAGATTGATAAAGCAGGTACAAAGTCAAAGGGATCAAGACGAAGTTATTGAGGAGTCTAGATTGAATAAACAAGTGCAAGGTCAAGAGGACCAAAATGAAGGTATGGAGTGATTCCCTTAAAAGAGTTCTCCATTAAATTTACAACTTAAATTTCATTCTTCCCGGCCGGGACAAGAAGATCTCTCTTCAGTGTATACACAATTGTAATTTTTTTTTCTCTTTTATATATGTCTTTATGTCTGTGCATTTGTCTAAATTTCATGTTAATGTGATGTCACAAATATGTTTATATGTGCGTCTGTCTAGTGTGACGTCACAAATAATTAAGCGCTTAAAAAAAAAAAAAAAAAAAAAAGGTAGATAGATATAGATCCAAATAACAAATAACGTTAATTCATTTAAGCTTAGAATATTCTAATTTGATAATCAATAGATAGATAAATAAATAGATATTTATATAAGTTCAGAATATTTTTAGATAATCAATTATAATGATAATCAATTTTGATTTATAGTTGTCTCCGGACTTCTCTTCAGCTGTGAATATGTTTAATGTTGTATAACCTGATATTTTGGTGTTCCGACAGAGGATCATTTATTTGTTATTGACTTCATTTGTTTAGTAGCTGATTAATTTGAATTATTTCAACAGGTATAGGATTGCTGTGTATATAGAGACTCGAGAATTCCAGCTAACAAATTATTTTTCCAAAATGCCTTTAGCTTTTCTTTATCTTTAATGCAGTAAACACCCTCAGTTTCTCTTTGATTATTTCTGAATGTGATATTTTGCCAGCTTATGTTTGTGGGAGCTTGAGCAGCAATGTGTGTGAGCAGAGATCAACTTTTATTTTCTACTCTAATAGTTCTTTTTTTTTAGTTTGACAGCTCACCTTTTGATCTCAGTGCTGGAATAGCACTGCCTTTCCCTTAATAATGAATGCTTGAGTTTTTAGGTAGCGGGCCCTGAAGATTTGCCGGTGGAAATGTCTGGACATAAAAAAGACGGCTGCTGCTACAACTGCAGGGACCGCGGTCGCTGCAAGCATCCCTGCTGCTCAAGCATCAACAACCTCACCAGCAGTGTGGCCTCTGCTCTGCATGCATGGGGCCTCCTGAATCTATGTGTTATAACTTATGGACATTTTGATTTTCCATTATTTTGGGACATTACGGGACAATGCCTTGTGGGTATTTGTCTAAGAGAACTCAGTGCGTTACTTGATGAAACTAAGGGCAGCTGATTCGCTTAAAGAACTTGATACGCTATGGAAACTTGGCTCGTCAGCAGTAGGCTTACCGCCTTAAAGCCGCAGCATCTCCTAAAAATTGGACGGCTGTTAGTCAACACAGTCGATCCTGAAGGGCTCTATTGGATGGCTGGTTAGCCTATGACGGGTAAGATCCCCAGAAGGGGACAACCTAAGACACGGCACAGTCGCACGGGACAGTCTAATGTGGCCGGCATGTCAACCTAAGCCAGGAGTCAGGACAGCCTAGACTCCCATGACGGGTAAGAATGTCGGTTGCACATGGACGTCCTAGAACATCCCCTCTTTTAAAACTAAAAGGGGGAAATGAAGGAGCCTATAATCAAGGAGATAGCTAAAGATTGCGGTTAGCTGAGAGCCATAAAAGATGTTCTAGTTTCCACCTGATATTAATACATTATTCAAAGAATCTTTGTATGCCCGTGAACACTGCGTGACGCACCTGTAAGCTCGAGCTGTAAGCGCGTGTCCTTGTTAAAGCTATATGTATATAACTGGGTGAGGTTCGTTAGTGTGTGTGGGGAAGAAGAAGGTGGTGGTTGGAGTTAGAGCATTTGGAGTGATTGCTGGAGCTGGAGAGAGGAGAAGCATAAAAGACCTTTTTTCATTTTCATCCTGCCTCCGAATTTTCCTGTGGCGTTCGCTGCTCCAAGCGACTTCCGCTTCAGGCAGCGACAGAGGAATCAAATAATCTGAGCCTGACCCTTGACTCTACTAGGTACTGGTACTGGGTAGCTCCAAGTCCCAAAGTCATAAAACTTGCTGTATCAGCTGCTTGGATCCAGTGAAATAAAACAGGCCTGAATCCTACAGTCTGTGAGAACACTGTGTGTGGTACCATTTCCCTCTTTTTCCTAGGCCTGTAGACAGCTGGCAGCAAATACCGTGTCTTCTCCTGGCTTTATGACACCAAATTTGAATGGTTAATTTAGTGCAAGACATTATGTGAATTCTAAATACATGTTAATAAAAAAAAAATACAGACATGCATGAGGCTAGAATAAAACCAAGAACAAGAGCACACCAAAGGGCATCAGTGATTTATCTCTTCCAAGTCTCCTAATAGTAGAAAAAGAACCCACAGCATTTCGTTACTTCCTTTTTATTTCATTACTCCAAACATAAAATAAATGTAGAGATCTAAAAACATGGCTAAAGAAGACCGTTAGAATTAACCCAAATTCACTTATAGCAAAAATAACAAAAGCTTCTGGTATCTGTCATAAAGATGTATGACCCATTAGTCCTTTCTTAAATTAGGATCTAGAGGTCAAGTTGCTGACATTGGAGTGGTGGCTGGGGTCAGTTTCCAATTTCTTTTCATATTCCAATGCTTAATTATGGTTGAATAAATTAATAATATTAAATTAATGCCTTGAGAGTTGAAAACTCCATAATATTGAAAAAAAATCTCTACAACCTAGTGCTTCATCTCATATCCAGTCAGTGGTATGGAGAGCGCTACCCTAACTCAGTATCTTGTCTCCGCAATTATCCGCAGAAGCAACCATGAGGGTAAATATTTAAACTGAATTTATCTTGGTATATTCATGTTAAAACCCAAGGAACCTTTCCTAAAAGATAGTCACAACCCTGCTCTTTTGCTAATGTGACACACAAAACCAGTGAGTTTCCAATGCCTAGAGACCATCCACGGCCTCTCTGGGAGGCCAAGACCCATGGTGGTGCCACCCCACCAAACTCCCCGGTGTGTTCTGAGGCAACACCAGTGTGCTTTCAGGATGAAAGCTCCATTTGTCTTCAGTTCCGCCTAGACACCAGAGACAGAGCTGCTTTGATGGCCTCCCACTCTCTGAGGGGTCACCTGTTGCTTTGCCCTGGCCAATGGAGGTCAGCTTCTCAACGGGAATTTTAAAAAAGGAGGCAGGCAAGGGTCTGTCCATAAAAGGATCTCTTTGAGGTTGGTGGAAAAAAAAAAAAAAAAAAAAAAGCAATGCACTTTGTATTCCCAGTTAGACCCTCTGGCACGAGGCCGCCTGAGAACAGGCCTGTGAACAGCTCTTACTGGAGGACGGCCAACAGAGGCAGCCAGACGTTTTTCACAGGACCTCTAGCTGCCACTGCTAACCCAGAGGCAGACTAAATTGGAGTCAGGGCGGCCACCTCCTGGCCCCACCTCCCGCCCCCACCCAGGCGTCTGCTGAGCAGCACAAGGCCGCCTGAGAACAGGCCTGTGAACAGCTCTTACTGGAGGACGGCCAACAGAGGCAGCCAGACGTTTTTCACAGGACCTCTAGCTGCCACTGCTAACCCAGAGGCAGACTAAATTGGAGTCAGGGCGGCCACCTCCTGGCCCCACCTCCCGCCCCCACCCAGGCGTCTGCTGAGCAGCACAAGGCTTTAGCAACCAGCTGCCTCCTGATGGGATGGAGTAATGGAGGGTCAAAGACAGGAAGCCAGATCTACTCAGGCAAGCAAGATGAGACATTGACATGAGCCGATGACCATATGGAGCCTTCGCTGTTCTTCCCCTCCTTTCTCTGTACTGAAAAAGTAAAGACGTCCACCACTCGCCTTCCCAAGCAACAACTCTTTTACCCCGTATACCTGAAAGATCAGTCATATTTTGACAAAGCAGCAGGCCCGTGTGCAGTTCCTGGGAACCTTTTTGTCTGTCCTTGGCCTCCTTCCCTTCCCTCTGGAGGCTGAGGGCACATTCAAATGAACGACCCAGTGTGCTGGCCTTGCACGGCGTGGAAAATCAAGGCCAAGGGTCAGTGTGGGCAGTGTTCAGGAGCAGAAGTGGGTGTGGGAAGGAGTCTTCTGAGGAGTTGCATGCCCAGTGCAGGAGATGAGAGGCCCCCCGTGTTCTCGGAAAACCGAAAGGGGGACCCCTCTCTGAACAGCCAGCGTACCTCAGAACTCTCCTGAACCTGAATACTTCCCTCCTGTCCCTTCCCTTGCCCACTGACAAACCTGAATGTGCTGCTGAGCTTGATGGCGTGGTCCTGCTTCTGCCTTCACAGGGCAAACATGCTACTTGGCTTTTGCTCCAGAGCCTGTTCAGCTATTTTCCTCTTTGTGGCACCTCCAGATGCCCTCCTTTCTACACTCTCTATACAAGAACGACTGGATTTTAGTGCTGTTCTTTAGCTGCCACCAGGGAAGTATGGATTTTAAATACCCCCTGGAGTACTATGGCACAGAAACTTCATCATTGCTCTTAACCCAATTCCCCTGGGCTGAACCAGGCATTTGTGGCGTGGCTGGAGAACACAGAACCTAATGATTCCCTGGCTCCATTGGAACAAATTCTGTTACAAGCCCCTCAGCTGCTACCCATCCCCAGCTTTCCACTGCCCAAAGGCAGCACAAATCAAAGGTGGATTGACTCACTATCATTTGGGACTATAGATTTGGAACTGTGGCATTCAGGACAAACCTATAGAAGAAAACCCAGGAGGAAAACAAAAGCACTCCAGTTACCATCCGCAGACATGGCCTTCTGTGGCAACTGAGTCTTTATTAAATTTGGTATGTGTTCTTCTGGAATCTGCACATGCTCTTATTGTTGTTTGTTTAAGCCTGAAGCAGTCTTGTCTCCCTCAGCTCACTTGCTCGTCAGAGGCTGATGGATGCCAGTGACTGCTCAGTTGCTGGTAGGATGCTATTTGAGTGAACCACATCTAAGGACGCTGGTGCTGGTAAAGCGTCTTTTTAGTTGAATAATGCAAGACAGCACATTTGGGGAGGTGGAAGGCATGCAGTGGCAGTTCAGAAGGAAGACAAAGAGGAAACAGACCACTGACTCTAGTGGGAACCAGGGTGGTATGTGGCGTCCCTCACATAGAGACAAAGATCCCAGCAAATTACCACAATGCCAAACAGAGGGCCATGGCAGACATAATGGAACCACATCCCTCCTTTGTCCAACAATTAAGAGAAAACTCACAGTATTTTTCTTTTGCTGTTTTCAGCCAAGAGCATTAAAAGATATGTTTAGTTTCCCCTTAAAATTCTTTCCCCAAATTCCTAAGGTGAAGAGTATGGAGGAAGCATATTTCTGCAGGGATGCTGCAGCCAGTATCCCCAGCTGTTGATATTCCTTTCTCGACTTGTTTCCCCATGCATTCTTTTTTTTTTTTTTTTTTTTTTTTTTTTTTTTTTTGGTGCTAGTGGTGGTGGTGCTGGGGATTGAACCCAGGGCCTTGTGAATGCTAGGCAAGCATTCTATCAACTGAGATACATCCCCAACCCCTCCCAGTGCATTCTTACTCGTCAATTCCTCCAACTTCTGATAGGCCACTGGAAAGTCCCTGAATTGCTCACCCACCTTTTCTCCTTTAAATTCCAATTTCTCCTCAACAAGTCTCTTTAGCATGGGGGAACTCCATGCGGATGTTTGGAGCTTGCCAACTCTGCTTCAAGATAGTGCTATAGGGAGGGATCCTGGCCTCCTCTCAGGGCTGCATGCAGGCATTTGTTTAGTCACACACAGTTGCCCAGTACACCAGGAAGGAGCATTTTATGTGTGTGACTTTGTGCAAATCCCCTTGCCAGTTGGTGGAGAAATAGGGAAGAGGAAGAGAATATTTGGATTTTTCTGTGCTGTAAAGAACTCAAACATTTTACAAACACATCCAGCAGATGCATGGATTACATGAGCTTTTGAATAAATTGCTGGACTCTCATGAGCCTGTTACAAGCTCCCCTTTTCTCTCCTTCTCCCTGAGATACCTCAGTTCTGAATTTAAGATAAGACCCAAGAGACATAGGGAAGCTTCAAAGGACAAAAACATACAAGATGCTTCAGCTCTGCTATGGGAAACAATATTATTTCAATCTTAAAAGTTTTATGAATACAAGGATATTAGTGTCTTATAATAATGGAAAAATTCAAGTTATGCCTTTGACTGTAAAGCACAAAATATACATTTTAGGACTAGAATGTTCCACAGGCAATCCACCAGAGCCACAGTATGCATGAAGAGCCAAACTGATGCAGGGCTCCTCGCAAATGCTTGAAGTGGAAACACATAGTATATTACTCAAAACAAAGCCTTGTGTTATAAAACTCTGGGGTGGTCTTCTTCAAAACAAGATGACTTTGGGACATAGTAAACCCTAAAAGACAGGAAACCAAATTAAATCTGCAGAATCATTACATGGTAAGAAGACAATTTAAGGCTGGGAATTTGAGTGTTGTGACCTCTGGCCATTCCAGATGTCTCCCTCTGTTATGGAGACCTTGAGTCTTGTCCTATGTAACAATATGTCTCTCAGGTCGTTGGTAAACTCATTCATTCATTTATGAATTGGATTCACTCAAGAAATGTCACCTTGAGGATCCCTATTTTAGTGCACTGTACTGCTAGATTTAGAAAGGGTAATAATTATTAACTAAGATTTATACATTAACCAGTAATCACTGTGCTAAGTGTTCTATGTACATGTCTCATTTGATCCCCGTAACTCACTCTAAAAAGTAGATATTGTTGTTGTTGTTGTTATTATTTCAACCTATAGATGAGAAAACTGGAGCTTGGATTGACTGGCTTTGCCCAAAGACCACAAGTCTATTAAGGGGTGTGTCTGGAATTCAAATCCAGATGATCTGACTCTGGAGCCCCACATTTGAACTGCCACTCACCACGAAATAGAGACATACCCAGCCCTGAAGAATTTATCCCTTAATGGAAGAGACAAAGCATGTGAACATGAGGATGGATCGCTATGAGGCCTTGCATTATTGGAGAACAGGAGCTTGGAGTTTCAAGGAACTGAAACATAAAGGTGCAATAGAAGGGTGGAATCACCAATGGTTGAGGTAACCTAGTCGGGGGGGGGGGTGAGTTTCGCTCTACACCCTTAGGGACAGGTAGACTTTCATAACTGTATCATTATCTCAATGTAAACCCAAATAAAACAGAACAATTTGCAATAGTCCTGCTCTTTCTTATGCCTAGTCATAGAGTCATTTTTAATTCATCCCTATCCTTTACCAGGTCTTTGGGCAAAATCTTTGAAAAGACTCCTGAACTCATCTCTGCTGTTCCAACAGCTACTGAACTGATCCAAACCCTGATTTGCTCTTCTGTAGAGTGTGTGCACTGCATACGCTCCTCCCCTTGGATGTTTCTTGCTGCTCGGGCCTTCCTTCCTCTCACTTCTGGGTTCCAGGGACCAGAAGAGTAACTGCCATAATCAGTAATTATGACTCTCACAGGACATTCCAGAAATAGAGGTTACGAAAATATGCTAGGGCCTATCACAGTCTTTACCAGGGTAAGTGATGGAAATAGAAGCAGCAGGCTGGGTCATTGACCCTCAAGCTGGTGTTTAGGGCCTAAGAGGTATTCAGAGGGGAAAAAAAAAAAAAAAGATTCAGATTCCATCTTAATGTAATTGCACTAGCATTAGAAATCACAGCATAGCCAAAGATGAAGCCACGGTACAAGGACCATAGAAGCTGAGTGAGTGACACAAATGGTCATTTGGAAGAGAAACATACCGCTCATGGTTTAGGTGACCCATCCTTAGATTTGGGATCAGGATTTTTATGAATGATACTTCAGAGAAGAGACAGCATTTCTCAAGACAGTTATTGTAATCATTCACCGCTGACAGTTCCTTGCTATTGATACAGGGACTAACAACCATTGTAAGATTGCTAGAAATCTGCTATCTGGGGCTTAAGGGATGCTATGGAATGTCATGAAATTCATTTTAGGTCCATAGATATTTCCTTTCATCAATTGTGTCTGTGATAATGATAACCTGAATTTTCCACTGAGTAGCTCAGAAATGTCTCCCCTTCAGCTGTTCAGAGGTAAACGATCTTTGAACAACTGAGTTGCTCCAGTTGCTGACTGTGCATAAAACTGTGTTCAGTATTTTTCTCCTTATTTGAGAAACAGTATATAATGCTTCTGTATCTGGAATACTAGTGTTTCATAGAATTCTCTTGTTTCTTTTACATATATATGTATATGTACTAAAGTATTATCACACCTAGCATAAAATCCAGAGGGAGACTGCGCCTCAGAGTCAATTGATTGAACAATTTAATGTAAGACCCAGATTCCTTCCACATCCCCACTTAGACATCCACAGAACTGGCAGCACAATGAGGCTGGCTTCCCTCAAGGTCATTGCTTGGACATCTGCAGCATCTGGGGCCAATACTTCCCCCTTCACACTCAGCAGGAAGTGGAGACACTTGGTTCTCCCTCCCAGAAGTTTCAAGTATGCCTCATCTCCTGCCTCACTGGCCCAAGCTGGCTTAGATTTGCCCAACTCTAAATTGATCACTGGCAAGGGAATGGTACAATCAGATCTGACTAGACAATGTGCACTCCACATGCTTTGGAAAGAAGTGACTTCATTTATTATTTTGCAAACTTTCATCTCTCCTTCCAAAAGATTTTTACTGAGAATCAACTATGCTCCCAGGTCACCAACCCCTCCCTTAGGAAGCTCCCCATCTGTGGGGGAGGAAGATAACACAGCACCATAATTAGTATACAAAGAGCATGGTGGGGTCCAGATGAAGGGGCCTAATCAGGACATCATAGGAGGGGGTCCCTAATTCTGCCCAGAAGAGAGAAACAAGTAGAATAACCTTCTAAGTAAAAGCCATATATTGGCAATCTTGGAAAGACACCCAATGACATGCAAGATAAAAAGAAAAGACATTAAAAAAGAGTACTATAGGAGTGGAAGTAAAAGTAGATAATATTGTGCTAAGGAGCACTAAAAGAAAGAATATTTCAAGAAAAATTGCAGTGTCTAATAATGTAGCAGAAAGGTAAATAAGAATAGCAATGATGATTTATGAAACATTGAGCACAGTAACTTTTAAACTTCTCAACAGAAAAGGAGCTTGGGGCTCAAGTATCTTCCTAAATGTAGGGTAACTAAGAAGGTAATCAAGATTTGAACCCAGGGAAGGCTAGCTCCCAAACACACTCTTGTAACACATTACTCTACCTTCCAACAAGATGGTAGGTTGAAAACAGTGCCTTGATTTTGAAAATAGAAAACACAGTCTCAGTAAAGAAGGCAGAGTGAGGTGGGAAGACAGTACTTCAGACCACTAGGTTGAGGGAATTGAAGAGTGAGGGAAAGAATACACAGCCCACTCACTAGCTCCACGGCCATTCTACCTTTTACTACAATCTAATACTTGGGTAGCAATTCTCTCGGAGGGTCTTTTTTTTTCTTTTCTTTTTCTGATGCAAGTTTAACACTTTCCTGAAACTCTTTGGCTGATCTCAGGCCTGCATGTTGGTTGCTTATTTCTTCTTTAACTACACAATCTTCAGACAGTCTTTCCTTGTTCCCACCGTGAGCATCTTCACATTCACGCACCTGTATATCCAGCCTTTTGCTCCTTGTTGTTTTATCCTATAGACTCTTTAGAGACAGAGTCAACAATTAAACAGGAGACATTAGTCACTGGGGTTGGTATCCATGCTTCTAGATCAGTGAGTTTTAATCCTGGCTGCACATTTGAATCAGTCAGGAGTCACTTGAAAAAATACAAGTTCCTGATTCCCACCCCAGACCTCCTGAATGAGAGGCTCCAGAAATGAAGCTCAGATAGCCCCATTCTTTAAAGTTGCTCAAATAAACCCATGCCACCACACTGGCACTTGCCCAACTATACTAAGTAGGGCCAACTATTGGGCCATAGTTTTAGCTTTGTAGGTATTCTTGTATTATTTAGAGTCTGCTGTTTTCTGGGCTTTGTGAGCAAAACAGAGTCACCCTTGACCATTGGTATTTTATTACTATATTTCTCTTGCTTGCAGAGTTGTCTCCTGTGGCTTGGGGATACTGTGGGGAAATTGTTGTAGGTTGACCCTGCATTTACTGAAATTTTAAAATCATATCATAATTATATCCTGTCTCCTGTACTTCCCTTGTTTGGAGCTCAAGTCTTTTTTCCACTAATTTGCCCATTATCTTCATTCAAAAGGAACACTGATGTTGTTGTTATTTTTTTTTTAAACTAGGTATTGAACTCAGGAGCACTCTGTCAGTGAGCTACGTCCTCAACCCTTTTATATTTTTTATTTTGAGACAGTATCTCACTAAGTTGCCAAGACTGTTTATCTTCCTGCAACTGCCTCCTTAGTCACTGGGTTTACAGACATGCACCATCGTGCCTGGCAATTCTGTAATCCCAGCTACTGGTAATTCTAATCTATTCTTATATTTATTCTTATATTATCTATATCTTATAATATCTTATATCTATTCTTATAATTAATTCTAATTCTAATCTATTCTTATAATCAATTACAACCAAAGTCAGCTACTTCTGCCTTTGTTCATTTAGTCTTTGCCATCCTTCTTGCATTCCAGCTCCACATTCTTGACTCCATTGGTTGTCATGGCCCACTCTTTGTAAATATTTATATTTTCTTTACCTGAGATATGTGTTGTCTATACAACATTTCCTGGGGATATAAGTTAGGGAGTATCCTTTAGGGTAGTAATCTGGTAGGTGAGGATAAAAAGCAGAATCAACACATGACTCTAGAGAATCCTACAACATTTTTTTTTTTCCTGTGCTGGAGATCGAACTCAGAACTGCTCTATCACTGAGCTACATCGCCAGCCCTAATTTTTTTTATTTTGAGACATGGTCTCACTGAGTTGTCCAGGCAGATCTCATATTTGTGATCCTCCTGGCTCAGCCTCTTGAGTAGCTGGGATTACAGACTTATACTACCAAACCAGGTTAGGGATCTTAGAATTTTCAGGTAGTTTCTAGTGGGAATTCTTAGCTCATGCAAATAATGCACTGGGAATTGGGAGGTTAGGCCCCTCTCAATTGGTCTCTAGGGTGGGGAGCCAGAACCTGGGGTGGTTTCCTAAGGACGTGAAAGAGCTGACCAGGAGCCTTGGAAGCATTTGCTGTGATTGGCATTCCTAGGAATGTAGCCTGGACTGAACTCTGTGACTTTTGGGCCTTTAAGAAGGATCTATGAAATAACCCAAACTGGGAGGGCTGAGGAGTAAGAAACAGGCATTGAGACAGGTGACCTATGTTAGAACAGAAAATAGAGATTAGGCAAAAGTAGAGTGGCCAATGGAACATTTAGAGAACCCAAATTCTGCTCCTTGTGAATATGTGACCAGGTAAGTTTAGGATTTGGGCACATATTGTGTGATGAAGGGATGTGATGTTAGCAAGGGCTGGAATCTGAGATAAACAAGAAAAGGAGCCAAAGGGAAGAGAGTGGACATCTTATGGAAGAACTTGCAGGACATGAGAGGAGGAGCCAAGAGGACCCCAAGAACTCTGAGGGTCTGTGGTTCTTCAAGTACTCTAGTCAGTGTTTAGTGTTCAGGAAAAGGATGGTTAACTAGACCTGGATCCATTACTTGATTATTAGATCTCAAGTGAAAAATTCCTCTTTCAGCAGACATTGATCCCTGCCTGCCTTTTTGAAGTTATAGAAGAATCTTAATGCAAAATTTTAGAGTCTAAAACCCAAAGAACATTTGGCTTCTCTGTGTTTGCATTTTATCTATTAACCTTTATGGAAATTCCTCAGTGACCACTTCATGGAAAATGTCATTTTGCTTCATTTTTTGTGTCTCTTCTGATTTAATATAAAACTCATTACAATGTCCAAGATATTTGGTGTCATATGGTCAAAAGAATATTAGTAAAAAGTGATGGTATTTACCTGATAATGAAGAATGATTATCATATGCCTGATCAGAATTTAAATAGAATACTTTTTAAAATGTAGTCACAAACTAGCTCCAAACTCATGAAATCAGAGTATTAAAACAATTCCTGGTTTCAGCAGATCAGTAGTCCTGGGATCAAATAAAATGTATCTGAAAACTGAGAAATTAAACATCTAAAATGAAAATATTTCCCTTTTCCCTCTTGAGAAAGTGCTTTGTTTAATTCATCCCAATGGACAGAGAATTCCTGTATTCAACCACTACAGTGCTCCTAATTTGTTAAAGATGTTTCTTCTTATAATGAAGAATCTTCAGATCCAAGAAAGTCAAGACCAACCTAAGGTTTATTACAAAAATAAGCATTGCCCAATGATCTTCCACTTCCTCTTCATTTGGTTTCTTTGTGGATGAAATCCTTTGGGGAGGAACACTACAATGATGCTCTCTGATCTCTTGATAACATTGAACCAAACTCCAGTGTTGTTCAATTTATGATCATTTCCTCTTAATATCTTAAAACTTCAGAACAAGCCAGTGGATCTTTTACATTCACTTAATGAAGAATAAAAGAGTCTTAACAGTGTACAATTTACTAGTAGAGTTTGATCTTTATAAAAGGTCTTTATTTTAAAACAACAGAAAATTTTTTATTTTCAATTAAAGAGAAAAGTAGATACAACACAGCTTTATACACATTTGGCAATTGGGGTAACTCAATTGTTCAAAGACCGTGTACATTCATGCAGCTGAAGAGGAAATGTTTCTGGGATTAAAGAATAGTAAAGCCATTAACACAGATACAATTCCTGAAGGAAAATGTCTGTGAATATAAAATGAATTTCATGGTCTCCACAAGTCCCACCCCCACCCCATGCCCATGCCCCCCAGGCAGTAGATGTCAAGCAGTCTTACAAGTGGAGGTTAGTAACCCTTTATCAATAGGAACTGTCAACAGATAATAATTTTAGCAAATATTTTGCTTAATTATATATTTAGTAACTTGAAAATAGATGCTTTAATTAAGTGACCAAATCATATAACTAACTAGAAGTTAGTAAAATTAATGGGTGGTTTAATTATTATTAGTTCCGTCACATTTAATATATAAAATTATCTGATAAAAAATTGTTTTGTGAGACCCCTATATGAACTATAAATGACACCAGGAATATAAGCAGCAGTATGTCAAACCCCCTTTTTTGATTCTTCTGTGCCAACAGGAAGCTTTTGATGGGAAGGGTAGACTCAATAATTGGCATTTACTTCAATTCCTTGCTGAAGTTTGGAGGTGTTGATGGAGAATTTTGCCCATTTATTTCTAGGATTACAGTAAGTTGATATTGTGAGGAAATATTTAACAGCTATGACTATCATTCCTTACAGGGGTATGGTAATTTTCCCTTCTCATGTGCCTTCTCTCAAATGCTCTCACTCTCTTCTCCATACATTTCATGAAATAAGCATATGCATATGACAGATGCTCTCCCCAGCATGCTGGTGATGGAGAACCACAAAAAATGTTATGAAAGAATAATAATAATAGCAGTAGTAAGCTATAATTCAGTTCTGGTAGGTTATTAAGAACATGCTACATGCACAGCAATAAAACAGATGCTGAGGAAGCAAAATTTCAAGCAGTTCACCAAATGGAAGGGCAGATTCTTACACAATAGTGGGAGAGACACTAAGACAAGGTCTTAGTTTTAAGAGAAGACAATTAGATGCACTATTTATTCCATCCTATTTCTTCTCTTGCAAGGGCAAAAGGAGCATTTGGGTAGATTTCACAAATGTGGGACCTCTAGAATCTCAGGATTGAAAGGAACATCATCAAGTTCTAGGGTTCCTGTGTAACTAGTCTTATGGATGCAAAAATTTAGATGTTCATTTTTTTTCCAAGTAAGGTATATACATCAGGCTACCTATTTTTTATTTTGCCAACATCAGACATTAAAAACAAATAACCAGACAATCAGCTATGATATATTGTCACGACAGAATTCTGCATAAAAAACCACCCCAAAATATAATGGCTTACAATGGTAGCAATTTATTATTTCCCACAATTTTGTGAGTTGTGCAAAAATGGTAGATACCTCCATTGGTGTCAGCTGGATAGCTGCATAGTCAACAGGAATTTTGTGTGTCAGCTTAGCAGTTAGGAGGGAATGCCAATCAAGGACATTGTTTTTCCTCCATATGGGCCTCTCTATATGGTTACTTGGATGGTCATGTTGGATGGCAATTGGGTTCCAAAATGAAACATTCTACAAGATGAGAGTATAAGTTACAAATATCTGAAATCCAAGCCTTAGAATTGCACAGTCTTACTTCCACTATGTTCTATTATTGAACACAGGAACTACAGCCAGCCCAGATTCATGAGAATGGGAAAGAGATTTTGTCTTTTGATGGAGGAGTGACAAAATAAAAACGCAAAATGTGGTGTGGTATAAGCAAAGGTTTTGTGGCCATGTTTGGAAACACTATCTACCACCCCTCATTTTTCCCCATATTTTTTATCAGTACATTATAATTATATATAATGGCAGGATTTGTTACATATTCATACATGCACACAATATAACAATATAATTTGTTGATATTGTTTCCTCTCCATTCTTCCCTATCCTTGGTCCCTTTCTTCTACTTGTCTCTCTACTGGTCTCTCTTCAATTTTCACAAGATACCTGCCCCCAAACTTTCTTTTCCTTTTTCCCCTCTAGCTTCCATATATGAAGGAAAACATATGACCCTTAACTTCCTGAGCTTGGCTTAATTAACTTTATATAATGTTCTCAAGTTCCATCCATTTTCTTGCAAATGGCATATTTTTATTCTTCTTTATGGCTGAATAAAACTCCATTGTTTTATTTATGCACATTTTCTTTATCTATTCATCCATTGATGATTGGACACCTAAGCTGGTTCCATGTTTGGCTATTTTGAATTGTGCTGCTACAAATACAGACATGCATGTATCACTATAATAAGATGATTTTACTTCTTAGAATAAGTACTGAGGAATGGTATAGCTTGGTTATATGGTGGTTCCATTTGTAATCATTTGAGGACTATCCATACTGGTTTTCATAGTGGTTTGTACTAACTTACAATCCTGCCACCAGTGTAAAAGTTCTTCTTTTCCTCCACATTCTTTCTTGCATTTATTGTTGTTCGTATTATTGATGGTGACCATTCTGATGAGGAAGATGAAATCTCAGCAAAGTTCTGACTTATAGTTCCCTAATTTCTAAAGATGTTGAACACTTTTTCATACATTTGTTTCTACCACCCCTCAATTAAAAATAAAGGAGATTTTAACATTGACACATTTAGAAGAACATAATCTAAAACTAAAGGATGATCATTTAAATCAAATTTAGCAAAATGAAAAACTCACCTATTTTGTTTATGTGTTTCTCTATTCACCAAATTCCAGGACTAACTTTATCAAAGTTTCAAAGACCAACCAAAGTTTGGAGACCAATTCTTTAAGCCAGGGGCTTTCAGCTCTATTTAATGACTCATAAGAAATACATTTTCACAACCCTGGAAATACATGCACATATATAAAACAAAACCAAAGTTTCATAAATGTTGTACTTCATATAGTTCCTCTTCTGAATTTTTCCATGTCATTTAAAAATGATGCTATTAATATCACACTAAATTAATTTCATGACCTAATAAATGAGATATTTCCTTTGTATTCTTTCCCTTTTGAATGCCTTGAGTAATGGGGATGAGATTGTCTATAAGGGTAGTCTTTATTACCTTAAACAGCTCTCTGTCAGAAAATAATTTTTTAAAAATTTGAGTGATTTGCTTCCTTATGGCTTTCACATTCTTGAGTATAATCCTTTCCAACTGAGAAGTATTCCAGGCCTTAGAGACAGGTCTCATGACCCTGAGTCAGCATGTCCTCAGACTAATCCCTCCTTGTCCTTCACTAGGTCTGCAGACAATAACAGCTAGTTCCATTGTGAAGTCGAGAAAGGAGGGGCCACAGGGTTAGTGTCCCTGGATTTGGATCTTGGTGCCATCTTTATTTGTGCAGTGTTATATAAATCATTCAACTTTCTAGAATCTCAGTTTCCTCATGTGCAAGCTGGAGGATAATATAATGCCTGTCCCAAGATTGTCTGGGTAGGTTAAATGAGAGGAAGTAGGTAAGACTACTTAGCATGTATTAAATGTTTGAAATTATTAAATGTTATTTTTTTTATATCTTTTTTATTAACTTTTGTGGCCTATACCTCATATTTAAGCTGTGGCATTCAAAATAATACACTTACGTCATGTATTATTTTGTATGTGTGAAATATCTAACAGTGGACATACAACATTCAAATGTCACCTGTTAAATGCAGAATAAAAAGAGAGGCATCCTTTTCCCAGACAAGCACACTATTCTTCTGTCAGAGCACAGTAAGGTGGAATAGCTTTTACGGTGGCCACTATTTGTTTGCATCCCAGAATATCTACTAGCTCACTCCCTCATTTCACCCAGCCTTCTCTACTCAAATGGCACCTTAGCAAAAAGGCCTTTCCTGACCATCCATTTAAGTAGCACCAACTGCTCTTCTCTATATCCATATCCCAATTTATTTATTTTCCCATTTCTTTACTTTTTAGAGCATTTTTAGGTTTATAGCAAAACTTAGCAGAAACTAAGGTCCCATGTCCCCATGTCCCCACACATACAGTCTCCCCCATTATCCACAAACCATGACACTTGTTACAATTGATGACCCTACATGACACATCATTACCACCCAAAGTTCATAGTTCACATTAGAGTGTACTCAGTGCTGTAGTCTATGGGTTTGGACAAAAGTGTAATGACATGTACCCATCATTATAGTACCATACAGAGCAGTTTCACTGTCTTAAAAGTCCTTTGTGCTTCACCTACTCATCCCTCCTGCTCCTATGACCTCTGACATCTGCTTATCTTTTCACTTCATAGTTTTGCCTTTTCCATAGTGTTTTATAATTGAAATCATACAGTGTACAGCCTTTTCAGATTGACTTCTTCCAATAATATCTGATCAAGTTTCCTTCCTGGCTTGGTAGCTCATTTCTTTTCAGCACCAAGTAACTTTACATTATCTGATTGAACTAAAGTTTAATTATTCATGCACCTACTGAAGGACTTCTTGATTACTTCCAAATTTTGTCAATCATAAATGAATATGCTACAAACATTCAATACAGGTTTTTGTGTGGGCATAGAATTTCAACTTCTTTGGGTAAAGAGCAAAAAGTAAAATTTCTGGATCTTTGGTAAGAATGTGTTTAGTTTCTAAGAAACTGCCCTGGGTCTTCCACAGTGGCTGTACCACTTGTCATTCCCTCCAGCGAGGAGTGAGAATTCATCTTGCTCCACATTCTCACCAACCCTTGGTGCTGTCAGTGTTTTGGATTTTGGTCATTCTAGTCAGCGTGTGGTGGTATCATTGTTATTTGCATTTCTCTGATGACATAAGATGTGAAGCATCATTTAATATGCTTATTTGCCTTCTGTGTATCTTCTTTGATGAGCTGTCTTTTCAAAAATTTTGCCCATTTTCACTCAGTTTGTTTATTGCTTTCATTGTTGAGTTTTCAGTGCTTTCCAGCCATCCACAAACCATGACATTTGTTACAAATGATGATGCCACACTTCACCTCATTACCATCCACTGTCCATAGCTTATGTTAGAGTGTACTCTTGGTGCTGTACATTTTCCATGAACTTAGCATAGCTGAGTGAAATTGACAAAGGAAAAACTAGAAGGTAATTAGTGGTCTCACTAGCCCTGGTGAGAGATGTTGGAGTACTGTTTTGAGCAATCCCTAGAAATGGAATGGAGGGACCCCTTCATGAGTAGTATGACTTACCGACTACACCTAACATGGCATAGCAGACATTAAATAAGTGTGAATTGTATGCACTGGCACTAAACAAAAATCTTGGATTGATCCAAAATTATAGACATTACATTCTCTCCCATTTATTTATTATAGGCATCAAATATTTATTGACAGCCTACTATGTACTAAGCACAGGCATATGCTCTGGGAATGTAATGGCAAACAAAACAGACATGTTCTCTGTCCTATGGGCACTAGACCATAAATGAGGGGAGAGGGAAAATAAACAAATAAATACACATGTAAATATATGGTTGCAAATGTGAGTGAGATTAAAGGGGGAACCTAAATTGGACTAGCAATCTGGATTCATGTTCTTTGTTTCCCTGAGAACAGGGGGAAAGGCTTCAATTTTAAAAGAAAGATTTAAATTTGGACATTTCTAACTATAAAGTATGTTAAATGTTGGAGTGCTTTACCAAAGAGAAATAGAGTACATTTTACTCTGCCTTTTTGCGTAGGGCTAATTGGAAGAGATGAGTTCCTTTATTAATCCTTTTACTACAAATCATTTTCAGTTCTTCATTTCCAAGATGGGGGAAGGGGCCCAGATGCCAATCTGGTGCCTGGATTCTTCATGTGGTTTGTCTCAAGAAAACTGAAATCAAGCTATTTATCCCCAGCGTTTACAGGAATCTCAACTGAGTTACATAAAAGGAGAGACATATTTGCATCTAGCAACACACAAATAGAAATGACAATCTCATCCATGGACAGGAAAACTTTGCCTAAGGTCACTTATTACAAAGCAACAAAATGTCTTTTGTAAACTCCTAACACACACACACACACACACACACACACACACACACACACATCTGTGTTTTGAGAGAGCCTGAGAAGTGGTTTGATAATTATAGCCCAGAGTTAACTTGGTTACCCCCACATATTCAGTTCCAGTTTTCAGATTCCCACTGCCTGTGATGGTACCCTGTGGACCATTCTGACCGCATCTTTGTCTTCTTGATACTTATCTTTCAAACCCAGCAATTGTCAGTCAGATCTTCATGATGACCTTGGTGTTCATAACCTCCTGACCTTATAGACTTGCCAGGACTCAGCATTAAACAGCCTTTAACAGTCTTCTGCATGCACTGCTCAGAGCTGAGAGCTGTGCCCTGTACATCAGGATTGTGCAAATCACATTCCAAACAATGTTTTTTCCAAGCTGCATGCAGCACATACTTATTTGTAATTTATGAAATGCACCTTGTCCTCCATACCTCCCTTTTCTTTCCTCCTTTGTTTTAAATCCACCTCACAGTGTTTTACCCACTCTGCCCTTCCCAAGCACCTTCTCCCCTACATCTAAGCATTGTATTTGCTTTTTTAATGATGGTACACCATTTATTCTTTTCTTTGCCTCCCCTATTTAGTGGGGAGGCAGTTTGGTATAGGAGTTAAGGGTTATGGGTTTTGGGGAAAAGCTTAGTTGAAATTCTACCTTGTACTTATGAGCTCTGAATTCTTGGGCAAACTTTACCTTTTATGAGCCTCAGCGTTCCCATCTATAAAATGGCAATAAGAGTACCTACCTCTAGACCTTTGTGAAAATTCAATAAGTTAACACATGTAATGTGCTTGGAACAATGTCTGGCATGCAGTAATATCCTTACAGATTGCAGATAACAATATTTTCAGCAGTCTGTGATTTAAGGCTTTGAAAGCTTATTCCAAGTCAGACTTCCTTGATTTGAATCTGAGCATCGACTCCTTGCTATGTAACACTAGTCAATTTAATCTCTCTGAACCTGTTTTCATCCTCTGAAAATATTACTATTAGTAGTACCCTTCTTAGAGGGTAGTCATGAGGATTCAAATGCGATAATGAATATAAAGCATATGGCCTCATTAAAAATTACTCAGATAAACATTATTACTAAAGCTAAAAACATTATTACTAGAGCAGACAATAGAGTTTTTGAACTGAATAATGTCACTAGAATATATCCAGGTGAGAGTATAATGACAAAGAAGTAAAAAATATACAGAAAAGGGAATTAAAGATATGTCTTTGACAGTTTTCTCTTGCTATAACTGATTACCACAGACTGGGAAATTCATAAAGAATAAAGATTTATTCAGCTTATGGCTCCAGAGGTTGAAAAGTTCCGGGTTGAGGGGTTGCCTATGATGAGGGTCTTATTGCTGATAGGGACTCCCCGTGGTACCCTGAGGTGGTACTCAGGCCATCTCATAGAGATAGGGGCCCATACAAGACAGAGCCAAACTGGCTTTTATAACAGAACCACTTTTGAGATTACCCAATAATACACAACAGCAGAGTAATCATGACCTAATCGCCCCTTAAATATCTCAACTCTTAACATCTCACACTGGGGATTAAATTTCAATGTGAGTTTTGGTGGAGACACTCAAATGACAGCAAAGCATATGAAATATAAAGAAAAAGTCTAATATGCCTGAATTTAGTCTCCTTAATTTGAGGGGAAAGAAGATAAGGCAGACATAATATTTTAATATTTGCAAAATATTGCATATTTAAGTATTCATCATTTTCTGATGAATAAATCAAAGTCATCAAACCACTTCAAGTATTTCCAGAAATTCCAAGAAAGATTAATTCTGTACTAAAAAAATTCAAATCCAGACATCAGAGTTAAACTACCGAAAATCGAAGGCAGAAATTTCAGCAAGTAGCCAACAAAAGAAGGTGCTTTACTTCTAAAACAGCAACAACAAAATTTCTATTAGTAGAAGCCAAATGTGAATGGAGTTGTTTCCTTAAAACCAACCTTGAATACTATATTTGGAAGAAATACACATCAAAATGAAGGGAAATAAAGTTGCTTTCTGACAAAGAAAAACAGAGAATTTGTCACTGGCATAACCACACCAAAATATAGTAATGGGAATTCTTTAAATAGAAAGAAAACAATCCCACACAGGAAAATCAGGATAGATTGAAGATTGTCTAATAATGATAAAGCTGTTAGGATATACATGAAGATTTATTTTAAAGTCACAGTTAATTTAGGCAGTGTAGTTATGATATAAGAATAGAGGAATAGTCCAATGGAAAAAATAGAATGCCCAGGAATAGTATAGAAGGTATTAGTATGAGGCTCCCACATATATATTCACTTGATTTATGACAAGAATGCCTGTTACAGGTTAAATTGTGACCCCCCCCCCCCCCCAAAAAAAAAAAAGATATATTGAAGTCTTCTCTTGTGTTACTCACTTAATGTGAACTGCTTTGGGAATGGAGTTATTGAAGATGTAATTAGTTGATATAGGGTCTTTTTTTTAATTTTTATTTTTTAGTTGTAGATGAACACAATACCTCCACCTTATTTATGTATTTAGTATGTGGTTCTGAGGATTGAACCCAGTACCTCACATGTACTAGGCAAGTGTTCTACCACTGAGCTATAACCCTATCCCCGAGATAGGGTCTTAATGGGATAGTGTAGGCCTTTAATCCAATTTTACTGATATCATTAGAAGAGGAACTGTTATGGTATAGATATTAGATTTCTCAAAAAAAACTCATGTATTAGACAATGCAAGAAGGCTCAGAGGTGAAATGATTGGGTTATGAGAGCCTTAACCCAATCAGTGAATTTATCCACTGATAGAGATTAACTGAGTGGTAACTGAAGGCAGGAAGAGGAGGGTCTTTGGTGGTGTGCCTTTGGGGTATGTATTTTGTGAGCTGAGCTTAATCTCTCTCTGCTTCCTGATCATTATGTGAGCCACTTCTCTCCTCTACACTCTTCTGCCCTGATGTTCTGCCTCACCTGGAGCCCTGAGGAATAGAACCAGGAATGTTTGGACTGAGACCTCTGAAACTATGAGCCCCCAAATAAACTGCCCCCTCTAAAATTGTTCTTGTCAGGTCTTTTAGTCACAGCAGTGAAAAAACTGACTAAACCAGGGATATTTAAGCACAGAAACACAGACATATTGTGGGGTGGGGAAGTATGTGGTAATGGTGGCAGAGATTGAACTGCTACAACTGCAAGCTAGGGAGCATCAACTATTGCTAGCAAACCACTACCAGCTGGGAAGAGGCAAAGAAGGATTCGCCCCTATAGGTACTTGAGGGAGAATGGCCCTCATCATAACTTGATTTTGGAGCCCTAGCATCCTGAATGTAAGACAAGAAGTTCCTGTTGTTTTAAGCTACCCAGTTTGGGGTATTTTGTTATGGCAGCCTTGGGAAACTTATACAACATCACTCCAATGAAATGGGAATAATCTTTTAAAAAATGGTGTTGGACAAATTGTTTTATTCTTTTTTTTTTTTTTCCTGGTACTGGGGATTTAACCCAGAAGTGTTTTACCACTGAGCCACACCCCCAGCCAGTGTTTTTTGTTTGTTTGTTTGTTTGAGACAAGGTTTCAGTAAGTTGCTTAGTGTCTTGCTGAATTGCTGAAGCTGGCCTAGAACTTACCATCCTCCTGCCTCAACTCCTAAAATGCTGGGATTACAGGCATGTGCCCCCACTTCCAGCTTGAATATCCACATTTTAAGACAACGTGCTTTAATACTTCATTAAAGAGGACAAAATTTTACCAACAATTGATAAATTCCATCTTGATATTTTATGAACGAAAATATTCAAATAGTCAATAAACACATGAGAAAGTACTTTGAATCATTAATTTCTAGGAAAATAAAAACTAAACCATAATGATATTTTATTGCATATGCTCCAAACTGGCTAAAATTTCAAATAAACCTGATAATACTAAGTGGGAATGGCAATTAGGGCAGCTGGAACTCATATGCTGCTAACAGAATTGTAACTGATAGCAGAATTGTAACTGATATAGCCAGTTGGAAAATAATTAGGTGGTATCTACTAAAGTAGAATATATATACACTTATCCCATTGATTCAGAAACTTCACTCCTAGGTGTGTTTTCAACAGAAATGCAAAATCAAAAGACATATATAAAGATGTTCATAGCAACATTACTTCTAAGAGTAAAATAAATAAATATAAAAATCAAAACCAATATACAGTGGAATGGATTTAAAAGAAAAACATTGTGATTTACCAATTAACATAAATGAAATGCTGTTATCTGAAGCAACAAGGATGTGTCCCCAAAATGTAATGATCAGAGAAAAAAAAGGTAGGTACAAAAGAGTACATATTCCCTGATACCAAGTACATAAAGCTAAACACAGAAAATTCACCTAAAATGATATAAATAAAAATAATTTTATCTTAGGAAGGATGTTAATGGTTTAAGGGGCAAAAAGAGAGCTTCTGGAATATTGGTAATGTTCTATTTCCTGATTTCAAAGGTAACTCTATGCACATGTTCCCTTCATAAAATTCATTGAGTTGTGATCTTGTGATTTACATGCATTTCTATTTGTTATAGTACAAGGATGATGTTCATAAAAGTACTGCTTGTGTTCTAGTTATCTATTGCTCTGTAATAAGATATCTGAAAACTTAGCTTAAGATAGCATACAGTTATTAACTCAAAATTTCTATTGGTCAAGAATCCCAGCACAAAATACATACAAATATTTATGTGTTTCTATCCTTCCTTATACATTTCTCAATGTACAGGAGAAGGCCCATCAAACAGAACTTGTGTAAACGAGAATGTCTCTATTCCTGTTCTGCTTTGACTGTGTAGGTGGAGTGATTGTAACTTTTAACTGACCACTGGTCTTCTCCCCAGAGAAATTAAATTATGCAGAGAAAAAAAAAAAACTATCCCCACATAAAGAAAGGGCAGAATACTTTGTTATAATGGTTTTGAAGAGACTCTGCCCAGCAACAAATGTTCTTAGTTATCCCACCACCCACTTGAAAAGCAACAGGCATTAGGGGGAAGAATAGTGTTGTCTGGCCTATTGCAGGAAGCCTCATTTTATTGGAATGCAAGCTTTACTACGAAATAGGAAAGAAGAGGAAGAAAATGAGAAAATGGCCATCAACAACTGCTTTTAATGGAAATGGTATGATGGCCCCTCACCCTCCTCTTCATGGTTTTAAGTCAATGATCCCCAGAGAGCAAATCTGAAGCTGCAATGAAAAGACTTTATTTGAGAAAGCCTGGTCTGCAAGTTCCTTCTTCTTTGATGCCCCAATGAGAGGGAATGTTTCCATTGTGTGTGGGTTTTGATATGTAGCTTGAAAAGAATACTAAATCCTTCCATGAGAAGGTTAAATAGTGTGCTCTTTGCTGAGTAGAGAGCTGTTTTTGAGTGAGACTGAAATCTCACTCAAGGTTCCCTAGTTATTCAATCTGCCATTTCCTAAGCATTCACATAAACAGACTTTTCCTTTTATTTGTTGCTTTTCCATGGAAAATAGAACCATTGTATTCTTTAATGGGAACAGAAATATCAGACTGAAAAGGAAATATATGGAAATGCAGGTAAAAATTTTTTGAAGGTTGAGGAAAAACTGAGGCAGGGATTTCACCTGATTACAGAGAGGATATACTGATGTTGCAAATGCTAGAGGCTGGAGATTGCAAAGGCCTCTCTATGGTAACTTCTCTCACTTCCAGTACAAAGAAATCCAGTGGAAATTATGGTCCCATGTTATCACACAGAAATTCAGTTCGCTGGACTTTTCAAACAACTGCAATGGTTTGGTGCTTAGCATTGCTAGGAAAGTAGTCAAGAGAACAAGTAAGAGGTTGGGTTTGTTTAAACAGCATCTGTGTGTCACACCTTGTAAGCTACCGGTACCGAAACCCGGGAGAAAAACTCTCGGAGGCAGAGTAAAGCTTTTACTACTTTTACTTCTACTTTCTTACAGAGAGCTTAAAGAGGGAAAGAAAGATTTTTAGAGAGAAAGATTAAAGAGAGCTTTTCTTCTTGTCTTAGAGAGAAAGAAAGATAGAGCTTAGCTTCTTGTCTTCTTGTCTTCTTAGCTTAGAGAGAGAGAAAGAAAGATAGAGCTTAGCTTCTTCTTGTCTTCTTGTCTTCTTAGCTTAGAGAGAGAGAAAGAAAGATAGAGAGAGCTTAGCTTAGAGAAAGATTATTTTTTAGAGCTTCTTTCTTCTTTCTTCTTTCTTCCTCGGGAGCCTCGGCCTAACTCTGACCAGTCATTACTTCTTCTATCTGGTTTCTCTTCTGTAACCGCTCTGCCTACATTCTGGCCGCTCTGATTCTTTTCTCCGACCCGAACTCTTCTTCTGACCGACCGAGCGACTGCCCGACTGACTGAATGAATTTCTCCGTTCTCCTAACTCGGACCGCTTTCACCCGGTTATATACCTTCAGCTTTGCGGGTGCCTACAGGTGCGTCACATACATATCAGGTGGAACTTATGGCTTCCAGCTAGCTGCAACAGCCCTTCCTAATTAGGGCTCCTTCAACACCTCAGCAAAAGGATGATATGGTTTTGTGCTTCTCAAAGTTGGCTGAAAATCAGAATCACCCAGTAAGCTGCTTCACACTTTCATTTCTATGGCCTCATCTAAATCTACTAAATCAGAATCTCTAAGGGTGAGGAGTGAGTACCTGTTTTTTTAAAAAAGACCATTCAGGTGAGAAATTTTAGGTTTCTACAACATACAAACATACTTTCACTATGGTTATATTTACCAATGCAAAGTACACCGAGCTGTCCAGGTTATACTGAAAATTGAGGTTCATCAACCTTCTGCCCTGACAGTTCTACTAATTGAGGTAAAGTAAGACGTTCCAAATGTGTAGTTATTGTGTGAATCATTCATTTTATGTACAGGATACCCAGATAGAATAGGGTGCTCCTCATTTTCAAACCTTGCTAATAATTTATTTCACAAATATTTTTATACCAATGCATGACATTTTGTTATGGTCCTTAAAAGCTCCCTGTCTTCTAGGATATATGTTAGTATTTGAACTGTCTATTGACGGGAACAATTAAACCCTTTATAATTACACTTTCCATACAGTTGTCATCTC
The DNA here is from genome assembly GCA_025594165.1 of Tamias sibiricus. Lineage (NCBI taxonomy): Eukaryota > Metazoa > Chordata > Mammalia > Rodentia > Sciuridae > Tamias > Tamias sibiricus. The sequence goes on from CM046666.1 coordinate 110,942,641, forward strand.
TGAGTTTCCCATTTTCCAAATGAAAGCAATCTGTCCCTCTCGTTTTTCCTCATGTGTCAGGCAATTGGAAACAGGAGCAATTTTAACTTTCCAAACTTCTACGTTTCAGCCTTTAGACTTCAGTCCTCACTCCTCACAGTGAGACTAGTAGAGAGAAGGAAAGATTTCCTTTCTTCATCCAGTGCTAAGTTCATAAATAAATTCCCTATAATAAAAAGCAGATTTTAAAAAGTATGCAAATGTATTTAATGTAAGTTTTATATCACACAGGGAAATGAAGACCAAAAGAAGGGAAACCTGTGTCTTTTCATGCTAAGTTTGAAGAAGTCACGGGTAGCCATGGAGAAATATAATTAAATAAAGGGGGGTGTAAGCTTATGGTAATAAACCTGGGAGACTTTAGCAAATCCTGTTTGTTCAAATACTTCTCTGTGTCCCTGTATTTTCAAAGATAAGGATGCTCTTTTCTCTGGGTATAGGGATGTCACATCTTAAATGAGGGTCTTATGATCTGCCTCGAGAGAAGTTATAAATTAGTGAATGACCTTGCTAACTTAGACCTGCTTCCAGGTAGAAGGAGAAAGCAAAGGTGAAAGTGACTTCCTGCTTGGCTGCTTTCTTAAATGCCAAGGTGAAGTAGCATGTCCTAAACCCCTCCTTAGCTGCCTCAAGGCTAAGAAGGGTTGAGCTGTAGGCAATTCCTTTTGTTCTCTCTCTCTCTCTCTGAGGGAGGTGGTGAGCCACAAACACTATAGGAAACCTGCTCAGGAAGTCCTTATTAACACCCATCAGAAAGATCTCCCTTCTATTTAAACTAGATCACAACTGTGTTATGGAAAGCCCTTCTCTTCCGGCTCCACCAAACAAGTCACTCAGACATATGAAAGCAGTGCTGGATCTGTCGACAAAGCAACTTCCTAAAAGTCCTCAGCCACATCCATTCATTCATTCACCACCAGATTTCTTCCCACAAACAGAAGGCATTTTTTTTTTTTTTTCAATCAATCCCACAAAGTTGTGTTCTGAATCATTACAGATCTAAACCTGGGGCAGATCCATACACCCAGCAGCTGATGTGAAAGGTGCTTTCACACTGAGCACACATTACAAATCCCACATCCATTTCTCTTGAATTCACCAACCTTAAAGTTACTGGCTTCTTTGATGTCACTGCTCAGCTAAGAGAGACAAAGGATGTAGGAAGCAGACTCCATTATTTGCAAAGCATTTTAATTAAGGTCCTCATACGGACCTGATATGGTGAGAAAAGGCCAGTGGCTTGGGAGTTTCTCAGATGCATTTGGAATCTTATTTGTGACCTTTTGTGTGACCAAAGAAACTTACTTTATATTTCTAAATATTGTTTTTCTCATTTTAAAAATGGAAACAATCAATTGATTCTTAGTGTTGTGAGGATACAATTAGAAGATGAATGTGAAAGTGCCTTATAAATTGTGGGGGGTCATTTAAGTGTATGGCATTGTAATTGTTTGGTGTAACTGTTCGGTGTCTAAACCATGCTATTCTATATCGAGGGCTGGTGAACAAATTGTCATAGGCTATACAAGTTTTTCAAGATTTCTCTAGCAAACTTTTCATTCACAAATCATGTATTCGATGATAAGATCGGGGCCTGGAGAGGTAGAAGTAAAAAAATCATCTACCACTTTACTGAATAGTTCTTAATAGCATATCCTCATTATGATTCTGTCCTCCATCAATTGTACCATGCAACAAATATTTGTTGAACATGATATATGTGCCAGGCACTGTTTTTATTCATAATAACTGTCAATAATTTCTATAGAGTACATTGTGATAAATGTACATAAGGAAGATATTGTCCAGTGCTTTTTCACACAGAGCAATTATAGAAGACCTCTCTGATATGTGGTATCTGAGAAGATTCCTGAAGAAAGGTGACAGAGCCACAAGTTATCAGATAGAAGAATGCTGGAAGCAGAGAAAACACTACAAACGTCTGAGTCAGGTGTTTGGAGTGTTTAGGGAAGGGCAAGGATGCCTGAGGCACATTGAGCAATGGGAAACTAGTAGCTAGGGAGGTTAGAAAAGTAGTGGGGGCCAATTGAGTTAGGACCAACAAGGGCTTTATAAGGACTCTGGTTTTTACTCTGAAGAGATGGATAGCCCCTGGAAGATTTTGAAGCACAAGTGGCATCATCTGATCCCACTTGTTGAAAAAACACTCTGGTTTCTGTGTGGAGAATGCTGGGAAGCTAGAAGGTTAGAAGGAGCCATTGTAGCAATCTAGGCAGGAGATGATAGATAGCAGCCTAGAATGGGGTGGTGGTGGAAGAAGTGATGAGAAAGTATGAGGCTCTGGATGGGGGAGGGGTCTCTGGATGTCATTTGGATTGGCAGAATTTGCTGATAGTTGATATGCAGAGTGAGAGAAAGAGAGGAATCAGGGATAACACCATGATTTTTACCTGAGAACTGAAAGTTTGAGTCTACAATTTACTAAGAGGGAAGATTATGATGAGTAGTTCTGTAAGGTAGAGGAAGTAGTAAGATTTCCATTTTGGACATGTTGAGTGTGAGACATCTATATCCATATCATGGAGAATAGGCAGTTGGATGTAAGTCCAGAATTCAAAGGAGGGCTGGGTTGGATACATGAATGTGGGGTCTCCAGCATCTGGATGCCTTCAAAGCCATGGGACATCGCCTAGGGAATGGAGTAGATAGAGGAGATGTTCAACTCTTTTTTCCTTTATATATCTAAAATTCTATTTATTTTTGGTCAAAAAAACTTCAGGGAAGACTGCCATGTCTTAAGGACTCCTTCTCCATCCAATGTAAGACTCCCTCTACCTTGGTACAACTCAAATTTCCAACCTTATTGTCTCCTTTTCCTTACTTATTAAAGTAACCTTCAAACAGCAACCACTGGAAATTTCTTGAGTCTTATCTTATACTTGGCTGCCCCTGCACCTTTCGTGGTCTAATTTTTCCCACCATGACTGGTCACTCATATTTCTGCCCATTGAGATACAACCATTCTTCTAAAGCCCAGTTCAAGTCCTATGTCCATGATGGAGGGATTTCAATTCTCCCACAGCCAATTCTGATCTCTTACTCTTTCTTAGCAACCACTCTATTTATTTGAGCCTGCAGCACATACTACAGATTAGATCAGTAGGCACCTCCTCCAGCCCTTCTTGGACTGCCTTTTTGTTTTGAAGAAGGTGGAAAACTAAAAAGTCACTAATCCCAGACTGCTTCTCACCTGGGGTTTTGACCCATGATATAGGTTCCCCAATGACCATCTAGGCTCACATGAAACTTAGAAGGTGGAAATAGCCAGTGTGAGGTAACAGGTACACTCACTGAATGTAGGTTTCAAGGCCCAGTTATTGTGTTCTCCTGAGGCACTGTGTAGAGTCCCTGGCCTTAGGTACTGAGTGGAAGACAGGAGAGGCTACAAAAATGAGCATTTCACTAACCATTTTTGTGGTGTGGTTGAACATCCCCAGGCTGTTCAGCATCCAACTTTGCTTCCCTGGCCTCTCCAGAAATTCCATAAGCAACCTATCTCCTTGATAAGCCATTTTCGGCTCTAAATCACTATAGTGTATCTTTTTTCCTATAATTAAACATCCTGACCAATAAAAATACTTTTATTATTATGGCATACCATCTTAATTTGCTCTATAATGTATTTTACTCTAATTCCATTTTTCTCTACAAGATTGGTTAACTCCTTAAAGAGAGGAGGTAACCATATCAAACCTTCCACTTAGATACATTACAAGGTGCCCCAGCAAACACATAATGGGGTTACAAGGTATTTTAACAGTGACATCTCTTGAACACTGAGCAAACTACTACTGAGTTGTTTGGACTCTGTACTCAGATGAGACTCAGGAAGTATAGTTCTTTATAGTTCAGAAATGAAGACAAATCTGGCCCATGTGGGAATCAGTCAAGGCATGGAAGATTGAAAAATGGTACTTTATTTGGGTTTAAGATAGGTTGCATGTCAAATAGAGTACTTTAGTTTGGGTTTAATCTGGGAAATGCTCCAATGCCTATGACAGACAGAGGACCCACTAGTTGTCTTTGCATCACTGATACCCTCTTAGCAGCCCTCCTGGAGTCCTCTTGATAGTTCTTTCTTTATCTTTAATGCTGCTACATTGGAGCATTCTATTGGCTAAAGTGAAGCAAATGAGCCCAGAGAGGAGGTTAAATACAGGCAGACTGCCTCTTGGAGGTTATGATGGAGATGAAAGACTGTGTTCTGATTGTTGGTATGCCAGCTCATATCTTTGCCAAATGATATTTATACAGCTGAGAAGAGTGTGTTAGTTTCATATTCCTTCTGCACAGGAGTCATGGCCATTTTCTCAAGAGGGAGGGTCCTAAATGGAATGCATATGTTTTCCAAGATCTAAATGAGATTTACATGCTCAGATCCTCAAATCCCTAAATACCACAACTTTGGTTAAGCTGGAAGGCTCCTTCTGGCCAGAATTCTGATAAGAATCCAAACTCTGGCTGGTTCTCCTCCACCATCAGAATTGAGCCATGTTGGGGTTTCGTAGACTGTGAATGTAATTCATTTTGGTTACTGAGGTTTAGGATTAGTGTGAGGAGATATTTTATCACACAGGTTTCAACTCAGCCAAATTTTCCTGAGAGCTCAGGAATTGTGGTCCAAACCTGGGACCTCATCCACCAAAAGCATCAATTAGGCAACTGAAACACAACCCACTAAGTCAACTTGGATTTGCCTAATGGAAATGTGAGTCAGTGTTCTCAGGGAAGCAGCAGCCAGGCCTGTGGGCCAAAGAGACTATAGGCTGCAAATGTAAGCAATGTCCATTTTATAAAAAGAAACAGAGTGAGAAGCGATTTGTTGGACAGATCAGGGCTCCCAAAAAACAAGAAAGTGGCGGTACTTAATCATTACAAATTTTCTCTGTATTTTAAAATACTTAAATCTAACATCTGAGACTTGGAAGTGTCAGTTGCATGGGAAAGATGATGGTGAGTACACTGGAAAGAGATTTTTTTCTTCATTGAAAATAAGTGTGATCATACAGTTTCTCTCTCTCTCTCGTCCTCAATGTTTATAGAGCAGGAAAGAGCAGATGATGCTTGGGGACACTGAGGAAAGTAAAGCAAATGCTGTCTTTTTTTTTTTTTTTCCCTTGGAGAACCAAAGTAGGGGTTGCTCTGTGAGAGGGAAAACATTCCATTGACAAATACAGCCCTCTGTGGCAGAAGAAGGACACTGGTGACTCCCAATGATCTGTGTATCAGCTCTGAGTCAGCTAAAGGTGTGAAGAAGATGGAATCCCAAAGAAAAGCAGAACCAAAACATGCAGAGGTTTGCTTCAGCAACTGTTTCACCAAGGAGAGAGAACATGACATTTGCATTGCTGATGTTTGGGGTGCTCTACAAATGAAGGAGTTTCTTAAAACACCAAAAGCAACCAGACCTCAAATCATAAATAATACACTGGACTAAGACCCTCAACAGGCCAGGGATGTCAATAAATTAAAGAACTTTGCATCTATTTCAGTTTGGGGCCTTTCTGTCAGGCCTTTGTTTTCTCTCCCATGAGATTACCCATCATGATAGCAGGAGTTATGGTTTGGATCTGGAATGTTTCCCAGAAGCTCATGTGTTGAAAGTTTGGTCCTTAAGGTAGCAATATTCAGAGGTAGGGCTTTGTGGAAGTGATTGGGTCATGAGGGCTCTGACCTGGTAAAAGGATTAATCCATTGATAGATTAATAACTTGATTACATCAGTGGTAGGTGGTAGGGGATGCGGCCTCATTGAAGGAAGTATGTCACTGGGGGACATACCCTGGAAGAGTGTGTTTTGTCTTTTGTCCCTGTTGCGGGTTGGTTTGGGTCCCACTCTATGCTGGAGTAAGTAGGCTATGGGGTCAGCACGCGAACCACACGTGAAGGGAATGACCAGTCAAGAACTTATGACCCCTGGAGTCTAGTGAGGCAAGGCAGTGGTTGAGCTGCTTGCGAACTCGCTTTATTACGGAAATGCCAAGTGGTTATAAATCATTATTAGCCAATCAACATTTACATGTTTAGCACAGAATCCAATCAGTTGATGCCATGGGGCACAGACACCCGGACCCCCCAATTTCTCCTTGGCAACAGCAAGTTTGCCCGGTGATTGCAAGTTGTTCAATCATTCTATGCCAGTCTGCAAAAGCGCAGACTTTTTCCTCTGACCAACTTTGCCTGTCAGCTTTGCACTAGCTGACAGCCTGCCTGCCAGCTATCCCCTTGGCTGTTGGCAGCTTGAGGAAGTGGGTTTTCTCACCTAGCCTGGCCACAAAGCTGAACACAGCACCATCCGTACAGGCTTTCCTGAAGGCTTGTGCATACATAGGTTTTCCTAATGTATTTGAACTGTTCACAGCTGTTAGGCCAAGGGCTGGGAGTCTATCCCACATGTCCCTTTATTTTTCTGTTTTCCAGCTGCCATGAGCTGAGCAGATTTCCTCCACCATGCTTTTCACCATGATGCTCTGCCTTATCTCAGGCCCAGAGCCACGAAGCCAGCTGTCCAGGGACTGAAACTTCTGAAAATGTGAGACAAAATAAATCTTTCCTCCTTTAAGTTGTTTTTTTTTTTTTTTTTCAGGTATTTGTCACAGAAATGAAAAGTCAACTAACACAGTTTGAGGGTAGAGAATATTCTAGATGAGGCATATTTAGTCATAGGTAACCTATCTTGCACTATAATTCATAAGGTGTTCTGGTAGGCACTTCTGTGCAGCATTTATCAGCACTGGGACAGGGCAGAATGAATGTCTTATAAGACATTTCCCAACTTGACCAATTGATTTTAAGACTTTAAAATTTTACACTATTGAGCCGGGCACAGTGGTGCATTCCCGTAGTCCCAGTGGCTCAGGAGGCTGAGACAGGAGGATCATGGGTTCAAAGTCACTCTCAGCAACAGCAAGGCCCTAAGCAACTCAGTGAGTCCCAGTCTCTAAATAAAATACAAAATAGGGCTGGGGATGTGGCTCAGTGGTTGAGATCCCCTGAGTTCAATCCCTAATACAAAAAAAAAAAAAAAAAAATTTACTCTATTGGCCTTTGTGCCATTGGACCAGCTTCTTAGCTTCTACCCATCTCTCCTCTCAAGTCTTATTGTTCTATCCCCAATACACAGAGCTACACCATAGCTTCTATATATTCTTGTTTAAAAGTCAAATCAAACTCTGATATGATTCCTGCAATTTATCTCATTGCCAACTGAGCCTGAGAGATGTCTTTTATTTTTCTATAAGACCAAAACAACTGCTCAATTTTGCAAACTAAATAGAAGATGTCAACAGAACAAATCGCTCAATGATTCAAAGAATTGATTATTTGATTAATTTTATTCACCAATTTTGCAGCAATTATCTGATCAACCTCTTATACTGCCATTTTGTGTCAGAGTGGAAAGAGTGAGAATGGAGATTATGTAGAGAGATGGATCTCAATCACACTATTTAATAGCTATATGGCCTTGTGGGAACATTACAACACCACTTAGCTGCAGCCTCTTCACATATGAAACGAAGATGATATTACATATCTTACAGGGCTAGTTAAATAAAATAATGACTATTAAGTACCAGACACAAAATTAATTCATCTCCTTTCTTTCCCTTACCTTCTACCAGGCCATGAATTCCTTCTACAGTAGCCTTGATAAATGAGTGTGGAACTTCTAGGAAAATTTCTCCAGGGTAAGGTTGCTCATGATACCATAGAGCTTCCCAGACAGTAAGACAAGCTTGACAAAGAATAAAAACAAATGCTGTCATTTTGATTCAAAATAGCAATTGCAAAAGTTTTCAGCACAAAAGACTTCCATAATATCTCTCTCTCTCTCTCTCTCTCTCTCTCTCTCTCTCTCTCTCTCTCTCACACACACACACACACACACACACACACACACAATGTCAATTGGCCCATCTTTTCAACAATGGATTTTTAGAATTGGATGTATATACACCTGAGAGCAGTACTCGTCTCAGTATCTGTGGAATCTGTTACCTAAGATGTTTCTAGAAACAGAGAATTGAGTACCTTTCAATAAAGCTTTTCCACATTTAAACACACTTATTCAACATTAGTACTAAAATCTGCTTGCTCATTTTAAATTTCCACTTGGTGACACAACTCTTCCCTTGGGATGAATAATTTATTCCTTAGACACATACAGCCCATCTCATACTTGAGGAAGAATCTTATAGTTCCAACAAATTTAACTCTTTACCAAATAAAATTTACTTTAACATTTCCCTCTGAGATGTTGAAACTGATTACTCTTCCTTGGTAGAGAGAAAGTCTACAAGAGAAATGAGGTGTTTGTCTAAAGGAAAACTGAGTGTTTGCTAAAATAAAGAGGTAAAAACCTGGGAGAAACTTATTACATGTTGAAGATAGGCTTAAATAAAAATTAATCTCCACTTAACTTATTCATCAAGGTTTGATGATGGATTTTCATATGTAACTTTAATTTCATGTAACACATGCATGCACACACACATCAAATATTGAAAACTGAATTGAGGTCTTTGTAGAGGACAAAAATCTAAAGTGCTTTCAAACCAAAACAGTAATACATTGATAAGATTTTCATGGAAGTTATTTCTCACAGCTGATTTTAGGTGACACTCCAAGATTGGTTATGAAGAAAAACATTAAAGCATTATCAAGTTAGGGTGATTCAAGGAATTTCACAAACTTAGGAGTGCTGCAAGGTTACTGAAAATCCAGATCTATTGCCTGCATGTTCACTAAGTGACAGTGGCATGATTAGTGAGGAGAGAGAGAATAGTGGCTCTGCTACATCCAAAGCAGGAAACGTGGAGTGAGGGTGGGTACACCATCTCCCTTAAACAGAATTAAGGTGGCTCAAAGGCTCCAGCTCTGCCTGGCTGTCTGTTGATTTATCTGAAGGCAAAGCAGAAAACTCCCTTAGGTTGCAACTTCCCCAGATACCCTTGGCAAGCACCCTTGCTTGTAGAGCCATGGCACGGCAGCTGGTCAAATGGATGAGCCTGACACCCTCAGTGTTTCCACTGCTGCATCCAGCAGCCTGTCCACCTGCTTCCCATAACATCCTCCTCACCTCTACCTGGCAGAATGCCACCCTTGGAGCTGTTATCCTGAGTTCCTACACTTCTGTGTTTACATTCATTAATGCTTAAAATTTTTTATTGTTTAAAAAATACAGATTTAAAATTAGTAAAGTAGGTATTTCACTTGAAGAAAATTGAAAATAATAATAGTAATAGTAATAATAATAATTCCAGTAAAATTTCCCTTGAAATGCATGGTCCTTAATGCTGACACTGTGGCACTGAACTTTCCCCTTCCTTTTACCTTCGGACACTTTATAGAAGAGTAAACACAAGTACACACCACTTGACATTACAAACTCTAATCAAAAATATAATATTTTCCTCTCACTTTCCCCCTACCTACAGACCAAAATAAACTTTCAATGTCTCCCGATGAACACAATGTTCAGAATTTTAGTCAAAAGAAAAATCATTCTTCTGTACATTAAAATAATAATTTGAAATATCCAACATTGTATTAGTCATCTTTCCACTGCAGTAACAAATGTCTAAATTAACCTATAAGCAGAAAACGTTTATTCTGGTTCATGGTTTCAGTCCATGGTCACTTGGCACTATTGCTTTTGGGCTGGGGTGAGGCAATAGGTCATGGAAGGAGTGTGTGTCAGAAGAGGCTGTTCACCCTACAGTGGCAAGCAAGAAATGAGAAAGAATAATACCCACCAACGACCTAACCTCCTACCACTACGTCACACCTCCTAAAGATTTCACTTCATCCCAGTAGTGCTGTGGGTTGAGGGACCAAGTCTTACTCCTGGGCCTTTAGGCGATGCTAATCCAAAGTATAATAAACATTAATTTTTATGTACTGGGCATTGTTCTAAAAAAATTGTATTGGGGTAATAAATTCTATTATGATTTGGATATAAAGTGTCCCCCAAAGACTCAAAGCCTGGTTCCCAATGCGAGAACATTCAGAGATGGAGATTTGGGAAGAGATTGGGTCATGAGGACTCTGACCTCATCAATCCATTGAGGGATTCATATATGAATGAACTATTGGGAGGTTGTGGAAAATGTAAGAGGTAAAATTTAATTAGAACAGCCTGGAAGGGTTTCACCAGGAAAGACCTGAAGGAAGTGAGGGATCCAGTCAAGGAAATTGAAATTTGAAGCAGAGGGACGGCAAGTGCAAAGGATTTGAGGCAACAATGTGAAACAGGAAGGACGAGGTTGGTGTAGCTGAAGCAGAGGAAGCCAGGAAGATGGGAAAGAGATACGTGGTCAAGAAAGGCAAAATTGGTGGTTGAATGAGATGGATATCATTATCCTAAATGCAGGATTGAAGATCTGAATGGTACTTATATACTTTGTATACAAGCAGTTGTATGTAAAAAGATACTATACTTGTGCATGATGAATAAGTAAATAAATAATAAAAAAATTAAAAAAAAAAAAAAAAAGAAAGGCAGGTCATGTGGGCTGGTGGCTCCCAGGAAGGGTTTTGGCTTTACTTCTGAACGAAATGGAAAGCCTGGGAGAGTTTTAAGCAGAGACATAATAAACTGATTCTGTTTTAACAGGATCACTCTAACTACTATGTTAAAAATAATGCCTGAGAAGAAAAAAAAAAAAAAAAAAAGTAAAGTAAAGAAATGCCTGGGGCATTATGAAAAGCCCCCAGGTATAAGGCAGTGGGATAATCCAGGTGAGATAGGGTGGCTTGGAGCAAGGGAGGGGCTTGATAGGTATCATAAAGATGTCAAATTCCACATAGCTTTAGATGGTAGTCACCTGATTTCCTATCAGATCAGATATGGAATAAGAAAGAAAGAGAAGATGTTAGGATGATATCTTAACTTTCAATTTAAGAATGTTGGTGGGAGTGATTAGAAGAATGAGTTTTCCATTCATAGAGATGGGAAAAGCTGTAAGCATTTAAAAGCAAAAAGATACCAGGAGTTAAGTTTTGGACATTTTAAAGGTAAAAACACATTCAGTACATATTTTTTCTTTGTCCTTTGACATGGAAGATACTTTCCTTTTCTTACACACACATACACACACACACACACACACACACACACACACACACGTTTTCTACAACTTTCTACCACCTAGAATCAAGTCTTGGGAGCCTTTGATTCATGATAAAATCCATGCCCTGCTGAATGAGTCAGTTCAGGAGGTCTGGTTGCAGTGGTTCTATTCCTTGGGCACAATGATTCCTGCTTAGGCCAGGTGAAGAGTAAGCTGAAATTTCTTTAACACTCAGCAGAACATTTCCTGGTTGTTTGTTATTAGTGTAAAAACAACTAGGATGTCAAATCCCAGAAAACCAGATGACAGCTAGAGAAAATGAAAATTTTCTGATTATTAACTCTGGACTATTTGTGACTTCCCCCAAACGTGTAGTGATATCACAAATGGAAGAGACAGAGACAGTCTACAAAACAGGCATTGCTAAAAATTTTTGCCAAGAAATCATTAGGTATTATTGTAAGAGATATAGTCGATAGTGCAAGTCTTTCTTTATTGACTTAATCAATCATTCATTCAACACACAGTTTTGGAGAACTTATTAAATGGCCGGCACTGTGATACAAAAAGTGAATATCGTGCCCGGTGTTGTGGCGCACACCTGTAATCCCAGTGTCTCTGGAGGATGAAGCAGGAGGATGGCGAGTTCAAAGCCAGCCTCAGCAAAAGCGAGGTGCTAAGCAACTCAGTGAGACCCTGTCTCTAAATAAAATACAAAATAGGGCTGGGGATGTGGCTTAGTAGTTGAGTGCCCTTGAGTTCAATCCCCAGTACCAAAAAAAAAAAAAAAAAAATTGTGGCCAGATCTTTGTTTCAAAGAACTCAAGCCAGTAGCAGAGAGGGGATGCAACAGACAATATGATGCATGGTCAGAGATAGATGTGAATCTCTGATGGGGAAAGAAAGGCAAGAAGAGTTCTTCAGGCTGAGAGAGGAAGAGATACTTGAACCGAGTTATAGAGGGTGAGTGGAAAGTTCCTTGTCAGGTCAAGGGGAAAGGAAGTGAGGGAGAGCACATTTCTGTCCAATGGAACAACTTGAAGAAAGGGTGACGCTGAGGACACACTTGCAAGCCCGCACACTTGTCCTCAGGAATGAGGCACAGGGGACAATGGAGAAAGGCTGAGAGAGGAGACTGACAAGGTGGCAGAGGCCCACCCTCAAAAGCTCCAACTTGCAAGTAGTTTGGAGCAAAGAGCACCACTGGAATCTTTTAAGTGAGGAAGTGGCATGATAACATTTTCCCTTTAGAAAAAGCACTTTTGGATAGGGACAAGGAGACACACAGGATGTTGAACACGTGTAAGGCCTTCAGAATGCCAAAATAGTTCTACATGTTTTTTGACCAAAATATTCTGTAGGCTAATTTAGATAGTTCTGCTTAGCAAATTGATCCTTGTGGACATGTAGACTTGCAGAGCTGCAGTTTCCTATTAGCACTTTGACTATTGACTGTTTTCACTGTACTGAGTCAAAGTTGAATGAAAAACTTTTAAATGTCTGATCGTACCCTAAGTAAAATGAACATGAAAGACAAAATGTTTTGAAAATCTACTTGTTATGGTGGATGTCCCCAAGGACCATGTGTTAAGGGATTGGTCTCCAGCTGGTGACACAATTGGGAGGTGGTAGAATCTTTAAGAGGTGGATCTAGTAGGAGAAATTCCAGTCATTAGGAGCATACCTTACCTTTGAAGGGGATATTGAGACCCTGACCCTTTCCTGTCTTTTTGCTTCAGTTCCTAGCTGCCATAAGGTGAGTAGCTTTCCCATTGTGACATACTGTCTCCTCATGGGACTAAAAGCAATGGGCCAACTGACTATAAATTAAAACCTCTGACACTGTGAAGCAAAATAAACCTTTCCTTTTTTTAAGTTGATTATCTCAGGTGTTTTGTTACAAAAATGGAAATCTGATTAATAGTGCTCTATTACAGTGTTTCTTTGATTCTAGAAGTAGTTCAATATAACTTTATCTATTTCATTGCTTAAATTCACTTCAAGGGATTTATATTTAGAAAAGGTTTATATTATTAATAAAAACAAAAATGAAGGGAAATTCAGGTTCCCACTTAAAATTACAAGTATCTTTTAGGTATAGCAAGGTCATTAGAACAAATTCATGTTAAAAGGATTGGCTTGGAAAATACTGGGTGAATGTATAGGATATTTCAAAGAAATGGGAAAAAAATTCGTTTATCATAAAAGGCACTCTAAGATTTTAAACATGTCAGAAAGATTGCTAAATATAGTAATAAACTCAGTGGTTATTCTGAGGAGATATAAATAAATGATTAGGAAAGAAGAAAACAAGCGAAACTGTTTAGATGCATGAGACTTTCCAGAGTTTCTGATTTGATGACTTTTCTCCCAAAGAAACTATTAGTCTTCCAAGTTGTGTTGGTGCTAGACTCTGCCCTTGATAGGTCCTCCCATCACCCACCAGTGGTGGGATTCAGATTGATAGAGCTGCCACTCAGAGGAGATGAGAAACAAATCCAGACATCAGGCATCATTTCTTTTTAATTATCACCGAATCAAAATTATTCTCCCTGCTATTGTTTCCTAAATTTAAATATCTTAAAAAGAATGTATGGGTCATGCAGGCAAAGAACTAGGAAGAGTTTACTGAGTAAATTATATATGTCATTAAGACTATAAGAAAAAGTATATTAATTACTTTTAACGTATCTTTAAAAAAACAATGAAAATATTAATATTAGCCAAATGTCTTTACTACTTACCTTCTCAATGCATACATGTGAATTACTTTGTTTACTTTTTCTCACAGAATCTTCTGTACTAATTTGGAAGAAGACATGACCAGTCTGGGAGGTGAAGGACTTGTCCAAGGACAGAAGGTTTTCATAAGGCAAAACTGAGATCCACAAGGCCTTCCTGTGCTCAATATAACATTTGGCCTGCGGACTGTTATGCTAATATTGTAGGTCTCCTTGAACAATATTGTTAATACTTTGTAAATGAGTCATATCACTATATGTTCTTGAAAGTGATACCACTGTTTTCATTTAAAAATGAATGTAATCTGGAATTTTCACCACTTCAGACTATTCTATTTAATTATTTAGAATTCGCATGACTCTACCATAAAATTCACACACGCTAGCCAAAACACAGAAAGAAAAATAAATGAATTCCATAAAAGCAGTCCAAAAATTAGTGTTATCTTGTTTTTCTTTAAATTGTGTTCCATTGGTTCTAATAGCCAAAGGATTCAATTGCCCAAATACACAGAGTGCAGCTTGAAACCTTTTAAATAGAGACTAAGGTAGACAGGACTCCTGCTCCCTAAAGTTGAAAATGGAAAGTTCCACACAGGCACATAACGAAGAAAAGAACATGGCCCTATACCCTGGTGCAAGAGGAAGGTGTGTAGAACAATCACTACACCAGCAAGTACACAAATGATCACGAAGGTTACCACCTTCTCTGAGGTTCTCAATGCCAAGAGCACTGTACGAAAAAGAACAGCAGCTATCAGTCAGATCAGGGAGGATCTAAGAAGAAAAGAGAGAGCGGACCTTTCCCAGTAAAGAGATAGCTGGACCAAGCCTGAGAATGGCTCAGAGGATAAGGCCAGGGGTCTGTGAGAAGGGTCACATGAGGCAAAGGCTGAGGGGCTAGGTTTGGAGGACAAGGAAGGGAAGAGATTCAAATGGACACCAGGGATCAGATAGAGAGCCCCATCCTAGGGCCCCAGCAGCCTGGCCTAGATAGAGGAGACCCAACAGAAAGGTGCAGCAGATTTCAAATGGTAAGAGAGCAGATGCTGGTGGCACTGGCCAGGCTCCATCCCCTAGGCAGTCAGGGTCCAAGGGAGGATAGCGGCCAGTAAGAAGAAAGTGGCCATAGTCAGGTCTGGAAGCAAATCATTAGAAGATAAATCCCTTTATCCACATAATGACTGACACTTCAAATGAAAAGGACAGAGTTCCAATCTGTGATATGAGAAGCCCCTTCTCTCTTTTACTTCAGATTTGTATGCAACAACTCTAAACATAAAGTAGAGCCAGGCATGGTGGCGCACACCTGTAATCCCAGCACTTGGGAGGCTGAGGCAGGAGGATTACGAGTTCAAAGCCAGCCTCAGCAATGGTGAGGCACTTAGCAACTCAGTGAGACCCTGTCTCTAATAAAATACAAAAAAGGGATGGGGATGTGGCCCAGTGGTTGAGTGCCCCTGAGTTTAATCCCCGGTACCAAACCAAACCAAACCAAACAAAACAAAAAAAACATAAAGTAGAAGCAAAAGTAGAGATAGAAAGAAAATGTGGTAAAGGGGAACAAAGTTTAGTAGTAAAAACTAATATGAAATACACTCACTACATATTTTAGTCTCTTCACTGTGTTCTTAGGTAATGTTCTCTGTCTATTCTGATGAGAGAAATATATTCAGACTTGATCTCCAAAACATCACTATTAATAATTTTTTAAATTTTGTGTCTTTATAAAAGCTCATGAATTCTGTCTGTGCAATATTTTTCCTTGTTCCCATATTATATGGTAGAGAATCTTTCATTTGCAGATTTGCAGTGGTTACTGGCTAAGGATCTAGAGTCATACAAGCCTTGTTTCAAATTCTGGGCCCACTGCTTGCAAGCTGTGGGATGTTGAGGGAGGTATTTAATGTCTTTAAACCTCAATTTCCTCATTTGTTAAAAGGGAATGATAATATTAACCTATATGGTTCTGTTATTGTTTGATAAAATAAAACAACATTATGCAAAGTATTTAACATAGTGCAGGCAAACAATACTCAAAGAATATTAAAGATTATAGGTTTTTATATATGCTTTCCCTCCAGATAGATTTCAAGTTTCTTAAATACCCCCAGATATTATAAGGATAGAGGTAAGTAAGATCAATGGAGTAGAAGGAGATTGAGGAGGATAGAGGAGGGACATGAAAAGGGAGTAAATGAGAACAAATTTGACAAAATTATACTATGTGCATGTGTAAATACACTAGGGTGTACATCTGCAAAGTACCAATTAAAAAGAAATGGGAAAAAATTTTAAAAATTAAAAAGTAACAGAACCCCAACAAAGTACTAAATGTTATTTTCCACAATCATTGGGGATTGAAAAGTTTTTTAAAAAGTATTGTAATATAGTGACTATGACAAAGGCACCCCAGCAATCCAGGTAGGAATTACATTGTTCTATTTATCAACACTAATTTAATTTCTTGACTGAACAGATTGTTGGTTTGTGAAAGAAGTGACTTAGAAACTACTCCTGTTATTAAGTTGATAGGAATTACATCTTTAGCAAAGCTTGCAAAGGTGTGGTAATGTTGGTGTCATTCATACTAATGGTGATTTTCCCTTATTATGTTTCATTTTTACAAGTTTATTGTAGAAGGTTTTTCATAGAACTCAGGACCTGCTAATAAATTCAAGACTTTTTATGTCAATAAAGTCAGTTTTTAACAACAGCATCAGATTTTGAATATATACATCATTTGAATCTCACTCTTTAATGTATAATGGATACCTCTCTGTGGACTTCTTAGGACTCTATTAAATCTTTGTGAGCCTTGCCACAATGGTTTGGTTCAGTATTCCTCCACTACCGAATACATTAAAAAACAAAACGAAACACTCTCATACATGGGAGAGTTCATAAAATCCAGTCTGAGAAAGACAGTCAGCAATCTGTGCAAGTCACATCCTGAACTTTTTGTTTTATGGGCTTTCCCAGAATATTGGGTCAATGTTAACAGAGAAACCATACATCAATTTCAGAACGGAAGAGGTCAGTTAGTCTATGGGAGAAGAGAGCCCAGACTACTGCCCACACTTCTGTGAAACACTGAGTTTATTAAGTCTGCTGTTGCTAACTAGGATCATATGGCTGATAAAAATCATAGGGCTCTAACATATGTATAGTCAACCCTGTGGAGTCATTGCTAAATAGGCCTATAAAGGTCTTTTTTTTTTTTTTGCATGAAGTTCAAATGCAATGACACAAAAAAGGGAGGCATTTGTAAACACATACTCTTTTGCTTTCCAGGCAATGTATTATTTTCATTTTTTTCCCAAACTGCAATGAAGTAATTTGAAGACCTACATGAGAATAGTTGTCCTTATTTTCCTTGCTTGTTATTCAGAATTATTTCATATTCTTACTCAGTACTCTTAACTATATTTTTCAAAGCAAAATCCTCTAGCTCTTGAAGTAAAAAATGTTCTTAAAGGAAATAGGTGCTCAGAGAATTTTAAATGATCTTCCCAAAGTCCCATAATGAGAAGTAGTTTCTATGTCTAGTGCTTATGCCGGGCCATGCAGCCTGACTTCAAATAGCAAAGGAATTATAGTGTCCCCACACTCTGGACTCTCAAAAACCTGATATCTCACCCCTCTTGCCTTCTTTCAAGGATTTTTCTCCACTTTTTTTTTCTTTTTTTTTTTTTTTTTTGTGAGCACTTCATATTCTAAGGTAATTGGACAAAATTCAAGCAATTTGAGAACATTTCACTAATATGAATGAAAACATGATTTCTGACACAGTTATGGTATAAAAGTGCAGATATCCCAATGGCAAAAGGTATGAACAAAGTAAGTGAACCCCCCAGACTACATAAACTCTACTCTCCAGCATAGGATCCAGTCAGAAGCAAGAGATAAACAACATGTATAATGTTTAACACAGCAGTCCAAAGGGGGACAAAGAAGACAGATCCTGGATGGGGTTCAGGGAAGGTTTCTTTGAATTGATGACACTAACCCAAAGGATGAGTAAAAGTGGGGACTGGGTTGGGTGGGAGGAAGCACCACTATTTCAATAACCAGGTTTGCCTTTTCTTCCACCACCCACTAGCTCTAAGTCATGGGCAAGCTACACAATGCACAAGTATCAGTATTCTTATCTACAATTGGTGACATTCATAGTAACTGCCCAAGTTCTTATGAAAGCATCAGATGCATGGTAAATGTTGTATAAATTTCAGTAAGGATGTTGGTGATGATGCTAGAATCATGTTTTCAAAGAACAAAAGGTAAAAAGAATGCAGTATGTTGCAGAATGTTACAGGAGAGGCACATAGTCTAGAACAATGGGATCAAAGGGATGGATTTACTTGAACTGAACTGTACTCTATTCTCCCAGCTGTCGGATAGATGAGAACTGCACATCACTCTAGCTAATACAAAGGTCTGTTTCCCCTTCTCTTCATCTTCACTAAGGTACTCAAGGCAGTTCAACAAATAGTTGATGGTGGGTTTATGGCAGCCTTCATTAGAAAGCATGTGCAGATTTAGGAAAGTCATTAAAAGAGGAGGAAAAAAATAAGTTAAGAGAAAGCCATAGTGGAGTCCATGGAGCAGCAGTGGGGATGGGCAGCTGGTGCTGACAACAGAGTTTGGACTTGGGTTTAGGTAGCTGAGAGGAGTCCTAGCAAGTTCCAGGGCCACTGACCCACATGATCTTCCTTGAGGGACACCATTTAAATGATCTGAAGATGTAGGGCTCAGAAAACTGAGGCTGGCAACTTAAGGATGATCCACCTATATGGACTATCCACAGGTGAGTGAAACCCAACCCTGCCTGGGTCCTGAATCTTGGGGCCATCCCATAAGTGGGATCTTGAGTCTACAGGGGCCTCAAGGCCCAAGAGTTTGCTATACCAAACTGGTAATAATTACCTGTGGCACAGGTATGTCAATTTACTAACAAAAGCTGGCTTTGCTTCTAACATAGAGGAGTAAGCAGTCTATAAACAGAAGGGGAATAACTTTTTTTCCAGGTGTTACAGCAAACTTCAGGTAGAATTTTCCCCAGTAGGCAAACATGTTACCCTCAAAAGTCTCAGGGCCATGGTGATTGTCCTTTGTCAAGACAGGATGACAAGTCCAAATTACTTAAACAATTATTCTTTCCTTGAAATCAGCAAGAATCCAAAATTCTGAAAAAGCTACCTGTGTTTGAAATACCAATGCTCTTGCATCCTTTGTTAATTGTATGCATGGAAGGCCCTGAAACCCTCAAAAAATCTGTGGACAGCAGGCAAAGCACATCTGCTGACTACCTCTGTTCACACCAGACAGATGGGAATTTAGAAATCCCTCTGCCTTCTGTTATCCCCTTTCCCTCCATGCCTCTTAGAAAGTTGTATTGACTTCCCAATCCTAATTAATTTCAAACTTAAGACAGACTTCTACCTCAACTTGCCCCCATAATAGAATTTGGTGCTTGCTGGCCTTCAGGTATTGTATTGAGCACTATTCATTTAAGGAACAAGATGTGTTTGCATTATGACCCAGTGCATTACAGAAAAGTCTTTATTAATCACTCCATGGTGCCATAAAATGACAGCCATTTGGTTCCCAAAAGCGAAAACTCCAAACCAAGAACCTTAATATAGTGGTGCATATAAAATTGTAATGGCAAAATGGCAAGTCCTTGGTGCATTTAGAGGATCATAAGAGGATAAAAAGCGCTTCTAGTGCCTCTCTAATTGTTTTTAAATTTTTATTTATGGTGATATTAAGCAGCTCCCTAAAAGCTCCAGCCACTTAAATTATGGTGATTCTTTCTGAAGGCTTTTAACTGTAAGGAAATTGGGAATTAGTTCCCTTTTTGAGGAGACATAGGTGCCTGAGTATTTCCTAACAGATGGTATTCTTCCAGACTTGCTGAGTGGATGACTTACCAGTGGTTTGCAGATGTTAGCATGCTTTAGGATCTCCTGAAGGACTTTTTAGAACTCAGATTGCTGGGCCCTACCCCTCAGACTCCTAATTAATAGGGCTGGGGTGGAGCCTGAGAATGGGCATTTTAACAAGTTCTTAAATGATGTTGACACTGCTGGTCTAGTGAACATATTTTGAAAACTATTGCTATAGAATATACTTAAGCTAAATTCTCCCGGCTTTCTGTCATTGTTGGATAGGGTTTAAAATGATGTGAATCCTCTGCTATCAACTGGATCTAAAATGTCCCCTTAAAGCTAATATGTAACAGGCATGATCTCCACCTTGGAGCTATTGGGTGGTTGTAGAACCTTCAAGAGGTGGAGACTAGTGGGAAGAAGTTAGGTCATTGAGAGTGTGCCCTTGAAGTCATATTGGGTCCCAGAACTCTACTCTCCCTCTATGTTTGCTTCCCATACACCATGAGGTAAGTAGCTTCCTCCCTAATGTGCTCCTTCCATGATGTGCTGCCTCACTACAGCCCCAAAGCAACAGGGCCAACTAGCCATGGACTGAAACCTCCAAATTGTGAGCCAAAACAAACCTGTCCACTGTATAAGTTGATTATCTCAGATATTTTGTTATAGTAATATAAAGCTAACTAACACAGTCCTCTAAGAACCACCCTCAGTCTCTCTCTCATGTTGATTCAAGGGAGAAAATAACAATCCTATCCTCATATCCCATCCTCACACTATGCTTTCCAAATTTATGTAGATTAGATGCTGCTCATGGTGAAACAATATTAAGACTGTTCATTCCTAGTATAGTCAAGGAGTGAGATCTAATATAAACACAGGGCTAAGCCAGATAATTGCATGATAATGTGAACCCAGCCAAAATGTTCCTGGATTACTCAGGAAAATTAGAAAATGATTACATTTATTTTTTAAGAAAATCTAGTGGTCCCTTCTGCCATCCAAAACTCTACACCTACATTCATTCCATTTTAACATAAGAAAGGAATAACCATGTGATTTCAGGAATGAAGTTGAAATAAAAGGGGTTATCTTTATGTCTGAACTCCAATATCACTTAGTTTCATTTCAGGCTATTGTCGTCTATCAATGACTTATGATTCTTTCCAAAGGAATTTTTATTGTGTATGAGCACTTCTGATATATTATATTTAGGATGTTCCATTAGGATAATTTCTTTATATTTGTTCATTTCTAGTCTTGAATAATTGTTGTAACTTGCTTTCTACACTGTTTTCTCTCAACTTTTTTACATTTTCTCTGAAATAATTTCAAACATACAAAAATACCATGAATAGTAGATACCAAGAACTCCCATATAATCTACACCAAATTAGCAAATCATTCATATTTTACCAAAACATCTCTTAATATATGATTAATTGCTCTATGTATTCTATAGAAGATAGATTTTTTTTTTTCTGAACCATTCAAGAATAAGTAGCCCTACTAGTCTTTTAAAATTTTAGGGTTTATTTCTAAAAGCTAAGTGTATTCTCCTATTTGGGCATAGGATAACTATCAGCATCAGAAAATGAACATTAGGGACCAAATTATGTGCATGTATGATTATGATTATGTTATATATGATGAACCCCACTATTATATGTAATTATAATGCATGAATAAAAACGCAATTAAAAAACAACAAAAATAAATGAACATGATAGCAATTTTCAGCAAATTCTCAAGACTCCATTCCAATTTTACTATTGTTTCAACAATGTTCCTTGTACATTGAGGAACCAATACATGATTTCCTGTTGTGTTTAGTTGCCATGTCTTTTTAGCCTCCTTCAACTTGAAATATGCTTTAGCTCTTCTTGTTCTCTATAAACTTGATCTTTTTAAAGAGTTTTATAGTTTTCCACCTGAACTTGTTTGAGCTTTCCTCATCATCATAAGCAGGTTGTGCTTTATGTCAGGAACATCATAGTAGTGATGCTGTGTCCTTGAGACATTATATAAGGTGTGACATCAATTTGTCCATGGGGTGTCCTGGTAGCCTTGGCCAGTTGGTTAAGATGTCAGCCATTTTTTTGTAATATTTATTAATAAATTATTAACAAGTGTTTGATGGAACAGACTTCAATGGTATTAATGTCCTGATCTTCACCAAACTATCACTAAGTTAGTTTCAGCACCCCTCATTACTTTACATCTGAATTGTTATAATTATGCTTACCAAATAATAATTTCCTAATTCCATCATTTGCTCTACCAAAAGGTAGAACTTTTCCTTCTCTTCCATTTTTCTATTTATCTATCTACCTACCTACCCTTTTTTTTTTTTTTTTTTTTTTTTTTTTTGTGGTACCAGGGATTGAACTCAGGGGCCCTCGACCACTGGGTTACATCCCTAGCTCTTTTTTTTTTGTATTTTTATTAGAGACAGGGTCTCACTGAGTTGCTAAGTGCCTCGCCATTGCTGAGGCTGGCTTTGAACTCACGATCCTCCTGCCTCAGCCTCCCACAGTGCTGGGATTACAGGCATGCGCCACCGCGCCCGGCTCCTACCTACCCTTTAATGGAAAATGTTTTTCTATTTTATTAAATGGTTTATAATCTCTTACTCTCATTACTCATTCTTTTTGGTGCTCATAATTGTGTTAGATTTGGCAAGTAGGGACTCATTCAAGCTGCCTTCTGTGTCATGATTTGAATACCATCTTACTGTCTAGCTCAAGAACATATTCTAGGTTTATCTTGCATTTTCTTGACATTTCTCTAAGGATCCTGGTTCTTCTTAGTGAAACAAGATCTAGATGATAGATTTGTTCATTTAAACATATTGCTTATATGAACTGAACATTTTTAATCTCTCCAACTTTATATGTTGAAGTTCTAACCTTCCTTTTGGCTGTATTTGGAGATCGTATCTGTAAATGGTGGTTGGCTGAAGTCCTGAGGACAGGGCCCTGACTGGAAGGGATTGGAGTCTTAATAGAGACCAGAGAACATACTCTGTCTCTTTTTCTGAACACATGCATGAAACAAAGTCATAGATAGGATATGGTGAGAAGGATATAGTGAGAAGGCAGCCATCTGTAAGCCAGGAAGAAAACCCTCCCCAGAAGCCAACCATGCTGGAACGTTGATCTCAGACTTAAAGCTTTCAGAACAGGAAGAAAATAAATTTTTGCTGTTTGAGTCACCTAGGCTCTGGTATTTTGTTATGACATCCCAAGCGACTGGTATCTTATCTTATATATATATAACTACATTGAAGAAAACAACTTGTGAGTTTCCATCAATATGATAAATTCTAATCTAGGAATTATTTTAACCTTCTTCCTTTCCTTATTTATAACTTTTTCCCCTGTTGTCCTCCATATATTTAATTATTTGTTCAGTGCCCTTGTATATAACCAATCTGCCAACCACATGGGCCAAATCTTCAGGGCTGTCTTTTCTGACCAAGCAAGTGACTGGTTATCTCTTTGTACCTGATCTATTCAACCATATCAACCGAATCCTCAGCCCCAGAAGGAGGATTCATCTTTAAATATATGACTTTTACATTTTAAGTTTTTGAAACTTTTTCATAAGAGTCCAAGCTTAGAATAATATACAAACTGCAAAAGTCATGTTTTTTGTCCAATAATGAGATAACCCAATGTTTTGTTGTTTTTGTTGTTGGGAGCAGTTCTGCTAGTTAGATAAGTTTGGGTAAATGGTAAGTGATGATGGAAAATATATTTATGTTTTATAAAATGTCTATATTTGGTCATTTTAGTTTGACACTGAGTATCAGTTTTTAAAAACCAAGTGAAAACTAAAATTGAGTAAACCAAGGTAAATAAATTAGATAGGGAAGTTAAATAAATAAATAAGACAGGAAAGTTAAGATATATAAAAATTGGAGAGTATCCATAGTCAGAAGAAATGGTAATTTTTTAAAAAGGCTATTAAATGGTGAAGGAAGTAGTGACTCAAGAGATGAAAAATAACAATGCCTCTTTCAAAGTGGTTATCAAAACTCTCTTACCAGGCACAGAAAAATTAGGTCCTTCTTATTAACAGTGAATCAGTTGTGAAATCTGATGTAAATCTCATGCAGAATAAGTAGGCAAATAGAGCTGGGGGAAACCCATTTCATGAAGTATAATGACACATGTTATCTATTCTGTGTACCTGAGAGTATAAAGCGATTAAGATAATACCAAGCCAGGTACGGTGGTGCACGCCTGTAATCCCAGCACTTGGGAGGCTGAGGCAAGTTCAAAGCCAGCCTCAGCAATGGCGAGGCACTTAGCAACTCAGTGAGACCCTATCTCTAATAAAATACAAAAAAGGGCTGGGGATGTGGCCCAGTGGTCGAGTGCCCCTGAGTTCAATCCCCGGTACAAAAAAACACAACAAAACAAAAAAAAACTACCAATATGAATCTCATGCTCTGGGATAAACAGGATTTTTCCTAATCATTATTTTGTCCCTCTCTAAGGTTTCCTATGCAATATATGCAACTGAATGCATAAGTGCCATTATATAAACTACAGTACTAAGGACTGGTCCCAAGATTTAAAGTCCACAATGTAAATATACATTTAAAATTCAACTTAGCATTCTAACCAAATCTTGACTTCTTTTTAAAATATTTGCCTCCTCCATGGATCAAGTCATTAAACTGACTTCTACAAATAAATTTTTAAACACCCTTCTTCATCTCAGAAAGCCACGATTTTCTCAAAAGTATTTAATTTGAAGATATAAGGTGTGTGTGTGACAATTCAATTTACATAATTAAAATGAGTAATGTTTTATAAAATAAGGGCTAGAAAAGAAATTTAAAACAATGATCACTCCTTGAGGAATTTACAGTCCATTTGGAAAATAAGAAATGGCTATGAAGTAGAAAATGAGCAGCATAATGAAATATCAAGCTAAAACTGCTCTGAAACACAAAGTATATTTTAAAAAATCATCAGAAATATAATAACACCCCCGAAAAGCAAAGCATTAGAAGTGTCATGTGATCACTCTCAGAGCAGGAGTTTTTATTAGGAAATCTAGAGGAAATGAAAATAAAAAATTTTAAGCTGAAAACTTATTTTGCTGATTTTCAAGAAGATGTGCTGTTACTTATGACAAAATTCATGAAATAATCAAATAGGAAAAGATATTGAAAAATATTGATTCTGACAGTAGCCTTCAACCTTTTAATAACCAATAATTCATTTTACAAATTCCTGTGATCCTATGGCTAACTATAATTTCTCATTTGCAGAAAAAGTAATTGTTATCATCCCAAAGTGATTCCTTTTTAATTCTGCAAAAGCATTGAATTTTCACAGTTCAGTTAAACTGAGCAGCTTATTGAGGAATGAACTCCAATTTTATTGTATTTTTTGAAATAACAAAAATAACTTAAGGATTCTGATTGTTTATGGACTCTTAGAAGTTGGAACCCTTCATCTATTTTAATACATGCATATTGCTGTTAAAGAAGTAAGAGAAGTTAAGTTATTTAGCTATGTTCACAGTCATTGATGACAGTTCTGAACTAGATCTCAGGTCTCAATATTCATCCAGAAACCTTTCCTTGATCTTCCCTCTTAATTGGGAACTTTATCCTATTCTAATGTATTAGTCAGTTTGCTGTTACTGTGACAAAATCCTGAGAAAAACTAACTTACAGCAGGAAAGATATGCATCACTATTTCAGAGGTTTTACTCCATGGTCATTTGACCCCATCAGTGTGGGCTTGTGGGGAGGCAGTACATCATGGCAGAGTGGGTGTGGCAGAGCAGATCTGTTCACCTCATCGTAGCCAGGAAGCAGAGAGAGGGAGAGAGAGTGCATGCCAAGAGCCAGAGATATATACAGTCCCCAAGGACATATGCCCAAGGACCTGCTGCCTCAATTAGATGCACCTCCTACATTTTCCACCACCAACTGGAGCACTCAGGATTCAATCACTTCTCAAGAGCCCACCTCTGAACTGTGTTGCATTGCCAACCAGGCCTTCAACGTGAGCTTTTGGGGGACATTTCAAATCCATACCATAACATCTAAGTTGTATTATTTTCCTTTTTTTTCCCCATTCATTAATACTTCCCCCAATAAGAGTTTAAGCTTTGTGAGAAAAAGGAATGTCATTTACTTTCTTGAATACTACTAATAGCACTATGTGTGAATTGCCCTTTACCAATAGACTCAGTACTAAAAGTTTTGAAGATGTTTCTCATTAAATTCCAACAATTTCTGAGATTATAGCTTGATGGTAGAGCTCTGGCCTAGCATGTGTGAGACCCTAGGTTCAATCCCCAGCACTGTTAAAAAATAAGAAAATAAATCCTAATGACCCTTTGAGATAATATTATTAGTCTTTCTTTACAGATGTGTAATCTGAGCTTTATGAAGTTTCAGTAATTTGCCTACAATCACACAGCTAGTAAGTAGCAGAACAGAGATCCAAACTTGGCCTTCTGCTAAGCCTTTGTTCTGTCCAGCAGCTAGTTCTGTAGTTCATTCACTATAAGATTTCTACATTCCAAAACCGAGCCAGAGGGCTGAGTCAGGTGTTTTCTTATTTTTGTTTTTGGGGTTCCAGGTTTTTAGAAAGACATGTTAACTGAAGAAAACCATGGGCATTTGTTTTCTGAAGTTAAAAGAATACTACAGAATAATATACTATCAAAGAAAATCTACAAAAGACTCTAAGGCAGTTACAAATATATCAAATTAGAGAATTTGTTAAACTTTGATTTCACCAATGATTTCATTTTATCAATCTTGCCCTTTACAGAGCATTTTTCTAGAAGCAATAATTTCCCTTTTTGCTTGGAATGCTTCTCATCTGCAAAGCTTTAAGGGTAATATTGAGCATTTTAAATAAACAGGTCATTCTCCAGAAATATGAAAGAATAACAAGTCAGGAACAAAGAGGCCAGCCCAGGACCTGGGGACCACGTTAAAAAGACATAACTGCAGAGACACCTGCTCCCTTGCTTTTAGGCAGCTTTGTAACTTTGGTTGTCATCGAAATGTTTGTAAAGGCAGGACTTGGGAAAACAGAAGACACCAAATCTGTGCAGAAAGAAGAGAACACTTTGTGAACACAGGCTTGTTGAGTAAGAGGAAGTGCAAGTGGAGATACATCATGCCTTCTTGTATTTAATTGATGGCAGGAAATTTAATCCTGAGACAACTTGAACTGGAGCTGACTCCCTGTTCCTGCAGGCTTGGCAGTCCTCTGTCCTGTCCTGAGATGTGCTCTGGAAAGGGAGGTGTTTCAGGGAAGAAGGGTCACCTTGACCTTCCCTGCCAGGAGTTGCCATTAGCAGGAGAAAAGCCAGAAACTCCAAATGACTTTCTCACAATTATGGATGTAGCCTCAGAGGCAGACCTTGCCTCTTCTTTCCTTTCTTTTACTTTATATATGCCACTTGGGTAGGGGTTTTACCCTTAGCCATGCATTAAAATCCTTCCAGAAAATTTAATTTGATTGGTCTGGAATGGGGCCTGAGCAACAGTACTTTTAAGTTCCCCAGTTGGTCCTAACACACGCCCCCAAGAGTCCTTCGAACTGCTTTCAATATTTCAAAGACTCTAATTACAGACATGTACATTACCCATGATATACTTCCACAAGGTTAATAGTAAGTTTCTTCAGTCTTGACTGGAACTGTATCAACAGCTTGTAGGAACAGCTTATCGTTTTCTGATGAGAGATTGTGGCCATCAGAGTTCCTAAAATAAAATAAAAATGGAAAATTATTAGTTTGTAAACACAGTTTTAAAAGTAGACAAATTTTTCAAAATCTAGTGCATCATGGGAGAAAATAAAAGGATACTTCCATGTGTAAAGGTTGAGAAGCAATCTGATAAAGTTAGTTTTTAAGCTGGTATTGAAATTAGCTTTTAGCCTTTGAACACACAAGAAGAGATAAATATAAAGCATACCACAAAGTCGCTGGGTGGCAGGAGGAAAGCAGCAAGGGTCTTTTGTTTAATTTTATTTGCAGATAATGTGCACCCAGATTGCTACTAGGAAAGGGGAAGATGATGATCTTTGTCTCTGAATTCATGGGCATCCATGCTGTAGGCAGGATTACAATATCTCCCCATCATCCCATCTTTCTTCTGTCAATCCATTTAGGACCAGGCCATTCAAGACCTGAGAAAAATCACAGAGGGGAGTTCTAGAGATTACCGTCTGCCAAGTTAGGCTCTTGCTATCATCCGGAAATGTTTAACATAAGTGAATCTTTAATTAACTTCAAAAAGTGCCTGTTCAGTCTCAGGTATGTAAACATGGCAGGACAAAAGTCACTAATGTTTGGCAAAAGGAGTTTTCAAAACATCAATTAGAAAGAGCTGGTATGCCCGATGAACACCCACCTCGACAGTAGGGAAGAAATTAGTGCTAATTATGAGTATTCCTCTTCACCAAGTATTTGTTCATGATTACTCACTGGGGAGGTAAAATCAAGCACAGTTATTTTATTTCTTCATACATTCTCTAATAAAGAGAGTATATCACGTACCCGGCATCGTTCCGGCACTGGAAATAGAGAAGTGAGCAAAATAAGCAAAAAGTCCTATCTCCATAAGCTTGGATTCTAGAGGGCAACCTGGAATGCGGAAGTCAGTAGTGGTTAAGAGAAGTGTATGACAGAATAGCTGTCATTCAACACTGTATTGCAACTTCTATAGTTCAGATTTCTGAAAAACAGCATATGTCACCTTTGGTGTGGAAATCTAAGGTTTTCCTGTCAATCCTTCACAAGAAAAAAACTTTTTTTTTTTTTTTTTTTTTTGGTTTTGTTTTGTTTTTCAGTGCTAGAGACTGAATCAAGAACCTGGCACATGCTAGGCAAACACTCTACCACTGAAAGCCACCCCCAAGCCCCACAAAAAATATGTATTGAATTCACAGGTTCCCCTTCTCTGAATTGATGAAATCAAGACCCAAAGAGAAAAACATAATTTTATGTTCTTGTGGTCTCTACCCCTAAGAGCTTACAATTCAGCATTAGCTAGCCAGGAGCTTGGGTCATTCAAGTCTAGTTTATTTCTTTACAGATGATAAGCGAGACAATGCACTGTGTGTTTATGAACTTAGAGGTGAGAAGAGAAAGAAAAGCAATCTTAGGAAACCTGAAAAGGAGATTGGAGACCAGCAAAGTAATTTAGAGAACATTGACATTTAAATCAGATACTTCCATGTAAGAAATATTTGCTGAATATTTCGTTGGGCAGCTAGATTCCATAGATAGGGTGACATTGTTTCTCTTAAGCCCTTAGTACTTAGTATGTACAATTGTAGGGTATAGGATACATTTCAGCTCTCATTTCCAATTGGTAATCCCTTGGAAAAAAACAGTATAATGTGTCTGTGGCTGAGTGTAAAATTATCTTGGGTAGAGCTCCTGTGACAGCATTGAGGTAAATGCAAATTGTGTCACCTCCTTGGCTTGAGGGTTTCTCCAGAAACAGTTACAAAGATGTGAAGTCAGAGAAAGTGATTGGGAGTCACAGAGCATTCTCGCAGCTGAAACCCTATGCTTGTGATAAGTGCTTCCTTGCCTTGCCTAAAATACATCAAATGGCAGCCCTGGGACAAAGAATTAATATAAAGAGGTGCAATGAACATGTCTTCAGAATCCTCAGAAAGCCCAACACCATGGCTGCATTGTTCTGAGTATTTATAAAAAGTGATTTGTTAGGAGTATAGGCTTTTCTGGAAAAGCTGAACATTCTGACTTTAAAAATGGGAGTTCTATGAAGTTATTACAGAATTGAGAATGCTTTTTTAAAATAAACATTCCTTCATTTAAAAATTTATTTTAGTGAAGAAAAATACTTATGTTTTGGTGCTTTAGAAACTGATAGAAATAATAAAAATTTTGTTGATCAAATAATAAAAGACTTACAAATTTGGCAGAAAGGAGAAATGGCTTTTCTTTAAAGTGTCTACACACAGAAATGTTCCACAAATGTAGAAATAAATTTTACTCGGACACTTTGAAATACTTAATCTCACTCCTCACATGCTAATTTGAGGAGCAAATATCTATGCCAGATGTCTTGCAAATACGTAAGGTATGATCCCTTACCTGAGTGAAAACTAGCAGTGGTTGTGTTAAAATATATATAGAAAGATTGTATAGGGCATACTTGCTCTTTATCTAAAATTCAAATTTAACTGGGGATTCTTTATTTGTATTGCTAAATCTGGCAATTCTAAATAAAAGAGCACATCCAAATTAAAGACAAAATTACTAAGACCTTAAGTTTATTAACTATGTGATGATAATAGACTATCCTTCTCCTTAAATGCTCCCAAGGTGCTATGGATAGAATTGTGTCTTCCACATGCTGAAGTCTTAACCTCATGTGACTGTGGGGTTAGGACTTAGAAATAGAACCTATGAGGAGACAGCTAAGGTTAAATAAAGTCATAAGTGTGGGTGGCCCTGATCTGATAAAATTAGTGCCCTTATAAAAAGATACATCAGAGGATACATCCTCTCTCTCTCTTCCCCCTCCCCTTACTTGTGCATCAAGGAAGGGCTGTGTGGACACAAGGAGAAGGTGTCAGTCTGCAAGCCCTGAAGAGAGCCCTCGACAATCTCTGCCATGCTGGCATCCTGGCCTCAGACTCCCCAGCATCCAAAACTGTGAGAAAATAAATTAATATTATTTAGGCTGCCAGTGTACAGTATTTTGTCAGGGCAGCTTGAGCACACTAAGACAGATTTTGGTAGCAAGAAGTGGGTTGCTGCTGTAACGATGACCTACATCATGGTAGCAGCTTTGGAATTCATGCTAGAAATATGGACATTATGGGTGATTCTAGTAAGGTGTCAGAAATGAAAAAACATGTTATTAGAAACTAGAGTAATACACAGCACCATGAAAGAGAATGAAAAAAAAAAAAAAAACAGAAAAAGAAAGAAAAATAGAGGAAAGGTGATTGTCCTAGTTTATTTTCTGTGACACTAAAAAAACACCCAAGATGAGGTAATCCATATAGAAAATATGTTTACGTGGCACAGATGTTTATGTTTTTCATAGTTCTGCAGGCTGGGGAGTCTGAAAACATAGTGCCGGAATCTATCTGGCATCCTGTGAGGGCCTTCCTGATGCCTCATCACATGGCAAGGCAGAGCAAGTGTGTTAGCTCAGGTCTCTCTTCTACTTCTTACAACGGCACTAATGCCCGCATGGGATATGTGAGGATTTGCTATACATTGAATGTTTGTGTTCCCCCCAAATTCAGAGGTTAAAATGTCACTCTCTTTCAGCTCCAAGAAGATGAAAGGCTATATATCATATTTGTGCCACATTTTTTTATTGCTTCATTATTAATGGTGAAAGGGCAAACCAACAATATTTTTTGAGTGCCCACTATCTGGAAGGCATTGCTGTAATTTGGGGGAATGTAAAGATATGGAGGTGAACCTCTTTTGTTGATCTAGAAAAGACGCTTGCTGATGTGGGGCACAAACAGTCCCATAAACTGGTAATGTCACTACAGAGTCAGGACTGAGAAAAAGGTATGGAGAGGAGATCTGGGCAGAAAGAAAGATCCTACTGTGGGTGTTGTTGCTGTCCTGTCAAGGTTCCCTTCTCTATTCTGGTTGCTATGGTTTGAATGCGGTTGGTCCCCAAGGGTTCACGTACTGGAATTGTGGCCCTCACTGTGGTG
The DNA here is from genome assembly GCA_025594165.1 of Tamias sibiricus. Classification (NCBI taxonomy): domain Eukaryota; kingdom Metazoa; phylum Chordata; class Mammalia; order Rodentia; family Sciuridae; genus Tamias; species Tamias sibiricus. The sequence continues at coordinate 110,974,121 of CM046666.1, forward strand.
ATGTTAAGAGGTGTTGGACTTCTAAGATGTGGGACTTTGTGAGAAGTCATTGATTATTCTACCATCAGAGGGAATTCAAGTCTCATGGGACCCTGTTATGGTTTGGATATAAGTTGTCCCCCAAAAGCTCACAAGTGAGACAATGCAAGGATTGGAGGAGAAGTGATTTGGCTAGAACATTGACCTAATCAGTGAATAAATCCCTGATGGGATTAACTAGTGGTAACTGGAGGCAGGTGGGGTGTGGCTGGAGGAAGTGGTTTATTAGGGGCGTGGCTATAGGATAGACATTTTGTATCTGGAGAGTGGAGTCTGTCTCTCCCTCTTTGCTTCCTGATCATCATATGAGCTGCTTCCCTCTGCCACACACTCCCACCATGATGTTCTGCCTCATCTTGAGCCCCAAGGAATGGAGCTGGTCTTCTATGGACCTCTGAAACCGTGAGTCCTCAAATAAACTTTTCCTCCTCTACAACTGTTCTGTTTGGGTCTTTCAGTCACAACAGTTAGAAAGCTGACTGAAAGAGACCCTGTTTAGCTCTCCTGAGGGTTCTTAGAACAAGACAGACCTCCCTCTGCCATTCTGGCTTCCTCTCTTTGGCAAGCATTCCTGCCCTGATGCCATCTGTTATAATGTGCTATGGCCAAGGATGCCTCACCAGAGCCTATGTCATGCTGTTCAGACTTTCCGCCTCCAAAACTGTGAGCTAAATGAACCCTTTCCTTTACAACTTACCCAGTTTTAGGGACCTCCACGGGTTCGTCTCCCAGAACTGCCTCAGGATCTCTTTCCCCACCTGTTGCCATGGTTCAGGCAGGCCTGGGAGCGGCCCATGCTGGCAGCAGACTCTTGTGCTGTTTGCAGGCGAGCAGAATGCAAGAGTGATGGGGTTATGGCAGCCTCCGCTGAGATTTCAAAGGAAAGACTGGAAAGAGAGGCCAAAATTTGCTGTAGAGTCAAAGCCCCTGAAAAGAGCTCCCAATGGGGTGACGCCTAGTGGAGCTGTGAGGGTGGACCCTCAGTGAGGACCCCAGAATGGTACAACTACCAGTAATTACATGCAGTGGCCACCAGGGAAAGCTGTAGTCAACTTCCAAATCAGGTTCAGAGAGTACCTGTGTATTCTTCGACTAGCAAAGCCATGGGTGGGGGTGCCTTCATCCTTAGGTGTCGGTCCCCATGATAGTATGCACAGGATCCTGGGCTTGGAGCTTTAAGATATAAAGTCTGCCCTTCTGAGTTTCAGTCTTGCCTTGTGCCAATTACTCTTTTCTATTTACCTATTTCTCCCTTTTGGATTTGGAATGTTTATTTTACGCCTCTCCTGCCATTGTACCTTAGAAATATGTAACTTGTGTTTTTAATTTTTACAGGCTCAAAACTGCAAGAAGTTTGCCTCGAATATCAGGTGAGACTTTGGACTTTTGAAATAATGCTGGAATAAGTTAAGACTGGAACTCTTCAGGAAGGAACGATTATTGGGGGGTTTTGAGAAGGAGATGAATCCTGGAGGCAGGGGCAGAATGCTATGGGCTTGATATGATTTGAATATGTCCCTCAAGGGTTTATGTGTTGAAATTTAGTTCCATGGTGAAGTAATAAGAGGGTAGACAGTTAATCTGAATATGGTATTCTGTCACTTTGGGAGGTGACTAGTATTGAATAAGGTTGTCAGGGAGGAATTCCCAGTGATTGTATACTGGTGACTTTATAAGAAAAGAGAGAGAGGGGATGGGGGAAGGGACACCCCAGAAGACACATAGATAGACACACACACACACACCCCACACACTCTCTCTCACACACACACATTCACACACTCCCTATCTCTTGTCATGTTATGCTTTGTACTACTTTGAGACTCTGCCAGCAAGAAGGCCTTCACCCAATGCAAATACTTGAGCCTCCAGAACTATGAGCTAAATAAATCTCTTTTCTTTATAATGTTAGCCTTCCTCAGGTATTTTATCATAGTGATGAAAAGCGGACTAATAAAGCCACTTACATAGCTGGATATCCTCCCATTAGAATTAGGGCTATATGCAGATCAGGAATTCTAATTCAGGTCCATTTCAAAGTGGGTCCACAGGTCTTTCATGATAATTTCTTAACTAGATAAATTTATAATCAGAATACACATAACATTTGAATATACATCACCCTCCCAATGACTAGTAGAAAAAGAGTTATTATAGTAAGAAAAATCAAATGAACATCCTTGAAACTTATAAGATAATACATTTTTTTAAAATTGCATCTGATTGGTTGCACCAATTTGCAGTCCCACCAGCAATGTATGAGTGTGCCTTTTTCCCCACATCCTCGCCAACACTTATTGTTGTTTGTATTCTTAATAGCTGCCATTCTGACTGGAGTGAGATGAAATCTTAGAGTAGTTTTGATTTGCATTTCTCTGATTGCTAGAGATGTTGAACATTTTTCATATATTTGTTGATTGATTGTATATCATCTTCTGAGAAACATCTTTTCAGTTCCTTGGCCTATTTATTGATTGGGTTATTTGGGGTTTGTTTGTTTGTTTGTTTGTTTGTTTTTCTGTTAACATTTTTTAGTTCTTTATATGGTCTATCTGATGTGCATGTGGTAAAAATTTGCTCCCATTTTGTAGGATCTCTATTCACCTCACTGATTGTTTCTTTTGCTGAGAAGTTTTTAGATTGGTGCAACCAATCTGGAAAGAAGTATGGAGATTCCTTGGAAAACTTGGAATGGAACCACCATTTGACCTAGCTATCCCATTCCTTGGTTTATACCCAAAGGACTTAAAAACAGCATACTATTGTGATGCAGCTACATCAATGTTTATAGCAGCACAATTCACAACAGCTAAATTGTGGAACCAACCTAGATGCCCTTCAGTAGATGAATGGGTAAAGAAACTGTGGTATATATACACAATGAAATATTACTCAGCATTAAAAGAGGACAAAATCATGGCATTTGCAGGTAAATGGATGGAATCGGAGAATATTATGCTAAGTGAAGTAAGCCAATCCCAGAAAAACAAATGCCAAATGTTTTCTCTGACATGAGGATGCTGACCCATAATGGGGATGGGGTGGGGGATAGCATGGGAGGAAACTTTAGATAGGGCAAAGGGGAGGGAGGGGAAGGGAAGGGGAAATGGGGTAGAAAAGACGGTGGAATGAGATGGACATCATTACCCGAAATACATGTATGAAGACACGAATGGTGTGACTCTACTTTGTATACAACCAGACATGAAAAATTGTGCTCTATATGTGTAATATGAATTGAAATGCATTCTGCTATCCTATATAACAAATTAGAATAAATAAATAAATAATTACATCTGAGAGCCAGGTGTGGTGGTGCACACTTGTAATCCCAGTGGCTCTGGAGGCTGAGGCAGGAGGATCAAGAGTTCAAAGCCAGCCTCAGCAAAAGCGAGGTGCTAAGCAACTCAGTGAGACCCTGTCTCTAAATAAAATACAAAATAGAGCTGGGGATGTGGCTTGGTAGATGAGTGCCCCTGAGTTGAATCCTCAGTACCCCGCCCCTGCCAAAATTGCATCTGAGATGGAAAAACAAAAATTGGTGTAATTGTCAAAAACTTAAAGTATGAAAGGGTCATAATGTCCATCAGCTTCATTTAATTCCTCAGTCATGAAATTACCACAGACAGACTGACTCATCCAACTGATGTCAGTCAACCTCTAAACTCCACCTTTCTGGCTAACCAGATCCTGGAAAACCTGTTCTAGATGGAGTGAATTTCATGTGACAAACAACCGGATATGAGTGGTACAAGGGACAGACAGTTGGAGCTTTTGTTGGTGCCCTGCCAAGCTCCCTCTTTTCCAGGCCAGTGCACTCATCCTGCAGCTTCTCTAAGTTTGCTAATAGCTCACAGCTGCTCCCTCCTCTGGAAACTTGACCTTGACCAAATGGGAGCTACTCTTCCTGAGAGGTAATGCAACTGTGCCCTTAACAGGGGCAGCATGAAGTCAAAGACTCATTAGCATGAACCACAGAAGTCTGACACACTCATCCTCAATTCATGCTCCAGGCTCTCTCTGGGACCAGGCTGGAGCGCTCCAACTGATTCTCTATTCTTATTCACCTCTTTCTCCTGCCCTCTCCTGCTTCCCTCACTCTCTTATCCTAAGCACCCATCCTCCTTCTCAGGCTCTGCTTCCATAAGTAGGATCCAAGATAGGACCTTAGCTAGATCAGGTTGCCCAGAGCATGTTTTTCAGAGGATATGGTTCTTATGAGACTTGAAGTATTAACAATTAAAATAAAAGTCAGAAGTGAATATTAGTTCATGTCTTGGTCTTAATATTTTTGTAGTTAGGGTTCCTCCATTGAGAAAGAGACTTTTCAAAGAGGATAAAATTCAAACAGGCACTTCTTGTGGTAATTTGAAATTTATTTTTCGGTTGATCGCAAAAAAATTCCAATCTTGTGGCATAATTTCTCAGTGTGAAAATAAAATGGTCCTCTCTTTTTGTGAAATGTAAACTAATTCACTTAGCTATTTAACAACTACTTTCTGAATATTGAGTAGAGCCTGTGCTAGTCAGCTTTCTCTCACCAAAATAAGAACCCGAGATAATCAACTGAAAAAGACACATTTTATTTGTGACTCACCATCTTGAAGTTTCCATCTCTGACTGGGCAGACACATTGCTTTTAGCCCTGTTCTGTTGATGCAGTACATCATGGTGGAAGCATGCAGTAGAGCAAAGTCCCTCACCTCACAGCCAGGAAGTGAAAGACAGGAAGAAGAAGAGGCTAGGGTCCCACAATCCCCTTCAAGGGCACACCGTCAATGGCTGGAAGACCTTCCACTAGGCCTTACCTCTCAAAGATCTCGCCACCTCCAAATGGTACCATCCTAGGGATCAAACTTTTAATACAAGGGTGACACTCAGATCCAAACTATGGCAGAGCCACACATTACATCATCCTTAGGGACTTCCGAGGGAACAGCCTGTCTCCTGCCCTTTCAGAGTTTGGTAGTATCTGAGTCTCCCTCAATTTTGCCAACATGAGAGCAGAGTGTGCTTCTGAGCAGAGAAGGAAAAAAACGGGTGGTTTTCTAAGGGGAGAGGGATATGAGAGTTTTCCCAAGTAAAGGTGACAAGTGGATGTGTTATATGTAGAGAATTTAAGATGGTGACAAAAACAACTATAACGGTGCTTTTTATCACCACGTGATGGCAGCTCCTCACAATGGTAGTGATAATGATCTCATTTTCTCCACTCCCCTAGTATCTCTGGATAACCAGACTTAGCCTTTCCCCAAGGCTGGAGATCACAAGAGCTTCCACTGTCACTTTAAAAGCAATTAGAAGGAGGGGTTGAGCAACTAAGCCCAAAACAACCTGAAGAGTCTCTACCTCCCAGTGTCCCCAAGAAAGTTGTGCAGTTAGTTATGATCAGACTTGCTTTTATGCGGAGCTGGGGGGGGAAATGGGGCCAGCACACAAAGAATTTGCCTCATTATAAGTGTGTATATTTATCTAGTATGAAGGTGCTTTGAAAAACTAAGAAGGGAATGAATGGAGTGGATAAAATCAAACACCTTCTGCATGTCAGAGGGGTTTGACTTGTGTGGGCTCTAAGAAAGGACTTGATCTCTTAACCTGTGCTGGCAAAGATTAAAAGTCAAAGGACCAACTGTTCATTCCTGGGGATTTGGAGGTAGTAACCTGCTTGGATTTTGTCAGTAAAAAGAGATAATTAAGGTTCTGAACAGCTATAGACTTCTTCCTACTCACAAGCTTACAAAACATGGTTATGAGGTTTAAAACCTTTACAACCTACCTGAGGAATTAACATTCACCCATCTGCATTAGTCAACAGTCTGGATTAGAATAACTGAACACATTACTTGTGCAACCTTGAATTTTATGTTGCTCTGATTTAATTCAGTTGTAGCTGATGGACAGACATTTAAAGAATAGGGACTATATGTTGAAAAGAAATTTTATATGTGGAAGTTTTCTTCAGGAAACTATGAGTAAAAACAAAGAGAAATGAAAAGTTATTTGACATAACTTAGTATAGACCTGCACTGTTCAATGCCATACCAATGAGCAACATGTTACTATTTAAATTAATAAAAATTATATCACATTAAAAGTTTAGTTGATTTTTTTTTTATTGAAATTATTTATGGCTTAGATAGGAATTGCAATAAGAGTACAGGGAGTTCCCATGTGTTCTCCTCCAGTTTCCCTTAATAGTATCATCTTATAAAATCATTATACAATTACAAAAGCCTACAAATTGATTTTAGTACAATACTACTAACTAAATGCAAATTTTATTTTAATTTTACTAGTTTTACATTCACTTTAAGAAATTTTGTTGCAGAGATAGATTTTTATTACCATGGCAATGATCAGGGTACATCACCCCTTTATAATCATACTCACCTCAAATTCTAACCCTTGACAATCACTGATCATTCATCTTCAGTATAATTTTGTCATTTTTTATATAAATAAAACTATCCATTATGTAACATTTTGAGATTTTTTTTTTTTTAAATCATGCAGCATAATGTTCTGGAAATCCATTAAGTTGTCGTGTGTACCAACAATTCATTTCTTTTTTATCACTGAATAGTAGTCCATTATATGGATATCCAATAGCTTATTTTTTCCCATATGATGAAGAACATTTAAGTTGTTTCTTGTTTTGTAATTTTACAAATAAAGCTGCTATGAAAATTCATGTTCAAGTTTTGTGCTCATTCTTTCACTACTGAACTTTCATTGCTGTGACCAAAACACCTGGCAGGAACAACTGACAGAAGGAAAACTTTATTTTGGGTTCATGGTTTCAGAGATTCAGTTCATGGTCAACCAACTCCATTACTCTGGGCATGAAGTGAGGCGGAACATCTCGGCAGAAGGGTGTGGTAGAGGAATGCTGCTCATTTTCTGGCAGCCAGGAAGTAGGGAGAGATGGAGAAAGAGGATCAAGAGACAAGATTCATAATCCCCAAGGATACAAAGAATACACTTCCCATAATCTACTTCCGGCAGCCATGCCTTAACTGCTTGTGGTTGCTACCCAGTAATCAATTCAAATTATTAATCCATCAAATGGATTAATCTACCAATGTGGTTATAGCTATCATAAACCAATCACTTCACTTCTGAACAGTTCTGCATTGCCACATGACCTTTGTGGAGGACATCTCATATTCAAACCGCACCAGAAGCCCCCAGGTATAATTCTTGGGTTATCTATTTTCTTTTAAGTTCTGTTTATTTTTGCTCCATATATTATTGAAGTTCTGTTGCTTGGTGCATACCTGGTTAGATCTATTATGTGTTCAATTAATTGACCTTTTTGACATTTCATAAAGTCTCTCTTTGTCCTCCGTAAATTTCTTTGCTATGAAGTCTTATGACTAATAGTAATATAGACACTCCAGTTTTCCTTGATTAGTGTTTGCAAACTACATCTTTTTCCATTCTCACACTCTATAACTTACTTGTAGTTGAAGTAAGCTTCTTGTAGACAGCATAGAGTTGCACCATTTTTGAAATCCATTGTGCTCATCTCTTTTAGTGTGTTTAGAGCATTTTCTTTAAAGGTGATGAATAACATGTTAGAATTCAGGTTGTTGTATTCTTATTTGTTTTTTGTACACTTTACTGCTTTTTTCTTTCATTTCATGCCTTTCTGTGGGTTACATAAACTTTTTTTAGAATTTCATTTTAATTTACCTATAATAATTTTATTTTTCTCTTCATATAGCTTATAATATATATACTTAACTTACTACAGTATATTACTATCCATAATTTATGACTCTAAGTGGAACTGAGAAATTTTTGTCACCTTTTAGCCCTCTTTGCCTAGCCCTGTTTAGGATATGAATGAATACATGAACAGTGTTATAATTTTTGTTTGTAACTATCAAACGTAATTTTTAAAAACAAGAGGAAACTAATAGCCCATTGTATTTTTTCAGTATTACTCCTTCTCTTGTTATTTCTTTATTGTTGATGTTCTAATCTCTTTATCTTTTCTTTTATGTCTGAAGAATTTCTTTTGATAAATTCTCTTTGTTCCCTGCATCTCACAATGTCTTTATTTCACCTGTGTTTCTGAGAAACATTTGTGTTAGATATTAAATACTGTGTTGATAGTTTTATTTTTTATGTAATAACTGGTACTTAGTTTTACATGCCAGAGACCAGAATTTTTTTCTCAGAGCTGTTTCTAAAGCAATAAGTTTGGCCTTTACATTATTATTTCTTCACCTCGTTCTCTGCAATAGAAATATATGTGCAATGATAATTTTAGCAGCAAAAGCCACTTTTAAAAAAATGGGAAATTAGAATGCTACCCAGAAACAGTGCAGACAAAAAAAAAAAAAAAAAAAATACACATTTTGGTAAAGAATCAACACCCACAGGGCCTTCCAGTTACTGCATCTTTATTCCTGCCTAGGCCTTGATGATGATACAACCTATTGCTCTTCTAGTCATGGAGGAAGAATCGCTGGGGATCTCTGCTCTTATTCATTCTTAAACTGAGGGACAAAGAAGAAAAAACTCAGACGCAGTCCTAAAAGAGGTAAAAAAAAAAAAAAGAAAACTGTGGGATCCTGTGCAGAATCACTGGCTCATGGCCTCAGGCTAGAGAAGAAGAAAAAACACTTCAGGTAGGGAGATGATTGTAGAGCTCTGAGACAGAGAAAGAGGTAATCCAGAGGTCAGAGTGAAGACTGCATGAATAAAGTGACCATACAGGTACTAGCACGCTAGGGGATATTTGGGGACTAAAATTAATTTATTTCTGGAAATTTTCTGGATGCAGACATTGAACAGTAGGTATGATCAGGGCAAAAGTTGCCCTTTTTAGATCAATTCAGTTTTTCCTCACAGAATTCTCCAGAGTTAGGGTTTTCCTTTCCTAGCACACTACTCTGAAAAAAAATTATTCAGAAAAGCTTCTTTTCAGACCTTCTAAAATCTTCAAATTTCACATCAATGCCCCGTATCTCTCTCACCAGGGCTTAAGGCAGACACTAAGTATCATAACTGATATCTCATATTTTCACTGCCAGCCTCATATTTAAGGCAGAATATAGTCTTATTCAAAGGTCAGATTTTTAATACTAATATGATTTCAGAAAAGGAAATATGGGGGGCTGGGGTTATAGCTCAACGGTAGAGTGCTTGTTTCACACATGCGAGGCACTGGGTTTGATCCTCAGCACCTCATAAAAAAATAAATAAAGTAAATAAATAAAGTAAAGACATTGTGTCCATCATAAAAAATTTTTTTAAGAAAAAAGAAAAGAAGAGGAAATATGGCCCCACAGAAACAAAAGAAACACACAAGGCCATGATGATAAATAATAGCATTATCTTGGTGTGCTTATTAAGAAGTCATAATAAGGAACCTAATAATAAGCTCTAGTATCAATGGTGTTTTTTTTCTAAAATGGCGCCAGGGTGTGGTATAAAGTGTTAGACTAGGAGTCATATGAAACCCAGCAAGAATTCCTGTTCTGTCATTTAGTAGTTCCATTACTCTGGAAAAATGACATAAGCTCTCAGCTTCAATAAAATGAAAGCAATCATAATGCCTATCTCGCAAAGTCATTACTAGGATTAAATGAGATAGTGTATGTAAGGAGCTTAGCATAATGTTTGGCACAAAGTTGGCACACAATGAATGTCACCTTTCTTTCTTTCTTCCCTGTAACCTGTAATACCATCTCTTCGATTGGGCTTTTTCCAACCTCTTCATCCATGCTTCTTGCCAGATGCCCTCTTTGCCTTTTCTTAGCTCCCTAATTTCTCAAATAATACACAAATGATCATCATGTGTTTTGCAATTGAACATTGTTACTATTAATTAAAATAATGAATTTCAATACAGTACCCAGGAAAATAACAGATCCCGTTCATCACCAGGTTTTTTGACTTGTAGTTTCCTCATTTGTTCACTAGATTTGCCACTTAACAGTTGATTCAAATTTACTTTATTGACTAACTCAGTGCTCATGTTTATTTTACAGTGTTTATCTTTATTCCCAATTATTTTAACCCACAGATGGGAAGCAAGGCCCTTAATAAAATAAAGCATGAAGTTTCAATTTTCACATGAGTCACACTTGTGAATAGTATGTTCTTTTGTCTTGGGCTCAGCACATGCTGCAAATCAAAAGGAGATGGGGGGAGGGCTTTGTGCATGTAAACAGCTGAAGCACAATGTTAAGCAGATAGTATAGAAGAATCTGAAGTTTATTTTAGTATGTGTAGGGAATAAAGATGGAAGAATCATTTTACACTCATGAGAAGGATTTACTGGTTTGTAAAAAATGATAAACAATCCTTAATACTGGTTCTTTGAACTTGCTGAGCACCTTTCAGCAGTGGATTGCAAAGTACTTCACTGACAGTGAGCCCCAGGACCCTTGGGATGGAAGTATTATGTCTTTTTCACAGTTATGGAAATAGATACAAGGAGTGACTTGCTCAAGAACATGGGTAAGTCCCAGCTAAGCTTTTATCCCCAGAAGTCAGACCAGATTTAACCTCTGGGCTACTTTTGCCCCCACACATTATTTTATAAAAGTAAAATAATGATTTCAATTGTCTCCTCAGGTAAGCATTAGGAATGATCCCTTTCCACCTGTTTTTACTCGTTTTTGAAGATTTGCTTGTTTTTACATTGGCAGGATTTTCAGATGATTAGTTCTGTGTGTCTTTTGTTTAAAGTGTCTCATGTAGGGGATGAGAAAGATCGGATGATAAAGGATATTTCCACTGCTTAGTCACCACTTCATGTTCAATCTAGTTTGGTGATGAGTGATAGGGAATATTTCAATGCTGGGAGAAGTGAATAACATTGGTCATCTTGAGCTGTTCACAGGGTAGGGGCAGTGATTCCAAAATGAAATGAAAAAATTTAGATCAGGCCATTTGGAATCTGTGCAAAAGAATCCCATGAACGTCAGCAGGAAAATACAGAAGAATAATGTGTGGTAGTCAGCTTTCCATTGCTATGACAAAATCCCTGAGAAAAATCAACCTAAAGGAGGAAAGATTTATTTTGTTTGGCCAGTGGCAAAGAAGAACGTCATGGTGGGGAGCACATGATGGAGTGAAGTTGCTCAGTGACCAGGAAGCAAAGAGAGATAAAGTGACCAGGGTTCCAATACATCCTTCAAGGGCATGTCTCAGAATGACTTACTCCCCACCTTCTAAAGTTTCCACCATCTCTCAATAGCTCATTAAGTTAATAATCCATCAGTGGATTAGTCCACTGATGAACACAGAGACCTCATGATCCAATCGCTTTCTAAAAGCCCCACCTCTATACATTACTACAATGGGGACCAAGATTTTTAACACATGAGCTCCTGGAGGATTAAGATCCAAACCATAGCAATATTCTTATAAAAACAGGAAATGATGTTCTTTTCAGAGAAAAGAAACAAAAATTGTAGCACAAGTCCACTGGAAGAAGGGGCTATTGGAGGAAGGTCAAGATTGGGGAATGACAAGCAAACTTGAAACAGATTTCAGAAGGCAGCCAGGTGACAGGGAGTTCTGGGAAAAAGAAATTTGTCTCACTAATATCCTAAAGAACAAAACAAAGTAAACAACCCTAGCTTGTAAGTAGGATTTTGTATCTATTTGATTATCTAGTCTGGATGTCAAAAATCCAAAAGTGTAAATGCATAATATAAATATCAACATGTAAGCTACCATAGTTAAACTTGGTTACCCATACAGGGTACTGCATTAATAACGGCTTTTCTAACACCCCCACCTCATCCCTACATACGCAGCAAGTATTTGAGAAAAACATATGACCTCTCCCCAGATGCCATCATCAGCTCCGGGGGGTGGGCAGGTTGCTCCCTCTTTCTTCTTTCCTTCCTTTCAACTGTGAGGTCTGGGAATAGGAAGTGGTATTCACTCACTGGAGTTAATAGAACAGTGATGGATACTGGGATGTCCTGCACTCAGAGCTGACCACAGCAAGGAAACATTCCCACAGAAATATTTATAAAGCTGGTTTTGGCTATCCAAGTGGTGTGTGGTGTGTGTGTGTGTGTGTGTGTGATTGTGTGTGAGTTTTCCTGGGGAATTAAGGATGAGATGACATTTTGGTTAAAGAAGCAATAAACCTCATAAAAATCCAGACAAATCCCCATGATCCTTGTCCAGATGATCTCCAGGTTTTGAGCCTGGAGAGATGGGGTGTGGGGCGGGGCATGCACCTTGATCATGCTTTTACAAAGGGGACCCTATCAAGAGCTGATTTCAGTCGCCATTCTATACAGCATTCAATCATGCCATACAACACTTTTGTCTGGGTTACTGTACAAACTACCTGTTTAGGGTTTAAGTTTCCATTTTATTGGGGAAGAGAAAAGGAAAGAAACAATGTCTTAAACAGAGCTTCTGCAGTACTTTGGTTCCTCTTTACCATGACCTTCCTTTTTGAGAAAGTGATACATGGATACATGGAGCCATGGCTTCCATACTCGTTTAATAGTACTCTGTGCTCCCATATGTAAGCAGGCAAAATATCATTGAATTAGGATAGTTCTTTTGTGTAATTAATTTATAACATTAGCTTACTATGAAATCAGTCATTGAGCACACAATTTTTTTAATTTAAAAAATAATTTGAAATCATCCTCAATCTCTCTCTCTCTCCCTCCCTCCCTCCAACTCCCCCCCCCCTTTCCTGCATTGTGGTACAGTATTGAGAAAACTCCTAATTCTTTACAAGTGGTGGATCTTTGAAAGCTCCCCTTATAACCTCAGCATGCTCTTCAACTAAAGCAATTGCTTCAAAGAAGCAAGTTGGAATAGTTCATTGAATCTCCAGCAACATGTAACAATCTTTTTTTCTCTCATAAATATAAAAGTTGAAAGAGAAGCATTCAAAATTTACAGTAAGTGTCCTTTAACTGTATTGAACAAGACAGCTTGTCTTGTTTGCCCAACAGTGCAGCTATACTGTCAACAGGACGTGCTCTGAGCAGATCCTTGGTCTTGACCTGGAGTTTAATGGAGGACATTTTTCTTGTAAGTTTCACCTGTGCAGTTTCACCTGTGCACATCTGAGCATTCCCAAATTTTTAAATGAACTGTTAAGCACCATTAAATCCTAACCAATGACACATTTACAAGAAGTAAACATATTTTTGGAGGCCAGAGATGCTGTATGTTGAGTCTATACAAAACAGGGGAAACTAGAGCACAAGTTTCAGCATCTGTGGCATGTTAAAAGCTAAAATTGAGTAGATAGTAGATTGACGATACACAACATTTCCATTATTTTAAAAAAGAGGTTTGAAGTATATGCCTAGAATAAAATTCAAATCAAACATATGAGGCTCTTTGAAGCACTGTGCAAAATCGCTCTAGGACCTGGCATAGAATAGATCACAAAATATGTGTTGAATGGATAATGGTTTCCAGTTTGAAATGTCACTGGCATGAACTAGCAAAGCTTTCTTAGGATTCCCTGAGACTCTAAAGGGAGGTAGGGCAGAAAACTAAATCTTTCAGCGCTATTATCCACCCTTGGTACTTAACCACCTTTGAAGTTTATATTTTACACTCATTTTGCAATGGAGATTTTTACATGTATGAAAGGAAGCCTGCAAGGGAAATATTGTTCTCACAACATTGTAGCTCAAAAATCAAGATTAAATGATACTTATTAGTAGGGTGCAATTGCAATTCAGAACCTGGGACATGGGTCTCAAAGCTCATTCTTCCCTTCCCCATCTGTCTGTCACTGGTGCTCTCCATCTCTCCTTGCACCAGCCCACCACAAATTCAAACTTATGTAACTTAAAGCTTAGCTGGATTATGGAGTTGGCCAGGTAAAACCCTCATGACTTGTTGTACTTGTTCACATTAAAAAAAAAAAAAAAAAACGGAAATAATCATGTCTGTTTCAAATACTATATAGGTACTATATAATGTATATAATATGTCAACACACCAAGTGTGTAAAATAAGTTCTGGAAGACTTGGAATAAGTCCCTTCTTATTATGTCAGAACATTTTACAGGAAAGGGGCTTTCCTGTTCAGAAAGGAACATTGTTCTTCCCTTTGTAATTTTTTGTTTAAAGAAAGTTTCTTGAATGTATCAGCTCTCTTTGGCCTAGAAAAGGGAGAGTGGACTAGCCAAATAAACATAGAGTGTTAAAATGGCCCTGTGGATAATTTCGCTAAGCCCCTGAAAATCATCTCTGTTGCATAAATAAGAGTGTAGACAATAGTCAAGGATCGGGCTTTCTTAGCACACAATGTAGGCTTTGTGCAATGAATGTTTTCCTTGGGCCTTTTTTTTTTTTCTTCGATAGGGTGGTAACAAAAGTAGAGCTTTCCCACTTTGTCCAGAGATGGGGGTTTTAAGTCTATTGAGGGCAACTTTGTGCCTTATCTAAGCCTCTCACCATGGGCCACTTAGGAGGGAAAGCCCTGCTTCATTGGTCCCTGGACAGGAAAGGGGGGGCTACCATCGGGACAAGGAGGAGGTCTCTGCTTAAATGCATCTGACAGCTTTGTATAAAAGAAGATGTTTATCCCTGTTTATGGCATATCCCTTCTCCCTTTATAATTCCCAAGGCTGATGTTACTTTTTATAGCATGTCTGACTGTCTGGGAAGGAGCCACGTTGTTCCCCGCTTTAAAAAGCAAAGGCAAGGGTGAGAAACCTTCAGGAATGCTGTCTGCAGAAGGGTTTCTTTCCTTTAGACTCTACAAAACACATTAACTCTGTGTGTGTGTGTGTGCACGTGTGCATGTGTGCATGTATGTACTGGGCATGTAGATTCAGAATATATAACATGAGAGCTTTTTGAGTGGAAGACTTAATTGAAAGAATTTCAGTTTTTTTCCTTAGATGCAGGTTCGAGGCCAGCCTGGGCAATTTAGCAAGGCTCAAAGCAACTTAGCAAAACCCTGTCTCAGAATAAAAAATAAAGAACTGGGTATGTAGGTCAGTGGTAAAGCACCTTTGGGTTCAATCCAGTATCCTTCCTCCCACACAAAAACAAAACAAAACAAAAAAACAAAAACAAAAACAATTATTTGGCTTAAAGTTATATTCTACTGTCTCTTTTTGTGCATTAATACATGCAGAGGATATCACTGTTTTTGAGTTTTAAAAATATTTATGGAAAACAGCAAAACTACCTGTGATCTGCTTTTCTTTTTACCACTGACACTATTTTAGTAAGAAAGGAAATTTCCAAGCAGAGTTTAATTTTAAAGAGGATGCAGGGTATCTTTTAGAAAGATTTTCTTAATTGTCTGGATTAATCCTGACTTTTATCTCCAGATAAGAAATAGGATATCCCAGGAGCAGGATTTGTAGCATGTAAAGGAATTGTTTTTTGCCAACCAGGGAAGGCTTCTGGGGTCTTAGTTGTTAAAGTTCACTTATGGGCGATTATGCCTACTTCCTGTATAAAATGAAACTTCAAAATAAACTCTTAAAGAAGTCAAGAGAACTACATGGCATGGTTTTTATAAATGTAAAAGAAGTGATCATTTTCAAAAAGCATCATATAACTTGGCAGAATGAATAATATAAATGTGACGGCTTAACATTAGCTACTGACAAATGCTGACACAGTAGTAGACACACACACACACACACACACACACACACACACAGTTCCCAAAGAATAACAAACTGCCTGAGATACACAGCCTTAATCCCATCAAGGCACTCTTGTGACATTGTAAACCAAATAACTAGAGTTTGAGTAGTCAAGGCTGTCCCTAGACCTTCTGGACGGGATTAATTCCATGTAATTCTCTACAGCCCTTTCTAATTGGTTAAGATGTGTGAGACACCATGCATAATGGAATCACTTAGCCATCTCCATCTCACACAGGACTCTTCACATAGAAAACCAAAAACAGAAAAATGTCTTGAGAAGAAGAGAAGCCAGAAACTGACTCTACCTTATAGAAACAGAGTGTATACCCTTCCTCCAGACACTACCACAAATCAAAACCCTAAACTCCAAAGCTGCTACCTCAGCCACTCCACCTGTGGCATAAGGGGCATTTCTACCATAAATGAGTCTCATGCCTCCTCTTGTGTATGGAATTTTTAATTTTGGTAAAAGTAAATATTGATGTTAACAGCAACTATAGCAAGGCTTGTGCAAGTACACACACTGGTTTCATCTCATAAAATAGATCTTTGAGAAATTAGGTGGTAACAGAAGTAAGTGCACCAGATGGGACACTTATCGGTCTGTACCTGATACCCACCAAAATGAAGAACAAGTCATTCTGGTGGAAGAAGAGAATAATAGAATTGTTGGTATGATGTGAAGGTAACACTATCATCTAGTTGGTTGTATATTTCACCGTTCAGTTTGTTTGTTATGGTGCTATATAAACACACCAGGAACCTACAAGACACTATGATAGCAAAACCCAACCAAAAAGATCCTCCAGCATTACATAATGATCACAATACACATTTAATGCTCATCCCTATTCTAAGGGACTATGCCTGAATGAAAGCTAGATACAATTTGACTTTAGAAAATTGTTAGTAGTGATTTGTTGGCTGGCAGAAAGCATAAGAGATATTAGCCTGCTATTTCATCTCAAAGGAGATTTCATTCTTTCTTTCTTTCTTTCTTTTTTTATTACGGAAGATTAAACTCAGGGGCACTCAAAAACTGAGCCACATCCCCAGCCCTATTTTGTATTTCAATTTAAAGACAGGGTCTCACTGAGTTGCTTAGCATCTCTCTGTTGCTGAGGCTGGCTTTGAATTCTTGATCCTCCTGTCTCAGCCTCCAGAGCTGCTAGGTTACAGGCATGCACCACTGCACCTGGCAAGATTTTTTTTTTTTTTTTTTTTTTTTAATTAACAAGGTACTGACTTACATGAAGGTCTTTTTCATCCCTGACAGACCAACAGCCTTTTAAGATTTCATAGACTCCTTCCAAAACCACATTCAGTGTCATAGAATTTCAAACCATATTTTCCTAATGCAAGCTCTCTCACCCAAATCTATGGAGGCATTTTTGGTAAACTTGTTTGTCTTCATCCTTAGAGGGCTATATTAAGCAACACCCAGAAGGGGCCACCAGGAGGCAAAGTTATGGAGTGCAGCATGTTTGCCAGGAGAGCAGATTGCTTCCAGATCAAGCGTAGAGCCCTGGCTATGCTCCGGTGCCCCTTCAGCCTTTCATTTCTTTGCCCATTATAAGTGGACTTGGACACTTACCTTCTTCTTGTATCCATTCTCCAGTGTACCAGATTCCCCAGGACAGTTTCCTCTGCCTGGAATTCTTTTCCCCTACTTTTGTCAGGTTGCTGCCCAAATAACACTCAATTATCAGAAAGGCCTTCCCTGGCTATCACATGGAAAACAGACCAGCAGCACATCTCTATTGTCTTATTCTGCATTATTCTTCCTCACAGCCCAACATGCACTTTGTGAGTTGGCTGCTCTGGCCCCTAGGATGTCAGCTACCTGGGGGTCAGACTGCATTTTTCATTCAGTGCCAAATCTCCCAAGCCTGGTACAATACCCAGCAAAAGTAAGCCCCCAGGAGATAATTGTTTTATTAATCCACAAATGAATAGTAAGAGGCTTTTCCCTAGAGTTTCAGAAAGAGGTCAGGCCATTTATTGAGCTTTTATGATGTGTTACCCTCAAACTTTGTGTGTAACAGAGAGGCAGGGCATTAAAACTCAGGGATTCAGGAAATTTCCTTCAGGTTGTAGGAAAGTCAGGACTGGTTAATAACTGATGAAGGGATAAAACTCTCCACTAACTGTGACTTGCTCACAGGTTTAAAGTCCTCAGTCTGCATCCAAAGTCCTCTAGAGGATGGTACCACTTGACTTTCTAGCCCCACCTCCACCTCTCTCTCTCTCTCTCTCTCTCTCTCTGCAAACATACAGTCTCAAGAAAACTGAGCTATTTTCTACCATATGTGATCATCTCTGCTGTCATGCTCTACTTATGATATTTTACTTGTTCCCAAATGTCCTTTCTACCTCTCTCACTCTTCCCAGCACCCTTTAGCACCACCACACATCTGAATTTAGTCTCATGCCTCCTTGGAGGCCTTCTCTTAGTATTGTGCCTTTCACAGAGCTCTTTCTTCCTCCCAGCTTTACCATCACCACCACCCTGGCTGTGTGGACCCTCTCTCCACTTTCAACATCTCCTTCTTTCCTTTTGCGGTGACATGCTCCACTATGTATTTTCAGGTTTTGATTGCTTGTTTTTGTGTGAGCCTTAGCATTGTTACTTGACCAAACAGTTTTCCTTGTTTTTGTTCATCTGCCTCCACCCAGTTCAAAAGCCCAAAGTATTCCTTTTTCCCACTGATTCTCAGCTGCCAAGCACACATCCCAAATGGGAAAAGGGAGTGGGCAGGGCAAGTATCTGATTCTAGGGAGGGAGAGAATGCATAAAGCCCAAGAACGTGCTCCACCTGTTGCTACCACACATGTAAATTTCTCACATCCCCCCAAACCATCCTTCATGAAATTCTCCATTCTAGACTAGAAACAGCGTATGTGTTATTCACCACTGAATCCCATACAGTGTCCAGCACAGTGCCCCAAATCTTCTGGATACGCAACAGATGTTTGATGAATGTGCTCATGGGAAAACTTTCTGTCTGTCCCCTCGTACCTAGCACATCCCTGATCCCAGGTTTGAAACACAGTTCCTTAAGGCAGGCTATAAAACACCTTCATCTTAATCCTTATCCCGCTCCACAGCCACCCACACCCTCTGACCAAGCATTTATCTCAGGGCACAAAATGCCATTTGCCTGCTGATCAAAGGCTGTGGGAATGGGCGCAGGAGCAGCTGCACTCAGATCCTGCCCACACCCTTCCTGTTTGGAGCAGCCCACCCCAGGGGCTATTATGTTCTCAGCAGGCTAGGCAGAGCCCCTCCTCCATGGCCTCCTTCCCTGGTCCTTGCAGACACTCTGTGGGTCTGAAGGGGCAGCTCCTTGCCCCTGGAGCCTGCTTTCAGCATTTCATTGTCCCCAGGCAAGGCACAGATAGCAGTCCAGACGCTCCTTTCCCCTTTCCTGGGACACTGATAAGGCCATGAAAACAGTTCTCTATTTTCCTGCACAAAAGCTGACTTAGAAGAATGGGGTGGGGCCTAAGTGATAACCCACAGAATTTGTTGCTTGTTTGAAAAAGAAAAAAAATGTCATGGGGACAGGATGAAGGAAGACTAAAAGCTTTGAATGTCACTGGGGTGTAGTAGTCAAACACCTTCCCAGGACAATGCTAGCTTTCCAGTCTCAGAGCCTTAGTTAAAGTCTGCAAGGGAAAGTGCTTTCCTCAGTTTGGAAGGCCACAAGAGACTCCTGAGGTTGGCTTGGCCACCCAGGAGCCTCTCATGTGACCCACTTACCCAGAGTGTAGTTTACAGGTCAGAATTAAGGGCAAGAGAGAGGCCCAGGAGGATGCCTTCCCGTGCCTCCAACCTGGTGCCCTCAGAATCCTTACCCTTTGGATACCAACCGCCTGGTCAATTTCATCTCAAGACATGTGTGTGGTAATGTGGGAAGCTTCATGAACTCCACATGCTCTCAGTTTATTGCAAGTGTCCCTGGTTTCAGGGACTCTAAATAAACACAACAGTCTGGAGTGTCCAAGTTATTGTGCAAGAGAAATCCTTCAAAGATGTAGCTGATGTGTGGTGAATGCAGAGGTGAAAAAACTGGAGTGAAGAAATAGAGGTCACCGTCACCATCTGGAACTGGGGTGGTGGGGGGAATGGGATGAAAGAGAGAGAACAATTTTAAAACAATGTTTCCTTGTCCTGAGAATGGGTGATGGCCTCACACACTGCCACCACTTGCTCTGGAATCTGATGCAGCCCTCATTGCCTTGATCAGAAATGCAAGGGCATCTTCTAGGCCTAATTCAAGAATCCCAACATTGATACTGTTTTTTTTTTTTTTTTCCTGTTTTTTTTTTTAAACACTCAAGATGGTTCTAATATATATGCCCTAGTTCTAAAATTTTATGATCCCATAATTTAGATCAGTTTTGTTTGTTTGTCTTGTGGTACTAGAGATCAAACCCAGGGACTTGCACATGCTAGGCAAGCACTCCACCCTTGAGCTGAGTCAAAGTCTTTTTTTAATTGGTCACTGTCTCTCATTATCAGAAGACATGATTAAGAGTTCCTTACAAGCCCCCCAAGTCTTTCTGGAATTGATGGAAAAGGAATTCAGCAATTGGCCACTATTGCTGCTTCTTCCATTCCTGGATCACAAGAGCAGCTGGTTGATCATTTGTTTAATCACTCAGGGACCCAATTTCACAAAGCATGTTAAATTTGGAGGACTGGAGGAGAATGAAGACAGGGCCATAATCATTAGCTTGTTATACAAGAAAAATATAAAACTCAATTAAAGTAGCAGCAGTGAGAAGAAGAGGACACAGAAGTAGAATAATCCTACTAGGCAATTCAGATTCTATCCATCTTCTCATGATCAAGGCAGTATTGAACAAGTGCAACCCACTAATCACAGAACAAGATGCGCCTACTCTACTTTCCTCCAGAAAAGGCCTGATTGTATTTACCAGTCTAACTATCTTAGATTTTTACTCCTGAAATTGTAATCCAAATCATTCTTATGATCTCCCAGTTCCCCTTTTTCTTCCCTTGCCTCAAGCTTCCTGGTCTGAGTTTTGAGGATCCATAATCCAATTGTTGCTCTAGACTTATGCATGTTTACCCCAGGGAGATTCTCTGGCTACTGAGTGTTCTTTGATAACTGTCTCTGGGCATTATCAATAACCAAGTGGTTTTAAAAACAAGTATGCACCTGCATAAAGAGAAAAGGAACAAATATAGCACAAAATCAAGTAAAATACTGAACATCTCATCTCATACAAATGTAATAGTTAGACAATAAAAACATTGGATATATATGATCATAACCACTTAGATCTTTAAATAAAATCTCAGGAGTTGAAAAGGATTTTATTAACAATACAGACCAAACTCCCAAAGCAAGTTTTCTTCAACATCTTCTGTGTACAACTACCCAGCATCTGCATCAAATCCAGCAAAGGAGTCTACTCACTCACAAAGCATCTCATTCCAATATGGATCTATTTTAATTAAATCCAATTGAAGTCAAATACCAAGTTAGAATTGTTGCCTGTAATAGTAAACCTCTAAATAAAACATCAGCCCATTGCATAAGAAAAGGAGAAACACAAATGGGGAGAGGTTATAGGATGAGGACCAGAGGTCTAAGATGTTTATTTTCCCTTAGAATCACTTTAAAAGCAGCACATTCATGCGTCCTCTGTATGTCCCCACCTAGGAGGGACTGACCTGATATACTTCCATTCTGCACCTTCTACTGCTAAATAAAGATTGATGCAAACCTTTTCATAATAAGACTGTTTTTAATAAGGAACTTATTCTTTGAAGTTCCAACTAGTTGGTAAAAATTTACCTCATCTTTGAGTTCTAGTTATTCAAGTATTATGAATTAGCAGGAAATATCATAATATTCCTGCTTCCCCCAAATCCTGTTTGTGGGAAGACTGATGTAAATATTTGTGAGAAATGCCAAACCAAAACCAATGATACCAGGAAGCATGATTTTCTAAATTATATGGCACATGATATGGTATCCAAATGACACCAAAAATTGTCATTGTAGATCTGACTCTTTAAACAGAGTTTTAACCCAAGGTATTCTAGGTAGAAAAAAAAAAAAAAAAAAAAGGATAAGAACTTATTATCCAGGGATAAAACATAAGCAATTTGCACTTTGCAACTTGTTACAGATTTTAATGGATGGGTCTAATTCCTTCAACTTGAAAATGTTGTTTTCATATTAATCTAGACAATGATATTTCCCATATACCTTGGGTTTTCAGTGTAAATCAAGAAAGGCTTGTTGTCATATACAGTGGGTTCATGTGGTGCTCAAAAAATATTAATATTTTCCAGGATTGGAGAGAAAAAACAGTTATTCTGTATTGAATACTCACAGTGAGCCTGGGATTGTGCTTAGAGATAGCTGTACATATGTTATCTTATTTAAAGGACTAATACAGACTGGGCGATCTCTGAAGCTGCTTCCTAAGTACTAGATAGTCAAATCGGAGCCATTATGTTTCTGTGGCACTTTTTTATTCTTTTTTTTTTTTTTTTTTTTGTTTGTTTGTTTGTTTGTTTTTTTGTTACTGTGACCAAAAGACCTGACAGGAATGATTAGAGGAGGAAAAGTTTATTTTGGGGCTTACAGTTTCAGAGGTCTCAGTTCACAGATGGCTGACTCCATTGCTTTGGGCCCAAAGTGAGACAGAATATTATGGCAGAAAGGTGAGAGGGGAAAGCTTCTCCAACATAGAACCAGGAAGCAAAAGAGTTCTGTTCACCAAGAACAAATTTCAACCCTCTCCCCATGACCCACCTCTTCCAGTCACACCCTACCTGCCTATAATTAGTTAATCCCTATTAGGGGATTAATGCGCTAATTAGGTTAACATTCTAAAAACCCAATCATTTCACCTCTAAACCTTGCATTGTTTCACACATGAGCTTTTGGGAGACTCCTCATATCTAAAACATAACAGGCACTTTAAGTGTAAAGCACTTTCATATATCTTTAAAATCAAACACAGGATTTTTTTTTTTTCTTTTTTTTTTTTGGTACCGGGGATTGAACTCAGGGGCCCTTGACCACTGGGCCACATCCCCAGCCCTTTTTTGTATTTTATTAGAGACAGGGTCTCACTGAGTTGCTAAGTGCCTCGCCATTGCTGAGGCTGGCTTTGAACTCATGATCCTCCTGCCTCAGCCTCCCAAGTGCTGGGATTACAGGCATGCGCCACCGCGCCCGGCTCCAACACAGGATTTTAAAGAGAGAATAGATACTGATAAAACCAAGACACTTTTCAGTGAAGTTGTCAAATATGGAGTCACAGAGCTAAAATAGAGGCTAAGTTCGACTCTGTCTTCTACCATTATTTATAAAATGAGAAAAACTCAAGAGTTTCTGAGTTTCCTTCTTGCTTTGAAATCCCTACCCTTTAAGTCTTTGCCTAGAAAATAGTTTACCATTAATTCTAGGCTAATCTCTACCTTCAAGTATTTAGGGATGGGTCCTAACTTTAGAAATTCCCTTTAATTCAACCAAGCCTGGCATTGTTGGAGGTGCTGTGGGAGTTTGAGATAAATAAGCTGAAGTGTCTAGAATCCTTAATGTCTTTCGGAAAGATGAAGGGAAGAGACAATTCCAACTGGGGGAAAAAGGGAAGTCATTAATAAGTCCAGTTAATGTGAGCAGCATACACATACAGCCTAATTTATAGCATGATGAATGAAAACAACTGTTTACAGAGCTAAATTATGCAGGCAAGCTCTATAAATTTTGGGAACTATAACAGAAAAGTACATCATACCGAGGAAGCTTCATTTATTTCCTCTACATTATTCTTCATGCCTGTCTAGAACTTAGCTGAGACATGAGAGTCAAAACAATGTGTTTTGTATGTTTTTTAAAAATAAGAACATTTTTTAAAAATCAGTATTTTTATAAATATATTTATTCACCAATCCACAACTCTTTATTGAATGTAACTCTGGACATGATCCTTACCCACATGAACTTTGTAATTTAATCAGAGGGCCACACACTTAATAATTAATCACATAGTTAACTTGTGACTTCAATGGCAATTTTTTCTGTCATCCAGGGATCATTTCCCTCTCGGTTGACACTGCTCCTTGAGCTGAGTGTTCCACTATGTGACACAGGCAATGGCATACCTGGCTTCTATTTACTGAGGACCCTCTGTAAAATTCTGCTTCCTCCAAGAGACAGTTAGGAGGATGTAGGAGCATGAGGTAGGCCTTGCCTCCCTTTCCTGCGCCAGCTCCTACCTTCTCCATACCTTCACTAAAACTTTGTATGCCTTTGTATGGCTATTAAGATGTCACTGACAAGTTAGGCAAAATAAAAGGGAATCACAAAATATGAAGGAAGAAATTATAGGCTAAAATTAGCTTTTTCAGAGCTCATGGGGAGATTTCACCCAAAGTGAAGGCCTCTGTAAGGGAGTAACTCTGTTCTGAATCACATCCACCAGGACTCAACTAATCCTTCCTTTACTCTGAGAGCACCATCTTCAAGTCTCCATCTGTTAGATTCCAGGCAGGGAGGCCACACCTCCCAGGTACCTTGAGACAAGACACACCTGCCAGGCACTTGGCCAGCCCTCAGGTGCCCGACTGAACCAATTGCGACACATGGGCTTCCCACCTCTTGACCTCCAGCAGCCTACAGCTGACCACGAGTGCCCTACTTAAGGCTGCTCAGCTGCTCCGGACTGAAACTGCCCCTTGTTCTTCCTTTCCCTGGTCCCTTCCCTGCCCTTCCATGCCGCTTGTTCCCTATCCCCTTTTCCCGATCCATGTGGCCCCTAATAAACCCCTTTTATTGACAAGGCGTTCCTGACGTGAGTTAACTTTGTCCAACACCATCTACCTGTCGAGAAGAACACTTTCATTAATATCACAATAAGAAAACAGCAGTAGCCCCCTCCCCCCAAAATAATGCATATAAAAAATGTGTTGCCTGTCTTGGTGGTGGCAAATGGAAAGAAGGCAGCTCTGGTCACTGCCTCTGCCCAAGGTCACCTTTGGGGATGCTCCTGTCTGAATCACTTGCATTGGTGTGGGGGTGAAATATCTTCCAAGACTAACTGTACACAGGAATATTGGAGATGGCAGGACTCTCCATCCTCATAACATGCTAAACAGGGAGGGGGCAGATGGGTTCCTTGTTGCTCTACCAGAATACTCCCTGTCTTCTTGCTTAGAAGTTTCTGGAAGAAAATGCAAGATAATGCTGCAAGTGGTAAAGAGGGGTCATCAGAGAAGGGTCAGCATTGGAAAACAAAGGTCAAGAGTATTCTACCTGGAGTAAGAATCCAGGTGGGAAGTTCAATTAACCTCATGTCAGCTCTTTACAGAGTGACTGCTAAGTGCAGGCCCTATGCTGACACCCTGGATCAGAGCCAGGGAGAGCAACCAGTACAATAATAGAGGGCACACTCCTTCTCCTTCACCTGGTCGTCTCCTAGGCATGTTGGGAAGGCCAACAAGGAGCAGGTGAGCAGCTATCAATCCCACAGAAGCCAGCTCCTGAACCAGGAAGGACAGGGCATCAGTCAGGAGACTGGCCAGGAAGAAAACCTGACAAGATTCCAGATACATCCCATTGCAGGACCAGAGCTGTGTACTGGCTGGGAATACTCCAGCAGCTTTGAGCCCAGGGTGGGTGGTGTCAAGGCAGCTCATTCCTGACTGCCACAGGGATGGGGTGCCCTACCCAGAGATTCCAAACCCACGGGTTGGTATGTCCTGTTTCTTTCTTGGCCTCTCTGCTGCCTCATTCTTCAGGAGCCTTGAAGGCTGGATCATGGATGTGTGACCCTGCAGCACCAAGGTCCCCTCTGGTGGCCCCCCTGCCCTGACCACATTCCCAGTGAGCCTGGAGGCTTTCTCCCAGCTTCACCTTTGTTTTCCTTGTCGTTCCTCCCTGGGCTTGTTTGTATAAGAAACCCTCTCTCCCTGCTTCCTGTGTCTCTGTCATTTCCTCCCATTGCCACTCTACACGGTGGCACTGAGGGCCATTGTTTTTCTTTCTAACCGCGATTCTAGTCCCTGGGAAGGGCAAGTAGGTGCGCGGGAGGAAGGCAGGTCCGCAGCCGGTTGACAAGCCTCTGGGGCACAGTGGACTGTGGGAGTGGTGTTTACTTGTCAGTTCGGGAAGGAAGAAACTCAATATCAGGAGACAGCTTCTTGCCAATTAATCCTGAGACACTATCTAAACGTCGGCACGTTCCCAGGAGTTAAGTAAAACAGGCAAGATCTCAGAGTACTGATAACCATCTTTGCAAAAAGAAGCTAGATGCCATTCACTTTATGAATTTTTTTTTTTACACTTCTTAACTGCGTTTAAACTAACTGAGAAATCGATTGAGCCATATTTATTGGGGAGTTAAACAGAAACCCCAAACCAGGCGCAGAACACGCAGACATGTATTGAGAAATGAATTTCCTTGTAGCTCTATTGGGTGCTCCCTTTTGATGTTTCTATTGATGTTTCTATTGGGTGTTATCCCTTTTGATCAGCCCCACAATTCACTCAGCCCCCATGGTGGGGTAAGATAAACTACTTCATGTTTTCTTGGCAGCGCTGAAATCAGACAGGTTCTCACAGGAGCTCCCATCCTGGGTTTTGTGAGCAAAGGGAGAAGGAACTGAAAAAGCAGCTCACCAGGGGAAATGGGACTGTGATGCCTTGTTATTTACAATGAAGTGGCAATGCCTGGTTTAAGCGCTGATTTCCAAATATAAATGAGAGGAACACTGTGGCCCAAAATCAAAATGAATAAAACGTGGCTTAGTTATGCAACCCCAAACTCTGCGTGTGCATAACCAACAAAGTGCACTGAGCAATATTTGACATATGACTTCAGCTTGATTTTCATAAGAGATGTATTGAAAACACATTTATTTTTTCACCATCACCTAGCAGAAGTTTGTGGTTCTATTTTGGTAGCATTTGTCCCATAAAACTTTCATGGTTTTTGCCAGCTCCTTTCATTACACTTTTCCCGCCAGTTATGACACTATGGGTCACTCATCAAAGAGATTTTGTTTATTTCAAGTTTTAAAGGGCAATGTGGTTACTAGGAACATGTCAACTTCCAGGTTTTTGTTAGAGCAGTAGAAAGTTATAAAGCACAAACGTAATAGAAACATATCAAATTCCCTATTTCAAATCAAGTTGTGGTTTTCATTAAAGATTGTGAGGATGCCTACTGCCACCCCCCTACTGCAAAGCTACTGATTTGGGGGCATGATTTAAATATGGATCAGTCCCTATTTACCCTTAAAGAAAAGAATGAACCCTGCTACTTAGGGCTGGGAGCAAAGTCAAATTCACAAAATCCTTTACAGGGATGCCCCCGCCCCCCTCAACACTAGCCTTCCCCCAAAAGTCAGATTCAAGACAATCATCTTAGAGGAGACATTTATTTAAAAGAGTGAGGGATTCCTTTTTTTTTTTTTTTTTTAAATGGAGAATTCTTTTTTGAAAGAGTGTATTTTTCAAAGATTCTTATATTGTGGAATTAAATTGCTGCTCATGACTTGGGTTTTAAATGAACTATAGAATATACTGAAGTATTTAAGGATGAAAGGAAGTGATTTTCTAATTCAAAATCAGAAAAGGTGAGTTGTTGAAGGTTTAATACGGCTGGGACTAGTGAGTGAAGGTGGGTTAATTATACTATCATGTCTGCTTTGCATGTTTTGACTACCAAAAAGTAATTTAAAAAATTAAAAAGGACAGCAAGAGGCAAAAATAAATGTGTTTTCCTTCATAGACAATTTGCTATTATTACTTCTTCCTTTAGTTTCTCTAATCAAGTGAAACTTACCTAACATGGAGTTGTCTTCCGGCTGAGATCAGAAGTGTTGTAACTATTGGAAATACAAAAACTCTGAGCTGGTATGTCATTTTTCAGCTATCCAAGAAAAGAAATGCAAATCACATAACTGCATGCAAATGATTTATCATTATTAAAGCAGTTAATGAATCAATCTAAATAATTTCCTATTCAGATTTTCTACTTGGTCCTTCTTTGGCTAGGGGTAACCTCCTCTTTCAAAAGTACTCCTTGAGATCTGTAGTGATAATATTTGGGGAATCACTGATTTTCATCATTTTACATATTTCTAGGTAGATTTATAGAGAAAACTGGAGAACTAACAGTATTGGTGAATAAATCCAGCTAATGTGCTTTTCCACCTCTGACTCTACAGTAAACAAGTATCGCACAAGTTTAGCCAAAAGTGTCTCACATTTGCTTTGTCTGTATTCCCAGCCATTCAGGAGGCTGAGGCAGGAAGATCATGATTTCAAAGCCAGCCTCAGCAAAATGAGGTGCTAAGCAACTCAGTGAGACCCTGCCTCTATATAAAATATATTTAAAAAAATAAATAAAGGGCTGGGGATGTAGCTTAGTGGTTAAGAACCCCTGGGTTCAATCCCCAGTACAAAAAAAAAAAAAGAAAAAAGTGAACCCCTTGAAAGAATAAAAGACACTAATGCTATTTTATGTCCATTCTTGTTCCATGAAAATCTGTGTTTTCTGGGACTATATCTAGAACTCCTATAGGTGTTCTTTCTTTGTGTCTCTCAGGACTGTCTTGAGAATCAGGATGCACAATCCATTATCACAATATCTCCTTCTTAGAACATTTCATTTTCCTGTGTTTATCTGTTTTACCCAAATCGTACTTACATGCAGGTAAGCAAAGAAATCATTAAGTAATGAATATCTGAGATAATTTTCTCATTTTCAAAGTTTCCTGTGATGAGATCCTCAAAACGGTCCATTGCTAACAAGTAGACTGCATAGAGAAGTGAGTTAGGATCATCTTGGTCCAGAGGCAGATGATCGTTTCATTAGGAGATACAAATGAGGGGCAGATAACACAAATTATTTTTTTTAATGTGTGTGTGTGTGTGTGTGTGTGTGTGTGTGTGTGTGTGTTTTAAACTAAACATTTATGGTATTTAGAATTCCTTCCCAGAGAAGATTCAATAACCAGCCTTTGGCATTGCATGGGGAAATACCTTACTTTGGTGAACACAGTATTTATATTCCAGGCCATTCAAGAGACAGGCTTTCCACTAAACTGAGCCGAAATAGAAAAGAATCCTTCCTCTGTGTGGGTTAAATAAAGACCACAAGTTAGCACTGTCAGCCTCAAAGATTCAATGAGCCTCTCCCCAGACATTCATTCTGCTTATCTGGAATCTTAATCCCAGTCTGCACCTTTTGATCAAGCCAAACCCCAGTCCATGGGTTACTTATCGAAGGGGCTGGAATTTGCACTGTGCCCCATGCGCCCATCGTGCTGGCCACTTGTAGGCTGGATTATAGGACTAACACTTCAACACTCCACAAGTGGAGGCCTGGGAGTGGCACATGGTCTCCATCACAGGCGAGGTGCCACGAGTCAAGTGGGAGGTCAAGCAGAGCACACCAGGAAGCCTCCGGCAGCCTCTCACCCTCCCCAGCTCTTTCACAGAAACATCCTTCCTTACTCCACAGCACCAGGGGTTTTTTTTCCCCCTCATATAAGCATGGAACTTGGTTTCTGAGTTTTCCTCCGCTTCTGCACGTCTTTCCTGTTCGGGGTGGTCTTGTCCTGTTGTCTCCTTGACTTCCCCTTCACTCCAGGAAGCAGCTTCCACCTGTGCTACAAGTCTCCAGACTCTTCTAATCTTCCAGTCCGCCTGGATTTCCTGTTATCAACAGCCAGGCTTATGGCCTTCCATGGTCTCCTTTTAGGGAAAGCAATAGCCCTCTGGCCTTCAACCCATTTCCAAGGTAAGCAGGACATTACCAAGATGAATTAGCACTCTCAGATCCCAGTCTGATTTCCCATCAGATGTGTGTCTTGGCCCTTAATTCATAGCCAGTTTTAATTTTTTTTTTTTTTAAGACAAGTTCTCACTATGTTGCCCTTGCCAGTCTCAAACCTCAAACCAGGCTCAAGTGAACCCTCACTTCACTCAGCCTCCAGAGTAGCTGGGACTATAGGCCCAGGCCATTGCAATTGACTTTAAGCTCAATTATACAATAGGAGCTGTATAAACCCGTTTTGCAGACCTCACCCCTCAATTTCCCTGTCCTTGGAAAAGCAGAGATCCCCTTACTGCACAGCCCACCTGCTGACCTTGCATAGTTTATACTCCAAAACTTCCTTTCACCTTCCAGAGTATCAAAACTTTCTTTCCTTGCCCAGCATTTCTTCCCATTCCATCCCAAATTTAACTGTCCTAGGGAAAAAAAGTTTCAAATACCAATTAGCAAAAAGTCATTAATAGATAAACAGGGCTAAGTGTGCGCTACTTTCCAAAGGTATTTTCATAGTGACCTCAAAAACATTTTTAATACAAGAATCTCTACCCTCCTCACTTGCTTGCTCACTCGCTTGCTCCTTTTATTTGTGGGGGGGGGCAGTATTAGGAATTGAAACTAGGGTTGTTCCATCACTGTTCTACGTTCCCAATTTCTTATTTATTTATTTATTTATTTATTTTTAGTACCAAGAATTGAACTCAGAGGCACTCTACCACTGAGCCACATCCCCAGTTCTATTTTGTGTTTTATTTAGAGACAGGGTCTCACTGAGTTATTAGCATCTTGCCGTTGCTGAGGTTGGCTTTGAACTCCTGATCCTCCTGCCTCAACCTCCTGAGCTGCTGGGATTATAGGTATGTGCCACCACACCTGGATCCAATTTTTTATTTTTAATTTTTGAGATTGAGTCTAAGTTGCCCATGCTGATTTCAAACTTATGATCCTCCTGCCTCTGCCTCCTGAGTAACTGGAATTACAGGAATGTGCCACTGTGTAGGGCCAGTACCAGAATTTTCAAGCACCCAGGGAAATAACTTGTCCCAAAAAATTTTGTTTAAGGGTAGAAGGTCTTTTCCTATTTCTCTGTTTTCATTGAACACAGTCAGCCACTGCTCCATGAGGTTGCTCCTGATTGGTTGTTTATTAACTTCCCCAAGTTTGTCAAGTTCCTCCATTGTCCATTTCAGCTGGAACTCACCCTCTTCTAGATCTAGGCCGTTGTCATTATTGCTGTCCCTGCTCACTCAGGGTAATGTTAGGATGCGCTGGCTCTAGACTTTAGAGCCAAACAGACTTGAGTTCCTGATTCAGATCCCCCACTTACTAACCTGACAACCTTGGCAAGTTGTTAATTTTTTTTTTTTTTTAGGTCTTTTTCCTCATCTGTAAAATGGAAATTTATCACGCTTTGTTACTGAGCAGATTGAGTAAGACCACATGTACAGTTGTTTCATACAGTAATTGTGTTTCAAGATACCTACCAGTGGTTCTTTGAATCATAGTTTCTTTTTTTTAAAATTTATTTATTTACTTTAGTTGTACACAATGCAATGCATTTATATTTACGTGGTACTGAGGATCGAACCTGGGCCACGCACGTGAGAGGCGAGTGCTCTGCCGCTGAGCCACAACCCCAGCCCATCATAGTTTCTTAACAAACTTCAGTGTGATAATTGTAGTAAATATGACTAACTTGCTTGTTACTTAACTTCTTGGTTTTTGGTAATGATTACTTCAGTTTATATTGCAGAATAGCAGGTCATAATCTACCTATTTGCGTTAGGTACTAGAAAACTCAGGAAGCTATTGAGATCATTTGAAATTCAATTTTTTTTACTTTTTCTGGACTACTTAGTATCCTTATCAAGGGAAGCTTAAAAATAAGTGAAAAATGAAAAACTTGAATGTCTTAATATTATTTTTCCCATTGAGATCAATAATGGCATCCACATTCAGATTTTAAGTATAAAGACTTGTCTCACTTTTAAATAGCACAAACATTGAATTTTCTTACCCATCCCTTGAGAATATTCACTATAAAGTAAGGCTCACTCTAAAGAAGTCTTCCTAAGTAACAAACCTAAAATTTCCATCCTTCCTGACGATTTCAAAGGATCCAAAAATATCCATGAATGCTTAATCTAGCAAAAATGTTGTATTCCTATATATATTCGATTTAAGCACACCTTAGAGGAAAATACCATTTGTTGATTTCTCAAGTGAATCAGGAAGGGAAAATAAACTTGAATAAAACTGTCACAGTTTAGTCCACACAAGCAGGGTCTTGAGAAACATGGTGCAATGTTTTGAATCCTTGGTCTCCTCCAAAACTCATGTGCTAGAAAGTTAATCCCTAATGCAATGGTGTTGGGAGGTGGGCCTAGTAGGAGGTATTTGGGTTATTAATGCCTCATTAATGCCACTAGAAAAAGGGCTTATAGAAGTGGGTTCTCTCTTGCACTCTTCTATCATGTGAGGACAGAGATTTTTCCTATTTGCCCTTGTGCCTTTTGCTCTCTGTAGATGATAGCACCTTGATCTTGGACTTCTCAATACATTTTTGCCCATTATAAATTATTTGGTTCCAGATATTTTTATCAAAGCACTAATTAGACTGAAAATGCATGGGTAGAAACAGACTAGACCAAGAAACATGAAATATAAGGTGGGATAGGGTTGATGTGTTGACGTAAGTACACTCACCTAAGCTTAACACAGTGGTTCTCAACCTCTGCAGTACACTGGAACCGCCTTTGAAAATTACTAAAGATGCTAAGATCCATTCACAGAGCCTCTGATTTCATTTTTCTGCAGTATGATCTGGACATCACAAAATTTTAAATTGCTCCAGGTGTTTCTAATAACCCCTAAGAGTAAGGACCACTGCAGAACAGTTTCCTTACCTGGTAAATGGAACCAGTAAATGAGGATGATGAAATACCACAGCCGTCCTTGAGAGAACAAGGAGTCCAAAAGCTTAGAGAGGTTGGATTGTTGGAGTGGATTATGTGCAACCTGTGTAACCACCTCTACTCCTTTCCCACCTCTACCCTGACTCAGAAAGATCACATGATACTTTTCCAAATAAGAAATACCCTGGCGAGAGAAATATAACCATCCTTAGAAAGTTTTCCAGAGATGTATGGTTGTCTCTGTACCAGAGACAGGAGGATAAAGAATACTACTATGGAATTGGGCTCCTGATTTCAATGGCAATAATGGAATTCAGGTGTGGAGAATTGGAGGGAGTAATTACCATAATAGGCTGCAGAAACAGGGGACAGTGACCAGAATGTCAGACCTGCAGGAATCTGTAGTGGTGACTCGTTCATCACAGTGCTTTTTTTAGAACAAGAAAGATAAGCGGGTTACCAGGGTTTGGGCTAACCCACATGTATGGGAAAATTCCATGTCTAACCATTAGGAACTGGCTAGTTCCCTTGGAGAAATGTACAGATGCTTCTCTCACCAGCAACCCTCTCAGATGTGCCAGAGTATGCAAAGAGAAAGGAGAGGGCATTGTTTGAAAAAGATCTCCAAGTGACACCACTATGATCTTTTTCACCTCTTTTATATTGAGAGCAAGAGGGTTAAATGATTTTTATTTGGGGCCTTCTTTTGTTTAAGAGTTCACAACCTTATGGTTATACTAATCTGGTTATCAATCAAAAGCCATCAGTAATTTTTCTCTGATATCCAGGAAATACCAAATTATTTTGCCTGGTGTTCAATTTCCTGTGCAATAGGACCTAATGCTATCATTCCCATCTCATCTTTCAGTAGTCTTCTGGTGGTGCTCCTCAGCCATTGTCATTCATGACACATGTGAAAAATGATATCTGACAATCTAGGGTGAATGGTCAGAGCTGGTCACAGCTGGAGGTGGCTCCCCCAGAGGCTCTCGTCCCCTTCAGGTCATTGCAAAGACTGAGGGTTTCAATAGCAATATTCAATATCTCTATTTCCATCCAGCCACACTTTATTTTGTTTGTTTCATTCAGAAGAGTACTTCTCGTTGTGAAGTTCTGTGGACCCACAGAAATCCTCCTGTCCATTCTTGTCTATTTCTAGTTCTACAAAATAGCTTTACTCACTACCAACTCAACATCTTTGCTTTCCCATTTCCTGTACCCTACCTCATACTTCTCTGTCACATCCTCTGATAAGCAATGAGAGCCCCAAGTCTTCCAAGAAGCCTGGCCCAACCAACTCACCCCATAGTGGGATTCCTGGTGTTTGTTCTCTGGAGAGCTCCCTTGACATTGAATGGCAACCTGTCTTGAATCACTACTACATTTAATATGACTTTACACATTGCCAGGTCATGGCTCCAGGAACTCAATGGTTTTAAGGAGGTACTGCCAGCATACTTTGGACATTGACAGGGAAAGAATTCATTAGAGTGAGAGCAAGCTGAAGCAGAAGAGGGAATGGCAGATGCCAAGAACTGGTCAAGAAGACTATTCTACAAAGTACCTTAAGGACTTCCTGGTGATTTCCACACCATCAGCAACAGCTTCTGACATGCAGCAGTGGTTGTGACATTTCCAGCCCAACGTGGAATTGTTTGGGAAGCATGATGTATTAGTCTGTTTTCTGTCAGTATAACTGAAAACTATAAACTGGGTGATTTAAAAATAAGAGGGGTTTATTTAGCTCACAGTCTAGAAATACAAGTGCATAACATAAGCAAAAAAATAAGTGCATGTTTCTGGCATTTGCTTAGCATCTGGAGAGAGCCTTTCTTCTGGGTCACAACAACAGAAAATATCACAATGTGAGATAGCACGTGTGCTGGCTTGGCTTTCATTCTCTTCCTCTTCTTATAAAGCCACACATGTAATCATGGGGCTCCACCCTCATGACTTCATCTATTCCAAATTACCTCCTAAAGGCCCCAATTCCAGATATTTTAGTTAGATTAAGTTTCCTCCTCCTTAATATCCTACAATAGGATTAAATGTCAACATGAGTTTGGGTGGAAACATTTAAACCATAGCACATGGTTTTGAGCTTCTCAAAATGAGAAAGCCATATCTCTTAGCTCTTCAAGAGTATGTGCAGAATGAATATATAAAAACTCAATAGATATTGCATAAAATTAATTTAAATGAACCTGGGAGAGAGTTTTTGTTAATTAATCTTTGTAGTACCCAAAGAAATAAAAGTTATGACTAAATTAAGAAAAAGAAAGAAGTTAATAAAAAAAAAATGAAAAAGTAAAAACTGAAAAGTGAAATTCCTTGAAGGGAAGGATAAACAGCCAGGCCTCAAGAGGGCAGAAGCTAGGAGCTGGTAGACTTCCTTGGACACCATTGCAACTAGCTCTCACCACCTGGATAGCCAGCCACACAAGATCCCAATACCCAGGAGAGAGTCTCTCTGCTCTAACCCAGTGAGGTATAGGAGGGCCAAAGTCACATGGATGGGGGATAGGGCATGTCCCCAAAGAGGAGATGAGGAACAGGAAAAAAAGGAATGATTGCCTACCATGAGGCCCAAGAACTCTATTTGATGAACTCTGTGATTCACTAATATTGCATCTTACTTTATAGTTCACAAAACAATTCATATACAAGTATCTAATCTAATTTTATTTTCAAATGTATAAGCTAGATTTTGTTTACGTTCTCCTTTTAGACACGAGGAAGCTGAGTCTTAGAAAAGACCCACTTGACACAAGAACTGAAATCTGTTCTTCTGAGTATCAACTCCAAGTTTGTTTTAGTCAGCTTTTTCTCCGCCCTAACTAAAGCACCCAGCCAGCACAATCATAGAGGAGGAAAAGTTTATTTGAGAGCTCACGGTTTCAGAGGTCTTAGTCCATAGAAGGCCAGCTCCATTCCTCAGGGCTCAGGGCTCGAGGTGAGGCTGAACATAACAGCGGGAGAGGGTGGCAGAGGAAAGCAGCTCACCAGGAGGCAGAGAGAGAGTCCACTTGACAGACACAAAGCCACGCCCCCCAATTCCCACCTCTTCCAGCCACACCCTAGCACTTCAGTTAATCCCATCAGGGATTAATTCACTGATTATTCTAAAGCTATAACCCAATCATTTCTCCTCCAAACCTTCTTGCATTGTCTCATGTGAGCTTTGGAAGGACACCTCACATCCAAACCATAACAAAGTTCTTTTCATTATGTAATACTACTCTCTTTAAAATTAAAATATTTTAAAAACATAACTTTTGGTCTCAGGTCTGGATCAATTTAGATTAAATGTATATAATCTTTTCCAAAAATATGTATGTTTTATAATAAAATGAGCAAAAAGTACATATGATCTTACTTCTAAATCCATTATTTGCTAGATTTTACTTATATTAATTTCAATATATTCATTTAAGCACATAAGAATGTTTCCTAGATATTAGGGAATTTTATAAATATATCCATCTCAGTCTTTGTGCTCACACAATTCAAATTAAGTTATCTAAATAAACAGAAGCAGACATCTAAATAAATAAATGCAATAGGGATATTTTATGAAAATTACATTTTATTTGCATATTTATTTTTATATTGCCTAGACATAAAGCCTATTTGGGTCAGGGATCCTATATTTTTTGTATTCCCAGCACTAAGTACAATGTCTGAGACAAAGTAGGTTCTTGATAAATATTTGTGGAATGAGAAAATTAATGAAAAAAAAGCAAATGTACAATGGAGATAGCTGAAGGAGGGATTAGTTTCAATTTGGTTTGTTAAGAAAAGTTACATTTTAGCAAATATTGTAGTGAGTTTTTAGAAAATTAACTTTAAAAACTTATTTGCATAGTTACTGAATATGTAAGGTAAATTCTTCATCATGCTTGTGTCTGGAAACACGTCAACATGATCAGAAGGACATATTTTGTCCCAGAGAGAGTGCTTTTGCATTGTTTTATTTAGAAGAAGAAGAAGGAAAAAAAGATAATCCCTTTCTAGCAAACAGATACTCTAAAAAGTATGCCAAATTTAATTCCTTGAAGACCTGGTTCAAATCTCCCCACAACTCCTTCATTTAAATCTGGCCCCACTCTGAAAACTTCCACTGTCTTAACTCTCTCAGTCGACTGTACCATGGATATTTACCATTTTTAATCATGTAATTTACAGTCACTTATTCATCCAAAAATTTATCAAGCATAGAGTCAGCTACTGGGCTCACTGTATTTTGGAATACACATCCAACTCAAAAGCGAAAGGCCTCTATCATTTCTCTCCAGGCTTGTTCCTTCCCCACTGGAACTAACACATTGTTCATCAGACAGTCAATAAAATGCCTGCCATCTGACACACTGAACTGAAAGTACTTCCTCTCCCAGAGGAATTTAGTTACAGGGACAGCTGTTGCCTTAGTTGGAGCCTAGCATAGACCCAAGTGATTTATCCACTTGAATACGGTTATACAAAGTGCCAAAGGAACAAAACCTAAGGAAGATACAGAAGCAAGGGAAAGTCACTTGGAATGCTCTGCCATTGGGTATAAGGTCACCAGCAAAAAAGAGAATTCTCAAAACACCTGAATTTTGAAAAGCCGGAGAGTTGTTGCTTGTGAGTTTTGGATACATTCTGCCAAGCTGTTGTTTTGGATATACTTTGAAGGAAAACATCTTTGGCACCTGATTTAAATGTTTGTGTTCAATTCAGAGTTCATATTTGATCCAAGGCCATGTTGAAATATGTATCCTTAATTGCAAACAAAGCTGTTAAAACACCCAGAATGGCCATGGGGACATAGTCTTCAGAAGCAGGTCCAAAGGCTCATCTATGGGCAAAGCCCTGTGGCCACTTCGCAAAACCTTTAAAGCGTCGACTTCAACTCAAAACACATGGCAGCTTGGGGTATGAAAAGGAGGCTTTCACTTCCTGGAGGGACGCCAGGCTTCTATTGGTAACACTGGGAAGTTCCGCCTGGGGAGAGATGTGTGGGGAAGGCACAGTGGCCTGTGTGAAACACATTGGTGGTCTGTCTCTTTTCTCCTGGCTCCATGTATTCATGGTGGAAATTGTCCTTGGAGTTGGCATGAGCTGATATTTTATGTTGCCTAACGGCACTTAGAATGGTTTTATCCTCATCATTCAGACCTAGACCCCTTGTGTGGGAGTCTGTTAGGGGCCAAGTAAAATCCACTAATTAAGTAAATATTAATAAAAATTTAATTCCTTAAGTGAATAGAACTTGCATCCACAAGACTCTTAGATCATCCATAAAGATGGGAGAATGCAGTGTTCTAATTGGCTACATAAGATTTATGTACACCCCATAATAGACCACCAATTTTTTAAAAAATTAGATGACAATATACACACCTCGTATTAAAACCATACTGAGCAAAACCATTCTTGATTCAGGAGGCGCCTCAGAGTGTAATGTGCCTCAGGGTCACCATTAAACATGCCATTTTAAAGAGCCGTAGAAGAATAAACTCACTCCCCACAGACCTACCCTGGGATGTGCACTTTTAACCAAATTCTTCGCATTAACTCAGTTACTTGTGATTTATTTCTTTCTCATAAAACGGAGCTCAGTGCATGAAAAAAAAAGAAATCCTATTGGTTTGAATGTGGGAATCTGGATGTGGGAACTCAGATTCCCATATCCAAATATAACCAGCTTTTATCTATACATATTTTTGCATAGTTGAAATGACACTGCACAGAAAAACTATGTTCTTCTTACACTTAATTCTCATTATTGTTTTTACACAGCCTTAAACTCCTTTATTAACAAATTGTAATTGCTACATATTACCTCCAGTACATCAATTGTAATATGCTTTACCACTGTACACTTTTGAATATTTATTTAAAATTTTCTGTCAATTATCTTCAATAAATATTGTTGTAGTAATTAGAATGTTAATCTTTGTCTGATTATTTCCTTAAAGTGACTCCTTAGAAACAAATTATGACCAGTGTTTCTGAGATCCTTCTCTCTCTCTACCTCTCTAGGAATACGAATTGTCCATGGGTTTGCCAATTGCCATCAGCAATACTTTTATGTGTTCATTTTACTCCCCAAAGCACTTAAGGTTTATTTAATTTATTTTTTTTTTTCTTCATTTGAACTTTCAGTCATACCTCTCACAGCTCTCCTGGGGAGATGTCTCACCCAACTTAGGTGGTTGCCTAGCGAGCTCCTCTGAATATAAACATTACCAAAACCAAAAGCAAACAAACAAAAAGATATTATAAATCTCCACATGCTCTGAGGTTACAGCCTCTTTCCACAATTCTTACAATTCTATATGTTCTGCAAAGGAGGTTGTTATATAGGTGGAACACACAATATTCTGGTTATTCTCTAAGTTTTAAAAAAGTGGAGAACTGTTATGTATGCTTCATATTTTCTACAAAAGGGACATATGGAAATATATCTGAAAATCCACATTCCTTTTCAGATTATTATATTCAAATATGGTAAGATGAAAAGAGATGAAAAGTTTAGGGAAAAGTTTCAAGTATATATGTTTTCTCTTTTTCTTTAACCAGGTATCTCAATGAAGGGAAACTATGTTGAAACTGAGAGGACACAGCTATCTAAGTAGCTGCTTTGCTCCCTTCTTAATTTCCAAGTTTCCTAAATTAGGGCAGGACTGCCTGGAAAAGCAACAAAGAAGATCTGGAAGCAGATGGTGGTAATGGTTGCACAGCAATGAACATATATTAACGCCACAGAATGTACACTTAAAATTGGTTCCAATGGTAATTTTTATGTTATGTATTTTTTTTTGCCCCTCCTTCCCCCAAAAGAGCAATAGAGTTTTCATTTTCTTTCCTATTCTTGGCCTCTTTGAGCCTCCTGCTGTCTGTTAACAACCCATATAATTCTGCCCCAGCTCCACAGCTCAATGCCTGCTGGCTGGGAGGGAGGGGAAGGCTTCGACTTATCCAAGGAAGCTAATGGACTCAGAGCCCTTCTTTCAAATTAGCAGCTATGTAAATATATGCATGAACATAAATATATTCAAAAAAGAGAATACCAAAAGAGTCAAGGCTGCTGCTACATTATCATTGGTGACTGGAAGACAAGGGTGAGGATTGCCATCAGAGCCCTGTCTGTAGGCAAAGTCACTCTAAATGTGCCTTGCATTCCATAATGGTGAATTTATGGAAGCCTAATATGTAATTGAAATTAATATAATGGATCATCAAGCAATTTTAAAATATAAAATGTTATTAACTGTGGTCACCATGGATATTTAAATTAGCTGGACTAAATCTTTCTGTAGTGTATACATAGATCAAAACATTACATTGTACACCACTAATATGAATAGTCAATTAAAAATAAAATAAATGACTCATTTTCACAGAGATGAAAACAGTGATTATATTTTCTATTATATAAATAAAACAAATGGTGTGAAAGAGGCTACAATTTAACTTTTTATTTATTTATTTATTTTTAGAAGTAACTTTTAAATTAATTCATTCTTCATTTTCTTGCTGTACTGGGGATTGAACACAGGGGTTCTCTAACACTGAGCTGCATCCCAGCCCTTTTTATGTTTTATTTTGAGACAGGGTCTTGCTAAGCTGTCCAGGCTAGACTCCAATATGTAATCCTCCTGCCTCAGCTTCCCAAGTCACTGGAATTACAAGTGTACATCACAATGCTTGGTTTAGAATCCATTTTTTAGCGATATCTTTTAAACATAAAACCAGGCTTTTATTTATATAGTTAATGCCCATCCTCCCTTCTACCCACAAGAAGCTTTTAAGCTCAATTTACTTCATGGCAGGATTAAATGAAAATACAAGCAAGCAAGTGTAAATAAAATGTTACAATAATTATAAGAATGTGTTAAAAATTAGGGAAAACATTTTAAATATATGAAATTTTTTAAAAAGACAGTGAAAATAAGTTATCTTCTTTTTTTTTTTTTTTTTTTTTTTTTTTTTAAGATCAGAGTTGCCAAGATGTGTTGAGCACTTTCTCTGAGGCAGGCACTATTCCATGAGCTTGCTTGTATTAACCCTATACTTCTCACTCCACCCTGTCAGGTGTGACACCACTATTGCTCCATCTTACAGATGAGACTGAAATCCAAGGAATCTAGTATTTGCCAAGATTTGCAGTTAGTTGTAATGATCCTAGTCTCTCCTCCCTGTCGCTTTTCCAGACTGCATCTAGAACCTTACTCTGTGTTTAAGATGGCTGGAACCTGAAGGAAAAAAAAAAAAAAAATGTGGCTGAATTTGAGTTATAAATAAAAGCAAGCCATACTTTTGAGAAATGACCTTAGTTCATATCTAAAGAAAATTTTAAAGAGAACTAGTTTATTTTCTTTTGACTCCCAAGTCCGGGTGGTTAACTAAACTAGAGATGTACCTCCAGATTTTCCTCATGGTTCAAATTGTTTCCTAGAGGAGTCAGCTGAAGCCCCACGGAGGAGCAGTGAAGGAAATGCTCTTGACACTGCTGGGTCCAGTGACACCTCCCCCAGGGCTGCTGAGGACATGTTGACTTTTCCATCAGACTAGGCCCTGCTGGGATGATAGTGGGGAAGGTCTGATGTGTAATCCAGGACTCATCCTTCTCAGACACCGCTCATGAGAAAGGACAAGCCCTTTACATGCCTCTGCTTCCTCTGTAGCCATGGCCTTTGCTCTTTGCCCACTCTTGACTCCCAATATTAGCCCCAGCAATCCTGTTCCTGGTAGAGACTTAGGGAGGAAATAGGTCTTTAAACTCCTACTCAGTGAGGTCAAGAAAGACAAGCCTGAAAGTGAAGGAGAGGGAGACCCTTCTGCAAATATTTGGAGGCTGAGCTCACATCTGGCTGGGGAGTGGGCTGGGAGTTGATAACCTATCAGTGCTCTGCACCACTCAGTTCAACCAGTGAGCAGTGGAAAGCAGCCAGTATCAGCTCCCCTCACCTTGGACGGAAAGGCACTAATGATCACATCCTCCACAAAACTGGTGACTCAAGCGTTGCCAATAGTGACCAACTTATTTACTTCTTCTCTGAGTTTCCATCCTTAGGACTGCTTCCACATCCATAAAACAAAGCATCTTTATGCTCTATTTATTTCTGAAAAAGTGCTCTGTGCTAATATGGAAAGTATGACTCCAGCATGGACAGATATGGCCAACTGCTACAGAATGCAGTTCTTTCCCTGTGGGAGGGGAATTGGGAGTGGAAGGCACACAGCTGGAGACCCCCATAAACACTAGAGGCCCCCAGTCCTCAACTTCCCCGTGTGACCAGAAACAAAACATTACACTTCCAGAGCTGTAGGTTCTCATCTGGAAAACGGAGTAACATCCCCAGGTCTGTTCTTTTCCCTGGCTGGTGCAACAATGAAATGAAACAAGGTAAGTAACAATATAAATAAAAGTGCTATGTAAATGCAAATGGACTTTCTGGGTAATAAGACAGTACCATCTTACTAAGATGATAAAGGAGAAGTTTGGCCTATAATCAAACTAGAAAATGACTTCCCAGGGTGTTTCTAGATATCACATTCAGTAGCTTATCAAATAAAAATGTACTGTGCTACTGAATGCAGTAGACAGTCACCTTCCCTGAACCCTCAATAACTCAGGTCAGTGCACACTCCTCTACACACACCACACATATTTATATGTTTCATTTGGAAATTCGTTACATACTGCTTGATGGAGTCATGCATTGTCATTTGTTTCTCTTCTTTTATCTTTATTTTTTTTGGGGGGGAGGGAGTTTGGGGGAGATACCAGGGATTGAACTCAGGGGCACTCCGCCACTGAGCTAGCCCAGCACTATTTTGTATTTTATTTAGAGGCATGGTTTCACTGAGTTGCTTAGCATCTTGCTTTTGCTGAGGCTGGCTTTGAGCTCCTGATCCTCCTGCCTCAGCCTCCCGAGCTGCTGGGATTACAGGTGTGCACCACCGTGCCTGGCTTTTATGTTATTTTGATGCATTCAAATATGTATCTTATCTCTTCAACTAGACTGTAAATCCCTTTAGGACTATTTTTATATTTTTATTGTGAACATTGAATGAGAAAAAGTGCCAACATAGTATGTAGCACAGAGTAAGTACTCCATAAATAACAGTCTTTATTTTCTTTCAGAAGACCTAACATGGACTTGAGTATATCTGGAGTATATTTAACAAGTTATCAACCTACCAATTCCAATAAGAAACATCACACTGTGAAATATTGTTTGAAGACTCCCTGGAAGAATAATCATTCAGGACTTAAAAAGAGTACTTCGTGTCCTGTATCAAATGACATCCCCAATTAAGAACATTATTTTAGGAGACAACAGTGGGGCAGTGATATCTGACAGAGGCTTTGGAGTCAAAAGAGTTTGATTGAATGTCTGCTCCAACTATTACTAGATGTATGATCTTGGCCAAAATTATATTACTTTGTCAACCCCAAAATGAGAATGATAATATCTATATCAGGAATATGGTAAGAACTGAAGGAATCAATGTATGTGAAGAAGTGGCATACAGCTAAGTAATAGTAGTTACTCCTATTATTAGGAGCCCAACAATATTATATTTAGGACTGAGTAGTCTACTATACTAGAAGGATACACAGGTTCACAAAATTTCTTATCCCGCCAAGCCAATCTTCACACTTTAAGAATTAAGTAGAGGGGCTGGAGTTATAGCTCAGTTGGTAGAGTGCTTACCTCACATGCACAAGGCCGTGGATTCAATCCCCAGCACCACAATAAATAAATAAATAAATAAATAAAATTGCTGGTAATGGGCAAAAAAAAAATTTGAAATTCCTTTAAGTAAAAAACAAAATATTCATTATTATTTAAAAAAAAAGAATGAAGTAGAATTGATAGCATATGTATTAACATATGTAATGCACATACTTCCTGGAAAAAAATGTTTAAAATTCTAGAAGTTGTATATTTGGTTGTTAAAAATCACACTTTTTCTAGCTTAGACTAAGATTGGATTAATGATTCAGAGAAATGCAAATGAAAACCATGATAAGATACCATGTCACATCCACTGGAAAGACTATAATCAAAACGACAAGCATTAGTGGATATGTAGAGGAATTTGGAACCATCACATACCACTGGCGGGAATGTAAAATGGATCAACCACTTTTGAAAACAGTCTGGCAAAAGTTTGAATAACCATTAGAGTTATTATACGACCCAGCAATTCCACTTTTAGGGATATACTCAAAATAAATGGAAACATGTCCACATAAAACTTATGTATAACATTCACAGCAGCATTGTTGATAACATTACCAAAGTGGAATTCACACAAATATTTGACTACTAATGAATGGTTAGATAAAAAGTCATATATCCCTACAATGACTATTATTCAGTAGAGAAAAGGAATGAGGTATTGATAAATGCTACAGCATGAGTGAACCTTGGGAATATGTCAAGTGTAGAGGTTGATCACAAAAGGCATACATTGTGTGATGCCATTTTAATGAAATGCACAAAAGCATCAAACTCATAGAGACAAAATAAGTTACTGGAAACCTAGGCTACAAGTCTGGGGGAAGGTTGAGAGGGATTGCTAATGACTACAGTGTTTCTTTTTGGAGTGATGGAAATGTGGTGTTTGAATTCTATGAATATACTGAAACCCATTGAATCATACATTTTAAATGAATCAGTTGCATGGTGTGTGAATCATATCTCAATAATACTATTTTAAAAGAGTGAATTAGTAATAATAGCTAGAAAGAACTAATTTGTTCACAGAAAGACAAAAACACCCCTACAAAAATATCACTTAGAAAACCAGGAAAGATTATTTGAAGGGTTCTTTAAAGATGTAAATACATCACTAAAATATAACTATTTGTCATTGATTTTTTAAATGTGCTACAACATACTAAGAAAACTTTACTTAGTTTTTTTAAATTTTTTAAATTTAAGAAAAACTTAGTTTTTTTAAAATTTTTAAAATTTTTTTTATTTTAGCTTTTTATACATGTTTACAGAGTACATTTCATTTCATATTACATATAAAGAGCACAATTTCTCAAGTTGATGGTTTTATATAAAGTATTTTTACAACAAGGATAGGGAAACTTTGGTATACTTACTTAGTTTTTGCATCCACGATGCTAATGAAATATTTTCTTATGATTGGCAACATGCCAAATTTTAGAAAATACACTTAAGCCAGAAAATCTAGGCAATGTAATGAATGAAATCTAGGAAATGTAATGAACTCTCAAAAGAAAAAAAAAGTGTATTATAAGTCTTTGCTC
Organism: Tamias sibiricus; assembly: GCA_025594165.1. Lineage (NCBI taxonomy): Eukaryota > Metazoa > Chordata > Mammalia > Rodentia > Sciuridae > Tamias > Tamias sibiricus. The sequence goes on from CM046666.1 coordinate 111,018,829, forward strand.
AAGAGAAATAGATGTATTTTACTTGAAATTAAAATATCTCTAAGATTCACATTTATTTCACTCAGAGTGCCCTTGTTCAACCTTTTCTCTTTTAAATTTGACCTCACAGGGGCTGGGTATGTAGCTTAATGGTAGAGGAGCACATGCCTCAGCATACTCCAGGCCCTGGGTTTAATACTCAGTACCCAAAAGAGAAAAAAAATAATAATAATGTGACTTGACATCATTTTATAGAATGTGACATAAATACCTCCTAGTCTTAGGATTTGGTTCCAGTCTTACCTTTATAAAAAAAAAAAAATCTCCTTTAGGTCTGGGGTTGTGGCTCAGTGGTAGAGTGCTTGCCTAGCCCATGTCTTTTTGCCTAGCACTGGGTCTGAGCCTCAGCACCACATAATAAATAAATAAACAAACCAGTAAAATAAATTTATTGCTTCCACCTACAACTTAAAATATATTTTTAAAAGTCCTTTAAAATATGACTATAAGATATTTAACAGCAGTTAAAACTACATTTAAAAATATTTAAAGTTAAAGATAGATTTTAAATTAAAATAATTTTCAAAACAAAGACCATTAACAATAACCAAGGAAAACTTCAAATTTTAAGATCTTGCCAAATACAATACTTGTTTGAATGACCAAAAGATTATTAGTTTCAAACACCTTCAGATTTCTTCTGCCCATCTCATGTTCACCTTGTGGTATTCTAAAACTCAAATTAGAGGAAATAAACCATTTGTGCAAAGAATGACAATTAATATTAAGAAGTATGGGTGTCAGTCTCTCGTTTCACAAAAGGTCAAAAAAGTCAATTTTTAAAAATTCTTCAAGAATCATGTGATTTGAACACAATACTTATACATTAATTGTGTTTTATTTTTCAACTTCTTTAGAAAGCTAGATTTGCATGGGGGAGAACCCATGTTTAACTGTAAGGAATTTTGCTAATTCTTACTTTCGATTAAGGACCATGGATCAAAGTGAATCAGCTAGTATGGATTTACATGGAGCTTTAGGAAACAGTTTGATTTTCAAAGAAGTGATACTTTATCAATTGAATCACAAAGTTCCCCTGGGGTCAACAAAGAGAATTTTTAGTTTTTCCTCCCACACAATAATTTGGCAAACTTAAAAGTATTTGTGTAGGCAGAGTGGCACAGAAATCTGGAATTAATTCTGATTTTAAAAGGCAACGTTTTCAGCAGCTTTCATTTTTTAAGTGTTGATTAGAAGCCATTTTAATGTTTCATTTTAATTGAAGCTGAGCACTAATAAGGTGATGATGATGATGGGAAACATTAAAATACATATTAGAAATAACTCAAATTTCAAATTACTTGAATATAATGAAAATGCACTGACAATAAGCAACATATTTTAAAATTACTATAATGTTATCCATACATTTTTCTAAGTCAAAAATCAACTTCTCAAAAATCTAACTGAAACCTCCTTTTATACATACCATCAAGAGAAACCAAATTGGAGTTCTTGAGTTATTTAAATAAAGTGACTTATAAATACCAAATGGAAATAAATTGAGAGTAGCTGCATTTATTTTAAGTACATAAAAATCCCATAATTGTATATTAAATTTTTTCTAACAATAAAATATATGCCACAGGCCAAGCAACATCATTGGAATGAATTCCTTTAATGGACGTACAGGTCTTGATGACAGTTATTTTCCAGGTCTAGGGTCTCACAATCACATCTCCGAAAGATTTTCTACATGAAGTGTTTGAAGAAGTGGTAGACGTGTCACTGATCCCTGATGTCCATTCTGGGTCTCCTTTAAGGCAGAGGTGGGGCAAACAGGGAGAAGAAAAGGTAATTCTGATAAGGGAATCTGAACCAAATGTTGTTGCATGCTAGAAATGATTAGATGCCCTTGTCATGGAGCTGTTACAGAGATCCAGGGGAAAGAGGTCAAGTGCAGGCACATGAGGGGGAAAAAAAAGTCTATGTTATATAGTGGAGGGAAAATGAGCCATTAGTCTAATCCTAAGTCCTCTTTCCTTCTTTCCTTTTCCTTATTAAATATCCTTTGGCTCAGTGAAGGGAAGAATGGAGGTGGGTCTTGTTGCTATTTATTAACACCTATCAGGTTTAGCTTCACAATGTGGTTGTAATTAAAATAAAAGCTTTAGCAAGAATATTCTGTTCCTTTCTTCTAAGAATTTGCAGAGCATGGGGTTGAGGCTCTGCAATGAAACTGGCCCTCCTTATGCAATGCTTGCTTTTAAATGTCTGCATCTCAACTGGGAGCAGAGGTGCACACCTGCAACTACAGTTACTCTAGAGGCTGTAGCAGAAGGATCACAAGTTAGAGAACAGCCTGAATAATTTAGTGAGACCCTGCATCAAAATAAAATTTAAAAAGGGCTGGGATGTAGCTCTGCGGCAGAGCACTTGCCTCCAGAGGCTCTGAGTTCAACCACCAGTATCCCTAAATAATAAGTAAATAAAATATAATGTGTAGGTCTTATCAGCGCAGTTTTTTTTTTTTTTTTTTTTTTGTGTGTGTGTGTGTGTTTGTATGTGTGTGCTACCAGACATTGAACTCTGGGTCACTCAACCACTGGGCCACATCCCAGCCCTTTTTTGTATTTTATTAGAGACAGGGTCTCACTGAATTGCTAAGTGCCTTGCCATTGCTGAGGCTGGCTTTGAACTTGCAATCCTCCTGCCTCAGCCTCCCAAGTGCTGGGATTACAGGCATGCACCACCACTTCCGGCTACTTTTTGATGGGGATACGTGACTTACACATTCATTCAGTTACTAGGTATTAAGTACTTGCTAAATTCTAGACCCTATTGTAGACAGTAAACAAATAAACAAAAAATTTTGCTGTCCCAGAGTTTATATTTTGTAATAAAGACAGGTGTTGGAGTAAATTTGGTATCATGTTTCACTAATGTTTATTAAATATTTTTTCACATTTTTACATAGGTAAATTTGTATTTTTAAAAAGTTTTTTATTTATTTATTTATTCTAATTAGGTGTGTGACAGCAGTATGCATTTTGATTCATTGTACACAATTGCAGCACAAATTTCATTTCTATGGTTGTATACAATGTAGTTTCACACCATATGTGCAGTCACACATGTACCTAGGGTAATGATGTCCATCTCATTTCACCATCTTTCCTGCCCCCATCCCCCTCCCTTTATCTCCTTCCCCTTTGCCCAATCACAGTTCCTCCATTTTTCCCATGCCCACCCCCCATTATGGATTAGCATCCACTTATCAGGGAGAACATTTGGCCTTTGGTTTTTGGGGATTGGCTTACTTCACTTAGCATGATATTCTCCAACTCCATTCATTTACCTGCAAGTGCCATAGTTTTATTCTCTTTTAATGCTGAGTAACATTCCATTGTTTATATATACCAAAGTTTCTTTATCCATTCATCTGTTGAAGGGCATCTAGGTTGGTTCCACAGTATAGCTATTGTGAATTAATCTGCTATAAACATTGATGTGGCTGTATTATTATAATATGCTGTTTTTAAGTCCTTTGGGTATAGACCAAAGAGTGGGATAGCTGGGTCAAATGGTGGCTCCATTCCAAGTGTTCTAAGGAATCTCCAAAATTCGTATGTATTTTTAAATTGATGGTAATATTTTACTTGGTATATATTCTTTATGGTGGTCCATAAAATACCAGTAATCTTCAATGATAACGCTTAAGATTCAGTTAAATACAGTAGAATATTAGGAAGTAATAAGTACTTTCAGAGAGAAAGATTAGAGTGTGGAATATTGCAATTTTTAATAGTTGGGTCAGGGAGAGCATCATTAAGAACGTGTCAGTTGAGCCCAGATTTGAAAAAGGAAGAAGCAAGCCAAATGAAGCATTCCAGGCTACTGATATCAAATGTAAATTCTTAAAACAGGAGGACACCAGTTCATGTTGTGGAAATTACAAGAGCAGTGTAGCTGGAGCTAAATGGGAGTGAGGGTAGTAAGAAGAAAGGATGAAATCAAAGAAGCAACAAGGAAGCCAAACTGCAAAGGGTCCTGCCTACCATTGTAAACTTTGGCTTTTGCTCTGAATAAGATGGAAAGCCACGGAAAGGTTTTGAACAGCCATGACATGAATTATATTTAAATGGTAAAGAGCAACTCTAATTGCTATGAGAAGGGATGGACTAAAGGAGAATGAGGAGGAGCAAAGAGACCAGTTAGGATCCTACTCTGTGGTGATAGTCCAAGTAATAGATGATACCAGCTACCCCAAGGGTTTGCAATAAAATGAGGAGTAGTCAGATTCTGAGTAGATTTAGAAGACAAAACCAACAAAAATCAGTTTATCTTGGGTGTGGGGTTTGAGAAACAGAGTCATGAATGACTCCCAGGTTTGGGGCCTAAACAAACTGGAATTGAGGCATTCTCATAAATTATCCTAATTGTAAACGGAGTTCCCTCATACTAAGTCAGTAAGTTTTCTGACTGAATTGGGAGTTGTTTGTGTTCAAAACTAAAAATGCCAAATAGTAATGACCATGAGCTCTGAGTGTTCACCTGAGTATTCACCAGAGGCGGGTAAAGGAGAAAGCAAGGTAAGGCGAAAGGGGGTAAATTTAACTTTACTGTACCAGCTTGTTTGTGTACATCATCTCACTTAACCCTAACACTCACCATACAGTGTCAGTATTATTATCCAGGGTTTACAAGCAAGGTTAGTTAAATGACTTGTCAAGGTCATAAAGCTATGGTTGTCCCCACAGAGATGAGAATTTTGTCCCCTTGGAAAGAGTGGTAATTTTTTTTTTCTTTTGGTAGCAGGGATTTAACCCAGGGGCACTTAAATACTGAGCCACATCTCCAACGCTTTAATTTATTTTTGAGACAGGGTCTCACTAAGTTGCTGAGGGCCTCACTAACTTGTTGAGGCTGGTTTTGAACTTGTAATCCTCTTGACTCAGCCTCCCAAACTGCTGGGATTACAAGTATGTGCCACTGAGCCTGCTCTGGTTGTAATTCTTTCACTAGACTTTCAATCAATGCCCCACCCTTTCAGATTCCCTTCAGCTTTCAACGCTGCCCTTCTTCCTTCTCCTAGAGGAAATGAGGGCTTTTTTTTTTTTTTTTTTTCTTTCTAACGGCCAGTAGAAGGATATTTCAGTAGGTACCACATAGTATTGTTCCAAAAAGCCATCCTTTCACCATTGTGTTTCAGTGTCCCAGAAGTGTCTCTTTTTTTGGTTCTGGGGATCCCTGGCCCTATTTTATGATTTTTGTTTAGAAACAGGGTCTCAGTGAGTTGCGTAGCATCTTGCTGTTGCTGAGGCTGGCTTTGAACTTCCTTCTGCCTCAGCCTCTAGAACCACTGGGATTACAGTTGTGTGCCACCATACCCCACCCAGTAGTGTTTTATATTTTACCAGCAGGGCTCTCTGCCCACCCAGGACACCAGCCTTTATCTAACACCCAGCCTCCCTTTCATATCCCTTCACTCTCCTTCCTATCCCCACCCAAGACTCTCCATCCTGATAATGAAACCTTAGAACCTGCAGGTTTCTAACTACCTTTGCCCACAACACCATTAGATCCACACACCAACGTGATGCCACCTCCTCAAGGGCAGTTGTCACACTAGTGATCTTCATGCTTGATGTCCAGCATCAATAACAAACCTCTCCTATGCAGGGTTTCAGAGACTTGGGTAGCATGAAGAGTGTGGGCTTTGGTGTCAGCTGGAACTTGGATCAGACCTGAGTTTTCTAATTCTTTCTGGCCCTTTGACTTACAACAAAATTCCTCTTTGGACTTCAATTTACATAAAACACCATAACTATGTTATAGTATTGTTAGAATTAAGTGTGGTAATGTTTGTATATTCCCTTACAGAGACTTTGACAGTAGTGTTTCTGAAGGCATTCTTCACCAGTTCCCAGATCCCATACCATGTAACTCAACAATCCCATACCATGTGATTCAACCAGGCCCTGCAAGCTTCTGGGTTTTGAGGGAGCTCCCCCAGAATCTTACATACACTTTTCAGATGCCATTTTATGTCCCCAAAAGACCTCTATCTGTGGGCTCAGCCCAGCCAGTGTGGTGAAACTACATACAGGTAAATCCATGAACATGCAAAATAGTAGGCAGTGCTGGAGAGGTGCTAGAAACCAAAAGAAAAGCATCACACAAGGCCTGTCCTGCTGGTGATCCCCCCTCTTTTTTCTCATCAGCCGTTTGACTCATGAATTGTAAAGGACTTAAGAAATAAGCTGTTTCGTTTGTTGTTTCTTAAAACTATTGTCAGTTACATGAGCTTCTACTTTGTATTATAAGATTTCAAGAAGAAATAGATTCCCTCATCTCTCTCAATGCTGTTCTCATGTGGTTCCCTCACTGTTGCTTTCTTCATAAAGGTGAAGATTTTGGAGTCAATTCATTTCTTCCATGCATCTTAGGTAATTGGTGCTAAACCAAGGAAATGTGAAGAAATGGCCTGGCACAAAGGTGTCCTCTCTACCATCTCCATGCTGAGCACTGATTATCATCTCTTTTTGCTAGAAGTGTTAGTTAACAAGATGTTCTACAAGTACGTCATTCTTAATTTGTCTAAAACAAACATTGTTGTTGTCCAGCCTTCTTTTGCTCTAAAAGTCTTGGTATTAATTAAAAATATGCTCTTACCAGAGCCCTAAGCTAAGACCACAATAAATCAAGATCCAGATCCTATAGATTAAAATTATTCGGTCTTTGACATATTTCTCCAAACTACTGTCTTCTCTTCATTTTTTCCTGTCTAATCATTTCTTGTTTGGTGTGAGACTTGCAACCGCCCAGTCCAAGTCTCCCCATCCCCAGTCTCTCCCATCTTCAACCACCTCAGTGACACAGGAATTTGTATCCAAGCCCTGCATTTCAGTGCCCATCACTCAGGGCAACACCCATCATTTCTCAGGAAACGTGTTGTCTAATTGTGCAATATGGTAGCCACTAGTCATACATGGCCAATGGGGACTAAAAAAATTGCTAGTCTAAATTGAAATATATTGAAAGTGTAAAAAGGATGTTCAAGATTTGCTGTAAAACAAGAATGTGAAATATCTGATTGATTTTTATGCTGATCATATCTTTTTTTTTTTTTTTTTTTTTCTTTTTTGTACCAGGGATTGAACCCAGAGTTGCTTAACCACTGAGCCACATCCCCAGCCCATTTTTATATTCTATTTATCTCCCTGAATTGTTCAGGGCATTGCTATATTGCTGAAGCTGGCTTTGAACTTGCGATCCTCCTGCCTCAGCCTCCTGAGCTACTGGGATTACAAGCATTCACCATAGTACCCAGCTTGCTGATCACATCTTGAAATAATATTTGGAAGTATTTGTGGTTAAATAAAATGTATAATTAAAGTTTCCTCCATTTGTTCCTGTTCATTTTTTTATTATTGCATCATATTTTTATTTAATAGTGTTGCTCTAGTGCCAAATCCTTCCCAATTTACTGCTCTCACACTAAGTTCTCTTTTCTTCCTCCTGGCACACCCTACTTCAAGCCAACTCCTACTCACTGATGAGTCAATTAAAATATCATTTCCTCTGCGCAGTTTTTTCTATCCATTCCTTTGTAAGTACTCTTGGCATTCCATCTAATTTAAATACTTATTTATAAATTTCTTCATTTAGTGTCTGTCTCCCTCATTAGATTATAAAGTCTATGAAGGAAAAGATTGGCTATTGTCTTGATTCCTTACTGAAATTAAGCACTTTGGCAATGTCTGGGAGTGTAAGAGTTGTTCAATAAGTTCTACCTAAATAAATGAATGAATGAGACATTCTAATTTTCTCACCAAGTGATGATGGCAGGGTTGAGCAATAAGCTAAACTTCCATTGTCCATTGAGGTAGAATGAGGTGGTCTGAAGCAAGGCTGGACCACACTCTGGCTCCTTACTTCCCCTTCCATCAGGGGTTCAGTACAAAGCTGAGCCTCCATCCCTACCCAATGTCACTGAGGTAGAAGGAAGTGGTGCAGGTAGGACTATTTTACAGTACACTTCCCTGTCCTCTTCTCTGGTGTCAACAAGACCAAGGATTGCTGAGCTTACAACTCAACTCAGAGACAATAGGCCTGCCGTAGTTCCTCTGGGAAGGAGTCAGTGGCTGAGGGGAAGCTGGAGGGCCACCCCCTTTGTCTCCAGCACAGCAGTGTGCATAGTACTGCCCTTGGCTGGAATGTTGTCAGCAGGCCCCAGCATGAAGCTTAACCTACACATTCACTCAGGCCCTCAAACTCTGCCTCTCCAGGGAGACTGCTGCTAAATGAAGAAGATTAAATAGGAATCTGAGCTTCATAAGATCTAAACTTATATGATTAAAAAAAAAAAAATCACTGGTCATACTAAGAAGCAGGAAAAATCACAACTCAAATAAGAGAAGGTAATCAACAAATGCCCATGCTGTGATGAATCAGATGTTAAAAGTATCCAACAAGGAATTTAAAGGAGTCATCATAAAAAATGATTCAATAAACAATCATGAATTCTTCTGAAACCAATGAAAAATATAGGAAATTCCAGCAAAAATAGAAATGACAAAGAATATAAACAAGAACAACAACAAAAAATTCACTGATGGGTTTTGATAGTACAATAGAAATGACAGAGAATAAAATCTGTGAACTTGAGGACAGATCAATATGATTTACCCATTCCGAACAATAGAAAAGAAATAGGATAGGAAAAAAAAAAAAAAAAAAAAAAAAACGAACAGTCTTAGGAACCATTAGGACAGTGGAGAAAAAGCTATTATTTATATCATTGTGGTCCCCAAATGAGATGAAAGAAAAAGTGTTCAAACTATGACTGAAAATTCCCAAATTTGGAGAAGGACATAAACTATACATTGAGAGACTGAGTGAAGCTCAAACAGAATAAACACAATTGATAGCTGAACACACTGACCCATTGCACCACAGAGACAGGACAAATAGAATACACTCAAAGAAATCCAGAGCAACACACAACATATGAACTTCTGAAAACTTGAGACAAAGAAAAGATCTTGAAAATGACCTCTCATAGCAAGTTTATCATCTTAAACCTAAGAGGCCAGAAGAATGAGAAATAGTATTTTAAAAATGCTATTATACTATTTTAAAAAATGTCAACTGCATGGTGCTGAGATTGTGGCTCAGTGGTAGGGCACTTGACTAGCATGTGTTAGGCACTGGGTTTGATTCTCAGCACCGCATATAAATAAATGAATAAAATAAACGTTCTTCAACATCTAAAAACAATTTTTAAAAATGTCAACTGCAGATTCTATACCCAGCAAAATTATACCTCACTAACTAAGGGGAAATAAGTACACCTTCAGATCAAAGAATATATGAAAACTTGTTGCTAGCAAAGAATGGCTAAAGAAAGTTCCCTATACAGAATGGAAATCATAATGAAAGACTTAGAATTTTGGAAAGGGGAAAAATAAACATGGAACTAGGTAAGAATAGTTAAAAGGAAAAATAGAGGATCCTTCTCATGAGTTTCTTATGTAATATTTGAAGCAAATATTATAAAAATGTCGGATATGATGGTCAAAGTACATAAAGGAAACAAAGACAATTTATTTTAAATGTAGCAAAGAAAAAGAACATATATAAAAGTAAACTTTCTATACTTCACCTGAGTTAGCAAATAGTTGATACCAGTAGACTGTGATGAGCTATTGTGCATGTTATAACAGAGTCTAACCATTAAGAAAAGCATGCAAAGATGTATTCTCAAGAGCACTATAAGTAAATCAAGGTGGAATGAATGAATGAATGAAAATTAGTTTTTCAGGAATAGCTAATTAAAAAGTTTGTTTTCAACAAAAATTGCACATAAAGTTTTCCTAAACCTTCATGATTATATGTGATAACAATCAAAGGACCTTTTGTAAGTCATCAAATTAGGTGATGCAATTTTTTAATCATGAAAATGTGTAAAGTCAGTGTAAATGAAAGATGAAACGAATCTGGCCAGGACAAAAGCAGAAAGTCTGGGCATTTCATCATCGTCGTCATGTCCGGATCTCATCATTTCATTCATGTTCCGTTTGTTTTTAAATTTACTGCTTCTAACCTGATCCAAAGCAGCTGCTTTCCCACAAAGAGGCTTATCTTTTTCGGCATGGAGAATAAAATGGGGTTAAAAATGCAACCAGATCCAGTCCAATCTCTACACAGTCTCAGGTCAGAGGAGGGTCTGTACAGCACCAGAAGCTCATAAAGTTGGTTTGAAGGCAGGATTATCTTGTCCTCTGAAGACAGAAGTCATCAGAACAAGGCTGAGGGCTGCTGCACACTGACATCTCCCAGTGAGCAAGTGCCAAAGCCCTTTCATTGTCCTTGGCTGTGAGGAGCTCTTCAAAGCAGCCCCTAGGCTTGTGGGTCCTGGCCTAGGTCAGCTCTGCTGCTGCTCACCAGTGACCCCTGGTCCACAGGGACACAGACAGGGGCCCTGCCTCTGTTGGACATCAAAGCTCCAACTTTCCCAGCTGCCTGCCTTGGCTCTCCAGCTGAGGAGGCTTCAGGGGCTGCATAACAAGGGCGAGGGGGCAGAGAGGAGAACGGGTAGGCATATTAGCATGATGTAAATCATTGCCAGCTCCTCAAGGAACATTCCGCTGAAGCAGCAATGGCCAGGTGGCTAAAAAGTCACCAGCCAGTGGCCCCTGCCACAGCTGCCTTTAGTAACACTCAAAGCTGAGCAGGCAGGGCCCACACAGGTAACAGGCTGAACAGAAAGGGAGTCTGGGGAGTAGTTCTGACAGACAGACAGACTCTCCCTCTTCAGGACTCCCCTTCCAGCAGAAGCCTCTGACTCACTCATCATAGCTGTCAAAGCAAAGGTCAGGAGGAGGAGAAGGGGCACCTCCGGGCCAATCCACCTTTTCTCAGAGGTACTTGCCTTCTCTTGTTTTGACATCATTCCCACAGCCCGTGCGGTAATGACTTTTTAAACCTCCAAGATGTGGATATTCTGCTATGGGATCACCCACCATTCTGGGTAGCCTAGAACTCTCCTTCCCCTGTCCCATGTTCCAGGAAACCTATCATATGGTGAAACCTAGGACAGCTGGTCTCCCTAGCTACACCTGTGTTGTTTGTGGGAAATGTGACCACAGTAGGTTGAATGGTGGCTCCAAAAAAATATATGGTGATGCCCAAATCCACAGAACTGTGAATTTGACCTTATTTGGAAAAAAATAACTTTGTAGATATAATTAAAAATCTTGAGGTGTGCTCATCCTGGATTTAGTATGTGCCCAAATTGCAGGGACACCTGTTCTTAGAATAGGCAGAAGAGACACAGGCTCAGAGTAGAAGGTGATGTGAAGACAGGTGGAGACTGGAATGATCACAGCACTCAGCAGAGGCTAAAAGAAGAAAGGCGTGGAATCTCCTGGAGCATGTGGAGTCCTGCGAACACCCTGCCTTTCAGCTTTCTTGTCTGCAGAATTGTGAGAGAGTAAATTGCTGTTGTCTTAAGCCATCCAGTTTGTAGTAATTTGTCATGACAACCAAGGAAAACTAATACAGAGAGCTTGGTACTTGGGTCTCCCCGCAGCCTAAGGCTACACTAGGTTAAAAATTTTTCAGAATGGAAGGTGGATGGCAGGGAGGTAGAACTGATAAAATATAAAGCCATTTAGGCTGAGAAAGAGCTTTAAAAGGAATCCTAAGAAATCATCAGTGAGTTCAGCAGATTGCTTTTTTTTCATGGACATTGATTACATATAAAATTGCCTTAGGGGGGGAGAAAAATACACACAATATTATTTTGCATCCCCAAAGGGAACATTTGACAATATTGCAAATGTGAGTGCTGAACATCCATAATTTGAAATCCAAAATACTTTGAAATGGATTTTGGATTTTTGAATTAGGAATGGTCAACTAGTAATGGATTTGGGGTTTTGAAATTAGGAATGCTTAAAGTCTATGCAAATATTCTAAACCCCAAATACTCTGAAATATGGTCCCAAACAAGATATATTCAACTGGATTTTCTCAGTTGGGCTCTCTAAGGAACGTATTCGGTAATCACCACCTAAGTAGGCTCCATATGAAGACAGTGTCATAGTATCATCCATGAGGTATCTCCAGAGTTCCTACTTTTATGGCCTATCCATGTATATAGTAATTCTCTTGGCCACATGACAGATAGAATGTCTCCAGAAAAGCATTTTTTAAGTGCATCTATTACCTTAAGAATTTTAAGGAGTCTAAGTAGATGCCTCAGCTCAGGAATTCCAGCAAAATACTCATGTACTCAGGGCTGAATAACTCTCCATTGTGCAGGTTTGTCGTCTGCACTGGGGGATATTTAACAGCATTGCTGGTCTTCACCTACCCACTCAATAGTGATTTGGTTCTAATACCAAAAGTATTTCCAGATATTGCCAGAAGTCCCCTGTGGGGCAAAACTGTCCTTGATTGAGAACAACTCTCTAATATTTTCTCATAAGTTCATTGGAGAAGGAAAAAAAAAAAAAAAAAAGTAAGCTTATCAGCTTTCTATCAATCACCCTGAAAGTTACCAAGAATCTTATCTATGGGGAGTGACCTAATGCATAAAAGGGTGAATGGGAAGTGTATATTAGAACAAAATCTCCAACTGTATCCTTTCAGATAGCTCCATCCAACACCTCACCCAGCTCCCCACCAGGGAACCCCCCATTGAACCTAGGATTTAATGAGCAACCAAGTCACCCATCTGTGTGGTCTGAGCTTTCTCTAATTGGACAAAAGTTTTCTGCATCCAGGAAGGGCTATATGCTTTCTCCCCAAAGAAACGTGCTGTATAGCTAGCAAATTGCATTCCCAGATGAAGCTGGCCCATTCTCTCTCAATGCCCCACTACAGATTACCAGTAACAGTGACCACTATGTATAAAGGAAGCAATCTTTGTTCCCCCTACACTTGGATTATTAGGGATTCTCAATATACCATTGTGAAACACTCTTCTCCAACAAATTGTGTTTATGTGAAGCATCAGAAAACAAATCATTGAATTCCACAGCTAGAAGTAAAATCTAATTTTAGTTCTAAATGCTAAGTCCTAAATACGTACTTTCTTTCTCTTATCTCCATTAACTAGAGCAATGAACAAACAGAATGTGTGCTTGCTTTTCCCTTTACCATTTTTCTTTTCACAAGCCTTATTCTGATGCCTGTCGGAGTTAAATCTGTGAAATGGCAAAACACAAACAGATTTAAAAACAATTAAAAAGAGATAGGAAGTGGGAACAGAAAAAAAAAAAAAGTGCTTGTATGATTTGCAGTGTAATTAATCAGTCCTTGAATAATCAAGAGCTACAGCTGCAGGAAACATAAGTAATAATGATTGAAGGAGGAAAAAGGAGGCAGGAACAGAAATGCTGAGGCCAACAGGTCCTGTAAGAGAACTTCTCAGAGCAGCACAGAAGGACTGTTCTAGGATGATGCCTGCTGTGCATCCTGGAGTCTGAAAAAGAAAATTTACACTTAGAAAACAAATGGAGGACTAGGAAATAATCCCTTTCTCAGGTAACTGGCTGCCCATAATTATAGACAACACTGACGAGAGGAAACAAAACTGAAAATTACCACAGAAGTTGCCAAAACCCCAGTCAGAATAAAACAAGATTCAGATGGCATGGAAGTCTTGCATGCCTGAATGAAAAATGACTAAATAAAACCAAATTCTGTCCCACAAGAAGAATGGGTAAAACTTTTAACCAATTAGGGAAACTCCAACATGATCAAATATGAGCCACATAATTATTACATGGAACAGTAAACATTTTAATTATATAATTAGATACAAATGTAAGGTTTTGTTTTCTTCTTTTTGTGTGCTTGTATTTTTCTGCTTTCATGGTCAGCAGCTTGATGTAGTGATTTAATTACCTCAGAGTCAGTCAGTTAAGCTTGCTGTCTGAAAACTGCTTTTCATAATGCCCTCAACTGACCTGAAGTGAAACTCAAGCTCACCCTTTGTGCCCAGGGTTTTCCTGACAACAAAAGAGGTATTGGTTCTCCCTTCCCCAGATACCAGCCCTGGGCTTATTTCCCAGTCCCTTCTCCTCCTCCCAAAGTCTCCTTCCTCTACCAGTTCCTTACCCTCACTCCACCCTCTAGCTCATTCCACACCCTCCCACACAATGGAAAGGAATGACATCCACCATCTTGTTTCTCTCAGCCATAACAGAAACAAGGACAAGGGGTTGTCAAGTTCTCTCCTTTGATTCAGATTCTACTTAACTAGGGAGAAACACCTTCTACAGCAAAGAGCTCTGATGCATAGGGATGGATTCTCTAGTGTGTCTTCATTTATGCTTCCACTGAAAAGCACACATGCCAAGGCCAGAGCACATTTGGAAGACACCTGATAATTTGAGAGTAAGAATGGTGCTTGGGACTTTCTACCTCCTATCCATACACTGGACCTCAATTACTCAGCTATTTTTTTCAATTTCTGTGTACAAATTCTAGGTATTTATCCTATTCAAAAGTAGTAGTGTATCATTACGCTAAAAATCCAATGGTAATGAGTACTGTGGGGAATTTGTATAGGAGGGGAGAAAGGTAACATCAACATATTTTCTTAAACTATTAAGATCTGCTACAAATATGGGTTATCCAATCTGAAAGTTAATTTTTTTTAGTACAATATATTTTTCTGTTTCTGTTGGATGGAGTCTAAGAAAATATTGAATATAATAGGACTAAGCAAACTGATACTGAAATCATCACACTTAGAATCCAAAATGGATACACAGCATACTGCTTCAAGGGTATCCCTCAATAACCCTGAAACTTCAGGCTCTATTAGAAGCTGTTCCACCAATGGTATAGTAATTAGGCCTTGCAATGGTTTCTAAACACAGTACCTCAAACTGAGAACTATGTAGTCTGCTTCTATCATTACTTCTTCTATAACATCTACAACTTAATTCCATAACGTAGTTCATAGAGAAAGCAATCTATGGATACACTTGCTCATTATTCCACATCTCTGATTCTAGGAGCTGCTCACATGTGGGGCAATATACTTAGTGAGACTAAAGACAAATTTTTCTTCAGAAAGATTTGAAGGATTGTTTGGAGTCTTTTAACTTGCTTGTGTGAATCAATTTCAACGGTAAAAGGGATTCTAATTTACATGTCACTCTCAGAAGGAGATGACTAGAAGTGAACATCATAATTAAGGAATTGGTCAGTGTGAATTTGTGCTCTTCAGAATGCAGAGGAGACAGGTGGGTAGCGACAAGAAGACAATGTTCTTGTTGCAGAGGATGCAGGTCAACATACTCAATCTATTAAGATCTGATTCGAAAAAAAAGAAAGGATTTTTTTTTTTTTTTTTTTTTTTTTTTGTACTGGGGATTGAACTCAGGGGCACTGGACCACTGGGCCACATCCCCAGCCCTTTTTTGTATTTTATTAAAGACAGGGTCTCACTGAGTTGCTAAGTGCCTCGCCATTGCTGAAGCTGGCTTTGAACTCGCGATCCTCCTGCCTCAGCCTCCCAAAGTGCTGGGATTACAGGCATGTGCCACTGCGCCCGGCTAAGAAAGGAATTTAAGCAATAGCATAGCTTTTGGAGTGAAATGAAGGAAAAGCCTGTATTTCTGTGGAAATTTGAGTGACTTAAAAAAATGGTAGACTCTGCTTCTCTATTGTTTTAAATGAATTCTCATTTCATTTATGTGGATGTGTTCAAATAAGGGCAGGATAAACTCTTGTGGACACTTCTAACACATTTATTTTATTTTAATAGAATTGTTTAAAATGTTAAAAATAGGGCAAAATCATATTTATATTCAAATAATTTCAAGCAAATATGGCCATTTCCAATTGCTTTGGAATTGGTATTGAAATAATAGATAACATTTATTTTCTACTTAATCAATTATAAACTACTATTTAACTATATTAGCTACTTAAGGTGGTGCAATGAGAGTTTATTTGTGTATTTATCACTGAATATCCAAACATGAGGACTTCTACCAAATTTCTACCAAATGCTACTAAGCAATCATATATTCTCTCTGCTAAAATATAGTATAAGGGTTCCTATTGCAGTTACAAGGTGTGCCGATTTTGGGATTAAAACAGCTAAAATCAAGCACTGCACTGACCCAAGGAAATAAGACTGTGAATTTTCAATTTTTAGATTTCAGCTGCTTTTACCTTGCAAAATAATAAAACTTAAGAGAGGAGTTGTTACAACTGGCACACATTACTTTCATAAAAATCAATGAATAAAAAAATCAATAGGGACAAATAAATTAAAATAGTATTAAAATGATTAGCAATCAGACTCCACTGGTTCATCTTCCTCTTCAGTCTCACTTCTTTCCCTTCTAACTCCATATGCCCCCCTCCCCTAGCCATTCTGTACTGGCTAGCCTTCCCTGAGCACACCAGGTATCGGTGCCTCTCTGACATTGCCCATAAACAATCGATGAAGAATCAATGTTTCGGCTATGTTTTCAGAGATGTTGGTCTATGGTCACTCAGCCATAGTGCTTTGGGCCTGTGGCAGCATAGTACATTATGGCAGAAGCACTTGGCAGAGGAGCTGCTCACTTCATAGTGGCCAAGAAGCAAAAGAGGAAGAAGGGGAGAGGAGGGCTGGGGTCCCAATATCTCCTTCAAGGGCATGCCCCCAATTACCTAACCTTGTCCCACTAGGGCCCAACTCCTAAGGCTCCTTCAACTCCCAATGGCACCAGAGACTGGCAACCAAGTATCTCACACAGGGCATTTGACCAGTATTCCAGATCCAAACTACAGCCCTCCTGCTTGTTCCTCTGCCTAGAAAGCCATCCTTCTATCTCCTGCTGAAATCACACTCATCCTCCAAGACCCAGCATAGTACGCCACCCCCCGCACCTCCATAAAGTTGTCCTTGACTACTATGGCTAGCCAACCTGAGGCCAGTAGAGCATGTCACCCCCATCCTGTGTCCACAAGTTCTGGAATCCTGCTTCTCTTGTAGTGACTTTCTCATGCCAGACTCCTTAAAGCTCAGTCCAGTTTTTATTCCCAAGACCTCCACAGAGGCTAGAACATGAGAAATCTCAATAATACGAGTGAAGTGTGATTTTAAAAAGCATCAAGCTTAAGGTTCTATTCATCAAAGGCTGTTAAAACAAAATACCATATACTTGGTTGCTTAAAGAACAGACATGTATATATACCAAAGTTTCCCTATCCATTCATCTGCTGATGGGCATCGGGGTTGGTTCCACAATCTAGCTATTGTGAATTGTGCTACTATAAACATTGATGTGGCTATGTCCCTGTAGCAAGCTGGTTTTAAGTCCTTTGGGAATAGACCAAGGAGTGGGATAGCTGGGTCAAATGGTGGTTCCATTCCAAGTTTTCCTAGGAATCTCCATACTGTTTTCCAGATTGGCTTCACCAATTTGCAGTTCCACCAGGAATGTAAGAGTGTGCCTTTTCCCCCACATCCTCGCCAGCATTTATTGTTTGTTTGTTTGTTTGTTTTGATAGCTGCCATTCTGACTGGAGTAAGATGAAATCTTAGAGTAGTTTTGATTTGCATTTCTCTAATTGCTAAAGATGTTGAACATTTTTTCATATATTTGTTGATTGCATAGAATCTTCTGAGAAGTGTCTGTTTAGTTCCTTGGCACACACTACTCAGCACTAAAAGAGAATAAAATCATGGCATTTGCAGGTAAATGGATGGAGTTGGAGAAAACAATGCTAAGTGAAGTCAGCCAACCCCAAAAAAACCAAAGGTCGAATGATCTCTTTGATATGAAGATACTAACTTATAAAGGCAAGGGAGTGGGGATGAGAGGAACGAAAGAGCTTTAAATAGAACAAAGAGGGGGGAGAGAGAGGAGGGGACAAGGGGATAGGAATAATGGTAGAATGAGTTAGCCATCATTACCCTAAGTACATGTATGAAGACACAATTGTTGTAGAGATACTTTATATAAAACCAGCAACTTGAAAAATTATGCTTTTTATATGTAATATGAAATGAAAGGTACTCTGCAAACATGTATAACAAATTAGAATTAAAAAAGAAAAAAAAGAGAACAGACATGTAGGGACTGGGGATATAGCTCAGTGGGTAGAGTGCTTGCCTCACATGCACAAGACACTGGGTTCAATCCCCTGCACCACCAAAAAAAAAAAAAAAAAAAAAAAAAAAAAAAGAAAGAAAGAAAAGAAAACCAAAACAACAACAACAACAAAAACCCCAGGCATTTGTTTTTGTAGACTCAGAAGATCAAGATCAAGGTGCTGGCAGATTCCATTCCTGGTGAGGGTCTTCCTGGCTTGCAGACAACTAACTAACTGCCTTCTTGCTCTGTTCTCACATGGTGGAGAGAAGAAGCTCTGCTATCTCTCTTCTTATAAGGCCACTAATCCCATTGTGGAGGCTCCATCTACATGACCATGTCTTAGCCTACTTATCTTCCAAAGCCCCGCTTCTTAATACCATGGGAGTGGGGTTAGGATTTCAATATCCAAATTTGGGGCAGACACAAATATTCAATCCACTGCCCTTCCTTCTTCAGTCACTACCCAGAAAAGTACTACAACACATTGTTTTTGTATCCGAGTGTTCCCGCTGTTACTAAAATTTTACAATTCTCTAGTCATCAGAAATGCTTTAGATATATTCACAAGAGTAGTGAAAGGAACTTTTCAATTACAATACAAATAAAAGCAAGCACTACTTTTTAAAACAATTTTTAAAGAAAGGAATCAGAATGAATAGTTAATCTGGCCTGTAGAAAGTGAGTGATATTTTCTTCACAAATTAAATTTATTAGGAGTTGCTAAAATTAGGAGTTGCCTGTCTTTGCAAGGAAAATGTTGTGGGGGATCTGGAAAATAGGTAAGACTATTACAACTTTTTTTTTCTTTTTTTTTTTAAATAAGACACAGCTACACAGCAAACTGGGGAGAAAAACCTAAGAGTTTCACCTTATGAAAGGCCTTGTGATCCTTCTTCTTCACTTAAAGATGTGGCAATTGGTCCCCACAGCAAGGAGGAACTTGTGATTGACCAGTCAGTCTTAGTCTAATTTCCAGGGATAAACCTAGAAGGCAAGGTCTACACATGAACCAGTTAGAGGCAAGGGAAAGGGGGCTGGTAGAACTCCATCAGCTTTTAGCTATAGCCTGAATGCAGTGGTTTTTAAAACCTATTTGTGTGGAATTGGCCTCCGTCCATGTCTGAGGAGTCATGTCCGTTTGCTGCCTGAATTGATTTTTTTTTTTTTAAAGTGATATAGTTAGCATTTGCTATGTGGGCCTCTTGTTTCCTCACACACGGTCTTAACTCATGCGTCTCCCCAAACCATAATGCCTCTCATCCTAACTCCCCCAACTCTCACATATCTTATTATATCTGAGGATTTCCTTGTTATCACCATCCCCAACATAGTTTTTTCCACTACAATGGCTAATTGTATGTGTCAATTTGGCCATAGGTTATAGCATCCAGACATTTGGTCAAATGTCACTATGGGTATCCCTGTAAAGTTAACTTTTAGTTGAGATTCGCATTTAAATCATCAGACTGAGTAAAGCAACAACCCTCTATAATATGGGTGGGCCTCGTCCAATCAGTTGAAGGCCTCAAGAGAAAAGACTGATGTCTGCCGAGGAAGAGGGAATTCCCTCCAGATTTCCTTTGCACTCAAATGCAACAGTGGCTCTTCCCTGAATCTCCAGCTTCCTGGTTGCCCTGCAGAAGTCAGACTTCCTAATCCCCACAGTCCCATGAACCATTTTCTTAAAATAAATTGCTTTTTCTCTCTCTCCCCTCTCTCTTTCTACACACACACACACACACACACACACACACCAATTTTTTTCTGTTTCTCTAGAGAACTCTAATACACTCACTTTTTGAAATTGTCACCGGCTGACAAGATGAGCTGGGTTCAAAGGAGCTGGCTGTATCAATGCAATAACTAAGAAAACAGTGAAGAAACCATACAGCACAAGAACATGAGTTTCTAAGAACAAGGGCAGGACGGTTTGGTGACCCCAAGGTTCAGGTCCACGCTGGGCAGTGCTGAAAAGAGCAAGAGAGCGAGCACACCCGAAACCCCCCCCCTGTTCATTGGGGAGAAGACACTCGACAAAACACTCCACCCAAAACAAGGCAAGGGGTAAGGTCTCAAAGGGTGGAGTCTGCTTGGCAATGTCCTGTGGTCAGCAGACTGATCACATCTTGGCAAGTCACACCCATCTCAGGTGCTGTGTGGGATCACAGGCAGAGCAAGAGGAAAGGCACACCTATGTCACACAGCCCAATCAGCATGCAACACCAGACCAGTCTCCTCATACGCTCACATGCGCCTAGCTCACACACACAGTCCATGGATGGCTCGCGACATGAAATCCTATTTTTTTAGATTGTTTCATGTTTTTAATTACACTGTTCTTAACCCCTGGCCTTATAGCTATGAATGCTCCTATTGGTACTTGAGTTCCCAAAACTCAGCATCTAAGCCTTGGTCCCTTCTGCTGTCCTGCATGCAGCAGGAACTCAAAAAGTGAAATGAATTCAATAGAATGGAATGTGGGCTTGGTCATTTTACAACCCGGCTCCTGAACCCTAAGAGGTACAAACTTAATAACAAAAGCACACTATTCAGATTGATGTTATGGAAATCTCTAATATCTGCAGCCTTCAAGTACTCTTTTTAAAATAAAGCCCCTGGAAGTAGATCAGAAGAGGAAAGGGACTGGGTGGGGGGAGTGATATGGGCCAAATGATGTTGTTACATTGTATGCATGTACTAACATGTAACAACGAATCCCACCATCCTGTATAGCTATGATGTACCAATAAAAAATGTGGAAAGAGCCCGGCACGATGGCACAGGCCTATAATTTTAGTGGCTGGGGAGGCTGAGGCAGGAGGAGTGCAAGTTCAAAGCCAGCCTCAGCAATGGCAAGGCACTAAGCAACTCAGTGAGACCCTGTCTCTAAATAAAATATAAAATAGGGCTGGGGATGTGGCTCAGTGGTCAAGTGCCCCTGAGCTCAATACCTGCTACCCCCCCCCAAAAAAAATGTGGAAAGAGAAAATAAATAAATAAAGCCACTGGAACAGATCAACAGTTACAGGGGTTCCTAGGGGTTCCTCAAAGGAGAAAGCCTAACAAGATCCCAAATGCCCTGTATGTTCTGAATCAAATTCCTCCCCCTCCTCCTTCCTCAGCAGATCCATTTTTATTAATTTCATATAAATTATGCAATGTTCCACTGAGAAAAACAAAAAGACTCAGTTGCTAATAATAGAATTAATAGAATAAAAGCAAAGCTTTAAAAACTACTATACTAGACAATCTCAGTTTCCTTCCTAATCTAAAACTATAAGGTTGCTCTGCACCTGGTTTGCAAGCTTAATTTGACTTTTCTTCTGTGGAATTATTCTTACCTGAAATATTTTAATCCAGGCCTGCTCAGACAGGCAGCCTGGGATCTTATTAACCAGAGTCAGTGGTGACAGGCCCTGGAATTCAATTGAGGCTGTGGTTTGAATATGGGCTGTCCCCTCTGAAACTCATGTTGCCAACAGATTCCCAAAATAGTGGTGTTGAGAGGAGGTGACCTTTTAGAGAGGTTTGGGTCACTGTGTTGTCATAAAAGGGATTAATGCTGCTCTCAGGGGACTGGGTTCATTTTCTCAGGAGTGAGTGAATTCTCCCTCTCATAGGACTGGACTAGTGGTTGGGAAGCAGATGGTGATGGAGCGAGGCTGCCTTTCATATTCCATCTCCTCTTGCCCTTCCTCTTTGTCATCATGCAGCCATCATGAAGCTGAGCTGATATCAGCACCATGCTACTGACCTTCTCAGCCTCGAGAACTTTTAGATAATAAACCTCTGTTCTTTATGAATTACTCAGTCTCAGGTATTCTGTTATAGCAACAGAAAATGACTAAGTTGGTTAAGGACAGAAAGATAGCCCCCATGAAGACAGCTAGAAATTATAGAGACCAGAGGGACTAATTCAGAGCATGTGGCCACCTAAGGAAATATGCTCTTGGAGCCTAGGAAAAAGAAGGTTCCCTGTTAATATTTCAACTTTGGAGGAAAATCTTATTCTCAGCAGAATCTCAGACTCAGAAAGGGTCTAGGAGATGGGGCTAGCAAAATGTTATGGGTCACTAGGATGCAGTTATGACAAACGAGATGTAAGAAAGGACTCCAGTATAAGCAAGGAATCATGGAACCATAACAAAATACAAAGCAGGGTCCATATGGGGCCAAAATCAAGGCAAAAGCAAGTAGATATGATGTTCCTGGAAATGTCTCTGGACTGCAAGACAAGAGTATTTTAGTATCTCACTAACTAGTGTACTAAAGCTTTGGTTGTACTTCCTGCTTCAACAAAATTGGCTCATCCTTGGTCTGACCAACAAGAAGAGTATCAGTGATTTCTGCTAAGAAAGGGAATTGTGGAGAATATTTAAAAATGGTGATGGATGATAGATAGCATCCAGAACATGGGAGACATTATCCCACCACATCCTGAGCTAGTCAGGCTGCATCTGAGTGTCCATTCCAACAAGCCTGGAATCGGCCTGAGCTGTGTTGCTAAAGTAAGAGAGGTATCTACATAGCACTGACTCCTGGTCCAGGCATGAACTTTGCTAAAGAATAGTGCTGCTTTGAAACAATTAATTCAAGGGAAATTTCAAGTGCAGTTCTAAGGGTTTGTCAGCATTGTTCATTGATAACACTGAGATGGATTATCCATAGCTGGTCTTGGTGAGATCCCCAGAGGGCTCTGCCCTTGAATCTGGTTACAGAGCAAGAAATATGCCTATATGACATGGAAAGCATAAGGACCCTTGGTCACAAGTGCATTTTCAGCTCCCTGGTTCAGAGTTATAATTTTCACATTGCATGCAGGACAGAAAGCACATCTAGAATGACCTTTTCAGAGGGAGGATAATTAGAAGTTGGCCTGGACTTTCCAGACCCCTTTCTGTGAGGCAAGTGATACATCTCTTTAATCTTATTGCTATGCTGCATCATTTTGCCTACAATAAAGATCCATAGGCACTTTCCATTCGGGTTCTGTGAATCTTCTTCAGCCATTGAACTCCTTGGCAGTAACCATGATCACTACTTGGAACCAAATTTTAAAAGTTGAATCCAGAATGGAGACCAAAATGGAAAATAATCTGAAACTGCGTCACATAATTGAAGGAGCCCTAATTGGGAAGGGCTGTTGTAGCTAGCTGGAAGCCATGGGTTCCACCTGATATGTATGTGACGCACCTGTAGGCACCCGCAAACCTGAAGGTATATAACCGGGTGAAAGCGGTCCGAGTTAGGAGAACGGAGAATTCAGTCAGCCGGGCAGTCACTCGGTCGGTCAGAAGAATCAGAGTGGCCAGAACGTAGGCAGAGCGGTTACAGAAGAGAAACCAGATAGAAGAAGTAATGACTGGTCAGAGTTAGGCCGAGACTCCTGAGGAAGACAGAAGACAGAAGAAAGAAGAAGGAAGAAAGAAGAGAGAAGAAAGAAGCTCTAATCTTTCTCTAAGCTAAGCTCTAAAGTTCTATCTTTCTTTCTCTCTAAGACTCTAAGCTAAGAAGACAAGAAGAAAAGCTCTCTTTAATCTTTCTCTCTAAGAAAAATCTTTCTTTCCCTCTCTAAGCTCTCTCTAAGAAAGTAGAAGTAAAAGTAGTAAAAGCTTAACTCTGCCTCCGAGAATTTTCCTCCCGTGGCGGCGCCGTGGCTGGCCATGACAGGCAGCCTACAAATGGTGGTCCGTCCGGGGCTCGGCAGGCAGAGAAGAAAAGCTAAGAAATAAGAGCAACGAAAAAGCATAGCCTCAGACTCAGTTGAGACCAGCAAAAAGAGTAGTAAACAAGAGAGCATAGCCTCTGACTCAGTTGAGGCCAGTTAAGAATTAAGCCGAAGCAGAGTAGCCAGCGAAAAGCCGAAGCGAGCCGGCCAAAAGCCGACTTAGTTGAGGCCAGTTAAGAATTAAGCTGAAGCAGAGTAGCCGGTGAAAAGCCGAGCCGGCCAAAAGCCATAAAAAATGAAGAAGCCAGACTCAGTTGAGACCAGCAAAAAGAGTAGAAACAAGAGAGCATAGCCTCTGACTCAGTTGAAGCCAGTTAAGAATTAAGCCGAAGCAGAGTAGCTGGCCAAAAGCTGAAGCAGAGTAAAGCCGAAGCGAGCCGGCCAAAAGCCGAAAAAAGCCGAAGCGAGCCGGCCAAAAGCCGAAGCAGAGTAGCCGGCCAAAAGCCATAAAAAATATAGAGAAAAAGCCTTGAGCTTTAGTATAAAGAAAAAAGCCATGAGCTTAAAAGAAAATAGAGAATTAAATAGCATGGTAAAAAACCATGCAGAAAAAAAGCCATTGAGCTTTGGCAAGAAAGCCATAAAGAAAAATAAAGACGAGGAGAAAAAAAAAAAAAAAAAAAAAAAAAAAAGTCAAAGCCGCTTATACAATTGTGCTTAACTAAGTGCGTTAGTTGCTCCTCAGCAGTAGACTTCCTTAAAGCCACAGCACCTTCTCAAAGGGCTCAAATATCCACCCTTTCAAAAATAAAAGGTGAAAAGCTAGGTAGGGACAAAAAAATAAAATAAAATAGAGAAAATAGAGAAAATAGAATTAAAGCACCTTTTTAAACTAAAGGGAAGGAATATGAAGGAGCCCTAATTGGGAAGGGCTGTTGTAGCTAGCTGGAAGCCATGGGTTCCACCTGATATGTATGTGACGCACCTGTAGGCACCCGCAAACCTGAAGGTATATAACCGGGTGAAAGCGGTCCTAGTTAGGAGAACGGAGAATTCAGTCAGCCGGGCAGTCACTCGGTCGGTCAGAAGAATCAGAGTGGCCAGAACGTAGGCAGAGCGGTTACAGAAGAGAAACCAGATAGAAGAAGTAATGACTGGTCAGAGTTAGGCCGAGACTCCTGAGGAAGACAGAAGACAGAAGACAGAAGAAGGAAGAAAGAAGAGAGAAGAAAGAAGCTCTAATCTTTCTCTAAGCTAAGCTCTATCTTTCTTTAAGCTCTACTCTAAGCTAAGAAGAAAAATCTTTCTTTCCCTCTCTAAGAAAAATCTTTCTTTCCCTCTCTAAGCTCTAAGAAAGTAGAAGTAAAAGTAGTAAAAGCTTAACTCTGCCCCCGAGAGATTTCCTCCCGGTTTTCGGTACCCAGGCAGCTTACCAGGTAGCTTACACATAATGAGGAATTGAAAGAAGTAAAGAGGCTTCATCTGGAAGGAAGATCCAAAGAATGGTTTTATGTAACAGCATTTTGTCTAGGTTTCTTTCAGCTACTAGATTATATTATTAATTTTTCACATATCTCTAGAAGGCAAAGTAGAAGTAAAATGATAGTAGTTGGAGGTGTTTAGTGGTAGAATAGAATATCGAACAATGTTTCATCTGTTTAAACTGAAATGGACAGTTGTTGTTGTTGTTGTTGTTGTTCTTTCAAAGATTCTAGAAGGTCTGAGAGACTGGATGACAATCTTTTAGATACTTGTGGGTAGTATTATTATATTCATTGTCATATTAGATATAATAATTCCTACATACCCTTCCAATGATAGTGTTCTATAATTCTAAGATTTTAGAGAGTATAGGTAAGAGCCTCTATTGCAATGATATCAAGATCCATAAATTTTATTCCTTGTACCTTTATTAAGTCTTTATTATTCCATAAGTTTGAATTCATTGTCCACTGTATATATTACAACACCTTCCCTGCCTTTTGGCAAAGGTGGGCATCCAAGGTTCCACTCAAAGTCAGTCTTAAAAAAAAAAAAAAAAAAGCAATAACTAAATCTTACTTCCCACAGATTTCCTTGTGATTATTACAAGAAGGAAAAAGGGAAAGTGTAATAGAAAATTAGCACGACCTCTGGGCTGGGCGGCTCAGAGCTGTGTTCAGGAAACAAATATGATGGAAGAGTGTTGGGCAGATGCCAGGAATACTGGGGACAGAGACTCGGGTGCCTGCCAGAAAAACCCACTGCCTATCCACATATCTAAGGCCCCAGGGTACCAGCCTGCTTCCTTGAGGAGCAGCACGCCAGTGTAGCCCATCAGGTTCAAACACAGTCAGACATAAGGCTTGAAAACAGCCAACCAGGCTGCAAAGTGTAGGTTTCCTGAAGGGGAAATCTGCTCTTTCAAGTGCAACGGGCTATACCACTGGGGTAGGTCAGTGGAGGCAGGGGACCTGCACAGATCAACCTGCAGTTCAGGAATGAGAACGTCACAGAGGAGCAGATAAGGACACTAACCACCAGTCTCCTGAGTCACAGGAGCTGAGATTTTTGAAAAGTTGATTTCGAAGGAGAGGCCACAGGGGATTATGGGAGCTAACATAAGCCAGGTTGCAGAATATTCAACATGGTGAAGTGGATCTGGGGAGGCCCACAACTCTTTACCACCAGACTGATAGCTGAGTGGGTTGTGAGAGGGAGCCAAGAAGTGCCAAGCCATGACGTGCTGTCCCTGGCAGCCAACTCCCCAACTCTGACTCCCACGGTAATCCAGGAAAAAGTCTTGGGCTTTTCTTCTCAAGATGATTTTGGAGTAAACTACGGTTGTTCCACTAGGTTTCCATTTCGTCCCCAAAGGTGGCCTCTTGTGCAACCGAGTATTTGCACAGCCTCTCTTCACAAGTCCTCCATGCAGAAAGCATGTCTTTGAAGGAGACCTGGGAAGAAGTGGGCAGCCCCCCTTTCCTCTAGCATCGCGTCCATCATGGCCTAACACTTCATAAATAAACCAAAGAGGAAAACTTTCCTCAGTCGCAGCTCAGCCGGTGAGGTGTATATGGCTTTAACAGATCCAGGACACTTATCTCAAGCTGGGAGTGTAATTTCATGGTAATAATTTGCTTAAAGTGTTGCTGATTGCTTCCTATTTCTCCTCTGTTAATGACTTTTGCACCTTTCCAATGTTCCTTTTATATGCACTGCTATGGCAATTACCCTACAGGAGGCTGTTTAGACAACACAGGGCCTTTCAATAGGCTGCTGGAACTATACTGGACACTCCCAGGACCTGAAAAGTCTCTTTCATCTATGTTCTTCCTAATTTGGAAAAAATAAAAGTTCTTTAACTTCTGCCAATACAGTGCTCTCTCACAGTTCCTGCATTTTCTGCAGTGCACATATTCACGAGGCAGCCGAGTAAAGGTACTTTGCTGTTCATAAATTTCCCAGTCACTGAGACCAGCTTGAGGGAAGTGGTGTGAACTTCCTCCATTGGAGGCATAAACCAGTAGTCTCCTTGAAGCTAGAAGTCCAACATGAGTGTCTTGGAAAGTGCGTTCGTGATCTGAGTGTCACTTGAGAGTCTTTGAATCTTTACATTTTTTTTAAAGTGACTTGTGCTAGCAGATTTTAGAAGACTATTTCCTCCCTTACTGACAATGACTTCAAATTTGAGTGATGAAGTAGTTTTTCCCATGTTTTATGGAGAAAAAAAAAAATAAATAGCATGTTCCACATCACCAGGGAACGTAATGCTAGAAAACCCCAGGAAGTCAAGAGCATACACCGCAAATTAGCAGTCCTGTGTTTGCCCCCACCTCTCAGCCCGTCTTCCCCTTTCTGTTTTCTGTTTCAACCCATCTGTTCCCATTTATTCTCCATCTTCCAGCCATGGCCAGCCGTCCTCTCCTTTCTCCCTCATGGTTATACACCATTCGCTCTTTGCTAGGTTGCCTGCCCTTCTTACTTCACTTGAATTCTACCAGAGGCAGGGCAGTCCTGGGATCAGAGGGGGACAGACTGCATATGCAGAGTGCTCCTCAGGTTTCTGTTCACCATCCAGCCTGAGTGAGGGAGGAACTGAGCAGCAATCCAAGATACCCCATGTGCATCAGCACCAACAGTCACAATGACAAAACCAACTAAGGAAAGGGACACCTGAAACCAGACCAGGAAATATCTGTGCAGGAGGCAAGGAACTCTGCAACATGGATTCTAATTAAACGTAAGGACAAAAACTCCAAAAACAGCATTCTTGACACCACAGTGAACCATCCCAAAATGGAACATAGGAAGAATTTACCACGCTGTCTTCCCAAGATTCCTTTCTCTTTCTCCTGGTCCACTTTCTGAAAAAGCTTCTCCTCAAGTCCCCATAGATTTTGTTCATTCATTATTCCAGCAAACATACATTGGTGCCTGCTGCGTGTAATATAGTGTTCTAGGTGCTGAAGATACATCCATGATCCCTGTCTTCAAATAGCTAACATTATGGGTGGGAGAACAACAAACATAGGAAGTAAATTACCTGCATGTTAGAAGCTAGTGAGTGCTATTTAAAATACAGAATAGGGTCATCGGGCAGGAAAGCAAGTGTCAGTATGCATGGGGTGATCAGAGTAGACTTTATCCAGGAAGACTTATTTGAGCCAAGACTTAAAGAGAGGGAGCTCTCCAAGGAGACATCAAGGAGACAGTACTGAGGAAGAGCTAGAGCAAGAGACTTTGTGAGAAGAGCATTTTTGGTGATTTAGGGGCAACACAGAAGGCACTGGGGCAGGATCTGAGTAAGAGGAAACAGTAGAAGGCAATGAGGTCAGAAGGTGATGGGAGCTTTACAAGCCGTGATATGACCCGCAATTTTATTCAGAGCAAAAAGGAGAGCTCTCTGAAAGTTTTGAACAGAGGAGTTAAATGGCCTGACTTATAGCTTAAAAGGATCACTCCGGCTACCCAGTTGAAAATCTACTGTGTGCATATGTGTATGTGCACGTGCATGTGCTTGCGTGTGTGTGTGTGTGTGTGTGTGTGTGTGTGTGTGTGTGTGTGTGCTGGGCATGGAGAGGAAGCAGGGAGAAGAGTTAAGAGGCCACTTAATCCATACAAGAGATCTTGGCAGCTTCACCACAGTGGTAGCACTAGAGTTGCTGCAAAGGAATCAAATTCTAGATAAATTCTGAAAGCAGAACTGGTAGAATTTCCTGATGGGTCGGTTGTGAGATGAGAAAGAAAGAAAAGTCAAGGATGACACTGAGGTTTTGGCCTAAGAAATGGTAAAGATGGAATTGCCATCACCTAAGATGGGGATGACAGTAAGTAGAGGAGTTGGAGAATGAGATGAAAAGATTAGGTTAGCATGCATTAAACTTAATAAATTCCTATCATTTCATAATGGTGGCAACATATTGCATTGGTATTATTGCTATCTCACTATTTTACAGATTATAAACATTGTGATTTATACTTTGTGTATGGCCAGGAAAACTAAAAAGTCAGAAAGATTAAAGTTGCCTCTGCAAAGCTGCCTGGGATCTGCAGACAGTGATTCTATGCATTAATCTAATCAGTACATTAAGAAAGTATGCTAACTCTTCTGGAGGAAGCCCTGGGATGCTAGACAAGTTCCTCACTTGAG
The DNA here is from genome assembly GCA_025594165.1 of Tamias sibiricus. NCBI lineage: Eukaryota > Metazoa > Chordata > Mammalia > Rodentia > Sciuridae > Tamias > Tamias sibiricus. Next base: position 111,048,230 of record CM046666.1, read on the forward strand.
AAAATTGACCAGCATTTCTGGTGAATGTGATTTCTTCACCCCTCTCCCCAATGCCAGTGTCACACAGGATTTCCTGTGCACAGAGCATATTAGAGATAATGGAAACATGACATGGTTCGTGTTCATGGCTCTTACTGCAACTGCCAGATCCCGAGTTCAGATCAGAGAAGCAGGGGTTTTTCCCCAAAACTGATAGTTTCCATACCAAAATAGCACACACATAATGTTTGAAGTAGTAGAGCAAAAAGGCTCTCTGGGTGGATGAAACACAGTTTATTGTGTATGTTTTAAGATAAGGAAGTGTCTGGAAGCTCACACAAGAAACCGGAGTGGGTGGTTTTGTGGAACTCAGAGCAGGATGGAGCAAAGACATTCTCTGGCTGTTCTGCCTCGTCAGGGCACTGGTCTACTCTTAACTGAATTTGGGAATTAGGCCTGGGCTGGCATTGCCCAAGGGGTGAACTCACTGAAAATTCCTGTGTGTTATTCCCAGGACAAAGGACCGTTAGGGTTAATTTTTTTCTCTATTCCTCTCTTTGGAATAGTGACTCCAATAAAATAACTAATTCTTGTTGAATAAAAGGAAACAAATGAATGTTTTGACTTTAGAAATTAAACAGAATCTCAGAGTTGCTTTAGAGAGAACAAATGGATATGTAGCTTTAAGAAAAGACCTAATAATGTATGGCTCAAAAAACAACAGAATTCATTTGTCTCTTATTAACAATTCCAAGGCCAGTATTTCAGGCCAGAGGGCTGCTCTGATCCATGAGGTTAGTGGCAAATTAATGGCAGCACTGCCATCTTCCATGCGGGACCTCCAAAGTCACTCTAGTCCTCACAGTCCCCAGAGGAAGGGGGACAGAGAAAAAAATCAAGGCCAATGAGCCCCTCTTAAACAAATGAAGCAGAACTTGTACACTTCACTTCGGCTCACATTCCATTGCAAAAGCCAAGTCACATGATCACCCCTGCTGCAAGGGGAGCTGGGTAAATGCAGTCATGACTGCAGCATAACATTCCAGCCATTTTTAAGGACAATTCCCTATTACCATCCCAGTGGTGTTCTTTAGTATAAGGTGGACTAAGGAATAAGCACTGAGCTGAAAGGAGGGGAAGGCACTTTATCTGAAGAAACCACTGTTTTGTAAATAGGCCTTAGACACTACTCCAATCCCAACTGCAATATAGGTAGGATCATATAAAAGGCAGACATTCCCTTAAATTCTTTGAAGGGGGATTTCAGGTTATTGGGGAATTTAAGAATTTGACCTTACCTGAATTGTACAAATATACTTTGTATACAAACAGATGTATGTAAAAAGATGTTATATATGGGCACTATGAATTGTAATTATTATAAATTAAGAAAATAAATTAAAAAAAAAAGAATTTGACCTTAGGACATCTAACTCTAATATCCCACTTTAGATCCCAGGATCCCAATTTTGTTTGCACACTTTACGAGTATCCAGGTGTACTGTTTGGGTCAGTGAAATAAGTTAGATATATCTAGAAAAACCAAAACATCCCCCCCCACACACACACATGCTAAACCAACACCAGCAAATATAACTTCTAACATCTTTCTTGAAAACCTGCTCTATGTACTACTGAAACATACTAGACATAGGCTTATTTATATATGATGCATTATAGAATCACTTATTTTTATTCTGAAAGCAACCTAGGAGTATTAGCCAGCTTTGTGTTGCTGTGACCAAAATACCTGACACAAATAATTTAAAGGAGGAAAAGTTTATTTGGGCTCACAGTTTCAAATGTTTCAGACAATGGTTGATCAGCTCCATTGCTCTGAGCTGAGGTGAGAGAGACTATCATGGTGGAAGGGTGTGGTGATGTAAGCTGCTCAACTCAGAGAAAGAGAGAATATAAACCCTTCTAGGGCATGTTCCCGTGACCTACTTCCTCCAGCTAGTATAGCCTCCCAGGATCCCATTCAGCCATCATTGGATTAACCCCTGTTGAGGTCAGAGGCCTCAAGATCCTCCCCAAATACCCACCTATGTACACATGAGACTTGGGGGACATTACAAATCCAAACCATACATTAGGCAGGTTAAAAAAAAAGAAGAAGAAGAGGAAAAAAAAAAAAAAAAAAAACCCTTTACCAAAGGAAAAAAAGGAACTTATAATAATAGCTAATATTTGTTGAAGGATTACTACATGCTACCATTTTATCTCTATATTTCATTCTAACCTCAAAACTAACCTGTAAAATTTTTTTGAAGATGTGGAACTAAAAGTTAAGCAGCTTCCATGGGACTTCATAAGTAAAGAGTGATTGAGTGAAAATTTGAATAGCGAAGCCATGCTTTCCTCTGTGCTACACTGCTACCAGCTATGCCAGGAAGAATTTGTGTTTGAGTCGAGTGGGAACACCAAAGTGGGAATGACAAATTGGGAGTATCATGTGGAAGAGAGGTTAGATCACTCTCTTTAGTTCTAAGGTCATAAAAAGTAGAAGGAAGGCAGGTGAGGGGATTATGGTGAGAAAGAATAGAACATCTGCACAATACCACTGTCAGATAGCCATGTCACCTCTACAGGTGGCAGAGAGTTCCACAATGGGACACAGTGGTATTTAAGATGATGGTTATTCTTTATATTATAAGTAATATTAATGTTGAACTGGGACAGCAATAGGCAACAGTGAAAAATCCTAACCACATTGCTAGTCCCAAAATTCTTGTTCTTCTGTGGGTAGACAATTATCTTGTTCTTCTGTGGGTAGACAATTATCTTCTGTGGCTAGAAATGTAACTCCATCACACACATACTGCACACTACCACCACCTCTACCCCCAAAGTGCTTAATTACTTTGGGCTTTTGATATAGACTCTGGAGCCAGACTGCCTAGGTTCAGATTCTGTCTCTGACAATAGCTCTACAACCCAGGGAAATTTAGTAACTTCCCTGTGCATACTCCTCATCTATAGAATAAAGATAATAATCGTACCTTTCTCATACATGACTTGAGAATTACATGAATCAATGTATGTACAGTACTGAAATAGATCCTAGTACACAGTGAATCATTGATAAATTAAATATTCCATGCCAATTGTTAGCTCCATATTGAACATCAGATATGCTACATAAAAATGCTTTGTTCTTTGAAGTTTCCCATGATTCAAATGCATATACATCAATAGAAAAATACATTTAACATGTAAATCATTCTCCTTATAATGCATGCACATTTCTATGCTTTAAGCAAACAACAAAAAAAAAAAAGAAAGAAAAAAACAGTATGGTGAAAAATTTTAAATATGCCTACATGCAAAAGCATATTTCAGGACACTCCCTCAAAAAATATCAAAAATCTGTGAATGTTCAAGTATCTTATATAAAATGGCATAGTATTTGCATGTAATATATGTACATTCTCTTGTCTACTTTCAATGAGTTCTAGATTGAAAGATCAATCAATCTGATGATACCTAATACAATGTAAATGCTATGTATTTATTATACTATATAATTTAGTGAATAATAACAAGAAAAAAAGCCTGTGCATGTTCAGTATATATGCAATTTTTAAAGTATTTTTCCATCCTCAATTGGTTGAATCCAATTATGTGCAACTCAAGGATGGGGAGTTCTGACCAATAAGATTATAAACTTTTAAGGTAATAAATGTAATGCATACAGCCAATTCCCTTTCCCTCTACTGTCTAACATTTGAACTCTATTAATTCCTTATTTCTGAACAGGTTTGCTCCTTTTTGTGTAAGCATGTTGGAAACATTGGAAACAGCCATTTAATTTTCTTTCAACATTATTTCTTGATGCTGAAATATTAACGATTTTAAGGATCATCTCTTTTTTAGCAATGATATTCAATAATGGTATTACAGTTTCTTCATGAGGGTATCATGAAGCTCTGTTAAAAATCTCTCTTATATTATCTGATTTTTTAAAAAATGTGGCCAAATACATATAACATAAAATTTGCCATCTTTACCTTTTTAAAGTTTTAAATACATTCACCCTGTTGTGCAACTAATCTCCAGAAAACTTTTCATCTTGCAAAACTGAAACCCTATAGCCACTAAACAACAACCTCCCTTTCCTCTCACCCCGAGACCCAGCAGGAATTATTCTGCTCTGTCTTTGTGAAGTTGACTACTCTAGGTACCTCATGTAAATGTAATCATACACTAGCTGTCCTTTTGTGACTAGTGTACTTCACTTAGCATAATATCTTAAAGATTAATCCATGTTGCAGTATGTGCTAGAATCTCCTTCCTTCTTAAGTATGAATAGTACTCCATTGTATGTCTGTATCACATTTTGTTTATCCATTTATCTGTCCATGGACACTTACTATTGTGAATAATGATGCTATGAATACATAGGATTCAAATAACTCTTTGAGACCCTGCTTTCATTTCTTTTGAGTATTGCTTGGTTTAGAGGTAGTTTATCCCTGCAAAACTCATTTTGAGGCTTGGTAATTGTAACGGTTACTTTGAAATATCAACTTGATTGGATTAAGAGATCCCCACAATTGAGGCTTCTGGGTGTGTCAACAAGGGTGTGTCTAGGAATGATTGGCATGTGGGATATCAAACTGAAGTGGAGACCCTCCCCAAGTGTGGGCGGCACCATCTAACAGGTTGGAGGTTTGGATGGAATAAAAGTTTGAAAGAACAAGGAAGCAGCAGCAGATGCAAGCTCCAATCTTCCTGAATGCATTCTTGATTAATTGCTACTGTGATCACCTGAGGACACATCAATCTTGCTGTCTCACTCTTCCAGTGATTCTCCAGGGAGTTTCCAGAAGCCTTCGGTCTCGGACTGTGATAGCATCATTGATCCATCTTGTTGTGAGGCGTCAGCGACTTGGACTGTGCAGCTACTTGTTCTTTCAGCTCTCCAGCCTGCAGATGGCCATTGTGGACTATCAGCTTCTGGTTGAGTAAAACAATCTAATAAATCCCCTTTTTATAATCATACCTCCTGTTGGTTCTGTTCCTCTTGAGAACCCTAATACAGGAATGGTGTTGAAAAGAGGTGGGTCCTTTAAGAGCCATTTGGGGTCATGGTTATGGGGGAAGACCCCAAATGAATGGATTCATAATGGATTCATACCTTTTTTGAAAAAATGGATTTATTCTTTTTTTTTTTTTTCCCCCTCTGGGAATTGAACTCAGGGGCACTCAACCACTGAGACACATCCCCAGCCCTATTTAGAGACAGGGTCTCACTGAGCTGCTTAGCGCCTCACCATTGTTCAGGCTGGCTTTGAACTTATGATCCTCCTGTCTCAGCCTCCTGAGCTGCTGTGATTATAGGCATGTGCCACCAGGTCAGCTTCTATGTCCCCTGCCCTTTGCACATGCCCACCTACATTTCTGTCATAAAGTTTTCCCTCATCAGAATTGAGAGAATGACAGCACCATGCCCTTGGTCTTCTGGTACCACATGCCAAAATAAACCTCTTTTCTTTATATATTAAGTAGTATCTGTTATTCTGATAGAGCAACAGAAAATGGATTAAAGTAAGGACATGCCCAGAAGTAGAATTGCTGGGTTATATGGTAATTCTATGTTTAATTTTTTGAGAAATTACCATACTGTTTTCCTTAGCCATTGCACATTTTATGTGTTCCTACCAACAGTACATGAAGTTTCCAATTTCTCCACATCCTTACCAACTCTTATTTTCTGTTTTTTTTTTTTTTTTTTTTTTTTTTTTTTTTAAACTGGGGATTGAACCCAGAGGTACTCTACATTTCCAGCCATTTTAATTTTTTATTTTGAGACAGGGTTTCTCTCAAAATTGCCCAAGCTGGCCTCAAACTTGTAATTCTTCTGCCTCAGCCTCCCAAGTGTACCCAGCCAGCAGACCTTAAATTTGAGGTCATTTAATTTATTTTTTTCTCTCCATGCCTATGCTCATATTTCAGATCCATATATAAATTTATATTTTATGCATAGGGTTGGAACAAGAATCATTAAAACTTAAAATTAGACATTTGTAACCTCACTTTCTTACTTTTTGTTTTAATGATCCAGCAAATTTCATCTGACCTCAAACTCTCAAACTTAACAGTGCTAGGAGACCGCTGCAAAATATTCTCCTGTAACCAATAAAATGTTCAGTTTGTAACTCAAGGGGCTGAGCTCAGTATAACCTTTGGATTTACCATGTTTGTCTCAGTAACTGAAAAGTAGACTATGACAGTGAAGTTTCCTCATTCACTTTAACTAACTATGTCTGAAGACCAAAGGAAAAAAAAAAAAGACTATTTCACTTAATAAAATGGGTAGTGTCCATTTCTGAAGCAGGATCACATGTTAGGCACTTTTCACGTATTTTCTAACTTGCAAGGATATATTGCTATGCTCAGTTCCTGGATGAGGAAACTGGTTCAAAAAAATTAGTTGTTTTATCGTGTTCATATGTTCATTAGTCAGCTTTCCATTATTATTAAAAAAAAAAAAAAAAAAAAAAAAAACACCTGAGATATACCAATTTAAAAATAGGCTCACAGTTTTGGAGTTTCAGTTCATGGTCCATTGGCCTATAGCTCTCCCCTCCCATTGTTTTTGGGCCTATGCCGAGGCAGCACATCATGGTGGGAGGGCATGGTAGAGGAAACTGCTTACCTGATGGTGGACAGGAAGAGGCTGGGTGCCAATATCCATTTCCAGGACATGTCCCTGGTGACCTAACTTCCTGCCACTAGGCCCCACCTCCCAATAGCTCCAAGGCCATTTGTCCAAACATAGTAATATGCAAATGGTGCAGATGTGAGCTAAATTCAAATATGTATGGCCCCCAGCTTGTGCCTCCCGTTCTTGCCCTGGCACACCAGACCTTTGAGTAGAAGGACTGAGGAGCACTTTGGGAGCATAAAGATACAAGTGAGTGAGGGTGATCACATTTCCTGAAGCCATCACTACCTCTTTACAGACCATCTGGGAATTCAGAACCTTGACTTCAAACATTCCTGAGGAGCCCTGCGAAACAGTGAGTAAATAAACAGAGCAAACGCTGCTGCCGTGGCAGGAACACCACCAAGGCTACTAGGCAGAAAATTGGAGCCCCTGGTTTGTTTATTCTGCAGCCTATGCATGGAAGCCAGAGGGCACTGAGATGCCGGGATGATGCTCTCAAAGTGCCTGCAGTTCAGTCCTGCCTGCTGTCACAGGCGGAACAGGAAGCCTGTGTGTGAGGTTGGGGTGGGGGGCCTGGTCAGTGAGTAATCACCAAGAAAAGCAGCTCCCTGAAGGCGAATCAAGCACACTGGGGTCAGGACGCACCACACAGACACAAGATGTCTTCACGTGCATGTGTGTGCATTTTAAGTACCTATTAAGATCTGTCAAACTTGATCAAGTGTCTTTAATTAAGTGCCTGGGCCAGTCTGTATGTACACATATGCAACTGTTCATTTCTACCCACTTGTAACTTGATAAACCTTCACTATGGAATTTCATGCAAACTTATTTATCTAAGCAAGTAAATAAAACACATGTTGAAAGAATTTTTTTTTTTTTGTCCACTCTTGATTTTCCAAGAAACATTTTTTTCCTACTTTTTTTACACATGAAACTTCATCTATTCAGGCAGTCAAATTAGAATTTGGAATGTAGAGGTGGACGAATGGTCACTTAATTGTCAAATATCCCTTGTGAAGTTTTTGTTTCAAATGTTTGGGCTAGCGTTGGATACAATGCATAGTGTCTAGCATTACTACTCTTAATTTTTAATCCTGTGTGTATTTCAAGGGGAATTTAATCCATCTGGTTCTGATTCACTTACTCTTAACTCATCAAAGTGCTACAGCGTAATTGATGTTTGATGTCCAAAATGCCTGGTGGGGTTTTTAAGACTTTATGAAGATTCCTCCCCTGCTCCCCAGCCAGACCATTTATCCTCTCTACAGCACCAAAAATAATCAAGAAGTCATATTTTATTTACCTGACATAGTTTCAAATGACCAGTAACGTGTGCTTGAGTAAATGTCAGAGCTCCAGCCTGATGCGGTCACGATTTTTTGGAAAGCAAAGCCCTTGGTGGCAGATTGCTGGAGGCTGCGTGTGCTCAGCAGTGTCTGGCTGCCCATGAGTGGAGGCCACACACTCTGGACTGTCCCCTGGCATGGGGTCTGCGCCCACACTGCTGTCCCCAGGCACCGGAAGCTGTGATCTGAAACCTCCTTCATCTAGCACTGCTCACACATGGCGCCACAACCTCTCCCCCACCCAGGGCACACACAGAATAAATGGGCCCCCAGACAAAGCTTTCTCATCATGTGTGTCCTCTGTGACTTCAAAACAAGTTCTTAACTCAGTCAAGCCCTGCTGGATCAGGCAGACAACGGTCTCAGCTGCTCAGCCTGTTCCAAATTCTGCCAAGAAGAAACATCCTGCCATGGGCTCAGGCCGTGGCACTTTTTCAAAGAACAACCACAAAACACTTAAATATCTCTTGTGACAAAAAGAAAATTCGAAAAAAAAATAATAATAGAAGGGAGATCAGCAGAGTAGAGCAAGCGGGTATGGGGAGGAAAGAGGGGAGGGAATGCGAAAGTATTGGGAAATGAGACTGACCAAATTATGTTATGTTCATGTATAAACCTGGCGTAATGAATCCCACTACTGTGTATAATTATATGCACCAATTTTAAAAAATGGAAGGAAAACTCACTACCATTTCAAAAACGTTGTAGAATTTTAGTACCAGGACTGGTCTTTAAGATCACATGATCTTTAAAATGTTAATTATCCAGGCATCTGCAATATTAAACTGTTCACTTTATTTCTGGGTTTGTTCTTTCTTTTAAATGTTTGGCAACATGTGTTCATGGCCTTAGTTGGCTTCTGTACTCATTAGTCACTCAATAAACGTTCACTGACCACCTACATTGTGTCAAACACTGCAAGGCTCTGAGGGTTTTGGTGGGGAAACAGCCTGGCAAGAGCTTCTCATGCAGTCCCCGCCCAGTGAAGTGCTGACACCCCATAGACCTTGGTCCTGCTGATGCTGGGCCTTCCTGAACCAGCCTCTTGTACATACCAGACAGAGGTAAGGAACTGCCAGCTCATCAGCCACAAGAAAAGTCTAAGTTCTAAATCATTCTTTACTTCCAATATTAAAGATCAAATATATGACTATTTATTATATGAACTCTTGTACCCCAAATTTCATAGTGCATGTTACATCATAACCCTCAACAGGTTGACGATTTTACTAGTGCTTCTTGTTCTGAATGTGAAGATGAAATTCTTAGAAGTGAGGAGGTTACTGCCAACTTTGCCCATGTAATAACTAGGGATATTTTGATGAATTTAAAGGAATAGAAAGTCTCCCTTTTTGATCTGACATCTGCTAGTGTTTCCATCTCCCTTAACAAGTATGTTTTACCCTTATACCATAAAGGGAAAGTTTTCAGCCTGTGGAATCATCTTCTAGTGAGATTACCTGAATTTTTTTGGACCTCAAATAGGAGTCATATTGGGGAAAGAATGAGCTGAGCCCCAATCAGGCAGTCTGGAGGCTTATCCCGCCAAGACACAGGCTCCCTAGTGGGTGCAACAGAGGGCATTGCCTGCCTTTCCTTCTCCACTGAATTTAAGCAGATGGAGTTAGGCACAGTGCGAGGTAGTGTGTGGAAATATAAGTATTTGCGTTGGTGTGTGGTTGCCAGGCCTAAGTCAGTCAGGCAGTAATTTCTATGGGAGCACAACATAGGCACTAAATTTTGCACTCCCCCACCAAATGGTACACAAGCTTCTTAATCTGTCTTCCTGCAGGAGGGCTCCCCTGGCACTGCCCAGTCTGAAGTTGGGGCCAGCCTTTCCCTGGAGCCCCTTCCCGTGAATTACAGTCTGCGGCATGGGGGCTGAATAGAAAACAGTCTCCTGAAATTCAACTGGAAGGGCTGACCGGAATTCAACCTAATGTGGAGAATGGCAGGAAGGCTTCTATTATTCTGCCTCATTCTATCTGCTGTGAGGCAGTGCGGCGCCTGGAGTCTGACTGAGCTTAACTCATTTCCCTGGATTTCCGAGTCACAGCCACAGTGCCTGCTGAAGCCAAATATCTCACTCCTGAGACTCACTACACTTCCTGATATAGGATGCACTTGCTTGTCTCCTGTTGACCTTAAACACTAATAAAGGAATCATAATATGACCTAGACGAGACCTGGGAGCCAATCAGAATGCAAATGATTGATGGGAGTGCTTTCAGCTCTCTACTGTTTGCCCTGATATTTTGGTGTGGTTCTTTAATTATGATCATGTGGGTAAGAGACCTAAAAATAAGTTACAGCCATCACTCTCCACAGTGTGGAAGGTTAATTCTGAGGTGTGGCAAAAAGAAACTCTTGGTTAGACTGGAACCCACCCGCACACACTGCAGTTTTCGCTCTCCCTTCTGTCTTGCTGAAGGAGTGACAACGGTGCCTTGCAAGCAGTGCTCAAATGGGAATGGTCTCTGATTCTGGGAATGGGGGTGAGAGGAGCAGTTTCTCTGATTTGCATGGCTGACTACTTTGATTTGCTCTGCTTCCCTCTCTCAAATGTTATCAAGTGATTGGTGTTTCTGCAGGAAGGTCATGAATTCACAGTCTTCTCCTTTTTTCTTTTGGTCTCTTTATGTTTCTCCCAAAATATGATAAATGTTTGTCGGCTACATAATGTGGATCTATGAGTTTAATACCTAATCAAATTATGACAAAGGACTGGGGAGATTAGAGTCATCTCTTATGTTGGCTTGTTGTCACATTTCAAGTGTCCTGAAGCTCAAATTTCTCTGTTTTGGGGAAGGCATTTTTTAATTTCCACTATTCCTTTTCCTATCTACTTAATACATTTAGATTCAGATAGTCATTTTTTATCAAGCTGGACAGAGTGGCAGGCTGCCCAAATATTAGTTGCCCTTTTGTTTTTGGAAAGTGTCCATTAAGTAGATAACACACAAGTAGTGTTTGTGTAACCCACCCTGAAAGTTTGAGTCTGCCATCCTTGGTGAGCAATGGCCTAAGGTGACCAGGAATGGTCATCCTCCATGAGCTAAGGTAACTGAGGTCAGATTCCTCCATCCATTCCATCTGTGTCCCAGTCAGATGGCAGCTCCCAGCAGATAAGTGATATGCCACAAATGTTCCTGGCTTCTTCTGTTAGCTTGTCATGATTCCACAACTTATTGAGTCCTTTCTTATCCTGTTTATAAATTTATACTCTGATATTTCTTGGGGTAACAATTTTTCAATCTTAATATGTACTATTGTGTAAGTTTTTCTATTTTTCTTCTTATCATAATCACTTTTCATTTTAAGATGTACAACTAGATTCGGCAATTTTATGAATGCTATTCTAAAAGTTTCTAAGATCATATATGTCTCACATATATTTTTCTTTAATACTTCCATTTCCTTTTTTTTTTCCCCTTTGAACACAGGTGCAATTAACCACTGAGCCATATTCCCAGCCCTTTTTAAAAAACACTTAAATTTTAAGACAGGCTCTTGTTAAGTTGCTTAGGGCCTCACTACATGGCTGAGGCTGGCTTTAAACTTGCAGTCCACCTGTCTCAGCCTCCCAAGCTGCTGGGATTACAGGCGTGTTTCACCCCACCCAGCTAATACTTTCAAGTCTATGATGGTGAATTGTACCATTTCTTTTCCATCTATTTTATTAGATTCAGACTTAACTATATTTTTAATTACACTATGAGCTGGGTACTGTGTAATATTCTTTCTCACATCATCATCGTATTTAACATTTATTGAGTTTACCACATGTCAGAAATTGCTTAAATGCTTTTGTTAGTTTTCTAATTTAATTCTTACAACCATCCTACATAGATATTTATCTTGATCCTTACTATACAGATGACAAGGCTAATGTGAAGAGAATTTAAGTACTTTGTTTAAGGTCAAAGATCAGGAACCAAGATTCACATCCAGATCCTTACTGATACATAGCATCCTCTACCCCTTTTAACTGTATTGTATAAATCCATAGAAAACCAGTTTTAATTCTATTGGGTGCTTGCCTCATCTAACTAATTCTTAGAGCTGGTTATTTCTAACATGTAATTTATATTAAGTTTGCAAAGTAAATTTCTGAATTATTCTTCTACCTATTATAGATTGATACTGACAAAGAGAAGCCAACCCAATACAGTATCTGAGAAGAATGTGAAGTCATTATAGGTGAGCAAACATACTCTCCAAGACATAAACACACTGTAATTCCCATCAGCAAGAAAGTTAGAAATTTTGTATTCTACACAAATGACTAATACATAGTTATGGTTTGTACCTCTGGAGCTTATTTTAATTGATTTGCTGTGTTTGGTTACTCAGTTTGGTTGTGGAAATGTTAAGAAATATTAGTGGTCATCTAGAGAAAGAAAATTCTCCATTATGCTCTGGAACAAGAAACAGAAGTCTTTTAAAGTCATTTAAATATGTGCATGTTCAAAGAGCTATTCTTTCACTTCCCTTTAAATCCATGCCCATTTTCTTAATCCTTACTTCCAAAGACTTATTTTCCATCTTCTTAATCACCTTTGAAGACCCTCCAAGTTCTGTTTCTCTCAAGTTATGAAGACCAAAACCAGCCACAATTTACCAACACTCAGTAAGACAGGGAAGCTGTGTGAAGGTCCTTACACTCTCATCTTGTATTCTAAAATTTCCCATATTATGTTTTCAATCAAACACCACGTTATAACACACTTCCTCTGCTTATTTACCATGAAAACAATCTCCAGTTTTTGCTTATTGGTGTTTTTAGTTATGGTTTATTTGCACTTCCAAATTAAAATTTACAAATGCATGATTTAGTTTTCATCTTGTGTAAACTACCTGGCTTTTCCACTTAATTTCAAACCTGGATAGTTTTTGTTTTTGATTTGCCACTCAATTTAGAGGTGTCTGCATACTTGGTGTTTGCTCTGCTCCCCTGTTTAAACTTCCACCTTAGTTGGAAATGGTGGCGCATGCCTGTAATCCCAGTGGTTTAGGAGGCTGAGGCAGGAGGATGGTGAGTTCAAAGCAAGCCTCAGCAACTTAATGAGACCAAAAAAGGGCTGGGGATGTGGCTCAGTGGTTAAGTTTCCCTGGGTTCAATCCCTGGTAACAAAAAAATAAAAATAAAATAAATAAATAAAACTTCCACTTTAAACATAATCTCAGCATCATACCTATAGAATAAAACATTTCCCCAAGATGCCACAGCAACTCAGTATCTCCCTCTGAGTTCATAGCCCTTTGTATCTGTGCTAACTCTAAGTTGTTAGTCCAATCTCCAAACGCAGCTGAACAGATTTCCAAGTGAAAATAACATTATTTTTAAAGCAAAGCACCACTTGTTATTAAAATTAAAAAGCTCCTTTGATGTCATTTGCAGATGAGAAAACTGGGCTTGATGAAGTTGGTTTCTTCAATGATGCAATCAGTCCTGCTTCAGTTCCTCTCTGGAGGGAGGAAGACTGAAAATTCCAGAAACACACAACTCCATTCCTATAGGAATGAAGAGAGGGAGTGAACCGTGGCTTCCTGCAGGGCTGCACTCTGCTGCAGCATCAGCGACACTCACCCTTGAATCTCTAAGAGCTTGTCTTTTCCCAAGAGGCTGTCTCAGATGAGTCTAGTCTTGTTTATCTATTTTTAAAAGTACACACCAGGAAGAATGCCGTAATGTCTCTTATAAAAATGTCACCAAAATGCTTCTTGGTGATTTCTCAGCAACTATTTGATGGCCAGATTTATTTGTTTCACTGTCATTTTATCAGATTATTATTGAAGCTATTTTTTTAGCCACGATTGCATGTATTGATAATTAATAATTAACAAACTGACTGATGAATTATATTGATGAGGTACTATTAAACCATGATAGAGTACAATAATAATATAGTCTAAGCTGGAAAGGTTATTTTAAGGAAAACATTTCTTGTGGGTTTTTAACCATTCACACATAATGAAATAAAATATATATGTTTGATTTTCCAAATATGTTACTGAAGCCACAATAGGATCTTGTCAGTCTTAGACTTGGCAAATGCTTGGTTTCTGTTGCATTTGTTTCAGACTGTGGTTGTTGGATGAAAAGAGTACAATTTTTTGGAGGTAGCAAGGGGTATAACAAATTTTTATTGTTCTCAAATTTCAATCACCGTAAAAAGAGTTCTATATTTCTCCAGAAAAGTCTAAGATGCTTGATTGTAGAGAAGCCTCTGAGATTACCTACGTTAGTTTCCTGATTACTCTCTGAGTAGCCTGAGGAGTTCCTCAGAGACACCTGAGGACCTGGACAGGGGAAGAGTCCTAGCAGGTTGGACAGGGGAGGAGGGAGCAGCTCCACCTTAAACCATTTCACTCTTTGTAGTTCATGCAAGGCTTCGTTTGAAGAAAGACCCAGGCATTATCAGTAATGCTGATAATATCACTAATAATAGAAAGGACTTAAAATATAATGATCATATGCCAAAATTTGTAAGCAAGGTAACTGAGTTTCAGAAGGAATAAACACTTTATTCAGGGTAATACAGTGAGTAAAATTTTGTTGAATTTGCTGGGCAGAGTGGCACATACTGTAATCCCAGTGGCTCAGGAGGCCAAGGCAGGAGGATTGCAAGTTCAAAGCCAGTCTCAACAATTTAGAGAGGCCTTAGGCAACTCAGTGAGACCCTGTCTCTAATACAAAAAAGGGCTGGGGATGTGGCTCAGTGGGTAAGCGCCCCCTGGGTTCAACCACTGGTACCAAAAAAAAAAAAGAAAAAAGAAAAAAGAAAAAAAAAAAGTTTTTTGGTTGAATTAATGATTCCCCCAAATCAAAAAGCTATAATCAACTTAATTAATATTTATCAAAGTCCTAAGGGTACAGCATTGTGCTAGGCCTCTGAGGAATAAATAAAATAAGTTCTAGTCATAGGATTGAAACCTAATATAACTTCTAAAGGAGAGAAAAAAGAAAAGGAGGAAAAAGAACTACTAAAGATCATCCCATCTGAACTACTTGTTTTAGAATTTAGCAGTTTTCTCAAAATCACCCTTCAAGTAAATGGCAGAATCAGAATATGCATCTGAACCCTTTTACCTGAAACATAATGCCCTTGTTGCTACATCAGTATACCCCCAAATTGATTCATGAACACCTAGTCTCTAGGATGATCTTCCACTTGGAAAAAATCTAATTGCACATTTGCATTTTAAAGGTTCTAAGAAGTCTTGGGGTTGGGGTTGTGGCTCAGAGGTAGAGTGCTCACCTGGCATGCGTGAGGCACTGGGTTCGATCCTCAGCACCACATAAAAAGAAAATAAAGATATTGTGTCCACATATAAGTAAAAATAAATATTTTAAAAGAAGGTTCTAAGAAATCTTACAGTACAGAAAATTGCCTGGACATTTCCATAAATTATTACCATGGAATATAACCCGTGCCATGTACATTCATATCCTAAAGAACACAGTTTGAGAAGTTCTATACTATACCTCTCCTCCCCTAGATGTTAACTAGATTTGAAACTGGAATCCAGTAGAATCTTCTTTTAGAAACTCTGTTTCTACACTTTATCTGTAATTGTGGCTTGAGAAATGGGATCTCAGTAATAAGTGTTAGACCTGATAAACTCTTTATAAACCCATACGATGTTTAAATGTTATCGAAAATATTATATACATAGACCAAAATAAATAAAATGCAAATATACCAAATGTTAACAATAATTATTTAGTTTTAAAGTCAGTTCACACCTGTTCAATATTTGTCATGAAATTTTCAATGTATAGTTGTATTCCCCCTAAATAAAGTGCATGTATTATAATTCATTTGAAATGTTGGATTAAATTTAGTGGAATTATTTGGTGAATACCTTCTTGCCCGATTTTCAAAGATAAATAGCTTTACTGCAAAAGGAAAATCAATTTGCTTTCTCCTAAAAAACATATATATCTTGGTACATTTTGGTTTGCTCAGAATGCTAAAAATAAAAGTCATAAGTAGTGAATTCCCTCCCCCTCAAAAAAAAAAAAAAAAAGAAAGAAAGAAAGAAACATTTCAGGTAAGTCGAACTAAAATAATACCACAAACCTTGGGAGAGAACCTGTCCTTGCAAGATTTGCAGACCAATTTTTCAAGATCAAAAGTGTTTATATAAGCTTACAAAAATTTTGGATCTTTTCCCAGACTAAATCTCCAACACTTCTGAGGTTGGCCCATCACTAATATTTACAATATCTTTGACATATCATGGGTTGGACTCATAGGCCTTTCTGATAGGCAGGCTTCCTAATATGATGGAGTGCTGGAACAGTTCACTATGTGAGAGGCCGTCAGATAATAACGGCACTTTTTAACAGGAAGGAAATGATTGGTAGGTGCCCTGAGCCTGTTGTATCTTGTCAGCTTTGTCAGTTGGGAAATGTCCTTGGGGACCCATGAGTATATAGACAGCCATGCTGCCCACCTGAGGTGCATTCCTTGCCAAGTGATTTGAGCTCTCTGTTTAGGCCATGTTCCTTTCTGTAGTATTACATTTCCTTACAGAAAGCTTTTAGAAACAGGCTCTCAAATATGTTGATTCTCTTAACCCTTTATAATAGCAGCTAACACAGTGCCTTAAACTTACTTGTCCATTATAATAAGACTTTTCAACAAATTCATGCTGTTACCAACTTGGTAGATGTAAAATAAACTTTGAACTCTCTGGTAACATCCCTGTAATGATCCTTCTATCTACTGTGATTTATCTTATTTCCAAGTATTTTCATTTCTAACAATGCTTCTCATGATTACATAATTCTTAGAACTTTATTTTCAAGGGCAGAGATAAGATAAAGCATAAAGTCATAAATGCTTTTTTACCCACCAAATTAAGATTCTCCTCCCAAGTCAGTATTGTTACTCAGCTCTGTTTAAGAGATGCATTTCCCTGGACTAGTAGGGCTTATACCTAGAACACTCATGCTTAAACTTCTCCTCTCTTAGAAGTTGTTTTCTGAGATCAGGTATAACAGTGTTAGGTATAACAGAGATGGATGAGATGTTGACCCTGTTCTCAGAGAGCTTCAGTCTAATGGTGGATCAAGTGAAGCACTTTGACAGTTGGTACCATTTACCAGTCACCAAGGACTGGTATTAGAAAGCACTATTAAAGGAGAGTGGTTCAGATGTTCACATAGAACATGAGAGAGAAGAAGAGGAGGAAGAGAAGGAAGGGGGTGGCAGGAAGAGCAAAAAGATTGATAACTGTCTGCTTTATATCCCTTTAGAGAATGTGGGATATAAACAAACACTCTATCTTCATTCAACATACTATCCTTTTAAAGCCAAAACAAGGCTCAACTCTCAGCCCCCCACATCTTCCAGCTCTGACCGTTCTTCCTGAGGATAGTGTGTCTTCTCCATCATCCTCAAGTGTCCAAGGCTAACCTTTTTATTTTGGTGCCCTGCCCGGCCTAGTTCTTTATGGAATTTAATTGTTCACTTCCAAGAGTTCTGTAGCATAATAAGCAAGGGACCAATTTTAAAGGATAATAGCAGTGAGCACACCCATAATGACGACTCTAGTTGGGGTTCTCTTCCCCCAAATGGCTCCATGTTTATTAATGTGACTGGTAACTTATAACTTGTAGTCATATAACATGGCCTTAAACAATTTCTAAGACAGCTCCCAGGTAACCTGGGGGCAACTTTTAGAAATAAAATTTTGAAGAAGGCAGGCAAAAGCTGACCTGTCAGAATATGTCCTGTACAGCAAGGCTTCCAGTTGAAGGAATTCATTGCAAGTGGCTGCCTAACTGCCATGGTGATAGAAATTTAACCCAAGTGTTTTCAGGTAACTGCCAGCCCTGGGCCTGGCTGCCTTCCATGGCCCCACAGCGCACAGCCCTAAGTGAAGCGGGTGTTTTATAGCAAGTAGCAGCAACACAGCTGTTTGCATTAGAACTTAACCTAGGTATGCCAGACAGCTGTGCCAAAGCACGTCTTACCATTAATTCAAAGACTACCCACAGAAGAACACCGTTCGGACCCGACTGTTGGTTTCAGTTCCTTGTCAAGATCTAGTTATTTAATTCAATTTAATGAAATGTTTTGAGTACCCATTTGACACTTCAAAGTAAGGAAGATGCAGACCCTAACCCAGAGATAGGGATGTCAACCAAACCCTTAAACAACTCCCTAGACACACACACACACATGCATGCACAAATGTTATAGTTCAATGAAAGGTGCAAAAATGTAAACAAATATGAGCTAAATGATGATACCAAAAAGAGAATGGTTACTTTTGACTAGAGTAGTCAGGAATGACTTACCAAAGGTGATGGTATTTGAATTGGACTTTGTAGAGTAAACAGAAACTCTCAAAGCACAAAAGAGAGGGAAAGAGCCCAAGAGACTGAAGGAATACTGTGTGTTGAGGCATGAAATGGTGAAATTGAATGCTATGGTGGGAGAAAAAATGAGTAACTGGAATGTACTGAAGGTGGAGTGTGCAGATGAATCTAAGTGAGCAGTTCCTGTTTATAGGGCCCTGGATGCTGCTAGGAATTGTATCCGCATACCACACACGGGAAGCCATTGGCCCATTGAGTCTCAAGTTTTCAATTCTGTGACTTTCAATAAAATTGATGTAGGTGCATTAAAATAGGCTGAAAATCATAATCTAGAGCTTAATTATATAATTTATTATTAGTACTATTAATGATGTCATTAATGGCATTAATGAATATTATCACTAGTCATTTACCTATTGCTTTTCTCAAAAGAATAGAATTCTAAAAATACAAATATTGATTTCAAAGTTATCATAGAGATATATTTATTGCTCAATTTAAGTTTCTTTTTTTAGGTTCCACAAGTGGGACAAGGAGACATTATGGGTTAAGGAGTGTTATGCAGAATGTGACAAAATTAGATTTATTTTCTGAAAGCTCACTCCGGCATCACCTGCTGGAAAGTATGTTAAAGGAGGAGATTCCAGGTGGCTGAGAGACTGCTGCAGTCGAATAAATGAACCCCCGGAGTGAGGTATTCACAGTGGTGATGTGAAGAAGGGAAATTCTTCTGGGTGGGCTCAGAGAAATTGCAACAGCTCACCCATTGCTTCTGCAATTAGACTTCAGGTTCTAGTGTACATAGATTTCTTGATGAGTAAAAAGAACCACCATGATCTTAGGAAGAAATACTAAGTACTATTGAGGAATAGTAAAATGATAAAATTATACATTAGATGTGGAAAATATCCTCAAGTGTATTATTCCAACTACCTCCTTCTACCTAAAGTTAGTTGGTTATTTAACAACAATTTCATCCTGGCAGCCAGGTCCCCAATTAATAAGACATTGGATTGTTGGGAAGGTAGGTATTATCATGGGTTGAATTGTGTCCCCCTAAAAACAGATATGTTAACACCCTAAGCCTGGTATCTATGCTTGTGTCCTTATTTGAAAATAAGGTTTTTACATATGTAATCAACATGAGATCATTAGAGTGGGCCCTAATTAAATAGGACTGGTATCCTTATCAGAAGAGGAAGACAGCCACGTAAAGACAGAAGTACAAGGAGAATGCCCTATGAAGACTGAAGTGATGCAATATCAAGCCAGGGAAGGTCACCAAAAGTTAAGGAAGGACAGGGAAGATTCCATAATCTCCGAGGTAGTATGGCCATGCCAACACCTTGATTTCTGACTTTAAGTCTTCAATAGCTTTGAAAACAAACTTTTGTTGTTTGAAGCTACCTAGTTTTTGGTACTTTTAAATGGAAGGCCTAGGAAACTATTACAGATATTGTGAGTGTTTAAATATTTAATGTTTAAATGAAGTTTCAATGCTTTTTATGTGTGTATGTGGAGAAGCTCTTTCTTAAATAGCTTCAAATATAATGCCTAATGCAGACTTACATTAAAATAAAACTAAAACAAACAAAAACATTAGCACTACATCTGTAAGCCAATTTGGATCAATAGTGAATCTCATTTTCACAGTTTTCATGCAACAAAAGAATTTTAGCAACTAAAATTTTTGTATGCTTTATAAAGCATGTTTATCCATTACCTCATTAACATCAGTTCTGGGAGGAAGGAAAAGTAATAAAAGGACTGATCTTCCCAAAGTTATCAAGTGATGGAACCAAAGTCAATTTACAGGACTTCTGGCCTCAAATGCTATACTCCCCTGAATTTTTCCCCATTAGTGACTTCAACAGTTAATCAATGGTTAGAATGATTCAAGATATGCTGAGTTTATGAATGAGCAAGATCTTTGCATTGAGATTGCTTAGGTACATACTCAAAAACAGTCACCTTGAGATATTAGTGTGGGCACTAGTAATCGGTTCTACTTTCAGGAAAGAAATGCTAGTAGCCAGCCGCGGTGGCGCACGCCTGTAATCCCAGCACTTTGGGAGGCTGAGGCAGGAGGATCGCGAGTTCAAAGCCAGCCTCAGCAATGGCAAGGCACTTAGTAACTCAGTGAGACCCTGTCTATAATAAAATACAAAAAAAGGGCTGGGGATGTGGCCCAGTGGTCGAGTGCCCCTGAGTTCAATCCCCGGTACCAAAAAAAAAAAAAAAAAAAAAAAAGAAATGCTAGTGAGAAGAAAAAAAAAAAAAAAGAAAAGAAAAAGTAGTTGAATAAGATGGATATCATTATTCTAAATGCATGATTGAAGACTTGAATGCTATGAATATACTTTGTATACAAACTGTTTTGTGTAAAAAGATGCTCTATATGTGTAGTATGAACTATAATACATACTACTACTATAAATAAAAATTTTAAAAAAAGAAATTCTAGTGATATCATGCAATACTGTAAATCTAATTCATTCCAACGAACATTTACATTCAGAGAGTTTGGCAGTAGGAAAAAAGAGACTCTGAAATTACATGTTATTATATCACCTCCCTGACTATCTTTTGAGTCTCAAGAAATAAGCATTTCTTATAAAAGGAACACTTATAGCTTCAGAAACCAGAACCAACTTAGTTGCTTTTGGATAAGCTGGGTTGACTTATCTTGCACATAATACTTTAATTTGCAATCCCAATTCTCACTGGGAAATTTGCATGGTTGGTAAGAAAAATCATGTCTTGTGCAAGTGACACAATTCAGTTTTATTTTGCTTTGTAGTTCTGAGGATAGAACACAGGGCCTCACATATAATAGGCAAGTGTCCTACCACAGAGTTCCATCCCAGCGTGCATGCTCTCTCTCTTTCTCTCTCTCTTTTAATATTGAGACAGGCTAGCCTCAAACTTGTGATTCTCCTGCATCAGCCTCCCAATTAGTTGGTATTATAGACATGTACCACAACACCTAGCTGCTGTTGTTTTCGGTTTTGTGGGTTTGCTTTCTTTCTTTCTTTCTTTCTTTCTCCCTTTCTTTCTTTCTTTCTTTCTTTCATTCTTTCTTTTTCTGTCCTTTGAAGCACTAGAGAATATGGGAGAGATATCATAGTCCAACAACTTAATAGAGGACGAGGGACCTACTACTGAAAAATGATGCATGCATCCCAAAAGGCCATTGGCTAACAGTGTCTTGTTAATTAAAGATGTGTAAGAGCCTCAATGAGGAGGTAGCTAAGATGGCGGCTGGCTGAGAGCAAAAGAGGAGGCATTTAATTGTTTTCTCCTGACCTTATTATAATCAACTAAGAATCTTTCTGTGCCCGTGAACACTGTGTGACGCACCTGTAAGTTGAGCTTGCGACACGTGTATACTTGTTAAGGTGAAGAGTATTTAAACAGGTAGGGTTGGAGTTGTGAGGGGGTTGTTGGAGTTGGAGAGAGAAGTCAGCAGAGAAGCAAGAATAAAGAACCTACTCATTCCCAGTCTGCCTCCGAATTCTTTCCCGAGGTATCGTTGCTGCAGGCGGCAGCAGCTGCAGGCGGCAACAAAGATGTGCCATGCATTTGGCCTCTTAAGGAAGAAAAAAGAGAGACAGGGAAAGGAGGAAGAAAACAGGAGCCTCTCCACCAATATAAACCAATGAGTGATGGTGGATCTTTATCGAAGCAGCAGGAAAGAGACATTGGTCTCAACCAGAAGGAGAACTTCGCACGGCAGCAGTAAAGCACTGTGTTTCTAAGAGCTGTCAAAGCTTGGGTCATTCTCTATTTGTATTGTGTCCTAAAAGTACTTAAAGTCAAGGCTAGTGACTCAAAGGCAAACATCACCCTTTCATCTCTCTGCCTGAGTCAAAGACAAATTCATGACCAAACCTCCACTATGCAATAAAATGTATGTAATGTTTGGTCTTGGGACGGTCACCATTAATGGCAAACAATGGCTGTCTCTACATTCGTGTTAAAGTCCTTCTCATCTTAGAATTGTGATTCTGGGTGTGTGAAATGGTTCTGCAGACTAATGATATTTATGTAGTTAGTACATAAAGTGCTTGAGTTAGAAGAAACCCCAAATAAAAGTATCTAACAGGAATAGGTCTGATACCGCCTAACTTATTGTCATATTTTCTATCAACCTCTCAGAGTAAACAATTAAAAGACTCATGTCATATTAATTTGTCTACATTCCCTTGTCTCTCTTCTCTATATTTTAAGTATGCCATAAATTTACACCTGAATATCTTGGAGAAAAATAAACACAGTCTTACAGTACCTCAAGGTCACAATTCTGACCTTCACGTTTCATAGGATGATACATACCGAATAACAAAAATATCTAGGATCTTAAGCTGGTATGTATAGAACTTCAAACAAAGCCATGGAATTTGTTTTGGTTTTGGTTTGTTTCTTTGTTCCTTTACTTCATAAGTTACCCCCTGCCTCCGTCCTCCACATTATGTGCTCATTCTTGACAAAATTCCAAAGTTCATATATTACATCTAGGATAATGTGTAACTTTTAAAAATTAGAACATTAGATTATTGAATTTATATTTATATTTACTAAAAATTGGAAACCAATATTTAAAAATAGAAAACCAACCCCAATTCTAATCTTAAAGATGTCTTCTTCAAATTAACAACTTCTCAAATTCAACCAAAAATTTTGTCAGTTAAAACTATTCTGTTAAAATGTCAGCACTAAAGGGGCTGGGGTTATGGCTCAGCAGTAGTGCGCTCGCCTAGCATGTGCACCGCCTGGGTTCGATCCTCAGTACCACATGAAACTAAAAGGCATTGTGTACAACTAACACAAATAAATAAATATTAAAAATAAATGTCAGCACTAAAGGTCCTTATAAGGTTCAGAAGGGGATATGAGACACCAAATATTTAGTTTTTTTTTCTTTAAGGAAAAACTAATGCATAGTTAAATCCCCAAATATGTGAAGATTAAACAACACATTTCTAAATAATACTAGGTCAAAAAAAAAAAAATCTCAAGAGGTCCCCAAAAAAGGGAGAAGGAGATCCCAACAACCCAGGCAGAGGAGTTGAAAGTTCTTGAGTAACCACAGAAAAGAATTTTAAGACATATCAAAAGAGGCACAGAGATTTATTTAGGAAAGCAAGCAATAGAACAGGATACACATTCAAATGGAGAAGGAGGGTGGGCAAGAAGGAAATACACTTTGGGGGTCTTGGGCTCTTCTTTTAGAGGAAACTTTGTAAGTAGTGAACACAAGAAGTGCGTGGGGGTGACGTCAGCCTTGTGAGCTCGGTTCTCTTAATCATGGAGCACAGGGCTGGTCATGGTGGTCTGGTCCTTTCAGATCTCCAGGTTGACATCATCCAGTCTATAGATAATGTTTGGCACATACCCGTATCATAAGGTTCTATCACTATTCCTTTGCTTTATTTAGTCTTAAGAAAACACACTGTGTGTGCTAGCAATGCTTGTAGACATTAATCATCTAGACACACAATACTCGTAAGATTCAAGGGCTTTGTAAGATTTTATGCCTGGAGGAAAACAGCTTGGAGAGTAAAGGTGAGGGTGTTCATGGAACTTCTCAGGTTTAAAGTTAGAATTTCTTTTTCCTTCCCCATTAGTCTTCTTTCCACATATTCTTACTTCTTCTATCCTGCCCCAATATCAGAAATGAAAAAGGGGAAGATCACCATAGCTCTCATAGTTAAAGGATAAGACAGGAATACTATGAACAGCTTTATGCCCATAAATTTGATAACCTAGGTAAAGTGGGCCAATTCCTTTAAATTCTGAATCTGACAAAACTCACACAAGAAGAAATACACAATCTTTTTTTAAATTATTATTTTTTTTAGAAATAGAAAATCTTAATAGGCTCATATCTATTAGTAAAATTGAATCAATAATTAATAGTCATCCAAAACAGAATGTAGTATGTTCAGGTGGGTTCACTGGTAAATTCTACCAAATACTTAAGGAAGAAATTATACATATTCTCCACAATCTCTTACAGAAGATAGAGAAAGAGAGAATACTTTCTAGCTCATTCTGAAGCATCACTCTAATACCAAATCATTTTTTAAAAGAAAACTACATATCAATATCTTTCATGAGCACAGATGCAAAGATTCTCAACGAAATATTAACAAATCAATTCCAACAATGTATAAAAAAAATTGTACATTGTGACCAAGTGGGATTTATCCCAGGTATACAAAGCTGACTCAACATTTGAAAATTGGTTCATGTAATCTACCATATGCACAGGCTAATGAGCAAAACACATGATTATATCAGTAGATGAAGAAAAAAAAAACACTGATAATATCTCAAATTCATTCATAATAAAATTCTTAATAAACTAGGAATAAAGAGGAACTTCCTCAACTTGAAAATATCATGAAAAACCGTATCTAATTAGAACCATTCCTACTTAGATTAGGGAAAAAGCAAAGATGTCACTTCTCACTAGGGTTTTTCATTATTTTACTAGGAATTCTAGATAATGCCACAACAAGAAAAAGAAATATAAGGCATATTGATTGGGAAGGAAGAAATAAAATGGTCTCAGTTTGCAGATGATGTGATTGATGACTTAGAATTTTTGAAATAATTGAGGAAAAAAGCCCTCATGGAATTGATAAATGATTGTAGCAAAGTTTAGGATATAATGGTAATATGAAAAAGGCACTCACTTTCTTTTATACCACTAATAAGCAATGAAATTTGAAATAAAAATTTCAATGTTCTTTTGATTAAATGATTCCCCCAAAATACTTAGATATAAATTTAACTGATGTATATGGTATATATGAGGAAACTGTAAAACTCAGGTGAAATAAATCAAAGAAGAACTAAATAAACAAAAGGATTTTCCATGTTCATGGATAAGAAGATTCCATATGATCAAGATGTCAATTCTTGCCAACTTGATCTAAAAATTCACTGCAATCCCAATAAAAATCTCAGAAAATTTTTGTGGACCAACTGATTCTAAAAATTATACAGAGAGGCAAAAGACACAGCACTGAAGAAGAACAAAGTTAGAGTGCTGATACTACCTGACTTCAAGACTTACTATAAATCTATTGTAACCAAGACAGTGTGGTCTTGGCAAAAAAAAAAAATTAGACAAATAAATAAATGGAACAGAATAGAGTGCTCAGAAATAGACCCATGTAAATATAATGAACTGTTCTTGACAAAAAGAGCAAAAGAAAGAAAATGGAGTTATGATAGTTTTTTCAACAAATGGTGCTGGAACAACAGGACATCCACATGCAAAAATCTGGACTTTTTTCTTTTTGTATTATTATTTTTATTTGTTCTACTTAGTTGTACACAGCAGAATGCATTTCAATTCATCATACACAAATGGAGCACAACATTTCAATTCTCTGGTTGTACACGGTGTAGAGATGCATCATTCGTGCAATCATACATGTACCTAAGGTAATAATGTCCATCTCATTCCACCATCTTTTATACCTCCATAACCCCTCCCACTCTCCCTTTTGTGCAATCCAAAATTCCTCCATTCTTCCCATGCCCCCCACATCATAAATCAGCATCCATTAATCATAGAAAACATTCAGTCTTTAGTTTTTTGGGGATTGGTTTACTTTGCTTAGCATAATATTCTCCAACTCCATCCATTTACCTGCAAATGCCATAATTTTATTCTCTTTTAGTGCTGAGTAATATTCCATTGTGTATATATACCACAGTTTTCTTTATCCATTCATCTATTGAAGGACATCTAGGTTGTTTCCACAGTTTAGCGATTGTGAATTAAGCTGCTATAAACATTGGTGTGGCTATATCACTATAGTATGCTGATTTTTGACTGAGGAGTGGGATACCTGGGTCAAATGGTGGTTCCATTCCAAATTTTCTGAGGAATCTCCACACTGCTTTCCAAAGTGGCTGCAGCAATTTGCAGTCCCACCAGCAATGTATGAGTGAACCTTTTTCTCCACATCCTCTCCACACTTATTATTGCTTGCATCCTTGCTAATTGCCATTCTGACTGGGGTGAGATGAAATTTTAGAGTAGTTTTCATTTGCAAAAATCTAGATTTTTTTTTTTTTTTTTTTTTTTTTTGTACCAGGGACTGAACTCAGGGGCATTCGACCACTGGGTCACATCCCCAGCCCTTTTTTGTATTTTATTTAGAGACAGGGTCTCACTGAGTGGCTAAGTGCCTCACCATTGCTGAGGCTGGCTTTGAACTCGCAATCCTCCTGCCTCAGCCTCCCAAGTGCTGGGATTACAGGCGTGCACCACCGCGCCCAGCTCAAAAATCTAGATCTTCATACAGAATCATACCTTTACAAAAATTAACTCAAAATTGATCACAGATCTAAATGTAAAGTGCAAAACTATTAACCCTTAGAGTATAACATAGGAGAAAATCAAGATGACCTTAGAGAAATGTTATATAAACATGATTGGATCATACAAGTAGTTTCACTGCTCTAAAAATCTTACATGTTCCACTTTTCATTCCTCACTTCCTTATAACTGCTAGGCTCCATTGCTTTTTTTATTATCTCCTTAATTTTGCCTTTTCCAGAATGTCATGTAGTTGGAATAAAAAAAAATCACTCTAGAAACAATACCAAATATCCATGAAAAAATGTATCCATGATTTCACTAAAAAAGGGATTGAATGTATCCCCAGTCCTTTTTTGTAGCTCGCCATTGCTGAGGCTGGATTTGAACTCATGATTTCAGCCTCCCTAAACATGTGCCACCATGCCCAGCTAATTTTTTACTCTGCGAAGACACTATCGAAAGAATGAGAAGACAAGTCATAGACAGGAAGAAAATATTTGCAAAAGACATATGATAAAGAACTATTACCCGAAATATACAAAGAACTCTTAAAACTCAATAATAAGAAAGCAACAACCCAATTAAAAGATGGACCAAAGCTCTCAAAAAATACCTCTCTAAAGAATGGCAAATAAGTATATGAAGAATACTATACATTAGATGTTATTGTGGAAATGCAAATTAAAACAACAGTAAGATACCATTGCATACCTTTGAGAAATCCAAAACACTGACAACACTAATACAACCAAGATGTGGAGTGAGAGGAATTATCACACATTGTTGGAAAATAGTTTGGCAATTTCTTACAAAACTAAATGTATTCTTATCATAAGATCCAGCAATCATGCACCTTGATGTTTTACCCAAGGGAGTTGAAATTATGTCCACATAAAAATGTTCACACAAAAATTTATAGCAGTTATGGTCATAATTGCCAATCCTTGAAAGCACTGAGTTTTTCTTCAATGGGTGTATTGATAAATAAACTTGAGTTTCATCCAGATGTTGGAATACTATTTAGCACTAAAAAGAAATGAACTGTCAAGCCAGGAAGAGACAGGAAGGAACTTTACATGTATATTATGTAGTAAAAGAAGCCAAGACTAAAAGCCTACAAACTTTATGATTTCGACTACATGACACCCTGGAAAAAGCAAAACTAAGGAAATGATAAAGAACAGTGGTTTCCAGGGATTACAGGGCAGGGAGGAATTAATAAATGGAACACAGAAGATTTTTAGGGCAGTGAACTATTCTGTACAATTCATTCATGGTGGATCCAGGTCATTCTATATTTGTCCAAACCCATAATATGTATGACACTTAAGAGAGAACCCTAATATGAACAATGGATTTGGATGATTCTGATGGATCCATCAATTGTAACGAATGTACTACTCTTGCGGGCAATGTTAATACTGGGGGAGGTTATGTATGTGAGTGGGCCATTTGTATATGAGAACTATCTGTACCTGCCTCTGTTTTGCTGTGAACCTAAAACAGCACCAAAAATATAAAATCTGAAAAAATATATAATTAAGTATGAATGTTAA
This sequence comes from Tamias sibiricus, assembly GCA_025594165.1. Taxonomy (NCBI): domain Eukaryota; kingdom Metazoa; phylum Chordata; class Mammalia; order Rodentia; family Sciuridae; genus Tamias; species Tamias sibiricus. Next base: position 111,076,467 of record CM046666.1, read on the forward strand.
AAAATTAAGGTGGACACAGAGCAAATGAAAATAAAATCAGTAAATTGCAAACTAGCAAAGCAAAAGTAAAGGAAATATAGAGAAATCAACCCCAAAAATAAAATTATTTATACTTTATCATTTTTCAGTCCTGTTCGACCTTTGTGCAATATTGAATGCTATCAATCAATTGCTCCTTCCAATTCTGCTTCCCTCCTGGCCTCTGCCACTCCCTGTTCTGTGCAACTCGTGGTGGCTTTGTAGTTTTGCTCTGGTCATCTATACACCAACGTCATCCCTCCTTCTGAATGGTAAACTCCTTAAGGGACCCCAGCCCTATGAATCCATGTCTGATATGCCACTTTTCAAACTGTGTCTTGCACATAACAGGCACCCAATCGAATGGAACCTTCTTGAATATTGTGACAACTCCAGTTGTGAATCTAGTGATCATAATGGAGTGCAGTAACAATTATGCCCAGGTCCAACTTCATGGGCTTGTGACCTGCACAGTTTTGCAGGGCCCCGTGTTGCAAAAGACTCCACGCTGGGTTTAATGCTCTACTGTTGCAAATGAAATTTGCCTTGGAAGCCTTCATAATGTTTGAACAAGGGACCCCATATTTTCATTTTGCATCGAACCCTGTCAATTATGTAGCCAGTCCTAACTACACAATATTATCTCTGTATGCATCCATATGCTTAAACAACCATCAAACTATATAAACAGTTTTTTCAAAGATTCATTGAAGGAAGGATTTCCTCAATCAGGCCTGGTCTCAAAGAAGCGTGAATCTTTTAGTGGAACCAGTTTGAGATAGTTGAAAGTACTGATGCACGCTCACATGGTCTTCTATCTTCTTTGCACACTTAAAGGTTAGGTCAATTACATTACAATATAAGCCAGGGGGACATCCACATTCTTCAGTTATACCTGAATGTCATGGAACTCCCATTATTTTAAATAAAGATGTCCTAAGTTGCATGTTGAAATCCTTTTCTTTCTCTTCCTTTTCCTGCATTCTCCTCTTCCCTCTGTTTTCCTCTCCCTCTCCCTTTAACAGATTTTTTTCATTGTAGTGTTTATTATAATGGGACTTGAATTTGCCCTGTAGCTTTTAAAGTAAAAAAAATGTCATTCCCCACCCAATTTCCCCACATACTTGTAAAAGGTTATAAAGATATTATTCACCATTTCCAAAGAAAGTTGAGAAGAATTCTGTCTAGATAATTGACACTGAACAACTAAACCCACTGAGGGATAAGGCAGATTAGACTTTTGTGGCTCCAAGAGTTAGAGCAACCAGATGCCCCCTCTTTACATCTGTCCCCATTTTATAGGAGAGCTGACCAACCTCAGGGCTGTGAAGAGCTGTCCTTCAACGTGTGCCTGTAGCTGGCCAAGCAGCACCACACACAGGTTTGACTTTTCGCCCCATTAGTTAATCATGCCTGGATTTCCAGAAGGGCAAGCCCTCCTGCTGCCCCCCACCCCAGCGCTCCCAGCCACAAAGAACTCTGAAGTGCAGTTGCTGTGAGGTCTGGGATTTCCCCAGCACTGAAGCAGTTAACTTTAGGAAGACCCAGAGAAAGAAAAACAGACTAAGAACTGCCTTGTGCTGGGAGGAGGGTTAGAAAATGAGGCTGTTGCTGTTGTTTTCATTGTGTGCACTCTAATCAGGGAGAGTAAGAACAATAATGCATGTAATGCTGACTTTGGAACGTGTCCATGCAGCTTTTCCCAGGCTAGACAGCCTTGGGAACCACTGATAGAGTGGCACACCAGGGGCACAGCCTCAATCACCAAGCACAGGGCAGGGCAGCCTTTTCTGTGGATAAAATATGTGAGGGATGACAAGAATCTTCCCAGCATGGGAAGTGGCAGTAACAAAAAAATATACAGCAGGGAGAACTGGGCAGGCTTTGCGTGGCATAGTCCAGCCGAGGGGACACGATATTGGAAAGACAGGATATTTCTCCTTCTGTCCACCCAACCCCATTTTCCTTTTCTGTTTGTTTGTTTCTCTTTTTTGCCTTCCACTTGCCTTCCCTTTCCTCCCCGCTCCCATCCCCCTCTGCCACACTTTGAAGCTGAGATGAAAGCCTTGTGTTGTGGCTGCTGGCATCAAGCAAGCACAGGGAGACGACCAAAGTGTGCTTTAGTTTAAGATGCTGTACTTTTCTCCTGAGGAAAAGGGGGGTGGAAATCAGCTTGAAACAATGCATCGCATTTTGCTGGAGAGCATATTTGTGTGTATCCAGGACTCAAAACGTGGTCCCAATTTCTCAAAGCTTTTGTCTTCAAGGATAAGGGAATAGCTGAAATGTGTCATCCTCTCTCCAAGCGAGTGCATGTAACTGCCAGGGTTTGGGAGTGGTATTGTTTAATAAAACAAGAAAGGGACAGAAATCAGGCACAAGCCCATGAGTTTTCCGTGTTGACACAACAGCCAATTGTAGCTATCTCGACTGTTGGAGAAGCAGCTCCCTTGCCTTTAAGTAGCAAAATCAAGTTCTACTATACTAAATGATTTTGAAGGAATGACTGCTATGCATTTACTTCGTTATTCACTTACCAGATTTTGCAAGTGAAAATTCAGGACACCCAGTTAAATCTGAATTTCAGCTAAACAGTGATGAAATTTCAGTGTATGTGTGTCCCTTGTGATATTTAGGATAAACTTTTATTAAACATTTGCTTGATCTGAAATGCAAGCTTAACTAGGCATCTGTATTTTATCTGGCAAGTGTACTTAGTTATGACAGTTTTAAATCAACTCAGCTTTAAAAAAAAATTTTATGCTAAGACATTTTTAAGAGCCTAATATTATAACATGAATTTATTTGAGACTCATCAAATTGAACATGGGGATTATCAACATATTGTTCTCACTGTAACACAAACTGCCTATAGTAAGATTCGTGCTTTGTCCCTGTCAACCCATCTCTAAATATATATGCACACACATACAATGCCTCACACTTCTCGTAGAAATGCACACACATTTATGTGCACACAAACACATCCCAGATGGTTTCCTAAAAAATCCTATGCAGGTTTTTTCCCCCTATCAAAGAAAGGACTGGCGAGTGTGTTGCTTAAAGCTCTAAGTCATTATTTAAAATCAACTCCTACCATGGAAAATGCATATAGCTCCCACTTGGCCATTATTAAAATTACAGCTACTTTATAAAATTGCAATAACTCATGAAGTCTGCGGTATAATTATTTTTGATTTAAAAAAAAAATTCCCCCAATTTATCTACTTAGTATCCTGAAACCTGATTCCATTATGTTATATTTACTTAAGAAAACTCATGAGCTTATAGACATAAAAATCAGTCCAAAAGAACCACTAGGAAAGCTCAGCTGCTACATCTGCAAACTCACAAGTCCCTTCTTGTTTGGATAATCTTGTGTTCACTTGAACGTGGACAATGTTGGCATTTTTGTCCCTTGCAACTGCCATCCTTGAACATGACCTGTGAGACTGGTGAGCTTCCAATTCATGGGGACTGAAAAGATGGCTAAAAGAAAGTGACAATGGGAGAACAGTACTGGAGGAGATGATTTAGTGTTTTGAAGTTTCCATCCCAGTGTACACAAAATTCAAGTGTTGCTTAGATGAGTGATCAAAGCTGCATACAAACCTGCAGCTGGAAAACTAGGGAGCCTCAACCAGAGAGTCATGTCCTTTTTGCACAGTCATTTCCCAACCTGATGGTATTATTTTTTTGCTAAGCAAAAGAATATTTTATTACAAAAGTGGTTTTATTAATCAGCTTTTCCATGTAAATTCCCTTCTGCTTTCTTTTAAACTATTATCACTAGAGTCCAATTGAAGTGTTTGGCTTACAGCTACCTCCATACCTATTTTAAGTGTGGCCTAAGGGTTTCCCCATGCACACTGAAGTGAAACCTAACTTGATGTATAGATAGACTATAATCTGCTCTTGCAACAAGTAGCCAAATCTCAGCCAATCACAGCTGGCCAACTGTTACAACTCTGTTTAAATAAGTCAGATGTGAGCTGTAACCATTTGAGCAGACTCTATATAACTTCCCTCCAGTTTCCATACATCAGTTTGTTTTCTCTGGCTATAAATATAATCTGTCCATGTAGTGAGGCAGGAAATTCTGGACAATTTTTTGTCTGTTTTTTAATTAATGTATTTATTTTCATTAAATGTTTAATTTGTTCTTTTTAGCTATACATAACAGGAGAATATATTTTGACATATTACACATACATGGAGTACAACTTCCCATTCTTGTGGTTGTACATAATGTGGAGTTACACTGGTCGTGTATTCATATATTAATAGGAAAGTATTGTCTGATTCATTCTACTGTCTTTCCTATTCCCGTCCTCCCTCCCTTCCCTTCATTCTCTTTGTCTAATCCAAAGTACTTCTGTTCTTTTCTACCCGCCTCTCTTATTGTGTGTTAGCATCAGCATATCAGAGAGAACATTCAGCCTTTGTGGTTTTGTGGGATTGGCTTATTTCACTTAGTATAATAGTCTCCAGTTCCATCCATGTACCAGCAAATGCCATAATCTCATTCTTCTTTACAGCTGAATAAACACAACACACACACACACACACACACACACACACACATATCACATTTTTTTAATCCATTAATTTGTTGAAGGGCACCTCGGTGGTTCCATAGTTTAGCTACTTGAATTGAGTTACTATAAACACTGATGTGGTTGCATCATAATAGTATGCTGATTTTAAGTCCTTTGGGTATACACTGAGGAGTGGGATAACTAGGTCAAACAGTGGTTCCATTCCAAGTTTTCTGAGGAATCTCCATACTGTTTTCCAAACTGGTTGCACCAATTTGCAGTTCCACCAACAATGTATAAGTGTATCTGGACCATATTTGATCCCTTCTGTGGTTTCAATTTTGAAATCACAAATATAGTCAATTAAGATCTGAAAAACTAAGCCAGGCGTGGTGGCGCATACCTGTAATCCCAGCATTTGGGAGGCTGAGGCAGGAGGATCACGAACTCAAAGCTAGCCTCAGCAATGGCAAGGCACTTAGCAACTCAGTGAGACACTGTCTCTAATAAAATACAAAAAAAAGGGCTGGGGATGTGGCCCAGTGGTCGAGTGCCCCTGAGTTTAATCCCCGGTACCAAGAAAAAAGAAAAAAAAAAGATCTGAAAAAACTAGATTTGTTGTAATTTTCCTTTTTAACACCAGAAAAAGAATATTAAAATGTTTCTTTTGCTTAAGTATACTTTTGAGGAAAATAATAGGCTTTCCACTTGATGATAAACTAGAATCTAGATAGATTTTATAGGCAATTAGATAGCATTAGCTGATCCTTTGATTCAATTTTCTAAACACAGTCAAGATGAAGCCTTAAGTAAATTAAAAACCTACATTATTACTAAAAAAGAATGGATGAAATAGTGTTCTACCTCAATGCCTCACTATTCATCTACCCACCCATGTATGTTTCCATCTGCACAGCTCTAATTATTCAGAGAAAACACAGTTAACTAATGAATCTATTGCCTGTTTAACTATTTAAGTTTTATGGTGGATGAGAGTCTGAAGAACTGGTTCTAGTTTTAGTCCTGATGATAATTACTCTATAAACTTGGACAATTCTATTCTCCATTCTTAGTGAAAAGGCTGAGAAATAAGACAATTTGTTTGATATCAGTTTCCTCTTTTGAAAAATGAGAATGAAAAACCAGATGCCCCCAAATTCCTTCCTATTCTAAAATTCTGATTCTATATCCATTGCCATTAATAGGACATATTTTCTACTCCAGGTAACAGAAGACAATGTTTGTGCCAACTGATTGCACATATTGTTATTATTTTTTTTTTTTTTTTTTGGCAGTACTGGAGAGAAAGTGTCATGCATGTTAGGTAAGTACTCCACCACTGAGCTACACCCCTAAACCTAAAAGTTTTTTAATGATGACGACTTATTTTGAAAAATTTACTCCCAAATCAAACAAACTTTTAAACGGAAGCAAAAAGAAGCACCTATAAAAAAATGAAATTGTGACCTGAGGCTATAGCTCAGTGGTAGAGCCCTTGCTGAGCCCATGTGAGGCACTAGGTTAGATCCTCAGCACCACATGAAAATAAATAAATAAAATAAGGCTATTGTGTCCATCTACAACTAAAAATATATTTAAAAAAAAGAAGTGAAATCATCAATGATTCGGTCTGTTAACCCTCTACTTTGGAAAATCAGAATTTTTTACCATTGAATTTGTGCCACCAGTTTTTTGAATAAGGATAATGCATGGAGATAAATGAGTTTCTGTTCATCAGATGGCCCTCCCATATGTGGCTTTACAAATTCAAGGATTTTAGCTGCATTGGAGTACAAACACCCAACCAAAGGGAAAATTAAAGGTATAAATGACACTAGGATTGCTTTCAGCAACACAGTCAAATATAAAAGGGCTTGGATCAATTACAGGATTGATATGGCATATGGCAAACGCCATTCTTTTGGAGAAAAAAATGCAAAATATGGAGGTGGAACAAGGAACCAATCAAGTGAGTATCTGAACAATGACACAAACATCTAGTGTGCTGATCAGAACCAGGACCCAGGGATTATAGTGCAGAAATCATTGAAATCATCAATCGAGGCTAGGAAGAGTAAAAATGACAACCTGGATAAAAGGATTCAGGGAGAAACTACACAACAAAAGTATGAAGGAGTTGTTAGAGCCTGAAGTTCTTTTCTCAGAACTATGGGCCTTTGAGGTCAGCTTCCTTCCCTCTGCAGATCCTTGGCAAGTGGAAACAGCCTTGTCCCTGCTTGCTCTTCCCAAATTCAAACGTCAGAGACTGGACACAGAGTGATGGGAAAAGAGGGAATTTGTTGCTTCTTCTGTTCTTGTAGATCACCTCTTTTTCTGACATACCTTTTCAAAGTTCTTTTCAACTGCAATTGCTGAAAAGTGGCATTACGTTCCAACTTACTCTGAAATTTGGGTTCTATATCCATTTCCATCAATCGGACCTATTTTCATGCATGACTTTATTGCTGCCAGAACTATATTGGTATTATAATACTGATGCATTTTAACCAAATATTTATTTGTAACACATGTGGTTTAATATTTTATTCATTATTTTAGGAATTAATCATGTCTTCTAAAATAGAAATGCAGATTGAGAACCAGTTTACAACAATCTCTTCTCAAAGGCAAAGTTTTCTACATTCAAAGCTAAAGCTTTTTCATGCTTCTTTCTTTAATTGGGTTGAATAATTATTCAAGTTGTTTTTCTGTTGTCAACCAAATGCCTCTCAATGTCCAAAATATGTACTCAATATCTCACCTGAGATGGTTATAGAAATTCCATACATGGAAGCATACTTATCCACTGATTTCCATAATCAACTTAGAGCTCTCTTTCCCATCTCTTAAAGGCTGTGGAAAGAGGATACTCAACAGCTTGCTCAGGCTCCATCTTAGCTGGAGGGGAAGAAAGGTCAACCTGTAGAGTCCACCTATGATAGGGGAAACTCATAGCTCTTCTCCTAAAGAAGGCCACTGAGCACCTTGGGCTGAGACACTGGCCCCAACTCAGATGAAAAGCTCTCTTTTTCTTTGTCTCTAAGGAACTGAAAGCTATTTTCCTTACTCTGACCATAACATGAATATTCTTGCTGCTTTATTCCACCCTCCTTCTTCAAGCATTCTGGCAAGAACTGGAAGGATGTGGAGATCTTTGGGACAAACAGCTCAGTCACTGGTCTCTTCCCTCTTGTGATCCCAGAAGGCATAAAGGTGTCTGGTCTTGCTTGCCTATGGACTATATTCCTCAGAAAATAAGAATTTGTTTACCTAGTTAAAAATTGTTTAGCAATGCTAGATGAGCAGGCTCATATGTTTAATGCATATCAGTTAGTTGAGAAAAAATTAGCCAACATTATGCATCCCCTTCTTGAATTTGTTAAAGCTTGTATATTCTTTATTTATAAACACAATCTATGTATCACAAACTATCAAAATCTGACAACACAATATTGATTTTTTTCATTTTTACATGTAGGAGGAATTGATACATTTTGTATAACAATTTCTATCCAATCTTCCCTTATTGATTACCACAAACAATAATGTTCATATTACAATAGTTTTGTCTCCCCCAAGTTCTGAACTGAACTTCATAGGTAGGCTATCCTCAGTGGCTTTAGAAATTTGCCTTCTTTCATTGTGTCCAGTTAGGATGACTGTAAATCTTTAAAATAGCCATTTTTTCCAATATATATTCATGAAATAATATTTGTCTGTGAATTACATGAAATAATATTGGTCTGTGAAATTTCAGAACTTGCAAAATATCAATTAAAAATTACTCAATCTAGAAAATAAAAATCCCAAGTCACAAACCTTGAGAGCACATGCAAGTAAACAAACTTTCCTCTCTTTACAAATGGAAAAATGGCAATATGGATTTTAAAAAACCTGAATTTTGAAGAAAGTGTAAAGGCTTCCAATGGCCTTAAAGCCCCAAGTCTCTATTTCGTATCTTTTCAATGTAGAAGTGAATACAGTTATACTATGTTCTTTCGTGTTTCAACTTGTTTTTTCAAAATGTATTAATGATAATGATGGTGGTACTTTCACATTTTTCTTCTGAAATTCTAGCACAAGGCTTTAACAGTTAAAAATGTGCTATTACTAATTACAATAACAGGGATGGAAATATAACTCCATGGTAGAGTACTCGCCTAGCATAGATGAGGCACCACAAGATGATGATGATGATGATGATACTTGCTGGCTGTGTAATCTTAGGCAAATAAGTTTAATTTCTTCACCTATAACACAAGTGAATTAAGACTTCTCTTCCAAGATTATTGTCAAAATTAAAGATAGCATGTGAAGTGTCTGGGACCGAGTAAGGACTCTGAATTGCAGTGGGATGGCAGTGGGATGGCAGTGGTTAGAAGAGATTTTTGTGGTTTAATTTATTGTTCAAATAACATTAAAAAAATATAGAGTCCCATATGTTAATTATATCATGAAAATAAGAAAGCTTCTACAAAATAGTTCCTTTTTATTAAGTGGATGGAGTGTTTCATCTTGTACTTGCCAGAGTCCAGAAGGTCCAACCTGAAGCCACATTGGTCAGGTAGGGTGAACCAGCTGGGCTCTAAGGAGCGGGCAAAAGGAAGCACTTAACATTGCAACCACAACGATCTCTGGTTGTGAGACATGAGAGTGGGTGGATAAAACAAAACTGAGGCATCTCCTTGGGTGGCTTAGTGAGTGGAAGTTCTGGGTTTGGTTAGCTGACAGCCCTCCAGAACAATGAGGACAAACTGGTGACTCTATCAAGGTCCCAATGACCCACTATAAATTGTTCATTATGCCTAAAAATGAAATTAAGCTCAAATTAAATGGAATGGCCTCATAGTCCACAATTCTGCACATGGTATCATTTTTACCCAGTAGAATTACCTTTTCTCACAGCTATGGGAGTTGTTGCTACCAACTTCCATATGATCGAGCAAAGCTGGCCACCAGTAAAGTCAGCACCTGGCAGAACTACTATGACCACTTTATTATGTGATTCTATTCACTTTTCAAATGATGTTTATTCTGAAGGGCTAAGCTTTAGGAGATAACTCAGTAGAATTGCCAGTTCAAATGAAGTTCTTTAAAATTATTTTCAGACACCATGATTCCACCCTTTGACAATATACTAAGATGTCCTGCATTTGGTAAACAGACACTAGTTCTTATAAAATTGTGTATTTGTTACGTAAAATCATCTACAAAGAGAGTTCACAGGAAATGTTAAGCTGGTATTCTAAATAAATTATTAATAATTTGAAGCAAATGCTTCCTGATTTAACTACTTGGGGGAAACTACCATTTTTTTATTCCGTAAAATAAATTTAAAAGTACTTCTGTTGCAAATTGTATAACATATATTATCCATACAGGACTCTTTAAATGGGATTAAGTTAATCCAGGGCCTTAACATTAAAAAATATTTGATTCTGTGAAGCATGGTCTCCAAATGTGTGAGAAAGGCATATGGCCTGGTCCTAATCACCATGAAATGTTCACATCGTCATCAAGCACTTGACCTTCCACTGGATGCCACTGATTTACCTACTAGAATGTGTCTTCTGATTTCAAGGACTCCCTTGTTCTGAGGTATGTACAAGTTGGCAAAGTGATTTTATAACAATTCAAAAGTATACTTTGCACATATTTTGTGTATCATATAGACATATGTGTACATATGTGTATAAATGTTTAATATATACATCAAGTGTGTGTGTGAGAGAGAGAGATAGAAACGCAATACTAATAAAATAAACAACCCAATATTAAAAATAGGCAAAATTATTAGAGCAGACACTTCACCAAAGATTTACAAATAACAAATAAGCAGATAAAAAGATATTCAACATAAGTCAATAGAGAAATGCTAATTTGAACCACAAGATATATATATATATATATATTCAAAATTAGAAAGACCAAATACCAAATATTGGTGAGAATGTGGAGGAACTGGAACTCTTAGATACATCTACAGGTGGCCATGTAAGATGGTACAACTGCATTGGAAAACAGAGGCTCATCCCTGGTTACGTATATAGTCTAACCTGGGTGGCTTTGTGAGTGGATCTTACTAAGTTGATTTTGAAGTAAGAAATAGGATGTGACAGGGGTAGGGAGTCAGAAGCAGCAAGAATAATATATCTGAAAACTGAAAAATGAAGGACATTCTTGGGGGTTACAATTTCCCCACCAACTACTATTTAAAAGTTACTAGAAATCAAAAGGAAAAGAAGTGTTATTTAATAAACAGATAACCAGTGACATATACCTTCAAAGCTGGCAATAAGGAATTAAAAAGCTTACTTAACAATACAAACCAACAATGGAGTTGAAATGGAAGATAATGAGGTAAAATGAGGGAAATTGCTGTCATAGGCAATTTTCCTTCTAAGTAATATTGGCCTTCAAAATAAACTGAGAACCAAGTTTTTAAATGGCAAACTTTTTGTAAAGTTAGGGAGAGGGTTGGTGAACATGAAGAGATCCTACTTCAGATGTCTTAAAGAGAACTCAGGTAGGGGAGAAGACTGGGAAAAACAGATTTGTTGATTATCACTCTGCTGTATATTGATTTACTGTGGTGGGATAGCTAATTAATAATACATCATTAAATGTTCCCAATGCAGTTTTAAGTGTCTTCACAATCTCCATAACAACCAAAGGAGATAAATATTGTTGTCCTCATTTTATAGACGAAGATATTTAAGTCCAGAGGCTTAAGTATTTGTCCACTGACATGCAATATGGAAGAAGAAAATTTGGAACTTTAAATCAGGTTTTAGTTAATCTTTCACTTACCCAAAACTGAGACCAAGGATAAAACTTCACTCTAAAAAAACAATAAATAATCTGATTATAAAAACTTCTACTGAGCAAGGAATGTCACCAGTTGATGGAAACAGAAAGTGAAAGGTAGAGACAAAGCAAAGAATAGAAAGGGGTTGGGGGGCTTGATTAGCAGCATCTACCTTATGACTTTCATCCCACCCTGCAGTTCCCCAGGGCCATTCCAAGACAGCAGTGTAAGTGATCACCTACTTATCTGTCCTCCAAAATGATTTGCAGTCATTTCTGAATCAGAAAGCAGCTTGTTTTTCTTTCAAACACTAAATTTTACTTTTGAAATGAAGTGTGATTATCTAAAAATTTTGAAAATTTTGCATGTACAGGAAGGATGGTTATAAACTTAAAATTCTACTTTACAAAAAAACAAAAAAAATTTATTACTTTACATTGGTTCTTGACCTGGGTCTCACCTGAATTTCCAGTACCCATGGTCCCACCCCTAATCAATGAAATCAGAATCTCTGTAGGATGGGCCTGGACATGGGCATCTTTTTAAAATGTCTCCTCCCTTGGTCATTTCTAGTCTGCAACCAAGTTTGAGTAGTAAGTTTTGAACCTTTTGGGTCATAGTTTATTTATTTAATCAGTATTGCAAGTCAAATGATATTCAAAACCCATTTGATGGCTTCATCTTTGTCCATATAAACTTTGAACAGAGTCATACTTTGGTGCCAAGTGTTTGATTCAAGAGGAGACTAACATCTTTCAGTTCTTGTACATAACCTAAGAAAATGAAATGAGGCTCAGGATCCCAATTCAAGTTCCCTGACTTGGGTATAGGTAAATGGCCCCTGGTAGGCTCTGCCAAGTGACAATTTCTCAGCTGTTTTTCCTTTGGCAAAAGCTCAGGAGGGAAAATATACATGTATAATTCTACAGCAACATAATGACCAGGATTTTACAAGTTTCCAAAAGTAAGGCAAAGCACTGGAAGTTCCTTTCATTTGCAAGTTATCAGGAAAAAATAAAGAAATAGGAAAGAATTAACATTATTCAACTCAAAAATGATTTCAGGTGCTTTCATTTTTGTTTGCACCCTGTAGCACCCACATTGCAGGTACTTCTCAAAGCAATATTTGGATGAAATGGTTCTAGGTAACAATCAGAAGACTCTGGTTCAAATTCAGGATCAGGGCACTAGTAACTGTGTGACCAGATTCAAGGCCCTGACCACAACAACCTGTAGAATGAGGAGAAGTAATACAAGTCCTTCCACTGTGGACTGTAAGTCAAACAGAAGATTATACATGATAGCATTGTATATAGAAGACCATGTATGCAAATTGTTCTCATTATTTTTTTATTCACATTATATGAATTTTAGCACCCTGCCTCTAGGCAGGCATGAAGCTAAAGCTCTTGCTAACCTCAGACTAATTGGAACCAACTTTCTACAGCTTCCCATTGGCCTGTATCCACGTGCTATGGAGTCCTTGGACTTGCCTGCCCATGCTTCAGGCTACTGGAAGGGCTAAAATAAAGTATAAGTGATCTTATCTTCCACTTGGAACACTAGATTGATTCAACATTGGCAATTATTGGGAAACATCATGTCCTTGATGATGAGGGGTTCCTGATTCATTGTATTTATCAAAATCCTAAGTTAGTTTTAAAAGAAACTCTGCTTTCTTGCTTGTTTTCTGTAGGCAGATATCCACAAATTCTTGGGTACCTTGGCAGCCTTTGGAAACCTCCTTATTGTCATTGCATATTGTGAAGCCCTTGAGAAGCAGATATCAAGCTACTAAACAAAAAAAAAAATGGAGAATTGAGACAATAAGAGAGAGATCATACTTTTGATAAAAAATTCAATGATTGTAACAAAAGCAGACCATCATCTGTACTTTCCAGTATGGTAGCCACCACCCACATGTGGATGATGAGCATTTTGAAAGTAGCTAGTCCAAATTGATATGTCCTGTACACCAGATTTCTAAAAGCATTCCAAAACATCTCAATATTTTATATGGATTACATGTTAAAGTGGTAATATTTTAGATTATTGGACTAAATAAATATGTTATTAAATTTAATTTCATCATTTTCCTTTTTTGAATGTGCATAATGGAGAATCAAAATTTTATCAGCTAACAAAATTTCAACACATTGGGGCTGGGGATATAGCTCAGTTGGTAGAGTGCTTGCCTTGCAGATGCATAAGGCCCTGGGTTCAATCCCCAGCATCATTCAAAAAAAAAAAAAAAATTCAACACATCAATTTTAAATATCTAATGGTTTATAACAATTCATGAATCGGCCAGCATCCAGTCTACAAAATGAAAGCACCTCCATTAGGCACAGCAAAATAATCAGTTTTCATCAGTTAGCTTGAGCAGGAACAAGAAAACTGCACGGTTCTAAAGACACATTGGCTAGCATCAGATTTCTTCCTTTTAAGATTAAAGCACAGGAGCCTTTGTTATCATGCTGACTTAGGTTGACCAGGCCCCCTTGCCTTAGTTGATGTGAATCCCTTATTATTTAGAAAACTGGCTGATTTCTAAATTCAATTTGATTTCTGGTACCTGGCATGAGTGACTCCATTCTAGTTTGGTCTGTTCTGCTGGGCCTAGTACAGGAGTTCATTCCAAAACAATAGACTGCCATTTGTTTTATTGAACAAATTATATCCATGGTATACATTATATTTCTGTTTTACAGTGTGATCTAGATTTTCATTATACCCTCAGATTCATTAATTTCTAGTTGCCTCTACAATATCCCAGTTCCCACCTGGATAGAGTTTGCAATCCTAAGAACACAATAATAAATAGGGGCAACAAGTAGGGAATCATACTTTAAGTTGTCACTAGTTGTGTGTGTGTGTGTGTGTGTGTGTGTGTGTGTATTTGCAACTAGGACTTAAAGAAGGAAAGACTGCCTTGAGTAGCTTCCCTGAGTAGCTCAAAGTAAGGGTTACTCAACCCAAGGGTAGTGATGTGCAATCACAACCAGCAGAAACATTAAATGAGAACAAAGTAGCCCAGCAACACCTCCAGATCAGAAGACGGAAGATTCTCCTGTAAGAGATGGAACGAGACTGAAATTGTGCTTTGATAAGCCTTCTAGGTGATTCTTTTTTTTTTTAACTTATTTTTATTCTAATTTCTTATACATATTTACAAAGTGCAATTCATTTCATATTACATACAAAGAGCACAATTTTTCAAGTTGCTGGTTTTACATAAAGTATTTTTACAACAATTGTGTCTTCATACACATACTTAGGGTAATGATGGCTAACTCATTCTACCATTATTCCTATCTCCTTGCCCCCTCTACTCCCTTCCCCCTCTTTGTTCTATTTAAAGTTACTTCATTCCTCTCATCCCCCCTCCCTTGCCTTTATTTCTGATACATGCTAAAGTTTAAGAACCATTGTCAGACAGAAACAGGGATTTCCCAGATCCACTATGCTTGATTTTACCAAAGCACATCAGTTTCTTCTAATACTTCAACATTTTGTCAGCAGAGTACTGCCCAAGCAGACCAAATAATGGCTTAAAATGAGATCAACTTTCATCAGCTTAACAAACGAAGAGTTATGTTGCTACTAAGCAGAGAAGTCATTTTGTTGTTGTTAAATTTAAAATATCTTGCACATCACATATTCTCAATATATATTTGATCATTAATTGACTTTCAAGTTGCTCTGGGACATTTTATAGTTAATGTCAGAAAGAAATGAATTCAGTGTTGTAGTAGATGCTATTGGTGACCCTCCCATATTATCTTCACCAGCCACTGAACCCATTACTACAGTGGTGGCCTAAAGGCTTACACCTGGTACATTCTTCAGAGATTTATCCTGCGTGACTGGAGCAAGCTAACTGGGAAGACTTCATCACCATCATCACACCCATACTTTACCCTCTTCTCCCAACAGGTGACCAGTGACTGAATGACACCAAGATACTAATGTTTGGCCCCTTTACCTCAAGGTGGGAAACTATACTGAAATTTAAACTGCAAAGCTCATTCTCCCAAAATCAGGCCAAGGACCACATCCTTGTTCAACTCCCCTGCTTCCTTACATTGTGTTACTCCCTCCTTTGCCAGGATTTCCTGAGAATGCCTCCCCACAAATCCCATATTGACTGAACTCTGTCTCAGGATCTCCCTTTAGGCAACTTGACTAATACAACAGACAACTGTAAGTCGGTTACTACCTGCTGTACTTATTGCCCACTGAAAAATTGAAAATAGATTCTTCCCATTGCCCAACCAAGTAGAAAACACTTCTTGTCTTCAAGCTACTGATTAGGAAAGAATGCAAAAATAATTCAATAATATCCAAAACAAAAGCATAGCAGAATAATCTGTAACTATTCAGCTATCTTAAAACTCCAAGAGATGTCAATATTTTCTAGCTAGCCAAAGAGATGGTCATAGCTTTCCAGTGTTTTTTAAGACATTTTTTAATACCTTTATTTTATTGATTTATTTTTACGTGGTGCTGAGGATAGAACCCAGGGCTGTGCACGTTATAGGTGAATGCTCTACCTCCGAGCCACAACCCCAGCCCAGCTTTCTAGTTTTGACAGATGTCAAACCTCCCAAAGAACCAAGAGAGAAGAGTGTTCATTTATGGAAGTTAGAATCACTTAGAATCCTGGAAGTAGAGTATTTATAGATTTATTTTGATAAAATTTAGAGATCCTCTCCTCCAAATAGACATAAAAACAAATACACCCAGAAGAGTTTCCAGAATGACTAATGTAAGACCTGTTTGTCTTTTTTTTCCCTGAGCAAATATTATGTATATGTTTTATTCATGCCAATATAAATTCACTGCTCTCTATTCCTCTAAACCTTTCTCATATATCAAGCATGGTCATATTTCTAATGGCTTAAAGACAACAGCACTATCTAGCACTTCTTCAGAAACTTAAAATCATATATACTCACAGTTACAGTTTAAATGTGAAGTGTCCCTCAAAAGCTCACATGTGAGACAATGCAAGAAGACTCAGAAGAGAAATGATTGGGTTGTGAGAGTCTTAACCCAATCAGAATTAATCCCCTGATAGGGATTACCTGAGTGGTAACTGGATAACTAAAGACAGGTAGCAGGTAGAAATTGGGGCGTGGCTTTGGGGTATGTATTTATATCTGACAAGTGGAGACTCTTTCTCTCTGCTTCCTGATCATCCTGTGAGCTGCTTCCCTCTGCCACACTCTTCTGCCGTGACATTCAGCCTCAACTCAAACCCCAAAGAATGGAGCCTGCCGTCCGTGGACTGAAACCTCTAAAACTGTGAGCCCCCAAATAAACTTTTCCTCCCCTAAAATTGTTCTGGTCAGATCCTTTAGTCACAGCAGCAAACTAGCTAATTAAAACACACACATATACATATGCATCCATCTTTAAAATACTACCTCCTTCTTCTGTCTCTTCTTCTTTCCTCTGGTCTCAGAAGTCAAGCTTTCTTCTACATGCCAAAACTTGACCGAGTCCTTCACTAAATTTTCCCTGAGAAATTCCATCTAAACCCTAAATCTTTAGACTTTCCATTCCCTGAACAGGCTCTTTTCCTCCACCTAAAACATGTTCACATTTCTACCAACTACACTAGCCCTTCCCTTTCTGCTGTACCCCTTTTCTGAATCTCCTCCATCTCCAAAAGTACAAATTTGATCTACCAACCTTCACGAATAGCTCACCCACTTTTCTCCTATGACTACTCAGCTGTTAGCTAGTAACTGCCTAATTTTTTTCCAGGCAAGATTTCTTCCCAGAGCTTCAGGATCCTTAGGTTCAACATCTCCCTACATCTCCGTTAACATGTCAGAGTCAACAGGTCTATCACTGAGATCACCATCGGCTTTTTCTCCAGTTTTTTTTTTCCCCTTACTTACTGCCACTACCATCCTCCTCCTAGTCACGTAAGCTAGCCAGCAAGTGTCTAGTCCTGCTAAATGTACCTTCTAAGTCTTTCTCGGATCTGTGCCCACCTCTCTGCCTCATCAGCTAGACACTGCAATCACCATCTGGACCAGTCTCCCTCAGATTTATCCTAAAGATAGGTAGTGTTGCACCAACCTCCTTACCAAGATCAAATATAAGTGTGCCACTCTGCCCACACCTGGTCAATAGTCTGAAGATCAAACTGAAACTTAGCAAAATTTTCTAGCATATTGAGTTTTGCCAGCTAATGGAGATACTAATCATTCTCCAACCAAATGGAAGTATTTTTTTCTTTCCTTTTGGCCAGTTTGAATTGCCCAAAGCACATTCATCCTCTGTGAGAATACTGTCAAAGCCTGACCACGTCCAGTGTTTTTCCATCAAAACCTGACACTGCTTTTATTTCTTTCAAATTTCAATTATGTGTTGCTTTCTCCATAAAGTTTAATGAATACATCAATTTAGAAATGCAAGAATGAGTAGCAACAGCAACAGAACTCATGTGAACACAGGTTATGATATTTAGATCAATATAAAATATCTGGGGGAGTGCAAGAGGGATCCAGTATTCAGTATGCTTCATCTTAGCCAAACACAGCTTCCCACGAAAACCCCCAAAATGTTTAAAAAGTTTCCATAAAAAGGATTGAAAAGGCTCTGCAGACTTCAAAGCGCTCTTTAAAATGTTTTGATGAGTTACGTGTAAATGAACATGCAGATTAAATTTCCATCTAAATCCACATGCTCTTAAAACAATTGAGGGGAAAGGGCTTTGCCAAACATGCTCTGGGTTTTCTGAACTCAAAGCAGTTTGCAATATTCAACAAACCTAAATGTGGCTCACCCAGGCCTGCACCCGTCGCCTTACTAATTCAAAGCATAGTGACTAACCAGCAAGTGTCAGGAAGAAAGGAAAATGTATGCAGAGGATTCAAACAAAGGGAGACTGATTCTCTGCTTATTTAAAGGAAGGGATGACTCTCTTGGAACTATGGAAGTTACATTTCTTCCTCTAGATTTTATTTGGACAATTTCTGGTTTAATCAACAAATATATTTTTGAGTACCAGTTACAAGCCAGGCACCATAAAGTAATCCAAGATTTATATGAGGTTTCTTTTGACTTTACTAGGATATAGAAAAAAGATTTCTCCTGTAAGCTCAAATATAGCACCAATTCCTGAAAGACAGTGTCTAAGTATGAATAAGTCATAGCTAACCAGAGTAGGAGGGGTGGAATATAATCACATCCGAACATTATCCAGCTAACAGAGCAAGAAATGGGCATTCTATAGTTTAAGTACTCCTGAGGTAGCTTTAAGAGTTGGAAACCATGTCTTCAACCAGACACTGTGCGACACACACTCCTGTGTGTCCTGGATCCCAGAATGCCTTGCTCCCTGGCTGGAGCATCCCAGCTTCTGGGCTAGGGTTATAGCATATAAACCCAGAACACAAAACACCGTTGGCTGCTCCAAATGTACAATTACCTGGCTCTGAAGCCTAATTTGTTAGCAAATAACTTGATGACAAGACTAACAAGTTTGATTTAGGGGTTTCAGCTTAAAAAAAAAAGTTACCATGCTGGGCAAAATTCTGTTATTCAGGGTCTTGGTCCCAAGGCAGTAAGAGATTATACCTGATTCAATTGTGGCTGCTACTAATTAACACTTTAAAAGTTTCTGAGCCTGTCCATATGTTCCTCATGAGAAATAAAATGTGATCATCTCATTGTCCCCTAAGGCGGACCAAGGAAGGGAGGACAGTTGAATGACTGTGCTTAACATCTTCAAAAGAGAAAGACAAAAGACTCCAGGATATGGAGTCTTGATTTCAGGCATTCTGAGAGCAGAGACCCAACCTTCAATTTCTTTTTCATGCTTCTAGGTAGCACCTAATTCAAAAAACACCATCCACTAGCTTAAAAAACAACCTCCCAACATTAAAATCAAAATTAAAGAGGGAAGGGCAGGGGTCGTGGAAGTGATGAGGTAGATGCAGAGAAGATTCCCTGGTGACATATTATGATTTTTTTTCATCTGCTGCTCCTGGTTTGTATGGCTTATCCTTTTGGGTAAGCTGAGAAATGAGACCATTCCCACTTAAGTGACTCAGCATGTTTAACTCCAAATCTCTTGCATATTCCCCAGACTGATGGAAAACAAATGACAAGACACTGAGTGAAGGGACAGAGCCTGTGTTCTAGAAGAGCTATTTCTTGTGGGTCTTTGCTATCAGTTCTTTCTCCAGCATCTGTCGCATGGTGATTGAGTCACATTAGATAATGTGGGAATGGATTGTTACGCTGGCAGCAACCCCGTGGTAGAGAAACACTCTTCTCTAGATCAAGCATTGCAAAACTAAACAAGAAGAAAAACGCACAAAAATACTCGTCCAAAATGTAGAGGCTTTTGTATTTCCATTTTTAGTGGCATTACATCTTTGTCACATATTCCTAGATCCTAGGCTGAATTCTCAATTTCTGACCTGCCTCTGAGCTTCACAGAACAAAAACTCACCAAATGCAATTTTCCCAGTACATAAATTACATTCTGAAAGTAAATCAGGCACCTCTGGAAGCAGCATTGACTTTTTTAGGCCACCAGGACCACTATAACTGAATTACTGCTTCTGTGGAATAAGTAGACTCTTGTCCTGATCTGAAAGAGCGAATTCAGTTTCTTAAAGGGATATGCTAGTATTTTTTGAAGATACTAGAAATCTAGGGGTTTAACATCGGTCTAATCACATTCATGGCTATACCCATGATTACTTAGGTTCATGTGGGATCAAGGCAGGACACACTGGTGACCATAAGATGATGTGCTGAAGATCTGTAGCAGAGGATCAATGGCTTCATTGCATGGACACATTCCTGGAAGATTGATCTTTCATCTCTCCTCCTGTCCATTTTACTCTCAGTAGTTGTGGGTGGGACAAGGGAATAGATGAAGAAGCAGGCAGGTGCCCCTAAACTCCAGAACCCCCAAGGTTTACACAGCACCAAAAGAGCTAGGCCATATGCCAAGGGACTAGGAGCTGTGTCTTTCCCTACCTCATCCTACCTTGATCACAAGAATGTTGCATGATTAATTTGTTGACTAAATAAAAACTGCATAAATAAATAAATATTAGATAAATATTAAACAAATCAAGAAAGAGTTATAAGTATTCATTTAATTATGAAATTTCTATAGAAAAAATTTAATTTCACTAATACTTTTAAATCAATGAACATATTTAAATACCATAATAATAAAAAGGACTACAGAAAGCAAAAGAATATACTAAATGATAAATTTTTTTTTTTTTTGGAAAAGGATTACATGTTTTGAGTGCTTAATATATTTCAAAAATTTTGTTACAGCTTGGTGCAGTGGCGCATGCCTATAATCCCAGCAGCTCATGAGTGCAAATTCAAAGCCAGCCTCTACAACTTTAGCGAAGCCCTGAGCAATTTAGCAAGACCTTGTCTCAAAATGAAAAATAAAGCTGGGCGTGGTGGCGCACGCCAGTAATCCTAGCACTTGGGAGGCTGAGGCAGGAGGATCGCAAGTTCAAAGCCAGCCTCAGCAATGGCGAGGCACTTAGCAACTCAGTGAGACCCTGTCTCTAATAAAATACAAAAAAGGGCTGGGGATGTGGCCCAGAGGTCAAATACCCCTGAGTTCAATCCCTGGTACCAAAAAAAAAAAAAAAAAAGAAAAATAAGAAGGACTGGGGATGTAGCTTGGTGGTTAAGTGCCCCTGCATTCAATCCCTGGTTAAAAAAGAAAAAAAGAAAAGAAATTATGTCAGGCATTTTACCATTTACATTATTATAAAAATCTTATTTGTTTCTCACATATCCTAATAACAAAATTTGATGGTATTTGAGGATCATTTAGCCTGATTCCTTCATTTTTGTCAGTTGGCTTTATATTATGTTATCTTTGTAAATATTTTTACTTGAAATTTTTTAAAAAATTAACTAGATATTTTTAATTGCATAACTTAATCATCCAATTGAAAATTTTTAGGAAGTAAAATTATAAAAATACATCTCTCTCGATCCACTGCCCAGAACCAGCGTGGGGCCTTCCCTTTTTCAGTTTTTCCTATTTATTAAGATATTTCTACATTGAAAGGGAAGGAAGGAGAAAGAGAGGAATGGAGAGAGAGAGGCTTGTTTTAGATCATGTTCTACTTTTTTGATTCAGAGGATGTTTTCTCAATGTACAATAAATCATTCATATTATTCAGATAAACAGAGACTCTTCATTCTTTTTAATGTTGTTTGTACTTTATTGTGCTATGGGTCATAATCTAGTTAATTCTTTCTCTACTGATGGACATTTTAAATTCTTTTCTATGGTAGCACACACCTGTAATCCCAGTGACTCTAGCAGCTAAGGCAGGAGGATTGCAAGTTTGAGACCAGTCTCAGCAACTTAGCAAGACCTTCAGCACATTAGTGAGACCCTATCTCAAAATAAAAAAATATTTAAGGGGTTGGGGCTATAGCTCAGTGATAGAGCACTTGCCTCACAGGTGTGAGGCCCTGGGTTCGATCCTTAGCACCACATAAAAAAAAATAAATAAATAATAAATAAAGATATTTTTAAAATAATAATAAAAAAATTAAAAATGTTTTAAAAGGACTGGGACATAGCTCAGTGATAAAGTGCCCCTGGGTTCAATTCCTAGCACTTAAAAAAAAAAAAAAACACCTTATCTTTTTCTATCACAATCTAAAATGAATAGTCTTGCAGATATATTTGTGTATATTGTACATACATATTGTAAGACTGTTCATATTTATGTATAAGACTGTTCACGTAAGACTCTACAAATTATATATATAGATTTTCTGGTCTCCAGGGTTATATATGTAAAGGGAGATGCTAGATCCAAGAGTTTCCATTTTGCACATAAAGGTCTGCAGAGATTAGTTTAATATAAGCAAGAAGTGTCATCACCCCAGAAATGGGGAAAGAAAAGTGAGCAGAGAAAATGTCAAGGAGGAATCAGAAATCTGGCTCATGTTTCGCTCTAAGGTTGGGAACCTGCTTGGGTGTGTGGCTATCAAAACCTCAATGTGGAAGAGAGCCTGGCGGGGGAGAGTGTGACTGGAGCCCCAGAATCCAATGAAGACCAGCCACAGTGATAGCAGGGAGGCTGGGCCTTGTGCTTGATTGCAGCCCTCAAAAACAGAGTGGGAAGGGACTGGAATTCAGACCAGGAGCAGGCAGAGGAGATGAGCAGGACCAGAGGTCCAGGGAGAAGAGGCCAAGACTATATGGCAGCTGCAGCCAAGGACAGGCTCTGAGGTGTTCTGTGTGACTGCCCATTCCATGACCCCTCTCCATCAGCAATGGAAGGAATGGAAACTGCTGAGCACCAAAGCCCTGTAGCAGCAATACCTTGGGAAATAATGCAAGAGAGGGGTCATCCCAAGTCCAGGAGTGGCAAAGACCTGAGGTCAAAGGAGGAGATGAATGCAAGAGCAGAAGCAAGCTGGTGCCTGGTGGGGCCCAGGGCAGACAACGGAGCCCAGCCTATCCTAATGTGCCAGAGGAGGGTGGCGTGGAAGAGATAAGCGGAGCTCAGACCATTTTGTTTTACTTAAAGGGGGTCTGTCCATGCAGCAGACACGTGGGGCACAGGTGCGCGTAATCTTAAATCTTTACATTTCAGCAAATGTACCAGAAACACGTTCACCTCAAAACCCAATAGCAGCTTCAAGAGAATTTTTGTCACTCATTCCTTACCACACAGATCTTAAACTTTAGTTACCAAATCTCTATCCTGGCTCCAATAATTTGCTCCTGGTACCTCCCACTTCCCCCAGCCCCTCACCCCAGCTCAGCCTCCGTATGTCATGTGGCCTGCTTCCCCATGGCCCCAAGCCATACCTCTATGGCTGCTATTCAAGCCTGCGCCCATCTGGCCAAATGCCCCCTAGCAGCAGTAATACCCCCTTGGCATGGATGGGAAGAAGACAAGGACTTATTTTTTCCCTCAAGGGGATCTGTCTTTTTGTCCCTCCTCCCCTCTCCTTCCCTTTCTGTCTCTGTCTCTCCCCTTTTCTCTGACTGCAGTTCTGGCATGCTGTAATTCACAAAACACATTTCTCTACGTCCTCCAATAGTTCTCTAGCATGTGTTACTCAGGCAAGTAGTGTCCACAAGACTTTGCTGCAGTGAAAAGACAAAAAGAAGCTATTGTGAATTCCCTAGAAAAGATCACATCAAAACTGAGATCCTTGCTGGGCACAGTGGAACACGCCAGTAATCCCAGTGGCTTGGGAGGCTGAGACAGGAGAATTGAGAGTTCAAAGCCAGCCTCAGCAACTTCAAGGCACTAAGCAACTCAGTGAGAGCCTGTTTCTAAATAAAATACAAAAACAGGGCTGGGGATAGGGCTGGGGATGTGGCCCAGTGGTCGAGTACCCCTGAGTTTAATCCCTGCTACCAGAAAAACCAACTGAGATGGTTGGAGTTCATCCTTCCATATGTCCTGGCTCACAGAAGTTGCAATAGGTGATTACACCATTCCTGATCAGCCTGGAATCCTGAGGACTATTCACTTCACCACCACTCTCCGCAAAACAAAAGTTTGATTTTCCTGGTACAATGATCATCTTTATTAGAGTAAGAGCTTAGGAGAAACAGTTCACTCTTGTGTGTGTGTGTGTGTGTGTGTGTGTGTGTGTGTGTGTGTGTGTGTGTTACTATGGATTGAACTCAGGGGCACTCGACCAGTGGGTCACATCCCCAGCCCTTTTTTTTTTTTTTTTTTTTTTTTTTGTATTTTATTTAGCGACAGGGTCTCACTGAGTTGCTAAGTGCCTCGCCGTTGCTGAGGCTGACTTTGAACTTGCGATCATCCTGCCTCAGCCTCTCAAAGTGCTGGGATTACAGGTGTACGCCACTGCACCTGGCAAACAGTTCACTCTTCTACTTGACCTTTAGACATTAAGAGTTCACTTTTAGGGTACAATACCGAATACCTCCTTTTCAACAATCACCAAACACTATGATGTAGGAAATCTGCTCACTACAGTCAGTGGGCTCCTGGGCAAAGACTTGCTGCCTGGAGAGTAAAAGTACTTGTGAAATGAGAGGGCCTTGAGGCATACTAGAAAGTGGGCTGATTCTGTCCTCTAGAGAGATCTAGAGCATCAGTTTCTTTGCCCAATGGGAAGAATCATCCCCACCTCAGAGGATTAAATTGGCAATAGGCATATAAGCAGTAAAATACCTCCCACAAAGGGTGCTTATACATTGCTTCAGGCCATGAGGCTGTGGGATTTGTGTCTCCTGACAGCTTACCACATTCTCATCCTTTCTTCTTATCAAGATCCATTATATTATGACTGCTAGATAAATGTTTATGGATTACAGACAAGGGCTATGGTTTCAAGGAAGAAATAAATAATAGAGGAAAAGAGAAAGATCTGACACTTGGTAGGTGTCTTCTAAGCACTATGCTAGAACTAGGAGCTTTATACATTGTCTTCATTTGAGTGCCTTGGAAATAGATTTAAGAAAGAGAATTCCATGCAGGTTTATTTAAGAGTGCATTTGGAAGATACACCTGCAAGGAAGGAAAAAACTAAAGCTTCAGCTTATTACATGCAATGTTTTAGAGCTGAAATGTGCTTCAGAGCTATTCTCAATTGAGATGAGGAGCTGGATTTTGCATGTTCACATAAGCCAGCCATTGACCAGAGACTACCATGGAAGAGAACATAATCTTGGATGGGGCAGCTCTGTACTGTCAAGGAAAACTCCTGAAAGGGTGTGGATGGGAGCCCTCAGCAGCCAATATTTCCAAGGAGGGAATATACCAGGGAAATAATGGACAGCTGAGAGAAAACTGCATGCATTCACCCTGAAACAGGGAATCTGGCAGGAGCACCACATTTTCCACCACAAGCCAACCCCTCTCCCATTCAGATCCACTTGCATTGTATTATAAATTTTTCTATCTGGGGACAGATTCTCCATATTCTAGCTGACCTTGCTCCTCAGGGACCTTTCAAAGAGAATGGGGATGAACAAAGCCATTGGTGCTGCAGCTGATCTCCAAGCCACAGCTGATAGTCATTATACCTTTTCAACACACTATTTTAGATTAACCTCATTTTCAGCAAGAACCTCTGCTGGTCTAGGCAACTTGCCTGATATGGAGACTTTGACCCTTATCTCTCTGGTCACCTTGTTTTTCTTAGGCCATGGCTGATATACTTGTTCATTTACTATTGCAACCAGGAGTATGAGAAATATATTCTTTCCTGTGCTCACTATGTAGCAGCAGCCCTCCTCCTCCTAAAAATCAAGGCCAACAATTCTTGTCAGTATGGAGAATCCTTTCTTCTTGACTTCTCAGCAACCTGCGATGACCAAATGGTAGTCATACTTCCATGTGTGTTATACTACTAATGTGCCCTGTTGGAACCATTCTTCTCTGGGTGCCAGGACCTCTTGACTTGTAGAGGCAAAAGCTGACAGTATATATCACATTCTGGAGGATGGTGACACATCCTCAAAAGATCTCGTCTCTAAGCTATTGCTTCATTTGTTCACTTAAAAGACTATTATACCAGGAGATCCAAGATGGCGGATTAGAGGAAGCCGCACTTCAGGGCAGCTCCGTGGAAAGAATCCAACAAAGCAGATAAATTGCCTTTCACCGGCGTGAAATCGGCGATAAAAAACCAGCGATAACAGCCGGCGGAATTGGTGCTGGGGGACCATGGAGACCGCGGGTCGACAACACCAGTTCGAATCCACACTCGGCCAGAGGCGACCCTCAGCAGTAGGGCCCCGGAGAGAGTGGCGCAGAGACCGGCGAACAGCAAGCAGGGGCACAATCGGAGCAGTCCACAGTCCAAAGCAGCGCTGTCTGTGCCGCAGTTACAGTTGCGGCTTCCCGATACCACCTCAGCAAGGAGACATCCACCCAACGGCTTTGAAATCGATCTGCGAGGACACGGGAATCTGCGGAGCTTGCTGTTGACTGGGAGGAGAGCACCGCCATCTTTGAAAGGTGCAGTGGCTGACCCAGACAAAGGGGAGGAGACGGAGAGTGACGGCTGCAGCCATCCAGGGACCCTCCAGCTCTCTGAAGACAACGCACATTTGGGTGAGGCTTGGGTGGCCAGCAGGGGAGGGCGTGTCTGAGGCCAGCGCAGCGGCCACAAGAAGCTGCAACTGTGGGTGGGCGTGGGGAGGGGGTGCCTTCTGGAGGGTCCCCTTCCCGGTGCCATTCATCTACTGACACACAAACCCCCTGGGCCACTCCTTCACTGAGCCGTTCAGCCACTGGCCTAAGGTCAGCCTTGATTCCACTAACAGGATCGCAGACTGTCGAGACATGATCCAATAACAATTAGCTTGAATTGGAAAGGAAAAAAGAGGGGGGCTCCCCAGGGCCCGTTTTGTTTGAGACTTGGGGTTCGACTTTTTTTTTTTTTTTTTTTTTTTCTTTTTTGTTGGTTTGCTTGTTTTGTTGGATTTCGGGGAGGTTTTTTGTTTGTTTGTTTGTTTGTTTTTCTTTTTCTTTTTTTTGGCTTTGTTTTGTTCTGCTTTTTTTTTTTCCTTCCGCATTGATTGTCAGTGTGTTTTGTTTGCTTCCGCTCCTTTTTTCTTTCCTTCTTTTCTTCCTTCTCACTCTTGCATCCTTTCTTCCTCCTTCATCTTTCATGTTTACACACTGCCAGTGCATACTAAACAGAGGCAAAAACAAGTTATACGCAGAACTTGGGATTTCTAGAACCGGCACAATTGAACTGGGTAGCAAAGCGGTGTTATATATAGTTTACTCTCTATTTTCTGATTCTCTCTCTCCTCTCTCTTACACCAATTCCTACTCTTTTATCATTTTTTTTCTTTTCCAACTTACTTTATATATAAATTGGTCTTTCCACTTAATTGTCTACTCCATTCTCTTTCTTCCCTCGTCTACTGATACTAAACCACTTTCACTAAGCCACTTCAATAAGAAATCTCTTTTCATACTTTCCAAGAAAGAACAATTCAAGACACTTCCTTCTTCCTAAACATAACACCTCTGTATCCAATACTTGAAGCTATAAAACCCCATCAGAAGCGTACAGAGTAAATTGGAAATAATATCTGGGTTAACCAAATCTGTACATTGTGATCAAACTTGGATTTTCTGAATAGAAAGTGTTAGGTTTTAAAAGTGTAAAGGAATTATAAGGTGATCTGATAACATTGTACTACAGGAACAACATAAGGCTTTAAGGTAAAATCGAAATAGTCAAGGTCCCACAGTGCAGGAAGAATAGACACACAAGCAACATGAAAAAACAAGGGAAGAAAATGACATAAACAAATCAAGATACCTCATCAGTAGATGTCATGGCAAGCACAGTTGGTCAAATGCCAGAGATGGAATTTAGAAATTACATATGCCAAATGTTTATGGAACTTAAGAATGAACTCAAAAATGAGATGAGGGAGCAAGTACAGGAGGCAAAAGATCATTTTGACAAAGAACTCCAAAAACAAATACAGGAAGTAAAAGACTACTTCAATAGGGAAATAGAGGCTCTAAAGAGAATCCAAACAGAAATTCCAGAAATGAAATAAGCAATAAACCAAAATAAAAGCTCAATTGAAAGCATCTCCAACAGAATAGACCACTTGAAGAAAGAACCTCAGACAATGAAGACAAAATATATATCCTAGAGAAAAATTTAGACTATACAGCAAAACTTGTTAGAAATCACGAACATAATTTCCAAGAATTATGGGACAGCATAAAAAGACCAAACTTAAGAGTGAGTGGCATAGAGGAAGGGGCAGAGTTTCAAGCCAAAGGAATGAGTAATCTATTTAACGAAATAATTACAGAAAATTTTCCAAACTTGAGGAATGAATGGGAAAACCAAGTTCAAGAGGCATACTGAACACCAAACAAACAAAATCTCAACAGATCCACACCAAGACACATTATAACGAAAATGCCTAATACACTAAGCAAGGAGAGAATACTAAAAGCCACAAGAGAAAGGAAGCAGATTACATATAGGGGGAAACCAATCAGACTATGTTCAGATTTCTCAACCCAGACCTTAAAAGCAAGAAGATCCTGGAATAGCATATTTCAATCTCTGAAAGAAAAGGGATGTCAACCAAGAATCTTATATCCAACAAAATTGAGCTTTAGATTCAAAGATGAAATAAAAACCTTCCATGACAAGCAAAAGTTAAAAGATTTCACAACTCGAAAGCCAGCACTTCTGAACATCCTGGGCAACATTTTTCATGAAGAAGAAGAGAAAGATGATAATGAAAATCAACAAAGGGAGATATTAAACTAAAGGAAATACCAACCAGAAGAGAAACCAAATCAAGCTAAAGACCATAATCCAAATAAAAATGGATGGAATAAAAATCACATCTCAATAATAACCCTGAATGTTAATGGCCTAAACTCGCCAATCAAAAGACACAGATTATCAGAATGGATTAAAAGAAAAGACCCAACAATTTGCTGTCTCCAAGAAACACACCTCATAGAAAAAGACATCAACAGACTGAAAGTGAAAGGCTGGGAAAAGTCTTATCACTCACATGGCCAGCGGAAGCAAGCAGGGGTTTCCATTCTCATATCAAATAAGGTAGACTTCAAACCAAAACTAATCAAGAGGGACAAAGATGGATATTTCTTATTACTTAAGGGAACCATCCATCAACAGGATATAACAATCATAAATCTATATGCCCCAAATAATGGAGCACCTACATTCATCAAACAAACGCTTCTCAAGTTCAAGAGTAAAATAGACCACAACACAGTTATTCTAGGGGACTTCAACACACCTCTCTCACCAATGGATAGATCATCCAAACAAAAGCTAAACAAAGAAACTTTAAGCCTCCTTAAAACAATTAACAATTTAGACCTAACGGACATATATAGAATATTTCATCCCTCAGTAAACGAATACACATTTTTCTCAGCAGCACTTGGCTCCTTCTCCAAAATAGACCATATATTATGTCACAAGGCAACTCTCAGCAAATATAAAAAAATAGTGATACTACCCTGCATGCTATCGGACCATAAAGGGATGAAATTGGAAATCAACGACAAAACAAGGAATAAGAAAAACTACTCCATCAACTGGAAGCTAAACAACATGCTACTGAATGAACAAGGGGTAGAAGAAGACATCAAAGAGGAGAAAAAATTCCTAGAGGTAAATGAGAACACAGATACATCATATAGAAATCTCTGGGACACTATGAAGGCAGTAGTAAGAGGAAAATTCATTGCACTGAGCTCATTCCTTAAGAGGGAAAAAAAACCAACAACTAAATGACTTAACATCACACCTCAAAGCATTAGAAAAAGAAGAACAGACCAACACCAAGAGCAGTAGAAGACAGGAAATAATTAAAATCAGAGCAGAAATTAATGAAATTGAGACTAAGGAAACCATTCAAAGAATTGACAAAACTAAAAGTTGGTTCTTTGAAAAAATAAACAAAATTGACAGACCCTTAGCAATGCTAACGAAAAGAAAAGAGAAAAAACTCAAATTACTAACATTCGTGATGAAAAAGGGAATATCACAACAAACACCTCAGATATACAGAATATAATTAGAAATTACTTTGAAAACTTGTACTCTAATAAAATAGAAAATACTGAATGCATTGACAGATTTCTAGAGTCATATAATTTGCCTAAACTGGATGTGGAGGCTATACACAATTTAAACAGATCAATTACAAGCGAAGAAATAGAAGTTGTCATCAAAAAGCTACCTACAAGGAAAAGTCCAGGACCTGATGGGTTTACAGCCGAGTTCTATAAGACTTTCAAAGAAGAACTAATACCAATACTCTTCAAACTATTTCAAAAATAGAAAAAGAGGGAGCTCTTCCAGACTCTTTTTATGAGGCCAATATCACATTAATTCCAAAGCCAGGCAAAGACACATCCAAAAAAGAAAACTTCAGGCCCATATCTTTAATGAACATAGATGCAAAAATCCTCAACAAAATCCTGGCAAATCGGATACAAAAACATATCAAAAAGATAGTGCACCACGATCAAGTGGGGTTTATCCCAGGGATGCAAGGCTGGTTCAACATTCGGAAATCAATAACATAATACATCACATCAATAGACTTAAAGACAAAAATCATATGATCATCTCAATTGACGCAGAAAAAGCATTTGACAAAATACAACACCCCTTTATGTTCAAAACACTGAAAAACTAGGAATATCAGGAACATATCTTAACATTATAAAAGCTGTTTATGCAAGACCCTGAGCTAACATTATCTTAAATGGAGAAAAATTGAAAGCATTCCCTCTAAAAACTGGAACAAGACAGGGATGCCCCCTTTCACCACTGCTATTTAACATGGTGCTGGAAACTCTGGCCAGAGCAATTAGACGAAAGAAATTAAAGGGATCCAGATAGGAAAAGAAGAGCTCAAATTAGCACTATTTGCTGATGACATGATAATCTACCTAGAAGACCCAAAAAAACTCTACCAGAAAACTTTTACAACTAGTAAACGAATTTGGCAAAGTTGCAGGATACAAAATCAATACACATAAGTCAAAGGCATTTGTGTACATCAGCGACAAAGACTCTGAAAGGGAAGTGATGAAAAATACCCCATTTACAATAGCATCAAAAAAAAAAAAAATACCTGGGAATCAACCTAACGAAAGAGGTGAAAGACCTTTATAATGAAAATTATAGAACACTAAAGAAAGAAATTATAGATGAACTCAGAAGATGGAAAGACCTACCTTGCTCTTGGATAGGTAGAAGTAATATTGTCAAAATGTCCATACTACCAAAAGCATTATACAGATTTAATGCAATTCCAATCAAAATCCCAATGTCATTCTTCAAAGAAATAGAAATAGCAGTCATGAAATTCATCTGGAAAAATAAGAGACCCAGAATAGCCAAAGCAATCCTGAGCAAGAAAAGTGAAGCAGGGGGCATCACCATACCGGACTTTAAATTATACTATAGAGCAATAGTAACTAAAACAGCATGGTATTGGCACCAAAACAGACTGGTGGACCAATGGTACAGAATTGAGGACACAGAGACTAATACATATAATTTCAGCTATCTTATATTAGACAAAGGTGCCAAAAATGTACAGTGGAGAAAGGATAGCCTCTTCAACAAATGGTGCTGGGAAAACTGGAAATCCATATGCAACAAATTGAAATTAAACCCTTATCTCTCACCATGCACAAAACTCAATTCAAAGTGGATCAAGGACCTAGGAATTAGACCAGAGACAATACGCCTAATAGAAGAAAAAGTAAGCTCCAATTTCCAACATGTCGGATTAGGCCCCAAGTTCCTTAATAAGAATCCTGTAGCGCAAGAATTATTACCAAGAATTAATGAATGGGATAGATTTAAACTAAAAAGCTTCTTTTCAGCAAAAGAAACAATCAGTGAGGTGAATAGAGAGCCAACTAATTGGGAACAAATATTTAATACATGCACATCAGATAGAGCACTAATCTCTAGAATATATAAAGAACACAAAAAACTTTACACTAAAAAAAACAAATAACCCAATCAATAAATGGGCTAAGGAATTGAGAAGACACCTCTCAGAAGAAGATACATGATTAATCAACAAATACATGAAAAAATGTTCAACATCGCTGGCAATTAGAGAAATGCAAATCAAAACTACTCTAAGATTTCATTTCACTCCAGTCAGAATGGCAGCCATCAAGAACACAAGCAACAATAAATGTTGGAGAGGATGTGGGGAAAAAGCACACTCATGCATTGCTGGTGGGACTGCAAAATGGTGCAACCGTTATGGAAAGCAGTATGGAGATTTCTTGGAAAACTGGGAATGGAAAACACCCTATGACCCAGCCATCCCACTCCTGGGTCTATTCCCAAAGGACTTAAAAACAGCATATTACAGTGACACAGCTATCTCAATGTTTGTAGCTGCGCAATTCACAATAGCTAGGTTGTGGAACCAACCTAGATGTCCCTCAGTAAATGAGTGGATTAAGAAAATGTGGTATATACGCACAATGGAATTTTACTCAGCAATAAAAGAAAATAAATTAATGGCATTTGCAAGTAAATGGATGAAGTTGGAAGACATAATGCTAAGTGAAGTTAGTCAGTCTCAAAAATCCAAGTACCAAATGTTTTCTCTGATATAAGGAGGCTATTTCAAAGTATTGTTGGATGGGGGTACATAGGAGGATTAGAGGATCACTAGAATGGTCAAGGGAAGGGAGGGTAAGGGAGGGAGCAAGAGGGGAGGGAGGGGGAGAAAAGAAAAAAAAGGTGGTTGAATGAGACGGATATCATTTTCCTTAATGCATGATTGAAGACCTGAATTGTATGAATATACTTTGTATGCAAACAGTTGTATGTAAAAAGATACTAAATATATGCACTATGAGTTGTACATATTAAAAATTATAAAAATAAAAAAAAGACTATTATACCACTCTGTCAGGCCAGCAGTTGCTATATCTGATGGGGCCAATGTGCACAGGACTGACCTATACATCCTTTGCTATACAGTAAGTACCTTGGTCCAAGGCAATGTTATGCAGTATCTGCATTGATGAATCAAACCCTCTGTAAGTCTTCAGGTAGTGATACTGGGCAGAGGCTCTGTCAGCAGGAAAAGCAAACTCATACCCAGAATCTGTACAGATAACAATTAAGATGAATCATTGCCTTTCCAGGTTGTAAGAAGTCCAAAGTTATCAACTTTTCACCTAATGGTTGGTTGTTATCCTCCACAAATAGTATACTCTAAGGGTCTCTGCATTGGTCTTTGTGGTTGATGGGTTGGCTATTTGGTAGCATAAGTAGCTAGATTGGCCTGGTGAAGAGGATTCCATACTATTATGCCCATGATAGTCCCCATCCTTGCCACTGTAGTCACTCCATTCATGTTCCCACTGATACTGGCTGATGTTCAACTGACTGAGTCATTCTATTTACTTGGTTGTTTGATGTCTCTTCCATGGTAGATGCATCTAGGTAGGGAATAATACAAAAATCTTAGCACTCTGGCTCATTCTAATAGATCCTTCCATGTTCCTTTTTTTTTTTTTTTTTTTTAAGGTTTCTTTGCCCACAGTCTTCCAACCTTTTGCCATTTACCATTGCTCATAGATCCGATCTACATTCTTATCTTTGGATACTTCTCTTTCCATATAACATCGAAGTACTACCCTGAACTGTTGCCAGCTGGCCAGGCTGACAAGATGAGCTGGGTTCAAATAAGTTGGCTATATCAATAACTATGAAAATGGCGAAGAAACCACACAAACACGAAAATACATTTTTCTTAATTGCTGGGGTCAGGGATGGCTCTGTGGCCTCAAAGATCAGCTCCCACACTGGAGAGAGGGCAAGAGGAGCAAGAGAGGCAAGCAATAAAAGAGCACACCCCGAACCCTTCTATTTATTGAGGGAAAGATATTCCATAGAAAGTTCCACTTAAATAAGTCAAGGGATTGGGTTTTGAAGGGTGGAGTCTTGCTTGGTGATGTCTGTGGTCAGCAGATTGATTGACGTCTTGGCAAGTCACGCCCATCTCAGGTGCTGTGTGGGATCACAGGCAGAGAGAGAGAGAGAGAAGAGGCATACGTGTGTCGCACAACCCCCAAAGCCAGACCAGTCCCCTTATACACTCAAATGCGCATAGTTCACACACACAGCCCATGGATGGCTGGTGACACAGAACTGTCCACTGGAATGATTTCCCCTTACCCCTATCCTTCAGGATCCCTCCTATGTGAGGTTGTAGTACAGCTGCATCTTCAGTTTGCATTAACATGTGCAAATGGACCCAGGCCTATGTTCAGCCTTTTCCTTTGTTACCAGCTAGTCATAAGCTTCTCCCACCCCTAGCAGCCCTAAGTGAGAGCTGTGGGAGAGGGGCTTGTGCAACAGGGATGGTGACAGAATTCACTCATGATGAGCAGCACTGGTGGCATGGCCACTCAGTGTCCTGTGGCCAGCTACTTCATCTCTACCAATGTAAAATAGCAAGCCAGGAAATACTTTTTGAATGTTGTATGGCTCCTAAAACCCTAGGAGTCAACCTTAGTTCTCCTTTGGGGTTTTGCAGTGAACAGCATGCAGCATCCTCTTCCACCTTCCTCTGGTACCCAAGAGTCTGCTTACTCACATGCCCTGCCTGTGCTGCTGAGCTCTTTCCTTCTCTAGGTCCCATTCATATTTGGCAACCTCCCATGTCACCACTCAGCAACTAGTTCTCAGAAGTATTCCAAGTGTGGAAGATGCTGCTTCCAAAACCCAAAGGAGCCTCACAAGTTTTGTGCTTTTTCCTAATGGTGTGGAACTTGAGATGCAACAATGTATCCTTAACTAGGAGGAGATGCCCCCAAGACACCCCCAACATGAACTCCTAAAAAATGTCATTGATCTAGCCATCCCCTGAATCTTCACAGGGTTTATTTCACACCCTTGGGTGTGGTTCAGTTATATCAAGGTCTCTAACATACTGGCCAGTTTTTGCTAATCTGTTCCAGTTAGCAAGATTTCATCAATACAGAGGACCAACATGATGGCCTGAGGAGTGTCTAGATAGTCCAGGTTCTTTCAGAAAGCAAGGAAATTAACATAGCCCTTGGGAAAGATGGCAAGGGTATATTGTTGCTTATTCCACATGAAGGGGAACTACATATAATAATTATTTTCTGATGAGAAAAGAACATATGCTATATTGCTGGTTTCATACCACATTAATTTGCTGCAGAAAAGATACTACATGAAGATTCTTTAAGAGGCTGCTGCAAGAGGCTACAACTTGGTCCTGCCTCAACAGAGTGCTCTTATATCAATTTCTCCCCCTTATTCAACCTTATGCTTCATTTCTCCTTGATCCAGAACCCTCAGGATCCAAGTCCATGAATGTTTATTCCATTCCTCTTGTTACAAACAAGCCAGGTTCCATAGCTTCTTTGTTGTTTAGTCTCTCCCTTCCCTTAGCAGTTAGCAGGCCCAATACATCCTCTGTCAGGCTGTGCTGAGTTTTTTTTTTTCTTTTTTTTTTTTTTTAAGAATATGACCTTTATTATTTATTTATATATTTTTTAATGTGGTGCTGAGAATCAAATCCAGTACCTCACATGTGCTAGGCAAGTACTCTACCACTGAGCCAGAACCTCAGCCCTGTGCTGAGTTTTGACCATTGTCATTTGTCTGATTTCCAGGAAGGGAAAAGAGAGTAGATCTTCGAAGGGCGAGGGCAGGCTTTTGCTCACTGCCAAGGCTTCCACATGATCTTCAGGCTAAGTAGAGTCACTGTGTTCTACCAGATCAATTCTGAAGACTGAAATATTTACAATATTTGCATCTACCCAGATATTCCCAGATAAATCCTGCAAATTCTAATCCTTTCCTCTCTGGAGCATGACATCAAATCAGAAGAACAACCAGGATATAGTTCAGGCTCCCTGAAGCTCCACCACCCTTATGATTAAGTCCTGACCCTGGTCCTCCTCTATTTATCCACCAGCGGTAAGACTCCGACTTCCCATAAAGGCTGCCAAAGAGGCCTGCTAGTTTTCCCATTTTACCTTTAATTGGTTATTAATCACCCTGAGCCTAATCAGTGTGATACATCAGTGATGCTCAGCAACAATTTCACAACTCTAAGGTCACTATCGTTACAATTTCCTTTATTTCTCCAACACTAGAGATGCTGCACCTGCCAGTATGTCTCCTTCCACCAATATCTCAACCTAGTTAACCACAGAGAAAGTTTTAACAGTCCACATTCCACTTACAAGTACCAAGAGGGTCCTCACTACCATTCAGCCCAGGAAATAATTCTTCTCTTAGGTGTTTCCTACAACCACTGCTGGTACCATCTTCCAGTGGGTTTCCCAGAAACCAACTCTAAAAACAGAAAACTGCATGCCGAAGGTATTTTGAAGAATGTTCTTGGATGATACGCCTGTCTGGAAGTAAAAAAAAAAAAAAAAAAAAAAAAAAAGTATGATTGGACAGAGGAAGAAGCTGGCCCACATAAGGCTACAACTGATCTTCAGGAGATTGTATGATGATCTGTAGAACGGGGGTGGCTATTCAGAATTATACCAAAATTAAGCAAGATGGACAAGCCTATGGCTCTCTATGGAAGTCAATCACTGGTTGTAGGTCACCCCTTGGGAGGAGGTGCAATTTTGAGTGAGACAGTTCTTTTCTGCTAAGGACAATTCCTAGTGAAGGAAGTAGCTTCAGGCCATCAGCAGCTGTTATTTTGGCGGAGGGGAAGTTGGGGGTTTGGGGGTGAGGGGGGATTGGGCACATCAGCCTGAGGAAGGGATTTAGATAGAGCACCACAATATACACTACACATATATCATTTTATCTATACCATAGCTGTGTTCAACGAAGAGTTTTGATCTTGATTACTCTCCCTGCCTCCAGAAGGACTGTCCGTTTTGTTTGTTTGATTGATTTGGTATGAGGATTGAACCCAGGGGCACTTAACCACTAAGACATTTCCCCAATCCTTTTAAAAAATATTTTATTTAATTTTGAAACAGGATCTCACTAAGTTGTTTAGGTCTTTGCTAAGTTTCTGAGGCTGGCTTTGAACTCACAGACCTCATGCCTCAGCCTCCCAAACCACTGGGATTACTGTGCCACGGTGCCCAGTCGGTACAGTCTCTTTCCGTGAGTTACAGGAAAGGAATTGAGCCTCCTAAAGATTCAGCTCTTGCCTGAGGTCAAATGGATTAGTGAGTAACAGAGAAAGCAGGATGGGGCAGGCAATCTGGGTAGGTCACTCAGAGTATCAAAGAAATGGTGGAGCCATGGTCTTTAGTGACGGGTTTCAAACTACATGTGGGAAGTCTCTAGAAGAGCTCTCGTATGTGGAATCCATACATTTCATGAAGCTCACTGTCATAGAAGCAATGGAAGAACTGTGACACAGTCTCTCAGACACCTACAAAAGTGTTTCTGGTTGTCTTTAAGGGAAGCAGCTCAAGCCAAGGCACCCAATCCATCCTTCCAGAACAGACCTACCATCTGTAAAGGGCCCATACTGGTCCCTGTCTAGAACTCTCCTCTGACATCTTCTGTCATTATTGATGTTACTTCATGTCCTGCAAGGCACTGAAGGACCAAAGGGGTGTCAAATATCTAGAAACTTCCAGTTTCAGACCCCACTTGTTTTCTCCCAATTTTTCTCAGTGTTGGATGGACTAATTATGGTCAAACTTAGTGACCTTAATCTTAGTTCTTACTCTAAGAAAATGTGTTTGCATCATTATTTTTAAAAAATATTTATTTATTTGCTTTGGTTGTACACAATGCGTTTATTTTTACATG
This sequence comes from Tamias sibiricus, assembly GCA_025594165.1. Taxonomy (NCBI): domain Eukaryota; kingdom Metazoa; phylum Chordata; class Mammalia; order Rodentia; family Sciuridae; genus Tamias; species Tamias sibiricus. Next base: position 111,114,168 of record CM046666.1, read on the forward strand.
GTGCTGAGGATCGAACCCGGGCCGCGCACATGCTAGGCAAGCGCTCTACCGCTGAGCCACATCCCCAGCCCTGCAACATTATTTTTCATGCACTTTTGTACGGTGCAATGTGTTTAGGTAAAGACCTGCATAGATCACTGCAATATTACCAGATACTCTCCTCCAAAACATATAAAAATGTGAATTAGTCCCAGGGTTGTCCAGAGATAAAGTTTCAGTGGCCAGGCTCCACCTCCAAATCATTGTGGTGAATTCACTCAGTTGTTACTAATGAAGCTTGGAACCACTGATTTAGTTGCAATGTGGACCAGAGTTAGCCCTATTCTCTTCTATGACTGTATGCTGTACTCTCAAACTGAGGAAGAAGCTTGGTCCCAGATGGAGACTGGGTCGAGGTAGAACAGATCAGGCATGTGGATGGACCACAATAAAAATCACAGCTCAAAAGCCACCCTTCTGATGGCAGGCCAACTATCTTAACCTCCTCAGGCAAATTAACTCATTGCAAGGAACAGTGAGGGTTTAATAATTATTTGTGAAATTAATAGACAAATTCCTTAAATTGAGTAATTGTTCTCTGTCTTTGTCCATGTCTTGTCTATTTCCGTGTTGAACTAAAAACTGATGCTGGGCAGAGCTTTCCCTCCTCCTCATCCACTGGCAGGAAACATATCATGTCTCAGCACACCAGGGGATAGCCGGTGACCTGCTGGGGAGCGTGAGCTGGAGCAGTTCCTATGACAGCATGTGCCACTTTGCCTTAATAAAAATTACCAAACTGAAAACAGATGACAGCTGCAGATGCTGAGAAACAGAGACATATAAACAAACTCCTTTACTTGGTGTAGCTTTTGTCTCATTTGGTCAGTCTTCTTTCCAGCAGTTGGGGGTGTGTGTGTGTGTGTGTGTGTGTGTGTGTGTGTGTATGCTGTCCATGTGTTAATGAAGACTGCAGGAGGCCCTTGGCCTGATGGTGTGCACAAGGCTGCAGCCTGCTGAAAAAGCTCTCTGGGACATTGACCAGACTTGATTAAATGGCAGGGTGGTCTATTCTAGAAGAATCCACTTCATGCAGGGGGCCTCCTTTGATTATTTCTACTTTTGTCATCAGAGAGAAACATGGAAATCCTTTCTATTTTCCTGAATCTTCCTGTATTGTATCAGTTCCCCCGGCTTTATATTCTCTTTTCCTTCAGGACACTCTATCAGTCAACAGTATTTATTAAAACCGTGTTGTAGTTGAAAAACACCATTAGATAATTTACACAAAGTACAAGAAAATAAGCAAGATGATTCCTTCCCTTGAGGGATATTTAAAGTAGTTTTGGAGAAACTTCACAAAAGCATGAGGCAATTGGACATTTTGTAGAAGTAACAACACACCCTAGTGTGAGATGTCATTACAAATTGAATTGAGGGCAAGAAAGCACAGGCAAAAATAGAGATAAGCAATATTCATAAAAATAGGTGTCCTAAGAAAGAGATAAGTTCTGAAGACAGCATTATTGCAATTATCTTCAAATATTCCTTTTATGTTATTTTTCCAATCTACTTTTCCCACCACCCACCACCCACCACCAGGCCATAAAGCACTTTGCTCCCATAACATATTTTAATTGACCTTAATATGTCAAATTTTCTCCCATTCTACCTCTGTAGTGTATAATACTGCTATTTAGAAAATGTCAGATTTCTTTTGCAAAATGTAATTATTTCTGCTAAATCATTGGCTGCCCAAGAACCAGTAATGGCTCCACATTCACTCCCAGAAGAAAAGAGAGGGGCTACACTTATAGACCTAGGTGCAATCTACATAGAAATCAGCATGCAATAGCTAAATAGTGTTAAATACTGTTACTCAGCTATTGTTATTATAATTTAGTTAGTTGTTTAATAAATTTTATGTACTTCTTTTTCTAGGTTGATTTCATCATTCACAGAGAATTATTTGAGTCCTAAATTACAAGAGTAGCTTCAAACCATGAACCTGAATCAAACAGATGTAAAATATACTTGTAATCATTAGCTTAATGCTCAGAATGGGGGAGGGGGATGTAAGATACACTGTTCAAATCTAGATGCACCATTTTTGACCCAAATAACCCCACCTGGATGGTAAACTGATCAGACAGCAAGCAGGAAAGATCCCAGGTTGAAAGAGCTGATATTTAAAATAACTTCATATTCCATAACTCCTACAACAGAGCAAGTAACACCATCTTCATTTCACCCTGTAAAAAAAAAAAAAAAAAAAAAAATTATCTAACCTGCTTTTTTTCGAAAGACATAAGTAAATCCCCCTAGGAGTCCAAGTGGCAAATAAACAAAATCAAGAAGAGCTGATAAACATGCAAGAAGAGAGAGAAACTTTTTTTTTTTTTTCTTTTTTGTACCAGGGATTGAACTCAGGGGCACTTGACCACTGAGCCAAATCCCCATCCCTATTTTGTATTTTATTTAGAGACACGGTCTCACTGAGTAGTGCTTCCCAGTTGTTGAGGCTGGTTTTGAACTTGCAATCCTCTTGTCTCAGCCTCCTGAGCAGCTGGGATTACAGGCATGTGCCATTGAGCCCAGCGAGATAGAAACCTTTTTGAAAAAGAAATAATCTAGGGGGACTAATTTTTTTTTTAGTTTTTTTTCCATTTTTTTTACTGGTCCATCATAATTATGCATAATGGTGAAATTTGTTTGTACATATTCAGACCTGCATACTACATAACAAAATATTTTGGTCAATGTAAAGGGGGAACTAATTCTACCAGAAATCAAAATAGTTAATAGAAGAAAACAAAATAGTTAAAATGGTGTGTTTTGTAATCAGATTAATGAAACAAAATGTGTAAAGTCAAAAATAGATCTAATTCTCTAGAAATTTAATACATGTAAAGATGACATTATAAACCAGTAATAGAAAGATGGTGTTCAGAAAATAGGTAGCCACTTTAGGTGGGAAAAAAAAAATACTTGCTTTGCTACCTCATCTTTAATTCAAAACAAAATTCAGGTGAATGTTAGATTCAAATATATAAGAGATGAAATGAAACTAAAAACACATTGGGAGCAGCTATTTTGGAAAACAGTTTAATTTCTCAAAAAATTAAACATAGTTACAGTATGACTCCGCAATTCCACTCCTAGGGACATATCCAAAAGAAAAATATATATCAGACAAAGGCTTTCATGAGCATAAGTGTTTGTACCAGTATTAGTCATGATTGGCAAAAAGTAGAAACAACCCTAATGTCCATCAACTGCATTAAAAAATGTGGCACATTCATACAGTGGAATATTATTCATCCATGCATAGTTGTGAAGTGCTGATACATGCTATACCATGGTGAACCTTGGAAGCATTATGCTAGTGAAGGCAGTCAGAAAAAAAAAGGTCATATAGTAAACAATTCCATTTATGTACATGTCCAGTGTAGGCAAATCATAGAAACAGAAAGTATGTTAGCTGTTTCCAGGGGCTGAGGCACGAAGGGATGGAGAGGGACTGGTGATGGATACATGATTTCTTTGGGGAATGAAATGTTCTAGAACCAGATAGTGGTAATGATTATATAACAGTGTGAATAAATTACAAATCACTTTTTAAAAATAGAATTGCTATTCTGCAGAAAGAGCCTACAGAATGGGAGAAAAATCTTTGCCACCTGCACCTCAGATACAGCATTAATTTCCAGGATATGCAAAGATCTCAAAAAACTTAACACCATAAAACAAAACAAACAAACAAAAAAACAGATAACCCAATCAACAAAAGGGCAAAAAAACCAAACACACACTTCACAGAAGAAGAAATACAATTGATTAACAAATATATGAAAAAATATTCAACATCTCTAGCAATTAGAGAAATGCAAATTAAAATTGCATTGGTTTTCATCTCACTCCAGTCAGAATGGCAATTATCAAGAATACAAGTCACAATAAATGTTGGCAAGGATAGGAGATGAGGTACATTTACACATTGCTGGTGGGACTGCAAATTGGTGCAACCACTATGGAAAGCAGTGTGGAGATTACTCATAAAATGTGGAATGGAACCACCATTTGATCTAGTTATCCCACTCCTTGGTCTATACCCAAAAGACTTAAAATCAGCATACTACAGTGATGCAGCCACATCAATATTTATAGTAGGTCAATTCACAATAGCTAAACTGTGGAACCAACCCAAGTGCCCTTCAACAGATAAATGGATAAAGCAAATGTGGTATATCTATACAGTGGAATATTACTCAGCCATAAAGAAGAATGAGATTATGGCATTTGCAGGTAAATGAATGGAATTGGAGACCATCATGCCAAGTGAAATAAGCCAATCCCAAAAAATCAAAGGCTGAATGTTCTCTCTGATATGCAGATGCTAACACACAATAAGGGGGGTAGGATAGAAATTCACTGGATTAGATAAAAGGGAATGAGGAGAAGGGAGGGGAGGTGGGCATAGGACAGACAATAGAATGAATTGGACATAACTTTCCTATGTTTATTTATGAATAAATGAATGGTGAAACCCCACATCATGTACAACCACAAGAATGGGATCCTAATTAGAATAAGTTATACTCCATGTATGTGTAATATGTCAAAAATACTCTACTGTCATGTATATCTTAAAAGAACAAATAAAAATAAATTTAAGAAAATGAATAGAATGGACATAGACCAAACAGGACATTCAAGGGAATTCAAACAAATCATTCAACTGAAAAAAAATATATATGCATTATATCAAAATTTGTGGGACATTGTTAAAACAGTAGTAAGAGACACATTTATGTATTTTAGTTAAAACATCACTAAGAGGGACATTTATAAGACTAAATTGTTATACCAGTAAAGTTAAGTGTCTCAACAGTATAATCTTAGTTCCCACCAAAGGAATCAAGAAAAGGAGGAAAAAATAAACCCAAACCAATGAAAGGAAATAAATGATAAAGGTAAGTGCAGAAATCAATAAAATTGAAAACAGAAAATTATGGAGAAAATCAAATAAAAAGCTGATGGTTTAAAATATAAAACAGTAAGACTGACAAAACACCAACAAGACAAATGAAAAAGAAAGAAAACACATATGACCAATGTCAATCAGGAATGAAATAGGGGCTATCACTACAGACCTAGCAGACACAGAAATATAAGAGAACAACAACAACAACAACAAAAAAAAAAAAAAAAAAAACTAAGAATAGAGGGAACTTCCTAAAATAGATAAGGATCAATTACAAAAATGTATAGCTACTCAAGCTACTCAGTGAGGAAAAACTGAATTCTCTCCCCTAAGATTCAGAACAAGGGAATGATATCCACTTTTATTCAACATGGTACTGTAATTCCACTGTGTGGGTGTGCCACATTTTTAAATACATTCATCAGCTGATGGACATTAGGGTTGTTTCTGCTTTTTGCCCATTATGAATAATACCGCTACAGCTACTGAATTAGGCAAGAAAAGTAAATAAAAGCCATACAGATTTAGATGGAAAAAATAAAAAGTCCTTATTTGCAGATGGCATAATTATCTATATAGAAGATATTATCTATATGCAAGATATAGATAATCCCAAAAGTCTAAGTCCCAAATTCTAAAACTTGTAAAGGAATGAGACAAACATATAAAAATTTACTTTATTTCTATATATCAGCAATGACACATAGACACTAGTATTTAGAAAACAATATCATTAATGATCACTCAGAAAATATCAAATATTAAAGTATAATCTAAGAGAGCAAGTACAGATTTGTACTTTGAAAACTACATCACAAGAATGAAAGAAGTCAAAGATTTAAACAAATATAGAGACATACCATATTCATTAATTGAAAGAGTCAACATACTAAGAACATGAATTCTCCCCAAATTAATCCAAAGATGCAATGCCATTTCTCCCAAAATTCCTGCAAGATTTTTGCATATATAGACAAGATTGTTCTACAATTTACATGGAAAGGCAAAGGAACTATAAGAGCTACATCAATTTTGAAAAAGTATTAATAACCAGTCTACCCGTCTTGAGGACGATTATTTAGCTCTACTAATTAACACTCTGGTCTTAATGGAGTGATAGACAATGGACAGAACAGATCAACGGAACAGAATTCTCAACCCATAAGAGACTTACCCAAATATGCTCCACTGATTTCTTACAAAGATGCGAATGTAACTCAGTGGAAGAAGGATCACTTTGTTGAAAAACTGTGTTAGTGTAATTGGACATAGGCAAAATAAATAAGTAAATAAACTCATTCTAAACCTCATACCTTACACACACAAAAAAAAATGTGCTCAAATGGATCATAATGGGACTTAAATTTAAGACAAAAACTATAAAACTTTTATTTAAAAACAGAAGAAAATTGATGTTATCAAGAATGGGGTACAAAATTCTTAGAATTGACATCACAAGCAAAAATTTACTGCCAAAGTAAAAATTGATAAAATTGAACTTCACCATAATTAACTTTTTGTTCTTGTAAGACTGCAAAGAGGATAAAAATACAATCTTCAGAGTGAGTGATAAGAATTGAAACTCACATACTAGACAAAGGAATGGCACTTAGAATAAAGAGCTCTCAGAGCTCAGTATTTTTAGAAAGGTCCAATTAGAAAAGGATTAAAAGATAGGAACAAATATTTTACCAAGCAAGATACACAGATAGCAATATCACTACATTTCTATCATAATAGCTAAATAAAAAATTGTGACATCAAATGGGTGCAAAGAAACAAGATCAATCATAGTTTTCAATCATTCCCTGATGAGAATGCACCATGGTACAGCAACTCTGAAAAACGGTTTGGCAGTTACTAAAAATTTAAATATCCACCTACCATATAAAAGATCATCAATTGCATTCAGGCATTTATCCTAGAGAAATGAAAAACCAAAACACCTGCACATTAATGTTGATAGCAGCTTCATCTATAATATCCTAAAATTGGGAAAAAAATCCAGAAGTCTTTCAATAAATGAATGATTAGACTGTGTTACATCCATACGATGGAATATTGCTGAGCAATAAAAAGGAACAAACTGTTAACACACACATAAATTGTGAGAATTATGCTGAGTAAAATAAGCCAATCTCAAAAGTTTACATACCATATGATTTTATGTAGATAATATTCTTGAAATGCTAAAATTCTAGAAATGAAGAACTGTTTTGTGTTTGCCAGGATTAAATCAAAATTTGGAAGCAGGAGGGAAGTGGTGTGCAATAGCAGGACAGCCTGGGGGATCCGTGTGGTGATGAAAATGTTCTGTATCTTGACCATACCCCATACAAATACTCTGGTTCATATGCTGTTATTTGGCAAGACATTACTACCATTGGGGTAAATGGTAAAGGGTATATGAGATCTCTCTATATTATTTTTTACAACTACATGTGAACCTACAATCATCTCAAAATGAAAATTTTAATATAAAAATTGGGAAATCTTTCTAAATATAAAATCAAACACAGGAACCATCAAAGAAAAGGTTGATAAAGTTGACTTCCCAAAAAATAAAACAAAAAACTCTGCTTGGCAAGTCTCATATAAGAATAGAGAAACAAAAACCTGGAAGTAAGCTTTGGCAGCAAATACCAATTACAAACTACCTACCTAATATAAATTTCCATTTAAAAATTCATAAGAATTCCTATTTTGATTGGGATAATGCTATGGTTTGAATATGGATTGTCCCCTCTGAAACTCAAGTTGAAATTTCATCCCCATTGTGAAGTATTAAGAGGGTAAAAACTTAATCCACTTATAGAATTTAGAGGTGGGGTCTTGAAGAGACAATTAAGATTATACAAGGTAATCAGCATAGGGCAACCATCATTCAGTACTAGTGGCTTCAAAAGAAAAGAAAGAGACCAGGACACACTGGCAGGCTCCTTGTCAGTTGACACTTGACACCTGCACTGCCTTGGGACTCTGCCAGCAAGAAGGTCATCACCAGATGCAGCCCCTTGACCTTGGACCAAAACTGTGAATTAAAATAAACCTCTTTTCTTTTTATAATTAAACCAGCCAATGTTATTGTGTTATTGCAACAGAAAACAGGCTATGTAATTTTCCAAACTTCTTTGCATATAGGGGTGGGCATAAGACAAAATCTGGCTCATAAAATATAAAGACCCTCTCTCATTAAAACACGAAGTCTTACAGGAAAGGTCCTTCTGCTTTCTTTCCAGCTGGAGCTTGTCCTCAATGGAGAACCCTGGCCATCTTGTGAGTGGACAAAGGCCACTGGTTAAGATCTGGAAAGCTCACATCTGTATAGTTGATCTTCCTTAGTCTGCAGAAGACAAAGAGACCATCCAAGAAGTTGTTTCAGTAATCCCCCTGGAGTTGTCTCAGCTCTGGGAGGAAGGAAAGGAAAATCATCAGTGAAACATGAAGAAGTGCAGTAGCCAGGCACAAAAGCCATTCCAATTATGTGAGCAGAGGTAGCCTAGGCTTGGTTCTCCAGACACAGAGCCACGTGAGAGCAAATGCATGACCATCTCAAACACGACAGCCTCAACCCTGGCTTCTCTCTGACAGCCTCTCCAGGCAATCTGATGCACACACACTTGACTTCTGTTTCTTTCTTGACTTTAACATAACTGGCACATTTACATATTTCATTACATATAAGCATAGTCTCTCTCTCTCTCTCTATATATATATATATATATACGTATATATATATATATATATACGTATACGTATATATATATATATACATATGCATACATATACATATATAGGCAAGATTTAAAAGATTATATACATTCCAGGCACCATGGCTCATGCCTGAAATCCCAGTGACTGGACTGGAGAGGCTGTGATCACAAGCTCAAGGCCAGCCTTAGCAACTTAGTTTGGCCTGTCTCAAATTAAAAAATAAAAAAGGGCTTAGGAGTAGCTCAGAGGTAAAACAGCCCTGGATTCAATCCCTAGTATAGAAAGAAAGAAAGAAAGAAAGAAAGAAAGAAAGAAAGAAAGAAAGAAAGAAAGAAAGAAAGAAAGAAAGAAAAGGAGGATGATGTGCATTTAACAAACAACAATAAATGCTGGTGAGGACGTGGGGGAAAAGGCACACTCCTACATTGCTGGTGGAACTGCAAATTGGTGAAGCCAATCTGGAAAGTAGTATGGAGTTCCTAGGAAAACTTGGAATGGAACCACCATTTGACCCAGCTATCCCACTCCTTGGTCTATTCCCAAAGTACTTAAAAGCAGCTTACTACAGGGACACAGCCACATCAATATTTATAGCAGCACAATTCACAATAGCTAGATTGTGGAACCAACCCAGATGCCCATCAGCAGATGAATGGATAGGGAAACTTTGGTATATATACACAATGGAACACTACTCAGCACTAAAAGAGAATAAAAACATGGCATTTTCAGGTAAATGGATGGAGTTGGAGAAAATCATGCTAAGTTAGCCAATCCTAAAAAAACAAAGGTCAAATGATCTCTTTGATATGAAGATACTAACTTATAAAGGCATGAGTGAGGGAATGTGAGGAATGAAAGAACTTTAAATAGAACAAAGAGGGGGGAGGGAGGGGGCAAGGGGATAGGAATAATGGCAGACTGAGTTATCCATGATTACCCTAAATACATGTATGAGGACACAATTGTAAAAATACTTCATATTAAACCAGCAACTTGAAAAATTGTGATCTTTATATGTAATATGAAATGAAATGTACTCTGCAAACGTGTATAACAAATTAGAATAATAAAAAAAATTAATTAACAAAAAAAAAGAAAGATTTTTTTAAAAAATCATTCTCAATCACACCTCAGTCTCTTCTGCTTTGGTTGCCAACTTAAAATAATTTAATTGACCCTACATGCTCCTTAGCTTGTATTGGGCTGGTCAACTGCTTATTCTATCTTGAGGACCCCTAGCTCATTTCCCAGGTTTGAAACCTCTGAATTTTGTTTTGTTTTGTTTTTCTGTGATACTAATGGCTCTGGAAAAAGAACTATTCATGTGTGTGTTTTCTGTCTTTAATTTTCTGTTTCTCTTCTGTCCGTGTTCTTTCTTATCCTCTTAACAGCTATGTAACTATCAACTTTTCTTTAATTTTCCTATTTATTCTGAGCCCCCGCCCCCACCACTGCTGCAAAAATAAAAGACCATAGTTTGCACCAGGTAACTTTGCCCTGGACCCACCGCTGGTCCTGTCCCTGCACTACACACTCTCCCCTACTCCTGCTCTCCCGCCACTCTGAGCTCTGATCTCGGCACAGCCTCCCACGTGGCATAGAGTATGGTGATTATTCATTCACTCCCCGCCCCCCACAGCAGTTCATTTTCATGTTTGTGAAAAAGAGATTTGACATTTCTAAAATCCTAGCTATAACAGAAACTCAATTATTTTTTGTTCAACAGGGCATAATAAACTTTTAAACTGGAAAGGTGAAAATATAGGTGTATAGATTTAAACCTGGAAATAAATTAGATATATCTGGGGCTGGAGCTGGAACTCAGTGGCAGAGTGCTTGCCTAGCATATGTGAATCCCTGAGTTCAATTGGTAGCATCACATAAAAATAAACAACTACAATAAAGGCATTTTGTCCATCTACAAGTACAAGAAAGAGAGGGGCGGCGGGGGGGGAGGAAGGAAGGAAGGAAGGAAGGAAGGAAGGAAGGAAGGAAGGAAGGAAGGAAAGAAAAAAATCAGATATGCTATTTTTAAAAAAGAGAACTAACTTGGTCAAATACGTTCAGAAATTTTGCAGCAGGGTCAAAAAAAAAAAGTGTTTCCCCTGCACTATTTTCTGGTAAAATTTCTGAACACTTTATATTTCAAACATGTCTCTTTGCTTTGGCATAGTAAAAGAAATACCAGGCAATAGCAAAGCTCTTTCTGAGGTGGGCTGAGTCCCAAAGGGCCGCTTTCAGATTTTAAGAAACAGACTAAATATAATTTAGATTTTTCAATTTATTGTTATTAATACCATAATATTTCCTTCCTCCTTTAATATCTGATTTTATAATTATGTAATCATAAATGATTTTTTAGAAAATGAAAGCTAATCATGTAGTCATATGTATGCTTTCTTCACCATATCTGTGGATTTATACTCTTTGGAATCTAAGGTACACTATGAGAAAACATGATTCACATTGAAGAATTCTCTTTATAGTCAACTCTTCAGAAAAGTTAAAGAGTTAAAATAAGAAATACCTGTAAATAAAAATAAATCTACAGCATTGGTGTGAACTATTGATTTAAAAACAAGTCCATTTAAATGGAAGAGTCAATGTCAGCTCCAAGAATTAGACACACATAAAATAACCCCATAATCCCTTATCTGAAATCCATGTGGCCACATGTATTTCAAAATTCAAGATATAATAAAGGTAATACAGCCCATCTGCTGTATATTACATAACTTGCAAATAGAGTCCAGCACAATCCCTATAATCGAACATTTCAGTATTTCTGAGATGAAAACCACAAATATTCACGCTTAATATAGTAAACAAGAATATAAATATAATTACATAAGTTCAAGTCGGGTTTTCTGCCAATCTTGTTCAGGTCAGCTCAAATAAAAGTATCAAATAAAGTAGGGAGAGAAATTAGTTTTCCAAGCTTTTCATGTTTCAGGATGGTGTCTAAGGGATTATTGACCCAATGTATTGCCAAAATCAACAATTTTGTCTTGAAACTCTTAATGTAATTAATTTACTTAGTAATTTTATATTTTATATTATAATTATATTTATATAGGATATATTGTGTTTTTTGTGTTTAAAGAATTATTTTTGGTATCCTGTTTTCTTGTTTACTTGATTTTAGAGATCTTCAAAGAGAGAGTACTACATTCTTCACACGACATTCAAATCACACACTACATTCAAATCACACTTTTAGTCTGGCTGTGTAAAGTAATCTTGCTAAAGAAAATGATCGTTCTTGAACTTTAAAAACTTGAGGTGTTTTGAAGTAAAGATTTTCACCAGATTAGAATTTCCTTAAGTAGGCATTTTCTATATGGTGAAATTCAGCAAAAGGCAGACTCAAGTTTATAATCTGTAACACGAAGAAGTAGCTATAATTATTTAGCAACTCCCCTTTGTTATTTTAGAGAAGAGGGTTTCCATACCCCCACACCCACCATTCTCAAGTTGGATGTGACTACAAGTGTAATTATTATCAGCTCTCATAAGAGGTATTGACCCTTCCAACATAACTGAATTTTGTTTTTGTTTTTGTTTTTTTTGGTACCGGGGATTGAACTCAGGGGCACTTGACCACTGGACCCCAGCCCTTTTTTGTATTTTATTAGAGACAGGGTCTCACTGAGTTGCTAAGTGCCTCGCCACTGATGAGGCTGGCTTTGAACTCATGATTCTCCTGCCTCAGCCTCCCAAGTGCTGGGATTACAGGCGATCGCCACTGTGCCCGGATATAACTGAATTTTTAAATTCCTTTTTTTCTCTATTTGTGAAATATTTTATTTTATTTGTGCTAGCATTATATTTATAGCTTATTCATCATGGTAGATATGCATTATAAATATTTCATATTCTGACATTTAAAAAATGATGTTGTTTTCAAATAGAATGACTCAGGGCTTGAACAGCAGAATAAGCTAAAAATATGAATCCAAAGAGTTTCTCACCTTCTAGAATAAAGGTTGCCAAAAACTTTTGGAAAATAACCTTCCATTGCTTTAAAATTATCAGAAATAATTCTAAGACTAATATGGTTTTGAAAAATTATTTATTCAATACAACAAATTTCCAACAATGTTATCACCACTTGAGAGATTGAATTTTATGAAGTACTTACAGAAAGTACAATTTCAAGTTAGCAGGGAATGTAGAGTTCTCCCCTTCGCTGCACAGATAAGAGAACAGCAGAATGATGAGGATGGAGAACTCTCCTGAGGTCACATGGTTCATCAGGAACAAAGCTGAGATCACCAACTCTGGGACTAGGGCTCATCTACTGCCTTAGGTATGTTCATCTTACATTCCCATTAGAACCATGGCAATCTGATCCTGAGAACTGTGTATTATTCTTCCCTTTCATTTCTCCTACAACACACTGTATGCAATAGATTCTTATTTCTTATGTGCGGAGCTATCATTATTCCAATTAGTTCTTGAGATGACCACTAATCAGTCTTTCACTAGGATTTTAACCTATGATATCCAAGATTTTGCTGTAATTTTCCAATCATGTGCATAGACTTTTCAAAGAATCTCAGTCCTGACAAAGACTACCAGCTGCGTGTCCTTAGGCACAATGATATGAAAATAAGAACTCAATGAATAGATGACAATGCTTATGTCTAGAGGAAATTATTGACTTTGATCTCAAATTATACCTTTCCCATGAGGTGAGAAGATCAAGTATTTAGACAATTTTAGGAAATATACTCAATATATAACCTCAAATGTGCAGTGAAATTTATTCTAGAAGCTTTGCTTTGGAAAAAGTGATGGGGGTGGAGAGTCCCCTTTGCTCTATTTGATATAAACACCACACTTAAGTGAAGGATATTATTTTCAGACTTGTTTCCACAATGTTGTGTTCTGTAAGAAAGAAAGGATGGAGAACAATTCATTTAAGCCTTCTAATTCCATGTTTGTAAAATGAGGACCATCCCTGCAACTAGTTTGAAATGATCATGATGTCACCATTAAGAGTTCACTGGGCCTTGAAATGCCAGAAATAACATATCCTGCGTCCTTTTTCCATGTTCCAGTCCCAAGTTTAGCTTAATATTGAATGCCAGAAATATGAGTGTTACTAGGCATTCTTCCTTGCCTGTGGACAGAGAAGTAGATCTTGAACCGTGACAACAACTAAGAAGGAAAACATTACCTTTTAGAATGACACATCATGCCCAAAAATACTTCACCATTTTAAGTAAAGAACTCTGTCGTTATTTTTTTAAAGATCTTTTTATTTTGATAAAATTTCAAATGCACAGAAAAGTTATACTAATAGGTAGGACATAGAACTTCCATATTTCCTTTGCCCAAAGTTACTAATTGTTTCCATATTTTCCTATTTGTTGTCTTTTATTCTCTCAACCTCTCCTAAGTTGCAGACATTATGTCCCTTTCTCTTTTAACTCTTCATTGTGAATTTCCTTTGAGCAAGCCCACTTTCCTACATGGTAACCTCAGTAATCTAATCAAATCAGGACTTTTAATGTTGATACCATGTGTTAATTATAGTTAACTTTTGAACAATAAAATGTTGATATTATATAGTTTCTTGACATCTGCTAATTTTAAACAAGAGTTTTTTTTAAATGTGATTTTTCTACTGATTGGTCCTAAATGTGTACCAGTTGCTGTTCTAAATAGCATGCCTACCCAGTCATATTTACATCAGATCTAGGAGTTGGTGCATGTGCGGACTCACACATCAGGGTGCACTCTGAGAGTGCTTTATTGGTCTTAGACCAACCACGAAAAGTAATTAAAAGACCCCAGAATAGTGGGAAAGTTGCACAGGCTTACATTGGTCGAATTTGTTGAGTCATTGGTGATCCAATGACATAAGGACATATTTGATTTCCTTGTTTACATTTTTAAAACAAATAAGTTTGGCAATTAAATAAGAAGTGTGAAAATTTTTAAGAGAGTGATTTACAGCAGGAAAAGGTATGTACCAACAAAAGATAATATGGGTTTACATACTCAGCAAGTGTGTGTTTTACAAATTTCAGCATTCACTGACTGCAGATTTTGGTTATCTCAGTACTGTATTTTTAAATTTTATATTACACAGTTACCAAATGTAACTAGTTTATTAAATACTTTACTCTTCAAATTATTACTTAGAATATCCCTAGCATTAGGCATAACCATTTTCCCAGAACCAATACTTTATTTATTCTGTCTTATTCCAAAAAAATTTAGAATGTTCATATAAATACACAAAATACAATAAAAAAGATAAATTTTAAAATTATTGGATTCGAAAAAAAAGTGAAACAAGATTAAGATATAAACCACAATGAGGTTAGGATACCGTTGAAAGCTCCTTCCCCAGCCTTCTGTTTAGCACAAATAAATATGATAATAATTTATTATTATAGAAGCAAAAGTTTTAAGTGTTTTATGTGCACTAAATCCTTTTTCTAAGGGCAGAAAAGGTGTTTCTTTCATTTAATTCTCATGTTCACCTCTGAGGTACGTTGTATTATTTCCCCCGCTGTACAGATGCTTACTCTGAGGCTCAAAGAAGCATTTGTCAATCGTGACAAAGCTGGCTCCATAAGTCCAAATGGTCCAATTCTTGGACTTGAACCACAGTGCCACTTAGCCTCCAAAGTTAACTCTCTAGAACATCTTCTCATGGAAAAACTTCGTAGAAGATGGAAGTCCATCTTGGCATCATCTCAGATCAGAATGAATGAAAGAATAAGTGATTGTTGGGCCACACATTTTGTCCTAAGCTTTCTGACATCCAAAACAAAGAGGAAGTTTATTATTCATGATGCCTTTCTGAAAAAGGCAAACCATTTTGGGGGGAGAAGCATAAATGGTAACAAAGTTTCCTGGTGCACAAGATCAGAAGACAAAAATAGAAAGTCTAAAACAGTGAAAACACCCATGTACCCAGAACTATAACTGGTCATATATTCTTCTTTAATAATGGAGAATTTCAAACAAACATCAAAATAGAATAGCATAATGAACCCTAGTGGACCCATCACCCAACTCAACCATTAACAACTCAAGGTAAATCTCCACTATATGATTTGAAGAGAATCATAGAAATATCATTTTATGCATTAATATTTCACTATGGATCCCTGAAAGATGAACTCATAATTTTTCTTAAGATAACCATAATACCATGGTCACAATCAAAAATAGAATAATTCCTTAATATCTGATCACTGTTTAAATTTGCATTCATCTTATAAATTTCATTATTCAAAATATTTTTGTTTATTGATATCAGGATCCAGGTGAGTTCTACATGTTGCCATTTTTTTTTTTTCAATTCACAGAAATGAGCCAATTTAACTGAGATATACAATGGGAAGGCATCAGACCAAGGATACAAAGGTTTGTAGCAAAAAAGGTCTAACTCAGTTCCACTTTCCATCTTGAGAATGTCATGTTCCTTGTACAAGATGATTTTCAGAGTTTCCTTCAGTATGACAATGTCGATCCAGACCATTCTACCTCATAAATGAGGGACCCAAGATCAGACAGCTGAGCAGATCACAGACTTAAATTTATAGTAGAACAATTAATTTTTTATATTATTCATCAATTCATTCATACGTAATATCTCAAGAATCTTCAAGCAACATCCTTCAAAGTACTTGGAGCCTTGTGGTTTGTTTCTCTTTGAAGAGTGATTTCTGCCTTAGGTTTTATAGGCCCAATTCTGAACCACCCTGATTATTAGCACATCCAAGTCTACAGGACCTATTACTTTAATTATTCAACATACAAATAATGCTTAGCTTAAGCCATACCATCTCTTTCCAGAAGTTAACCTCTCCAGCTGATAAAGATGGGACAGAATGAATGGGAAAAGAGAAACGTGTACTGAGCTCCTATTCTGTGCTAGGCACTATTCTAAGCACTTTTTGCAGATTGTTTTATTTAATTCCTGGGGAGGTTAGTTAGGATGGCAGAATAGGAACCCAAAGCCAACATTACTCTTCAAAACCCTTACTCTATTCTTATTTAGGAATAATGGTCTCAACTTTGGATCAATGTTGTGCGGATTAAATTAATAAGAAAAAATGTTTTTTAAAAAATGCCTTGTAGATTGTAAAGTGTTCTGTCTTCAGACAGCAAAGTCCATGCTCTTAATAAATATTTTATTTCATTTTAGTCAGCTTTTTAGCTGCTGTGACTAAGAGACCCACCAGAACAATTGTAGAGGAGGAAAAGTGTATTTAGGAGCTCACAGTTTCAGAGGTTTTAGTCTATAGAAGGCCGGCTCCATTCCTTGGGATGAGGCAGGACATCACTGTGGAAGACTGTGGCAGAAGGAAGCAGCTCACATGATGATCATGAAGCAGAGAGAGAGGGCACCACTTGCCAGATAACAGATTCTCACCTCCTCCAGCCATGCCCTGCCACTTCAGTTGCCACTCAGTTAATCCTTATGACAGGATTAATTCACTGATCGGGTTAAGACTCTCACGACTCAATCATTTTCTCCTCCAAACCTCCTTGCATTGTCTCACACATGAGCTCTTGAGGAAGACCTCACATCCAAACAATAACAACTTGTACCTTAGAAGAAATTGATATTCGACCTTACTATGCAGGACATACCTGGTTGCTTCTGTGGGCTCCCAGAAAGTCCTGAAAAATAAATTGGTACATCTATAAAATCCAATTTCTTCTCCTTTCTACCCCTATCTCCTTCTATAAACGACTTTCCTGAGACAAATCTGTCTTCTGCTTTCCCTAGTACTGCCCAGTGTTACAGGGAAAGAGAAGCCACATCAAATGCTACACACCGCCAGCTGAGCATATAGCATGAGATATGCAGGAAGTGTTTTTCAAGACATTTGTTTGCATTAAAATCATCACCCATATACTTCCCTATATTTTGGCTTTCCTATACAAACAGCAAGGAACCATAAAGTTTCAGACCCCTCTGTATAGACCCAGCATTATGCATAGATTTCTATGCCATAGAATGGTCAGATCCACTCCTTCCCCAGAGAAATTGGGACACCAAGAATATTTGGAAAAGGAACAGCACACGCCAACCTGCAGTGTTCATATTAAATGGGTGACACATGAACTTCAAAGGGCATTTTACAACACACTGCTTAGTCAGGGGTGGCTGGAATTGCAAAGACAAAACAAACATTTCCATTTGCTAGGTAGGGAGTGAACCAATGGCAGTGAGCAACCCCCAGCTCTTGTTAAAATCAGGGCCTGGAGTAAAAAGTGTAGTGAACATGCAGAGCTCATTATTGTGCTCCCTAGAAAAGCGAACAAAAAAAATTTCTGAAATGATGTTTATTACCATATCGTGTATTCTCTTAAGAGGTTCAGCAGCTGCCATCTAACCACTGTCTTAATGGAAAGCAAATTTAAGACTCTGGAAGCTTTTGGTGGTGGTGGGGATTGGGGGATTGGCAGGAGAGAGGGTTTCCTTTCTTTGTCTCCCTCCCTCTCCCTCTCCCCCACCCCACATCCCCCTTCTCTTTCCTTCTGTCTTCCTTTCTTTCATAATTTTACAAAGATTTTAATACTGGATTGACTGAGTTATTCAGCTGAATCAATGTATAAACCTCAGGCACACCAAGTATAAGAGACTAGAGTGTACACATAGATAAGGAACTTTACTTTTCCCCAATAACTAAATCGCTACTTGTTCCAATGCATTATTCTCAAGAGAAACGGTGTTACCATTCTCCCAGAAAGGAAGAGAAATTCAGTTTTAATTTTGCAAAATTTCCCTAAATTCAATCAACACTTAAGTTTTCAGACATACTTTGTAAGTCATTAAGTAATGCTTGTCATTAAGTAGAATCTTTATGGCTTGTTTTCTTATCCCATTCAATGCATAGATATGTTTAAGCTCAAGAGTCTTCTAGAAACTCTACACTATCAAGAAACAACCTGCACAGTTATGTAACAAACTTCAGCACCCCAATCCAAAAACAGGTACATATGCAAAGTCCAATAATGTCATAACAATTAGCAGAAGAGTGGCAGGTGACCTCTGGGAGCCAAGTGATGCTGGTCTGTCTTGTGGAAATAGCACAAGCCCTCTGAACAGATGACTGGCACATATGCGGAGTGTAAAGAAATCTGGTGGTCCCAAGGGTCTCCAACTGCCTTCCTGGCAACATAATGCCAGGGAGTAGTGGCTGCCCAGGAGTTCCAGAAATATTATTTAAACCCCAGAATTTCAATCTCCACTCCCAGGATTAAATTTGTACTTCTTAAGCACTGACTCTATAAGCCTGTAAAGTTAGTTGATAAAGAAAGGAAAAAGAACACTGAATATACAACCAAATAAAGACAGGGAAAATCCGAATTATTTGAACCAGAATAAATTTCATATTACTGTAGATGTTTGTGTTATCTCCCACCAAAATGAGAGTGCACATCTTGGGGACAAATTGGGTGTTATTATACACTTCTGGGAAAATTGATTGAGCCTCCCCACACTGGAACTCTCAGATTCATTCCATTTCCTGATTCCTCACAATTGGTTCTCATTGTCCGACTCTAAAGACTTGGATTATCCCAATTACTTTTTGCAGCTGAGCACATCTGCAGCACAGCAGTGAACGCTGTAGACCTCAAAGGGAAATCATCCACATGAGATCTGCGCTGTGTGTTTCCAATGTCAAACGCAATTAATTTTTAAATGGATACTTGGGTTTTAAGGGTATGCACCCAAGGCTTTCACTGGTGACTGTCTGAGTGATGACTTGAGTTCTGCTCATCAAGGACAGCTGTCCCTTCTCTCACTCATTCCTGGCAAAATCTGATGCCCATCCCAATCTGCCCAGCCTAGATGGACAAGGGGGGCAAGTCTATGCATGCTCATGACCATCTCTCAAAATTGGAGGTCACTGGAAAGGAGAGACTACGTTGGTGGAAACATCTCCATTACTTTTCACCAATGATTAATAGTTTCTTAATCACTCTTTGAGATTTGCAGAAATACATATAAAAGTATAAGATTTCCTTGTTTTCTACATAATTATTCACTTACTATAAAAAAAAGTGACATTTCACCAAGGTTTTCATGAAGAAGTCTCATTTGTTCTGAATACAGAACACACTCCAGTTTCTGCTACTGTTATTTCATCATTCTGAAATTCAGAGATGTTTTAGCTCATTTCTCTGCCACCATAGAGCATCATTACATTCACGTGTGAAAATTTTTAGATCACTGATACTCCAGTTAACTGGTTTTCCATAAAAGTAGTTATATATAGTTCATTATCCATTTAAGAATATGTAGTCAATATGGGTCTAAGTGGGATTCAGATGTATTTAGGTATATGTGGCCAGCTGGTGGAGATGGACTCTCTGAGGTCATTTCCCTGTAGCAGAGGCATTTCCTGGGAGCTCCTTCAACCTGAGAGTGTAGCCAAAAGTGCTAGCTGGAGGGGAGAGGCAGATCTGACATGTTATCTGTTATTCCCATTCCCTAACAAGCCCAGTATTCACCCTTCTCAACCTTGAAGACAAGAGGGTTATACAGGGTAGCTAGTGTTCTTTCTCTAAAAACACCATAGAATTTTTGATCACAGAAAGTGCTATTTAAAAATTCCTCTAACCTACACAATGGAATATTAATAAATAAAAGAGAATAAAATAATGGCATTCACAGGTAAATGGATGAAATTGGAGAATATAATGCTAAGTGAAGTTAGCCAATCTCAAAAATCCAAATGCTGAATGTTTTCTCTGATATAAGGAGGCTGATTCACAGTGGGGTTGGGACGGGGAGCATAGGAGGATTAGAGGAACACTAGAAAGGTCAAGGAGGAGGGGAAAGGAGGGGGCAAGGGGGTAAAAAGAAAAAAAAAAGCTGGTAGAATAAGACAGATATTATTACCCTAAGTGCATGTATGAAGACACAAATGGTGTGAATATACTTTGTATACAACCAGAGATATGTAAAAATGTGCTCTATAAGTGTAATATGAATTGTAATGCATTCTGCTGTCATATACAACAAATTCGAAGAAAAAAAAAATTCCTCTAACCAGCTTTAACTACATTCTCCTCCCCCTCATCCTTAGTCACCACATAACTGGGCTCCTCGGAGTGATGGGCACATCCATGAGGATGCCAAGCAGAGCAGGCATGGAGCTTGTAAGAACTGGGTGGACCACTCCAGGGACACAATGGAGCATTAAGGGGAAAGGTGGGGTACTGACAATACATTAGCATATGAAGAAAAGAGCCAGCAAAATCCAGACTTTAATGTCATTACAGCCCATCTATGGAAAAGACCAGTTCACACTGATTGATGTTCTGTAGGGGCACTGTCTTATCCTTGGCCAATCAGAGGTACTGATCAGTGAAGTGGACTACAGAGAACCTATCTGCTACTTAATTTCAACTGATTTTGAAATTCAAGATTCAGGATTAGGGTTCAAATCATAGGATCATAGGATCATAGGATATTATGATGGGTCCCCTACACTTATCTGGAACTCAGTGCCAACATATAGTGAGAGGTACACTGGTTACAAGATTTCAAGAAGTTTTATAGAAAAGGTCAGGAAAAGAAATATAAACATGAATGAATGAATTATAAAACAGGCCTGTTTTCCTGGTGTGTTGTGCTAGAATTCTGTTTATTAGGGATCTTCATTCTGAAATTTATCTGTCGACTCTCAATCCCCCCCCCCCCCCAGAATGTATTGGACAAATCTCTTTCTTCATGAGCGCTGCCAGCACCATGCTTCTCCGTGCTGTGAGGGTGAAAGTATGGATTCAGACAGGGAGAAATCTAGCTAAAATCCCTGGCATTAAGCACCCTAGGTGTGTGACTGGTGCTGAATTTCAAATATAAAATAACAATACACACAGGGAGACGTCTGGAATTTAGAATTTATTTACCAAAAGAAAGGAGAACTAGTCTGGATTAAATGCTTCCTTGGAGTAGTGGATCTAAATAATGATCTTATGAGAAAAAGATCAGTTTGGTACTCAATTCCACAGATTTCAGAATATAAAGAATTTCATTCAGTTACATGTAATGAGGGCCGTAAAAAAAAAGCCCCACAATAGCCAACAGCTGCCTGAATTTATGTTGTACAAAAAGAAGGAATCTCTGTGCATGCATGTTATTAGGAAGTGAACCTGGTTGTGGAAACAAAAATGTCTGAGGATTTTAAGAGTAAATACCCACCTTTCTACAGGAAAAAAAAACCTATGTGGAAATAGGAAAATATTCCATATCATCTCACATCTAATATGCTCCTTTTTCTTTTAATCTACATTTTTTTTCCCTCTCTGGACCTCTCTAAATAAATTATAATAACAGAAAATTAGGACCTCAGATTTGCCCAATATTTTGGTGTCACACAATCACTTTTGTTCTTTCACCAAAGAAAGGAAGGCAGGCTCTGCAAGGACAAAGCACTCTGCCTCAGACAGTAATGTAAGCAACTTTGTACTTGGTAGCCAAGGGACTGAGTTTGCATTCTGACTCAGTCACTTACCAGCCAAGTGACTGTAGGCAAATTCCATGACTCTCCAAGTCTCATTTCAATAGGCTAACATCAATGACACCTGTGATACTATTCTGAAGATCAATTCGCTCATGGCATGAGAGCTCCTAGCATCTCAAGTTATATCTGGTACATAGTATGTGCTGAATAAATATTCATTATTGAAAAAATAAAGGATTCAGTTAAGACATATTTTATATACGTTGCCATAATCACTAGCAAAAACTGGAAATTGACACAATCTCCTTGGTCCTACTACATTTTTGGACAGATGATGTTTTTCTCAAGAATCTTGTGAGAATGTCTAGTAAGCAAGCTTCATATGGTAAATATAATCACAGTCATTCATGTTCTTATCATGGGTAGCATTTGTTGAAATTTGCCATGTGCCAAGAACTGTGCTAAGTGCTTCACCAGCACAGCTCCTGAATCTTCACAATAATACTAGATTATTTTCCTTATTTTACAGATGGGAGACCAAAGCTAAAAAAAGTTAACATTTACAACGTTTGACAGCTGTTAGTGGTAGAGCTCAGAACAAGAACATAGATATTCAAGTCCAGAGCCACGCTCAGGGGAAGGAGCAAGAGTTTGGGCAAAAAAGCCTGGGTTTGAGGACCAGCCCTTTCCTATGCAAATGAGAAAATACTGACCTAATTTCTCACAGTATATATATCACACCTGATAAAAATGAATCCCAACTCACAAGATTATTATGAGAATCAAAAAAAAAATTATTTTAGCTTACTCCCTACAAATTTAGTGAGAATAGAATCATGCCCAACTAATATTTAAATCCAGAGCACCTGGCATGTAGTAGATCCTTAGGAAATCCTGTTAGATAAATTACTAAGTCCCTGAGTTGGTTTCTCTCTATTAATCACTTTACAAATTTCAATTGTTATCATCATTGACAATTTTGCCATAAATTGGTCAAGAACCTCCAGATTATGAAGTCTAAATGATTCCAAAATTCCCCCAATGAACTTCTACTCTCTTCCAATGCAAAGATGATTAAGCATGGTACCACTTATGAAATACTGATCTAGGCCTTATATTAGAAGACAAGTAGCTGGTCACTCTAATTACCAACAGATGATTTCAGAAATGAACTTTTTTTTCAAGGAAAAAGTTGAGAAATCATTAGAAAAACATTCAAAATGTGGTCCACAGCAGGGACCCAGCGTGAGGCTTGAAGCAAACAGTGAACTCTTTAGAAGCCTACTTTGTGTTCCTGAGGTCAGAGGAGCAGACAGGAAGCATATTGCGGTGCTGAGTCACCGCGGGAGCCAAAAGCCCTTTTTCAGCCATCTTCAGTTTGGCAGGAAAAACAGACTGTAATAAAAAATGAAAAAAGTGATATTGGCCATAGCATAAACATCACCATCACAACCATGGGCCATATCAGATAGGGCATCTCAGTTATTTATAATAATCGCTCCTTTGCAAACCATTACTTCTCCAATGTGTCCTCTTCTGAAATGAGGTCTCAGATGTCTCCTGTGCTGTCAGCTGAGGCAGGGTCTCTGTGGAACTGGCAGTCACCCACCTTGATGTTGCATTAAGTATCCCCTGGTTGGCAAATGTAAAAAGGTCCCAGCCCCTGACCATGGTGCTTCTGTGATCTGAATATGCCAAACAAGACAAAGACTGAAAAACCAGGAGTTCAAATCTCATCCCTTCAGAAGCAATATGGCATATGGTTTCACTTTTAAAACCATCAGTATCAGTCAATTCTTGCACTTGAAAATTATCTTCGTTCTATGACACTGAACACAAAATAGAGGAAACTCGATGGTTTAAAGGTTTTATCAGGGTCAGAAACTCCTTTTGACCTGAACCTGAAACACAACTTGTTCTAAGCAAGGACAACTCATTTACTTCCAGTCTTTTCTTTCCTAGCAATTACTGCAGTATATATCAGTGAGAGGGAACGTGCTGGAGGAGAGATGACCAGCCTAGCTATCAGAACCATGAAGTTCTGTTTCCGGGTCCAAGTCAGCTCCTATCCGCTTCTTCATCCAAGATGGCTGTCACTGTAAGTTGGACACATGTCATGCTGCACGCACTTTAGAATAGTATACCTCATTTAATACCCTTGTTACTAACATCACTTTGTAGACAAGAAAATTGATTCATAAGAAGTCAGCTATTAGATCCAGACCAAAGAACAGAAGCTGTGGAGTGAGAAGACTTGGGGTTGAGTCACCATCCCACCACATACCAGCTATGTGGTTTCTAGCTTAACATTTAGGTAAAAATGCACCCTGGCACACCATCTAAATATAAACTCTATTTCTATCAGAACTCTAGATCATTCTTTCCTCATTTTCAAACACATCAAATTCCCAAGTGTTAAGGCTATAATTCAAATTCAGATTCATTGATTTAAAATTCCATAAATAATCTTCCTTATTTCTGCAAAGGGGGTGACAAGGTATGCCCTAAGCAAGAATGTGACTCTGAGAGTATAACAAGAACAGGAGAGCAGAGAGCATTCAGAGGCCTGCCCTGGCTCTTCCCACCGACCTCCAATGATCTTGTTAGAACAGCCTGCAAAACGTGACTTACCAAGCAAGTCATCTTTCACATCCCTTTTTTTTTTTTTTTTTTGTGGTACCGGGGATTGAACTCAGGGGCACTTGACCACTGGGTCACATCCCCAGACCTTTTTTGTATTTTATTTAGAGACAGGGTCTCACTGAGTTGCTAAGTGCCTCGCCATTGCTGAGGCTGGCTTTGAACTCGTGATCCTCCTGCCTCAGCCTCCCAAAGTGCTGGGACCTTTTTTTTTTTTTTTTTTAATATTTATTTATTTGCTTTTAGTTGTACACAATGCAATGCATTTATGTTTACGTGGTGCTGAGGATAAAACCCGGGCCATACACATGTTAGGCAAGCGCTCTACCACTGAGCCACAACCCCAGCCCCCACATCCCTTTTTGCTGACTACAATTTTGTCAAGGCGCTGAATGTAGAATGACACTTCATAGAGGCTTGGATGGAGGAGATTTCTCACTCCCACTGATAAATAATCTTAAACAATTATGTAAATTATTTCATAGAGACCTACATTACAAAATATGCCACCTCTCTGGGGAAAAATAAATAAATAAAGTAACACCTACTAATAATGAGGGGGCAAAGTGTGTCTGTAAAATGTGAAAATTTTGATTATTTGCATCTAGTATCTTTTGTGCTATTTACATAACACATATAAACATGAAATTGGAACCACGCTATGCAGCTTTGTACTCCATCTTTCTAAGTTAGCTTAAATGCTAATAAAATTTGATAGTGACATTGTTCCCAACTCTGATTCCCCATGCTTTTTTTTTCCATTTAATTAATACCACAATGAGCATCCTTTTATATAAATTTAGCAAAGCCTTTTTCAAGATTCAAGAATATGTTCTCGGTACAATTAATGCATGTTGCGATTGTTGACTATATGTCAAATATTGTACTATATTTTGAAAGCTAATAATGAGCTAATAATGTTCAATCATTTCCAAAATCCTATAAAGTATCTATAATTAATATTCTCTTTTACAAATGAGAAAACTGAGCAGAAAAGAAATTAAATGACTTGCCCAAATTTTTGCAGCAGTAACAGCCAGGATCTCAACACACCCAGTCTCCTCCAAAGCCTGGACTTTTACTACAAACATTGCCAGACTTGCTGTGTCTCCTAACACTTGCCCTACATTCTTCCTCCCACTGAAGAGGAGATTGCCTTAATGTACAGGATGCTCCCAGTTAAAAAGTCCAATATGGGTGACCTGGAAACACTTACGAATCTGGAGTTGCCCTTGGGTTGTTCTGGGACCAGGGTGTCATCAACATGTAATTATCTAGCCTGTGATGTGCCCTAAAATCCACTCCTGTGTCCATCCTGCACAGCAGAAAGGACATTTATTTCAAAATACTTGACAATACACAAACTAATAAAACCATACTGTAGAGGATTCTGCAGTCTCCCATCCACCCACCCCCACCCAGAAGCTGACTTTTATATTGTTGCTCAGAGTATGTATCTTTCTTTACCATATTTATCCTCCTCCCAATTTTATGCATACTGACTTCTCTGTCATCACAAAGTTGACCTATGAAGAATAAGCCAATTGGTGAAACACATAAGAGTTTTATACAAAAGTTTTTTCAAGGGGAAAAAAGTTACAAAAACTGTGCTAGGCACAGTGGCACTCGCCTATAATCCCAGTGACTGGGGAGGCTGAGGCAGAAGGATTACAAGTTCAAGGTCGGCCTCAGCAATTTAACAAGACACTGTCTCAAAAAAAAAAGGGGGGGGGTAGGACAAACCGTTAGTAACATCCAACTTTATTTTAAAGTTGAGACCATTTGTGCTCGTGTATGCAGAAAAATGAAAACAAAATATGGTAGAGGGGATTCCCCCCAAGAGCAACTTTCGCAGCTCTAGAACCCAGGGCAGGACATGTAGAGTGAACCATCCACAGGGGTTTTAATAGGAGTGGGCCATGGAGTTGAGAGTCAGCATGCAGCCCCCATGAGGGGAGATGGGCTTGGTACAAAGGCTGTGCCTGGCTGTAACGGGATCCAGCTGAAGAAGGGAAAACTCAAGATGACTATCAGAGATAATTTCCTGGCGGAGAGAGCTGTTGGGATTAGAGATGGCTTCCCCAGGGACAGGAGGGAAGCTCCCTCACTCAGGACACTGGAAACCGGATGGAGCACAACAGTAGCAGCTCGGCTGAAGGAAGAAACCCAGCCCTAACAGAGGATGAACTGGATAACCTGCAAGGCCTTTTCTATCTGGAGATACTTGGATTACAGTAATCTAATCCTTCAGGGATGTAGGAAAAGTTGTAGAGGGTGGTTTGCTTTAAGTTTTTAAGTGAACTTAATTCAGATGGAAGGTGCTGGACTGACATCCTACGAGACAAAAGCTCTCTATTCATCCATACAACAGATACAACACTGAGAGGGATAACTTTCCCCACCAGGCTTTGCCGAATATGTCCCCATCTAGGCATTAGCATAGAAGGAAAACCTGGATCCTTTTACCGTTTGACTTCTGGTTTCTCTTCATAGCTTCACAAGACAACAAAGGAGGTCTTGGTTATAAAGATGGGCCTTCAGACTGAACACCTTGTTTTCCCCTGCCCCATCCCTGACAGTTGAAATGCTGCTTTGAAAGGACCACATAGAACTTTCTAAATATCCATATAGGTGGCATTAAAATGAAGCCAACCACTTTCAAAAGATGATATGTGGCAGCAAACCTTGTTCTCTCTCATTCTATTTCCTCCACAGTAAAGAAGGATAAATGGATGTGGATATAAATCCTATATATACTCAGCTTCGAAGTCTTAAATGGAAGATTTTGATACAGCTTCGTTTTCCCGTTTCTGTCCTTTATCTCTCGTCTCCCTATCATCTTTTCTCTCCAAAGAACAATGTTTTTACTCCCTCAAGTTTGCTTTGAACACACCAGAATAGGAGATCTCATTTATGGGAAGTTAAAATATAGGCCTTCACCCACCAGATGTTGTGTCAATTAATTCAGATTTCTTGAGCACACTCATGCGTCTCTCTGAGTTGCTGGTTTCTCATTTTCTTTACTTGAATTTTTGAAGAAGTAACCTCAAAGTTCTGGCAAAGTTCTGCACATAAACCAAATATCCATCTGAGAGCCAGTTCTTTGATCTCAAAGTATTTGCAAATTTAGGTGTTTTCTGTATCTCTCCTCCACCCAAGCCCAACATTAATATGGTCATGTAGCTGTCCATCTCACTGGAGTATAAAGCTTTGGTCACACTAAGTCCCAGTGCAGAGATTTTTTTTTTTTTTTTAATCTTTTCTGGCCCCAAGACTCCAGAGGGTGTGAGAATGGAATGCATGCTCCATTTTCATTTAACACTGGGCATGTAGACTTTACCAGCTATGCCTCCCATCCACACAGATCCAAACCACAGAAAGGAAAAACCCTCAATTTAGACAAAGGTGCTATCAAGTTTGCCCTGACCTCAGGATATTAGGCATTAAGTTAAAAACATCCAGTTTTGACTGCCCTTCATTTTCCACAGTGATTGTGAACAAAATTCCCTGCATGTTCTGACAATGGTTATATTCAATCACTGATTTCCTACAGAGGGTTTATTTTACGCTGCAAAAGATTTGAGTGAAATCAAGGCCTTGCCACTGGCCCCACAGTTCAGATAGCATCCCAGCTGATGCTTGCCCACAGAGGTTGAAACTTGTTTTTCCCTCTATGTGAAGGTATCAAAAGAATATCTGCTCAATGAGAAAAGCACTGAATTTGTCAGGAAGTAGTTGTTACCTTTGATTTCCTGCTCCTTCATTACAAACAAAAGCCTGCTATATAGTTACCTCCAACTGGCGTATGGTGTACACGAGAGACCACAGGGTAGGTGAATAATGAATCCTGTGAGAATCCGAGTGACTTGACCCAAGACCCCACTCACTGGTGGGCAGACAACCTAGAGCCTGTAAACACATCATGTTCAAGTGAGTGCAAAACAATTTTTAAAAATTAAAATCACAGAGAAGTCTAACACAATGACTAATAATAGGTGATATCTATTATGGCTAATAAGAACACAGTGATCCAACACATACAATGTCCAAAAGCAAGATATGGTTAAATGTAAGCAATGGAGCCCCAGTGAATAACTATCCCCTGTATCCATCGACTGCCCAAAAGTCTCCTGCTTCAAGACTCATATGTCTCCACACCTGCATCAGCCAGCAGGAAACAGTTTCCTTGAAAAAAATACCTGACGTAAACTTGTAATATAGTACTGTCATGATAACCTCTCCATGGCCTCTGGAATAAATGTATCACTCTATCTGCAGACGCATTTGCTTCAACTCAGTATCAGTACATTGACTCCCTTGTACTTCCAACACTGACAGTGAACTATCGCTTCGTTTGTCCTTCGATCCTTGAACAGGAGAGCAGTTTGCCCAGAGTGTCTCTTCCCAACAAGAGGGCCATACTTCTTGCCAGAGTGTAAAACAACAAGGTCAGTCTGTGCACTGCCACAAAACAAGGTGGCGGTAGCCTTGTGTGTTTGTCCAGTCCTCTGATCATGGCTGGCTCAGCTGGCATCCTGGGTCTTCTCTGAAGGAATTGGTTCTTGGTCAAAAGGAGCCAATGTGTTTCTTTTTTTCTCAATCATTTCCACATGGTTTTTTATTTTCATTTTAACTACCTTATAAGGAGAACTCCCATTCAGCTGGGTCACCTACATAGTAAAGAAACATTTATTCTGAACAAATAAAATAAGCCATAGACTTGTAAAGGGTTTTTCTATTTCTCCAGTATCCGTACAGTGAAACCCACTTCAGTGTAACACCATTCCAACATAACTCA
Source organism: Tamias sibiricus (assembly GCA_025594165.1). NCBI lineage: Eukaryota > Metazoa > Chordata > Mammalia > Rodentia > Sciuridae > Tamias > Tamias sibiricus. Next base: position 111,143,740 of record CM046666.1, read on the forward strand.
AATGCCAGAACCAATTTTGGACATAAAGGAGCCAGGCTCTCTCTGAAACTTCTTGATTTGAACTCTAACTAAAGGGATCTAAGAGAGTTTATTCATAAGCCTACTAAGATATCTCCTGCCCCATGACTTGATGGGAAATTTGTTCCCATGGAAGCCAAGCGTTAAAATGTTTGTAGTTGACCAAACAACAGTCCACTTATCCTGTCCCACTAGTGCCAGAACTTAACTATCACCTCACTACCACCTGTAAGCTTTTTATATTGTTTCACAGAAATACTTTTAAAAAATTTATTCACTTTAAAGAAAGAGTCTAATTTCTAGGGCAATGGGAAAACCCCACATATATAGTCCTTCCTTCCATTTAAAGTCACTTAATGACTTAAAACAATAATATTTTGCATATTATTGGGGAGGTAGTGGCTGTGTGGTTCATCTCTGATCTCCCTGATATCCCCATGGGAAGCTGAGAATTGAGACTCCTCTTCAAGATGATTCTCCACTCAGATGTCTGGTGCCTTGGTGTTCCTTGGCCTCTCTCTTACTTCTCTCCATTTGATCACCCTCCATGCACTCTCCATGTGGTTTGGATTTTTCATGAGTGGTAGTCTTGAGGTAGTAGAACTTCTTACATGGTAGTGTAAAGTTACAAGAAAACTCATTCCAGGAAACCCAAATGGAAGCTGCAAGATTTCTTATGACTGAGCCTCAACTACCCTGAATATTATTTGTATCATATTCTACTGATCAATACAGTCATTAAAGCCAGTTCAGTGTCAAGAGAATGGGAGAAGTAAATTTCACCTCTCAATAAACAAAAAAAAAAAAAAAATGACATCTAAAAAGAGAAGGAATTGATGGTGACCCTATTGGATGCATATCACCTCAGACAAAATGTCATTCATCTTCCATTACCATTACATTTTCCACAAAGGTAGGAAAGCAATGTTGTTGGTGTTTCTGTTTCTTACAAAGTTTTGTTTGAAAAGGTCTTGTTGTATTTTTCACAAAACAGCTGCATGCATGAATGTTATGAGCAACACCATGATTTACTCAGAAACTCTTCCCTGCTAATAACACGTTATAAAGCCAAGCTTGTCTGTTGAACATATTCTTTCCTTGAGATAAATTCTCTTCAAGGATGCTCCTCAATTTTCTCAAACTTCTAGAAGTTTCCTCTTGCCAGGTCATTGGACATACCTAGACATTCCAGATTCCAAATGGTAAGTATAGCCTAGGTTCAGACAGAGAGCACTGCTGAACAAGTTAGTCTTACACAGAACCCAGCACTTGGGAGATGTTTAATAAGTTAATTCCCATTTACCCACCTTTGACTATATAATTAGATCTATGTCAAATATCATATCATAATTCCCAATTACAGATGATAAAACTTAGGTGCAGAGAGTTTAGGGGTCTGCTCAAGTTCATATGATTTATCAGTCTGGGATGGAATTAAAACTTAGGCTCAGGTCTTCTGATGCTGGGTTTAGAGTTCTTTCAACTTCACCAAAGATCATCTGAGCAACTTTACTGCTTGAATTCAAAAGTATAAAATGAAGAACAGATTCATTAGTAAAAGGGCACTGAGAGGGTGAATTGGGGTGCCAGGGCTGGTGAGGATAGGTATCAGAATAAAAGTAGGGTAAAATCACAACACCTATTCACAAGTTTCGCCTAAAGCCAGTCTTATCATAAGCCCAAGAAATACTGTTCTAGAGGATTTACTCTTGCAAATACATACAAAGGATGCTCTTTTGGCTTTTAAGGCTAATACATGATTTTTAGCCTTGTGCTGCCCTCTCCAACTCCCTTTCAATCCCTCACATCCTGCTTACAGTTAATGGAATGCAAAATTCCATCTCACCCTGTTCTTCAGATCTCCCAGCAGGACGTCACTGCTGAGTATCAGTTACTAGGTGTGGGTTTCCTTTTGCACCAGCTTGTCTGCATTCCCAGTGCTGAAATGAAGCCTTCCCTAAGGAGAGAGCCCAACATCATTGCCTCCTGCCTGGTCAGCTTCCACGGAACGCCTGTGGCAGCCTTTGATTCCAGCAACAACAGCCTGTGTATCCATAACAGAGGCAGCAGGACGCTGTGATTTGGCCTTCTTCAACTCTGTCATGTAGACAACACAATTTCCCAAGCCTTGCCCCAGAGACATAAGCCCCTGATCTTGGTGGCCCTGCCACCTGGCATATATATGTGTCTGCAGAAAAGATGAGCCTAAATTTCCCTCTCTTTGACTCACTAGGTCCTTGCAACTGTGCTGAATAAAGCTTACTTCCTTTACTGATATAGCTGGGGGACATATGCAAACAGATCACATCACCTTAGGCCACAACCATATTATATCATTGGAGTTGGGGATACAAAATACATAAAAGCTGGCTAGAATTATGGCATTTTTACACTATTCTGGAACAAGAAACAAACAAATGTTTTTAATTCTGTGATGACTTCATTTTAAATTATATCATTGGTACACCATACTTATTAAAATAAACATTTTGATGATCCAGTCATAGCAATTAACATTTCCATCACTGTGAACATTTATCATTTATTTGGGGAATCTTCAAACTTCTCTCTTCTAGTTCTTTGGTTTTTTTTTTTTTTTTTTTTGGTGCATATACTTTTATTATTTTTTATTTAATGTTGCTGTATATATAATAGTAGCATGCTTTACAATTCGTAATATACATATTGAGCACCTTTTTACATATCACTGTTAGTATAAAAGTATATTCATATCATTCATGTCTTCAAACATGCATTTAGGGTAATGATATCCATCTCGTTCTACCATCTTATTTTTTTCTTTTTCTCCATGTTTACTATATTAATGTGAAATACATATATACACATATATATGTATGTGTGTATATATATATATATATATATATATATATATATACAGAAATACATGTACACACATGCATACATATTTGCATTTTGAAATTTGGAGGGAAGACTAGTGTAAGAATTCCACTTTTGAGTTAACTGAAACTTTCCTTCCTAGAGCAGTATGAACAGTAGTATCTGGTATTATAATAAAAGTAGCTACAACTCTCTTATAATAAAACTGCATATTAAATATATTTATTAGTAGTAGCATCAAAGCAAGAAGCAGGTATAAGGAAAACAAATATACCATATTTACCTATTTAAAATAGACAGTGCTGCCAGGCACTGTGGGGCATATTTGTAATCCCAGCAACTCAGAGGCTGAGGTAGCAGGATCGCAAGTTCAAGGCCAACCTCAGAAAATTAGGAAGAGACTATCTTAAAATAAAAAATACAAGAGCTAAAGATGAAGCTCAGTGGCAGAGTGACTCTGGGTTCAAACCCCAGCACCAAAAAAATCAAATAGACTACAAAACATCAGCTGCGGGCTGGGGTTGTGGCTCAGTGGTAGAGCGCTTGCCTAGCACGTGCGCGGCCCGGGTTTGATCCTCAGCACCACGTAAACATAAATGCATTGCATTGTGTACAACTAAAGCAAATAAATGAATAATTTTTTTAAAAAAAGCATCAGCTGCATAGAATCCATTTTATCATCTTTTAAAACTGTACAATTTATGTACTGCTAATACAAAATAGTAACGAAAAGTAAGGAAATAAAACACAGAATAAAAATGATCTGTAATTACTCTGTCTTGGCATAATCACTGTAAATGCCTTGGGATATCTATTTTTCCATGCCTTGCCTATGTATGTGTTCAGTGTTCTCTTTTAATATGATGGAGATCGTTGCAATTCATAATTTTCTCTCTGTACTCAATAAAGTATAAACATCTTTATATGCTGATAAATGTCTATCTGTAGTTCAAAACATCATGTCTTTTAATTACAAAGGTTAAACTATATTAATTATTCCTGTAACCAGTTAAGCTTGGCTTTGCAATAACCAATGGCTTGATGCTGTATGTGTCCTGATGTGATGTCATGAGAGGTCCCACGTCACCTGTACAGTGTTCTTGCCTGAAGTGTTTAATATGATCTAATCATAAAGGAACAGGTTATTCTGAAATGTAGGGCGCTCTGCAGGGTAACTTCCCAGGACTTTTCAAAGGATTTAAAGTCATCAAAGAACATAGGGGACCGTGTTCAAAGATTGAGAACTAAAAGTACACAACAGTTAATGCAACGAACTAGACTTTGTGAGAATTTGGACCAGAAAAAAAAAAAAAATGAGCCACAAAAAATACTGTAGGGCAATTTGAGTGTGTTTGCAAATGATGTTATTGAACCAATTACTACTTTGTAAGGCATGGTAATGGTGTTGTGAAAGAGAAAGCTCTTATTCTTGGGAGAGGAAATAAGAGGTGAAATGTCATGACGTGAGTAGTTCACGTTCAGCAAAAAGAAAGAATGTACAGAGACACACCCACAAACAAACACAGAGGTCGGGGGCAAGTCATTAACAGATATTCAGCGCCATTCCTCTCAACTTTTCCACGCATCCAAATGTTTAAAGTTATATATAATAAATATTTGCATACATGGGTATATATAAGGTACCTATTCCTATCCTACATTAATAATTAAGTGTGATTCTATGATATGGATCTTCTATAATCTATTTATTTAATAAATTCCTGAATTTATTCTTTTTTAATATTTTTTACTTGTCAAAATACTTTATTTATTTATATGCAGTGCTGAGAATCAAACTCAGTGACTCACACATGCTAGGCAAGTGCTCTACCACTGAGCCACAACCCCACTTCTCAAAGGTAATTCTTATATTAATCATTTGCATATGTTCTTATTTATTTAGGATAAATTCCTAAAAGCAATTGCTCAGTTTGATTGAGCAATTTGATAATTCTAAAATAAAAATGTTTAAATTGATAATTTTTAAGGTTTTTGTCATTACTACCTGCAACAAAATTGTTTGATTCTATCTTGAATATTTTCTGTTATACTCAAGTCCCAAAACCCAATAATTCATTTCAAAATTATTACAATTGTCAAATTATAAAGCTTCTAATGCTGGCCTTTTATTTCAATAGGTTATTTCTTAAAATCAGTGCCTTCAGTTTCTGACAACACCTGGTAAATATTTTTTTGCATTCCTATACCCTACCTAAAACAACTTTAGTTGTAATCTCAAGTCACTGTACAGAAAGATGTCAGTAGTTTTTGTCCTGTCCCTCTGCTCTACTAATGTTTATCTTTATTATTGACAGCAACACACCTTTGGTCATTGTCCCCAATAAATGTGGACCCTACCAGAAACTATGCCTACCTAGCAGTACACTGCAGCCCTGTGGCTCTTTGTGAGACACCACTTTGGAGGATAGAGTCTGAGCTCTGCCATGGAGATACCATAGCTTCACCAGTGTCCCCAAGGATTCCCTTCCCAACAGTCACCATATGATACCCACATCAAATAACACTTATTAAGCAGCTCAAACCAAACCTTACCCAAAGTCTCAAAGCTCTTCCTAATAGGTTTGGTCTATTTCACAAGCCATGCTTAGTTATTTAACACATTTGGATAAAGCTCTTTCAAAATCAATCTCTCTCTCTCTCTCTCTCTCTCTCTCTCTCTCTCTCTCTCTCCTTCTCCACACACTTAAGCATGTGGAGAATATTTTCCAGGACCTCACTCTGGCCTAGTGACCAAAAAGGAAAGGAAAGTTAAGAAAAATAGACATAGTTCTTTTATATGGTTTATTTTTTGCCACCAGAAGTGAAACAGTTGACCCAAGAATCCAAGCAGATTCTGTTTTAGCTGGATCCACTTCAAATAATAATAATCAAGAAAGCTTCCAATAACTAGAATAAAAGTCACCATTTATGGAAGCGTTGAGATAAACTCATGCCCCTTTCAAGCTTCTCACAAGTTGCAGGATCAATATTTTCTGTTACTGGTCCTAATGTGGTACCCAAGCCCAGATCACGTTGACTAATAAGAGAGTACATCCAAAGAAAACAGATAATGAGTTCCATGGAAACCCTTCATCCTATTCCAGAAGTCATTATTTTTCCTAAGAGCACTGGGAGATCAGAGTTCCAATCCCTCTTTGCAGTGATTTTAGCTGTTCCTCTTGCACTGAAAACACACTGACTCTGATTCCTCCATCCACGCATGAGGTACAACATTCTACTTCCCAGACACAGGGCCAAGGTGGAATGTGCCTTGTGATACAGCAGCATATGAAGGAGCAACAAGGAAATGCAGATTCAGGTAAGGTGTACAGAAGGCCTGGGTGACCTGCATTTATTGTAACCACAAGCAAATCTCAGAACCTGCCAGAGCCACACACTGCATGCACATTCATGTTCTGGGTCCATTGACTCAAACTCACAAAGCTTCTGTGTAAATTAGGTGGAGAACAGTCTAAACCTCAGAAGTTATACTACATTCATTATTTTGGCATAGATTAAATCAAAGGAAAGTGTTCAGTACATAGAGATGGTTTTCTGATCATACTTAAGAAAAGTCTAGACAACATAAGACCCAAGAAGGATATTCTAAGATTACCATTAAGCTATAAGTAGAAAGGGGAATATTGAATACTGAAATTTTGCTTAAAATTTTTATCAATAAAATAATATTAATAAAGTATGTACTATTATCCATAGTCGCCTAAAATCAAAAGATATGCATGTCTTAGTTTTTAGGACCCTCGGAAGCATACTTACTTGATCTACTAGGTCAGTCAGTATTCAATGGGAGACCGTGTTCTGCACCTTTCTGCCTGAGGTGATTCAGGACCAGGATCTGGAGCACACACAGCAGGGAAGGCCCCCAGCTATTCCATTTAGAAGATGCCTGACATTAGGTGGTTACCTTACTACCCTGAGCCTGTTTGTCTCTCTGCCCAAGAGGGATAAAAAATCTTTTGTCTGTATCTAGTGACTGATTTTGAAGAACAGACAGCCTCGCTATAATTTGGAACAACTCTCAAGGACTACCTTAACTCCAAAACTCCCAGTATGAGTACCCAAGACTTTTTCTACAAAAACATTATAATTCAGCTTTTTCTCTGTGGAAATCTACTTTCTTTAGCCCTCAATGTTGTTGTTTCCAAAAGCATGTCCCAACACTCTTATTGTACCTAAGTTTCAGAGTCTATTTCCTAGAAACTCAAGAGTATGACAACCCTCTTTCTCGAGTGTAAAAATGGAGGGAGGGATGGTCTATTTCATGGAAGTTTGTGATGCTAAGCATGCCTTCCAGAGGCCATCAAAACCAGGATAAATACCAAAAAGCTTTGGTGACCTAGCTTCTAGTTCCTTTAGTACCTTCTGCTCTGGAATCTTCATGAGAACAATTTAACTTAAGAAGATGTGACAGTCCTTACTCCCAGAAGCAATTTCAAGGGCTTACTTTTTTCTTTACATACGCCTTCTTTTCCCATGTCATTAATTCTTGCTTCTTCTTCCAAACATGCAAACCATCCTTAAATGGGATTTTGGTGTTTCTTCACCTCCAAGTATAGATTACATGCCTGGCTCCAGCAACACATGTTCTGACTCTATTTCTCATTCAGCCTCAGTATACCATAGTCAAACCTATTTCAAAACTGCCTCTATCCCTGACTAAAGTTTGTTTTTTTTTTTATTCTAAGTTGTTATAAATTATAGCAGAATGCATTACATTTCATATTATACTTCCAGAGCACATTTTACATATCTCTGGTTGTATAAAAAGTATATTCACACCATTCGTGTCTTCATACATGCATTTAGGGTAATGATATCCATCTCATTTTACCATGTTTTTTTTTTTTCTTCACCCTTTTGCCCGATCCCTTCCCCTCCCTCCCCATTGGCCATTCTAATGTTCCTCTTTTGGATGGAGAATTACCTAACCTAGAGAATGAGACCATTTCAAGGTTGACTTTATTTGGCTCAAACACTGTGCATGAGTTCATTTTTTTCAAAAACAATGTCAAAAAACTGAGTGAAATATAAAACTTTCTATCTAGAAATGGGATCTTTAGGGCTGTGTTTAGCCCAGGACATTATCTCCTCCCAATTTTCTACTAGTTCATGTCCGATGTGTCTGGAATCTGATCGTGTCAGTTGTCCAGGAAATCCATGGGTGTGTTTCAAAGCTGTTAATAATGTCCTCCTTCCTTCACCATTGTGTCTACATTCCTAGGACTCCAGGTGCCTCCATCAATTAGAGAATAGTGGATAATGACTATCTAGACACCCTGTGCCACAGCTGCCCTGGCCATCCAGATAAAAGTGAAGAAGGCCAAGAGTAAAAATAAGAGAGTGCTCCCTGACAGCTCACCTTGGCAGAAAAGACCATAAGATGCTCACATTCACAAGCTGAGCTCTCTGGTTGTGGGTTTCAGAAACAGCACAGAAAAAATGTTAGGAGATTTATCTTGTTTTTGAAAGGGCTTAGGATGTATAGACATTAAAAAATCCCAATATGGGATGACCCTCATTTCTGAAGGGCTTTAAGAGCACTGGCTTGTTTGTTCTGTGTTCTTGTCACATGGAAAGGAGATAGTCCTGCTGAATTCACGTCATAGCTGAGTCGGATCCATCCAAGGAGCAGTACTTTGAATAATTTGGTGAGGCTTATAAATGTCTAGTTGTTCATCTTTTCTCAGACTTTAAGCAAAAAAAGTCCCATATTTCTAGTTTGACTGCATTTGTCTTGTCCTCCTGTTCTAAATTTCTCTCTCTCTCTCTCTCTCAATCTCTCTCTCTCCAAATTTCTTAGAAGATCAAGCTTTTTTATTATTATTATTATTATTATTATTTCTAGTCAGTAACAAAAGAAACCTAATTGTACTTAGTGACTAAGGTATTAATTTTCATGTTGTGTACATATTACAACACTTCTTCAATTAAGATAAATAGTGTCTCCTTATATGTTATTATCCCCATTTTCCAGTGACATATTAATCATGAAGGGGAAAAGTTGCTTGAGAATCGTTTTGAATAGGACCATTCTTACTGTCTGTATAATCATCTCCAAATCAAGAGTCAAAGCCGGCATATGATGAGTTGAGCTAAAGGAAGTTTAAATAGATGAATTTTATCAGTGATAAGCTTACACTATAATGTTCTCTTAAATTTAGAATGAACCTAACTGAAAATGAACATTCCTGCAAGTTTCAATTACATTTGACTTCTTGTTTGGCCAGAAATAAGTATAAAACTTTCGTTCAATTCCTCTCCAAATATTCTCTACATAATTCATAAAATGTTGAAAATTAAAGAAATATTATATGGTCCTGACTCTACTAAATGTGAAATGATTGTGTTTACAAGTTTTATATTTTGAATTCCTGGTTAATATTTTCTAATGTTCCTACGATATTTTTAAATAATAAACATTGCATTATTGATTGGATTTTGTTCCTATAGTTATGTTAAATTAGAAAAAACACTAGAAGAAAACAGTTTAAAATGATGTTTATCTTCCCAATTATACATATAATTGCATTTATAATTTTAGGAAAATATTTTTAAACCATAAGAAAATATTCTAAGAAACCAACTTGAGTGAATCTTGGGGCACTTCAGGAACTTTTCCCAAATTATTGAAATGGGAACAATTAATTTACAGTTAACGTTTGTTTCTTCATGTTTGTGTTTTAATGTATTTCTCTGGAAGCAGAGCTATTAAAAAAAATCGCTGAAGAAAGTTTAAATAGATCATGGAGGTGATTTTAAAACCACTACCTATAGCTAGGATTTAGTCTTTGGTTAATTCTGCATCTAGGATACAAGCTACTATGAAGAGCCTAAGAGAAGCAATGAGATACATCAGGGAAAGCAATATAACAGGAGTCAGGGACTCAAGGACATGATGGAGGACCTTGGCATGAACACATAGTGATAGACAGCTAAGCCATTTACCAGATCTGAGTCTCAGTTGCTTAACTTGTAAAATTTTGCTCTCAAATTCCACAATTCTTTATTCCTTTGACAAACCTTACCAAAAGCCTATTAAATGCAAATTCGTTTTGAATGGTGACAAGGCCAAATATTACATATGCATATGTCACTTAGCTTCTCACATTAGCTACTTTAATCCTAAAAAATAATTCTATCCATATACAAAGATCCTTTTTGAATGAGTAAACTGAGTCACAGAACAACTAAAGAACTTTTTCAGCACCAGTTCAAGAATTCAGGTCTCCAGCCTCCAACATAATGAGCCATATTACTGTCCTTTTGAATTTTTTACTGTTATAATATCTTGCATCAGCGGTTCATGTGTTTTAGGAGATCTGTGACAGTTATTTTCACAGTACTTGAGAGCAGAGCTGACTTTCAGCCTTTCTTCCAAACATCTAGTGACCTTGGGCTGATAATCAACCCATGGAATAAAGATCTACAACCCTGGGGATACTCTTGGCAATAGGCTATTACTGCCTGGGAATACTGTGAAGGAAAATGTCTGCAGAGTTCTTGAACTCACAGGAAAGGAGGAATAAAGGCAATAAACTTTATAAATAGACTCCTACCAAAGTGTTTTCAAAAGAAAATAGGAAGTTTCCAATCCTTGCTTTCTCACAGCCATTTTCGACTAACATCTCTTGGTTGTCAAGGATACAATAAAGTCGTTAAGACTATTATCATGCTCATCTCCCTATGATATTCCCAAATGACCTTGGGAGCTAGTGTCCAATTCCTGGAGGTGCTGTGGTTTGTGAATAATAGATTTGCAAATGCTTATAGAGATACTAAAATATTCTGGACAGTTTTCCATACTTCGAAAATTACAAAAAGTCATATTTTTTCTGTGGCAAAAGATTTCAACGCAGAAATTCTCTAGAAGCTAAATTTAAGTTTAGGATTTATCCCCCAGAACTTGACTAGTCCTTTCAGCCTATTTCAACCAGATTCTTTTTATGCCCCTTTCTTCGACCCTAAGTGGGGAAACTGATCAAACGCATTCTGCACATTCCTTCAAGCCCACAGATTCAGCCTCCCAGCTGCAGTACTAACCTCACAAATACACAGACCATCTCCAGTTTCCAAAAGTAGAGCAGCTTTCTCCACTAGAAGAATACCCCAAACACACCCACTGTCCTCAACTTGCCTGACTCTCGCAGCTGCACGCTTATAATCACTGAAGCCATTTTTCTGTCCAACTGGACAGACTTGGATAAAAAGGATTCCTCTTTAATGATAAAAAAGAACTTCCCCTTGGTACTGTTCTACCTCCCACTCCGCAATACAATTTTATTTATATTCAATGCTACTTTGCAGCAGTTGCTTGATTTTTCTGTCAAAATTCTGATAGTGATGAGGTGCCAGGGCATAGTTATGTTTTCAAGAAAGTTGGAAAAAAATTACTTTAGGCAGTCTGTATGTGAAGGGTTTGGCAGATGAAAATTGAGAAATGCTGCCAATGAGGCAAATGTTTAATCTTGGAGAAAGTCCTTCACACGAATGCTGTTGATTTGGAGGAAAGAAAACCACAAAAACAACAGAGTAATAACACTACAGTCTGGGTTTACACACACCAAAGGGAAGGAAATTCAGAGCTGACTTTGATATCCCTTCTTATAATTCATCACAACAGGATGAAATATGCAGATGTTGTTTCCTTTATTAGACTGGGAAAAGAGTACAAATTTCCAAATCATATTTACACAAATAAGTAAAATGTTTGGTTATTCTTTGTACTTTGGTAGCTGTCTTCCATTTCCAGTTCTTGAAATACTTTGCAACAGTTCCTCTCCCCATTTCATAGATGGGGAAAATGAGATCCAGTCTTACAAAGTAACTCTTGCAAAAACACAGAAAATCTGAGCCACAAATTGAATTTCAACCACTTTCCACAACCTGTTATAAAAGTCATTTTCTTGATAGAATGATTTTCTCAGAAATGAATTTGCTTTTATTTAAAAGCAATCAGTTCAATATACCTACTTTAAGATGACTATTTTTTTTTTTTTTTTTTTTTTTTTTTTTTTTTTTGTGGTACCTGGGATTGAACTCAGGGGCACTCGACCACTGGGTCACATCCCCAGCCCTTTTTAGTATTTTATTTAGAGACAGGGTCCCACTGAGTTGCTAAGTGCCTCGCCATTGCTGAGGCTGGCTTTGAACTCGCGATCCTCCTGCTTCAGCCTCCCAAAGTGCTGGGATTACAGGCGTGCGCCACCGCACCCGGCAAGATGACTATTTTAATGTGACTCTGAACCTCATATTTTTAACATATATTTTAATTTTATTATCTGAGAATAACTTTTTTACCTCTTCTTTATGAGATCTCAAAATCATAAAAGATTTTGTTAAATCCCCAAATGTAGGGAACATGCTTAAATTGTTGAGATAAAATTCACATCTATTTAAACAAGGTTTTGTATGTATATACTAGGACTTTCATTTGGTTTCCTTAAGTAATATATTATCTTCTACCTTGGCAAGTCATGAGGAAGCTGCCCTCATTCTTCCCAAAGCCCTCTCTAATCCTTTTTTCTATTCAATGTGTCATCACCAAAGTCTAAGCTTTTTGAACCAATCTACAGAAAATGGTACCCAGAGAAATTATTCTGAAGTCAGAGTTTCCAGGATTCAGCTCAAGCTTGGAGAAAGAGAATTTGGGTAGCAAAAGCCTAGCCAAGATAACCATTCCAACCATGGTCAAAAGGGGTAAAGCAAGGCCACCAGAGAGGAGAATATGACGTGATGTAAGAAGACAAGAAACCTGAAAGGTCAGGAGACTGGTCCTTTATATGGAACTGGGCAAGCCAGTGAAGAAAGGGTATGGAGGGTAAAAATAACAGCAGGATGCTGAAGCTGCCACTTTGAGTGGAGCCAGTTGGCCAAATGTGAATGGGCTGAGACACACAAAAGAGCACTCACCGTTGAGCCCAACAGGTCCAAGCAAATAACACTGAAGGAAAGAAAGAGGCTTATAAATTTTCACATGAATTTTTTTAAATTACCATTGGTTCTTAATTTTGAATAAAGATAAAATAAATTCATCTAAAAAGTAAGAAGAAACCCAGAAGAATTTACCACAAGCAGACATGCGCCAAAGGAATTGTGAGGGGAGTCCTTCAAGCAGAAAGAAAATGGTCCAGATAAACATCCAGGAAGGAATTGAAATCATTAAAAGTGACAAAGATATGGGTTGACCCAAATGATTATTGATTGTATAAAAGTATTAAAATGATTCATTAAGGCCCAAACTTCAAAAACTGTGGGGTGTAGGGAATAGGATAAAGTTGGTGGGCCGGGGTTATAGCTCAGTAGTACTTGCCTAGCATGGGTAAGGCACTGGGTTCAATCCTTGGCACCACATAAAAATAAATAAATGAAATCAAGGCTTTGTGTCTAAACAAATTGAAGGTACACCCAGGGAGGATAGAGAAGAAAGAACTCAGGAAGATGGCTGTGTTAAAACCATAAAGCAATTAGCTTATATTGAAACTATGACTCAAGAAACAAGATTCCCTGAGGACTTTATCTAAAGATATCTTGAAAGTCATGGCTGTCAGTTTATCTCCTTTCTATCATGAGTTGAAAATGCTCAGGTGAGCCAGCACAGACTATATCTGTACCTGACTTTCCTATGCTACCTGCTGAGGAAGTTCTTGCTCTCTACTATGTCCTGCAGCCTGGAGCAGCAGAAGACATGCCCTTCACTCCACAGAAGTGTTCTGCTTTGACCTACTCCAGAGATGTGGATGGAAGTTCAGAAGGTTAGTGGCAGTGATGAACTTAAAAACAGAAAATAAGGAGCAATTTGCTTCTGTACCATTTCCTGATGGACATTGGTACCTAGTGCACAACTTCAGCTGCTCAGTTAGTACTTGCTAGAGTTTTCCAAAACTAAGCAATTTATTAGGAACGCATACATCACTCTTAAGTTTGTTTATTTATTTTTATTTATTGGTGATACTGGGGATTGAACTTAGGATGTTTTACCACTAAGATATACCCCTTACCCTTTGTATTTTTAATTTTGAGACAATGTCTCAGTAAGTTGCTGGGGCTGACCTCAAACTTGCGATCCTCCTGCCTTAGTCTCCTGCGCTTTTGGGGATATATGTGGGTACCACTGAGACTGGTTTACTCTTAAATTTATACAGCACAAGAGAATGATCAAAACAAAGTGGGATAATGGTTATATCTGGGAATTAGGAAAAGAACGTAATTGGGGAGATTACCATAAAAGGCTTTTAAGGTATAAGAATATATTTTTTCTTAATCTTCGTATTAATACTTAAGAGTTCTTTTCAGTTTAAATCTTTGCATTGTTCCCAAAATACACCAATTTCTATACATAATCAAAAAGGAAATGAAAAGTCACTTAGCTGCTCCATTTCCATCTCACCAACCCAAACTTAAGGTGTTCCCCTTCCCCTTTCTGGAGTCTTGCTACTACCATGAGTCTTGCTACTACCATGAGTCTTGCTACTACCAAACAAGCAACATAACTTGCTAGAAATATTAGTCTCAGTTTCTATCCCATCCACCTATGTTGCGTTTGCCATAAGAAAACCAAAGTGATCCTTTCAAAGTCTAAATTGATTTTGTCACTGCTCTGCTCAAAACCTCTAAAGATTTCTATCCAACTCAGAAAAAAATGAGAGTTTTTACCAAGAGCTACGTGACTCCTAGTGAACCAGTCCTGTTAGCCCTCTGCTCTTGCCTGGGGGCTTCTCCCTTCCTTCTCTGCTTATGCGGGTCTCCTCATTTCTTCTTGAACCCACAGAGACTCACAGTTTCATCCCAAGCTGTCCATATAGCTCACTGTTTACTTTATTCACAGTTCAGATCAATGACTTCTTACCAGAAAGTCCTTCCCTGACTTATTTAAATATTATTCCCCTGGACTACTTTTTTTTTTTTTTTTCTTCTTAGAACTTCACACATATGGGGCTGGGGTTTTGGCTCAATGGTAGCACACTTGCCTAGTATGTGCAATGCCCTGGGTTCAATCCTCAGCACCACATAAATAAAATAAAGGTATTGTGTCCAACTACAACTAAAAAATAAATATTTTTAAAAAAAGAACTTCACACATATATTTGCAAGTTTTTTTGTTTGTTTGTTTGTTTTGTTTTGTTTTTCACTAGGATGTGAGTTCTTGAGGCCAGAGACTATCAGTTTTCATTGTTGAATGTCAACTGGCCATTTGTTGAAAGGTAATCCTTTTTTGTTTTTGATTTTTTGTAGGTCCTAATCTCAACCAAATCTTCCAAGAAGTCCTAAATTTACTGGATTTTTCCCCCCCACACTCAGGTTCTTACAAATGATTGATGGAAGCAGAATGATAACAGGTTAATCCACTTGGGCAAAATCTATGGGTTCACAAAAGCAAAGAAATGCAAAGACATTGGCAAATTTTGAAAAAGGTAAATCTGGGCTGTGTTACCGAAAATAATAATAAGCAGAGTATAATGAAAAAAATACAATTAGAGAAAAAATTACAACTATGAGCCATGCATGAAGTGTATGACTGATTTAAATCCATACTTCTTGAGAAAGGGACTGTTATGGACTGAATGTTCGTGTCCCCTTTCCCCAGATCCATATGTTGTTGAAGCTCTAACCCCCACGTGATGGTGTTTGGAGATGGGGGCCTTTGGAGAGTAATTACATTGAGATAAGGTTGTGAGAGTGGAGCTCTGGTGATGAAATTAGTATTCCTATAAGAAGAGGAAGAGACCAGAGCTCTTTCTCCTCCAAATGAGGACACAGTGACAGTCTTCACGTCAGGAAGTGGGTTCCCACCAGGAACTAAATCTGCCAGCATTTGATCTCGGACTTGCTAGCTTCCTGAAGTGTGAGAAATAAATGTCTGTTGTTTAAGACGCTCATCTATGGTATTTTATTAAAGCAGATGAGCTACAACAAAGGCTACTTAACCCCTAGGCTAGAAAAAAAAAAAACACACCCTCAAGTACCTCCAGCCAATAAATATATTTAAGTGAATATGAAAATAAATAGCAATATGGTGTTTGAGATGAAAATCACTATGAATTTAATGAATTTAATTGAAGTCATGGACTTTAAAAAAATAATAAAATGAATTTTAAGAAAGGGGAGGGATCAGTGACCATGTTAGTCAAAATTAAAATTAATGCTACTTCAAAACGTATTGCTTCACCTGTCTTTTTTTTTTTCTTTTTTACCCAGTAGAAAAGTCCATCCCTAAGTTTGAATTAGTTAACTTTTGCTAGCCCACATTCTAAAGATCTTATTTCTTAAGTTTTGTTGAAAATAAGCAAGCAACCACAAAAAGAAATCATTAACTCAAATCAAAAGGTTATAGTAGTTGAAGAAAAAGGTAAAATACATAATACATAATATGGCTAGATTGCAAAGCTAGCTAATATAATTTAGTTTGACTTTCATCTTTCATTTAATGTTTTAAAAATTAAGATTTATCCATAGGAACATACAATGCTTTAATATCTCTTAGTAACTTTTATCCCGTGTAATTTTGGCTTAAGAATTTTTAATATTTACTGATGGAATTTTCAATTTCAGAAAAGCCAGGCAAATATATTTTATCTGTCTGTGTAACTGAAAAGATGATTTTGTAAAGTCAATAGTAAGGTAATACATGTATATTGTTCAAAAAACAATTCCTGGTTGCCACTGGATCCTAGTACACATGTATGTCTGATGTGAGTCAGGAGATTTTAATTTTAATCCTGTCTCACAATAAATAGTAACTTCAGGGGCTGGGGCTATGACTCAGTGGTAGAGCGCTCATCTTGTAGGTGGGAGGCCCTGGGTTCGATCCTCAGCACCACATAAGTAAAATAAAGGTATTGTATCCACCTACAACTAAAAAAAAATTTTTTTTTTTTTAATAGTAACTTCCGCACCTTGTAAAGTCATTTCATGTTTGTGTATCTCAGTTTTTTCCTCTTCTGTAAAAGGGCAACATAAGTACAAAGGTGGAATAAGTATTTAGTGTATAAGTACTAATGATATGTGCATTTTTAAAAATATACAATTCCTTTGGGTATATACCCAGAAGTGGGACGCTAGGTCATATGTTTATTCTATTTTTAGTTTTCTGAGGAATTTCCATGTGTTTTCTATACTGACTATATTAGTTTATGTTTACACCGATAGTATACATAGGTTCCCTTTCCTTCATACCTTTGTCAACACTTATCTTTTATCATGCCTGTTCTAGCAGGTGTGATGTAATATCTCATTGTAGTTTTAATTTGTATTTCCCTAATGGTGAGGATACTGAGCATTTTTTCTTATATCTTTTGGCCATTCATATGTCTTATTTCAAAAAATATCTATTAAGGTTATCTGTACATTTTTAAATCAGGTTATTTATTTTCTTTTTATTAAATAGTTTGAGTTCCTTATTTATTTTGGAAATTAGCACTATGGATGACTGGATAAAGGAAACATGATACACACACACACACACACACACACACACACACTAGAATACTAAATGGCCTTTTTAAAAGATGGAAATTTTGTCATCTGCAAAAACATGTATGAACCTTGAGGTCATTATGCTAAGTGAAATAAACCAAGCATAGAAAAGCAAATATTACATAATCTCACTTATACATGAAAACTACAATAATTTAACTCATAGAAGCAGAGAGTAGAGCAGTGGTCATCAGAGGCTGGGGAATAGGGGCTTAGAATGGAAAAAAAGAAAGGTTGGTCAAAGGGTACAAAGTTTCAGTTAGACAGGTAGAATAAGTTTTAGGGATCTATTTCATGGCATAGTGACCATAGTTAATAATTATATATTGCAAATTTCAAAAATATTAAAAGAGTAGATTTTCAACATTCTCATTACACACACAAAAAGTTAGTGAGGTGATAGGTATGTTAATTAACTTGATTTAATCTTTCTATGTATATACACAACAAACATCACATTCTAACCCATAAATATATATAATTATTATTCATCAGTTAAAATAAAAAAGAAACCCCTAACAAGTTAGGAATAGAAAAATGTTTCCTCAGCCTGACTAAAGGGCATCTATGAAAAATTCAGTTAACATCATACTAATGTTGAAAGACAACTGAAAACATGTTTGTACATTAATATTCATAATAGCATTATTTGTAGTAGCCAAGAATGCAAATGGCACAAATGTTCATCAACTGATGAAAAATTTAACAAAATGCAGTATAGCTATACAATGAAATATTACTCAGTTATTTAGAAAAAAAAAAGAATGAATTACTGACATATGATGCAACACAGGTGAAGCTTGAAAACATTACACTAACTGAAAGAAGCCAGACATAAAAGGCCACATATTGTATAATTCATCCTATACAAAATCCCGAATAGGCAAATCCATAGAAAGAGAAAGCAGATCAGCAATTGCCTTGGGCTGGTGGAGGGGAAACTGGGAGTGGCTGAGAGTGGGTCCAGAATTTCCTTTTGGGATAATTAAAATGTTCTGGAATTAATGGTGATAGTTGGAAAATCCTATAAATACACTCAAATTCACTGAGTTGTACACTTTAAAAGGGTGAGTTTCATAATGTGTGAATTTGACCTCAATTTTTAAAACCCTGAATCTGGGGAGCAGCAAGCTGTGCAAAATGAACTATATCTTGGGGTGTTCTCTACTGCCTTTCAGGCACAAAGTGAGGGGAAAGTAAAGAGGTCAGTGGGGGTACATTGCTAGGAAAATAAGCAAAATAAATTTTTTTTTTTCAGGCAGAAAAATTCGTATTCACTCATGACAAGGTTGGTGACTATTTCCAGAACTTATACAGAATAGGGAAAATGAAGTGCCTAGAGCTTAGATGTCCCATTCATGGTTTTAAGACCAAGAAATGCAAGGTGTTTCGATTCTCAGTTCACACTTTTTTTTAAAGCAAACAAAAGTCATGAGGTAGTTATGCTTAAAATCTGCATCCCTCCCCAACCAGGCCCTCTAGCCAAAGATGCACTGTGACATGTACCCATGTCCTAGTTAGCATGGTCTTTGGGTTGAGAAAAATGAACATGGTACCAAAACAGAGAAAAAAAAAAAAAAAAAAAGACTTTGTATTTTAAACCTCTACTTTGATTTCTTTTTATTCAAGGTTGTTGAATATATAACAATAGCCTGCATTACAATTCATATTACATATATAGAGCACCTTTTTAAATAATACTGTTTGAATACAAAATATATTCATACTATTCATGTCTTCAATCATGCATTTAGGATACTGATATCCATCTCATTCTACCATCTTCTTTTTTTTTCCCCTTCATATCTTCTTGCTCCCTCCCTTCCCCTCCCTCCCACATTGACCTTTCTAGTGTTCCTCTAATCCTCTTATGTTCCCCTTGATTTTTTTTAAGTGAAATTTCTGATAGTCATTAGTAGAGAACGTATACACCATTTCAGGATAGTAGTTACCTCTATAGAGAAAGGGAAGGAAGAAAAAGTTAGAGGGAGAGGGGAAAAAGCAGGCAGTGTGAGGGGGAACCTCCATCTTTCACATTATAATTTTATAAGGACAGAGAAAGGGCTAAAGCAAAATATATTTGTTTAGTTTTAGTGACAGATATGTGGGAATCTGTTATTTTCTGAGCTTTTCAGTGCATTTGAAATATTTCAAAATTTAGAATTACTTTAAATTATTTGATATTAAAGTATATTTGTCACAATAATAATATTTTTCCAACATGAACACATTGTTTTTTTCTTTTAATTTTTTCCCGTTGTGATTAATAATAGCTAGATAATACAATAAGCTGGGAGAAAGACCTTAAAAATACATTTGGTCTGTCATGAAGCATTTATTCAGAAGGTACCATAGGTATTACATGCCATGTGTTAGAAAAGGTGCTCAAGTTACAAAGATAAGTAAGACAGTCTCTGCCCTCAAAACGTTCTTGTCCTTGTGGATGATTCACACAGGTAAATGGAGAATCTTAACACAACTTAGTAAGCGCTACGAGAGATACATGCACAGGAGTCACGGACTTGGAGAAAGTAGTGAAAAAAAAAATAGTCACATGTACTCTCTGATTTTCCCTGATGAATTTAATACTGGATATATTACATCAAGCCCAGGTGGGAAGGGAAGGAAAAGATAAAAAAGTGTTTTTTATCTAGCATAGTGACACAGTTCACTTTGTAGGCCATATAACTATAATTTTTCATGCTGTAATTTTTAAAGATTTGATTTTATATAGTTTTATGGTTTTGTTTCATTTTGTAGTACTGGGGATTGAACCCAGGACCAAATACTCTTATATAGCTATTTTAATCTAATGCATTTAGCCAATTATGAAATTTATGTATACTTGTCACCAAGGAGACTTTTTGGCTTAGTATTTATTACATAGTGATAAGAATTGCTTCATTAAATGTCTCTAAGAGATAGGTGATATGATCCCCATTTTACAGATGATAAGACTGAGCCTTCTGAGTAGCTTAAAATTTTGTCTAAGCATGCAGAGTCATTTAAACAGAGCCCTTAGCCATCTGCCCATGTTTGGTCAACGTCCGTTATTTAAAGGGAAAAATAAAAGATCCCTAGAACTCTCTGTTAGAACATATTTTCATCATTATGTCTGAATTTCCATCCCATTCTTAAGATTAAGAAAGCCCTTGAAATTACTTGACTTATTACATTTTAGTAACACAGTGCTTGTGTGTTTAATCTTTAACTCTGCAAAGTGTGCAAAGGAAAATCAATCTAATAGCATTCATTTTCCATGATCGAACAACTGGATTTGGTTCTGGTCAATTAAAATGGTCTGCCCAGGACTCTCAACAAGATGGTGATTAATGTCGAAAAAGAGCCCTTATTGAGACCTACTGGCTGCTTTATAAAGAAAATTCACAAGGATCCCATTCCTTAGTGGTATTTGGACAAGGGGGATACAGTGCCATTGGCAATGACTGGGATGTTAGAAGAAACAAAAAGAAAAGGCATGTATTGTTTAATTGAGATCAGCTGCTGGAGAGACACTTATCAGAACCCCCTTTGTTCCCAAGGCAGGGAGAACTTACTATAGACTCACCAGACAAGAGCACAAGCAGGCTCGCACAGATGAAAAACACATGAGAAACTACTGGAACCCAGGAGGCCAGGATGATCGCCACCTCCACGTGGGAGTGCAGAAGAATGATCGTCCCAGAGGCCCTCCAACTTCCTGAGATGCCAGATTTCTGTGACAACAGGGGCCTGAAGCTTCAGGGCTGCCAAGAGACACAGAACTGTTGCCATTTAAATGAAGCCTGAACGAAAGTGCCTTGCTGCTGTACTTTTATTGTTTTAAAGGTTTTTAGTTGAGGTCTGTGCTGAGCGAGAGACTGTGTTTCTCAGTGACGCAGCTACCTGATAGAGGGCAGGCTCAGGGGGACCCTTCTCGTCTCATCAAGTGTGAGAACAAATTTGGCTGGGAGTAATCACGGATAACGCAGTCTGCTATTATTCCTATCCCCTTGCCCTCTGCCCCCTGCCCCCTCTTTGTTCTATTTAAAGTCTTTTAATTCCTCTCATCCCCACTCTCTTACCTTTATAAGTTAGTATCTTCATATCAAAGAGATCATTCGACCTTGGGTTTTTGGGGATTGGCTAACTTCACTTAGCATTATTTTCCCCAACTCCATCCATTTACCTGCAAATTCCATGATTTTATTCTCTTTTAGTGCTGAATAATGTTCCATTGTGTATATATACTAAAAATTCCCTATCCATTCAAAATACATATATGAAGACACAATTGTTGTAAAAATACTTTATATAAAACCAGCAACTTGAGAAATTGTGCTCTTTATATGTAATATGAAATGAAATCTACTCTGCAAACATGTATAACAAATTAGAATAAAAAATAAATAAAATTAGCCGGGCGCGGTGGCGCACGCCTGTAATCCCAGCACTTTGGGAGGCTGAGGCAGGAGGATCACGAGTTCAAAGCCAGCCTCAGCCATGGTGAGGCACTTAGCAACTCAGTGAGACCCTGTCTCTAAATAAAATACAAAAAAAAAAGGGCTGGGGATGTGACCCAGTGGTCGAGTGCCCCTGAGTTCAATCCCCGGTACCACAAAAAAATAAATAAATAAATAAATAAATAAAATTAATTAGGAAAAATAATATGTGAGTAGGAGACGTCAAGGACAACTTTATGCCAATAAACTTGACTGCTTTGATGAAATGAAAAAAAAAAAATTGGCTGAGAGAAATTGGCAATCATACTGCAGGTTGTGTCTCCACACAAAGGCCCTTCCTTATATTCCAGTGACCTTTGCCGGGACCCCTTGCTTCCACCTCTAAGTGCCCTCCTCAGACAATGTTACATAACATGGCTTTGTGAACTCCGGAGACTTCCTCCATTCTTTATTATATGACTGAGGCTATGGGTCACAGTAGTGACAGTGACCATCCCCAAAGACTCCAGGCCAAGGCCAAGGGGGCATCCAACTCCCTGACAATTCCCTCCACTGGAAACTGCACATTGCAAAGGAATTCCAACCGGGTGTCCTGCTTCAAAGCATGCTGGCTTCTTTCTCTCCCCCTTTTAAAGAACACCAAGTAAGCACAAGGTTAATTTTGCTAGGCTTTCAGAAAGTAACACTTAAATGGTAGTTAATTTGAACAAAGAGCCCTATTTATTCATAGGGACTGCTATGGAACTCTAAAAAGAATAAAACACTCTGTACGAAAATGCATCAAGTAGTGTAGTTAAAACCTGAACTTCACATTCAGCTTACGCTTTCTATTTAAAATTCCCAAACTGGTCAGGGATAACTAAGAATTGTAGATTTTTTGTTTGTAGGGTAAGGCATGTTTAATAGTCTCAGAGAAAATGGGGTCCCCACACTTTGGGTTTCTGACAAAAGCAGCTCTTCTGTGATTGCTTAGGTTTCCATGTGGTTGTGATATTTCCAGAATGAAGGACTAAGTCAATCCTGATGAAATGTTGAAAGATGCCACCAACTCTAAAGTGTTTCAAAGCCAACACTTCAACTGCTAAAGCATTCCCTCTGTTTTAGAGGAGTGATTGTTTGATTGGCAATGGGGGTGGAGAGAAACCCTTCACCAATAATGCATCCGGGCACATCATCTCCATGATTACATATGAAAGAGGATGGGAATCTGGGGCAAACCTCCTGATTCATTCAGACACACAAATCATCTGAAGGAGGCGGTTACCCCATTTTCTCTTGAACTCTAGTAGGAAATTTCCCATGCCATAATTGTATTTGTTATAGTGCAATGATCAAAGTCAATAAATTCCTCCATCTATCCCTGTTCAGGGAAACCATATGGCATTACTAGGAGAATCACATGTAATGCTGGTTTGTCGTATACATGATTAAATACCCATGGGGGAAGGGAACACTGGGGAGAGCAAAAGCATTTAAAAGAAGAAACTAACTGCATGAACTCCAAGAGGCACGTGGATATATTCTACTTCTGTAAGATCTGAAGTGGTAGAGTAATACACAAAACAGAGCAATGTGATCATGAAAGGAAAAGAAGATGGACTCCTAAAAAAAAAGAGAAAAAAATAAGTGATTTCTCTCAGTAACTGTTCATTTAGAAATCATT
This sequence comes from Tamias sibiricus, assembly GCA_025594165.1. Lineage (NCBI taxonomy): Eukaryota > Metazoa > Chordata > Mammalia > Rodentia > Sciuridae > Tamias > Tamias sibiricus. The sequence continues at coordinate 111,167,215 of CM046666.1, forward strand.
CAAATCTTCTTCAGAAGTTAGGTATTTTAGAAGGCAGACATGTCCACTCCAAAGCCTACTGATTATCACAGTTCTAATAGTGCTCTCTTTGGTTGTAAGGAAAATTTCACAATTTAGTAAAAAACAAGGAGCTAGGGCAATCCATTGAACAAAAATATGCAGCAATAAGAAGAAAAAATAAAGTAAACCTACTGATTTTAATATCCAATTTTTTTTTTTAAGTCACAGATCATGGGTACACTTGCATTAAGAAGAAGAAAAAGACAAAAAAAAAAAGAAAGCTTTTAAAGAGGAGGCATACCTTATCAATGTTGTTTATACAGAAAAAAACTTAGAAATTTACATAAAAATTGATTTCAGTAATATGCCCCCAAAAGTAGGAACTGGAAGAGGAAAGGACTTTTACTTTTCATTTTATATCCTTTTATTCTGTTTGACTTTTTTCTTTTGAGATAAGCATACAGACTTAACGTAATTTTTAAAAGCTAACCTGTGAATTAGCATTTGCAGCTCAAAGCTTTCTCTTTCTTCTAGTCAATCTTTATTGAAGTACGATTTGTATACAATAAGATTCACCATTTTTAGCAATAATTCAATGAGTCATGACATGTACATACGGTCATGTAACCTCCATCATTATCATGACATAGAATATTTCCATCATCTCTAAACTTTATCTACCCTTTTGCCACCAATCCCCTACCCCATCTCCCAGAACCTGGAAACCGCTGATCTACCTCCTGTCACTAGTTTTGCTTTTTCTTGAATTCCATATGGTAGCAAATGGAATTTTGCATTTGGTATTTTCACTTCCATAATATGGTTAAGATTAATCTGTTGTTGCACGTATCCAGAGTACCTTCCTTTTTATTACCAAGTAGGTAGCCCATTGTGTGTAAATGCCATAATTTATTAATCCATTTACCAGCTGATAGACATTTTGCTTCATTCTAGTTGTTGACTATTATAAATCAAGCAGCTCTGAGCTTGAGTACAAGTCTTTCTGTGGACCTATGTTTTCATTTTTCTTGGATAAATACCCAGGAGTAGAATTGCTGTTAAAATATTACATCTCCATGATTTTTCCCTTTTTTCTTTCATTAATTTCTGCTCTAATCTGTATTATTTCCTTCTTCTGCTTCCTTTGTGCTTGTTGTTTTTTTTTTTTTTTTTTTTTTTTTTTTTTTTCCTAGTTTCTTAAGGTGGAAATAAAAATTAATGCTTTAGGGCTGGGGTTGTGGCTCAGTGGTAGAATGCTTGCCTACCACTGGTGAGGCACTGGGTTCGATTCTTGGCACCACATTTAAAAAATAAATAAATAAATAGGTTTTTTTAAAAAATAATGCTTTAAATTTCTATTTAAATTTCCATTTGAGAGCTGCCTTCTCTGCATCCCACATGTTTTGATATCCTGTTCTTTCATTTTTATTCAGTTCAAAGTAACTTCTAATTTTCTTTGTAAGTTTTTCCTTTGGCCCATTTTTTCCCAGTATTTTGCTTAATTTCCAAATATTTCAAGATTTTCCCTAATAGATATTCTTCTGTCATAGGCTTCTAATTTAAAGCTATTGTGGTTAAAAACATACTTCGTATGACTTTAATTTTTAAAACATTTATTGAGATTTCATTTATGGCCCAGAATATGGTTTACCTTAGTGAATGTTCCATGTTTTTGAAAAAAAGTATTTATTTTGTTGTCATTCAGTGAATTGTTCTATAAATGTCAGTTAGGTCAATTGAGCTGATAAAGTTGCTTAGTCTTCTTTCTCTTACTGATGTTTCTATCTACTTATTCTATCAACAAAGAGGACTCTTAAAATTTCCCACCTATAATTGTTGTTTTGTCTGGTTCTTTCATTTCTACTAGATTTCGTTTCATCTACTTTGGAGCTCTTTTATTAATGCATTAACTTTTAGGCTTATTAATTTCCCATAATGAATTTACCGCTTCATTATGAAATGTCTTTTTTCTTTCTCATATATTCCTTATTCTAAAATTTACTTGGATATTAATACAGCAACTCTAATTTTCTTTTGATGAAAGAATACATAGGTTTTTTAATATCCTGTTACTTTTATCCTAGCATTATTATATTTAAGTGGGTTTCTTCACTTTAAAAAAAAATCCAACATAACAATCTCTAACTTTTAATTGGAGCATTTAAACCAGAAGTGTACAATATGATAGTCTCTAGCCACACATGGCTGTTGAGCACTTGGAATATAACTAGTATAAATTGCAATTTTTTTTTAAATATAAAATATACATAAGATTTTGAAGACTTAGTCTTGAATGAAAAAAGAGAAAATATTATGCTTCTATTCATTAAATATTGAAATGGTAATATTTTAAATATTTTGGATCAAAAGAAATAAATTATTAAGATTAATTTTTACATTATTTTACTCTTTATGTGACTACTAGGAAAAATAAATTATATATGTGGCTCATATTATATTTCTATTTAACATCCCTAGTTTATATCATTTACATTTAATATCATTGTCATGTGGTTTGGTTTAAATCCACTATATTGATATTTTTTTTTGTTGCCCCATCTGATATTTTTTATTGCCCCATCTGATATTTTTTATTTGGCTCTTTTTGGATTCATTGAAGATTATTTCATTTCATTTTAACTCTGGTATTGGTTTATTATCTATAATGGATTTTTTAAAGATTTTTTTAGTGGTTGCTATAGGATTTGTAATAAACATCTTTCATCCTTCACAATTTACTTTCAAATAATATGAATCACTTTATGCATATTGTAAGAACCGTACAATAATATACATCTGTTACCCCCTTGTTCACTGTACCTTCGTTGTCATAACTTTTACTTTATATGTCATAAGCCCCGCAATAAACTGTTACTTTTGCTTTAAAAAGTTCATTGTCCATTTTAATATTCATATCCTTTTATTCATATCCAATACTATTCTCTTTCTATAAATCCATCCCAAAGATTTAATCACATATGCATTCAAAAGATGTTCAATAAAATGGTATTTATTAAAATTTAAATATGGCAACAATCTAAATGATGTATAACAGAGGAATTGTTAAATCATTGTCATCCTTACAGTGGAATATTAGACGGTTCTTAAAGGACATGTTCCAAAGACATTTAGACATAGAAAATGCTCATAATCTAATGATAAGTGAAAAAAAGCAGAAACGTGGAGATTCTCTGCAGTGTCCTTGAAACTGTTTATATTTCAGAGAGACAGAAGGGGGGGAAGAAGGGAAAGAAAGATGCAGGGATAATAGGAGATTAGGTAATTGTTCATTTTTATCCCCTAATTCATGTGTTTACAAAATTTTCTAGTTTAATTTGTACTATTAAGTTCAGGAAATATATTTTTCATTGAAGATGCAGATTATATGTCCAAAAACACAACTGAATTTTAATTTCATTGTGGGGTTTTTCTGTGCAATGTTTAATTTTTATGTTGTTGCATTTGCAGTTTTTTCTGAGTTCTTACAAATCTATTTGCTTATTTATCCCTCCAATCATATAAACTTCCATTATCTTTTTAAAAGATTTAAATAAAATAAAAAGAGTCACTTTTTTTTTTTTTTCATAGAAGTACTATTTTCCAGAGCTCTTTTTTCTTTTGGTTAGGTCCAGATTTCTCTCTGTATCATTTTTCTTCTGCCTAAAATATTTCTCTTAGTATTTCTTGTAGTGAAGATCTGTTATTAAATTCTTTTATCTTTTGTGTGTCAGAAAAAAATTGAAGGCTCTATTACCTTTGTTTTCAAATAATCTTTTCATTAGTTCACAGTAAAATAATCTTTTCCTGGTTGACAGATTTTTTAAATCAATTTGAAGATGTTCTACTGTCTCCTGATTTGCATTATTTCCTATGACAATTTAACTATCAAGTTTATCTTTGTTCCTTTGTATTCAATAGGTATTTTCCCCCATTAACTACTTTTCATAATTTCTTTTTATTGCTGGTTTTGAGGAATTTTAATGTTATTATAATGTACCTTGCTGTGATTTTCTTCATATTTCTACTACTTGAGATTCACTGAGCTTCTTAAATTTATGGATTTATAGTGGTCACCAAATTTAGAAAAATTTCAGCAATTATTACCTTAAATATTTTTCTGGCATATATATATTTTTTTCTTTTTGAAAGTCCAATTTTACCTAGGTTAGATGGTATTATCTTGTACTAGGTCCCACAAATGACTGATGTTTTGTTTACTTTTTAAGTCATTTCTCTTTCTGCATTGTGTTTTGGGTAGATTTTTGAGTTCTCTAATTTTTCTTCTGCTGTGTCTAACATGGTCTTATTTCCATTGCACTTTTCATTTCATTGTATTTATATTGTCCTTTATCCTTTTAAACACATAGAGTATAATCACTGCTTTACTATCTTTATCTGCTAAGTCTAGTGTCTAAGGCATTTCTGAGGGTTATATTTTTGTTTGTTTGTTTGGGGGTTCATTTTTCTTCTCCTTTTTGGTCTCATTCTCCTGTTTCTTTGAATGTCTGATCATCTTTTGTTTGTATAACAGACCTAGCAAATATTATTGTTTTGGCAGCCGGATTTTGTTGTGTTCTTTTAATATTGTGCAACCTTTCCTGGGACAATTTAGTTATTATGAATTGAATTGATTCTATCAATGTTTGCCTTCATAAGGCGTTAGGACAAGTGCAGAGCAGGCTTTATTCTACAGCTCATTTGGCCCTTTCTAAGGTAGAGTCTTTCCACTCTGGCTGACAGAATCATGAACTATTCCCAGCCTGCCTAAGCTCCAAGTGTTGTTGGATTGTTATATCCAGATCTTACAGTGGTTCTTTTCCCAGCCTGGAATAGTTTTATCATGTGCATGCTCAGAAAAGTAGTCAAACTCTTGAGGGAATCTTCCTGTATGTCTCTGGAATTCTTTCATATCTGCTTCTCCTTTCTGGTAATTTTGTTCTGCAAATGCTAGCCATTTGGGCCTCTCTGAAGGGTAAACTCTATCTTCTTAATTCAGCAAAACATCCAGTCACCCTTCAGGTTTCCTTCCCTAGAATTCAGCCTAGAAACTCCCAAGCAGTAAACTGGAAATCATGCCCCTTTGCCCTCATTGTGCCCTTTCTTTCAAGGATCACTCTCCTGAGCTTCCTGTTGATGGTCTGAAATCCTTGGCTTCAAATATTTTATCTGGTTTTCCAGTTGTTTAAGATGGAGTATATATATATATATATATATATATATATATATATATATATATATATATAGTCTGTTATTCTATAATGCCTCCAAATTTATAATTTGTAAATAATAAGTATATAAAATGCAGATATTACCAAACCTATTGCTTTTTATGGGAATTCAGAATCTTAGGATGCCTCCTGGTTATTTTTATAGAATCAGTTATAGCCGGGCGCCGTGGCGCACGCCTGTAATCCCAGCACTTTGGGAGGCTGAGGCAGGAGGATCGCGAGTTCAAAGCCAGCCTCAGCAATGGCGAGGCACTTAGCAACTCAGTGAGACCCTGTCTCTAATAAAATACAAAAAAGGGCTGGGGATGTGGCCCAGTGGTCGAGTGCCCCTGAGTTCAATCCCCAGTACCAAAAAAAAAAAAAAAAAGAATCAGTTATTATACTTCATAGTTCCTCAGAATAACTATTAATATATATAAATTTCTTAGGGATTATATCTTTCTTTCATCCAATATTTCACTATATTCCTATAAAAAAGTCATTATCTATAGATTATAATCCTGAAAATGAGTTGATATCTACAGACAACTGGTGTAACTTTCTATTTCCACAATTCTCAAAGTGCTAATTATTTTCTGCTTACTTTGTCAGATCAGCCCTCTGTTTTTTCTGGGTTCTTGTTTTTTTTTTAGTTTTGTTTCTTGCTTTTTTCTTTCCTGTCTTCCAGTTAGGTTTAACAAGTATAAGGTCTTGGCAGGAGATTCAAGGGAAGGATGAGTCGGTGAGCCCATTTCCACATATTCTTTCCCAGTCAAGGTTTTGTCAATCACTGTGTCCATCCAGTTATGGGCAGAGCTCCTGGGAGCAGGTTCTGATGACACCACTCCCTTTTCTTTGTTCTTCAGATCTAGGGATGAAAATGCCTTGAATTTCCATCACTGCTATTTCCTGTCTGTAGTACCATGTTGTCCTTTTGGTCTTTGTTGTATCCTACCCACACCTCTGCAAACAGTTCCTTTATTAAACTGTTCAGTTAATCCTCTAATGGGTCCATCTTTTTTTCCAGGGAACTCCACCATCCCAGTCCACACTATGAATGAGAGACCTCTGAAATTAAAATCTCAGCATCCCAGCCTCTGACCACATCTTCCTCTCCTTTCTGTTCTTTACTTCCATGACTCTTAATCTGCCCATTTTGTTTTTTCTCTAATCCCTTACCCAGTCCTTCCCTCTCCTCCTTCTCCCAATCTTTCAGTCACTTTCTGGCTTCATTTTCTTCCTAATCCAGGCTTGATTCTTCAAAAACAAGAACTTCACATCACCTACTGTTATGTGACCAATTTTAAATGTTTCTCTCTACTTCAAGAGTTCTGGCTTCTCCACTTGGAGATCAAAATTTTAAAACATGCTGGGCTTCCTTATTTTTATAGTGAAGCATTGGATAATATGCTGGTATGATAGCCATTGCCCTTCAGGGTCACTTGATAGTGAAGAGAGGAACTATTAACTATTACGCCAGGACCACAGGACATTCCTGAGGAAACTGGACCTGTGAACACCTAGTCTAAAGTGTCTCCTGGCTCTAGAGTGCTCTGACTGTATTAGACAGGTTAACACAAGGAAATCCATCTTGGTTTTCTCTAGAGTTATGATCTTGAATATTACAATATATTCCACTTAATAAACACAACAAACTATTTGGACAAAAAAAAAAAAGAAGAATATTGATGCAAGAAGAAAAGATTTTCACCAACGAAAGGCTTCCTTCCATATATCAGGCTCTTCAGACAGTTGACTGCAAGGGAAGGCCCTGTTATTTTCTAACAATTCAGTGGAAAGAACTCAGAGAACAATCTACCCATCTGGGTGTAAATGGAAAATCTAGTGCCCTCCTGCCTTCCTGCCCCTTCACTTCCACATTCAGTTTTCAATTTCAAGCCACACAGAAGCTGACACTCTGCCTGTGTGCTGCCTCCTGCCCCACAACAGAAAGCCTTCTCTGACTGAATAGGCATGGTCGCCATGGTAGCTGGGGGTCATAAACTCCTGAGCTGTGGGCCTTGGCACAATTCCATGCATTATCTGCATCCTGGTGCAAATCAGTCCCTTTATCTAATTAGTAGCCTTACAAATAGCCACCTGCCCCAGAGCTTAACCATTAGAGATGCAATATTGGCTGAATAGCTTGAGACAAGGGGTGAGGATAACAGAAAACTGAAAGCTGATCTTGGTGAGGCCTGGTCTCTCCTGGCTACAGACACCTGCAAGCCCTGGCCCACCCACAGAGTAGGAGTTCAAAAGGAGGCGGAGAACAAATCACTTCTGTCTTTTTTTGGTGACTCACCTTGGGTGTCTCCTGATCCACTGGCCTCCCAGAAGCAGCTGGGCCTGCTGTCCTCTGCTGAAAAGACCTGCTTGAGGGGTATTCCTGCTTAGGTGCCCAGCTGTTCTCTGCCTTAGAGCTTCCTACCTAAAAGCCAGGAAAAAAAAAGTCTGTCTACCCACCCCCTTTCTCTCTCTCTCTCTCTAACTCCCTCTCTCTCTCCCCACTCTCCCCCTCCCCTCCCACTCAACTACCCTTGCTTGCTATAGTCCACATCCTGATCTTAATACTTCAGAAACATCTCCTGATACACTAGAAAGACTGGGATTCCTGACTTGTTTAAATGCTAAAATTTTCTCCTGCTAATTACCAATACTCCAAACTCATATTATCCATTATGTTTGTCAAGTTCATCTCTTTTCCTTCCAGTCAAGAACTCTAAAAACAAAACCCAGTTTTTCTATTAAATTATTTATGTATTCTAATTTGTCATATATGATGGCAGAATGCAGTTCATTTCATATTACACATATAGAGCACAATTTTTCAAGTCTCTTGTTTGTACACAAAGTATTTTCAAACCATTCTTGTCTTCACTCATGTACTTAGGGTAACAATGTCTAACTCATTCCTCTATTCAATATTTACTACAAAGAAGCAATTATCTTTCTACATTCATTACCAGAAAATGATGAATCTAAAGTTTTAAAATGTTGAAGCCAATGCATTCTAGAAGTGTACAATGTGGTTAATCATGACCTGAATCGCAGAAATGATACCAAATGCTGGCAATGTAGAGGACACATTAAGAATCTAAAACCTGTGTTACAATTGATGTTGTGAGTCACCTTTGACACCTTCTATTTGTTGTTATAGCAAAAGAGGACGTTAGTGCAGTGTATCTACCAATAACTTCCGGAATTAAAACACATTGAAAACTCACCCAATTTTCTCCTCTATGCTGAGGAATATTTGCTCCATATGTACAGACTAAGTTCATGTCTCACTGTAATTTTATTGTCATGCAATGACTGAAATTTCTTGCTTCTTATTATTGTACTATAGTTTATGGAAACATGTTCAATAGAAATCAATTAATCTGGGAAGTGATGATCCTTACTGTGCTGGTAATGGTCAAGCACGAAAACAATAGGAAAGAGGTAGAAAAATCTTTTGCTAAGTTTTTTTTCTCCTATTCTTTTGGTAGTACAAACTATGATTTGTTTTGCTTTATTCTTAGATTAGTCATTCCAGTTTGAAATGCTTTTAAGCATCAGGGCTGCTCCTAGCCCCTTAGATATGCTATTTCAGAGGCTAGCAGATCTAACTGATACAGGCTTCTTGATATTCAGATAGGGCCTCTTTTCTTGGCATTTCCATTGTTCTTATTTATTAATTTATATTTTTAAATAAAATATCTTTAAGATCTCTGAAAAGAAGTCAGTGTTTTGAATCTATGCAAGCAGAAATGAGCTGAGCCAACATTCTCTCCCTGCCCACTGTGACTCCAGGCCATTCCAGGAGCAACCAGATCAAATAGCTGTGCTCTGAACCAAAGCCCAAAAGCCATTGTTCAGGTTTGTTTTGAGAAAAGAAGCAACTACAAACAAAAAACAAGAGCCATCTTTGTGAACATTCCACTTGTCTTTTTCAACCCTCTTAAGCAAAAGTTGTCCACCACTGTGTTCGACCCAGATTGACATATTCCTCTGTGTATTTGTCTCTTGGGCCACTTCTAACAATTCTTTCCTGGCATTAAATTGTGATCGTATTAAACAATATTTTCCAGTACTTAAAGAGGTGGTATCTTTCTGGTATGTAATTTCCTGTTCAGATTCTGATTTTTCTCAGGACTTGAAGCTCCACAAGGTCAGGAGTAGTTCATCCTTAATTGCCACTCCTGATGAACAGATATGTATGGAAAGGGTAAAGTGTGCAATGACATCCTCATTGTTAGGAACTGTGAATAATAGTTATATTCTATGGCTTTGAGAATTTAAAATAGTGTTTATACTCCCAATAACCTCTTAATTATCTAAAATATCATCAGTTAATGAGTGAAGATGGTGTTTGGGCTTCATACAACAATGAAAAGAATATGCTTTGCTGAACCTGTGACTCTAAAAATTAAGGAAAACAAAAATTTCCCGCCGGGCGTGGTGGCGCACGCCTGTAATCCCAGCACTTTGGGAGGCTGAGGCAGGAGGATCGCGAGTTCAAAGCCAGCCTCAGCAATGGCGAGGCACTTAGCAACTCAGTGAGACCCTGTCTCTAATAAAATCAAAAAAGGGCTGGGGATGTGACCCAGTGGTTGAGTGCCGCTGAGTTCAATCCCCGGTACCACAAAAAAAAAAAAAAAAAAAAAAAAAAAAAAAAAAAAAAATTTCCCCAACAAAAATTACATAGAAAAGAGTCCTGCTTTGAAACATGTTGAGTTATTCATAGGAAGTTGTGCAAACACAAACTGTGTCACTCAGAAACACCTGAAATAATCTGTGATCTCTTACTTAGGTGGTCTCAGGGATATAGCTTTTGACTTGAAGGTACTCTTCCCAACATAACTAATTTATCGTTATGATTAATAAACAGAATTTTTTTCCCTCCAGATTGTCTTGTCCTCCTCTGCAAATCCCACAAAGGTCATAGTAGAGGGGTCAGGAATGCAAAGGAAATCTGCAATTTGGAACTGGACCAAGCTAAACTGAATTTTTCTGCACAGACATTAAGCTGTCAGCAAACAGCACCATGAACCAAAGCTTGAGTAAAGGGAAACTTCACAGCTCTCTGAAGTCACTGATTCTGAGAGTTGTTTTAGGGAGAGGGCACAATCCAGGGATTCCTCACATTACTAAATTATGTCCATACAAACTCAGATAACACTTCCTGATGAGCAGAAACCTGCAATTATTTCCATTCTCCATTCAGAATTGAATGTAAACTCCCCTGAGCAACTTGGCTTTGAGAAAACCAGCTGGACCTACAAGGTCTGCCGTCGCCACACTAGCTCTGAGACCTGCAAGGTAAGGTCATGCCCTCATCTCAAAAGAACCTGATATCTAAGATCTAGGATTGCAAGATGATGAGAACCTTTGATGGACACTTTTGCCCCAATTCTTCCTGAAACATTGCCTAGTAAAGATAGCTTAGTTGTGGTACCATACCTGGTAGAAGCATAGAAAGAGGGAGAAGGGAGGATGGAGATAAAGAGAGCTTCCTGCTCAAGACTGAGCCATCTCCCTCATTCTGGAGTGTTTATGATTGAGGAAGTAGAAAGTCTCATCGCCTCACTTTCATTTGTTCCCAAGTGCTTAACCATCTACCCTCACATGTTTATTCAAAAGAAATTTAAGAAGAAATTCCTCTGGTGACCACATTGACTCATTTATCAGTGCTCTAAGAACAGGCAACAAGATAGCATGAATGACACAGAAAATAAGGGATAGATGAAGGGCATCCAAAAGCACCTTCAATTACTGGGGTTCTTGTGTCTGCTTAGCTTGCTGTGTGAATATGAACTGAATTAGCTTCTCTAGGATCAGTCCCCCCACCTTCTAAATAAGGGAGATGAGGCCAAAGTATTCTAAGGTCACCTTTGTCTTTACAATTATATGGTTCTGTCCCTAGTAATAAAATCCCTATGAATAGTATATACAAGTCAAGTAGAAAACACAATGGATACTCAATAACAACAAAGGAGGAATCGTGAGTGATGGATATCAGTAAGAAATGGTTGCTCTTTTTCAGTCATCCTAAAGGAGTTTATGGGGAAAAAAATAGGATGTTTTGATGTGTACGAATATTTGCTGAGAGTTGTAGCTGTAGCTCAGTGGTAAAGAACTTGCCTCACATGTGTGAGGCACTGGGTTTGATCCTCAGCACTACATAAAAATAAATAAAGATACTGTGTGTTCATCTGCAACTAAAAAATCTATTTAACAAAAAAGAGTATCTGTTGAGCTGAAGGGCATGAGCTTCCTAGACATGAGTATGTAGTCAAGAAAATAAATCTAAAGAATTAAGTAGAAGCTTTAAAGAAAGTTGTCCTAGAAAAGAACCAATATAGGGCAAGGTAAGAAAGACAGAAGTTAAGCTTACAGGAAGAAGAGAGCTAAAGAGCTTTGAAATTAAAACTGAAGACCCAGACATATTTGAGGAGAGAAGATGACAGAGCCCTCCAAAAGTTTGTAGCCAATGGTGAAGGCCACTAGTGGTGGCCAGTAAGGGTGAAGGAGGGTAGCGATAATTTACTGTTACTAATTACTGCTATTTATCAAGCACTTACTAAGTATTGGAACTCTTTGCCAGGAAATTGGCAAATACCTTGTCTACTTTTCACAAGTCTTTCCAGAGAATATCGTCATGTTCATCATAAGAACTGAGCTTCAGGAAAATTGACTTCTCTGAGGGCAAACATAGGTCTTTCTGTGCCATTTTCAATACATCATTATTGTTTTTCCATAGACAAGAAAGCCCCTCAACTAAGGTCATGGGTAATCTAGAAGTTTTAAGAAAGAAAAAGTCACAAGTAACCATTGATAGATCAGATGGAACAATTTCTCCTTGAACAAAGGGATGGTGTCTTCTTTTTTTCCCCAATAGCTTTATTGAGGTAAAATTGAAGTACAATAAAACGCACATATTTGAAGTATGAAATGTTATCAGTTTTGACATGTATGTAACCGATACAAGCAATATAAAAAGCATTTCCATTACTTTTTTTTTAAATTTGAAATCATGCAGACTGTGTTTCCTGCATGATTTATTATATTAGAAATCAATCACATATGTTGTCATACAATTGTAATGTTATCTTAATATATTTTTAGCATCTGTAGGGTTATTTTGATAGCTCCCTTTCCATTGATATTAATTTTGTGTTCTTTCTTGATTAGAGTTGTTTGATTTTTTATCAAATTTTAGCTGTATTATTTATTCTCTATTTCATAGATTTCTGTTTCTACTCTTATTTTTTCCTTCCTACTACATAATTTGAAAACAATTTGCTGTTATCCTAGCTTCTTTCTGATATAAGTACTTTAATTATAAATGTTCATCTGAATACTATTTCATCCCAGAGATCCTGATATTTTAAGCTTTTATTATCACTTAGTTCAAAGCACTTTTTATTTACTTTTCTTGTACTCTCTTCCTTGATCTCCGAGATATTTATAAGTTTGCCATTTGATTTTGAAATAGTGGACATGTGGGGGTGGGGTTCTATATATCTTAAGGTATTTGATTTTCCATTTTATTCTTTAGGTTTCTGAAATTTTCTGATATTATTTCATTGAAAAGATTGTGCATGCCTTTAGTTTGTATCTCTGCATCTTTATCTATCCCAATAAATTTGGTCTTTTCATGTTATCCCAAAGTTATTGGAAGTTCTGTTGATGGTTTCTTAACATCTTCTCTCCATGGTAGACTCTATTTTCAAGATTATCTATTTCGTCTTCATTGCCTGAGGTTCTGTCTTCCAAGTACTCTAGTCTGTTGGTGATGTTTTCTTTTGAATTTTTAATTTGGTTTATTGTTTCCTTCATTTCAAGGATTTCTGCTTGTTTTTTTTTTTCCTTTTCAGAATCTCTGCCTCTTTATTGAAGTGATCTTTCACTTCCTGTATTTTCTCTTTGATTTCATTTCTTATACCATCCTTTACTTTGCAGATCAGTTTAACTATGTACATTCTAAACTCCTTCTCTGACATTTCTTCCATGGTGGTGTAGATGGATTCTGTTATTGAAGTATCTTAGTTTGTTTAGGATGATTTGTTCCCTTGCTTTCTCATGTTGTTTGTGTATCTACCCATCTAAAAGGATGGATATGAGGCAGTAGAGTTTCTATCCTACGGACTTATAGTGTCCCAGAAGGTCTCCAGTACCTCACTTGCTGAGAAGCTCCCTGTCTGCTTTCTTGGTTTCACTCCACTGAGCAGCCAGGAACATGACCTCCTCTATTGCTAGATCTACTATCATCAGGATTCTCTTGTAATCAGTAACTGCACCCACAAGAATCTAGAATTATTTAACTGTCAGATTGTGTCTTCTTTATCTGCTTGCTCCCTTCACTTATCCCAGGGCCTGGTACCTTGTGACAAACAGAGATGTGTCAGATCCCCTTCACAGAAGGACGTGCTACCTCGCTACTGGTGGTGTGGTCAGCCTCCAACCTCCATTGACTCCATTGGTGCTGGCCTCAGCTGTAAACCATCTCGCCTGAGGTTGTCTGTATCCACCAAGTGAGCAAGAATCAAGAGCAGGGGATAATAATCGTGGAGGGCGATAGAGACCCAAAATGGATCTGGGATACTATGATGAACAATTCTGACTCCAGAGCTCCCCACCAAGTGGGACAGTTCTCCTTGGTGTGCTTTGCAGATTGACTTCTCCCTTATCCCAATTCTGCTTTCACCCCCTTATTTCACAAGAGTTGATTCCTAATAAACATCTTTGGTTTTTTTGTTTTTTTGTTGTTGTTGTTGTTGTTTTGTTTTTGGGTTTTTTTTTTTAAATGTACAAAACAAGCTGATTTTTGTTTCCAAGAGTTAAAAGCACTCTTCAAAAAATTAAATAAAAATCAGGACATGGATTACATGGAGCTGTTTTTCTCGTAAGCACTTAAGTGACCAAATATGCCACAGGAAACCATCACACCCACATGGGGATGCCCAGGACCACAGCTTGTCCAAGCAGACACTCATCTTGGGTGGGGATCTGCACTCAGGCACACAAGTGGGTTCCTATTTAGACCCAGGGGTGCAGGAGGTGGAGAGGACTCAGATCCACATTAGAATACAAACAACATCATCCAGCTAACGGTGGACTCTGCCTCACAGCTGAGCCTGAGTCCCAGAACTTGGGGAGATGGAGGGCATCAGTGGCCAGCACAGCCTGTCCCACAGTGGCCATGGGTACTTTGGTGCCACAGGGAAGAAGGTGAGGAACCAAGATAGCATCACTTGGCCTTGACCCAGGGGACCAGAGGCCATGGCCTACAACAGCGCCCTTCTGCCCCAGGAGGCCAGCTGCAGGAGGCCATTGATAGCACTGGCTCTGCCGCAGCCAGTCAGACCCGACTGGGCTGCAGCTGCTGGACAGCAGGTATGCAGGTGTGCAAGTCTTGTCCCCAGCACTGAGCTCTGGCCAAGGTGTCTGGGGACCAAACCACCTAATTGCTGTGCTTATTCACTCGTGTGCACAAATCAAGAAAAGGACAGTTGAAACGCACATGCGGTGTGATCTCTTAGAACCACGATCAAAGAGAACAGCAGCTCTCCTGCGAAAAGAAGCTGACTTAGATCTTAGAACCACCTAGTGACTGCAGGAGATAGGACACCAGAGGACCGGGTTGCGGAGTGCGCCACCGTCTCAGTGGGGTCTCACGAGACAGAGACTGGCTGTCAGTTCACTTGTTGGCCACTGTGCTTTGAAACATTTTACTAATCCAAGTCTGTGATTGCAGTTTTCAGAGGAACTGCTCTGGCTGCTAGGGATATTTTGTACACCATATTCTACCTCAGTGACTGTGTATAGAGACTGCAGCTGCGACACACCTATATGTCTGCAATTTGTTTGACAAATCATTAGATGGATACAGTGGTGCAAATTGAGCATTGTTAAAGATTCCTTCCACCCCTTCCCTAAATGTACCCACTGGCTGGTGACTGAGATTCTAGAATCAGAGGTTTATTCTTTTATCTCAATACTTCTCCTCTTATAAATAGTCTTGAGGGTAGTGTTAAATTTATTGAACACATATACTCCAGTGTAAAGAAAATGCTGAAAGCATTATGATAGAAAGAAGCACTGATCGAAGAGCACTGAGAACAAAGTGCCTGGAATCAGTCCTGGTCCCATCACTGGCAACTGTATGTCATGGATAAATCAGTGGACCTCTCTGTGCCTCGGTTTCTACACCTATAAAATGGGAATGATGATGATAACTACTTCAGAGGGTCTTACGAGAATTAAATGAAATGTTTGAATTAATGCTATGAAGTTGAGCTTTCAATAACTATTTCTATTACTAGACTCATGCTTTTGCTTATAGACCTCTCCATGTCCAGATGCCAAATATTAAGTTGACCAATACGGAAAAAGACAAAACATGACTAAAATAGGATTATACAAGTACTATTAATAATGTAGTCAGATTTATATAAATAATATTTTTCCATCACAGTCACCAAATCCAAGCTGGGAAATGGTTATTAGAATCTCATACCTTACATCCATCACTTGAGCTAAACTTATAATTACCAATCTTCATGTCTGTCTCCAACTTTACCCATCACTGTGAGATTCTCAGGAGTAAAATATTCTATTTATTCATCGCTGGATCACTTTCCATCTATTACTCATTTATTTATTCATTAGACAAATATTAAGTGCACATCATGTACCAGGCCCTATTTTGGCGTTGGAATAAAACAGTAACCAAAGTTCCTTGTCTGTTGGAGCCTACATGCCGGTTATTTATATGGATAATAATAAAATATATAAATAGTCACTGGAAAGTACTATATTTTATTTTCTGGCCATGCTGAGGATTGAACCCAGGGCTTCATACATGCTAGGCAAGCACTCTACCACAGCTACACCCTAGCTCCAGAAGTACTGTGTTCAGAGTAGGTTTTCAATAAATATTTTTTAAATTAATAAATTTACTCAAAGGGCTAATAAAAGATACTTGTTCTCTCTGTACAATTCAGAATGGAAGAGCTACATAGGGTGCAGAAGGCTGAGTCAGGGGCTACTTATCTTTTGTAGCTCAATCATTCAGAAATTGCACAAAGCAAAGCTGAGTTTGCCAAACACAGAAGGGCAGGGGACCATGTTGTCATTTACAAGTAGACATTATTTTCTTATTCATGGTGCAGCTTGCTCAGGAATTTTCACTCTCAGATTTTTTTTTTCACCCCATGATGATAGAAAGATTCCATCACAGCAGCAATAGAGCTCAAACTTTGCAGTATGTCTTTCTATTAATCATGATTATTATTATCACTGTCATGACAAACAAATATGATATTAGTCACCACAGTGCCTCTCTCATTCTCACTCACCAGGTCTTCTTTTCCTTCCATATCATAGTTTTGATAAGACAAATCAAAATGACATATGCACTGTCCACTGCAAGGATTCACAAACAGCCTCTCTTCTGTCATCTGAATTGGTGAAGGAAAATATCCTTGGGATTGAATTCAGGGGCACTCGACCACTGAGCCACATCCCCAGTCCTATTTTGTATTTTACTTAGAGACAGGGTCACACTTAGTTGCTTAGCTCCTTGCTTTTGCTAAGGCTGGCTTTGAACTCGTGATCCTCCTGCCTCAGCCTCCCAAGCTGCTTGGATTACAGGCATGAGCCACTGTGCCCGGCTAGGAAAATATCTTCTACCATTGAATAGCAATTTATAAGGTCAGGTTGCTTTAAGATATTTACAGTCTGCTCATACAAGCATCTTTTTTTTTAATTAAAATTTTTTTTTTTTTTTTTTTTTTTTTTTTTTGGTATGGGGATTGAATCCAGGGATTCTCTACCACTGAGCTACATTCTCAGCTCTTGTTATTTTTTTATTTTGAGACAGGGTCTGGCTAATTGCTCTGGCTGGACTGGAACCTGAGATCTTCCTGCCTCAGCCTCCTTAGTTGCTGGGATTACAAGCACGTGCCACCTCACCTGGCTGCATACTAACATTCTGACATTGAAAAACTTCTTACTTCTACTTTAATGTTCCTCTCCTAAGTCTGGCCTTAACATTTGAAGATCATTTTTAAAATGTAGTACATTCGCTTCCATTCAGAAAACTTCACAGCTTTACACTACAGTGTCTCATCCAAGGTAGTTTTTCTTTTTTTGTGCATGCATGCAGAGCAGATGAACTAAAGGCAAAATCATTCTAAGGACATTGTCACACGTGCAACACACTGTCCTAGCCATGGAAACAGGCAGGCGAGATTTGTCGTCATCGTATTCATTCTCAAAATTCTATCCAATCTCATGAAATCATCTCCCACCCTAACTGCAACACAGTCCCATGCCGTTACCTATCCATCCAATATTTCTTTCCACCAATGCACATCTTTGCTCTCCCTGCTATGATTCCAGACTTTGAAAGGGGAAAAATTCATTTCCTAACTCTGTACTCTGTCATTTAAATCTCTTCTCTCTTACCCTTGTTCTTACCCACTCACCACATCTCCAACTCACCTCTGACCCCCACACCTCCCAGAGCCATTTCATCACTAACTTGGACTGAGTCAGAGGAATGACTCATGGAACCATAAAACTCAGTGGAGGAGACCTTAAAGGTCAGCTAATTCAACTACCCGACTAAGTGGAAAAACCAGGTCTTACTTTCATTCTTTCTTCCTTGCCTCCCCAAGCTCAAACACAAACATGAAAACAGTGTCTCTAGCTGTTTTGGAACTTCCTGCTTTTAATATCTTTTTAACCAAAGTGGACTTCTCTTTCTCTGAGTTGGCTAAGGTAGAGTCTTGTCAAAAGTGGATGCTGATTGCAGATATGGAAACTTCCGAGGAGAGAATTGATGATTCTAAATCGACCATCTTCTTCTCAATATAGAGTTGGCCTCCCCTTCAAGTATTCAAAGGTGAGCATATTTATTTCATTTATTCCATTTATTCCATGGGAAACAAAGTAATGTTCTACTGAACAGTATTGTCAGGATAGAAAGTAGACTCAAAAAATAGTACATGATAAAGGTGTTTCTGAACTATCTGGGGCAAATTTAGAATTAAATAAATGGGACAACTGGGTAGCCATTTAAAAATAATAAAATCAAATCTATACTTGACACAATAAGAGTAAATTACAAATGAAATAATAGGTGTCTCAATGTAAAAAAAAATGAAGCCTTGAAAGTTCTCAAAGTAAGCATAAATGGGTTTCTTTTAACCTTTGTGGAGGCAAAGACTTTCTAGGTATGTCTCAAAATCCAGATACAATAAAATGTTGATGTTCATATTATTTTATAAATAAAATATCATGGAAAAAATCAAGATCAAGAAAGACGAGATCAAGAGACAACCAAAGAATTAGAAAAAAATATTTGCAACATATATTTTTTCTATACACACATACATAATCAAAGGCAAAAAAAATAATATAAATATGGCCAATAAACATGAAAATATAATCAACCTAGTTCATAATAAGATAAATATGTGCTGGTTAAAATTATGAGATAATATTTCCCATCTATCAAATGGCAAAAATTTAAAACAGTCACGCTCATGAGTTGCTGACGGGTATGCATGGGACCTTTACGGAATGGAATTTAAATTGCCTTACAAAACTACATGTGTATTTACTTTTTGATCCAGCAATCCCACTTCAAGGAATTTATCCCAAAAATACATTTTGAGCAATAGAAAACTACATCTTTATTTGACTATTAAAATTATTCACTGTGGTACTGGCAATAATTTTAAAATACTGGAAACAACCTAAATACCAATTTGTGGGAGAGTAGTTGAATAAACTATGGTAAATCTATACAGTGGAGTACTATGCAGCTGAAACAAAGAATAAGATCTCTAGTTACCAATATGGAGTGGTTTCCAGGATATACTGTTAAATGGAAAAAGCAAAGCATATCTATAGTAAGCTATTTTTATGTGACAAGAGGAATTTAGAAAATATATACAATGTCTACTCATTTGTGCGTGGGAAAAACACAGATAAAAACTGAAACTAATGAGGTTGGAATAAAAGGAACAGTGGGAAATAACAACTCTTTTATATAATCCTGGCTTGTGGTACCATGATAATGTTTCATATATTCAAGAAAACAAGGATGGTGGGGGGACCTAAAAAATGGAATACAATCAGGGGCTGGGGTTGTGGCTCAGTGGTAGAGCACTTGGCTAGCACATTCGCTGCCTGGATTCGATCCTCAGCACCATGTAAAAATAAAGGCATTGTGTACAACTAAAGAAAAATAAATAAATATTTACAAAAAATGGAATACAAACAGAAAAAAGCAAAGAACAAAATTACCGCGGCTAACTCAAGAAAATTCTGAGTAGGGTATTTGGATCATATACCTTCAGTCTAAAGATAAAAAGAATTGACTAATTATGGAAGTTTAATCAGTAAGGTTTATCTTATAGGCAAATAGGTTAGTAATTCTGAAACTACTTCTTGTGTATTCTAGGATCAAGGAAATAAGTAAATATATTGTGGCCAATGGAAATCTTGTGTTTCACTGTTATGGTTTGAATCTGGAATATCCCCCAAATGCTCAGGTGTTGAAGGCTTGGTCCACAATGCAGTAATGTTCAGAGGTCAGGCTTTTAGAAAATGATTGGATCATGAGAAAGCTGACCTCATCAATGGATTTATCTATTGAGTCACTGGTGAATGGAAGACCAGGACACGGTGGAAACTACAGGAGGTGGGACCTAGTTCAAAGGATGGGAACCTGGGGAAAATGCCCTTGGGAACAGTATCTTCTTTTTTTTAATATTTATTTATTTGCTTTAGTTGTACACAATGCAATGCATTTATGTTTACATGGTGCTGAGGATCGAACCCGGGCCGCTCACGTGCTAGGCAAGCCCTCTACTACTGAGCCACAACCCCAGCCCGGGAATAGTATCTTATTCCCAGCCTGTTCCCCTCTCTGTGCTCTCTCTTTCTCTCTCTCTGCTTTTGGACCACCATGAGGTAATCAAGTTCAGCTCTACCATGTCTTCTCCACCATGATGCTCTGCCTCACCACAAGCCCATAGCAATGGAGCCAGAGACTACAGAATGAAACTTACGAAACCATGAGCTAAACAAAAGTTTTCTTCCTTTACGTTAATTTTCCTAAGTAATTTGTAAACAATGAAAAGCTGATTACATACTCACTGATTAAAATAAGAATTACAAATATGGGAAAGGAGATGATATTGAACTCTGAGGCTTTGAGTAGAAATTGGAGGTATTAGTCTGAACTCCAGGTTATACACTGTATGTGTACATGTTTATGTAGAAGCATAGTTCTATTTCCCAACTCTCTGCTTAGAAGGCCTGGAAGGAATGACATCTATTGTCTGCTTAAAAAACAATACTAGAGGGCTGGGGTTGTGGCTCAGCGGCAGAGTGCTCGCCTCGCACGTGCGCGGCCCGGGTTCAATCCTCAGCACCACGTAAACATAAATGCATTGCATTGTGTACAACTAAAGTAAATAAATAAATATTTTTTAAAAAAAAACAATACTAGACCAGGGGAGGGATAGTACAACTTGAGCTTGGAATATCTTTTGGTGCCAGAAGGTTAGAAAGTACTCAAGAATGATTGGGACATATCAAAAGAACAAAGAAGTCAACTTGCATCACTTCCCAGTAGTCCTATGAGTCAAATCTTAGGAATTTGAGCATCAATATGGATAGTAACTGATTGTAATTCATTATATAAAATAAGAACTGTGAGACCATAGTGAGATACATACATATGCATATACATATTTATACAAGAGAAACTTTCTTACAATATAAAGCCAACTAATAAATATAAAAAGAATGATGTGTCGAAATGCATTCAACTATCATGTATAACTAATTAGAATAAATTTTTAAAAAAAGAATCCATACAAGCTGGGCGCGGTGGCGCATGCCTGTAATCCCAGCACTGTGGGAGGCTGAGGCAGGAGGATCGTGAGTTCAAAGCCAGCCTCAGCAATGGCGAGGCACTTAGCAACTCAGTGAGACCCTGTCTCTAATAAAAATACAAAAAAAAAAAAAAAAAGGGCTAGGGATGTAACCCAGTGGTCGAGGGCCCCTGAGTTCAATCCCTGGTACCCAAAAAAAAAAAAAAAAAAAAAAAAAAAGAATCCATACAAAAAGAATGATGGACTTGGAAAATCATCATTTAGCTTCCATCTTTGAAATAACTGATTTAGGGAAGAATCATTAGAGGACACTAAACCAGCATATACCATTTTGATGAGCAGCAGGATATCTACATGGTTTTAAAATTTCATCCCAAAAAATATTTATTAATTAAAGTTGAAAATGATAATTCAGTGGAGAAACCTGGCACATGCCACCTAACCAAATGGTCAGACATCATCAGTAATGGTACATGTCATTGTCATGCACCTTGTGACGTGATACTCTGAGAAGGGCACATCACCACTCCTGTGGAATTTCTGCCCAAAGTGCATAACCTGAACCTAATCATGAGAAAACTTCAGACCGATTCAAATTGGGGAGCATTCCACAGTACTGTAGGCCATACATACACTTCCCAACTGTCAATGCCATAAAAAAACAAACAAACAGAGAAAGGCTGAGGAATTGTTCCAGGTCTGAATGCAATGTGTGATGTGGCAGGGTTTTGTTGTTGTTGTTTATTTTTTTATAAAGGAAATTATAGGGACAAGTTGAAAAATGATAATAGGTATGTATCAATGTAGTTGATATTTACATGTGGTCATATAAAAGAAGGTCCTTGATCTCTGGAAATACATTGGAAATATTTAGGGGTAAGTGGCATCAGATCTTCAACTTTCCACTTTTATCCTTTTGGGAACCTTGGTGAAGAGTATATGGGAATTCTTTGAATTCTTCTTGCAACTTTAAGTCTGATATTAGCCAAAATAAAATCTTTTTTTTTTTAGTTTTTCTTTTTTTTAATTTATTTTTTATTCTAAGTTGTTATAAATGACAGCAGAATGTATTACATTTCATATTACACATATAGAGCACATTTTCACAAATCTCTGGTTGTATGCAAAGTATATTCACACCATTCATGACTTCATACATGCACTTAGGGAAATGATATCCATCTCATTCTAACATCTTTTTTTTTTCTTCACCCTTTTTCTCCCTCCCTTCCCCTCCCTCCCCATTGGCCATTCTACTGTTCCTCTAATCCTCGTATGCGCCCCATCCCAACCTGACTGTGAATTGGCCTCCTTATATCAGAGAAAACATTCGGCATTTGGCTTTTTGGGATTGGTTAACTTCACTTAGCATTATATTCTCTAACTCCATCCATTTACCTGCAAATTCCATGATCTTATTCTCTCTTATTGCTTAGTAATACTCCATTGTGTGTATATACCACATTTTCTTTATCCATTCATCTACTGAAGGGCATCTAGGTTGGTTCCACAGTTTAGCTATTGTGAATTGTGCTGCTATAAACATTGATGTGGCTGTGTCCCTGTAGTATGCTGTTTTCAGGTCTTTTGGGTAAAGACCAAGGAGTGGGATAGCTGGGTCATAAGGTGGTTCCATTCCAAGTTTACCAAGATATCTCCATACTGCTTTCCATATTGGCTGCACCATTTTGCAGTCCCACCAACAATGTATGACTGTGCCTTTTTCTCCACATCCTCTCCAATATTTATTGTTGTTTGTGTTCTTAATAGCTACCATTCTGGCAGGTGTGAGATGAAATCTTAGAGTGGTTTTGATTTGCATTTCTCTAATTGCCAGAGAGGTTGAGCATTTTTTCATGTATTTGTTGATTGATTGTATATCTTCTTCTGAGAAGTGTCTGTTCAGTTCCTTGGCCCATTTATTGATTGGGTTATTTGTTTTTTTGGTGTTAAGATTTTTGAGTTCTTTATATATTCTAGAGATTAGTGCTCTATCTGACGTGCATATGGTAAAATTTTGTTCCCAATTAGTAGGCTCTCTGTTCACCTCACTGATTGTTTCTTTTGCTGAGAAGAAGCTTTGTAATTTGAGTCTATCCCATTTATTGATTCTTGGTATTAATTCTTGTGCTACAGGATTCTTATTAAGGAACTTGGGGCCTAATCCAACATGTTGGAGATTAGAGCTTACTTTTTCTTCTATTAGGTGTAGTGTCTCTGGTCTAATCAAAATAAAATCTTTAAAGAGAAAAAACACAGTATACTTATGTACTTGATTCCCCAGTCACTGACTGGAAGTTACCACATGATCACATGATCACTCTACTTCATTTTGTGTTTTCTTCTATGGGGTCTTGCTCCCACTTCTTCTGCTAACTCTCAGAAATAAAAAGCCAATATATTTCCACTTTTGTTTAACTTTAACACACACACACACACACCAGGCAGCTGTTTTATATATACATATATATATATATATATATATATATATATATATATATGCACACACACACACACACACACACACATATGTATATATGTCATCCACCAAGAGTGAGTGCAGGAATATGCTATGGGACATTTGGGTCAATTCAACCCTTTTCTAAAATCACATAAAGTGAACTGGCCATTCTACATGGGGAACACTTAGAGATCCATATGACCTATTCACAGAAGGCTAGAGGAGACTAAAATAGAAAAAAAAAAAGTTGTACATTTTTAAGTCTCTATATACTTGAAGATGAGCTTGTGCCCACTATATTGAAGTTGTACAGATGTGTGTGATTCATTCAGTCAGAAAGCCTGATGGAAAAACCAGTGCTTTGTAATGTATACGGGTAAGTTCTGTATATTTGAAAGATAAACAAGGAAATGTTCCTCTTCTGAAACAGGATTTTCAGTAGAGAACACTGCAATATGTGTTCTATTTGGAATTATATATTATGTATTATGGAAACAAAAAAGGAAAAACACAACTAACCTTCCAACAGTTAGCATTAAATTACAGAAGCATGAGGCACAAAAGCCATAAAGCACACCTAAGCCGACTGCCTCTGCCAGACCCAAACCTTAAATCTCACCTGTGTTTTCCTGACTAGTCCTTGGACTTGAAGTCATCTCAGGTTAATAGTGAGGCACAGAGATGAAGACAAAACTGACCACAACAGCAGATATCCTGGCCTGCTACCTCCACCCCCCCCTTCCCTGACTGCCTCTACTTTATTTCTCTAAAATATAGACTTGTCACATATTTCACTTGACAAAAATATGTGCTAAAAAAATTGACAACTGAACATGAATTTTAGCACATGATTTCATAGTTGTGTGTGTGTGTGTGCGTGTGTCTGTCTGTCTGAACTATAGGTCTCTCAATACCTGATGTCTAGGTACAAAGAGACTGCTAATAACGGTTGATTCAGTAAAAGCATATTTATTACTGCAACTTGAATTAGAATGGTTGGATGAATGCAGTGCTGGTGTCTTGCTCTGAGGTGTTCTTCAAAAGGAGGTGGGTTTTTTATGTGCTAACATGGGAGACTTTTCAAGATACATTGTTAAGTGTACATGCAATTTTATTAGCATTACAATGGTAATGTATGAACCTCAGTTTACAAACTGAGATAGATGAGCAAGATGTGTAACTTTTTAATAGGGGAAACTTATTTTCTGTTTAAATCCTACTTTTCTATGGTGATAGAAATTTAATTCTTAATGCTGCATTTGAGTTCCAGGAAGGTTTTTATAGAGCCAATATGTGAACGAGGGGACAGTTCATCCTCGGTCATGTCACTTATCAGGGCTGGTGTCCTAAAATCCCTTCTCACCCTGTCTGGTCACCCATTTTAGCATCACAAAAGTCATTACACCACTAGCACTTCTGCTCCTGGGAACTTGTCAATATCCCTATCCAAGGACCTACCAGGAAAGCAGGCACAAACTCTCTACCTTCAAATTCCCCAAGCCTCTTGAGTCCTGTCTCTCCATTTTCAGGTTCACTTAAGTTGGGAAGATAGGGAAAAGAACCTCATTTTTAAGAAATGCACAAGAAAGCATACCTCACACAGTTGTGTGGTTTGAACACTTCACAAAGATGTTTACTTGGCTATGAGTAGAGCTGAAATTTATTAAGTCAAGACCTTTGGCAGGGGTCTAAGACTGCTGAAAGAAGGAGGGAACTTTGTCTTTGCACAAAAGTGTTGTCAACTTTCTAAGCCACTGCCCCTGGGAAAGATTCACTTACCAGGGCACCTTATTGTAATTACTCCACCAAAATCAGGTCTTTTACTAATTTTCAGAGAGAGGCAGTATAAGCTGCCAGAAGTCCTTCTTCCTCTCTGACTCTTGCTTCCTAAGAATTGAAATTGATTTTATCCAATCTTGAAAGACCTAAGACTTTTTCTAACTTGTTACATATTCTTCCAAATCTCCTTTCATGTCCTGGGTCTTTTTCTCACAAGAACTAGAAACTAAAAGCTTTGACTTTGAAAAGTCATTTTTAAATTGCATTTGGTTAGGCCATCTTTTCTCTACTGCAATGAATGCAGAATGTGCTAGTTGATGGACTGGGTAACAGGCCAGGACCACTAGAAAACAGAGAGGGAAAAAACACCTCAGTTAATATCTCAAAATTTCCTGACTATTGCAGAGTATCCCTCTGGAAACTTGTCCAGGATATTAGCAGTTATTCCCCTCAGGAATAAAATTTGAAGATAAGACTTCTATTTTTAATTTTTTAAATTTTTGCTATATAAATTTCTGCTTTTGAATTGTTTTTACAAAGAGTCGGTGTGACTTGCAATTTGTTTTTTAGAAGACAACCTTTTTAAAAACTAGAATAAAAAGACTGCTCCAATATTCATTCATTCATTCTTTCTTTCTTTCTTATTTGGTACTAGAGATTGAACCCAGGGGCACTTTACCACTGAACTACATCCTCAGTCCTTTTTTTATTTTGACACAGGGCCTCACTAAGTTGTTTAGGGCCTTGCTCAGTTGCTGAGGCTGGTTTTGAACTTGCAATCCTCATACCTCAGCCTCCTGAATCACTGGGATTACAGGCCTGCACCACCACACCCAGCTCTGGTGTACTTTCAATGACAGCATTCAGAATGATAATTTATTTGATCTACTCTCATTGCTATTTTATTATACACTTCTGTATTGTAGAGTTGAACAATTTTTATGGTCTCGCTCATTTTTTATATGACAATATTAGCATGAGTTATGGAAAAGACAGAATTAACTGATGGTAACAGTATGGATTAAAATGCACATAATTAAAATACACATAATTTGCATAATTTAATATAACTTAACTTCCAAGTGAGGCCACAAAGGACTCTATAAGTGCAATGCCATTTCTCACTTCTTTTGAAAATTGAAAAAAAGCCAACAGATCCCTGGAGAGTGGTCCAAAGGATCAGAGCTGGGAGAACTGGGATGAAATCTCCAATTCTCTCAATTCCAATTCTCAATTGAGTGTTCTTTCTCTCACAGAACATTCTTACTAGGCTACTTCTCTGTGTGTCGGAATATAGAATGGTGAGGAAAGGGTCAAGAAGTGAAAAACAAAACAAAACAAAACTTAAGCTTCTAGTATTTAATTTGCTTGGGTTTTTCCAAAGCAACAGGTTCACATGGACACAGGATTTTCATATAATTCACAAAAGTATTATTATTTTTTTTAAACTGTAACTGGTTAGGGCTGTTGTCTCTTTCCACTTCAGCTTCTGCTTGTACCAGGTGACAATGGCTAGCCATGTGCTTTTGGGGAATATAACTAAGGAGCAATTGTTTAAATAGTGAATATGTATGTTTCAATATAATCTCTATTTTATAGGTTCACAATTATTTCTATCAAAGTTTCTGTCAGGTACCCCAGTGTAAGAAGAGATACCAAAAATTCTCTATGCCCACTCGCCAACTCTTTGGCATCCTGACACAAAGGTGCAGGGCCAATGGTTGATTCCTACAACATGCTCAGCTCTGACAGCATGTGGTAATGGAGGAGAGACAAGGTTAAATTGTTTGGATCCAGAAACTAATCTTAGAAAATTCTTCTAATCATCAAGTGTGTAGAAATTTAACAGAAGATTTGGTTCTCGTCAAGAAAAAAAAGATGATTTTTTTTCTCATCAGGAATATATTTGATAATACAGTATGTACAATAATAAAATCTGCATATTCCTCAAAATTGTATAGTAATTGTAAGAAACATAACATAGTAGAAATATTAGGTTTGAAGAGAATAAACCTGTATTTATACTAAAAATAAAAAGCAGGCTTTAAAAATTTAACAACATAAGAGGTTTTCCCAATTTGATATCAATTATAAAATTTCATGTGATAATACTAATAATGATGAGGTAAAAACTGTGTGAACTATCAATTATTTTTTAAAAATATTAGATTAATAATACCAAATTATCAGCCGGGCGTGGTGGCGCACGCCTGTAATCCCAGCACTTTGGGAGGCTGAGACAGGAGGATCGCGAGTTCAAAGCCAGCCTCAGCAATGGCGAGGCACTTAGCAACTCAGTGAGACCCTGTCTCTAATAAAATACAAAAAAAGGGCTGGGGATGTGGCCCAGTGGTCGCGTGCCCCTGAGTTCAATCCCCGGTACCAAAAAAAAAAAAAAAAAAAAAAAAAAATAATACCAAATTATCTGTTCTCTATGAAGAAAATAAAACTGATATTTAATAAACAGGCAATCAAAGAGTATACAGCCACACAGTATTAAGACAAGTATATAAAAATAGTATAATGACATATAATTAGTTTAAAAACAGATTTTTCTTGTTTTTTAATATTAATATTTTAATTCTAATTTGTTATACATGTTTGCAGAGTACATTTCATTTCATATTACATATAAAGAGCACAGTTTTTCAAGTTGCTGGTTTTATATAAAGTAATTTTACAACAATTATGTCTTCATACATGTATTTAGGTTAATCATGGATAACTCAGCCTACCATTATTCCTATCCCCTTGACCCCTCTTCTCCCTCCCCCACCTTTGTTCTATTTAAAGCTCTTTCATTCCTCTCATCCCCTCTCTTTTGCCTTTATAAGTTAGTATCTTCATATCAAGGAGATCATTCGACCTTTGGTTTTTTAGGATTGGCTAACTTCACTTAGCATTATTTTCTCCAACTCCATCCATTTACCTGCAAATGCCATGATTTTATTCTCTTTTAGTGATGAGTAGTGTTCCATTGTGTATATATACCAAAGTTTCCCTATCCATTCATCTGCTGATGGGCATCTGGGTTGGTTCCACAATCTAGCTATTGTGAATTGTGCTGCTATAAATATTGATGTGGCTGTGTCCCTGTAGTAAGCTGCTTTTAAGTACTTTGGGAATAGACCAAGGAGTGGGATAGCTGGGTCAAATGGTGGTTCCATTCCAAGTTTTCCTAGGAATCTCCATACTGCTTTCCAGATTGGCTTCACCATTTTGCAGTTCCACCAGCAATGTAAGAGTGTGCTTTTTCCCCCACATTCTCGCCAGCATTTATAGTTGTTTGTTTTTTTGATAGCTGCCATTCTGACTGGAGTAAGATGAAATCTTAGAGTATTTTTGATTCGCATTTCTCTAATTGATAGAGATGTTGAACATTTTTTCATATATTTGTTGATTGTTTGTATATCATCTTCGGAGAAGTATCTGTTTAGTTCCTTGGCCCATTTATTGATTGGGTTTTGTTTTTGTTTTGTTTTGTTTTGTTTGTTTGTTTGTTTGTTTTGGTGTTAAGGCTTTTGAGAGCTTTATAAAACCTTGAGGTTAGTGTTCTGTCTGATGTATTTGTGGTAAAGATTTGCTCCCATTCTGTAGGTTCTCTATTCACCTCATTGATTGTTTCTTTTGCTGAGAAGAAGCTTTTGAGTTTGAATCCATCCCATTTATTGATTCTTGGTTTTAGTTCTTGCACTATAGGGGTCTTATTGAGGAAGTTGGGGCCTAAACCAACATCATGGAGATTTGGGCCTACTTTTTCTTCTATTAGGTGCAAGGTCTCTGGTTTAATTCCTAGGTCCTTGATCCACTTTGAGTTAAGTTTTGTGCATGGTGAGAGAAAGAGATTTAATTTCATTTTATTACATGAGGATTTCCAGTTTTCCCAACACCATTTGTTGAAGAGGCTGTCTTTTCTCCAATGAACGTTTTTGGCACCTTTGTCTAATATAAGATAAACTGTAGGTGTGTGGGTTCGTCTCTGTGTCTTCTATTCTGTACCATTGGTCAACTGGTCTATTTTGGTGCCAATACCATGCTGTTTTTGTTACTATTGCTTTGTAGTACAATTTAAGGTCTGGAATAGTAATGCCACCAGCTTCATTCTTCTTGCTAAGAATTGTTTTGGCTATTCTGGGTCTCTTATTTTTCCAGATGAATTTCATGATTGCTTTTTCTATTTCTATGAGGACTGAATGATATTGGGATTTTGATTGGGATTGCATTGAATCTGTATAGTGCTTTTGGGAGAATGGTCGTTTTGACAATATTAGTTCTACCTATCCATGAACAAGGTAGATCTTTCCATCTTCTAAGATCTTCATTAATTTCTTTCTTTAGTGTGCTGTAGTTTTCATTGTAGAGGTCTTTCACTTCTTTTGTTAAGTTGATTCCCAAATATTTTATTTGTTTTGAGACTAAAGTAAATGGGGTGGATTTCCTAGTTTCTCTTTCTGAGGATTTGTCGCTGATGTACAGAAATGCCTTTGATTTATGGGTATTGATTTTATATCCAGCTACTTTGCTGAATTCACCTATTAGATCTAGAAGATTTCTGGTGGAATTTTTTGGATCTTCTATGTATAGAATCATTTCGTCTGCAAAAAGTGATAATTTGAGTTCTTTTTTTCCTATCCGTATCCCTTTAATTTCTTTTGTCTGTCTAATTGCTCTGGCTAGGGCTTCAAGAACTATGTTAAATAGGAGTGGTGAAAGAGGGCATCCCTGTCTTGTTCCAGTTTTCAGAGGGAATGCTTCCAATTTTTCTCCATTTAGGATGATGTTGGCCTGGGGCTTAGCATAGATGGCCTTTACAATGTTGAGGTATGTTCCTGTTATCCCTATTTTTTCTAGCATTTTGAACATGAAGGGATGTTGTATTTTGTCAAATGCTTTCTCTGCGTCTATTGATATGATCATATGATTTTTATCTTTGAGCCTGTTGATATGATGAATTACATTTATTGATTTTCTTATATTGAACCAAACTTGCATCCTTGGAATGAAGCCCACTTGATCGTGGTGTACTATCTTTTTGATGTGTTTTTGTATTCGATTTGCCAGAATTTTATTGAGAATTTTTGCATCTATATTCATTAGAGATATTGGCCTGAAGTTTTCTTTCTTTGATTTGTCTCTGTCTGGTTTTGGAATCGGGGTGATATTGGCCTCATAGAATGAGTCTGAGCGTGTTCCCTCTTTTTCTATTTCATGAAATAGTTTGAGAAGTGTTGGTGTTAGTTCTTCTTTAAAGGTCTTGTACAACTCGGCTGTGTATCCATCAGGTCCTGGGCTTTTCTTGGTTGGTAAGGTTTTGATGGCATCCTCTATTTCTTTGGTTGAAATTGATCTATTTAAATTATGTATATCATCCTGATTTAGTTTGGGCATATCATATGTCTTTAGAAATTTGTCGATGCTGTCATTATTTTCTACTTTATTGGAGTATAAATTTTCAAAATAATTTCTAATTATCTTCTGTATTTCTGTAGTGTCCATTGTGATATTTCCTTTTTCATTGTAGATATCGGTAATTTGTGTTTTCTCTCTTCTTTTCTTCATTAGCATATCTAATGATTTATCAATTTTATTTATTTTTTCAAAGAACCAACTTTTCATTCTGTCAATTTTTTCAATTTTTTTTTTTGCTTCAATTTCATTAATTTCAGCTCTGATTTTAATTATTTCCTGTCTTCTACTTCTTTTGGGGTTGATTTGTTCTTCTTTTTCTAGGGCTTTGAGATGTAATGTTCGTTCATTTATTTGTTGACTTTTTCTTTTTTGAAGGAATGAGCTCCATGCAATGAACTTTCCTCTTAGTGCTGCCTTCATAGTGTCCCAGAGATTTCGATATGTTGTATCATTGTTCTCATTTACCTCCAAGAATTTCTTAATCTCCTTCTTGATGTCTTCTGCAACTCATTGATCATTCAACAGCATATTGTTTAGTCTCCAGGTGTTAGAGTAGCTTTTCTTTCTTTTTTTTACCATTGATTTCTAATTTCATTACATTATGATCTGATAGAATGCAGGGTAGTATCCCTACTTTTTTATATTTGCTTAAAGTTGCTTTATGGCATAATATATGGTCTATTTTAGAGAAGGATCCATGTGCTGCTGAGAAGAAAGTGTATTGGCTCATAGATGCATGATGCACTCTATATATGTCAATTAAGTCTAAGTTATTAATTGTATTATTGAGTTCTATAGTTTCTTTGTTTAACTTTTGTTTGGAAGATCTATCCAGTGGTAAAAGAGGTGTGTTAAAATCACCTAGGCTGGGCACGGTGGCGCACGCCTGTAATCCCAGCACTTTGGGAGGCTGAGGCAGGAGGATCGCGAGTTCAAAGTCAGCCTCAGCAATGGTGAGGCACTTAGCAACTCAGTGAGACCCTGTCTCTAAATAAAATACAAAAAAGGGCTGGGGATGTGGCCCAGTGGTCGAGTGCCCCTGAGTTCAATCCCTGGTACCAAAAAAAAAAAAAAAAAAAAATCACCTAGAATTATTGTGTTGTGGTCTATTTGATTCTTGAAATTGAGACGAGTTTGATTGATGAATGTAGATACTCCATTATTTGGGACATATATATTTATAACAGTTATGTCTTATTGATCTATGATTCCCTTAAGCAGTATAAAATGTCCATCTATCTCTCTTTTGATTAATTTTGGCTTGAAGTCTCTATATGAAGATAGAGACCCCTGCTTGCTTAAGTAGACCATGTGAGTGATATATTTTATCCCATCCTTTCACCTTCAGTCTGTGGGCATCTTTTCCTATGAGATATCTCTTGAAGGCAACATATTGTTGGGTCTGTTTTGTTAATCCAATCTATTAGCCTATGTCTTTTAATTGGTGAGTTTAGGCCATTAACATTCAGGGTTATTATTGAGACATAATTTGTATTACCATTTTTATTTATTTTATTTTTGTTGTTGTTGTTATTTTTGGTATTTAGCTTGACTTGGTTTCTCCTTTGGTTGGTTTTTCCCTTTATTGTAGTTCTCCCCTTTGCAGATTTTCATTATTATTTTTCATTTCCTCCTCATGGACTATTTTACCAAGAATGTTCTGTAGAGCAGGCTTTCTTGTTGCGAATTCTTTTAGCTTTTGTTTATCATGGAAGGTTTTTATTTCATCCTCAAATCTAAGGCTTTATTTTGCTGGATATAAAATTCTTGGTTGGCATCCCTTATCTTTTAGAGCCTGGTATATGTTGTTCCAGGATCTCCTGGCTTTGAGGGTCTGGGTTGAAAAATCTGTTGAGATGCGAATTGGTTTTCCCTTGTAGGTAATCTGACTTTTCTCTCTTGCAGCCTTTAAAATTCTATCTTTATTTTGTATGTTAGGCATTTTCATTACAACGTGCCTTGTTGTGGACCTGTTGTAATTTTGTACATTTGGCATCCTATAGGCCTCTTGTATTTGATTTTCAAATTCATTCTTCCTGCTTGGGAAATTTTCTGATATTATTTCATTGAAGAGATTCTGCATTCCTTTAGTTTGAATCTCTGTACCTTCCTCTCTTCCAATAAATCTCATATTTGGTCTTTTAATGGTATCCCATAATTCTTGGATATCCTGTTCATGGTTTTTTACCATCTTCACTGTGAGGTCAACTTTATTTTCAAGTTTATATATTTTGTCCTCATTGACTGAGGTCCTATCTTCCAAGTGGTCCAATCTGTAGGTGATGCTTTCTATTGAATTTTTTAAGTGGCTTACTGTTTCTTTCCTTTCAAGTATTTCTGTTTGGTTTTTTCTCAAACTCTATCTCTTTCTTGAAGTAATCTTTTGCTACCTGGATTGTTCTCTTATCTCTTTGTTGGTGTGATCAATGGTTGCCTGTATTTGATCTCCTATCTCTTTGTTGGAGAGATCAATTTTTGCCTGTATCTCTTCACTTATCATTTTATTTATGGTATATCCTGAACTCCTTCTCTGACATTTCACCTACTGTGCTTTCTACAGCTTCTATTGTTGTAGTATCTTGGTTTGTTTGGGGCATTTTCCTCCCTTGTTTTTTCATGATGACTATGTATTTTCCTCTCTTGCAAGGTAAGCCTGAGGTATTATAGCTTCTGCCCTTTTGTCTTATGAGGTCCCTACAGGTTACCCAAAACCTCACTTTTTAGGGAAATATCAATATTAGAGCTTTCAATGTACCCAATGTGTATTCATATAACAGTTTCTATTTTTATATTTACAGTTTTATCGCTGTGGCTCCTGAGTGGGTGGGCCGAGCTAGAATGGATGCAGGCGGGCAGGACTTGTTCCCCCACTGTCCTCAGTGGGAATGGCCTCTCAGAGGTGGGCAGGCCTAAGTGTGAGCTTCCGCGGGCAGGCTGAACTGGTAAAGCAGGAGGGCAGGCCAACTTGGAACCCACACTAGCAGGCCGAAATGGGAACCCACGTCAGCAGTCGGAACCAGGAGCCCCGCAGTGCCGCAGGCTGAACTGGGAACCAAGCTGGCTGAACTGGGAACTCACGCAGGCAGGCCGAACTGGGAGCTCCCACTAGCACACTAGCAGGCCAAACTGGGAAGTCAGGGTTCTATTTTTTTGTATTTGTGGCTTTTATATTTTGTAATTAATGTGATTTTTTTTTTTTTTGTACTTTAGTATTTTTTTTAAAGATGGCCTCTCAGTAAGTCTTCAGGGAGACTTTAAACCAAGATTCACTCTGATGTGAGCATTATTTAAACTTTCTGCCTTCATTAGTTTTATTATTCATTGTAGTTTACGGACTTCCCATCCCATTTCCTACTTCTTTTCCCCCTCAACATTGAATACAATATATCTAGTCAAGATACCTAGTCAGAATCAATGGTTCTTTTGTCAGTTTCCAGAGCAGCAGCACCTCTGTCATAATTATCGGAATCTGCCCTGTTATGGTTTGCACATGAGGTCCCCCTCCAAACTCCAGTGTTAATGCAAGAATATTCAGAGGTAAAATGATTGTATTATGAGAGATGTAATCTAATCATTCCATCCTAGTTTGAAGGGACTAATTGGGTGGAAACTGTAGGCAGGTGAGATATGACTAGAGGAGGTGGGTCACTGTGGACATGACCTGAAAGGGGTCACCTTTCCTGTGGCCCCTTGCATGCTTATGCTCTCCCTCTCCCTCTCTCTTCCCTGACTGCCATGAGCAAAGTGCTTTCCCTCTGCCACAGCCTTCTGCCACGATATTCTGCCTCACATTAGGTCCGGAGCAATTGAGTCAGCCCACTATAGACTAAATCTCTGGAATTACGAGCTCAAAATAAACTTTCCCCCCTCTAAGTTGTTCTTGTCAGGTATTTTAGCCACAGTAATGAAAAACTAACACATACCCTCAATTAATTTATTCATCAAATATATATTAAGGATCAGTTATATGCTGGGTTCTGTGCTGGATCTCACAACCATCTTTAGTCCAGGCCTTGCTCAGAACTTTATATTAAAGTCTGTAGCACCAGGAGCACATGCATATTCAGAGTGCTGTTCTTTTTTTCCTCAGTCATATTCTGGTTACCTGGCACTCCAGAACTCCTTGTGTAAATGCATGTTGAGTCTGCTTACATGCTGGCCTCTTCCTTCACTCCTTCCTTCAAAGGGTTAATTTGCCTCAGGTGTGCTCACTTCTAGGGCAAAGGAGGAGCTATTTTTTTGGAATGGGAATGGGAGAGAGGACACAGAGCCCAGACTTGAAAGCTGGGGTGTACCTACACATGTGCATATGACTCCACAAATGTAAAAGCTACAGTGAGAAGAGGAAGGAGCAGGCTAGTGGTGCCATTTGTATTAATGTCCTTCACCCTTTGAATGTTAGTTATGGGCCCTATAGGACTGCAATTGGATATTTATGCCTTGGTTTTATCCCAGAGTTTCCTAAACTTTGCAGTAATCATTTTTTAGTGTCTATGTAAAAAATAGCTGAAACAGCTGGGACAAAGAAATGCCTAGCTGTTCTGTTTGAGTAATTCTGTCCAAACAACTTAATAGAAATAATTTGCATAAATTTCAACTGATGTCACTTTGTTTCCCTCAAAAATGTAAAACATCCTACAATTGCCATGTGAGTTTGCCGTAGAGATTTGAGGTGCTTCAATGTACACTTTGAGAATCAGGGGCATTTTTTTGTTTGCTGTGGTACCAAGGGATTGAACCCTTAAAGGCATTTAACCTCTGAGCCACATCCCCAGCCCTTTTTATTTTATTTTTTAATTTGAGACAGGGTCTCACTTAGTTGCTGATGCTGGCCTTGAACTCATGATCTTCCTGTGTCAGCCTGCCAAATTGCTGTAATTATAGGTATGCACACTGCATCTGGCAGAATCAGGGTTTATTATGCTATATTGTGAATTTATTTGGAAAATATATTGCATCTCATTCATCATGGCAAATTGTATTTTCAAAAGATGACTACATTTTGAGTACTTTATAGAAACTGTCATTCCCTTAATAAGATACTGAGTCTACTTTACAACCCCTGAATTGGGCAGGGTGGAAGACTCACTCATAGCCAATAGAATGCAGCAGCAATGATATTCCATGACTTCAAAGGCACAGAAATGTCATAAAAGTAATAAAGCAATTTGGGGAAGAGCACTTGTCTACCATGTGCAAGGCCCCAGGTTCACTCCCTAGGATTAAAAAAAAAAAAAAAAAAAAAAACAGAAAAGCTTTCTGCTACATGAAGGTGATAAAACTTCTATGTGTTTAGCCTGACACTTATTCTGAGTTGCCATGTAAACAGTCTAATTGTCCAGAAGCCACCAAGAAATCACTCAGAAAGACCATAATGTGAGGTCCCCGAAGCTACCTGAAGGAGTCCACAACTGCTCAAGTCTCCTGCTGTCAGAGTACAACCGAGTGAGACACCTGAAGTCATATCCACTCACTGAAGCCCTTCCCATATTCCTGTCCCACTGAATATGTAACCATGACAAAGTATCTGATGTTATTTTAAGCAGTCAACTTTGGGGTAGTTTGTTAGGCAACAATATCAACTGGAATACTCAGGTTTTTTTTATTGTCTTGATAGCACAGTATTTTGAATATTTTGGAAGGCCAAGAAGTGCTCATCAAGTTGAATTGAAAAAAAAAAGAAAGAAAATCTCAAAGTTCTAGTAATTAATTCAGACTTCAGTGATGATTATAAATACTAAAATCATAGATGTATATGTTGAAAACATGGGAACTTAGGTTAAATGTACACTATTCCTAGAGAAAATACTGAATATTAAAGTTTGAGTCTCTAGGAGTTTAAATAAATCCCTCAGATGAGTCTGTTTCCTTGCCTTTTGCTTTTGTCACCTCACAACAAAGGACAGGAGAAAAGTCTCTATTTATACTCATTTGCAAACTCACGTATCAGAAAGTCACTTGTAGGGATCACATATACTGAATTATCCATACCACTCAATTGAGGATGTTAATGAGCTGATTGAGATCAAGCAAGGTACTACCATAATTAATTCCAAAGGCCATCTGTTCCCTTTGTGAGTACTAGTATTATATCATATAGAATCCAGCAGGAAAAGAATCTGTCATGTTAAGAATCTGTCTTAACATGTGCAAAAGGTAGATCTTTTAGAAATAAATGGAAGGGCTAGAGGAACAAATGGGCTAAAGATTGGGGGGGGAGGCTGTGAAGAAAGGAGATAGTCAATTTATTTGCTCTGTAAAGAGAATCAAACTGAATTTAACCTTTGACATTTGTTTGTCCCCAGTGTTGCTTTT
Organism: Tamias sibiricus; assembly: GCA_025594165.1. Lineage (NCBI taxonomy): Eukaryota > Metazoa > Chordata > Mammalia > Rodentia > Sciuridae > Tamias > Tamias sibiricus. The sequence continues at coordinate 111,204,288 of CM046666.1, forward strand.
CACTAAGTGGAGGGAAGTAATTAAAATGCCATGTAGCTGCTTGCCTTGTCTGCATTTCTAATCATAATTCAAATTCTTATGAATCTGCCCTCTCAAAGAAATAGCTGATTATAGAAACAGAACAAAACCCCTTTGATCCCTCTTGTGATACAACTAGGTCATGAGAAGCAGAATTCCCAGTGTATTCTCAGTTTTGGATGGCTCTTCATGGAAAGTTTGACTTGGGAGGTTTTGAAAGGAACAATGATGGAAACCAAGGCAGAATACAAAGCAAAATACTTGTGGGCATGAAAAAACATCAACTCTGCAGAGGTTAACTAAATGGACTTTTGTTGTTGTGATTATTTATTCTTAACCTCCATTGTAATAGGGTTTTTTCCCTTACAAATAGTACCTAGGGGGTGTGATGATAAATATCAGGTGTACATAAAGATAGATGAATTAAGTGTGCCATGAAAAAGCCCATAATAACATCATGGGTACTGTTGAAAATCAAAACATGATGACATTTATGAGTTTGTCATAAACATCTACAAATTTTTCTAGTGGTTATGTTATCTAAAGTACATAATGTATCCTTATCTTCTAGTCTGAAAAATTCAATGCTTTTGGAATTAGTTGTGCCTCTTTATAGAAGCTAAAACTTAACCAAATATTTACCAGAGATTCTAGTATTCTCTAACATTTACATGTAAAATAATAGGAAGAATAGGATAAATATATACATATATGAAAATTTCCCCCCTCATGAAAAATAGGCAATCAAGTACAAGCTAGCCTTAATGGTTCCACATAACAGTAAAGTTCCAAGGTCAGACAGCTTCAATGCAGAGGCCTGGCTCTTGCAGTTTTCTTGGTTTTGCCCTTCATTTATTACCCGTTGGCTTCCTTCATGGTTCCAAAATGAGTCTCCCAAGAAGATGGGGTTTATATGTTCTCACTCAGAGCTCTGCATCTGCAGACTAACTAAACCTCCCCTGAACCCATCCTAGTGAACAAGGAACTGCTACATATACTTACTTAAGACTACAACAAGCAGGAGGGGAATATTCTGATTGGTTGGTTAATGCCAGTTCAACATCCTGGATTATAGTCAATTCAATCCCACCCAAAGTAATGGCTACTATACAATGGGGTGGAGGGCTAGAGATCTAGCCTCCAATTCATGAAGCTCTGGGTTCAGTCCCTAGCACTGCAAGAAAACAAACAAAAACCAAACAAAAGAAAATGTGAGTTCTATAAGAAAGGAGGGAAAAGGAATGATGGATACTAGGAAGAAAATGTCCACTCCAGGTGGATTTGTTCAATTATCATCACAGCTCTTATGCTTTCTAGGTAAATACACTACGAAATAGGACTTCAGACAGAAAGAATCCTTCCATTCTAAATAATGTAAAAAAATTAATGTAGAAATAATCTATGAGTTTATCAGAAACAAGTCAAGAATCAAACAAGCAAGAACTTCAAACAAAGAAAATGGTAATGGTAGTGGTTCTGACTCAGCAAATAACTGAGCATGAACCAGAGCCTGTGCTCAGTTCTGGACACAAAAAAATCTTTGTTATTTTCCCACACTAATTGTACCTTGCAAAAAAAAAAAAATGCCAATCAAACAACAAAAAATCAACTTGTTTCCTACCATATTAAAGATAAATCAAAGACATAAATTAAAAGAAATCCTAAAATGTAAAAAATTTATCCATGCTGAAACATTGAAGATAGCTGGAATTTTTATCAAAGTATTCAATATCATTATAATGTAAATAAGTAGCTATATATTGATAGTCCAAAAAGCATCAATAAAGATTTAAATAAAAATAATATGCATGTGATTTCTCTTAGACTTTTAGAAATAATGACATTTTCCCCAAAATATTTATTACTACCTTTCTCAATCACTAGTAATGCAAGCACCTCAGATTATAAATCAAAATAAAATGAAATTTTAAAAAATTAGACATATACATAATGTATATTACCAACAGTGTCACATAACCCCTTATACTGTGCTTTTACTTTGAGGCTCAATTCTCTACTAAATCATTCCTCAGTGATAAGATCCCCCAAGTCTCCTCATTCACTATTTAATATAGGCATTAGATTGAGCTCAATTTGGGATTGTTTTTTTCAGTTATATAATATAGAGCAACTCAACCCCAAACCTTAGGGTGGCACTGAATATACAGCATGCAGAACTCATCATAACAATTATTGTCTTCAGAATGTAAGTAGCTCATATCATAAATTTCTGTCTAACAAAGAATAACATGCACTTTATTCATAAGGAGAAAAAACTAGCAGAAGTGTACACAGGGCCACCCAGACACACAGCTGACTCTGTATCAGCAGTGAATACATGTTGGGCTCCTACTTTCCACTTTTTGTATTTCCGTACTGCCCTCAAGCAGCCACCCTCTGCTCAGATGATCATTTTGATTAAACACTTCACCTCCCACAAAGCAATAGTGTGCGAGGTTTATATAATTAATGTTTGTAAGGGGCTATTAGAGCCTTGTCTGAAAGATGTCTTTGAAGAAGAAAAGACTGTTGATATTATGATGTCCTGGATTTCTTATCCTTATCAAGACTGTTTCTATGAGGACAAGCTACAGACATGATAGATGGGACAACTTTTATTCAGCACAGTTACAGGTGCAAAACACTGCTGCAGGACTCAGGCAAGAATGTGTCCTGGGCAACATCTGGGCAACATACTGTATAAACATGTACACTGTCAGTCATTAAGAATGCACCTACAGAACTTCATAGACCACAGACAATGTTAATTCCATCCTGCTTACAGTATACTTTGTGCAAGAAAAGTTCAAGGCACTTTTCAAGCACCATAATTTAGCAAAGTATGAAATGAAAGCTACACAGGAAAAGTGAGGCATTATGAAAAATTAAGACATTATCTTTATTAAGCTATTAATCCAGGCAAAGTTGCCATTCAGTGATACAAACTCTTCCTCTAAACAGACTACTTTTTTGTTGTCATTTAGGAAAGGAAGGAAAAGGAAATTGACCTTTATTTAGTATATACAACAAACCATTTTCTGCTAGGAGTTTTGTATTTAACTTATTTATCTTTAAACAACTCTGCGAGGTATATTTTTCAGTTGAGGAAATCAAGAGAGAAAAATTAATATTGCTTCGATAATGTAAGCTACTAAGTGACACTGCCAAGAATTTAACCCAGGTCCACATGATTACAAAGTTAATTCCACTATAAATACAAAGTGGAAGAATAAGTAACACCAATCTAATAGTGTCTTCTAGTATTTTATGCAAAGAAGCATAATTGACTTTTCCAGATGAGCTGTTCTTGGATTAGCCATGAAGTTGTCTCATACCATACCAACCTTCATTTCTCTTTTCCAGTCCTGAATTGTGGAGAATACCATACAGTTTAGCATTTGGTTTTTCACAGGAAGTGTCTATTTTAAAATAGTACTTGTTTACACCAACCCACTGCCAATCACACACATAAACCACCTCCCCTTTCCACCATCATTAGGGCCACTAATGTCAGTACTATGGTAGAAATTCCATAAAGAAATAAAACCAATGGATTTATGAGTAATACCAGTGAAAACAGGAAAAAAAAAAAAAGAAAGAAAGAAAAGAAAAACAAACAAACCAGGAATGTCTTAAGACAGCTTGTATTGTTAACTAACACAAGAAACTGGCCCTTAATTTAAAAAATACATTACCCATGAGCAGACTAAAATATTCTGTTGAATTCCAGTGTATCTTAAGACATAAGTAATGAAATTCACCTTTACCTTACTATTCACTAAAATACATCATTTATTTTTTTTTTTTTTTTTTTTTTTTTTTTTTTTTTTGTGGTACCAGGGATTGAACTCAGGGGCACTCGTCCACTGGGTCACATCCCCAGCCCTTTTTTTTTTGTATTTTTATTTAGAGACAGGGTCTCAGTGAGTTGCTAAGTGCCTCGCCATTGCTGAGGCTGGCTTTGAACTCACGATCCTCCTGCCTCAGCCTCCCAAAGTGCTGGGATTACAGGCGTGCGCCACCGTGCCCGGCCATTTAAATTTTTAACAATAAAAATATTGACATACTGACATAATACAGAGGTATTAACAAATAAATGGAATCCAGCAGAAAGTCTATAAATAGACTCAATTATGCACATAAATTTGGTATGTAATGAAGCAGGCATGGAAGTTAGTGAAAAAGTAATTCCTATCCATCAACAGTTTCTTCTGAGACCACTTAATGAAACCTATGAAGGAGCAGTAGCTTCCTGAGGGCAGGAATTCTGGTTTTGTTATGTACAAATTATTCTACAGGCAAAAGCATGCTACCTAGTACCTTGTAGGCATCTACTTAAAGTTTTGTTAAATAAATGAACTAAAATTCACTCTTACACACAAAATAGACCAAAAAAATTCTAGATAAAGTTTTTTAAATGGAAGAAAAATTAAAAACTGACAAAGGAAAAATATCTCATATGCACATCAAAAAGTATATACATAAGATTTACAAGAAAATGGCCAAATAAAACAAATATGTATTTGTAATATAAGATAAACATTAAATGCTTTGATTTAAAATAAGCACTTTTAATTCAATAATAAAAATATAACTACTTCAAGGGAAAATTAAATATTTTAGTAATGCAAAAACTACAAATAACCAGTAAGACTAATTTTTTTTTCTCTAATAATGCAAGTAATAAAAATTAAAATTAAAAAATGGATGCTATTTCATCTATCAGGTTGTAATTATCATACCATCTACTGTACGTGATGATTCAGAAAAATATTATCATGCATTGCTGGAAGGGATATAAATTGGTCTAGTGAAAGGTAATTTGACAGGAAATATCAAAAGTCTTTAAACTGTGTATATCATTTGGTCACCAAATTCCACTTCTAAACCTTTAGGCTAAAAATGATTTAAAACATGCACTTTTTAATCTAAAAGATTATTTCAGCATAAAAAATCAAATAAACATTTAAATGTCCAATAAGAAATAGTTAAGGAAATTTACAATACATTTATATAAAGAATTAACACTTCATCAGAAAAAAAAATGATGTTATAGAAGAACATTTAATAAAATGGAGGGATATCCAGGTTTTATATTTAGGCTTAAAAATCAAGTTAAAAACAGTATATGGCAAAATGATTTCACCATTTATGAAAAGGAAAAAAAAAGAAAGAAAGAAAGAAAACACTAAAAGCCAGAAGGAAAATTGTCAAGGTATTAAAGGTGATTATCTTGGACTCTCAGGTTTAAATAAAAAGATAGATATTCTTATTATTGCTAATGGAATTTACTTTTGTTTTGCAATGAACAGGTATTGTTTTAGTAAAATCAAAGTAATTTTAAAAGCTTTTAATTTTAATTTTAAAAAATCTAGGAACTTGGTTACCTACTTTCAGGAGCCAGGTTCAGTTAATCAGCTGTATCTGTGACTTTGCATGTATTAAACAATATTAAGCACTTGACATACATTATTTGATCTGTTCTTTTACCTATTGTTAGCTATCAATAATTCCATTGGGTGAGGTCCCACTTCAGAAAAAGTGGCATGCTCAAAGTCATGCTGCTAGTGGCAGAGCTGGGTATGATTGACCCTTCTGCTGTTGATTCCAAAGTTTATGTTCATAATCATAAATTTCCCTGGGGCTTGTTGTGAGAAGATGGGCTTTTTGAGAATAAAACCAAAAAACAAATTTCCAGGTAACAAATACTTTTTAAGAATATGTTTTGATTTTCCAAACATCACACTTACAAATAGTCTTTGGAAACAAGTTTTTTTGTGTGTATCACTTCTACCTGTTTGCCCTGTTTTTGTCTGTGCAACATGTATTATTCCTGAAAGCCATGTCCAGTAGGATAGGAGCACTGGCTCAGAACTAGATTCCTCGGATAGAATCTGACTTTGCTCCTTAAGATCCATGGAACTTTGGGCAGTTAAATTTCACTGGGTCCTTTGGGAATAGACCCAGGAGTGGGATGGCTGGGTCATAGGGTGCTTCCATTCCCAGTTTTCCAAGAAATCTCCATACTGCTTTCCATAGTGGTTGCACCATTTTGCAGTCTCACCAGCAATGTATGAGTGTGCCTTTTCCCCCACATCCTCTCCAACATTTATTGTTGTTTGTGTTCTTGATAGCTGCCATTCTGACTGGAGTGAAATGAAATCTTAGAGTAGTTTTGATTTGCATTTCTCTAATTGCCAGTGATGTTGAGCATTTTTTCATGTATTTGTTGATTAATTGTGTATCTTCTTCTGAGAAGTATCTTTTCAATTCCTTAGCCCATTTATTGATTGGGTTATTATTTTTTTTTTCGGTGTTAAGTTTTTTGAGTTCTTTATATATTCTAGAAATTAGTACTCTATCTGATGTGCATGTATTAAATATTTGTTCCCAATTAGTTGGCTCTCTATTCACCTCACTGATTGTTTCTTTTGCTGAGAAGAAGCTTTTTAGTTTAAATCTATCCCATTCACTAATTCTTGGTAATAATTCTTGCGCTACAGGATTCTTATTAAGGAACTTGGGGCCTAATCCGACATGTTGGAAATTGGAGCTTACTTTTTCTTCTATTAGGCGTATTGTCTCTAGTCTAATTCCTAGGTCCTTGATCCACTTTGAATTGAGTTTTGTGCATGGTGAGAGATAAGGGTTTAATTTCATTTTGTTGCATATGGATTTCCAGTTTTCCCAGCACCATTTGTTGAAGAGGCTATCCTTTCTCCACTGTACATTTTTGGCACCTTTGTCTAATATAAGATAGTTGAAATTATATTACAGTGACACAGCCACTTCAATGTTTATAGCAGCACAATTCACAATAGGTAGGTTGTGGAACCAACCTAGATGTCCCTCAGTAGATGAGTGGATAAAGAAAATGTGGTATATGTACAAAATGGAATTTTACTCAACAATAAAAGAGAATAAAGCCGGGCGCGGTGGCGCACGCCTGTAATCCCAGCAGTTTGGGAGGCTGAGGCAGGAGGATCACGAGTTCAAAGCCAGCCTCAGCAATGGCGAGGCACTTAGTAACTCAGTGAGACCCTTCTTCTAATAAAATACAAAAAAAAAAAAAGGGCTGGGAATGTGGCCCAGTGGTCAAGTGCCCCTGAGTTCAATCCCTGGTACCAAAAAAAAAAAAAAAAAAAAAAGAGAATAAAATAATGGCATTTGCAGGTAAATGGATGAAGTTGGAGAATATAATGCTAAGCGAAATCAGTCAATCTCAAAAATCCAAATACCAAATGTTTTCTCTGATATAAGGAGGCTAGTTCACAGTGTTGTTGGATGGGGGTACATAGGAGGATTAGAGGAACACTAGAATGGTCAAAGGAAAGGGAGGGGAAGGGAGGGAGCAAAGGGGGAGGGGGAGAAAGAAAAAAAATTGGTGGTTGAATGAGATGGATATCATTATCCTAAATGCATGATTGAAGATCTGAATGGTACTTATATACTTTGTATACAAACAGTTGTATGTAAAAAGATGCTATATATGTGCATTATGAATTGTAATACATACTACTATTATAAATAAAGAAAGAAAAAGAAGAAAAAAAAGAAAAATAAGAATTTCACACACACACACACACACACACACACACACACACAAAATTTCCCTGGGTCATATTCCTCACCAGTAAAATAAAGATATGATTACACCTACCTCCAGGAGTTCCGGGGGAGGATTAAATAAACTAGTCCACATAGTGCTTTTTGGATTAAACAAGTGCTAAACCAATAACAAAATGAGATTAATGGTACCTGCTATAATCATTATTAACATATTCTCTGAATAGTAAATTCCCCAAGGGCAAGAATCACAGATTCCATTGCTTTTGAATTTCCCAAAGAGCTCACTAAATGATTGATCCATGGACTAGAGTCGGAAGTATAGTAATTTTTGAAGGAAAGATTTCAGTGTTGCAAATTAATATCTCTGATTTGACAAGAGTGCTCCCTTGTTAACCTTTACTAATAGGAGCTTTGTCTTTATCTATCTGCTCTGTAGTGGTTGACTAGAACAAGTCACAGCTTCAAGTCTGTCTTGCACTTCTCCATTAAGCATCACTGCTACTTACTTGTCGAATATTCAATATTTAAATGCAAGTAATTTTCATTTCAACAAAGCCTTTTGGGGGAGGAATGTGACCTTATGTATCTAAAAATAGTTAAATGACATAGGAGTTGTAAAATCCTGGAATGTTTATTTATGACCCTTTAAAGAAAAGTAACTGTAACCTCTTTTGTTTATTTCAGCAAGAGAGTAGCAGGACAGCATTATGGCTTAATCTTTCACTGAAGGTATTTACTCTGGATAAATCCAGAGATAGCTAGCCGTGTTCCTGTGCTATATGTTACTTTGAAGTCAATGAGCTGAAAATCTCACTTTAGAAAGTTCTCTTAATCATTGACCGCTGATTTTAAAAACGACTTGACAATTTCACAACAAATCCATAAATATTGATGTGCAAGTCCTGGCATAATTACGTGAGTATGCCACAGAGCAGGCAGTGAACATTTTTTTTTTTTTTTTTTTTTTTTTTGGTACTGGGGATTGAACTCAGAGGCATTGGGTCACTGAGCCACATCCCCAACCCTATTTTGTATTTTATTTCAAGACAGAGTTTCACTGAGTTGCTTAGTGCCTCGCCATGGCTGAGGCTGGCTTTGAACTAGCGATCCTCCTATCTCAGCTTCCTGAGCAGCTGGGATTACAGGCGTGTGCTACCACGCCCGGCTATGAACATTTTTTTTTCATACAAATTGGATCATATTAGATAAACCCAAAGAATCTAATTAAAAGCAATGAACTTCCCAAGGGCTCAGTCCACAGTCTTACCTGACAATATTTCTGTGTCTGTCAGCTTTCCATCACTCTAAAAAAATACCTGACATAACTTACAATGGGACAAGGTTTATTTGGCTCACAGTTTTAGAGGTTTTATTCCATAGTCTCTGTTGTTTTGGGTCTGTGGCTGCAGAGCATATCATAGCAGAACTTCATGGTGGAGTTTGTGTCATAGCAACCAGGAAGCAAAAGATAGAAAAGGGTATGGCTTCCAATATCCCCTTCAAGAGCATGCTCCCAATGACCTAATTTCTTTTCCCTAGGCCACACATCCTAAATGTACTGCCACCTTCCGATAAGACCAAAAGCTGGGGACCAACCAAGTCTTCAAAACGAGGTCCTTGGAGGACATTCAATACCCAAACTATAGCATCTTCTAATGACTAAATAAATGTCTTACATTGAGAAACAAAGAATATAAAAAATCCCATTTCTTAAGACTAATTATTCTGGAATTTTTCTTCTACTGTAATGTTTTCAATTTGACTTACTGATGACATCTAGAACAAGAAAGAAACTTGACTAGATTGAAGGAATGCATCTAATGAATTATGTTACTTCTAAGGCCTCCAGTGAATCTTTTTCTTTTAATTTTTTTAGTTGTAGATGACACAATACCTCTATTTGGTTTATTCATTTTTATGTGGTACTGAGAATTGAACCCAGTGCCCCACACACGTGAGGCAAGCACTATACTGCTGAGCCACAACCCCAGCTCCTCCAGTGAATCTTAAATGACTTTAGGAGATTACCCAGATCCTCCATGATTTGCCTACAGCCTGACTCATTTCCAAAGGCAACTCTCTCCCCTCCACTCACTTTCCTTCCATTTCTCTGATTCCAGCTAAGCACCGCCCATCTTTGCCTAAGGATCATTTGCACTCCTCAGTCTGTGAGTGCAAATGATGATCCCTGTGTCTTTGCAAATGCTAATCCTGGTCCAAAAGGGTCTATTTAAATTGTAGCTATTTTGCACATCTCTCAAGGCCCTGCTCAAATGCCACATTTCCTCTTAACTCCATGATAGCACTAGAGGATAAATAAGTGTAGATGCTCACCTCCCATGTTTAAGAGCACAATAGATATAATATCTAAGTAAAAATAGTGTGCTTGTTACATAAATGGAGCTTGAAAACAAAAATCCTCGGGCCACCCCCATCCTTCCCACAATATTGCTGTCTCTAACCCTATACAAACATTTTATAGCTGCCACAGCTGAAATCTCCCTTTAAAAATGAACCTTTTCTTTCTTTGAGTCCATAACATGTACTTTTCTGCTTACTTTGGCCTTGAGTACATCCCATTTTATATAACAGTTGTTTGTTTAGACTCCCATATTATTTTCCCTGCTATTTCCAGACAGCAGGAATTAAATCTTGTTCATCATATCTCACCCACACTACTTAGCAGGAAACAGTGCTCAAAGTAGGTGGTCAGTATCTTAGTGGCCTGGAAATGAGAACGAATAAATTAAGAGAAAAATCAAGCAATGACTAATGAAAGTTAGTCTTATGACTTTCAAGTATACACACTAACAGTTGTGTCAATGATCTCTGCCTATAACCACTTTGGTTGAGTTATATCTGTTTGGTCTCCACTATAATGTTCTCAAACTCCATTTTTAAATAAGAACAAAGTGTTTCATTGTTAAAATTAAGGTATGGACATTCTTCTCTCAATTTGCACTGCAAAAACCATGAATATATGATTAACATTTAAAATTTTATTCGAATAATTTTTTTTTTTTTTTGGTGGTACCAGGGATTGAACTCAGGGGCACTTGTCCACTGGGTCACATCCCCAGCCCCCTTTTTTTTGTATTTTATTTAGAGACAGGGTCTCACTGAGTTGCTAAGTGCCTTGCCATTGCTGAGGCTGGCTTTCAACTCGCGATCCTCCTGCCTCAGCCTCCCAAAGTGTCAAATCATTTTTATCTCATCTAGAATCCACACACACAATTAATTATGCAATATGTCCTGGGTTCATGCAAAGAGGACATGGTTTTTTTTCAAGTGTTCCATCTGAATACCAGAGAGAATTACTCTTCCAACTCTCTATCATAACAATTTTATTCCCATTACCCTAAGAGGTACAAAATACTAATGTGTTGTTTTAAGGGTATACATTTTTAAAACTGCATAAAGAAACTTCTCTAAAATGTAAACAATAGAATAGACAAAAGATAAGGTATTATTTTATTTTACAGTTTTTAAAATAAATTAAACTAAAATATAGTGAATTCAATTTTCAAAAATTAATACCCCCCCCAAATATATGAAGATCTATAAATCCCACTTGCAAATGGTTTTAACTCCAAAATGCAGCAATTTTCCTCTCTGAGTTAAGCTATAGGCCTGGCCTTTTATATACCAAAAACCAAGTCATGCCAATTATAAAACCTTTAATTATTTTGTGCTTTATCTACCTATAGTTAGTTCTATTTGTAGACAGAAGTATACATATATGCCTACATCTGTCACTTCTTTTTCCTCCTTTTTCTAATCACATTTTGTCTTTTAGATTTTCTTTAATGTTCCTGTTGAGATTGTTACTCTAGGAAAATCCTGATAGCCAGGCTTAACAACAACAACAACAACAAAATCCTGCAGCACTGTGAGTGTTGATTCATAATTCAATAATCAGATTAAAAGTGCTATGGAAACGAGTGTGTACTTTTCTTACATAGTCAAGGCATACTGCGCTGCCCTTCTTTCCCCATGCTGCAGCTGAGCTTAGTTGCTCTCTGTTAAGGAGCGTTATATTCTATTCTCAAAGAGTGCATTGCAGTGGTGAATATTGAAATCCCTCAACCAACTGCTATTTTTTTTAATATTTTTATTTTTTCATAGTAGTTGGACACAATACCTTTATTTTATTTATTTATTTTTATGTGGTGCTGAGGATCAAACCCAGGCCACTGAGTGACAACCCCAACCCCCCAACTGCTATTTTCTTTAAAGTATTTATTTCTTAGAAAAGACATGAGCTATTACTTTAGACCAAAATCTACCTCTAAAAAATGTTTAGATGAATATTTGCAATGTATTATTATATTATTAAATCATTTTGAAAGCTAGCACAAGAAAAAACTAATGCCTGTGCTTTTAACCTTTTAACCAATATATACCAAGAATGAGTTAAATTCTTACCTGGTAGAATAAATTTAGCCCTGCCAAGGTGGGTGGGAGGGGAACTTGTTATGTTTCTATAATTCTTGGACAGTATGTATTTCAATAGGTTGACAAATCACAAAGGTCCAAAAATAGCCTGTATTTTTTTCCACAGTAAATCTAAAATTAGCAAGTTCTTATTTCTAATCTATTTTGTTTTTTTTTCCAGAAAGTTGCCTATCAATTTAAAAATAAGAGAGCATAAAACCACACATATCTAATAAAAATGTTCCAATAAAAGTATTAAGAAAACATAGGCCTGGGATTGTGGCTCAGAGGTAGAGTGCTCGCCTAGCATGTGTGAGGCACTGGGCTCGATCCTCAGCACCACGTAAAAATAAAATTAAGATATTGTGTCCATCTATGACTAAAAAATAAATATTAAAAAAAGAAAATGTAGATGTTCATTTGCATTCTATGAGCAAATATGTTTAGTCTTAATTTTTTCCTTAGTACTTGATATTTCAAAAATATCAAGAGTCTTTCTGTAATGCCAAACAGATTCAGAAATCCCTAATTGAAACTTCTTTTTCCATCTGAAACCGAAAGCAGACACTTTCTTACTGAGAATTCACATTGTTTGGAACACTATGAGATACTGGTTCTATTAATGTCAATTAATTTATTTTGACAGTTTAGTGGATAGTCTTTTTCAGCTATTAGGAGATAAACTATTGTTTTCATTTATGCATCAAGCCAATGTTATTTTTCATGTTGTAATTAATAGAGATATTATCAAGAGAATTTTTGATAAAAAAATTATCTTAAATAATTTTAAAAATCTGCGACCAAGGCAATCATGGAGTTCTTTTAGTATTCAGTGACTAGATAGTTTTTCTCTTGTGAGAAACTATGTGCTTCCAATTATCTGAATATAAAAATTAGAAAATTCACTGTTTTTCTTCAGATTTAGTTTCCAGCTAGCTCAGGGCTGAACTAAGGATATGTAAATATATGTAAACTCTATAGAAAAAAGCAGAGGGTTCATTAATTTTAACAACAAGTTTATTCCAAGCCATCTATTATACCCACTATATGCCACTCATTATCCTAGAGGATGAGGATGGCATTAGGTAAAAGATCATTTTCATGACAGAAGAGAATGTGTTTTGCTGTATCCTTAAAAGAGGGGAAAAATCTGCCACTCAAACCAATTTCAAGAATATGGAAATATAAGGATTTTCTTAAAAGAAAACCCTGCCAACATCAATTTAATCCCCATGAAGAGTTCAGTGAATACAGTGAGTGTTGATATCTTCTGGCTGCTGTTTCATGGAGTATGGAAAACCTTACTTGCTACACAACCCTCTTTTCAGGGTTCATCCTTGAACATGTGCTAAGCACTAATAACACCACAAAATAAAAGCTTTTAAGTAAATTTTCCCTTAATACAGAGATCAATTTAAACACTGTAACTTCCATAAAAAGAGTATTTGGGATCTTAGATGTTCTTTCCCAGAATATTCAATATAACAAATAAATAGCTCCTAATAGGGTAGAAATAATGCAGAAACAATATTCTGACTAGACAAGAATATTGTTAAAACAGGTAAATCAGCTCCTTCTTAGAGATGACTTCAAGGTTGGTGGGCCAAAATTTATCCTTGGTTTTGAGCTTTGCTTTGCTATACTGGCTTGCAAATTTGTGTCCCACAGTGACCCTAGATTGGCCTGCCTCCTGCCAGCCTGATGTTAGGAAAGGTATTGAAATTCACAAGGATCTTGCCCTTGGCCTCCACTCCCTTGGCTCAGCATTCTCACACATTTTAAGGCGTTGTCAGCTCAGTGTAGCCATGTATTCAAGGAGGACCTCCCAGCCAGGCCCACAGATACTCTTGTGCTTATCACCTGCCCCAGCAATTGCAAATAGACTAGCACTTATCAGAAGAACCTGTTTTATCCTCCCAATGTGGGAGAGAGCCCTGTAAATTATTACATTTCAAAAAGTGTAAAATATTGGACTTCTCTGCTTGAACTATGTGCATTTAGGTTGCAGAAAACTCTCCAAATAACAGAAGGGCCATGATTTCACTTCTGACAAAACTACCTTCAAACATTTTAAAAGTGGTATGCCTTTGATGGTTTTCTGAGCCAAATGCTGGGATTCATGACGTTTTATAAATAAGTGTAAATAGTCTCAAGGATTCAGAAAAGCCACAAATAACAAAATGTGACAATGGATCTTTAAAAATCAGAGGGTTCTAATGAAGAGAAAAGCAGACCAAAGAGAATAAATAAAAAGAGAACCCAATTCATTCCCAAAATGCCACAAGAGAATTTTGAGAATTACAGTAAAGCAATCATTTCCTTAGTTGTGGAACAAAATACAAACTTTGTGGGACAAGATAAGACTTGTTCGAGATGGTCAAATATATCAATATTGATGTGAAACTAACTTCATAACAAATGGGTAGGGGGAGAGTCTTCCCAGAGGAATATCCAAACCATTGAATTGGATATCTTCAGATCAAATTTCATTGGACATACCATTCTCATGCCACTAAGACAGTTAAATCACATAAGCACAAAACATGGGCAAAGGACCAATTTCGCGAAGGCGACAGTCTCCCTTCCTACATTCCCTTTAGATCTGTCGTCCTGGCCTTTCTTTCTCAAGAGCATTTCGTTTCTAGGACAGTCCTCTCACCATCACTACCACCATATCCATCAGTCTAATTATCTCATTATTCAAATCTTTCAAAAGAAAGAACTGCAAGTTACTCTCTCTACTTGCGGGCATCTTTTTTCCTATTCGGCTTCTTAGTAAGACTTCTACTAACTTTCCCTGAAAAGGATGTCACCGAAGGCAATGAGGCTTAAAATCCCACCGTTCTCTCATCTCATTTTCTCTCTCTTTTCTTTCTCTCGGCTAACGCCACCCCAAAACTCCGTACTCCGCCCCCCATCTCCAATCCACGACCTTTTTTAAGCATGCTGGGGGCAGGGGTCTTTAAGAGAACTTCCTCCTTTCTCCCTCTAACCCAAGACAGAGGGACAGGAGACAGACAAGGCACCTAACCAGGAGACAGGCAGATGGAATATTTGAGGGGAATAAAAGATCTAATGGAAAAGTCGCTCTAATTCGATATTAAGTATTTTAAAAATAAATGAGCGTACCCTTTCCATAGTGTTCAAAATGCTGTCTTTTGCTCTAAGCACTCTTCTTTTACAGACACAACGCCTACTATGTACTAGGCACTGTTCTAAACATTTTAAAAATATGACCTTCTTTGCTTTAAAAATATATACATTTACACGTTAAATCCCTGCTGTATTTTTCTTTATGACAGCGGGTAAGTCTTCAAAGACAAATATGGAAAAACTTTAACCAGTTGCTACTTTATTGCAAGCAAACCATTTCCTTCTGCAATTTTTCGCAATCATCATTATAATTAAATACAGTGTGGGGGGAGGACTTTGGGGTTTTCTTTTTTCCCCCAATTATGATTTCAGGTTTTGCCTCAGGCGTTTGGAAGCGCCCGCTAATTTGCTCGCGTGGCAAACGTTAATTGCACTTGTAGGCATTCTGGAAAACGCGCAGCCCTCACCCTGAGTTGTGAAAGCTGAGCTCGCGACTGGCCGCCAAGCGTTCACCTGCGGCTGGGGCGCACTGACCACCCGCACGCCCAGTTGCGGGGCTGGGGCCGGGAACCCGTGTGCGCTTAGCTCACCCTCAAATGAATTGCGGGGACCTGGAGCGGGGGTGGCGTCGGGGTGCTGGCCTACACTGTTCTGAGCAACGCTCTCAAGCAGCCTTCGCTACCGCGGACAGAGGCCCGGAGTCCCACGCAGGCCGGGCCTGTGCTTGAAGTTGATAGCCGAGCTGGAGAGTGACCGCCACCCGCGGCCCCGGGGCCAGGCACTGACCCGGGTCTAGCCCCGCCAGGCCCCACCCGCTCCACGCCGATTGTGTGATTAGCCCGGGATTACGTTTCAGAAAGCAGAATGGGGACGTTTCAGATTTCTGTTCACACGGTTATTGAAGGCACCGCTGTGGGGACCGCACAAAAGAGACCCAAGGCAAGTGGGGAAGGAGTTTTATGTTTTAATCAGAGTTTAACACGCAGACTGCAGGCCCTCTGCGTTGACCCAGCTCCTTCCCGCACTCCCTGAGAGCAATTCTCGCCTGGGTTCAGTCTTTTCCTATCCACATCTTTTTCTCTTCTCCTTCCCGAACCACTGGTCTTGTGTTAGGAGAGAATGGACTGTCAAAGAGATGCCCTAGGCAGAGCCCCAGAAAAATATGAATCCATAAGTGGCGCAGGCTCGTGGTGAGTGCAAAATGCCCCTTTCTCAAACGCTCCCTACCCCCCCCCCCCTTTTTTAACCACCAAACACAGAACTGTCCCGGCGCTAAGCGTGGAGTCGGGCTGGACCCAAAACCACATGCCGCCCTCCACATGGTATGTAAGCGCCACGGAGGGTGAGAGGACCCCGGTTTCCCAAGCTGTGTCCTTCACTTCCTGCCCTCGCGGAGATACATCGGCGTAGCCGGTTCAAAAATCCCACAAAACGCAGAAAGAGTAGTTTCAAAACATAGTTTGAAAAAACAGCTGGAGTCCGAGACAACCCACGTTGTCCGTGAACTAAGGACTATTGGACACGAATTAGGACTTCAGAAAAGAAATTGAATTTCCAAGCACGAATCTTCACGTCCTGAATTCTAATTAATTCTGCGGCTGCGATTGCACACGCCAGGGAGATTGAGGAAGAAGTTATGCACTTATTTGGATTACCCAAGCCCAAGAAACTCGAATTTGAAATCCTAAAGTGTGTCCTGAAATCTCCTCTTCATTACTCTAGTCCTTCCTACCATCAGAGTAGACAAAACTCCAGCCCACGGTGTACTCAGCCGGGTCTGCTAAACAGTCCGTGTGGCCGAAAACAACATGGAAATAACTGAGGTATAGCAAATCGGACAGCAGTCGGGCCCTCTCAAACACTCCGGCTGCCAGCGGTTAAGTACCTGGTCGGGGAAACTCGCGTCTTAATCTGTCCACAGCTCAAAGGCCGCGGAAGTAGCCTCAGTAGTTGTCAGAGAGAAAAAGCAACATTGATTTAAGGTTTTCAAAAGCCCCACAGGGCAAATGTGACCGCTGGGGTCAGCCAGTCAGCAGTTTTGGTCCAGACAAGGGACAGCCTAGCGGGGCGGTTCGGTTAAGCCAAGGCGCCTCCCGACGTCACACACGCTCGTTCACACTCAGCCACGCGCTTGGGGTTATTCTTTAACACAGAACTGGGCTAGACCGCCGGGAGCTGAGGAGGGCCGAAACCCCAGGTCCAGAGCCCGCCCCTCGCCGGCTCGCCTTCGCCTCCGCCTCCGCCGCGCAGACGTCTGAGCCCGCACGCTTCACTAGCTGGAATTAAGCAGCCCGCGCTTACGCTCTCCGCGGCCTCTCCCCGCCCGCGCGCAGCTCTGGGTCCCAGGTGCGCGGCGGCCTCATTCCCACGCCTTTGCGGGAGCAATGAGGCGGGCATTGGCGAACACGGCCACGCCCCCCTCGCCCCAGCCAATAACGGGCCACGCCGGCCTCCGAGGAGGCGGTGCCCGGCGGGCGGCGGGGTGGGCAAGTTGGGGGTGGGAGAGGTGACCCCGCCCGCGCGGGGGGGCGTGGCCGGCGCCGGCTCTTGCTGCGGAGCAGGGTTGCGGCGTGGGAAAGAGCCGCCGGGAGCCGACCGCGCCGCCGCTGAAGCTGCGCTTGCAGAAGTCCCGGGAGGGAGTGAGGGAGGAGGCAGGCGGGGAAGGTGTTGCACCCCGCTCAGCGTCGGTGATTCTGGCTGGGCTGCGCCGGGAGCGGTCTTTGCCGCGATGAAGCGCCCTTGCGAGGAGACGACCTCCGAGAGCGACATGGACGAGACCATCGACGTGGGGAGCGAGAACAATTACTCCGGGTGAGCGCGCGCTGGGCGGGAGCTGCCAAGGCCGAGGGGTGTCAGGGAGCTTGGGGCACGAGAGTTTCTTGGAAAACCCGAGGCTTCTCTCTGCAACGTCCCGGTAGAAAGAATAAAGTTTTGCCTGAGAAACTTTGAGTGGTGGGCGCTCGTTTAGCCTGAGTTGGGGTGGGGCGAGAGTTGTGGGTTTTCTCTCTAGGGGTGGGGCAGAGGACTGAGGACGCCACTGAACCGGAGAGTGCCGGCGCTGGCGAGGGAGGGTCCCAGGCTGTCAGCTTTGGCGCGCGGTTAGGCACGTCCGGGTGACTGGAGACGCCCCCGCCGCTGAAGCTGTATTTGGGGGCATTTCCAAAATAGCTCAGGAGAAAAGAGAAACAATTTGACTTTTTATTTTTAGAGATGTTTGGTTTTTGGAGCAATTAAAACAATCTACGATGTCAAGGCTAAGTAGCTTGAATTATGCAGGTTAACCTTGTGTGATTTGTATATCACGCGAGTGAGTGACAGATGCAAGGTTCGGATCCGACATTTCTTTGATAGCTCTTAAGCCTGGAAAAGATCGGCATTCTGATCACAGAAGCCAGACCTCCACTTTCCTGTGACAGAGGGAGATTACCAAGGCATTTTAGAGCCAAGGCGGGTCAAATGATAATTGCTTCTAATTGGCATCCCCAGAAGCACCTTAATTATTTATCTGCAGCTGTCACTCAAAGAGTAAAATTCTTCCTGCCTTTGGAAAACTTTTTTTTTCCATATTCTTATTCTAAACCAGAGTCAGGAAACAGCAAAAGCAAACATACTTACATGAAACGTTTACAAAGTGTCTACTTATTAAAGTGTTGTGTCATCTTTAAAAAAGAGGTCTGAAAAAACGGAAGATGTCACGTGAAAGGTGAAACCGGTAGAGAAGGAGTGAGAATGAAGGGGTTAGTTAATTCAGAAATAAGATCCAGAAGTGAGAAGGTGAGGTAATAGGAACCTGGTGTGTGCACATTTCTGAAATGAAAGAGAACAAATAACAGGACCTGGGGAATTTGAGCCATAAGGAAGCATACTATTCATGAATTATGAAGAGAAAGAGATACAAACTAGAAAGGAGTGTAAAAGTTATGAGACCAAATAATAATTTGAATTTTTAACATAAAAGTGCTTTTTATTAGTAAACTCAAGGTGGATTGCAGCTTCTGGAGATTTAAGCTTAGTTTGAAGCCTGAGTGACACCTACGGTTTCGTTTTCAAAGTAAATCATTTACCTAGTACTAAACCTAATTTTAATTTCCCTATCATTATATATGTAAGTTAGGTTATTCTTTGGGAACGTTAGTGTACAGAACATCAATTTTGTGGGTTTTTTTTTTTTTTTTTTTTTTTTTTCCTGTTGTAAGATACCACTAATTGAAGTTTTGAAGTAGTGATAACTTATCTACATTTTAAAGTTCGCATTTAGGGGCAACAGTCTGATGTGTGATGACTATTTGATAGTGCTGTTTCATATGATCCTTATTTTTGAAAGTGATATTACTTTGTTCAATGTGTGACAGGAGGGAGGACCAATAGAATTGGCATCTGGATTACCAATTAAATATTTTTCAAATTCATAATTCCTACCTGAAAAGAGACAGAAGGGCCCCAAACAAGGCTATTAGGAGGAAAGTAAAAACTAAGAATAAAATAACACAGGCATGAATTGTGCACTTTGAATATTTAATGGGTGCCACAAACTACCCAGAAGAAACCATTGTTATGTTAATGCAGCACCTGACATACTCTTCCTATTTCATAGGCAAAGTACTAGCTCTGTGATTAGATCGAATTCTCCAACAACAACATCTCAGATTATGGCAAGAAAGAAAAGGAGAGGGGTATGTGATTTTTTTTTCTTTTTATTTCATGTAATCCAGCCTAATATGTAACAGTTGTGTTTTTCTATTATGAGTAATTTTATCATTTATGTATTCATAAACTTCTGTTGTTTTGCTTTCTTTGAGATAGATTATAGAGAAAAGGCGCCGGGATCGGATAAATAACAGTTTATCTGAGTTGAGACGACTGGTGCCAACTGCTTTTGAAAAACAAGTAAGCTACCCCCCACCCACCCCAAAGCCCAAAGAATCTGATTCTCTCATCTGGGAATGTGAGTTTCTTGTTAAAGCTCATTAAAATAATGGTGTATGTGCCCTGATCTGGCACAGAGCAGCTATTTCAATAAAATGCTTTGTTGTGGCAAAACTATTAAAAACATAATCCATCATGAAGTTGAAAAACATTTCCATTCTTTAGCTTATTTTCCCCTTTAGGGTAACAGTGTTCATGCTTTCTTCTGTTCTTTCTTTGAATACTAGTAGTGGTTTTGTTTAAAACTGTGCTGTATGTAATATTCTTTAAAACATATATGTGAAATATCATTTTTTTCAAACTACTAAAAAATAATCTTTTTAATTAAAAAAAATAAAGTCCAGAAAGTAACTTTCTAGTTCTACTTCCTAAATAATACTACTAATACAATTTATTTACCAAGCCACTTGCTTTCATTTTTAATCCCTGGGTTAATAGAATGATGTTTGATTTGGGGCACATTTTGGAAAGTTGGCAAAAATCAAATTAAACATAAATGCTTTTTTTCAGGGTTCAAATATTCTTTTACAAAAACCAATTTTACACAGTTAGAAAAGCAGCAAGCCAAATGTTTAAATCTTCCTTTGTGGTTTTGGAAAAGCGACATTTCTCCGGCTGTAGTAGCTAATGGCACAGATTTCTAAGAGCATCTTTCAAAGGATGTGGCAGCAAGTCCTGGTAGAAAATATTTTCAATTGAATTCCAAGTAGAGTACCAGAAAGCAGTTGTTTGTTTATTCCATTTTTTTTTTGTTTACTTCATTAATCCACAACATTATAATACAAGCCCAACAAAGTCCTTGGAGATTTTTCCAGAAACTACAATTTTAGTTATTGGCCACTTTCGCTGAAACTACTTGTACATCTTCATGAAAAAGTTGAACAATGACAGAAGTACAGGATATGATATGCTATTGATTATGGGTCTTTAAGCGAAAGACACCCAGTTTATATGCTGAGACTGAAATACAATGAAAATTATATTTTTGATTAGTAGCATTTTCAGTTACAAAGGCTGCAAATTAAAATGTCAATAATAAATGTTTTTAAAATTTTGAATACTGAAATGTCTATAATTATGAAGAGCAGTCAGTTTGGTGTGGCCCCTCCCCCCAGCCCTTGATTGGTTGGATATTTTCCCCCCTTAAATGTTGACTTAAAACAAAAGTTAAGAACAAACCTCAGTTGTTTGGCAGCTAGTTACCATAAACATAAGCTTTCCCATTAGCAGGGCTTGGCTACCAACCCTAGAGAGCTGGCCCTGTCACAATATGATTAGAAGAGTGTTTAAACTTCAGAGTTAAATAACTAACACTCTTGCCATGTCCTGGGTACTGATAATTTTCACGAAACAAATACAGCATAGAAAACTGGAATAAACTTTAGAATGCTTAAACACACACACACACACACACACACACACACACACACACACACACACCATATTGGTTTAATTATTTAGCTCTTCCAGGAAATTAGAAGCCACCCACAGCCCCCTGAGACACTTTGAGGTGGTGCATTTATGTTTCAATTGGTTTCCAGGGGTTGCCTTATTTTAAAAAGGGAGATATAAAAATATATTTTCAAGACAAATTTTATTAAGGACTGTTTTTAAAGGTTTAAAAATCCTCAAACATTTATGATGCTTCCTAAATAAGTTGTAAATTATTTCTTTTTGTTTGTGATCATGAAATTCACAGTGACACCTGCTGGTAACTATTAAGGGATTAAAAAACAAAACAAAACAAAACAAAAAAACCCTCTTAAACACTTTTTTTTCTTGGTTCTGCTTACCTTTATGAATCACCTTAAGGCTTTATCGGAATTTTCTGTTTTTTAGAAAAATTTTTGTAGTTGTAGATGGACAGAATGCCTTTATTTTATTTGTTTATTTTTATGTGGTGCTGAGGATCAAACCCAGTGCCTCATGCATGCTAGGCAAGCACTCTGCCACTGAGCTACAGCCCCAGCCCAGAATATTTTATTTTTGAATCCTCTACTTTTAACAATAATTTTGCTAAAATCCTATCTCCTTATCTCCAAAGTTGGTATTCAGCTGATCTAGATTTTATCATTATATGAATATTGAATGCCTTCTAATAAAATATAATATTAACCCAAGTAGAGATGAAACACAAAGTTTGAGATTTTTGCAATTTTAATACATTTTATGGAGTGATCTTAGGAATATAATTATGATTAAAAGTCATTTATTTGATGCCTTCTTTTGGTCTGTAAAAGTTAAAATGGCAAGTGCCTATTATTAGGTGTGACATAATAATGAGTGTTTCCATGTAAAGTTTGGAAAGAATTCAGATTTCCCTATGAAGATAATAAATTTAGAGTTTTCTAGTAAGAGGGAAAATTGAAACCATAAAACTAAATTCCATCTATAATGTTCCAAGTTAATTTCTGTAAGACTTAGGAGACTTTATTATTTTTTTATGAAGGGATCTGCAAAGTTAGAAAAAGCTGAAATACTGCAAATGACAGTGGATCATTTGAAGATGCTTCAGGCAACAGGGGGTAAAGGTAAGTTGGTGGCTTTGTTTTTTATTCCCTTTCTACCTTTCTCTTTTCATCTTTCCCTCTAATATTGTAAGGAAGTCATAGTTGAACAGTTCTTTAACAAGCTGAGATAGGCGGCCCCAGATTAAAGCCATGGAAATCGATGCTAATGGCAGGATTGAACTCATGGGAAAGAACTTCTGTAACAAAAGAAGCACTTGACCCTGGGCTTGTGTTTGCTTTCATAATACTGTGGGAGTAAAGCTTCATTCACAGCAGCCTGGTCAGAGATTTGTTTGGGATTTAAGAAGCGCATGCTGGAATCTGTACAGAAAGACAAAACAAACACACAAACATCCAAACATAAACAGGAGGTTAGAAGCAATCCTTCTTTCTTGTTCTTCTTCCTCTTCCTAATTTTTCCTTCTTCCTTTTTTCTTTTTGCTTCATTAAGTCAAGGGCAGGACTCAAACTAATGTAATAATTGTAAAGGAAGTAACTAGAATTATTTTCATTATTGTTTTCAGAGTTTGGTTGTGTTGGCTTTAAACTAAACAAAGCATTTGCAGTGCAGTTAGGAAATGTCTCTATTAGAAATTATGAAGAGTCGACTCATTCTTGAGCAGACAGGAGTATGTCATGGGCCCAGTTCCCTAGAGGGATGTTTTCTGTACTGTATAGTACCTTAGGAAGGAATTTTCGAGGGGTCATAGAGCGATCAGTATCTCAGGCTAAAAATAGACTCTAGATACTAAAAGCTTCAATATTTATTCAGATTTCATTATCCCCTTCCCCAAATATCACTTGATTGATGACAGATTTGATTTTGCTTGTTTTAGCTTTTTCATCCTTTGGAAGCTTTTGATATTCATCTCATCCAAGAGTGTTATTCAATATATTTAACCACTCAATAGGGAGAGGGTACTACAAGGAGTTAAGTATTAAACTAAACTAAATACTGGAGGCCTCCTGTGCTCAGCATTGGCCTTACACAAATAGCTATTATTTCTCAATCAGGGAAGAGCAAGCCATTGGAGGGAAATGACTTTTTACCAGTCTGAGAACTGGTAAATTATCCACCCTTCCTTTAGCCATCTTTTAACTGTGTGAAGTAGAGTGATTATTAAGTTCACACATTATGGCTTATCCCAGGTTATACTATCCCAAGAAGCCATCCCAAATGAACAAAAGTAGTATCTGATACAAACATTTCTTGTAACATAGAGAAGTGAATTAAGTCATAGAAAGCCAGTGTCCAGCCTAGTTTGGCCACTGCCTTGCCTTTGACCTTCAACAGAAGTAATCTGCTGCTCTTTGAGGCTTCAGTTAGCAGGATGAGCTCCAAAGACCTCTCCAGCATCATGGATATGTTTCCACACTTGATGTCTCAGAAAGTTAAAAGACTGATTGAGCTAGTGATGGTGCAAGAAAAGTGTGATTGCTCTCCTTTCCTTGGCATTGAAATGTTATCAGTGTTTCAAATATTTGGCCTGAGTTGTACTTCTAAAGAGTAATATTATTCTTTGGCTTCATAATAAAAACTGAGTTCCATCTTGGTTGCTATTCTTGGCTACCTGAAAAGTCCTAAAATTCATCCCGGAATAGTTTATGAGCAGACATTTCCAAGTAGACACCATGTAAGTCTCCTGACTGCTGGGTCATTAGAGAGGTCACAGAACAGGAGAATATGTAGGTCTTAAAGAAGGGGGACTGGCAGTTTGGGCTTGCATGATTAATGATTCCCAGCTGCCTCAGAATGTCAGGGTGAAGAGCATGGAGTCTAGCTTGGTTGCCTCTTTCTGACTCCTGGCTTGACCATTTGTTAGCTCTGTGACCTGGGGTAAATTACTAACCCTTGCTTAGCCCCAATTTCTTTTCTTTTTTTTTTTTTTTTATTTATTTACTTTTAGTTGTACACAATGCCTTTATTTTTATGTGGCGCTGAGGATCGAACCAGGCCGTGCACGTGCTAACGTGCTAGGCGAGTGCTCTACTGCTGAGCCACAACACCCCCCCCCCCCCCCCCCCGCTTAACTTAGCCCCAATTTCATCATCTGTAAAATGAAGATGATAACTGTCCATCTCACAGGGTTGTTGTGAGTAAATGCACTTAAAGACTTAAAGTCCATAGAATCATGCTGGCACAGAGCATGGTTATAGACACGTGTGCTATGTTGGCCCAAGGTCCATTCACAAGAGACAGCTGCTCATCATCATTTCCTTCTGCATTCAACAACAGGATAGGAATTAAACAATTTGTATTTTGTAAGATGCAACAGAAGACTCAGCAGTATACAGCAATTTAGAGCAAACCACAAACGTCACTTACTTCATGACCACAAATAAAAATCCTCAGAAGCTCCTGGAGTTTCAAATCTGTTAGTTCATTCTTTATAGTCCATCTTGGTAACATGGTGGTTCTAGAGAGGATTTGGTAGAGTGACCTAAATTTCTAAATCTTTTTGGGTTTCTCGACTCTAATCATTACCTTCCTCCTCCTCTCATAGAAATCAAAAGACTGCAAATCCCTACAGAGAACCCTGAGGACTGAAATGTATAATCTTTTCATGGAGACATTAGGAGCTTCTCTTCCTAATCCCAGGGCCTTTGTTGACTAGCTGTGCCAAGGTTTTGGGATGATAGCTAGTTTTGCTGCCCATCTTCCACATTCCATGATATTCTCTTGTGTCAGCATTGTGCTGTTCTGTTTTAAAGGTGAATATATTTGCCCCAAACATCTTTTTAGGACTTCCAGGTTTCTATTAGAATTCTAGCTTTACAATACTGAATATATGTGACTACTGTTTTCCAAAATACTTTGATTCCAATTTAAGTTAGTCTAATTTTTAGTAGATTATAAACAGGTAATACTTTGAGCTGAAAAAGCATAAAAAGATAACATAGTAAATGCCTTAGATGAAAATAATCTTATTTGAATGTGCTATTTCTCATTCATGTATACATGCATCCAAAATGTGAATACAGTAAACTTCTAGTTAGAAATTACTTAAAAAGAAGTTGCAAATGAGAAAGAATCAAGAAAGGATATATTTGGACACACTGATGATCAAAGAAGGTGCCATTTCCCCCAAATATCTATTATCATGCCAAAACTTGGCACTATAACAATGAGATACCACTATTTCCTAATGTATTATCTCTGGATAAAAGAAGACTGATAAAAGTGGCCCAGCTTTAGCCATTTTTATGGTAATAACCATACAGATGTGGGGTGTTGGTTAATACACATTTTTCCCTTGGGTAGATGCCAGATAAATGTCAAGTAACCAACAAAGGAGATACATATTTGAGCTTCAGAAAAACTTAGATTATAGAATAGTAATCTCATGTTACTGGAACACCCTTGCATTACCTGACAGAAAAATCAGATCATCAAATTAGTAACCAATTAAAAAAAAAAAACTCATTTTGTTTTTGTTCATTTTATACAAAATAATGACAAGATGTTTTCACTTTGTTGATTAAAAATCATCGTGAGTCAAAAAGTACTTATGAATTAGTGAAATTGTAGCACATCTCTACAGAAAGCACTCAAACTGCTAATTTGCATTTTACAGATGTTTCAGATAAGCCCTGTAATTCCCAACTCTTGTGACAGAGGCAGAGAAGCCTTTTCTATTTCCATGAAAAAGTTTGCTGGAGAATGTCATTATCTCACAATGCTAAAGAAGAGACACCATTTTTTTTCCTGGAAGATTAGAAACAGGGACGTTATTAATTTTTCCCTCTCTGATATTTACTTGCAAGAACAACTGTGACACATTGCATTGCCAGTGTTGTCACACATGCAAGTTTGGAAGCATACTTTCTTCTACAGAAACTAAAACCATAAATAGTAATATTTTTAGAAAAGATTATCATTCTACTTAAATATCCTAAAGGGCATAGTAGTACTCATGTAATCTCATTTTGCTCCTCTTATCTCCCCATCTCCCCACCCCCACCCTACTCTCCTCAAACCTTTTTTTAGGCTACTTTGACGCCCATGCCCTTGCCATGGACTTCATGAGTATTGGATTCCGAGAGTGCCTGACAGAAGTGGCCAGGTACCTCAGCTCTGTAGAAGGCCTGGACTCCTCAGATCCACTGCGCGTGCGCCTTGTCTCACATCTCAGCACTTGCGCCTCCCAGCGGGAGGCAGCTGCAATGACATCCTCAATGGCCCATCACCATCACTCCCTTCATCCACATCACTGGGCAGCAGCCTTCCACCATCTTCCTGCAGCTCTGCTCCAACCCAACGGACTCCATGCCTCGGAGTCAACACCTTGTCGCCTCTCTACAACTTCAGAAGTGCCTCCTGCCCATGGCTCTGCCCTCCTCACAGCCACATTTGCCCATGCAGATTCTGCCCTTCGAATGCCATCAACCGGCAGCGTCGCCCCTTGTGTGCCACCTCTCTCCACCTCTCTCTTGTCCCTCTCAGCTACCGTCCATGCCGCAGCTGCAGCAGCCACCGCAGCTGCACACAGCTTCCCTCTGTCCTTCGCGGGAGCATTTCCCATGCTCCCCCCAAATGCAGCTGCAGCAGTGGCAGCAGCAACAGCAATCAGCCCACCCTTATCAGTGTCAGCCACGTCCAGTCCCCAGCAGACAAGCAGCGGAACAAACAGTAAACCTTACCGACCCTGGGGGACAGAAGTTGGAGCTTTTTAAGTTATGCTTGAACTTCTTGCAATTGTAATTGAATGTCCTTCATTTCAGAGTCGGCTTAAAACCTCTGCACCATGAAGGTAGCCATACAGATGCCTACAGATCCACAAAGGAACAATAAAGCTATTTGAGACACAACCCTCACGAGTGGAAATGTGGTATTATCTTTTATTTTCCTTTTTTTGTTTGTTTGTTTGTTTAAGGCAGCTTGGTAACTGACATCAGCAACTTTTGAGAACTCACACTTGTTTTCATTAAAAGTTTCCTGGAAAATACATGGACTGTAACATTCAGCTACATGTGCACTGCACAACCGAATTGGGGAAGAAAAATGTCATGACTGAATTCTCTTGAAGCTAGATGGGGGAAAAAATCCATCTTTCATAAGTGCCTGAGCTAAGGAAGGTTTTCTTCTGAACATGCAACATTGCACAAGTAAAGAAGAGTGTAGGCATTAGGTTAAGAAAGGAAAGGAACAGAAGTCTTGCATTAGGCTGCAGACAAGCCAGAATATTCTGTTGAAACCAACAGTTTTTTTGGTCAAAAAGATTGCTGAAAATTATTTTAAAGTTGAAAGACCCAGTTTGATCTTAGTTTGCTTTCTTTGTACAGAATTGCCAAGCAGTAACATTTAGCAGTGAATTGGTATAAAACAATTATTCCATCAAAACACAGATTAACAAGTATTTCTGCTCCACCTGCAAGCCCCCAGGCAATATTTTAGATGGTTCAAAATACGGTGCTTCTTTATATAAACCTTACATTTATATAATGCATCTAGAAGCAATTGCCTACTGTGTGCCTATGAGAGGCCAACTCATGCCACCTTGGAAACCCTCCAGTTTGCAAGACTTTGGATTAATTTATTCAGTTTCATTTGGACTATTTTTATATATTTATCCTCTTCATTTTCTCCACATAACATGTAACATCTAATCTTGTCACCTTTTGGGGAGATGTATTTCTTGAGGTGATGAGAAAAGGAGAGAACATTGGGAAGAGAAAAACCACAATTTTAAAATATTCTTGCTCAAGTTAGTGATCACATTTGATCCCAAATCAAGATGAATGTATGCAATGGGATGTACATAAATTATTTTTGCCCATGACTAGACTAGTATTACATAATGCTGTTTTGATTTTTAGATTTTTGTTTAATGGAAAAATAATCTCTTAATACATTGAAATTGAGCACATGAGATTTTATATTTGAAAGATAAAAACACAGCATGTATTATTATGCACTTCATTTCTCTGCTGTGTGGAGAAAGCAATAAACATGAAAATGTTAAACATTATGCAAAAATTATTCTTTTAAATATTTGTTTTAAAATTACTGTACCTAGTCTTTTTTGCATTACTTTGTAACCTCTTTCTATGCAAAAGTCTACATATCACTAATTAAATGAAGTCCTTTTTGACTATTTTTATGTGGATGAGTTGATTTTCAGATGGAAAGTTAATATGAATTTCGAGTGAGGACTTCCTTTACATGGCTTTTCTTTATATATTTAAAAATCATTTGGTTATAATTCACAGCTCATTTGAAAATAGCATTTATATGAGCTTATAAATCAATCAAGCGTAGGCAGATGAGATATTTGGAGGCAAGAAGTGATCATTTCCTTTGCCTTTTAGTCTTAACCATAATTCTTGGAAAAGTGTAAATTCAATATTTCCAAGTGTGAGAATATCTCATATGGATAATGATCTAAAATGTGTAATGGATTTTGTAACTCAAAAATATTTGTAAAATGTAAACATCACATAACTGCAAAATAGTCATATGCATGCATCCAGAAAATTTATATTGTTGATGTGGATCTATTGTGGGCATTGTCCCCTCTGGTGAAGCCTAAAATAAGATATAAAGTTCCTGAAACCGTTGGACCAAAAACATGAAGAGAAAGAAAAAAAAGAGATTCTTCTCATGCATATCAATATGCTTAAAGTAAAAAGCAGAAGAGTTGTTTTTCTGTCCATAGTGGGTAAAAAGAGGGGATTACAAATCAACTTATTCCTCCTGTCTATAACCCTGTGGTTCTGATGCCTTCAGATAGTTGTGATGGAAGTAGGTAGTTTGGGGCTATTTTTCTTTTTGTGATACCTAGGCCCTCGTGCATGCTAGGCAAGCACTCTACCACTGTTCTGGAGTTTGTTTTTTAATCATGATTTATGAACAATAGTCATACTAAGTCATTTTTATTTTAAGATCTTAAAGTCAATTCTGTGCTTAATGTAATGACAGCATTTAGAGAACAGTTTTTTTTCCTTTTTTCAAATGCAAACTGCTTTAAAGATAAGCACTTTTTAAAAATTGGAATTAAATATTTTAAGATAAATCCCTTTTCCTACTCCTTCCCTCATTTCTCCTGTTACATTGTTTCTGTTTCCTCCCCAGTTACAAAATATGGGTTATTATTTTTCAGTTTAATGTATTAAATGTTTACAAACCAACTTGCCTCATAGTTGATAAGTCAGTGTTCCTTAAGATAATCTTTGTCAGTAATTTCAGTAGTTTCAAATTAATTGGTCGATGATGAGTGTTTCATGTCATCAGCTTTTAAATCACATTTCATTATTAACTGGATCATTGAGTTTACCATCTCTCATCCAAGTGTGCTGTGAAGAGGTGTACCACTTTTAAGTATGATAATTTTCATGTATGTTACCAAAATTCAAAAGGTATTATGCCCTTTCAATTTGTTTCAGGGAAAAAAAGAACTTTTATGTTTTGATTTATTTGTGACCTTCATTTGTGTAAGAGTGGATCTCAAAATTAACTCGTAAGGATTTTAGTAGGATAAAAAGAAAAGGCAACAGTTTGGGGAATTTAATTTCTCCCATCTTTAATAGCTATATGTATGGCCAACTAGAAAACAGTTCTGTATTTCAAATCAGTAAGTCAGAAGGTATTTATTGAATGACTGCTGTTTACTTAGCACTGCACTATATGTATCAGGCTTTGAGTAGTGTATTGGAGCATATGAAAGTACAATCCTACATCTAACAGTGACAGGTAAGTATGTTTCTGCCCTAGATATTCGCAGGGACACTGAAAAGGAGGAGGCATAGTTGAGAGTACAAAAAGGGGTTTCTGGGAACTGGTGGGGATGGCTTTTTGTTCTTCTTGAGAAATTTTGCTATTACAAATAAGATATTTCCTAGCATGTTTGAGGAAATATGAGGGATTTTAAAAGTAATGTTAAACAACAACAAAAAAATCCAAGTATTAACTAAAGCTATAGCTCTCACTTCCATATGTGCAAAGGTATTTGCAATAATGAATGCTTTTGGATTATCTTATGTATTTGACTTGTTCTTTTTGTTCATCATTAAGTTATCACAAAGTCCCAGTAATCATCTTAGATGATATCATCAAAAAGCAATATGATGTTAGAATTCCATATTCTTGTATGTTTAAGACGTTGTCAGTTGTAAGATTTCCTACTGGCATAAGATCTATTTTTAAGAAAAAGAACCACTTGCAACACAACTTTATACATTGATCAAAAAACAGTCTAATTACCAGCATGTAAAAATGAAAAAAAAAATGCATCTTAGTTTGAAGCAATATATTAGCATAATATTATACTGATGATGAATGCAATTTTAGAAATCCATGGCTAGAGGTGTACATAGATTAAAATGTGGCTAGTTTAGCTTAGTTTGGGGCTTTAAAATATCTCATTAGGATAGGGTACTGACGAAGTTAAAGAATCTTGATTGACTTTGTATGCTTGGTAATCTAAGGATAATTGGGGGTTTTTTTTGTTTTGTTTTGTTTTTTACTTTTTCAGGTTTTAGATGCCCAGTGGGACCACTTTTATTCTGAGTTTTACTGGAGTGGAGTTTGGCTTCCTTTTATAATTCTTTTAAGATCTAAGCAATGACTGGGGTGGTGAATATTTCAGCAACTACAACAAAGCATTGCAGCAAACATGACATCATAAACTGTGAATATAGCTGATATTCTTTGGAAGGACAAGTCTTTGAACTTCAATGGCAGATATTAAAAATAAGAAAAGCCCCTGAGCTTACACAATCTGGTGCAAGGGGCCAGAGCATATGGAAAGTGGTTCTGTAGGCACCAGGTGATTTTTCCCATGTCCCCTCACTTCTTACTTCAAAGGAAAGGCAAAGAATAAGGCTGGTCAGATCCTCTGCTGTAACTATAGGAACCAGCACCCTCTCTAAACATGGCTAAGAAAGAAAATCAGCTGTGGTACTAACTGCTAATACTATTTGGTTGTTTTCCATGTTAAGCCTCATGCTGAGTGTTTGAAATCTACATCCTCATTTAAACTTGTGACTTTCCTATGAAGTAGGTAATATTATACTTATTGTATATTAGGAACTGGAAAACAAGAGGTTAATTACTCCACATCCTATCTAGCAGGTGGAGAACTTAGGTCTGTTTGATTCTTCAGCCCATACTTTGGCCTCTAGGCTGTGGCTTTTGACCCAAGATTTTGGAACCCTAGGATTTCAACCTGTGTGTGATCTGTTTGGACTGATGGCAAGGGTGAATATGTCAGTAGTATTAACAAACACCAGCATCTCACCCCTTCAGTGTGTGGAAGGATGGAAAAGTGAGAAATTCTACTTTATTCTGTAATGCAACACAAAAGGGAGATTCTTAGCCGGGCGCGGTGGCGCACGCCTGTAATCCCAGCACTTTGGGAGGCTGAGGCAGGAGGATCGCGAGTTCAAAGCCAGCCTCAGCAATGGCGAGGCACTTAGCAACTCAGTGAGACCCTGTCTCTAATAAAATACAAAAAAGGGCTGGGGATGTGGCCCAGTGGTCGAGTGCCCCTGAGTTCAATCCCCGGTACCACAAAAAAAAAAAAAAAAAAAAAAAAAAAAAAAAAAAAGGGAGATTCTTTGGGCAGTTCTCTAGTTAAAACTTCCAAGCAGGTTATACCTATCTTATCTTCATTAGTGAATTTGCCAAAGCTCTGTAAAGTCTACCAGATAATATTCTACAGTCTCACTCAAGGTGGTTGACAAAGGTGAGGCAAAATGGTGATGAACTAAGACAAAGTAGCAAGAAAAATGAGTTGGGGGGGGGGGGAAATTAGTCTGTATTCTTCCATTGAATATAAAAGAGTTTTTTTTTTTTTTTTTTTTTTTTTTT
Source organism: Tamias sibiricus (assembly GCA_025594165.1). Classification (NCBI taxonomy): domain Eukaryota; kingdom Metazoa; phylum Chordata; class Mammalia; order Rodentia; family Sciuridae; genus Tamias; species Tamias sibiricus. The sequence goes on from CM046666.1 coordinate 111,236,646, forward strand.
GTATTTTTTTAAATGCTGGATTATTCTGAATGTTTAACCATTCCAGGTCTATCATGTCATAAAACAACCTTCTTTATTTGACCTATTCTGACCTGCCCAGTAACCTGCTCACTTTTAAGCAATTCTCATTATTAGGGTTTAAACTAACCTAAACTCTTTAGCCTATACTTAAAAATGTTTTCTATAGGGGGCTGGGGTTGTGGCTCAGCGGCAGAGCACTCACCTAGCACGTGCGCGGCCGGGTTCGATCCTCAGCACCACGTAAAAACAAGGGCATTGTATACAACTAAAACAAACAAATAAATATTTTTAAAAAATGTTTTCTATAGCAGTTAAGAGTTAATATGTATATAATTTTTTTTTAAATCTTAGGCCCAAAGACAATTTTACATACTTCTCGGATCTTAGCCTTCTATAAACTAAATATTGGATTTGCTTGACCTCTATTGTTAGTCTGTTACTTTGTGAAAGCAATGAAATTATTTCATATCAAATGATATATGTGGGTAATAGAATGTATTATAAGCTTTTTTAAGGAATGTAAACAGGTTTAATAACTTTGACGGGGGACTCTTAAAATTTCTTCCATCATGTTTGCACTGTAATAGTTTTATATTTTCCTTATTATGAAAACAAATTCTTATCTTCTCAAGGGAAAGAAAATGTATTTTGGAAAGAATGACTATTATTCTAAATGTTTCACTTGTATAAATGTGGTGATAAATTTATAATTGCTCATACACTCCTATAACAACTGAGTGTCTTGAGTTAACCCCTCCTTTCCTGATTATAAATTAACAATCTGAATATTATTTGCCATACAATAATCCTAGATCTTTCAACACTTCATTTTACCCTTTTCCCTAATTATAATTATAGGGAAGCTTAAGAGGTTTGCTTGTTTCTTTTTAACCAAAAAAAAAAAAAAAAAAAAAATGTGTCCGATGGGGTCTTTTTGTAGACTTTGTCTTGAACCAGGTTGTTGCCTTCTGCCCTTATCCTGGCCAGCTCCTTTTTTTTTTTTTTTTTTTTTTTTTTAAAGTGATGCATGGGGATTGAACCTTTGCAAGCTAGGTAAGCACTCTACCAACTGAGACATATCCCCAGCCCTTGGCCAGCTACTTTTAGTAGGCTTCTTTGGGAGTCTGGCAGATGACAGAGATGTATTTACAATCATGACAGCAAAACATAGAAGCATGCAGACCATGTTTTACTCTGATCAAAATGCATTTCTCTGTCACAACCACAAACCACCCCTAAATGGGAACTAAGTCATTTGACTCTTTTGTCTGACAAACAACCACTATTTGATTAATTTCATGATGTTGACATCTTTCTGCCAGCCGAAATGTAAACAGAATAGTAAAAATGGTCAGGTTTGTTAATATCACCAGAACCTCAGTTCAGACTGGTAATCAAGTTCATGGGCACGATAGCCTATGGTGACACACATCCTTTACTGTTACTTAAAGGAGACTTGATGGGAAATACAGCCCAGCAAAAGATATCATGAATCCATCAGTGCTGAATCATTGAACAGACCAAAGCCCTGCATGCTGCCCCAAGAAAATAGACTTGAAGCACCACATGACATCTCTCCATGACTGTCATGGGAACAATTCTTAGCACTAAAGCCATGACTTATCTGGCCTATGTTGACCAGTTCTCACCCCAGAGCTACTCCTTTGATGTGGCTCTCAAAACCACAAATATTGCCAAGAGGAATCAAAAACAACACAGGACCAAAAACTCAGTATAAATGCTTTAGTCACTCTCTCAAATGCCAATATTAAGTAGGCAGCCTTGTTGCTCTGGGTGTGGATAGTTTGAGAAGAAAGGAGAAAAAAAAATTCACAAATTGCCTTCAGGATATGACATAGTAAGAGAAGTGGTGAAAGTTATTTTTATTTGTTCTTTATAAATATATGCCTGAGGAGTTGAAATTCTGTACGTATATCCTCTTCTGATATAGGAAAGACATATTATACCAAAGATATGGTGAATTCATGGCTGTATTGAGGGTAATGCATGTTTAGTTACTTAAATCAAGTCTGCTGAGCAGTTTTGTTTAATATTGAGAGCTTATTAAAATTCTTGGCATTTGAATTCAATAGACCCACTTGAAAAAATGTGAAATCCATGTTATAATTCTAGTAATCTTGTCTCTATTCAATATTTATGTCATTAAAAAAAACTCTTCAAAGAGTGTAGTAAATAGTATAAAAGCTAAAAGGAAAGATCCTGAAATCAGACAGATCTGAAAACATCTGGAGATACATTAACTGTGTAACTCTGAACAAATTACTGAATGTGTGCATGTAGGCTTTGTTTTCCTTTTTAGTAAAATGAATTTTTTAAATCATCTATCTCACAGGATTTTCTGAGCATCAAGTAAAATAGGTTTATAAGACCTGGCACATAGTATATTGCCAATAAGTAAGATTACAACTTATTCAAATTAAGTTTATTAAATGTCTTTACATCCAAAATAAGTCTCATTAGGTCTTACATACAACCTCTATTTTACCACTCACAAATCTTTATTTAAATACATACCAAGACAGTCCTCCAACATCTATTCTTTTGATATTAAATATACATATTTTCCATTAAAAAATTGAGATTCACAGAACTTCAGAGTTAACATAAACTACTGGTGTTTCATCTTGAAGTTTCAAAAAACTGAAGTCCCCAAGATAGATAATCTTTCCCACCATCACATGAACCATTTCTCCTAATTTCCAACTTATGGTTCTTTCTGAGACAGTGTGACCATAAAATAAATATCTTCTTTCTTGTGTAGTTTATGTTTCCTGTTTTCAAAAGTAATGATTGTTAGTCTGATTCAAAATAAATGCTACCAGGATCATGTTTCTTCAAAAGAAAAATCTGTAATGAATATTGCTGATAGTGAAATTATATTGTTATTTTTAAATGATGTCCTACACTATCAAAAGCTAGGGCTGGGGTTGTGGCTCAGCGGTGGAGCACTCGCCTAGCATGTGCTCGGCCCGGGTTCGATCCTCAGCACCACATAAAAATAAATGCATTGTGTACAACTAAAGCAAATAAATAAATATTTTTTAAAAAGCTAATAACACACAGGTTAATGGAATTGTGTTACTATCCTTCACTTAGGACAGAATTAATAGAAACCACTGGCTCCCCAATGCTTCTGTGTAGCTTTGAGCTGCTCTGCATCCTCCTTTCTGCGGCTGCCCTAGGGCTCTTGGAGTGAAGACAAAATTCTCAACCTCAATTTACAAAGCCATAAGAGATGGGTTCCCTGCATCTTCCTCTCTCTGCTACCTCTGACTTATCTAGCTCTCTTGGCTATTTTCAGGACCTGGTATTCTGGTTCCCTTGCTACAAGGCCTTGCACATCTTCCTTCTCCTAAGAATATTCTTTCCTCTCTTCTTTACGTAGGTAACTCAACTTCATTTTTCAGATCCAATGGATCATCCTTGGACATCACCAAGTGGTTCAAAATATCATTGTGGAATTGCACGAACCACATTTTTCTACTTCATAAAATTTGTCAGTTACCGTATGAATTTGTGATTCTATGATGACTGTCTCTACCACTACACTGAAAGCAAATGATAGTGACAATGGTTTTGTTCGTCATCAAGTCTCAGGACCTTTCTGCTCTTTGTCTACTACAGGAAAGAAACTCAACAAATATGTGTGAACATTGGCTAAATAAATAAATACATGAATGGATGACTTACTGAGGAACAATTGAGGGAATGTCACACACTGGACTAACATACTCATTGCACTGAATTTATTTCAATGGCTTCCCCCAAAACTTAATTTGATAGCACAGTATATACAAATAAAATAAAACACAATTAACGAAATGAGAAGAAAAAAAAAAACTGAAAGAAAAAATCTCCTATTCCTTATGGACACAATAAACTCCAGATTGTAACCATACCCAACATTTCTCATAGATTAAGGAATCAGAATAAGACATATGAGACCAGGATGCCACCTTGTGGTTTATTTTCACATTTGCCATTTTCAACCTGCCTGCAGAAAAAGCCCCATAATAAACTATTGTTATACAGGGGAGTAGAATTTTGGTCAGTTAACTATTTCTTACATGATATTATTCCAAATAGTTAGCTCAAACATTATAATTCATTCCTTTTTTATTTTTTATCATAATTAAATATCAGTTGTTCAGAAGATTAGTATATGACTAAGGTATAAATAATTAAATGAAAATGAATACATGTGCCTACCACCCAATTTAGCACTGCCAGTACTTTCAAAGACCCCTCTGTGCTTTTTCTCAAATTTTTTCTCCATCTTCTCTATTTTCTAGAAATAACCACTGACTTGCCTCTATTTAGTATACATCTATATACCAATAGACAACATTTGTCATTTAGCATTCTAAAACTTCATATAAATGGAATTATATTTTATTTGACTTTATTTTTAAATTAAATATTATTTCCCTGGGATTCAGGAGGAATTCATATATTATTTTCTACTCTGCTATATTTCATTGTATGACCATATACAATATATTTAGCCATACTACTCTTGATAGATATTTAGATTGTTTCCATTTGGGACCCTTTATGGATGGAGCTGCTCTCCTGGTGTACACATGTAGGGATTTCCTAAAGACTGAGCTGCAGGTATGGGAACATTTAACATTATTAGATAATACCAAGTGTTCTCTAAACTTACTTTATTACACCAATATACACTCCCATCATTAGTGTATATGATTTTCAATTGTTCTACATTCTTGCCAACACTTGATATATTCATATTTTTCTGTTTTGGCCACTTTGAAGGGTATAAACAGTATCTCTTTTGCTATCTTAGTCTGCATTTCCTTGATCAGGAAAGAAGTTGATCCTGTTTTCAAAGTTTTTATTGATCACTCTTGTGTTTTTCTGACAAGTTCCAGTTCAAGCTTTTTGCCTCATTCTCTCATTTATTTACTCAAGAGCAATTTGACTTGCTCCCTTATGCCAAGTACAAGCATAGTCTGAAGGATATAAAGATGAATACAATGTAGACTGAGCTCTCTGCTAATGAGTTCTTGGCTTATCTGTAGTTTTATTACTTTTAGGGGTTATAATAATTATCAAGGGGGCTGGGGCTATGGCTCAGCGGTAGAGGGCTAGTCTTGCATATGTGAGGCCCTGGGTTGGATCCTCTGCACCGCATAAATAAAATAAAGGTATTGTGTCCACCTACAACTAAAAATAATATTAAAAAAATAATTATCAAGACAAAAAGAAGAAGTGAACACCAATCACTTTGTAGCGCATAAGTATAAATATGAACTCTGGCTTCAGGAAGCATACAAAAGCACAACTTATATAAAACAGAAGCAGATTAAATACTATATATTATACATATTATAAAAATTCAGAGGATATGATAATCAGGATGAAAGCTAATTGATCATTTAGGTCCATGGTTTTATTTTAAATTGCTTTCCTTTTATATAACTAATGTAGAAATGTTTTTCTATAGCCTTCTCATTAAAGTAGGAAGATGAAAAATAATGATTTAAGTCAAATTAATAATCAACTAGAGATATGGAAATGTTATTTAAAATTAATTAAAAATATGCTAAAGAAATGGAAACATTTTTATAGATCATCATGTCTTCATCATGGATAAAGCAATTTATAGAGTGTTCAACAAATAAAGGAGCTCAATAAGTGTCAGACATCATTTGGAATGACTCAGTTTAACTATTTCCACTTGCTCTTAGTGAAAATACAGAGCTGTTATTTACATAAAATAGCATTGTATGGTAATCAAACTGCATATGATTGTTTTCTAGAACAGCCCTAGCAGTCTATTTTTTTGGGTTTCATTATTTCATTATTCAACACCAAATGTGTTGAACAGTATTAAATGCCCATGAAAATTACCCACCCCTCAGTATTCTCAGGCATCCTTAAAATTTTCAGTATTTCTCAGCTCAAAATCATCATCTAGTTTAGTAGTCCAATCCTGGGTGAATGATGATTTCATATTTGAAATAAAATAATTGGACAAGTCCAGGAAAATACTTTTGCTACACAGCAAATTCTTTAGTGCAGTTTAAATAATTCCTGTTCCTTTGCCTTTAAAGAACCTCCTCATATTTTGAGTATTTCTGTAAACAGTTCTTCAGCATTTCCCCATTCTTTGTAAACACAAAATTGAACTTAATATTCTGGTTCTACAATGTAGCAAGTTTGAGTTCTGTGCAGGTGACCTGATACATGGTTGTATCTAAATGACAATATCATTTAGGAAAAGTACAATTCTTAGACTAAAAATAACAGTAGAATGGTAAAATACAATGAGACAGATACTAACTAAAACCTAAAAACAAAAACAAACCGAGAAAACCCTAATTAAAAATTTCCAAGGCAAGAAGGATCTTTGACCCTGGCTTTTCCTGACTTTCCTCCTTCAGAATCTTCTCCTTTGTCCTCTTTTAGCCAAAGTCAATCCTGCAAACCTTGGCTCTCCTTTTTGCTGCACTGTATCTCTTGCCAAGTATTTTCACTCTTCAAGCTCAAGTTCTCACCCCAGAGCTGAATTGCCTCCAAATCCATCATCATTAATCACAAACATCAAACTATGATCAGGGCAGCTTCACTTGAATGACCTTAGTCCAAATCTAAATGCAGCATGGCTAGTCCTTCTTTGCCTCCCTCCCAAGCAGCTCTCTTTTGAAGTTAATAGATGATAATGAAAATCTTGATCATTTTCTCCTTTGATTCCTGTTCAACTGTAGTAGAGACAGTCTTGTTCATTTTCATATACCTGAGTCCACAGTGGTGTCCAGCATGGAGTAAGAATTCCTTAAGTAATTGCTAAATTGATAAATGAATGAAGAATTAATGAATAAAAATAACCATGAAGTGTGCACCTCCACTGTACAGGCAAGAAGCTCAAAGATGTTGGGTCACTTACTCCAGATAACTCAGCTAATATTGACACAGTGAGGACTAATTCACAGTCTCTGGCTTTTCAGCAAGAAAGTTTTCTTTGCCTTCATAAGACTTTTTTTTTTTTTTTTTCATTTCCATATTTGTTCTTCTTTAACATCTAGTTTGTGTATAAGTTTGCTGTTTCTTTCTTGCATTAGTCCAGACTCTTAGCTCTGTATATATAGCATATATATATATGTGTGTATATATGTATATAGCAATGAACTTCCAGACAGATTCCCTTACTCTCATCTGGCTTCCACCAGTCTTTTTTGTACCCATCAGCATTGTCTCGCCACCTGTCTTTGCTGAATCTTCTTCACCTTCTCCTTGGCCTCTGTATAATAACCCATTCTCTTCACTGCTGCCTCCTTCTAGAATCTCTCTTATCCTTTTATTAGCTCTCTGAAGTTCTGCTACTTCCTTTGTTAGTTACTCTGCTTCATATCATTTTCCTATATCATACTGCCCTGGGTTTAATCCTTGGTCTTCTGTTGTTTTTATAGATTCTCTTTGGGAGAGCATGAATCGTCTCAAACTTCTAAGCTAAAGCTCAAAATCTATATCTTCAGCCTGAATTTAGAATCGAAGTTTACTCCTGTATTTCCAGCCACCTTGGCTATGCTGACTCAGTTAAGGGATCAAACTGCATTTACGTTCTCTTCCAATTGTTTCCCCACATCAACCTCTCTATTGCCATTTATGCCCCTTGACTTCACTAACCACACAGACCACAAATCATGCAGTCATTAATGACTGTTCCCTATTCTTGACCCTGTAGGTCCTAAGTCACCAAATCCTCTTGGATTCCCTTTGTAACATTTTAGCTTGCCTTCAAGTCTTCCATAATCTGGCTGCATCTGCCTATCTGACTCATCCTGCACTTTGTCCCAGCACAGGTCCCTTGCTATATATAGGCCACCTGATGTAGCTGCCTTTATTGCAGGTGCCAGGCCTTGGTGATAGTAATGGTTCATTTTAGGTATCCACTTGATTAGATTAAGGATTGCCTGGAGAACTGTAAAGCATTATTTTCTGGTATGTCTGTGAGGGTATTTCCAGAGAAGATGGGTAGTGAGGGTGGATTTGGTTGGGAAAAATCTCCCCTCAATGTGGACAGGCATAACCCAATTCATGCTCCGCCCCCCCCTCCCCTCCCCCTCTCTCATTACTTTCCTCCTGCTGCCCTTGGACATCAGAACTTTAGGATCTTGGATGTTGGGACTCCAGGATTTATACCAGTGCCTCTGCATCCCACAGCCCACTGAGAATCTCAGCCTTCAGCCTCCAACTGAAAATTCCACCATTGGCTTAACCTGGTTCTAGGACTCTCCGACTTGGACTGAGCCACACTACAGGCATCCCAGGGTCTCCAGGTTACAGACAGCCTGTTGTGGAACTTGTCAGTCTCCATAATCATGTGAGCCAATTCTCATAATAAATCCCCTATCAATTCTATCTATCTATCTATCTATCTTATCTATCTGACATCTGTCTCATATTGGTTCTATTTCTCTGGAGAATCCTGACTAATATAGTCTTCCTGGATTCCCTAGATGAAATGCCCATTTTTTTCCTTCTCTTCCATTCCAGATACTAATAGCCTTTATGTTCAACGTGGGAATGAGTTTTCAAGTTCTGTTTTCATCTAGTGACCACTTCCTTGCCCCTTCCCTCCCTCTCCCTTTCCCTCTCTCCAGCCACTTGAAGTACCTGACACAAAGCATTAGCAAATAGCAAATAATCTATAGATGATGCCTATCACTTTTGTTAATGACAATGATACCAAATACATTTCTGCCTTAATTCTCCAGAGAAGTGAAAGTTCCTAAAGCACCAAGAAGGTTACATCTTTTTTGGACCATTAACAAACACTCAACTCGGGTTAAAGGAAAGCAAAACACAATCATTCTAGTTAAAATCAAACTCTCAGCCTGTGTTTATGCCATTGTGAAATTTCAGATTTAAAAATAAAATGGAAACAAAACAAAACACATCCTACGAGCTCAAAAACAAAAGGTTAGAATAGTTTTGAAAATTTAGGATTAAAAAAAAAAATGTCTATATAGCACAATTTTTTCTTCTATATTATTCCAACATTTCCATATTTTCTTTTTGGGCACTCTCAGAGTTCCACTTTGTCCTGAAGGTAAGAATTTCTAATCACAGATGAATTTTGGTAGATGTCTGGGAGCTATGTGATTTACATATTTGACACCCTGCATGTAAGAATTTTCCATATTCATGTGAATATCTTGGACAGAAATTAAAACTTAGATAAAATGATAAAGTAAATATATTATTGAAATAAAAGATAAAAAGCCAGATATTACCCAACCACATATTTCAAGCAGATATTCTTGGATTTAGAAAGGAGAACAATGTTGGAATCACTCCACTTTACACAAATAATACATAATCTGAATATATACTAAATAGAAATTAAATCTATGCATGATGCAAAATAGGAATAACTCTTCCTACAGGTATTCAATCATACTCAGGATTAAACAAACGATTAGATAACAGGGATTGAATATACAAATTATTTTTAAAGGCTGGAAACTGCAATTTTGGAATCTGTTGAACAAATTTATGACTAATACATTCTAAACCTTTATGTTTAATCAATTGTAAAAAATATATAAATAAATGTATGTAGTGTCTTTGAAATTTTAGTGAAACATTTTTTAAGAAATTGAATTGTTAGTTTTCAAAAACACAACACTAGGTTTTAAAAGTAAATAGTTAGTAAATATCAAATTGAAAGTAAATAAAAGTCCTGATCTCAAAGTTGGAGGAAAAGCAAAATTATGCTTCTTCCCTGACCGGGAATCGAACCCGGGCCGCGGCGGTGAGAGCGCCGAATCCTAACCACTAGACCACCAGGGAGCTTGCCTGCTTTCTTCTTTCGGTATATTTGTTCCCTAATAAAACTGTGTTTGTGATTCTAACCAGTAGAGGGCGGGTTGTTTGCCCTGAATCGTACCTACTTCCTTTCTGCTGAGTCTTCTGACATAATTCTTAGGGAAAAACACTTGGACCCAAAAATCTAATTCTCTTCTGATTACTGTGTTGGAGAACGTCCTGAAACTCTCATTCTGACATCTAAATCTTTCTGTATGCCCAGATAAGTGTCAAGCTACTGTGCAGATCTTGTAATTTGCTTTATTTCCTTAACCATTTTAGTCATTTTATCCAAATCTAACCTCCGTCTCTCTCTGCATTTCCCTCCCTCTGCCTCTTTCTGTCACACGTATATTGAGTACTAAATCTAACCACAGATTGCAACTGGAGGGGAAGATTTTACCGAAAAGTTCGCGGTGGGACATCGCACACGCACCAAAGTTCGTGCGCTGTAAAAGCTGAGTGACGAAGGGCATTGTGTGTGTGTGTGTGTGTGTGTGTGTGTGTGTGTGTGTGGTGTTTGTAATTACTTTTAAACAAGGAGCTACCACGTGATATATCTGATATATTGCTGAATAGAATAACTAGTAATCACGTGGAATATATTACTAAATAAGATGAGTGATAGGGCACATATATATCACGTGAGCTGTGGGCGGCCTGCCTAGCAGAACCAGGGCATCTGCACAGGGTTCCAAGTCAACGCTTCAAACACAGTGTTTCTTATTCTCACGGTTTTCAGACAATTATGACCTGGGCAGTGGCTTCACTTCTTCCCATTATACACTAGACACGGCCGGGAACTGATGTAATTAATTAGCAAAGGAGTTCAAGAAAGCCCAGCTTCAGGTCAAAAACTATGAAACAGGAGCAGAAGACAATAGGTTATAACTCGGGGTTGAAAGTGCCAGCAGCTACAGCTGAAGAAATATAACCCTAGAGATCCCGCTGTGCTGCAAGACGGAAGGAGGCTTAAGTGAGACATAAATTTGTAATGAATTTGCTCGCAACAACATCCGGCGCCACTGGGAGTTACAGCCGTCATCCATCACCACAAAATTAGGTGAGCTGTGCTGAAATATTGTTTCTTGTTTACTGCAACTCAGAGGTGGAGTTTATACAACTGATATAATTTATCTAGAATTAAGAAATTTCTGAACTTCATTGCATCTTAGGCGGCCACCTCTTTTTATCTACGAAGGGATTTTAGGAGCTCAAGATCAGTAGGTGGCGCTCTTCTCAGTCTGGGGTAACCAAAACTAAGCATTAGAGTATCTGGTTTTGAACAAGACGATAAATCAGGTACCATTTTCAGATTTTTAGCTTAAAATTTAATAGGTTTAATCACAATACTGTCACAAGGTACAAAAGGGTACAATGATACAGTGAAAACCATTCTCCTGCTCCTATCCCCCAGTCACTCATTTCTGCTTCCCAGAGTAATCGCTGTTAGTAATCTCTTCTGTTTGCTCCCAGAAAGTCTATGCATATACAAATATCTAGTTGTTTTTTCCTCTTTCTATTTTGAGATATAGAAAATATACAGGAAATTGCATGGGTAGGACAACGACACGCTCCTCCCCTTTCTCTGGACCTGTGGTGTCTAACTAACTTAATGATATCTAACAACATAGGGCTATTGTGCATTGAAATGTGGCTAGTACTAACTTAGGTGTTCTTTTAGCATTGAAAACACGTTGGATTTTTAAGCCTTAATAGGCAAATAAAGTGTAAACTATCTCAAAACGTTTTTTGCATTGATTACATTTTTAAATAGTAATAACTGCATTTATTGGGTTACATAACATTAAAAATAATTCTACTTTTCTTTTTTAAATATAGCTACTAGAATATTTTAATTATACATGTAACTTGCATTATATTTTATATCGCAGTACTGATCTAGAGTCACTATTGTTAATATTTTGCCATGTTTGCTTTCTCTCAATTTTTTTCTTGATTAGCCATTTGAGGTTAGTTGCAGACATTGTTTTACTTCACTTCTAAATACATTGTCATACATCTCCAATGAAGAAGCAATACAATGATCACATTCAGGAAATTTAAGTTTAACGTAATATTGTTATTTATTATATGGTCAAGAATCCAAATTTCTAATTATCCTAATCACATCTTTTATAGTTCTTTTTTTCCTTTTTATCCATGATCCAATTAATGATTACATCTTGCAATTAGCTGTTAGGACATTAGTGTCCTTTCTGTAATCTGGAACAGTTCCTTCCTCCCAATTGTCTTTCTTTTACAACATTGACCCTTTTGAATAGTGGAGGGTAGTTGTTTCAGAAGATCTCTCAACTTAGTTAAATATTTATTTTGGCAGAAAAACTGTCATAAGTTATATATCCTTCTCAGTGCATCATATCAGAATACACATAAACCATATCTCATCATCTGTAATGGTGTATAGTCAAATAATGGCCCCCCAGAAATATCCCCAGAACATGTCACCTAAAATGGCAAAAGAAACTTTGCTGATGTGAATAATTCAGGAAACATGAGATGGATGAAATTATCCTGGACTTCTTGGATGGGACTGAAATCTTCACAAGGGTCCTTGTAAGTGAAAGATAGAGGCACAAGAGTCAGTTTCAAAGTGATGGGATACACAGAAGATTCAACTGGCCATTGCTGACTTCAAAGGTGGAAGAAGGGTAGTTTTGAGAAGCTGAAAAGATAGGGAGACAGATTATCCTCTAGAGCCTCCAGAAAGAAAACAGCCCTACCAAATCTTGATCCTAGGCCAGTAAGACCTATATTGGATCTCTGAACCATAGAACTGTAACATAATAAATTTGTTGCTGTTGTCAACTACTTTTGTGGCAGTTTTTTTTTTTCTTTATAGTGGGGATTGAACCCAGGGGTGCTTCACTACTGAGCCACATCTCTAGTCCTTTTTAGTTTTTGAGACAGGATCTCACTGAGTTGCTTAGGGCCTCACTGAGTTACTGAGGCTGGCCTTGAACTTTTGATCCTTCTGCCTCAGCCTCCTGGGTCACTGGAATTACAGCTTACCACCAGACCTGGCATATGGTAATTTTTATAGCAGGAAACTAATATGGTAAGTTTGATTATTTGATTAAGGTGTCTGCCATACATTAATTTCCAGGACATATGAAGTGCTCAAACAAAAACAAAAAAACAAATAACCCAATCAATAAATGGGCAAAGAAACTAAACAGGCATTTCTCAAAAGAAAAAATACAGTCAACAAACATATTAAAAAGTGTTCAACATCTCCAGCAATTAGAGAAATGCAAATTAAAACTACACTGAGAATTCACCTCACTCCATCCAGAATGGCAATTATCAAGAATACAAATAACAATAAATGTTGGCAAGGATGTAGGGAAAAGGGAACACTCATACATTATTGGTGAGACTGCAAATTAGCGCAACCACTCTGGAAAGCAATATGGAGATTCCTCAAGGAACTAGGAGTGAAACCACCATTTGACTGAGTTGTCCCACTCCTTGGTATATATCCAAAGGAGTTAAAATCAGCATGCTACAGTGACACAGCCACATCAATGTTTATAGCAGCACAATTCACAATAGCTAAGCTATGGAACCACCTAGATGCTCATCAACACATGAATACATAAAGAAATTATGATATATATACACAATGGAATATTACTCAACCATAAAGAAGAAAGACTTTATGACATTTGCCAGTAAATGGATGGATCTGGAGACTATCATGCTAAGTGAAAGAAGCCATTCCCCAAAATCTAAAGGTTGAATGTGGATGCTTACCCACAACAAGGGGGAGGATGAAAATTCAGTAGATTAGACAAAGGGGAATGAAGGGAAGGGAGGCAGGATAGAAATAGGAAAGACAGTGGAATGAATCTGACATAACTTTCCTATGTACATATATGAATACACCACAGTGAATCTCAACATCATGTACATCCACAAGACTGGGATTCTAATAAGATATATTACATGCTTGTATAAATATATTGAAATGTATTCCGTCATGTAAAACTAATAAGAATACATTTTAAAAAATAAAATGTCTGCCATACTTCCTCATCATAAAGATACCCTTTACACTTGTAATTAACAAATATTGGAAAAGCAACTATCACTTCACATAATGCTTTTGAGACCTTAGGATGATTCTATTCTTCAGTAAATTTTCACCTAATGGTTTTCACTTCCACTGATGATCATTGCCTGAATCAATTATTGCTGTAATGTTTGCAAATGGTGATGTTTTTAATTTTGTCATTCTTCTGTAAAGAAGAAATTTCCTCCCTCTTTTTAAAATTTAACTTTTGTGCATCTGTTTGAACTCATACATTCTTTTCCTGTTTTGTAAGTACGTATTCAAGGTATAATAATCTATTGGTCTCATTATTCATTTAATACTCAAATTTTGTCTCAAATTTTGCCAGAGGAGAGTCCCTCCAAGCTAGCTCCTGTGCTCTTTTGGCATGTCCCTATAAATTTTTGAGCACTTCTTTACTTTCTGGCACAATACGGGTCTGATATACTCTGTACTTTATAACTTAGGGAGAATTAACATGTCCATGCAGATATTTATTATTTTTAACTTCCATTTTATTTTTATACAAATAAAAGCATAATATACCTACTCTCTCTAAACTTTTTCATCAATATCTTTTGAAAGATACCCATTGTTTTCATGGCATTTCCACATTATTTTTGATGGCTACCTGGTATCTGTTGTGTAGATTTTGAAACAGATTCATATCATTGGATGCATAGATTGTTTCCAATACTCACTGTCACCAAACCACAATGACAAATAAACTTGGATTAACATAATTAAGCACTTAGTTTTTATTAATTTTCCCACAAGTGAGTCACCTTATAGAGTGCCAATTTTCTGATTTGAAAATGTTGTTTATAAGCCGGGCGCGGTGGCGCACGCCTGTAATCCCAGCACTTTGGGAGGCTGAGGCAGGAGGATCGCGAGTTCAAAGCCAGCCTCAGCAATGGAGAGGCACTTAGTAACTCAGTGAGACCCTGTCTCTAATAAAGTACAAAAAAGGGCTGGGGATGTGGCCCAGTGGTCGAGTGCCCCTGAGTTCAATCTCCCGTACCAAAAAAAAAAAAAAAAATGTTGTTATATACTAGAAGAAAACTGATATTCAATTCAAATTCAGTTATAATTCATTGACAATTTGATTTTTCACTTTGATTTCCATCTGACTCAGCTATTCTTTTGCTAATTAATTTGTTCATCCATTTGACAATGTTTATTGAATCTAATATAAGCCAGGCAATGGGTAAGGGCACCAAGAACACCAAGATGAAAAAATAGGACCCTAACTTTAGAACTTAATCTGGTGGGGCTCAAGTCACCAAGCAATGACAGCATAGGAAAAAAGTGTAATACTTTAGTAAAATTACTTAATAGGTTAAAATACAACTTCCAGCATGCATGAATACCAATAGAACTATGAAATAGTACAGCAAAATTGGAAAATAGTAGGACAGTTTCTTATAAAACTAAACATTCTCCTACCATATGATCCAGCAAATAAACTCTTGGACTCTTGTCCCAGAGAAATGAAAACTTATCTTTATACAAAACCTGCACATGAATGTTCATAGCAATAGCTTTATTCATAATGCCCCAAACTGGAAACAACAGAAAGTCCTTTAATGGGTGAATTATTAAACAAAGAGCAGTACATCATACCATGGATGTTTACCAATAAAAGGAAGGAACTATTGATACACATAAAAATTTGGATGGATATCAAAGGAATCATGTTATGAGTTAAAAAAAAAAAAAGCCAATCCACAAGGTTACGTACTGTGCGATTCCATTTATATAGCATTCTTGAAATCACAGAGACGGAAACAGATGGTTGCCAGGAATTAGGGATGTGGTGAAGAGGAGGTTTGATATGACTGTAAAGGGGTGGCTCATGGGAGTCTTGCAGTGATAGAGCAGCCCCGTATTTTATTGTGTTGGTACAAGATTCAATATGCACAATAAAATTGCATATGATACACACACACACACACACACACACACACACAGAATTTATGTAAAACTGGTGAAATCCAAACAAGCTCTCAGGATTGTGCCAAGGTCAAATTTCTAGTTTTGATATTGTAATGCAGTTATGCAAGATATTACCATGGGCAGGCAGGTGGGGGAACCTCAGGTGAAATGTACAACTTGTGTGTGTAAGTGTGTGTGTGTGTGTGTGTGTGTTTGCTGTTGTTTTCTGGGGCTGGGGATGGAAACTCAGAGACACTTTACCAGTGAGCTACTTCCCTATCACTTTTTCTTTCCTATTTATTTATTTATTTATGAGACAGTATCCTTACTAATTTGCCATCTTCCTGCCCCAGTAATAGGAGTCACTGGGATTATAGGCATGTGCTACCATACCTGGCCCTCCCCTACCTTTTCTGCATAATTTTGTGACTCTAGAATTATTTCCTTTGAAAATTTTACTCTTTAGAATACTCACCATAAATTCCTCTTACCCAGTAAATCCAAACAACCGCCATTTTTGTCATATTAAGTTTGGGGATTCATTTCAGAATTATAAATTATGTCTTAGCACCATTGACTTGGCACTGGCTTATCTGAATGTTTTTCAGAGTGTAAAAAAATATATGATGAATTCTCAAGCTATCAAGCAAATGATTTTTAGCAGAAATAAGACAGTAGGAATCTTTCCAAAAGCAGATACTTTAAACAACAGCTGTGAATAAAAGAAAAACTAAATTTATTAGGTTTATGCTAAAAAGTTAGCCTTAAATTCAATGACAGCAATGATTTCTATATGTGTCAAAATTTTTTCTCAGTACAAAATTCTTTCTCAGACTCCTTTCAAGTGATAAAATGATTTTCATCTCCTCTTCAGACTTATAAGACACTGAGAGAAGCATTGAACCTAGGCCCATCCACAAAAACATCCTTCTACACTCTTCTCAAAGCCCAAGATGGTATTTGAATGAAACAATGGACCAGAGATCCCAGTTTGTAAAAAATAAGCCACTGCCTTCAACACTGTAACATCATGAACTCTTCTCTACTTTCTCAGAGGTGGGTGGCCACTACATGCCCACACAGATGTCATCAGAGTTTGTGGCCTGTATCTCAACCAGCCCAAGTCAGGCATATGAAAGGAGGTGTTTCTCTCTGTTCTAGAAAAAGCAGGAGCTGTCCAATCACTAAAGAGCAAAAATATTTTTGAGCCAGTAGCCTAAACTCTTTATCCAATGCACAAATCTCCACTCAAACACCTTTGTAGGGAAAACTTTCAGAGAAGTTTCAATACTTCCAGTGGTTGCAAGTGCTCTACTTATCCAGGGAGCCTTTTGTTCAGTACAGTGTCAGAACAGTATTTGCCAATATTCTTGGAATTCCAGTTCCAAGGTTACCAGTGATATGTTGGAAAACAACACAGGAGCTGGGCATGGTGGTGCAAGTCAGAAATTCCAGCAGCTCAGGAGGCTGAAGCAGGAGGATCCCAGGTTTGAAGCCAGCCTCAGGAACTTACTGAGGCTGTAAGCAACCTGGTGAGACACTGTCTCAAAATAAAAAATGAAAAAACCTGGGGATGTGGCTCAGTGGTCAAGTGCCCCTGTGTTCGATCCTTGTACCAAACAAACAAACAAAGGTCAAGGCAAATGAAGTGACCTCTTTTTTCCTTTAAGAACTAAAAATATCTCTGCTTCTCCGTATATATCCCAAAGTCTCATCAAACAAGTGTTGTTTATCACAGGAAAAGTAAGATGACAGTTCAATCTATATTGTCTTACAATGGTTTCTGCCTTTTATCAAGTAAAGAATGGTCAGTTTTAATATTTAAAAGAGGCCCTCTTTATCCATAAAACTAACATAGCATTACATTTCTTTATTAGCTCAGCCTTTACTAACCATTAGCCAGGTACAGAGGTGCTAGAGATATACTTATAAAAAGCCTTTATCATAATAACATATATTGCTATAGCGATAGCTAACTTTTATTGATGCCACATTCTAGACTTTAGTCTGAATACCTTTCATAAATTATCTCATTTAATCCCTGTATATGCCCTATGAAGCCTGTATTGTTATCATCTCCCCTTTTAGGAAAAGGCAACTGAGGTTAAGTAATTCACCCAAGGTCAGCACACCATGGAGCTATAGTCTGAAAACTTAAAGATTACTATGTTCTTAAGAAATAGATTGTCTAATGAGGTTCAGTTTGTAGTGAAATATCATTTCCCTTATTTTATGCATATCTTATCTGCCAATTAAAAATTTGACCTTCGATTCTTAAATTTTCTGTAATAAGGATAATGTAACATTCTGTACTGTCCAAATGGGTAGTCATGAGTTCTGTGTGGCTCTTTAGAACTTAAAATATGATTAGTGGGCTGATGAATCAAAATTTAAATGTAAATGGCCCCATGTGGCTAGGGGATACAATATTGAACAACACAGATATAGACGATATGAAAATGGTCATATCTTGTTTGATTTCTCTATAAAGACAAGGCTTAGGTTAGTCAGTAAATGATCAGTTAATAGAAAAGAATGAGTGAAGAATCCTTAAGGAGAAAGATTTCTCCCAAGCTGGGGAGCAGAAATCTTTATTATATCAGGACTTTTACTGTAATAAAATGTTATAATCAGCATTGACACAGCATGTAATCCTAGAGGAGCTCATGAAGATAGTGAAGATAGTAACATTACTTGTAGTGCTTTTGAAAGGCTGACAAACATTTTATAAGTGACAGTCTCTACTTTTAAAATAGTTGTATATCTTTGTTGGGTTAAAAAAAAAAAAGCCAAAAACACAAAACAGGATTACTGCTTGTTTCTTGACAAAACATGGGGTCCATAGAGAGAAACAGAAGGGTGCTGCCTTGCTGATGAAAGGGTGAAAAACAGTAAAAAGAAATTGTAACTCAACGGACATTTTCTGCAGAAACATTTGGAACTTATAATTTTGTTAAAGAAGAGTAAGTAACTGCCAAATTCTCCTTCCAAGTGACTTCATCCTGTACTTATACAGTGCTATGTATGCATACATACTGAATTAGGACACAATATCATGAGTTTCATTTGACAATAAAGCAGGGCTTTAGATTAATCAGAGATTCTTAGCAAGTAGCCTAGTCATGGTCCAGTCTTTCCTGACCCAGCGCAGTGCAGCTCCCACACTGCTCCACACCCAACCTCCAATTTGCTTAAAATAACTCAGTTCAAAAAATCAAAACTATTGTATCACAATTTGGATTCGATATGCAACATGGGGGGTTTGTTTGGTCCAATTTTATTACACTTAAGTTTCAAAATCATAAAAGTATTCATCAAAAAACTGGAAGCAGCTCTAACTCTCTGGAGATGTCTTTATTTACTTATTTTCTGATACAATGAAATCAGCTCTTGATACTTTAGAAGCCCGATTTTCCCTTGCTAAACACTAAATGGTTTACAAAAAACACAATGCCTTTTAAAAGAGAAAAATTTCTCATTCTTCACACTCAGACCAGAAAGATGCAAACCCTATGTCCATATTTATACATGCTCATTGCAGAACTGGGCTATGATTCCATATTTGCAAGACGGTGTAACATCACCACCTGCCACTGAAATCCCAAAGCCCACGACTGTTAAATGCTTTGCTCCGCCTTCAGGAGAGGCCGTTATAGCCTTAGCAGCATCAACAACAAGGCCAGGAGGAGGCCCATATCTACTTTGTGTGGATGGCCTCTGATACACCAATGTTATCAGACTAAGCTGCAGGATCTTCCGGGAGCACCCCCACCCCCCACCCCCGGGTCTAAGGGTAAACTTCACGGCCAGATCCTCCTAGTCATTTTGCAGTGCTAGTCATGGGACTGTAGAGGGAACCGCATCTAATGTGGATGCGAAGCCCCGCGGGCACAGGCCCTGCTGCTGATGTAAACCTTCGCATCAAGATTCTCTCGGGTCTCTGCCAAGAGCTGGCTGGACAGCCCAATTGCTACATTCCTATTGCCGTAAAGATTGCAATTTGGCAGCATCCAGGATGTTGTACTGGGGACAGGAGGGGGAGGAGATGGTGGGCCCCTCTGCTAAGCGCAACGCCGGAAAAGACAGAAGGATGAATTTATTGTGGCCAGTCGTCCCTGAACTGGAAGGAAAAGTCAAGGGGCTTTAAGGCTCGAGGAGACGCTCTAACTCCAGCTTGCTCTCAAAGCTTTACATCCCACGAAGAGTGGGACCCGAGGCCGGCCAGCTGTAGAGGCTGCCGCCAGGGGCGAGGTAAGCAGACCCTCCCAGGTTCCGCGGTCAGCTGCCTGGCCAACAATGCGCTCACGCTCTGGAGGCGTCACAAAAGGCCGAGGCCTGTCCGAGGCCGCGCGCGCAGTTCTCCGGGGCGGAGTCGTCGGGCCCGGGCTGTGGCAGCGCACGCTGCCGCAGCCGGGGGTGACCCGAACACCTAGCTTTCAGCTCCGAGGTCGCGGGTGCAAAAGAGGATGCTGCAGCTGCAGCCCGACCCGCGGAGCCTGGCCGCGGAGCTCCCCGGCCCCCCCGCCGCAGCGGAGGGGCGCCGAGCGTGCCGCGGGCCGGGCGGAGCTAAAGGCGGGCGTCTGCACAGCGTCGCGCCACCCGCAGCTCCCCGCCTTCGGCCGGGCCCGCAAGCTTGCCGCGGCGGCTGCCCTGACCGTGGGCGCAGCTGCAGGGGCGGCGAGTCGCCGCGCGTGGGCGAGGCCTGAGGAATTCCGGCCGCAGCTGCTCGCGCCAGCTCCGAACCCGCAGCACCGCGGGCGCGCACTCCGGGCGCTCCCTCCTCCGGCCTTTGCTCCTCCTCGGCTGAGGGTCCTCCCCTGACCCCTCCTTCCACCCTCCTCAGAGGATGCGCTTCCCCGCGCCCAGCCGCAGAGGCCACCGCTCCCAGAAATGCGTGCGCCCGAGCCCCTTCTCCCGGACTCGAGGAGCCGGCGCCCCCGCCCTGTAGGTAGGTGGGTGAGGCGGGGCCCAGCCCTCGCGGCCACCCGCAGCTTATGCTGCTACGCGGGAGAAGCCGGGGCAGGGGCCAGGACCCGCCAAACTTGCCTCCCGCTAGGGCTCGGCCGGGCGCTCGGAGGTGTGCTAATGGCGCTGGGCGCAGCCCCCTGTTAACCTGAAACACTCTTTTTCAGCTCGGGAGGCCGATTGGGGGCGAAGGAGAGCTTAACCCTTTCCGCCCACCCCTTGGGGACCGGTGGAGTGAGGGCTGGGCGGAGGTGGGGAGACAGGTTGGCATGTGGTTTATCTGGGGAGAAGACCGTTGGATTTTCAGCAGCTCAGGTAGAAATATGTCACTGCATTTATTTTTATTTTTTTCAGTTGGATTGGCAGATGCGTTCTTCCTATCTGTTTTCGCCCAAACGTGTAGACGAGCTAAGCGTTATTTTAGCGGCTTATGAAAGTGGCTGTGGATTTTTGTGTATTTCACAGTTGGCCGGATGGTATATAAAATTGATGGCGCAAACCCTTACCGTCAACATTTTAGGGCCAGTTTAGAGGTCTTACAAGAAGTCCGATTATTCAGGAGATGGATGAGGCTGAGGTATTCCTGTGTTGCCTCCTTAGATAAGCCTCCTGCTTACAGGAAGGGATGGGTTTAAGAGTGGCAAGTTTGATACAGGTGTCGGGAGTTGAGATTCTGCTGGAAGGATGCGCCCGGTCAGCCAGCAGAGGCAGCCTTGTGCGGAGCCTAACTTGGAACAATGTGTTATGGTTAGCATTTCTGAAAAACTGGTTATGAAGTCCTGTTTCTTCTCTAGGTGTAGGGTTCATAGAGTAGAATTTTTAGTAAGATTCTCTGCTCATAGGCTATACTTTTTTTTATTACATGTTAAACAACAAGGTGTAGAGTTTAAGTGAATCATTGTAAACTCAATTATATATTCATGTTTTTTAAATTTAGAGATTTACAGAACCTAATCAGTATAAACAGAAAAAGGACAAAAATTTTCGTGCTTTTTCTTTTTTTCCCCAGTCCTGCGTCTGATGAGTAGTAGATGCTCATTGGTTATTTGCTGAATGTAATGTTTTGAACTTCATCAGAAACCCACAATGTATTTATTCTGTGGTCAGTGAAATAAAACTGGATTTTGTACAAATAGGCAGAATTGGTTATTTTAACATTGACATTTGAATCCTGACATTTTTAAGATCACATGTTATCGTTCTATAATGTTTTATTAACTGTGGTTATTCTTCCTCTTATTTCATGACTAAGGCTGCAAACTTTCCAGCCTCATTAGTGATCAAACTTGTGATTTGGTTAATAAGTGACATATTAACTTCGTTTTAGAGGTGGGGTGTGGTTTAAAGTAAAAACCAAACATTTAGATGTGTCTATGATTCCCAAATGATTCAAAATATGTAATTTAGATACCGTTTGCCCCCACCTCATCCTGCTTGGGGTTTGAACAAGTCCTCAGGCATGCTAGACAAGTGCTGTACCACTGAGCTACACTTCCAGCTCTAGAAACAAATTTCTAAATTCTTTCCTCATTATGGAAGTATATCAGTTTCAAGGATTGCCAACCAGAGGATTATGAATTGAGGAGTTTGAAAGATCCAATGCCTTCCTCCTTTCCAATGATAAGTTATTTGGGGGCAAAAAGTGGGGGGGAAAATCAAGAATTACTGCATTACATTTCATTTGCTTTACTCTTGCCCTATGATATTTTGTGTTATGATTTTGTTTTTGTTTTCCTGTCGCATAAATGTATGAGTCAGTATTCACTTCTTTTTAGTCTCTACTTAACAAAATTATCTGGGAGTGGTCTCATTTTCTTTTCTTCCTTCGTCATCTTAATACATCATTACTCTTCTTAGTACATATTAAGATAAAAAAGTTATTTTCACCCAATATGGTAAACCATATTTTCTTATTATTACATCTCAAACCTATTTGAGATAGGTCTGAAGAAAAAATACTTTTATGTAAAAGGTGGTAAGACTGGGGAAACAAAGTGGAAGGGAACTTATGAAAAAATCTAATTTGTTATCATTTATTAAAGTAGATGCCCCCATGCAATAAAGGTAATTACATTTTACACAATTTATAATCAAGTGTTTTGAGCAGTTAATTTACATTGTTCTTCCTTGCTTACTTTATACATTTCAGAAGAGCCCTCCTTTATGGTTACAATAAACTCTTTGCTTTGTTACTTATAAAATTTGTCCATTTGACATCTGGAAACTGAGCACTTAATGTGTCATAACTCTGGGCCTTGGAATCACAAATAATTGCAGAATGGAAGAGGCATTTCTTTTCTTTGTGTCATGCATCCAAATGCGCAATGTTTCTGGGATTGGGTGACTCACTTCTTGGGTCCTGCCTCTAGAGCCCCCTGTAGCCCTGCCTGCACAAGCACCCATGGAATGCAATCCTAGAACCTGGATTTATTCTCTTATCTTTCTGAGTCCTTCTCAAAGTTTTATTTTAGAAACCTCTCCTTTCCTTCCTAAATGTCATTTGCTGTCCTTTTAAAATCTCAGCCTTTAATTTGCTTTTTTTTGTGTAAATTAAACAGAATCCACTCAATTCACAAATATCAGAATGAAATTATTACAATTGCAGTAAAATATACAGAAATACATTTATATAACCTTGAATTTCAAAGGAAGGGAGTAGATGGTTGAAGAATAATTGTTGTGTGCTGGTCTCCCCTCAACAGGGATAGAAAATGCCTTTGTTTCTGCACCTGCCAGAGAATATGAATTGTCTGTCTGTAAATTTGATCAGAAGCTTAATTGAAAAAAAAATGATGTTTACAGAGATTCAGCTGAACAAATGTCATAACATCCAGCAATTCCCTTCTAATATTAGTAGTTAGGCCAGGAGTCTAGTCAGATCTTCAGAAACTGTGGTCTTGGTTACTGTGTTTTGAATCCTTGACACCTCCACCCCCATCCTCCATCATGTCCACATTGAGGGATTTTTGTCATAAAGACAGTGAAAAGAAACCCACTATTGTATCAGTTTATGTAAGTGGTTAAGATCATGGTCCCTTCTACTGTTCTTGTTAGAATACTCTTGCAAGAAATTCCATTTAGCTATAGATGCCAAAACAAAACAAAAAACCCTACACTTTCCTAAACAATTAATGTGTGTGTCTTTGTTTTTTCATTATGCAAAATGAGAAATCATAATATTGATTATGTTTTTATTTCTTACTTGGCAACTGGAAATAGTAAAATTTGGAACTCAATTTTAATAACCACATGAAATCCCATAACCAAATAGCAATGTTCTAACTTTCCCCCTTGGTCCTGAATGTCTGTTCTACCTTGTTTCTTTTGATTCTGATTTTTCTCTAATTATATTTTCACACATTATTGAATTATATTAAGCTGACTCACATCCTTTGTGAACAAGGCACAATATAAAACATAAAACTAAATAAATGAAAACACTTGAGAATTGATCCCTGGACACACTGTGTTTTTAATCAACAAGCTTAATCAATCAGTTACTTTAAGTATGCTTTCAATAAGTCTTGTAAATTTAGTGTATTTGAGTTATATATAGCCAAATAATATTACATAGTTTTGTAAAAGTGAATTCCACTTATTTTTTAGCTGTTAAGTTTATGTTCACCCAATTTAAGTCATTTAGTTTAAGTCAAATATATCTGAAGCACCTGCCTTATATGTTATATGAAACTGAATGAGAGATTCTGTATAACTTTTAAAAAGTCATTTTTAGCCAAAGGGCTGGTCCAAACTAGCTCAAAACTCACCACACCAAATTGGAATCTGACCTTCACATTGGTGATTCATAGGCATTTTAATAAATCGGGTATTCTTCTCTCTGAACTTCTTTTATTTACCATGAAATTTAACAGATTGTGTTTCCTGAGTCAACTGACCAGACTTTCTTTATTTTGTGTTTTTTTTTTTTTTTTTTTTTTTTTTTTAAATAACTGTTAGGCTGGTTGAATGTTTCTAGTTACCACTATGTGATGCCAGGTTTAGTTTGACATGTATGTTACACACATCAACAGGGAGGTTGTCTCTTCTCAGCAGTCATTGATGTAGTCTGAGTTTTTGGCATAAAAACAATCTGATTTCAGATGTGCAACTTCAAACATAAGAGGAAGTTTGAAAAGAGGCTTGTGTAGGGTTTTACATGAAACATCTCATTTGATAACCTCCACATCTTTTTTTAAAAATTATTTTTTAAAATTGGTAATACTTGCTTGTGGTTTGAAAGGTATAAATGAATATGCACCTGCTTCCCCTGTCCATGAGTAATGGTGATATCAGTTGAGAATATTGTAGTGACATTTTATGCATAAGCAACAAATATGAACATAATTCCTGGTAATTTGTCTAGTAACCATTTTTCTGATTGATTCCATTCCCACTGCCCTTGTCCTGGTGCCTCAGATGTTTTGACTGTGATTTGCATTCTTTTTTCCTATGTATTTCAGCTGCTGTTCTTTCTAAACTTCCCTGTTCAAACCTTCTAAAGAATCCCTATCATACATCATAGTGTTTTGGGCCCTGAAGAATCATCCTCCTGTCCGCTGCCACTCCTGGGATTGTCCCACAGATCACTTTTTGCTAAGACCCCTTCCTGTACTTCTGGAATACTTTAAAATGTCTGATGAAAGTTCAAGGTCATCATGTACCACCAATACAATTTGCCTTGCTTATGTACCCCAAGTTAATCATGGTTTTAGTACTGTAAGACTGATTGTTACTTCCTGCACATGCCTGCGGTCCCTCCATGCCAGTCCATCTACCTGGAGCACTCTGTCCACCAGTTACTGTTATCAAGTCACACTCAGTTCTGGGGTCACCTCCAGGGTCCTTTCTGAATTGAGATTGTTTAGCAAATGGAAACTTCCACTGTAATTTAGAATGTCAAGTAGACTTCTCTACTGGGAATAAGGATTTCTCATGAATAGCAAAAGTGCCTTTCTAGTAAAAATTAACTGATTATGTTAGCATATAAAATTAATTAAAAAAAAACAAAACTGAAGCTTTTATTTAACCATTCATTCCTCTTGTCTCCCTACCCCACCACCCCTATTTCAATCTAACACATGTCCATATTGTTACTTTTAGCAGCCCTGGCTTGCTTCACTAATTCTCTCTGAAATGTTGTGTTAATGCTCATTAAAGGTAGTTTTTGTATTCATTATGGCTCTCGTTTGAGAGAGTGTCTTTTAGGCCTCAGCTTTGAGGTTTTCTCTGTAGTTGGTATTATAAAGGGGCTGAAGGCTTCAAATAGGATGCCACTGAAGTTTAAAGATCTAACAGAAAAAATGTTATGCCTAAGAGACTGAAAGTATTAGACATCAGCCCTGACAGGTGACATGAACCATCTGGAGAGAATAGCCAATCCTAAAAAGTGACTATCCTAAGTATGTGAGTGAAATTCCAAATTCTAATCCAAGTAATTAGAGATATTCTAGGTGCTTGGTTTATTGCAAAGTGACTGTATTTGAGGTATTTGCCACCACCACCACCCCCACATTAGGGACTGAACCCAGGGACACTCTACCACTGAGCTATATCTATCACCAGTCTTTTTTGTTTTGAGACAGGGTCTCACTAAACTTCCAAGGATAACCTGGAACACTTGTGATTCTCCTGCTTCAGCCTCCCAAGTAGCTGGGATTACAGTTGTAGCCACACCCCCATGGTAATTTGCTTTTGATGACTGATTAACAGAGAGCATTTAGACCATAAGACTAGACTAGAGGAATGGGACCAAGGGGAGGGAGGAAGGGAGAGAAAGGGGAAATACTGGGGAATGATATTGTTGTCATACAATGTGCATGAATATGTACCTGTGTATAATTATAACGCACCAATAAAATTATGGGGAAAAAAGAAACAATGGTGGGGCTGGGGTTGTGGCTTGCCTAGTATGTGTACTGCCCGGGGTCGATCCTCAGCACCATGTAAAAATAAATAAAGGCATTGTGTACAACTAAATAAATAAGAAAATATCTTTTAAAAAATCAGTTTTAAAAAGAAACAATGGTGAGAAATAAAAATATAGCTAGTGTTTGTGTTCTTGATAGCTGCCGTTCTGACTGGAGTGAAATGAAATCTTAGAGTAGTTTTGATTTGCATTTCTCTAATTGCCAGCGATGTTGAGCATTTTTTCATGTATTTGTTGATTAATTGTATATCTTCTTCTGAGAAGTGTCTTTTCAGTTCCTTAGCCCATTTATTGATTGGGTTATTTGTTTTTTTGGTGTTAAGTTTTTTGAGTTCTTTATATATTCTAGAAAATAGTGCTCTATCTGATGTGCACATATTAAATATTTGTTCCCAATTAGTTGGCTCTCTATTCACCTCCCTGATTGTTTCTTTTGCTGAGAAGAAGCTTTTTAGTTTAAATCTCTACTACTATTATAAATAAAAAAAGAAAAAGAAAAAAATAAATAAAGTAACCATCATAAAAATGAAAAAAAAAAATATAGCTGGTGTATCTATAAACAACTGAAAAAAAATTTTAAAATTCAAAGAAAAATTGAATAGCATTAAACAAGCCCCATTCATGTAAAAGTTTTGATTGGTGATTATCACTAACCCAGGTATACCTTGTTGAATAGGAGTAATTCATGAGACCATTCTTTAGGTGTGAAATTCCTCTAGATTTTCCTTTTTTCTTCTGTAATTTTGACCTCACAATATCAGGTTTACATATTTATTTTTCCATACATGTTAATAAGAGGAATTGAGTGTGCCCTGAATAGCAGTGGCAAATATTCTAGAACTGAATAAGTATGGCCTCTACTATATGGTATATAAGTCACAGTTTCAGACTATTCATTTATCTGCTGGGAAGTTTGGAGGGCCTGGTCAGTTCTGTGGTCTCAGGTATTTATAGGTGGTCCTTTTCACTATCTTCTAGTGATTTCTCCAAGATAATACCTATCTGCTGAATTCCACTGAAACAAATAGTTAGCAACATTTTGATTTTGTTGTTTTGTTTTGGTACTAGGGACTGAACCCAGGGGTCTCAACCACTAAGTTATATATGTAGTCCTTTTTATTTTCTATATTGAGACATGGTCTCACTAAATTGCTGAGGATCTTGCCAAATTGCTGAGGCTGGCCTCAGACTTGTGATCCTCCTCCCTTTGCCTCCTAAGTTGCTGGGATTATAGGTGTGAGCCACTGTGCCTGGCTTCTTTGGTATTTTCAATCACAAAATCTTTCCAGATAATTTCAGTTTAAGGTGCCATAGCTTTTTAAAAAAAATTATAGTAAGAAATAGTAATAGAAAATTCACAAAACAGGAATTAATGATAGATGGGACAAAAAATATTGTCTTCATTGCATCAAAAAATGCAGATTATTATAATTAGATTTTGATTTTTTTAAGTTATAGATGGACACAACATCTCCATTTTTGTTTATTTTTATATGGTGCTGAGGATCGAACCCAGTGCCTTGCACTTGTGAGGCAAGCACTCCGCCACAGAGCCACAACCCCAGCCTTATAATTAGATTTTAAAAGTCAGTAACTGTGCTGGCAAGGGTGAGGTGGTTTTATATCTCACAGATGGTTAGAAGGGTATATTGTTATATCTTAGATGGAGGGCAGGTGGGCTTATAGTATCACTTGGTACAAGTGATTCTATTCTGAGTATATTCTAAGAAAATAATCAGAGCTGAGGTTGATGTTTATTGATCAGCCCATTATCTCTGCAAAGCAGGTGGTATGGTAGAGGGGTTTCCAGCAAGGATGCTGGAGTCAGTTACCTAGCATGGAATCCCATTTCACTGTTAACTACCCATGTGTGCTTAGGCAAGCTACTTTCTCCCATACCATGATTTTCCTCATCTGTCAAATGAAGCTAATAATAGTATCTACCTCCTACATCATACAGAGAATTAGGTAAGTTGATTTATGTAAAGTACTTGGAACCCTGCCTGGCACAGAGTAAGCAATTCTTTATTAGTTATTATAAAGGGTATTATGAAAATTTTAAGAAAAATTTAATAATGGAGTCATTTTTAAGGAGATAGTGCATACATATGATAAAACATTTAGCCATTAAAATATGGTTTTGAACAATATTTAACCACATGGGAGATGCTCCCAAATAATTAAGTTAAACATCAAACTGTATGTACAGAAAGATCGTAATTCAGGTGCATCTATATAGAAGAAAAGGCAAAGTGACCAAATATTAAAGCTCTTTTCCCACTGATGAGATTATAGATAATTTATATTTTCTTTTTTGACATTGTTGTTATATTACAGTGATAATTGTTAAAATATTATAATGTTTTAAGGCAATTTTATATTCCTGACTTTTCTTTACCAAATGCATATTCATTCTGACATATTTTACTTTCTCTTCCTCTTTTCAAAACTGCTTATATTTCACTTCCTCAATTCCTTCACCCACATATCATCTGCTTGGTATTTTCTTACATTTAGCTTGCTTACTTTGTGTATAGATCAGCCCTAAATCCACCCCCTTTCTCTCTCTCTCTCTCTCTCTGTCTTTCTATGTATTTATTTGCAGTTCTGGAGAACTGAACCCAGGGCTTCACAAATGCTAGGCAAGCACTCTATCACTGAGCTAACCAGCCCCCAACCTCACTTCCTGGAAGAATAACTAGACCAAGTGAAATGATTTATGAAATTTTGTTAGTGGTAGCTTCTCTTGGGAATTTTAGCCAGAGAATATGGCTTAGGTGATGATGACACCATATCCTTTCCACATTTCACACATTCAGCCTTATCTCCCACCCCCACTGTGCATGAACTTGGCACTCCAGTGGGATCTGGATGCTCAGTAATTCCATTCATACAGGAGAGTAATTTCAGCCTCCAAGCTACCTCCTGCCCTCCCTTTCTGAAGTTTCTTTTGTATTTAAAGTCAGTCTTCCACATCAGATAGATACTTAATTTTATGAACACTGTCCAAGCTTTTCAATCTAATTTCAGTTCTTTTGATAAATATTTTTACCACAAATTGACTTGCTTTATTGCTAAGTTGTTCTTGCAATAAGCTTATAGGAGTTGTGTTTTGCATTATTCTCTGTTCTTCGGTTTTCTAGCACAGCATTATCTACATATTTGCACAGCGAACACAGGAAGATTAGACATGCTATTGTGTTGGTGACATTTATAGAAATGATTGATGAAGTTGTGGTTCTGTCTTCCCCTTTGCACATCATTCTCTTTCATATTCTCAAGGTCAGCATGTTCCATCATTTCTTTCATTGTTTTGCTTGAAGATCTGATAAGAGATTTTCAGTACAAAAATCTACAAAACTAAAGGGCTCAATTACAGAGAACACCACAGTTAGCAAATGCATTTATAATAGGGTCTAGTAGTATACAAATTAATCCTGGTTACAAGGACAACTCTCTCATCAACTATAAAACATTGCTTGTTTCATCTCGATATTTTATGAATCTGTCAGAGAATATATTTAAAGTTCACAAATATGAGAATATCATAGATCTTGCATTTCCTGCAAAAGACCAAATCCAGATGTTTTCACATATCTACTCTCATAGTCTAGACCAGTTGTTTGCAAATTAGGGTTTATGTACCCCTTGAGAAATAGAGAAGCAATTGTTAAGAGGTCTATATCACCTTTTCTTTTTGTGGGTGTGTGTGTGTGTGTGTCATATATATATATACATATATCTATATATATCTTACAATGCATATATTGGTGCAGAAGACATGCTCAGATACCTTTATTGATGTGGAATAGGATTTTTAAAGAGTGGAAACCACTAACCTAAGTAAAAGGCAAGAACTTATTGTTCTATAACCTGAAATAAGTTTCTGTTACTTAGCCATAACAAGTAAAAACTGAACTTAACCATGAATTCTGTGTTCAGCCTAAACAAGGAGTTGTGACGTATGTTCGTGTGCACACCTGTGTATATGTGGACAACATAAGACATGTTCCATGTCTTTATAGGGCTTTCAGTCTGGTTGGAAGGAATGTGGAGCAAGGAATTAGAAAATGACACAAGGTAGCATAAGTGGGCTGGAAGGAACCCAGCAACATAATTTTGTTAGTGTAAAGTTGCTAAAGAAAGCTTAATACATGGTAATACTGCATCCTCAGAATATTTCAAAACCCATTTTAGGTTAAAATATTTGATAATGAGGTCAGTTCTTAGTCCACCTGCTCTCAGGTAAGTTGTGCTTGAATTATCTCCTGAATATTGATGTCAACTGGATGAGCTTCCTGCTCCAATACTTAAAATACCTTTATAAGAAGAAGTTACAGAATACACACAGCAGGAAAGTAATTAAATTTTTGGAGTATTCTTTTGGAATAGTGATAGTGTATCAAAGTAATTTAAGCTCCCTCTTCCTGTAAATGGCCTGAGGTGATCTGTGAAAATGGTCTGCTACTCACTTGACCCAGAAATCCCCACAAAATCATGCAAATCAAGAGGTTCAAATCTTTGTGTTCACTTGAAGAACACCCGTGAAACTGCACAGGCCATCAAAGGTATGCACATCTGAAAAGCCACAGAGTACCTGAAAGATATCACTTTAAAGAAGCAATGTGTGCCATTCTGGTGTCACAATGGTAAGGGTTGGGAGGTGTGCCCAGGCCAAACAGTGGGGCTGGACACAGGGCTGGTGGCCCAAAAAGAGTGCTGAATTTTTGCTGTATATGCTTAAAAATGCAGGGAGTAATGCTGAACTTAAGGGTTTAGACATAGATTCTCTGGTCATTGAACATATCCAGGTGAACATAGATGCTCATGGTGAACCCAAGACGCTCCACCGTACTTACAGATATGAGCTCATGATCCAATTAATCCATACATGAGCTCCCTCTGCCACATTGAGATGATCCTCACAGAACAGGAACAAATTGTTCCTAAACCAGAGGAGGAGGTTGCACAGAAGAAACTAAAGAAACAGAAACTTACGGCACAGGATTAAATTCAGCATAAAATAAATGCAAATAAAAAAGAATTAAAAAATTAATTTAAAATCAGTGTATTAATTTCCTAGGGCTGCCATGACAGATAACCATACACTTGGTGACTTCAAACAACAGGAATTCATTTTCTTACAGTTCTGGGATCTAACTAAAGTTGTCAGCCACCTCTGAAACCTTTAGAGAAATCGCCCTTTGCCTCTTCTAGTCTTTGAGTGGTTTTCTGGTATTCCTTGGTTTGCAGCTGCATTACTCCAAGTTTGCCGGTCTTCATGTAGCTGTTTCCCTGTGTGTGTATCATGGCCATCTTATAAGAGTGCCAGGCATATTGGGGGAAGGGTCCATACCACTCCAGTATGACCCCATCTTAATTATACCTGTAATAATGATCCAATTTCCAAATAAAGCCACATTATGGAGCACTGAGGACCATGACTTTAAGTTACCCTTTTTGATGTGATACAATTCAACCCATAACAATAAGCAATACCAGAGTTTCCAGAACAACATATCAAGGCAGTGCATAAGGTGTCTAATGATGCTTTCTTAGCTAACACCTGAGAGCCATGCAGGTTGGATATGGGTTAAATGACAAAGGAAACTTACCTCAGATATTGGTGTCAGCTAGCGCTTCTGCCTCTGGGCTTTGGTATCCCAGGCCCTAATAAAATTATTCATGTAGGTGGTGTTATATACTGTTTGGTTTTGATCTTCCCTGTAAAACTCCATAAAGTTGTTTGTGGATCAGGATGTTTATAAGTGTGGGTTGGGCCTTTTGTTTTGATAATACTGCATAACAGCCTCCAAACCTCAATGGCTTAGATACACAAATACTTATTTCACACTCATGGACCTGCAGGTTGACTGCGGTTTGGCTACTCTTGGCTGGGCTTGGCAGTGCTGAGCTTGGCAGGGCTGTGCTGGACTTCAAAGCTGAGGCTGAGGTTCAGGTCTGTTTCATATGTCTTTGCCCTGGGGACCAAAGTGGAAGAAGGAAAACAGCTACCTGGAGCGTACTGTTCTGATAGAGAGCAGAAACTCACCAGGTCTCTTGTGTCTTATCTGAATAAATAACACTGTTAATCCTCATGCTCTATTGATCCAAACAAGTCACATACCAAATTGAATGGTGATGTAGACCTGCTTTTCATACTAGTTGCAAAGCACCAAAAGTGGCATAGCAAAGAGTATGGGTGTCTAATTCTAATTCTGTTACTGTGAGAGGAAGGAATACATTGAGAATAACATTCCAGACTACTGAAGATCCATTTTTCTTTTCAATTCTACAAAAACTTTTACACCAAACAACCTACTTGTCAAAGAATATGTACATAAACCATAGACTTGGTTTCTTAACCCAGTCTCCTTAAAAATTATAGCCCAATATAATATGCTTAATTTTTTTTTTTCCAGGAAAAGTCCAGAGTACTTCACAAAGCTGATTCACTTTCACATTGGGCACATTTCCTGCTCCATAGACACTTGTTATACCTTCTTCCTGAGCCACATTAGTGCATCTACCACATTTACACTGTACTGACCAAAGCACATTATATGCCTCTCCATTGTCACCCAAAACAGATGAGATAGAACATGGCAGAATTGCTGTCTTCTTGAGTATGCTCTGATAGAGAACATTTTCATTCAGGCTTAAACTGTTTGCAATTCACAGAGTGATAGTTGATTGTATAGCATTTTGACATACAACCATGGATTATTGTTTCAGGATATGTCCTACTCCTAAGACTTTCCCAAATAATGTTGGTCCATGTTACCTGGCCCCTTCTTCATCTCCCATTGCACTTCCTCTGTGCATTGTACATTTAACATAAAAATTCCAGACCCTTTTTTAAAAAATTATTTTATGTAACTCATCTCCCTTGTCAACAATGGGAGTTTTTTGCTGGGTGCAGTGGCACATGCCTGTAATTCTAGCAGCTTGGGAAGCTAACGCAGGGGGGTTGCAAGTTACAGGCCAGCCTCAGCAACTTAGCAAGGCCCTAAGCAACTTAGCAAGACCCTGTCTTGAAGTAAAAGATAAAAAGGGATGAGTGTGTTGCTCAGTGGTTAATCCCCAGAATGACAACAACAAAAAAAGGCGCACGGGGTGCGGGGGGCTTCTTTAGAGCATATTGAGTCATTTTTATGTTCATAGGTTTTTAGATACTATTTATCTAAATACTATTTATCTAAATAGTAGAGTGATCGGTATAAAATAGGTTCTTCAATGTTTATTGTATTGAAAACAATTCATAAATGTTATACGGCACTACTTAGGAATAGCTGAATTCTTTATTGACACTTAAATCCTGCATGTGAATAAAATGCTGAAAGCAAATTACACAGAATGATAGTTTTTCATTTTACATTTTTACATGTTTGAGCATAATATCACTGTATTTTGCAAACACACCCAATCTCAGATCTCATCCACAACCAAGACAGATGTGACCTTTTCCTAGGTGAAATGGCATTTCACTTAGTTGAGTGAACCCCATGTTCTTATGGTAAATTTGCAGACGACACATTTAATTCTCAAAAAATAGTATTTGCAGGCCATATGTGTTTTTTGGAAAGACATTTCCTTTATTTTAAAACACCTTTTATCCATTATTTCATTGGTTTTGTTTTCATTAACTCGTAATTTAGATCCAGACAACCCCACCAAACAAGAATAACAGCAGCCATAGTAATAGTAGTGGTGACTGTAGTACTCACTTATTTCTCTCCTGGAACTGAAGGAGTTGGGCACGGTGCAAGACCAGGACCCTGGCGGGGATGGTGGCCTTTGCTGTGAGTACAGGTGCAGGCACAGTGATTCACACGGGGGCCTGTGCTCTGCAGGACTTTGGGGGAATGAAACTGAGATATGAAGCAATAGAGAAGAAAGGGGATCTTATTCCTTGATCAGGCTAAAAAATGTCTGTGGAAAAGTCCAACAGGCTAGAGAACCTATGATATTAGGAATGAGTCTGTCTGATGTGATTAAAATGAATTCCAGAAGTAATTGATAACAGACTTTTCTTCCCACATCACCTGTTTCTTTCTTGATACTTGGAGCCCCTTTAGATTTATCTTAGAGTCACAGTGCTGGAGCAATAGTAGGTGTCTCCAAAAACCCCACTGTGGATGATACAGGCACCAGATTTTCCCCAACTTGTGAGGGGAAATCATATACAAGCAGCAAGCACCCAATAAATACTGATTGATGATGAGAAAGAGCAAGATTTTTTTATGTTGGGAGATAAGATCAGCAAAGTAGACTCTATCATGTTTTTGTTGCCTTCAGTAACTTTTCATCTAATTTGATGCAGATGTCTCCCCTCTGAAATATGTTTGTGTGCAGGCAAAAAGCTGTTCAGAACTTTTATATGTTACAAGTATTAAAGAAAGAATGAGTTTTAATACATTCAAAATCTTTGGTAGAATTTCTACAGAACCACAAGTTTTAGTTCTAGAAGGAAGCTACAATTCTAGTGTTTGCCCAAAAAACAACTGTTGTAATTTAAAATCAATAAAGAAATTAAAAAAAAAATTTGTAAGCAGTTGTATGTAAAAAGATGCTATATATGTGCATTATGAATTGTAATACATACTACTATTATAAAAAATATTGGAATCCTAAATTCTGGTTTTCTGTATTTGTCAATTCTGTTTTCTGTAGGGGAAATAATTAGATTGGCAGAAGATTAACATTTTTAAATAACAGAAACAAAAAAAGAATTACCAACTTCTAACAGAAATATTCTGGCATTTTGAAAGATATTTCTGAAAATTTAAGAGGTAATTCACTTAATTCAGGGAATTGAGAGGATGTGCTTAACTCTTTAAATTCTAATCAGCAAATAAATATTGATTGAATGCACTGACAAGGTCACTGCCATGCATTTAGTAAGTATAGCTAACCTGAACACAAGTTGGTATTTATATCCTGAAGGACAAGTGGCTAGAAAGCTGGTGTTCTGCCTCTTGCTGCCTTAACTGTGGTTAAATCCAGAAAGAACCAGAAGTTGATGTGAAAATCCTATATAGTAACTTTATTAGTGGTTCCTTCTTTGGTATCAGACAAGAACTGATCATTCTGGGTCTAACTCTTATGGGTTGGACTCCTTTATCTGAAAAGCATGCGAATATTAACTCCTTTATATAGTCGTAAATTTTAAATAATGTTGGCATTTGACAAAAAATTTGATGTATCTTGTCAATGTTCAAAAAATGTTATTTTTTTACAAAACTTGGGGTAAATTTGACTCTAGCTCTTGAATGTTAATCAATAGCTAACATTTCCTGTTCCCTGGAGCCCCAGACTTTCGAGATATCTTTTAAAACACATTTAATCTCCGTAAAACCTCCTTTATAGATAAGAGTTTGAGAGATTAGTTAACTAGCCCAAGGCTACATATTTTCTTTTTATTCTGGGATTGAATTCAGGGCACTTTTCAGCTGAGCTACATCCCAGTCCTTTTTAATTGAGACAGTGTCTAAATTGCTGAGGCTGCCCTCAAACTTGTGATCCTCCTGCCTCAGCCTCCTGAGGATTATAGGATTATAGGCAAGTTCTAAGCTATGTATCTTGTAGGTGGTAGAGTCTGGATTCTAACCAGGCTTTTGTCTCTCCCAATTTCCCCATTACCCACCCCCTCCCATCATGTCTGCTCTTCATTTTCCTGGGCTTCTTGTATGTAATGAAGTGGTTTCTAATAATTTTTTTCCTATATCTAAACTTGACCTACATTAAGTTGCAAGCATCTGAATATTTCATTATGTCTTTTATGAACTCATGCCTGTGAATGTATTTATTGAAATTCTTGCTATACATTTACTTTTGGCTAATTACATTCACTTTTAAAACCTGAGAATTTACATATTGAAATAGCAGTTACCAGTTACTTTCCTTTGGGCATCATACTGATTTCATAAAATCAAGTGTGTAAGTAGGTTATATTATCTGTGAATTTCATTTCAATATTAAAAAGGGCATATAATAAAATATTTATCTCTTTAGATGAGGGTGTTGGCTTTGATAAGGCTGAGAACTGCATTTTATAGTAATCCCATAAAATGGCCACTCAGTTTATGCTAAATCACTTCTGGTGATTAGGAAGCCACACAATATGCAGGCTGTTCTTGGCATCTGTTTCTAAGACAGTTCTTCCTTATGCTGAGCCATGA
The DNA here is from genome assembly GCA_025594165.1 of Tamias sibiricus. Lineage (NCBI taxonomy): Eukaryota > Metazoa > Chordata > Mammalia > Rodentia > Sciuridae > Tamias > Tamias sibiricus. Next base: position 111,273,604 of record CM046666.1, read on the forward strand.
TCTCTCTCCCTCCATAGCTAATGTCTCGTCCTAAGTGTAACCCATGAAGCCTAAATCCTGTACTGGATAACAGTCCTCCAGATATTTAAAAACAGTTATTTAATCAAAATTATCCTCTCTAGGCTAAACATGACCAACTCCCTTGACTAATACTTTAAAAAATTAATTTTATGCCATTGAACCATCCTGGTTGCTCTTATTACCCTGTTTCTTCTATAGTGTGAGACCCAGAACTAAATCCAGTAATCCTGATATATTCTAATCCTCAAATATGTGGGACAGACTATCTTAATCTTTTTATTTTGAGTTGATTGCATTAGTGCCTTTATGGGAGTACTCATGGGCATATGGATCTTATTGTCATCCAAAACCACAAATCACATTTGCTGGTGCTGACACTAAACCCTACCTCTCTCATTCCTTACCACCTAACCAATAGAACAAAAACTCATATGGTGTAAATTCTGCCTTATCATAACTGACTCCCTTATATGAATAGCTGAGGTCTTTTTGAATCATAGTGCTGTTATCCAGGATGTCCTTTGTCCCTCCAAAAGACTGATGAGGAGGCTCCTATATTTTCATTCAAATCAGTGCTAAATTTACTGGTAAGGACAGGGCCTAAGAAAGAATACTACCTTTTGCTATTAACATCTTCTTGCAGGTTGAAGGTTGAGGTCAACTTCCAGATCTGAGTTGGGCTTAGTCAGTCAGCACATACCTTATGGCTCAGTTCTTCAATGATTTTCTTGATCTGATTATGGGAAAACCCAATCATACATCCAGCCCACATTCCTCCATCTTATCCATAAGCAGATCAAGAGAAACTGATCAAATGCCTTTTACACACAGTTCCACTGTGTTTGCCTCATTTTCCCTGATCTCCTAGGGTAGTAGCTATGCCAAAGAGGGAAATGAGGTCAGTGTATTTGACTAAGCCATCATCCCCTCAACCTGCTGTCCTCCACCAGCCCTGTGCTCCTGCTATACCAGACCAGTCAGAATTCCCTGAGCTCCTCAAGTTCCCTTCAGTGGTGTGCACATCCTCATTCTGCTGCATTCAGTGGGACAGGGACATTCCTGCTCCTCCTTCATAGCGCAGCACTGACATCACCTATGACTGTTTCCCTGACTCTCCTTCCCTTCCAGTTAGACAGGTGCTTCCCCTCTGTGCTTCTGTCTGCTCACACCAGAGCACTCACTGCTTCTCATTTTACCAGCTGATGGTGCAGCTGCTTGTTCTTCCTGAGTTTCATGTCTGAAGAAAGCTGCCTTCCTCTTTGGATCTGCAGCAGAGTTCTTGGTCGATGATGGAAGTTTCAATACGGAATCCACCTTGTTCTGCAGAATGGTTGCTTTTCTGGGAACCATTCTGGGTCTCAGAGTTCACTGGTTTCTGTTGTAAGTCTCTACCAATCTGTGTTTAATGATCAGTTCTCAAGCTTACCTGGGGATCCATGTGATATCCCCCAGTCTATAGTTTGTACAGTCCCTTTTCTAACTTGTGTTGAAATTTAAAATGCATTTTCTAGTTTTTTAAGTTTGGGGCATTTCTCACATCTTTGACAATTTCTGATTACTACTTTATAGAAATATCATTTGTATGTCCTCTTCTTAGAACTTCATCTATCTAACCCAGAGATTTAGAATACCTAGGAGCTAGGAGCTTCATTTAGAATAGATAAGAGCTTTGATGGATTTTCTTCACTCAGCTAAGAAAGCACTGACACTCCCATTTGCTTAATTCTTTTCAGGTCAAATTTAAGTTCCCTAGGCAGAGAAAAATGGACCAAGGATTGAGTTCACCATTCATTTTGTCATCCAAAGACTTTGTACCATTTTCGCAAGTAGCAGATTGGTAGCCCTTCCTCCATCATCACTTTGCTTAAGTCCTAACTTCTTGGCTCTTTCTCACCTTTACATTTTACTTTTGTTGTTGTTGCTGCTTTGCTTTTTTTTTTTTTTAATTCTTTTTTTTAATGTTTATTTATTTGTTTTAGTTGTATACAATGCCTTTATTTTTACATGGTGCTGAGGATCGAACCCGGACCATGCACGTGCTAGGCGAGCACTCTGCCGCTGAGCCACAATCCCAGCCCCTGCTGCCTTGCTTTTGTGATACACATTTTCTTATTTGGGGGCATTGCCTCTTTGTTGTTTCCCTGTGGGTTTGTGGCATACATTTGTACCTGGTCCTGTCTTCTTTTGTTTCTTGTTAAAGAAAGTATTCAAATTTCTGACCTTGGTTAACACTGAAATTTGAATATTTTTCTTTTGTTTAGGTGAGTATGTGGCTTTGAGAGAGACTGAATACCTGTCATGTATGGGTATAAGTGTAAGTATTTTCTAAAGGGAAATGTCTGCATAGAAAGGTACGTTTTGGTCTGTTCCTTCAGTGGAAAAACTGTGTGACCAGGCCACAGTTATTATATGCATGCTTCCTGTTATTATTTCATTTGTGTATTAGGAAACATGTTGTTGGAAAAACAGTTGATGGGTATCATCGATTAGTTCTGCCTGGTTATACCTGAATGTTCAAGGAGCTACAGTGTGTTAGATGTGAATCCAAAAAGCCATGATGTGCTGTGCAGTTCACATAGTATATAGTTAAGGAGTCTCTGTTCTAGAATTCTCTTTAAACAGTACCATATTCTCAAATTGGCCACACTTTACTAGTAATACAAAAAAAAAAACAAACAAACAAACAAAAAAACACAACAACTTGTCTTTAACACAGCTCTTATGAGGTGAAGATTTCTGTTTGCCATTGTTTTTGAGTAATGAACTGAATTTGGGTTTAAATGGGCTATCCTGACTTCAGAGTGCAAAAAGAAAAATTTAGGCTGAAGATCCATCTTGTGTTCTCTCTCAGAAAATTCTTTGTGATCTGCAATACACCATAAATGCAAGAGACTCTTGTAAGTCAGTGTTTGGATGAGTCTAGAGTGTATTGATGTGTGGAAAAATCAACATTAAATGAATGAAGGGCTTTTAAGAAGCCCATTATAACCACTTATAGTGGAAAATGTAGTTCACATTAGAGTTTGATTTAAGGAGCTTTGGTTTTTCACCGAAGCATGAAGGCTGCTGTGTGATGCTCTGTGCAAATCATTTTTATAGCATCTACTGCCTACCTCTTTCTGGTTAATCTGCTCCTGTGTTTAGAATAGAAAGGACTGCATCTGCCTTGTTTAAGGAATCAATTCACAGAAACTTAAAAGAAACCATAGATTAGCATATTTTTATTTATTATTTTATTTTTTTAAATAAAAGCTTTACTAGTTCTAAGTGGACACAACAACACTAGTTGTTGGTCCTAGGATCATGTGATTTTTTTCTCTTCTGCTTATTTTTGTCAGTGTTTTTCTACTGGAATCAAATATTAGTTTCTGGCTCAGCTTGCAATATAAAAATGTACCAATTAGATTGTTATGACTTCATTTTTATTCATGAGGAGAAACTCAATAAACAGATCATTATGTGTTTTGGCATGTAGGAGAGGAATTTCAAAATAAGCCACCTGGCCCAGGGCATAGTTGGGAGCCCTGAATTTTGTTCCTTGCAGGAGTCTGAAAGAAGCTGGCATGAGTCAACATTCCCCATCCTCAAGTAATTCTTAATTTGGGACGAATCCTTCCATTTTTATTGATCTGCCATATAATTGACCTTATCTCCAATTCTGAATTAATTTAGCTCCTATGTGGATTTTCTACCTACTTTGGTGCCTGGTGTTTAGGGAAGTACAAGGAAACAGTGAAACTAGGTGGTGATGTTTGACTTGAAGGCAGCTCTATGGTTTGGAGCTGAGGAGGCTAGGTGAAGTGACCTTGTCACAGTGTGTGTGTGTGACACAGTGTATGACACAGTGTATGTGCCTCATGGGAATTCACAAGTAACGTGTGAAATAAGTTCCTGATGAAGAGAGGGAAGGGCACACAAGCAGAATTAGTCCTTGTGATTGATCTGGTTAGGAAGAGAAGGAGAACATGACTACCTCAAGCCAGGGGAAAGAGTAAGATAAAAGTTGAGAGTCGAGGAGGAGCCCAGTGGGTTTACCCCGCAGTGAGAGGCTGTTCTCCAGAGTCAGACACTCAGCTGCCATCTTTCCTTTTTCTTCTTCCTCTTTCATCATCCAGATTCTTGTATGAGTTTTAATTACCTCAACTAATTGTAGCATGGCTACCACGTGTACTGCCCCACATATTGGAGGTCTTCAAGGACCCCCCTCCCACAAAGGCCAGCTCCATTTGTTTTAACCTGCAGTCTGTGTTGAGGCACTGGACGTTGTGGATTCCACACTACTTTTTCTAGTTCATCCACAGTTGCTTTCTGGCCCCAAAGGTTATTGAAAAACGCAGAAGTGTACACCAATTTGGATTAAAATCCCTGTTCCACTGAAGCTAGTGTTGTCGAATTAGGGAAATTAAGGCATCTCTCAGCTTTGGCTTAAAGGAAATAAAGATATCTGAATCATAATAAGGTGGTTAGAAGAATTAACAGAGATAACACGAGAGTATATTGAAATAAATGACATGGTAGACAGGCATCAGGGCCATTCCCTTTCCCTACCTGGTGACCACTCTGTCTTTCTTGCCTTTTGACTCCATTCTTTTGATTACATTTCCTCCTGCTGGAACTCCTTATCTCTCTTCTTTACTTATTGGAATATCCTAACCACCTTGAAAGGTTGATTTTATCACCTTAATCAAAGTTGAGCTTTGCATGTTCTAGATTCCCAGTTTTATTCATTGGCCAGCTCCAACTTACTACTCTACATTTCAGTTTTTTAGACATGGATGTCTTATTTTCTCCACTGGGTAATAACGTCCTTGACGGTGGAGCCCTGTCAGGGACATGGCGATGGACAGTAAGAGCTGGGACTCTCTCCCATGGTTTCATAAGGGTCTTGTGCACAGTGCCAAGTTTCCAGCATGATCTCATCTTCATATTTTTTTCTTCATTTTTTTTCCTAACTACAACCATATGCTGGTAAATTTTATTTTATTTTTTTTCTCTTGCTCTCACTACCTTCCTGTGCTTTTGATGTCATCAAATGTCTGGTGAATATCTTGGGATGACCATCCATAGACTCCTCAAAGGCAACATAGCCAAAAATCAATTTCTCATCTTTTTCTATCCCCTGATACCACACACAGTCTGCCCTCTTCATGTGTATTGTATTGTATCTCTCCTCTCATAGTCCACCTGGTCCCTGAAGCAGAGAGGTGGATGGCCTTCTGGAATTCTTTCCTTTCCTATCTTGTCTGTATGGAATGGGTCACCAAATCCCAACTCATTTGTCTCCTAAGTATTTCATGAATCCATTTCCCCTCTTTCTGGAATAGCTACTGCTGCCTATGTTTGGGTCCTGCTCTCTTCACTAGTTTTACTGTGATTTCTTTCTAATTAGTCTGCTTTACCCTCAAGTCCATCCTCTAGCTCTGTAATGTGGAGGGAATGCCACATTCCCTCACAAAAACTCCATTGGTAGCTTCTTTTCATCTCTAGGATGAGAAAATTGGTTGTATGTCATGAACTGGCTGTGATCAGTTTGGTAATGGCTACTGGAAAAGCTGCCATAGGGCTCAGCATGATCACTCAGTAATGGCTAATGGGTGCAATGAAGGGGCACATGATGCTGAGTTAGGGTTTAGCTCAAACTCCCTCCTGTGCATGGTATACAAAGTCCCCTCTGACCTTGATCCTTCCACGTCTTTACCTTCAGCTCCCACTGTTACTCCACTTCACACTTGACCTTGGAGCAGCAGGGAACTATTGTGTTCTTATTCAAGACAGAGCTGCTTTCTCCGACCCTTACCTGGGAAGCTGATATTTACAGCCTTAGTGTATGTGAGGAGGGCACAGAGTGGACCCTGCATAAAGCTCAAGTATTCTTGTTTTAAGTATTTGTGACAGAAATTGTATATGTTTATAATGTATCACATGATATTTTGAAATATGTATCTTGTGGAATGGTTAAAATTGAGCTAATTAAGTGTTTGTCTTATAGCCTCTTGCCTCTTTCATAACAGTACATACCTCATTGTCTTGAAATCCTATGTCCCCCTCACCAGACTGTGATTTCTATTAGAGGACATATCTTGTCTCATTTACCCTTGAACACCGGGACTTACCATAGTACCTTTCATGTGATATGAATTGTGGATTAAATGGTTTATTATATTGAAATTAATAAATAAATTTTAATTGTTAAGTATAATTTTTTTAAATTTAAATTTGACTAGTGAACATATTTTTGCTTCGAGGCAAAAGGAGAGATTTTTAGGAGTGTTAATACTCTGCAGAAAATTTTGATTAGGGAAGCAGGCAGTAAGTAGACATTGGAAATTTCTGAGCAGGGGAATAGCATGATGAAAGTGGTATTTAGGGAAGATTGATCTGGAGACAACCTTTCATTATAGGTTTAAACCACTGCTGGCAAGTAGAGGTGAGGGTGTCAGGCATTGGGGAGAGGCAGGGATATAAAGCTATTCTGAAGAGTACCTTCCTGAGTGTTTGAACTTTCATTTCCACATTTGTTCAAGCTGGCATGTTACTGAAACTAAAATAGAATACTGAAGTTATTTTTATTTTTAAAGACAAAACATTCTTGTAAACACCTAAGTGAGCCATTTTGCATAATTATCTGTGAGACATAGCCATTATTAATTACTTAGAAATAGCAATTGTGAATTCAATATTAAAAAAATAATTTGCGGGCTGGGATTGTGGCTCAGCGGTAGAGCGCTCGCCTAGCACGTGCACGGCCCGGGTTCGGTCCTCAGCACCATGTACAGATGAACGCATTGTGTACAACTAAAGCAAATAAATAAATATTTTTTAAAAAAGATGTGATCCTACTAACCCATAATTGGGAGGATGCTGTAAAAAAAAATAATAATAATAATTTGCATCTGCACCACTAGACTACAATCTTCCAACATCAGTGAAGATTTTCACTTTGGAACATTTTGAAATAATTGTTAACTATGAGAAAACTAGTTTGGTTTTCCATCAACATTTTGCTATGTGGCTTAACATTTCTGTTCTAATTGTGTGTGTGTGTGTGTGTGTGTGTGTGTGTGTGTGTGTGAGTTTGTTTTCCCCCAACGGGCATTTGCATTTTGCATTTGGCTCATGTGACTCTGTTTCCTGGTTAAAGATTATCCTTCATTTGTTTTGGCCATGTCGCTCTACTGTGCTTTATTCTTCATATTGGCCATTATAAACTTTTAAATTTATAGTTGCTTTGTTATTTTTTTATTACAGGGCTATGACTCATTGATTAAAACGAAGGACTTTTCCAAATATCTTGCACTTTTGTTGTGTATTATGGATACCAAGGAAGAGAAGAAGGAACGGAAACAAAGTTACTTTGCTCGGTAAGCATTCTTTTGCAAAATTATATCAGTGCTTTAAAAACAAAATATTTTAGGGGACTCTGTCCTCAAGTACTAATTGGCATTTTGTGTTCTGTGACTGTTTATAAACAGAGCAAGTAACCAGTAGAAATTAAAATACTTACTTTGTCCTTTTTTAATTAATAGTAGAGGAATAACATTTGGTTCTTCCTTTTCTATCTTTGGTAGTTCTTTCAAGCTAGTGGTGCTCAGGGACTGCAGCTGGCCTGCAGATTGCTCTGAATCCCATGTTTAGAAACACACCTTGAATTTTCAGTCCATCATATGCTTAATTCTTGCTGTTCTGTAGCTTAATTGGTTGAGCTATAACTAAAAATTATGTCATATTGAAAGCTTACCGCCTTGTGGGGAGTTCAGAACTAAGAAAGTATTTTTGTAGGTAGTGGAATGGGTGAAATGATATCATTGGAGACAGGGTAATTTTTAAGGCTTGAGCTTGTCCAGCGTATAAATATTTCTTGTTATCCAAATAGAAGTAATCTAGTGTATGACAGCCTACGGTTCATAGGTTTAAACATCTACATGCAGCCACTCAATAATCAGAATAAAATGAACAAAATATTAAACATTTAGAAATCATTTTAGTAGTCAGAATGCATCAGCCAAAGTTTTTTGTTGATGTATTTATCTAGAAATTAAGCTACATTTTAGATTGTTAATGGGAAAAGGAGGGAAACAACTTAAAGATTTACTATGTATAAGTGTTTATTTATTATTTTATTTATCCTCAAAATAAATCTGTGACATAGGTTACTTTATCCCCATTTTATCAGTGAGTTAACTAAGACTCAGAAAGTAAGCATTCTGTACATTTCATGTAGCGTAAGAATGAATATTCAAACAGAGGGCTGTCTCCAATTGGTGTGCCCCAATGAAAACTAAGAAATCATAAATAAGAAGTGTAGGAAAGCAAGAGTCAAACTACTTATTATAGTAAAATGTTTTCCATTATTTGGACTATAGAGAGTAACAAGATTGGAGAAAGAAGAAAATTGGGCATGTGATAGATGAGTCATTAGGACAATAGGATATTTAGAATAATAAGAACTATATCATTTTTTTATGTTGAGATAATTGTACATTCACATGTAATTGTAAGGACTATTATAGAGATGTCCTATATCCTTCATTCAGTTTCCCCAGTGGAAAGATCTTACAATATAATGTGATAATGTGATATAATATCACAACTAGGAATTTGATATTAATACATTTCACCAACTCTATTCAGATTTCACCAGGTTTACAGTCACGCATTGTGTGTCTTTGTACATATTTAGTTCTATGCAGGCTTTTTTTGGGGGGAGGGTGGTTATGGGGATTGAACTCATAGGCACTTGACCACTGAGCCAATCCCTAACCCTATTTTGTATTTTATTTAGAGACAGGGTCTCAGTGAGTTGCTTAGCACCTCGCTTTTGCTGAGGCTCGCTTTGAATTCTCTATCCTCCTGCTTCAGCCTCCTGAGCTGCTGAGATTATAGGCATGTGGCACCATGCCCTGCTTTGAAGTTTTATTACACGTGTAGACTTGTGTTTTACCACAACAGTGAAGAGACAGATCAGTTCCAAAAAGAGTATCCCAGGTAGTCATATTCACCTCCCTCCCTCTACCTGACACCCCCTACGACTGCCAGTTTGTTCTCAATCTCTGTAACTTGGTAAATCAAGTTACATATTCCATATTACATAAATGGAATCATATCATAGATAACCTTTGGCATCAGGCTTTCTCAATCTGTAGTTTTCTTGAGATCCATCCAAGCTGCTAGATGTATCAACAGTTTGTTCCTTTGTATTTTTAAGTTCCATGGTAAGGATGTATTATAGCTTTTTCATCATTCTTCCATTGAAGAACATGATTTATTTCCAGCTTTGTAACAAACAAAGCTGCTTAGAATGGGTATGTAAGTTTTTGTGTGAATGTAAAATTTTCATTTCCCTGGAATAAATGCCCAAAGGTATAATTGCTGGATCAAATGATAAGTATATGTTTGGTTTTTTAAGAAGCCACCATACTCTTTTCCAGAATGGTTGGACCATTTGACATTCCCTTCAGCAATGTGTGAGTTATCCAGTTTCTCTAGGTTGTCACCAATATTTGGTAGTAAGACTATTTTAATTTCAGCCATTCTGATACGTGTGCAGTAATATCTTATTGTGGTTTTAGTTGTATTTCTGTAATGGCTAATGAAGTTAAATACATCTTTTCATGTGTTTACTAGCCATCTGAATATCTTCTTCAGTAGAGATCTCTTTTCAAGTCCTTTGTAGTTGAAGTTTTTACTGCTGAATTTTGAGAGTTCTTTATAACATGTGATCTGCAAAAATATTTCTCCTGGTCTGTAGTTTGTTTTTTTCATCTTCTTAACTGAGTCTTTTGCAAAACAGAGTTTTTAATTTGATAAGGTTCAGTTATTAATTTCTCCATTTATGATTGTTTTTGGTGTCTCATATATATATATATTTTTTTTTGCCTAGCTCCAGGTTCTAAAGATTTTCCCCTAAAAGTTTTATATTATTTTGTTTTATATCTAAGTTTATAATCCATCTTGAGATAATTTTGGGGTGAATTTAGGACAAGGTTATTTTCTTCTTCTTTCTCTCTCTCTATTTTCCTATAGATGCCCTCTATAGTGAGCTTTAAAAACTGTTGTGCTTTCCCAGTATGAATCTAAAACAACTTTAAAGATTCCCATAGTAAGAGTTACTGGTGGCTTATTAATAACCTGCTCTATGTTAACTTTTTCTTGTTCCTAAAATGTACAATAAGGGAAGATCCTAAATTGAGAATACAAACCAAAACTGTTCTGGAAAAACAGAAAAGTTTTTTTCAGCTGAGAAAAGTCAAATTTAATTGTTGAGCCTACTGTGACCTCTTCTGACAAGTATTCTAACAATGAAAAAAAAAATTTTAAATGCTTAAGTGTGACCTTGGGAGTATAGAGCATACCAACAAGGACAAAAATTAGTGTTGCTATTAAAGCAGAGAGTCAATACAATTTGTCACCATGAAATAAAAGAGTGAGAGCAAAAGAGAGAGAGAAGAAGGGAGACCAACAAACCCGTGGTTTAGCTGTGGAATGGAAGCCAGAAATGGTTAAACTAGCAAAAGCAAAAACAAACAAATAAAAAAAAATCAAAAAAGAACCAAAGTTATAAATCTTTTCAAATGCCTTCTGATGAAAATGGAATTATCATAGAATCAAAAGGGAATTATCAATGGAATTTACTTGAGAGCCAGTTTCTTACAACATAGGACAGATTTTTCTAGAGCAGTATACCTAAGGGCAGTCCAAGCAAGATTCCTAGAGTGAAATGTAAAGTCAGGCCAAGGGTAATTGATGCAATCAGTTTTCTCTAAACTAAATTGCACCACCTTACATAAATCTCTACTGGTGTTCAGAGGAAATCAAAATGAAGATTTGTCATCATGCTCTGCATGCTACCACAATTGTGTATCTGAAATCCTAAAATTGCTTTGAAACTCTTTTCTTCCGTCCTCCTTCCCTATTTTCCTCCTGTGTTTGTCAGCTTTTCATCATTGTGACAAATACCTGAGAAAACTAACTTAGAGAAGGAAAAGTGTATTTTTGACTCGTGATTTCAGTGGTCTCAGTCCATGGTCAAATGGCTGCATTGCTCTGGGCCCAAGGTGAGGCAGACCATCGTGGCAGAAGGACACGGCAGAGGAAAGCTGCTCATGGCAACTGGGAAGCAGAAAGAGAGCCACAGGAAGGGGCCCGGGACAGATAACAGTCCTCACATCTATACCACCAGTGACCTAGTCCTCCAGCCATGTCCTACCTGCGTATAGCTTCCACTACCTTCCAGTAGTCTATTCAGATTATTAGTCCATCAGATGTATTAATCCACTGATGAGGTTTGAGCCTCCATGATCCTATCACCCCCTAAACCCCACCTCTGGATATTGCTGCATTGGGGACCAAGTCTTCAGTATCAGCTTTGGGGGGACTTCCAGATCCAAACTATAACAACTCCTGAGTAGTTAAATAGTCAACATTTTCTTTGTGTGCTATCTTTTATGTGGTTTCATCAACATTGTATGACTGTATTTGATAAATAATCTTTACCATACTGCCTTTTTTGACATCCCCTGCCCTAATTTAACATTGAAGTGAGGTTAAGTTTTAAAAGACCTTATTTTAATAGTTTCAGATTGGAATTAATGATTCAAGAGTCTCCTAATCCTTCCTTTCTTACAGCATATTTTGAAATATGCCTATTTAATTCTATATAGAAGGGCAAATTAATATCGCTAGTAGGTAGGTTTATTCTGAGTGAGTTCTGCTGAGTGTTCAGAGGTTCCTGACCCTAGCCCATCTAGTTTTCATTAGCCAGCTTCAGTGTAGTTTTTTGTAGTTGTTCATTCCAGATGAAACAATTTGAGTGATCTTTTTTCTATTCTTTTTGCAAAGAATTTGTACGAACAGTATATTATATATGTGTATCTTAATCCCTTGATCCCTGAAAACCAAATGAAAAACTAAATTATTAAAGCAAATTATACTTTACAGGACTAAAAATTACACTGTGCTCTGGGGTGATCTTTGTTTCTTATGTCTCCTGCTGCTTCTTCTTTCCCCTTGTGGTTAGAATGCAGGAATAGTGCCAAACAGGGCTCCCTCATCCACATTCATTTCTCATTATTTGACTTCTGTGATTTTTGTGTAGGTCCCTCTATGTTGAGGGATTGAGCCCAGGGCCTCACACATGCTTGGCACACACACAACTACCAAGCTACAACCCCAACCCTGTCTGTGTGTTTGAAAGTTTTTGAAAGCATATTTTTCAGGATCAGGGGTTAATTGAGGACATCAAAAATACATTTGCAGATAATCCAAAGTAGCATTTTGTGGGAGGTTTTACTTTTCACCTTTGATAAGCTCTGAGAAAGCCTGTGAGTAGAGGTAGAGTGATAGACTCCTCAGCAAACCATTTTCTGTTCATGTAGGTCCCAGACTTGCTGGCTCCCCACCCATCTTGTCCCAGGGTTATCAGCAAAAGCAGAACTGCCTCTCCTGCCTAATCTCTTCTCTTACTTATACCCTTCAGGGCTCGCAGTACGATCCCCCACTACCTCTGTCACCAGCCTCAGTGATCGAGGATATGGAGTGTGGAACTCACCTGAGATCCCATCCCCACTCCTCTGATTCCTCCCCACTCCCATACCTAGCCTCTGCCCTGGCAATTCTGCAACCTGGACCCTCCCACATACTAGCAGAACACTTAATATTTGAACATCACTCCAGTATATCCCCCTGGGCAAGTCTTTTAAACTTCCTTTACCCTACATTTCCTCAGTTGTCAAATATGACTAATAATAATCCACTCCCAAGATGGCTTTGAGGAAGGAAGCATCTCAACCAGAAGAAGGAAGACTCCCAAATGAGGCACAACAAGGAGGACCAGAGATGGACAGCTGGTCCTTTATCTCTTCTTCCAGGAGGAGCATCTGGAAACTGATACTTGAACTCACTTTTATTAAGCATGCATAGGAAACCAGGTAGTTTCTCATTCAAACCAAATGATACCAAAATGGTGGTCAGTGTAGATATGATTAAGCAACTACTCAATCATTCCTTTAACAACAGTTCATCCTTGATCATACTTCTATATCTACCTGTACTTTTATCTTCATCTAATCTACATCTTGATGCCCCACTCACTTCCTGTGAGCTGCTTCTGTTGTTCAGATTAGGGAGGAAGGAGCAATTACAAGAATCCAAGTTGGAATTATACTGTTTCCCAAAGATACTTTATTATGGCAGAATTAGGTTCTGGGATACCATGAAGGGGAGATATATTGTCCAAAAGGGCTTGAGAAATCTAAGGTACCCATTTATTTAACAGTTGGACTGAAAGCCCATGAGGCAAAAGTGTCAACAATGTGCTGACCTCATGCTGGGGCATTTTGTATGTATTAATTGAGCCTCATCATGGTGTTGCTTGATACACTATCATGTCTCAAGTAGGCGTGCTGGAGATAGGGATCTCTCAGCCCTCAGAGTAGCCCTGCAGAGGCTGAGGTGGTCAGTGCTCTGGGATGGTCACCTATATCTGTGATCAGCATCTTGTTCCAGGATTCCAGATCAACATTATCCCCTGTATGCATGTCTTGCTGTGAAACTGATCTAAATTATCTTCACACAAAACATTTGATAAGTAAAAATTTTCATTCCTAAACATTATTTGACCACTGTGGAAGCTGAGACTCAAAGGGGTTGATAACTTCACTGAGATGACACAGCTGGTAGGCAGCAAAGCGGAATTTGAGCCAGCCCTGTCCTTCCCCATCCAGAGTTGTTGCTTCACAATGCTGCCAAAGGCCCTGTGGCATGTTTGTGGCAGAACAAGTCCTGTAGAACACAGGTTGCCTGACCTGCTGCTGCTCACAGTGCGGGTCAACTAGATCGCCATGGGGAGTCCTGGCAGCTCAACAACTCATTTACACCGCTGTGGATTAATTTGGAGAAATGCATCCTGGGTTCTAAAGCTCTAACAAATAGGTAACCTTTTCAGAGGCAACTTATTTATAACTGAAGTCCTCCCATGCTACATGTCTTGTCAACTTTATCTGTCCACAATAATGTCACTATCATAGTATTGACCAACCAAGACAGTCATAAACATTCAGTCTGGATTTTGCACCTGTGTAAGTCAGGGGTTTGCTTTTCAATTATGCACTTGTCTAAGATTGGATCTGATCTAAAAACAATGGCTGCCCATGATAGAAATGAATGGAGAAATATATTTGATGGGAACACTCCATTTTCCTTCTTGGTGGAATATAGAACCTAAGATCCACTGGAAGGCGTACCTGGATGGGTCTTTCTGGCTGTGCTGTAGCACTGAGTGAGACATGTGGGTGTGCTCTTTTCTCCAGCCCCACAGAGGCAGTCTTTGAACCTTAGAGAGGAGCCATCTCTTTGTGGTATGCCTGTGCCAAGAATGAATACAACACATGGTGGAACCATGTGAACTCTTGCCCTTTCTTTAGTTAACAATCTGTAGATTGTTTTTTTCTGCTGGCCAAGGGCTCTTCAAGATCTGCCACTCTTAGTTTGTCTGAGATTTGAGGAGAAACTAGTTACCAGTTGTTCAATTCAGATATTTAGTCATATCACAGGTTTTAATTGCGTCAATACGTGAAAAGCAAACAGAACAATTTTTAAGTACTTGGTAGATATTAACTCTGTACCTTCTTAATATTTGCTCATTTTTTCTAACAGTTTCAACCATGCTTACTATTCCGATTAAAGGGAATCATGATAGTATTTGTTGGTATTTCACAAAGTGTTTTCACAAACACACTCTTACTTCATCCTTACGGTGATCTTATGAGTAGGTATAAATGCGGGTGATGAATCTGTTTTTTAGCAGGTTAAATAACTTTTCCCAAATTATTTAGCATTTAAATAGAGTTTGAGTCCTGCACCCTCTTCTGCTATGTCTATATCTCTGTTGTTTATTTTTTTGGGGGTGGGGGTGGGGGGAGAACCAGGGATTGAACCCAGGGCGCTTAACCACTAAGCCATATCCCCTACCCTTTATTTTAAATTTATTTATTTTTTATTTTGAGACAGGCTCTTGCTGAGTTGCTTAGGGCCTTGCTAGCTTGCTAAGGCTGGCTTTGAATTTGTGATTCTTCTGCCTCAGCCTCCCAAGCTGCTGGGATTAGAGGGCACCATGCCCCACCTGGTTGTTTTTCTTTACTCCATGTTGCCTCAGTTTACTTTGCATGTAGTATTAATTTTCACTTTGTCTGAAAGGTGGATTAGAACCTACTGTTAGCATCATAATGTACAAAATAGGAAAAAATGTATGTGGGTCTGAAAGAACATTTTAGTCGTCTTTACTGAAAACTGTTTTTTATCTCAGTTTCAAAGAACCAATCTAGATGCCTCTTGTGTAGTGTGCCTGTAGTGATTCATAGCCCTGACCCTAGAACACTCTCTAGCATGGTCTCACAACTCGTATTTGTTTTTGTGATCATACTCAATCTCCTCCCAGTGGCCATCTGGCAGGTGGGGGACTGACTCTCTAATGGTTCAGTGCTCTTTCAGTGTGCCTGTTAAATTGTGGTTGGCATATAACAACTGTTAAATATTTGGTGACCAAATGAAAGAGAATATTTACAACTCTGTTGCCAATGTAGGATATAAAGGTTTTGTGAGTCTTACACTTCAGAATTTTCAGTCCTCAGCATGTTTCTTTTTTTTTTTTTTTTTTTTTTTTTTTGTGGTACCAGGGATTGAACTCAGGGGCACTCTACCACTGGGCCACATCACCAGCCCTTTTTTTGTATTTTATTTAGAGACAGGGTCTCACTGAGTTGCTAAGTGCCTCGCCATTGCTGAGGCTGGCTTTGAACTTGCGATCCTCCTGTCTCAGCCTCCCAAAGTGCTGGGATTACAGGCGTGTGCCACTGTGCCCGGCTCCACATTTCTTAATCTTAAAATAATTAAGGGTTTTTCAAACCATTTTCTGTGAAAAAGCTGCTAGTGCCTTGACGTTATTGCTAATTTGCAATTAAACTCTTGCTTGAGCTTCAATGTTGTATTAGACTTATGTTTCTTATTTTCTTGATTGAATTCAGATCAGAAGGCTCTTAAGGGAACATTTACATATGCTTATCGTTCACTACTGGGAAAAACATTCATGGTCAATTTTGATCTGCTAATGTTTCCAGGAAATCATTAACTTTATTTTCTAGAGATTAAAAAAAGGGCTTGTAAACACTTAGCCATTAATAGTTAGACTCAGGCTTTTTGCTTCCTTTTTAAGGAATAGGCTGAGTTACTTGATTTAATTCTATGTGGAGTACTTCTTTTTAATTTGTAAATTACAACCCACTGACTGATCATGAAATCAATATAGCAGATTGAACCAGCGTTTTTAATTGACACATAGTAATTGTATATATTTATGGGCTACTGTGTGATAGTTTCAATACATGTACATAATGTGTAATGATCAGATCAGGGTAATTGGCATATGCCAGCACATCAAACATTTATTATTCATTCAAAATCTTCTCTACTAGCTATTTTGAAATATGAAGTTTATTGTTGTCAACTGTAGCTCTTCTACTATGCTACAGAACATTAAAAATTATTACTCCTGTCCAGTTGCCCCTCTGTACCTGTTGACCATCTTTCCTGTATCCAGCTTTCACAGCCTCTGGTTGCCACTGTTGTACTTTGTTTTTCAACGGGATCAACTTTTTTTTTAACTTGTACAAAAGTGAGAACATGTGGAATTTGTTTCTCTGTACTCAGCTTTTTTCACTTAATATAATAATTCCCCAGACTCATCTATGTTACTACAGATGACAACATTATTTTCATTTTTTTTTAGTTGTCAATGGACCTTTATTTTTATTTATTTATATGTGGTGCAGAGAATTCGAACCCAGTGCCTCACACATGCTAAGGAAGCGCTCTACCACTGAGCCACAACCCAAGCCCCCATTATTTTTATTTTTTTGTCCCTTAGTGGACACCTAGGTTGATTCTTTGCTTTAACTATTGTGAATAGTGCTGTAATAAGCTTGGGAGTGGAGGGATCTCTGATTTTTTTTATGGATATATATAAGTAGTGGAATATATGGATCATGTGAGGGTTCTCCACCTAGATTTTGGAGAACCCTCCATATTGTTTTCCACAGTGGCTATATTAATTCAGATTCCCACCAATGGCATATGAGACTTCCCCTTTCTCTACATCCTCACTGGCATTTGATATTTTTTGTCTTTTTGATAATAGTAATTCAGACTGGGGTGAAATGATGTCTCATTGTGTTTTTTATTGGCATTTATCAGATGATTAATGATATTGAACATGTTTTCATATACTTGTTGGCCATTTGTACATCATCTTTTGAGAAATGTCTGCTGATCATTTTCATGTTTTTAATCATATTAATGAAATGGGACATATTAGTCTGGTTAAGTGAGACAGAAGTAGAAAATATCAATGTGTTCTATTCAGTCAGAATAAATAATGGTTCTTGAAAATTTTGTTGTAAATATTGATAAGTATGCACATATTGTGTCACATTTTAAAATGATTTTTTACTGAGTACCATGATCAAAAGCTGACTCGTCATTTCACAGAACTCTCTGGTAGTTACTTTACTGGGAGCGAGGTGTTATTATTCATGATTAAAAACTGAGTTTACTTGAAAAATATTCATCTAGTACCTGACAACCAGTTATTCAAAAGTGTACCTGCAAAAGAGTACCTGTTCTATAAATATACTTTCCTACCGTACAGTGGCATGGGTTCCTATTAAGCTAATTTAAAAGGATTAATTACTAGTGTGTTTCTGTTTAACCTGAAATCCCAGACTGATCCGGATGTCCCAAATACTGGAACAAGACCAGTAGAGTGACCTACCAAAATCCCTACATGAAACCATGTTTTCATGAACCCTGGGCAAAGTTTGCTTTTGGGCCTTCTGTAGGTTTATTCTCTGTAGAACTACTAACTAGCTGTGGGGCTTGGGTACAGTTTTTTTTTTTTTTTTCTCTCTCTCTAAAATGGCCATAATAGTACTTACTTATAAGATAGTTTAGAGGATTGAATGAACTATAAAATATGTAGTCTTCAGAAAAATGCTTTTAAAAATAAGTACTAATGAACATGGCAGTACACACCTGTATTTCCAGCTGCTCACAGAGACAGGAGGATTGCAAGTTCAAGGCTGTCCTGGGCAAATGAGACCTTATCTTTTATTAAAAACAAGTAAATAAATAAGGGGCTCAAGAGTGTTTTTCAGTGGTAGAGAGTATGCTCCAGGCCCTGGGTTTGATCCCCAGCACCACCAAAAACAAACAAACAAACAAACAAAAAACTAAAGAATTTTAATATAAAATTATGTTTTCTAAATGAGAAATATATAAATAAATACATAGGTACACATTATGTGTAAATTTCAGGGAGTTTACATATCCCCTGATACTTGTCCAGAGTCATGGTCTAGTTTATAGCCATTAGTGAAAGACCCAGGACCAAGAGTTCTAGATTCCAAGTAAAGAAAAGTGATTTAAGCTGCTTGACCACAACATACTTCTTTTTAAATATTTCTGAAAGATGAGTAGGACTTCAGCTGAATTGCCGTTGAATTTGGAGTTAAATGTGGCACTGTGGGTTTGAGATAACTTTTGTCACATTGCTGTGGACTGAGTGTTTTCACCACTACTATCCCCCACCCCCATTCATGTATCAAAACCTTAAATCTCCAGTATGAAGGTATTTGGAGGCAGAGCCTTTGGGAGGTAAATATCACAAGGGTGAGCCCTCGTGATAGGGTTAGTGCCTTTATAAAGAGAGAGATGATTTCTCTCACTCTACCATGGCATGACACAGCAAGGAAGTATCCATCTGTAAACCAGGAAGAGGCCCTCTGCAGCAACCAAATTGGTCAGCACTTATACCCTGGACTTCTTAGCCTCTGGAACTGTGAGAAATACTGTTTGTTGTTCAGGCCACCCAATCTATGGAATTTTTGTTTTAAGCAGCACAAACTGAACCAAGATATAAATGCACTTGAGACCTTTCATTTTGCTGGTCGAATGACTCTCCAGCAACAGAAAACTGAGCTCTAGACTGGAAAATGCTTCCTGCTCCCAGCTCTGAAGCTTCATAGCTCCCATTAGCAATTCAGTTGTTGATTTTAGCAGAAATTTTTCCATCTTGTTCCCCAAAACTTGCATCTGAAAATTCCAACAAGCAACTGTCACCTTCTCTATCCTAATTGCACACCACTCCCCGTGACTCCTGAGGCTAGTATTTCTGAGGAAGCTCAGATATGTCATTTCTGTACCTGCCCCAATTTCATTTTTTCTGGCATTTGAGATTTGGCACAATCTGGCTCATTCCTACCCTTCTGTATTGGTCTCACTTTGATTTTTCTATGCCTTGCACTTTGTCCCCCTCAAAACTTTGCCTTCCCTATACAAAGATCTGCCCTTTACTGTTTTCTTCCTTATATACAATAATGTGAACATCATTCTGTCAAACTTATCTTAAATTATGGCACTGTCTCCTTGCGGCTTTTCCAGTTTAATTTATCCTCCATCCCATAACTAGATGTACCCTCCCTTGCCAGCAAACATACAGGGCATTGCTGGTCTTCCTTGTACCTTCTTCTCTTGGGGCCCTTAACACAATCTGTCTTGGATTACACCCAGTAATACCCACATTTTCTGCCTTATTTATTGGTCATTATTGTTGGCTCTTTTTTATTTTTATATTCCTTACAGAGTTGCCCTGTTCCCTGCACCTGCTGGTCACCAGTCATTTGCTATGAATGATAGTTAACATTTGCATTCTCATGTAATCTTCTAATTACTCCCACAAAGTAGTTCCTGTTATCATCTTAGATGCCAAGCCTCATGGATGTTGTGTAACTTGCCCAAGGTCACATAACTATGTCGTGGCAGATCCAGGCCTCAGTCCAGGTGTACTTGACCTCCCTGCCCACACTTTTAATCATCACACTGTATTCTTCGTTAAGGTATGTTGAATTGAATTTGACAGAACCTTAGGAATTCTCATTACAAAGATAAGTGGAAATCACTGATCTAAATAATAAAGTGATTAAATGTATTGAAGTACTAGTATTTTCTGTTTTAGTACAAAGGTATTCTGAGGAACTTTGCAACAAACTAGGGAATCTCTGGTCTACCCAGGAAACTTTGAACATCCCTGTATACCAACCAAAAAAGGTCAACAGTCTCCTGATCTTACAGTTTTTGTAATGTGTCAAGAATTCCCCTACTATTTATTTTTTCTCTAGATTCAGGGTCAAATGCTCCAACAGCTGAAATCCCCCAGCTTGGGCACTTCTCTTGTAAAAAGTAGTGATCTGGTGCTTGAGCCACGGAAGATTTGATCACACATTTTTACTTCTCTTTTCCTTTGCTTACCATTTCATGTGTAATTTGAATTAATAAAACACAGGGTTCCATTTTCTTTCCTGCACTTGTTTTTGTGATGTATCAGGGAACATGCAGAAGCCTTCCCTACTTGTTTGAACTTTTTGCTTCTCACACATAAATAAAAATAGTAATGAAATGGACAGTTGGGCCAGGTTTAAGGAGACCTAGCAGGACCCATGTTGGTTAATGGTTTACAAACATGATTCAGCACCAAACAAAGCTAAGTCAGACTTCTCAACAAAGTAGAGCCTGCATCTGAGTGTTCAAGGTGCAAGAAGGGAAGGCAAGTGAGCTTGGTTGAGTGACCTCTTGGGTCTCTTCCCAGAGCAAGATAGAATCTAGGAGCTTCAGAAGCAGAAGATGGTGGAGAGCAAGAAGAAGGTTCTAGGAGTAACTGTGCTTCTAGAACCATGCACCTAATTTCATTTGAGGAAAAGTCAAAGATAGCATCGAGTGGGGATATCATGGACTGAAGTAAGAAATATAAGCTTGAGGGCTATATAGGAGACAAGAATTGTTTAGGTGTAAAGAATGGTGAGCATGACACAAGTTTAAATGTAGAAGAAACAGAAAATGAGACTATGGATTATGTCAATAAAACTAAATTTTTTTTATTAGTGTACTTATGAAATATCTGATAAATAAGGTGGCCAAAATGTTATCATTTGAACTTATAAAGCAGTTAAGTTAGAGGCAAGTTACTCATGATTTAAATATTTATTTTCCTAAACTAAAAAATAAAAACAAGTTCTAATTGTATTTCTAAATCACCCTATGGCTTTTAAAAATACCATTTGCACATACATTTTCAAGAACACATCTGTTACACAAAGCATAATAGAATCAAAATTGATTGCTCTCCTTTTGAATAGGTGGAGTGATTTAAATTCAATCACTGTTGTGCTGATTTGAGCTAAGTCATTAATCATTCCATTAATTTTTCCTATTTAAATGAGAATTTTATATTGATTGTAACAACCAGGGTGTGTGTACTTTACCATTTAGAGCTGGAAAGAGATTTGTTTTAGCAGTTGTATAACACATAACATAAAGCAGATGAATTTTTATATTTCAGACTAATTTTGTTAGCCCAGCAGAGAGCTGAATGGTAATTTGGTTATTTCATTTTCAGAAGGTAATTGAAGCAGATGATGGTGAGGTCATTGGAGTCAGAGCAATCTCTGTTTCCATGGTTCCATTTTTTTTTTTTTAAGGGAAGGGTATTTACTTTTATAGTGCTAAATCAACTTTTTAACTAGCTAATGATAAAAACTTAAAAACTTTTAAACCCAAATGTGAAGCATATATAATCTGGACACTTTTTTTAAAGAGTAGAAATATTTTTAGTGTAATAACAGGAGTTATACACACATACATACATATATGCAAATATTAATATTGGTTTTCTTTTATAAGAATATTTAAGGATTTTTAAACATAAAAATTATTTATAAACATACATATTTATATTACATTCAAGTACAGTTTATAAGGAATGCCATTGTCTTAATGGATCACTGAAAATGTAAAATTATAAAATTAATTGGGTTATGAATCTCTATCTGCAGTCTTTATCTTCCACATCCTGTTTTTTTTTTTTTTTTAAGACATTGGAAAATCTTTCTCTAAGTTTGAATAAATGACTATTTTGGATGCAACTAGTTACTTAAGACTCTTCCCAATTCTTTGACTCAAACAAGTGAAACGGTTCTCATGAAAATAGAAAGGAGACCAATAGAGTAGAGGAAGAGAATCAAGAGGGAGGGAGGAGAGGAGGGCATGGGGAAGTATTGAGGAATGAAATCTATCAAATTACTTTATGTCTGTGTATGAATATACCACAAATGCATCCTGCTTATCTGTATAATCTCTTATAATGCATTAATTGAAATAATAATAGAGTAAGCAAGTAGAATAGAGCAAATGGGTGGGGAAGAGAGGAGGGAAGGGAAAGGGAAGTTACTGGGGGAATGAGATTGATCAAATTATGTGCATGTACAAATATGATAGAAATGAATCCTACTATTATGTATAGTTATAATGCACCAATAAAAAAATTTAAAGAGTTTATTGGAGTCATAAAATATTTATCTTTGGATTTGAAAGATGGTGTTGTTTGTTTTATGGGAAGAAAGGTATGCATTGCTTGCATCTCAGAGAGACCTCCTGTGCTTGCACCTGTTATACCAGAGAGTAAAGTGAACAAAACAAGTGTGGTCCTTTCTGGAGAGTACCTTTCACAGAGACATTAAACAAAGAAAAACAAATGCAGAGCTATTCAAATTGCTGTGTTTGCTATGAGGGAAAAATAACAGGATGTTAAAAATGCAAATTGCAAGAGCAGTAGCTTCATCACAGGAGTGATGTTCAAGGAAGACCTCTGGAGAAAAATGACATTTAAATGTCATACAGTGCCCATACCTAGGTCATCAAATGTCATCTGAGGTCATCGATGTTATTTAATGACCCTGGGTATGAGCAGGAGTTCACTAGATAAGCTAAGTGTCTAGAAGTGCTGGGGAAAGGAAGGCACTGTTCTTAGTAGGGGAAACAGATGGAAAGACCGTAAGGTGAACAAAAGCTTAGCAGGTTCCTGGATCCACAAGGCCACCAGTATGTTTTTTTTTTTTTTTTAATATTTATTTATTTGCTTTAGTTGTACACAATGTGTTTATTTTTATGTGGTGCTGAGGATCAAACCCGGGCCGAGCACATGCTAGGCGAGTGCTCCACCGCTGAGCCACAACCCCAGCCCACTATTATGTCTTAAACAGAATACTTCTAAGGGAGAAATGCACGAGAAGGGTGATGAGGCAGTCTAGGGTAGCTCATTCAGGACCTTGTTGGTCATGTTTTGGAATTCAGATGGAGTGACTAGATGGATGGAGGTGCCATTAACTGAATGGTAAAACTAGAAAAATAACAGTTTTGAGAGAGAATCTCAAGGATTAAAGTCTGTATGTGTTAAATTTGAGATGCTTATAGGACATTGTAATGGAACCATAAATGTACAGTTGGGTATGTGAATCTGGAGTGAAAACAGAGTGGGTCTAGGCTGAGATGGAAATTTAAGAAGTTGGACTCAACCTTGGGAGACAATATGATATTATAGGGAAAGAGTGTACAGTGAAAAGGGAATAGAACTGAGGAATAAGGCACAGAATTGGTAAACTACAGAATTCAGTGGTCTAGTACAGAAAGGGAAAATAAGATGAAATCCTCAATAGGACAAATCACAGCAGTCAAAAGAAAAGAGCATTTCAAGAAGGAAAGAACAGAGAATCATCTGTAGTTTTGAAAGTAGCCGACAGGCAAACTAAGATGAGGACTGAGGACTTCCTCATATGCCTGAGGTTCTGAGTTTAATACTCAGAACTTTAAAGAAAAGAGGATGCAAAAATATCTGTTATGATTAAGATTAACCACATGGAAGTTGGGCGTGGTGGCATATGCTTGTAAATCCAGCGACTCAGGAGGCTGAGGTAGGAAGATTGCAAGTTCAAAGTCAGCCTCAGCAACTTAGTGAGGCCCTAAAAGCCTTGATGAGACCCTGCCTCAAAATAAAAAGAAATAAAAAAGGTCTGGGGATGAGTCTCAGCGGTTAAGCATCCCTGTGTTCAACCCCCAGTACACACACACCAAAAAAAGATTAATAAAAAAGATTGACCACTTGGCGGTCACTGATGATTGATTGAATAAAGGCAATTTTAATGTATTGGTGGTAGAAGCCATTTTGACATGAATGGAATGGGAAATAAGGGAGTGGAGCCTAAACTTCTTGGCAATCTTTTTGGAACTTGGCTGGAAAGAGAAGCCAAAAGTATAGGCTATAGCAGAAGGGAGATGATGGGGGTCAAGGAAGGGCATTTTTTAAAATGTATTTTATTTTCAATTTTATTTTTATTCTAAGTTGTTAGAAATGACAGCAGAATGTATTACATTTCATATTATACTTGTAGAGCACATTTTTACATATCTCTGGTTGTATACAAAGTATATTCACACCATTCATGATTTCATATATGCACTTAGGGTAATGATATTCATCTCATTCTACCATCTTTTTTTTCCTTCACCCTTTTGCCCCCTCCCTTCCCTTCCCTTCCCTCCCCATTGGCCATTCTAGTGTTCTTTTAATCCTCCTATGCTCCCCATCCCAACCCCACTGTGAATTGGCCTTCTTATATCAGAGAAAACATTTGGCATTCGGCTTTTTGGGATTGGCTAACTTCACTTAGCATTATATTCTCTAACTTCATCCATTTACCTGCAAATGCCATGATTTTATTCTCTCTTATTACTGAGTAATACTCCATTGTGTATATATACCACATTTTCTTTATCCATTCATCTACTGAAGGGCATCTAGGTTGGTTCCACAGTTTAGCTATTGTGAATTGTGCTGCTATAAACATTGATGTGGGTGTGTCCCTGTAGTAGGCTGTTTTTAAGTCCTTTGGGTATAGACTGAGGAGTGGGATAGCTGGGTCATAAGGTGGTTCCAAGGGAAGGGCATTTTTAAAGATGGAGGGGGAAAAGGAGATATTACAGCATGCTTCTTGGTTAATGAGGATGATCATCAGAGAAGGATTCCTCAGGAGGTCATCTTGAAGACAGACTCCCATGTAATGTCACAAAGACATCTGCAAAGCCATGAAACAGGAGAGGAGCCATACTGGATTGTTTGCAGCCTGGCCATCTCAGGCCTATAACATTTTACAAAGTTTTACTTGTGTATATTAGTGGTACTGTGGGTTTTCTTTTGCTGCTTGCTCACTCTGTGCCAGGAGCTTTATAAGTTGAATCCTCAGAACAACCCCATGAGGTAGTGGGAATTATTTTCCTTGCTTCTACAGGCAAGGAAACAGACTTAGAGAGGTTTAGTTACTCCCTAAATTACACAACTAGCTAGCAAGTCATGGAGCTGAGATTTCTTCCTGCTGTGCCCAACTCCAAAGCCTTTATTTTTAACTACTTTCTTAGTCCCCTCCAAATATAATGGGACAATAATTAGAATGGTTCTGTTCTGTAATAAAAATTTTGATTATTGCATCTTAAATGAAAAAGCATTATAAATTTTAGAATTTAAATGTACAGCTCTCAATTTAGAATTTAAATTCTAAAATTTTTCAATTCTAAAAATAAAATTTTTAATTTATTCCATAAAATTTTTATAACCATTAATAAAATTATTACAATATGCCCTCTTTGTAATATATGTCCAAAAGTATTTGGAGAATTCCTAAGTGTTTCAGTTTACTGAGAACTTTTATCTGTTATTATAAGGAACAGATGTATAATTAATGCTGAGATTTAGAGTACCCTGGTGATTAACATTTTTTTTTTTTTTACTGGTAGGAATTTTTAAAGTACATTATAAGTGACTGGATTTTAACATATTAGTGTTTTAGTATCATTATACTGTTGTAAGTGAGCATCAATCATTTGTGTCTGTTTTAAATGCAGTATGCTAATCTCAATGCTGTAGGCAGTGATGTCTGTCTAGGAACATGACTTAGGGTATGTTTGTGGAGAGTAGCTTGATGGATGTGTTTTGGCACCCTCTTCTTTGAATAGAAAGCAAGCCACCAGCAGATATGTTCCTGCATCATCATGTAAACAACACACAGTGAAGTGGTTAGGTCTGCATAGCTCTGATAACAACCTGTACATTTCTATTCATGCATACAGAATTCTGAACATCCCACCATTTTTCTGTAGTGCACTTCTCCACAATGGTTTAGTTTTGTAGGCACATTCTATGAGGAACTTTAGTTTTGTAGGTCCAGATTGTAGAAGCATCAGGTAATGTGGTAACTAGATAATGCTCTGGGGGACTGGAAGATTTGATTGAGAGATTTGAAAGAAAAGACAGCATTTTCTAAATGTCAGATTCATGTTAATTTCATCTTATTTTTGTTTTTATCTCAATACAGGCTCTATGCCTAACTTCAGAATCATAAAATCTTTCAGTTGAAATGCAGAGGTCGTCTGTGTTACCATGCTGGGGATGAAATTTCCATAGCACTTGACAATAGGCCTTTTCTAACCTGGACTTGAATTTTTCTGGCTTTAAGGATGAACCAAGTATTTGTGAAGCCTCTGGTTTCTTTGAAAAATTATCAGTAGGAGGAAGTTGTTTTCAAAATTTTAGTTAAAAGTTATGTTTTTTCAAATTATTCTACTTATTCCTAGTTACTTGGGATCTATACATAAAGCAAATACCTCTTTCATATATTACCATCACATGTGTTTAAGATGATGTCAGATTCTCCATGAACCTTCTCTCTTTTTTTAATATTTATTTTTAATAATAATATCTTTATTTTATTTTTATGTGGTGCTAAGTATCAAACCCAGTGCTTCATTCAAACTGGGTGAGCACTCTACTACTGAGCCACAACCCTAACCCCTGAACCTTTTCTTTTATAGGCTGAATATCTCAGGCTTTGGGATCTCTCCATCTAAGATATACTTTTCAGATTCTTTACCATCTTGGAATGGCCTGATTCATGAGTTTATAGAAAGATTACTTATTATCCTTTATTTTGGTTAACAGGTACAAAAATAAATATTTAATTATTTCATTGAAAACAGTTATGCTCATTCTGAAGGGAAAAAAAAAAAAGAATTTTCAAGCCTTATTTTTAACATTGAAATATTTTCTGTCCTTCCTGGTTTGGGTGAGATGGAAAACTTGAACACTGGGCCTTCTGTGTTCTTATCCAAGCTGCTGATAAAAGGCTGAATTGGAAGGCTTATGCTTCATGGCATATTAGTACCATGGATACAGTAAATGATTATATTTAAGTATTTAAACTTGCTATAAATGGATTTGCACTAAGTTCACTTAAACCAAATTCTCTAGCCCAGCTCTTTCTATCTTATTCTCAAGAAGATTGACACAGACATTTTCAAGGGCCTTGCTGAGATCTTAATAGACTGTTTCTGTGACTCCCCAATCAATATGCCAAATCTAGCAGCACTATCAAAAAGGGAATTATGTTAGTTTATGTTTACTCATTTTTAGTACCTGTAGTGGCTTCTAGCAGCCAATAATTCATCTTCAAATGATAGCAAATGTATTAACTATTATCTGTCAGTTTATTTTTCTGGGTGTTGATATCAGGTTGCTCAATGTTGAGAGTATGTGTGTGTGTGTGTGTGTGTGTGTGTGTGTGTGTGTGTGCTTTTGATAACCAGGTTCCCTGCCCCCCATTTCCAATCTTATTTCTCTGTGATCCTTCAGAACAGACATAATGGTTCTACAACTCAGAAGGTTGCATTGTATAGGGTTCGAAGCTTCAATCTTGCATTTCATTTTTTAGCCACGGATACTGTGTCCTTTTCATTTATTTATTTTTTTGCTTATTCTCTTTGATAGAGCTGCAAAATAGCATTGTAGTGGTAAAATTAGATCTATTTCCCTCTTATGTAAGTTAACTTCGCCCAATCTACCATAGGCAGTGGACCTGTTGCTTCTTGACTCTTCTTCCTTTCAATAACCCTAAAATTTCCTGGTTATTTTTCCTTTGCACTGTTTACAAATATCTGCTCATTCTGAACCTAAGCATTCCATCTTCATTCTTGCAGGGTTCTGTCCTTTGCTTCTTGCTTCTCTTTGTGCTCAATCCTGTGCCTTATACTCATCAATTTAAAACTCAAATTCATGGGGCCACATTTATTTCTTGAGATGCTTGTAGTTTTATCTTTTAATAGGCTTATTTGTGAAGGAGTTGACAGAATTTGTTTTGTAAAACCATATTATCCCTCTTTTAAATCATTTCCCTTGTAGCTTCTTGACTATGAGCTTGTACTCATCTATCCTCGAACTCAGCCAACATCTGTAGGAATGCATGGTCTGGTGCAAACACAGGATGTTTTCAAAGTAGTAGCAATGAGATGAGCACTGCAACCAAGGTGACTGCCAGGTGCTAAGCGTGTAGGCCAGAAGAAGTGACTGTGCAGAGGGTCCTGGGCATCATAAAAGAAGCGACACTGGACTGTGCTCAGATGTAAGTAACAGTTTGCCATGAAGGAAGGAGACTTCCAGGCACAGTAACCTGGATGCATGGAAGTGCATGAAATTTGCATGTGACTGGGACACAGAGATGTTTTATATTTCCTGAGAGAAATCATCCTTTAGGTCACTTCACTATCTACTGTATACTTCAGACTTTTCTTTTGAATTACAGTCAAAATATTCTGCTAGAAGGTAAGAGGAAAAACATCATGGAAGATCCAGATCCACTATTCAAACCCAGACCTTCAAAGACACTGGGAATCATTCCCAGTTTCCTCTGCTGGGGATCAATCTTGACCATGTGTCTGACACATTCCTCTGTAATGATGGTTTTGATCATTTCTAGAAAGTTCTCTGCTACTTTGTCATGTTGTATGTTAAGCCTACCTAACCTCAGTCCCCACAAGAACAAACAAACCAACAAACCAACTTACCCTCACAGGTCAAATTTTGATTGCTTTCATTTCCCTCTGACAGGGAATCTCAAAATACATTTCTCTCTCTCTCTCTCTCTCTCTCTCTCTCTCTCTCTCTCTCTCTCTCAAGTTATTTTAGGGATCCAAAAGAACAAACTCTGAATTTATTTATTCCTTGCAAGTAAGAGAACATAACACTGGTTCCTTGGTTATGCTACTAAGGGTTGAAGTTTGCAGCCTGGTTAGGGAGAATGAGTCCAGACTATTGGCTTTAACTAGTCCAGTTTGTTATTGGTCAGTTAAGAGCCTTCAGTTAGGGTCCTTGAGGGTTTAGCATACAAGGACACTTGAAGATCACATTTTTAGTAGCTTTGGCTGGTGGGCCACTTTGAAATTCACCTCCAAGTAGAGTGAAACTCATCCCCAAGTTCATCTCTTGGGGAAACACTGCCACAGGTGGGAAGTTCTTTGACAAGACTCATGACGGACAGCTATAGTCTTTTAAACACCCTGGTTTTAAACAGCCTTACCTGGTCCACATTTCAGTTCTGTGGGGCATCATCACATTGTTGTATCACAGTGCAACGTGGCCTCTGGGCCTTCTTTCTTCTCTGCCATGTGTCTGCCTGCCAAAATTTTGTAACTGGTTTCAGTGTTTCTCTGGAACTTCAGAATTATTTTCTTTCTTGTATCTTATGTAAGTTATTTTCTCTAATTTTGAGGCATTGTGCCTAACAAAAGAGGTTTTTTCCCCCAAATTAAATTTATACTCTTGTCAATGTTACTGTAGATTAAACTATTGGCCCCAGAAATGTCATGGTTTGCTAATTCAAGGTCGTAAATTTAAGTATTTTGCATAGTTTAACCTAAGTGGAAAATCATGAATTAAGGAAAAAATGGAAAACAAGCAAGGCAAATGTGCTTATATGAAGATCACACATGGACACATAAGGCACTTAGCCTGGTAGGCAGACAATTGAAACTCTTAGAAGAAATAAGGGGCTGGTCTTTTGTTTCAGTCAGGGTGGAGGCAAGAGGTGCTCAGGGGTTTCAGCCTCTCCATCCACCCCCAGTGGAACTGCCAACAACACTTCCCCCAAGCAAACACACAGTCCTAATAAGAGATGCGGCTTTAAGACATGAGCCTCCCCTCACCCTCTATAACTCAGTCCTGCCCCCATGTTTTTCCTGTAGACAAATTATGGAAATGCTACTATCTTAAAGAAGGCCCTTCTTCCCTCTGTCTCCTTCTTCCTTTTTGCTGGTTCTACAGTGTTGTTTTTTTCAGAGAATTAATAACAGACCTTGGGCTGGAGTGGTAGCTCAGTGGTAGAGCGCTCGCCTCACATGCATGTGTGAAGCACTGGGTTCCATCCTATGCACCACATAAAAAATAAAATAAAGGTATTATGTCCATCTACAACTAAAAATTTTTTTTAAAAAAGAAATAATAACGGATCTTCTAAAAAATGTTGTCATGCTAAACTCTAAAGCTCTTTGCTGTTATTTAAAAATAATAATAATGCATGCATATGTAAGCTGCCTGTCACGGCCAGCCACGGCGCCGCCACGGGAGGAAAATTCTCGGAGGCAGAGTATAGCTTTTGCTACTTTTACTTCTACTTTCTTAGAGCTTAGAGAGAGGGAAAGAAAGATTTTTAGAGAGAAAGATTAAAGCGAGCTTTTCTTCTTGTCTTCTTAGCTTAGAATTAGAGTTAGAAAGATAGAGCTTAGCTTAGAGAAAGATAAGAGCTTCTTTCTTCTCTCTTCTTTCTTCCTTCTTCCTTCTTCTTTCTTCTGTCTTCCTCAGGAGTCTCGGCCTAACTCTGACCAGTCATTACTTCTTCTATCTGGTTTCTCTTCTGTAACCGCTCTGCCTACGTTCTGGCCGCTCTGATTCTTCTGACCGACCGAGTGACTGCCCGGCTGACTGAATTCTCCGTTCTCCTAACTCGGACCGCTTTCACCCGGTTATATACCTTCAGGTTTGCGGGTGCCTACAGGTGCGTCACATACATATCAGGTGGAACTTATGGCTTCCAGCTAGCTACAACAGCCCTTCCTAATTAGGGCTCCTTCATGCATAAAAATTTGTTCTGAGTATTAAGGAATGATTAAGAATCCTGAAAACCAAAATGTACTTTAATCGTAGAAGAAATGCAAGTGGATTAAAAAAAACCCACAAATATTTGGTTTTTAACCATGAAGAACTCTCATGAAGGTTTATATGTGTGTCTGAAATCATCACACAGAAGAAAACTAAAGTGACTTAAAAACATAAATAATGATTAAGTACCTGTGGATGTAACACAGTTTTATCCTCTACAGTGTAAGGACAGTCTAAGAGTTGGGACTGTGGCTCAGTGGTAGGGTGCCCTGGGTTTGAACCCCAAGCACTAAAAAAAGAAAGAAAGAATAAAAAAACAACTTTGGAATCAGAATTTTCATGAAGAATCACTGAAGATTTTCATTCTGTGGATAATCAATTTCTACATGACTTATATTTATTTATTTACTTGGTTGTTTATTTTTAATAGACTTTTGGGGGCAGGAAAGTACCTTAGAAATTACCCAGGTTAACATCTTGGTGGAGATGAGTTACTGAGTCCTGCAAGGTAGCTATTTAACCCAGATCACCATACTCTCAGCTGTTGCAAGTTACAGGCAAATATTTTCTGTTAGCAGTATATATTTTCATCATGCTCTAATTTCCATGGACCAATTACAGCCCAAGCTTATCTGTCTCTTGGAAGACATAACTGGAAGGCTAAAGGAAGTAGACAGACGACTTACTCCAGAATTCTAAAAATCCCTGTAAGTCCCCAGTAATGTGGCCTTCATAAGCTCACAGTTAAGTCTTTTTTTGAAAGGTTTTTATTTGTTCTAATTAGTTATACATGACAGTGGAATGTTTTTGACACATCATACATAAATGGAGTATAACTTCTCATTCTTCTGGTTGTACATGATGTAGCATGACATTGGTCATGTAATCATATATGCACTTAGGGTCATAATGCCCAGTTCATTGTACTATCCTTCCTATCCTCAAAACCCTTCCCTCCCTTCATTCCCCTCTGTCTAATGCAAAGTACCTCTATTCTTCCCTAGCCCACCTCACCTAATTGTGAATTAACATTCACATATCAAGAAAACATTTGGCCTTTGGTTTTTTGGGATTGGCTTATTTCAATTAGCATGATATTCTCTAGCTCCATTCATTTACCAGCAAATGTCATAATTTCATTCTTCTAAGGCAAAGTAATATTCCATTGTATATATATACCACATTTCTTTATCCATTCATCTATTGAGGGCACCTAGGTTGGTTCCATGGTTTAACTATTGTGAATTGAGCTGCTATAAACAATGATGTGGCTGTGTCACTATAGTATGCTGATTTTAAGTCCTTTGGGTGTAAACTGAAGGGTGGGATAGCTGGGTCAAATGGTGGTTTCATTCCAAGTTTTCTGAGGAATCTTCATACTATTTTCCATAGTGGTTGCACCAATTTTCAATCCTACCAGCAGAGTATGAGTGGACTTTTTCTCCACATCCTCACCAACATATATTGTTGCTTGTATTCTTGATAATTGCCATTGTGACTAGGGTGAGATGAAATCTTACTTTTGATTTGCATTCCTCTAATTGATAGAAATATTGAACATTTTTTCATATATTTGATCAATTTTATTTCTTCTGTGAAGTGTCTGTTCAGTTACTTTGCCCATTTATTGATTAGGTTGTTTGTTTTTTGGTGTTGAGTTTTTTAAGTTCTTTACATATCCTGGAGATTAATGCTGTATCTAAGGTGCATATGGTAAAGATTTTATCTCATTCTGTTGGCTGTCTCTTCACATTATTGATTGTTTCCTTTGCTGAGAAGAAGCTTTTTAGTTTGAATCCTTCCCATTTATTGATTCTTAATTTTACTCTTGCACTCAGGAGTCTTGTTAAGGAAGTCAGTTCCTAAGCCAGCATGGTAAAAATTTGGGCCTACTTTTTCTTCTATTAGGCGCAGTGTCTCTGTTCTAGTGCCCAAGTCTTTGATCCACTTTGAATCAAGTTTCATGCAGGATGAAAGAGAGGGGTTTAATTTCATTTTGCTACATATGGGTTTCCAGTTTTTCCAGAACCATTTGTTGAAGAGACTATCTTTTCTCCAAGGTATGATTTTGGGGCCTTTGTCTAGTATGGGATAACTGTGTTTATGTTGGTTTGTCTCTGTGTCTTCTATTCTGTACCATCAGTCTATATATCTGTTTTGGCGCCAATACCATGCTGTTTTTGTTACTATGGCTCTGTAGTATAATATAAGTTCTGGTATTGTGAAACCTCCTGTTTCACTGTTCTTGCTAAGGATTACTTTGGTTATTCTAGATCTCTTATTTTTCCAGATGAATTTCATGATTGCTTTTTCTAATTCTATAAAGAATTTCATTGGGATTTTAATACAAATTGTATTAAATTTGTATAATGCTTTTGGTAGTGTGGCCATTTTGGTAATGTTAATTCTACCTATCCAAGAGCATGGGAGATCTTTCCATCTTCTAAAATCTTCTTCAATTTCTTTCTTTAATGTTCTGTAGTTTTCATTGTATAGGTCTTTTACCTCTTTTGTTAGATTGATTCCCAAGTATTTTATTATTTTTTGAGACTATTGTGAATGGGTAGTTTTCCTAATTTCTCTTTCAGTGGATTCATCACAGATGTATAGGAATGCATTTGATTTATGGGTGTTGGTTTATAACCTACTACTTTGAAGAATTCATTTATGAGTTCTAGAAGTTTACTGATGGAATTTTTTAGCTCTTCTAAATATAGAATCATGTCATCAGCATATAGTGATAGTTTGAATTTGCCTTTTCCTATTTGTATCCCTTTAGTTTCTTCTAATTGCTCTGGCTAGAGTTTCAAGGATGATGTTGAATAGAAGTGGTGAAAGAGGGCATCCTTGTCTTGTTTCAGTTATTAGAAGGAATGCTTTCAATTTCTCTTCATTTAGAATGATGTTGGCCTTC
This sequence comes from Tamias sibiricus, assembly GCA_025594165.1. Classification (NCBI taxonomy): domain Eukaryota; kingdom Metazoa; phylum Chordata; class Mammalia; order Rodentia; family Sciuridae; genus Tamias; species Tamias sibiricus. The sequence goes on from CM046666.1 coordinate 111,307,452, forward strand.
GGTTTAGCATACATAGAAAAGTTCATCTAATTGAGCTCATTCATTAAAAGAATAGAAAGTCAATGAATTAATGACCTAACATTACATCTCAAAGCCCTAGAAAAAGAAGAACAAATCAATACCAAAAATAGAAGAAGACAGGAAATAATTAAAATCAGAGCTGAAATCAATGAAAGTGAAACAAAAGAAACACTTCAAAAAATTGGCAAAACAAAAAGTTGGTTCTTTGAAAAAATTAAGTAGAATTGATAAACCCTTAGCCACACTAATGAAGAGAAAGAGAGAAAACTCAAATTATTAAAATTCATGATGAAAAAGAAATGATAGACACTACTGAAATACAAAAGATAATCAGAAACTATATTGAAAATTTATACTCCAATAAAATAGAAAATCTTAATGACATCAATGAATTTCTAGATACATATGACTTACCCAAACTGAATCAGGTGGTCTTACACAATTTAAATACATCAATTTCAAACAGAGAAATAGAAGACACCATCAAAAGCCTACCAGTCAAGAAAAATATAGGACCACGTGGATTCTCAGCTGAGTTCTATAAGACTTTCAAGGAAGACTTAACACCAATACTTCTCAAATTATTCCATGTATTAGAATAGGAGGGAACCCTTCCAATCTCATCCTATAAGACTAGTATCACCCTGATACCAAAACCGGACAAAGACACATCAAGAAAAGAAAACTTCAGACCAATATACCTGATAAACATAGATGCAGAAATTCTGGAAAATTGCATACCAAAACACATTAAAAAGTGCACGATAATCAACTGGGTTTCACCCCAGGGATGCAAGGTTGGTTCAACCTACAGAAATCAATAAACATAATTCATCACACCAGTAGACTTAGAGACAAGAATCTTATGATCTCAATAGATGCAGAAAAAGCATTTGACAAAAATACAGCACCCCTTCATGTTCAAAACACTAGTAAAACTAAGGATAGTAGGAACATACCTCAACATTGTAAAAGCTATATATGCTAAACCCAAGGCCAACAATCAAGTCTTAAGATACATCAGACATCTATTTTATTGTCACATGATAATGACCACCAACTTCCCAGCTACCAGCCATCCCCAGCTCCTGGACCCACATTTGGGGGTCATTCATATGGAGCAACTTACCTCTTATGTAAATTTCCTTAATAGAACCCTATCCCCCCTTTCTAGGGAATAAAACAGTAGATAAAAGGAGCTTAAGAGGAAAGGAAGGCATTTGAGGATTACTGGTTCACATTAAGTTAAAAGTCTAAGGGTTAGCCAGCTCTGTGGCACACACCTGAAATCCCAGGAAATTTGGAAGCTGAGGAAGGAATACTGCAACTTCAAAGCCAGCCTTAGCAACTTAGTGAGGCCCTACGCAACTTAGTGAGAACCTGTCTCAAAATTAAAAGTAAAAAGGTTTGGGGATGTGGCTCATTGGTAAAAAGCAGCCCTAGGTTCAATCCCTGCTACAAATTTTTTTTTTTTTTTTTTTTTTTTTTAAAGTCTAGGATTAGGTTTATCTTTTGGAGTGCTTAGATTGAGGTCTCAAATAATGGCATCATGACTCAGGTTGTCAGTATCTAAGCCTTTTCATTCTTTCAGCTTATTTTCTCAGACTTTACTTGATAAATGTTGCCAACTCAGAATCTTCTTGTGCAATAGCAAACAATGGAATTGTGCTTGCCAGTAAGTCACAAAAGTCCTCAGATGTGTTCTGATTGGCCCAGCTTAGATCACATGCCAGTTCTTGGAGTGAGCACTGCAGCTGGGGCTCCATGCTTTGATTGGACAGAACTCTGTCAAGTTTTCAATTCCTGGGGCTGGGGTGGAACCCTACCAAGATGGTATTAGAGAGAAGTGTATATTTATTGAAAATTGGGCCATGGTTCCATAACAAGGAGAAATAGTTTGCAGGGAGGTTAGTGAAAATCTACTGTCATTTCCCATAGTGTCTCAGGCAATGCACTAGGCACTGAAGTTAAAAAGTAGATTGATAGGGCTGGGGTTGTGGCTCAGCGGCAGAGCACTCACCTAGCACGTGCGCAGCCCAGGTTCGATCCTCAGCACCACGTAAAAACAAATAAATAAATCTTAAAAAAAAAAGTAGATTGATACACATTAAGTCTAGATGGATTTTTAGACACTGGAATTTTAAGGCACTTTCCTATCTGAGATCCTATTATTTAGGTAATGCTTCTCAGAAAACAGATGGAAAAGATAATTTACTAGTTAAGGTAATTATTTTATCATTTAAAATTATTTAACTGTCTTAGAATTTTAAATATTATGACAGTTGTATGAACAATTTAGAAAACAATTCAGTGTTTAACTCCACAGTCCTCCCAAAACAATATCTAAATATAGATTTAATATATTTATAGAGTACCTTTTGTATGTATAGTAGTTATACTAAGGATATAATAATTGATAAATGCTGAATTTTAGTTTATGCTTACGTCATCATGAAACTGTAATGCATACATGGATTAAATATGGAGCCCTTCTTAAGGGATCAGGATGATTGGAGATGATTTTTTTTTTTTTTTTTTTTTTTGCCTAATCTAAACAAACAGCAAAGAAACATTCCTTCATTTGACTTTTATGTGTACTGTATTCAGTGTATTACCTGCAAAGAATTTTAGTAATAGTTTAAAACAGCCAGGCATGATGGTGCACACTTGTAATTCTAGCAACTCAGGAGGCTGAAGCAGAGGCTTGCAAGTTTGAGGCTAGCCTCAGCAATTTAGCCAGACTCTGTCTCAAAATAAAATGAAAAGGTCTGGGGATATAGCTCAGTGGCAGAGGCCTCTGGGTTCAATCTGCAGTACCAAAAGCAAACAAACAAAAACTTTAAAAACATATTTATATTTCCTCAGTTGATGAAATATTATCATTACATTTTTCATTTTCTTTGGAAATCATTAGTCTCATCCAAAATAAAGTCCAGAGGAGTGTTTTATATGGCTTAATCCATGCAAAATTTGGAAATCCACATGAAATCTGGATGGCTGTTATTCCCATATTATAGATGTTTGAGATTTAGAATGTGTTGTTAAAATTAAAAGGAATTTCCAAGAGCAAATCTATCAGAAATTCCCTTTTCCATTATCAACAGCTATCAAAAAAAGATTAAAAAGACTGCCACCGGTGTTGTCAGTGGTACAGCACTTGTATAGTACATGCAAGGCCTTAGTTCACTTCCAGATACCACCAATAAATAAGTAAATAAATCATAATAAAATCCAAGTTCTCTGGTAAAGACTGCTGCTGAAAAGGGTGATTGATTAATGGCATGTAATGAAGTTGGTTTTACTTGTGTGTACAATGTGACATGTATATCGTAGAGTTCATGATAGGAAATACCAATTCTTTTTATTTGGGGGAAATGAAGCAAGTGTTCCAGTGTAGGATATTGTTTGTTCCCAGCATCCCCTTCAAAAGCACCTTGTATTCATTTTTTTTTTTAGTTGTAGATGGATACAATATCTTTATTTTATTTATGTATTTTTATGTGGTGCTGAGGATCGAACCCAGTGCCTCACGCATGTGAGGCAAGCGCTCAACCACTGAACTACAGCCCCAGACCCTTCATTCTTTAAATTAATGAACTGATATTGGGTGGATTTTGATTCCTCTATGGTAAGGTTGTAGGGCAACTTCACTTGAGATGTCAGTTCCTTTTAACCTATGTGGCAAAGGTCATATCAACTCATGAAATTTAACATAGATAACATAATTAGCCTGCTATATTTTTCCAGTACTGAAGGTTGTTTATTTTCTTATCCATTTATTGATTTGTTCATGCCCCACCTTTAAGATACCCTAGAAAAACAGCACATATACAACCCACGTGATGCACAACCAGCCTTGTTTTGTTCCCATTCCAGCATTATCACATTCAAAGAAGTAAGAATAACAGAAAATAATCCAAAGTAATTCAATTATTTACTTCTCCTCTCAGAAAACATCCAAGGTGGGAATAAATGCATTATATTTAATAAAACATTGAAAAGTCCTCTTTTCTCATGTCTCTGACCTTTTACATGGCTCTCAACTGCTTCCCTAAACTCTCTCCTTTTTAAAATGTATCCAGAAACTCTCCCCAAATCCAGTCAGTACATCTCATGTGCCCTTCTCTCCCTTTGGGTCTTCTGTTCCTTCTCCCCTTCTATGCCCTTTTGCATTTCTCTCCCGCTCCTAATTCATTTCTCACATCCACACAGAAGCCCAGAACCAGGGAAAGGGAAAAAAGCAAAGCCATAGTTATCCTTAAGAGCAGCACCTGGAATGGGGCCAAGGTCATCCATATGTTACTATTTCTTCTTTTTTCCCCTTAAAAAATATATAAAATACTATTTGAAAATTGAAAGTCCAGACCAGAGAACGTAGAAATTGGCATGAAAAACAGGACACTACATTGCATGCTATTAGTTGTCTGGCTGATTCAGAACAACTTCATGATCCATGTTACAAAAGGATTCCTTTCATATTTCTCTCTGTTCCTGAGTGGAACACACAGCAGCCCTTCCAATGACAAAACCTTTCCTGTCCCTTGACTCTAAAATTATATAGGACTTCACATGGAAACACAGAAAAATGTTGTGGTCTTGAGAAACACCCATAGAAGCAATTTATTGCAGCAATGCCAGGTGAAATGAGAGGGCACGATGCCAGTGTACGACTCAGTGAAAGATCTGCTGCAGCGGGTCAGCGCCATATGTCTGAGACTACAGCTTTCTCATGATCTGAATTGATGCAAGAATAGAACTTCATGCTGCATGGAGCAGAGAATATAAACAGTACCTTAGAGCCCAGAGTGAGGATGCACAAATGGATGATGAGTGGGGCTGGTGAAAAGAAAGGAAGAAACTGGAAGTGACAAGGTAGCACACACATTTTTGAAAGAGAAAAGCTGCTGCTGCCTCCTGTTGTACCAAATGGGTCAGTGCTATTCCATCTTCTAATGCCTCAAGGTGAACCTGACATCCAGATTTTTATGTAGAATATTCTCACTTTTATGCTCATCATTCAGTTATTTGGATCTTTAAACAGTGCTCCTGGGCACTTTTTGTGAACAGGCCCACAGATGTTCAGTCATATATCTCTGATCAGAAGAAAGAGTAGGCTCAATGTTTCTCTGGATCAGTCTCAACTTCCATCTTCTCTGCTGTGTTCCAGATTTCTTTGACAAAATTTAGAGTTGAATGTTTTTTGATTCTCAGACATCAGCTGTGTGTCCAACAGTTCAATTCAATTTTAAGGGCACAATCCCACAAGACTGCCCTTATCTGTTCAGGCGCCAGTCAAAAGCCCCCAATCCCCAGTCTACTGGTACTTTTGTCCATCTCGTCTCCAAATTTGGGGGTTAATTCTCATGATCCTTAACTCATTTCCCTAGAAGGACTTACAGTACTCAGGAAAATAGCTTATTTACACTTACCAGTTTGTTATGAAAGACACAACTCAGGGACAGCCCAATAGACGAGATTCTTAGAGCAAGGTATGGGTCATGTGGAGGTGGCACCAAGCTTCCATGCCTTTTCAAGTATACCACCCTTCCGGCACCATAATATGTTCATCACCTCAGAAGCTCTGGAACCCAAGCCTTTAAGGGCTTTAATGGAGATTGCATTATGTAGGCACCATTGATTAAATCATTGATGATTGATGGTTTGATTCAATCTTTAGCCTCTCTCCTCTCCAGAGGTAGTGGTGTGGGGGTGGGTGCTAAAAGTTCTAGCACTCTAATCCTATCTTGGTCTTTCTAGTGACCACGCTCCATCCTGAAGATCTCAAGGGACCTTTCCCTCCCAGCCTTGAGTCATCCACTAGAATACAAAGATACTTATCACTTAAGATTCCAGGTATTTTAGGAGGTCTATGCTAGGAACTGGGGGACAAAAACCAAATCTTTATTTCTTTGTTATATCACAGGTGATATTTGTGATTGATTTAAGAGCAAACTGGTATGCTTGGGAGATAACCACTGATAGATTTTTTGAAGGGGGGTACCAAGACTGACATGATTGAATGGTGTTCATTCTGACAACGATCCCTCAGAAGTAGGAAAGCAAGGACAGGATTTTCCTCAAAATTATGCTGGGTTTACGCTTACATGGAAATGAATTATCTACATTCCAGCATTCTATCCTAATTTACAGGATTTTTGTTTGATTGTTTTTATACTAGGGATTGAACCCAGAGGCACTTAACCACTGAGCCACATCCCTAGTCCCCCTACTCCTACTTTTTTTTTTTTTTTTTAGAGACAGAGTCTTACTGAGTGGCTTAGGGCCTCGCTAAGTTGATGAGGCTGGCTTTGAACTTGTGATCCTCCTACCTTAGCCTCCCTAGCACTACTGTGCTGGCCAGGAAGTTTTTCAGAGTAGGTTTTACCAGTCACTCACCCCATGAATCCTGCTTCTGATCAGTGTCACTTCCCAAGGTAACAACTAGTATATATATCAATTGGAAAAAAATACCTCCAAGACATTAAATGGACATTTTGGATGCAAACCAACTAAATTGAGGGTATCTGCCAAACAGTTTAAAAATTTTATACCTGATGTTAGATGATTCTTTCTGAAAGTGTCTAAACTGTCAGGATGAATTATGAGGCCACTACTAGTTTATAACTTTGAAAGCATATTATCATAAAAAGGTAAGCATACACATCTCAAATTGTAAGAAAAATTAAATTAATGGGATATATTTTTAAAAGTTGGGGGAAGGTGAAAAGCTGAGCTAGAGCATAGTCTAATTTATGCCACCCCTAGTAGTTTTCTGTCACTAAATCATATCTACTGATCATAAACTTCATGTTTCACTTACTAGGCTTTCAAGAAAGCACTAATTTGTGCTAAAGTGATTATTTTTCAGATTGTACTTTTTTAGCCTCTATTTGCCTTCATATTTCTACAGTTTAAGCAGTTAATTGGAAGGTAGGCTAAAATTAGAGACCAGAATCCCTGACATCATTGTATTTTTGCATGAGACTTTTCAAGGTAGCCAAGCTTTAATTGCCTGGATTGGCTAAAGTGAAGATAAGAAAACAAACTTTCTCTGAAAGAATTACATCACTGAAACACATTGCTATTGAAACAGACGGTACATCCTTCTCCATACCATTGCTGCTGGGGAAAAGGGCCTGGAGAAAAACCTGGGTGTCAGCAAAGTCTCTTCTTTGGAAGAGAACATGGTCACAGAGGCCATTCCTGAGATGAAAAACTTCCATCAAGAAAGGAGAAGAGTTTGTCAAGAGCAGGAAATGAAGCATCCATCCATGAGCAGACAGTTTCCTTAATTTATTAAGGCATTGTGTCACTGAAAACCCTTTCAGATCCATCTGTATTTTCTCTTGATTTGAAGATGGGTATTATATCAACACTATCATTCCTTTCAAATTGTGGCTGGGCTATAGGGGCAACAATAAAAGCACACTTTGGTTTTTTAGAAAGAAAGGAAACAAGGAAGAAAAGAAATAGCTGTTTTAGTATAATGTATGTTATTTAGAGACAGGGTTTCCCTAAGTTGCTGAGGCTGGTGTTGAACTCTTGATCCTCCTGCCCCAGCCACCCAAGTCACTTGGATCACAGGCATGTGCCACCATGCACAACTTAAAAGATTTCTGTACATGCTAAGGAACTCTAATAAAAAAAAAATTGGAATTGGTTTCTTGGCTCTGTAAGTAATCATAACAGTGAATAACTGATTTTAGTGCAGATTAAAGTGATTAGATGTGGAAATGAGATTAAATTTTTGTTCCACCATCCCTACCTTCAAAAGACTATTTGGAGACACTCACCATACAATGAAAGCAAGTAGAGAACTCCTTATAGGAGCATTGACAACGTGTTGCACAGACATGGTAATGATTTGGATATGGAAACTGAGACAGGGATAGGATATTCATTTTACAATTATTTATAACTCAAATGTTCAGTTATCCAGTATGATAGGCTGAGTAATAACTACTGAAGATGCCCTGATGCTAATCCTCAGGACCTGAGAATATTCCTGTTTTTCGCAAAAGAGAACTTACAGATGTGACTAAGTCAAGGATCCTGAGACGGGGAGATTATCTTGGACCATCTGGGTGAGTCCTTTATGCAATCATAAGTGTCCAAGAAAGAGGGAGACAGAGGGAGATTTGGTTATGGAGAAGTCAGGGTGTCATTGAGGACAGAAGCTGTGCTGCTGACTTTGAAGATTTAAGAGGGAGCTACAGGAAACACAGCTCTAGAAGCTGGGAAAGACAAGGGGAAAACCTCTAGAGGAAGTAGGCCCTGCCTTGACTTCAGCCAGGCACAGATGATTTCAGACTTCTGATGTTTAAGACATTAAAAGAGTAAAAATGTGTTGTTTTAAGTCAACAGTTTAGTGGTAATTTGTTACAACAACCATAGGGAATTAATACAGCCAGTTAGTTTAACAATATTAAGGTAAATATGCCACATGCATAATGCCATTATAAAGCAAAAAAGAAACCAGCAACTTCTCTTGGCATTTCTATTTGCAGATTTTTATTAACTTCTATGTTACTGTGTTTGTCACCTTATTCTTGGTTGATAAGCAGTAAAATTCCTAATATTTAGGTAATTATATTTATAGGACTTTGCTCATTACTCTTACTACAACACAACTATTTTATTACTTTGACTAAATTCCCTGTTCTAGTTCCCATCCTCAGTTTATAGCTGAGATAAATAAAACTTGTAGTGATTCAACTTTAAGATGGTTTTATTACAGAATTAAATGTAGTTTGTCTTATGGTATTTTTGATTTGTGGTAAGTTTTTTTCTGTATATAACTGTCTTAGGTCAAGGAGTTACCATTGTCTGTGTAAACATTGTCTGTACTAGTGATTTCCCTAGAATGTTTTCAGGCCCCTGACCCAGCCTGCCTTAGAAGAGAGAACTGTGCGCTCACATGGGGTAACCTATATATGCAACAAAAGCCTGTCTTGTTTTGTAAATACAAGGCAAACATTCTGCACAGTGCACACCATTCTCTGTAGCATTGTCATTGTAATCCTGGTACTGGGGAGTACTTGTCAGGTTTCTGAAGTGTCCTATAACCCACCCCAACACTCCTTGGAATGAGAATTTGCCATTGTTTCTTGCACCTATGCTTAGGTTACTGAAGACCCCTAACATCTGCTGAGCCCCACTGTTCTAGTAGCATAAGGAAGTCCTAGGAAAGAGAAATTGGGTTTTTGTGGCTTGCCTTTGATTGGCACTGCATTCATTGGTCTTTATTAGAATGTGCTTATTCCTCGAGGCCAAGCATACATTTAGATGTATGTGCACTGCATAAGAATATATCAATAGTTATTGAACTCAAAGCAAAAGGATCTCTTTCCTAACTGTAGTGGTTCTTTGAAACCAGAATTATTTTCATTTGAACTGGTGAATTTCTCTGGGAGAAGGTGGATATCTCATCATAATCAGACATAGTGAAAAAAGGGACACATCTCAAAGAGGGCACTAGGATCAGGCACCTCTCTCTATATATAATAAATAAAAAATATATATATATATGTGTATGTATTTATATATGTACATATATATATATGTATATATATATATATATATATATATATATATATATATATATATATGTATGTAATTTTTTAAAATCTTTTTTTGGTACCAGGGATTGAACCCAGGGTGCTTAACCACTGAGTCACATCCCCAGCCTTTTTTATATTTTTTTATTTAGAGACAAATTTTCACTAAGTTGCTTAGGGCCTCACTAGGTTGCTGAGGCTGGCTCTGAATTCCCGATCCTCCTGCCTCAGCTTCCAGAACTGCTGGGATTACAGGTGTGCACCATCACACCCAGCAAATATATGGGTTTTTCCAGTAATTACCCTAAGTTTTAAAATTTTCTTTGATCATAAGTCCATGAGAATTTCTATCAAGTGAGGTTTTTCTCTTCTTTTTCTTTCTTTTTTTTAAAAAACTACTTTTCTCCCTCTACCTTTAAGTTTGATTTTCTTTAGAATATATCACAATTAGGGATTTGCAGATGAAATTGAAAACTAGCCCTCCATTTTTGAAGTCACACAGTGAAATGGAATAAAGGAATAGCATTTTTCTGGAATTAATAAATCACTTTGTACTGGTGACTAAGTTCATAGTGGAGTGAAATAAATTATTTATGTATAGTGAGGAAAAGAATGTGAATATATATGAATATCTGGGATTTGTCAGATATCTTCTTTGTTGAATTATATATATATCATTTTTATATGTTCTCTCTTCTACTTGGATCCACAGAAATCCCCAAGTAAGAATAACTGTCCACATTAAATAAGCAACTTGTGGAGCTCTCATTGTGACCTCAGCACAAGTTGTAAACACTTTGTGTACAATTTATTTTAATCATAAAGAAAAAAACTGAGGCTATTATTTTTATTTCAAGATGAGGGAACCTGAGGCTTAAATCTTATAACTTACATAGGGATGTGCACCCAAGGAACAAAAGAAGATTAAAACACAAACGTGGGGCTGGGGTTGTGGCTCAGCAGTAGAGTGTAGAGTGCTTGCCTAGCATGTGTGAGGCCCTGGGTTCAATTCTCAGCACCACATAAAAATAAATAAAATAAAGGTATTGTGTTCATCTACAACTAAAAAATAAATATTAAAACAAAACAAAACACAAACGTGTCTGCCCAGATGCTGAATTCATTTCATTGTAGCACTGTTTCCCCAAACTCTGAAAGTAGTAAATTCAGGGTTGGACAACCAGAAAAAACAACCTAGATCCTGAAGGTCAGAACAGTATAGTGACAGGGTTGCAGCCAGAATAGCCAAGAGCAAAAACTGGAGGAAAGGCACTGAGGGAGCTCAATCCGCTCTGTCTTATAACAGGGGACAGGGTGGTGCTGCTGTCCAGAAATTGAGTGCAATAGCTGGACTCAGGGGAAAGAATAAATCACGGAGTGAGATTTTAGAAAAACATTGCCATAGCTGCTGACATTTAATTTTTTTCTTTGTTGGCCTTATAATTACAAAAGTAAAATATACTTGCTGTACCAAAACATTGAGTAACACCAAATTATATAAATGTAAAAGTCCTCTTTCTTTACCCCTTGACCAAAAATTTTCCTGTGCAGCCACCCAACCTATATAAATATATACCTCTACATGTATATAGTCATTGGTTTGGGGACATTTTGCTATATTTTTAATTTTTTTCCCTCACAAAAATAAAGTGATAGCATTCTGTAACTTTTTTTTCCATGTAATGATGGCATGTCTACATCTTTTATGTTAGTACTCTATTTCTCTGTAGTACCAATTTTTTAAGAAGAAATTATGTGTTAAAGAGGTCTATACTGTCCTCGTGGTTGATCAATTTTGACATTTTCTACTTTCTGTAGCTATCAGACCCAAATTGTAGGGTAGTACGTTTTTTGTTGGGTAGGCTTTTTAGGTGGTTATAATTGTTTTTGTTTTTGTTTGTTTTTAAAATATTTATTTATTTGCTTTGGTTGTACACAATGCATTTATTTTTATGTGGTGCTGAGGATCGAACCCCGGCTGCTCACGTGCTAGGCGAGATACAGCTGAGCCATAACCCCAGCCCCGTTTTTGGTTTTTGATAGCCCTTATGTGTGGATGGTGTTTTATCTTGACCTCTGTACTTTCCCGGGTCTGGGGGCTCTGTGGTGGAAGGAAAATGCAATCAGATATGAGACATGGAAGAAAATAGGGAGGTGCATGACTCCTGAAAAGGGTTAGCTTGGATTTTAAAAAATAATTTTTTTAAACATCAAAACAACTTTGGCAGGTTTCCTAATCTTCTCAGCCAAATATAAACTTTTAGAGCCAGGACGGAGTTTGAAAGTTTGAAATTCATTTCAGCATCTTGCTTTTGTTTACTTAGAAGCCCCAGAGAGCTTATCATATTTCCAAAGAAGGTCACAGAGCTGATTCCTAAGAGGGTCAAGGCCAGAACCCAAATATGGATTCTTATCTTCCTGGAAGTATGCTTTCGGTTGAAGCCCACAAGATTGTTAGGCCATTCTGCCCCAAATAGTGCACAGAATTTCCAAAGTCCAGTGGATTTTATTTTAAGGTCAAAATAGACATGTGTGCCATAAAAAGTTCTAAAAGAGGTGGTCCTGGGGGGGTCCTTGGCAGTTGGTTCTGACTCCTTTGTGAATTCCTGCTCCATAACAGCTCTGCCCTGTGACCTTGGGAAATGGCCCTAGTTTCTCTCAGCCTTCCTTTTCTTATCAGTGAAACAGAGATAAAACTGCCTACCTCACAGGACTTTTATGAGAGGGAGAACATTTGTAACTACACGCCAAAGTTCCTGCTTCCTCAGTCAGCTGTAGTTGTTGTTAGAAGAAAGCTTTCAAGCTTTTTATAATTATCTTTTTGAAAATGTTAATTCAGTTTTTTTGACAAAAGTGTTAAATTAGTCTTACATTAAAAAAAAAAAAAAAATCTTCAGCTGAGCGTGGTAGCGTACTCCTGTGATCCCAGCAGCTCAGGAGGCTGAGGCAGGAGGATCTCAAGTTCAAAGCCAGCCTCAGCAATGGAGAGACCCTAAGCAACTCAGTGAGACTCTGTCTCAAAATTTTAAAAAATGAAAAAGGGGCCAGGATATGGCTCAGTGGTTAAGTACCTTTGGGTTCAATCCCCAGTACCAAAATAATCATAATAAAAATAATAATAGTTATTATTTTTTTCAAATACCTATTAGTATTCAAGTGATATAAAAATTTTAAAGTACAAAAGAGAGCACAGTAGACAATAATCTTCTTACTCTGTTCCCCCCATCCCCAGTGCCAGCTAATAACTTCTTTTTCCTGGAAACTCATGTTACCAGTTTATTTTTGTATGTAGCCTTGTAAACATATCATATGTGTGAACTAATGGTTAAATTATTTCTATCTGCACCTTTTCCTCTGTCTTTTGCTAAAAGGGCTATTGTAGCTCTAAATCAGGGCTGCCCAGTGATGTAGGAGTATTCTTTGTGTATGTTGTCCAGTAGAATAGTACTAGCACAAATCCACTGAGCTCTTGAAATGTTTCTTACAACTGAATTTTAGAGTTTTATTTAATTTTAATTTAATAGCCATAGGTGACTGGCTAATGGTTACCCCATTGGACAATGCAGTGCTATGGCATGTTTTTCAGAAACACATGGTCCCTCCCCAAATTATAAAATTAAGGAAAGAAACATACCACTAATTTAATATTAAAAGATTCTATATTTTAATACATTTAAAATTATGTGTGGCTAGTATATTTTCTTAATGAAAAAAATCTAGAGTTTGAATCATTTCAATTATCTGTGGCTAGTATATTTTCTTTTTAATCAAGTATCTGAGTAAGGCAATGGGAGTTTATTTTTGAGAACATGCTGATAATCATGAGAAAGCTTTGAAAAGGCATGTTTGTAGGAGAGCAGATCTCAACCAAATCAAAACATCAACTCATCTGTTCATTCATTAAAGGAACATTAACTGAGTGACTGTGTGCCTTGGGTAGGCCCTGGGAGTACAGCATTTAAAAGCAAATTTCTGTCCTCATGAAGCTTTCACTGTAAGCACTCACAAGAGCCTCATCATCTGGTGCCTTCTGTATTGCTTTCTACTAGCCAGCATCACGCCCTAGGGAAGGGACCATTGCAAAGCTTCAGAGAGGAACTTGGTCTAAGTGCCTTCACTATTTTAATGTTAAAAAAGCTGAGCGATTCAGGAATTAAAAAAGGGGGGGGGGGCTGGGGTTGTGGCTCAGCGGTAGAGAGCTTGCCTAGCACATGCGCAGACCAGGTTCATCCTCAGCACCACATACAAATAAACGCATAGTGTACAACTAAAGCAAATAAATAATTTTTTTTTTTTTAAAAAAGCTCTTCAATAGTCCCTTATGGGAAGGCACAAATAGGAAGTTCAGAATCATCGCTTTGCTCTTCTTCACTGGGTAAAGTCTGAGTGGTATCATTTTCCTTCTCTTCTGGCTTTAATTAATCTCCCTCAAACCATGATTGCTTCTTAGCACTGCACTTAAGTTTTATTCATTTTATTTTCCTTTATTTTGAAAATTTTCTAGTGTGAACAAGTGTTACTTTTGTACTAAGGAATAATAAATAATATTGTAAAAAGTAGGCAGGCAGGGAGAGGGTGAAAGGCTGATGTGATCAGTGGGAGCAGAGATAAAGAAGAGAAGATGAATTTGATGAGGAGAGATTTAGGAGCTAGAACTGACAGGGTTTGGGTACAATAGTGGGAGGGGGTTGAATTTAAAACACTTGCTTTATGTAACTGTGATTTATTTTAAAGACAGACAAGTGCAAATAACAAAGGTTTGAGGATTTCTGTTTTTTTAATTTTTAACTTGTGCTCACCGCAATCAAATGTTAAATGTCTGTTAGTATTTTTTCAATCACTTATCTGTAAGATGATTTGCCAAGTAATGTTTTTAGTTCACAATATAAATAAGTGTATATTTGATGTCATTTTAAAAGCTTACATGAAATAAGTGGAGTTTATTTCTCTGCAAGGCCATTTTCCCTCCAGTTTACCTTAATTTAATGATAATAAATCCCTACTGTGAGAATTAATTACCAGGGTAGATATTGTCTTGGAAAAAAAAAAAAAAAAAAAAGACAAGGGCTAGAGAACAAAAGCTCTAAAGAGGAATGTTTGAAGAGCATCAGCCATACCACATTCCTAGGTTGGCAGTTATTCACCCTTAGAAAAGTTGTCAAAAATACATTTCTATGCCAAGGATGAGGGATTTTACAGGTTTCCATAAACCCATCTGATTTCCAGTTGCAAGATCAGAATGTTCTAGTTGCACTGACAATCTCCATAGAAATAAATTCTCAGCAGTACTCTAGTCAAAAGATGTAGATAATTGTAGAATTTCTCAAGTATTAATTCATGCTCTATTTTCTATTAAACAAGTTTGATATTGCTGTTTCTGGCTTTATTTTTTTTTTTTTTTTTTTCTTGAAGAAACAACTCTGTTTGGCTATATGTGTTGACAATAATGTTCCATGTAGAAAAGGGAATAAAACAATGTATCCCATTTTGTTATTTCCCTGTGTGAAAATCAGTCTTTAATGAGATGTCCCCAAACAGTGCTCTGTTCATCAAAACACGTGCCCTAGATCTGAGTGACTCTAATTATCGTGGAGGCAGCGAAATGAGGACATTTCAATGAACCTAAAGTGGAAAAACTAAGAAGATTAAAAGGCAGCATATCTCAGGCTGCATAAAACTAATTTTTAACATCTGTTTTCTCTCCCAGAAAAATCATTTTTAAATGGTGCAAAAAGGTTCATTTCAAGTATGTTTTTGATCAGCAAATACATTAGAAAACAATATCAACCCATCCATAGCCAGCATTTTGGATAGAATCAGCTCTCTGCAGAGACAAACCTCCCTGTAAAAAGAGATGATGTCTGTTTATTATCTAGGCTCATGTACATTAATTTGAGCCTCATATAGTAATCTTTTTTTTTTTTTTTTTTTTTTTTTTGGTACCAGGGATTGAACTCAGGGGCACTCAACCAGTGGGCCACATCCCCAGCCCTTTTTTGTATTTTATTAGAGACAGGGTCTCACTGAGTTACTAAGTGCCTTGCCATTGCTGAGGCTGGCTTTGAACTCGTGATCCTCCTGCCTCAGCCTCCCAAAGTGCTGGGATTACAGGAGTGCGCCACCACGCCCGGCTTCATATAGTAATCTTGATCTGGAGAAAAATTGCTTTATTAGAGGCTTTATCAGACCAAACTTTATAAAGAACTATCTACA
The DNA here is from genome assembly GCA_025594165.1 of Tamias sibiricus. Lineage (NCBI taxonomy): Eukaryota > Metazoa > Chordata > Mammalia > Rodentia > Sciuridae > Tamias > Tamias sibiricus. Next base: position 111,323,243 of record CM046666.1, read on the forward strand.
CTTTTTCCAGAAAAAGAGTTTAAAATCAGATGATACGAAATGAAACCACATTTACTGAAACAGTCCCTTTTTATGTGTCTCTAATTTTGTTTGGTTTGTGATTTTATTTAACAAGCAAATATAAAAAGATAGCTAATAACAAGCAAATATAAAACATGTATTCATCTGTGATTTTTTTCAGCTGTCTTAACTCTTGGGTCATGTACCGTTTTATTAGTCAGTGAAAAATCGAAGAACTGCTTCTAAGTGTTCATTGTGTAACAGCCTACTTGAAATATCTTGTTGGAATAGGGGGCCTTTGTCCTCAAAGTAGTGTGTGTCATATGCCTTACCATGCTTAGTTTTCATGTTAATATGTGATTGTGTTAGAGGGTATTTTACTATTTTTTGTTCTATTTGTTTTGCATCATATGTTGAAATATATCAGCTAATCATAATTTTAAAAAACTCTGCTGATACACAAGGAAATAATTGTCACTTTTAATATGAGAAGACTGAGGCTGGAGGAGTTTGGTTTCTAGACTGAGTTCAGAGCTCTCTAATGGGTCCAAGCCTTAGGGAAAGACCTTTCTTGACTATTGGAGGTATTTGTCTAGTGTCACAGAGCAAAGCAGCAGAAGACATATTACCTCTGTATTATCCTTCGGTTATGTCAGTTTTCTACCTATAATTGCGTCATCCATTGTCCAGATGCACAAGAAGACAAAGAATAGAAATAAGACAAAGTAAATTGTGCCTAGATAATTTCTATCTACAGGAAGAAGTGTCCTCATTTAAAAAAAAAAAAAAAAAGTTGTGTATAAGCAGAGTACCACAGGTATGAGAGTCCAAGGCCCTTGTTCTAGAACAAAGAGTTTATACTTCACTAAAGCATTGACATTCTCAAGAAGGACCAGAAGCATAGAAGTGTCACATGGAATAATTACAGAGTAATGCATCAACTGGAAATTATTTTGAGTTGTTGGATTTCAGTGAATTGTGACAAACTTTATTTCATATGTCTTAGACTCAGAAGTAAAAAATTGAAAGCATTAAATATGTTTTACTGAGGTATCAGTCAGCTATTAGTAGTAATTATCAGCTATTAGTAATCACAATGATAATTATATATTGTCATTATGGAATTTTCTCTCAGGAAGTGCTGTTCTTTCTTTAATATTTCTATAATAACATGTGTAAAGGAAAAGAATTATTCAGACCTGAACCATTTCATATCTTGCCAAAACTTAATAGTGACCATGTGAGCCAATTATAAAGGACTTGTTTTATTTATGTGCTTACTCAACAGTCCAAAGTTATCACTCAACACCAGAAGTGCTTTTTAAAAAACATAACACCCCAAACATGGCATTATAGTAAGGCTACTGTATATCTTATTTAAAAAAGATTACTCAACATTTAGTAGCCTATAGAGAATCTCATATTTCCTAAGGCCTAGGACATTACTGATACTTTTTTTAGAAAATGTTTTTATTAGTTCTTACAGACCTTTTTATTTTATTGGTGTATTTACATGTGGTGTTGAGAAACCCAGTGCCTCACACATGCTAGGCAAGTGCTCTACCACTGAGCCACAACCCTAGCCCTGATACTTTTATAATGCATAGTGGATATAATTGAGGAAGGTCTATAGGCCTCTACATAAGACGTCCTAAATGATGAGAAAATTTTAAAACCAGGAAAATGTAATTAAGAATATTATAAGGAATGTATTTTATGTATGAGTTAATTAGTTTTCAAAGCTTGACAACATGAAATTAATAGGATTTCTTCTAGCAAATCATATCTCCATTGTTTTCCCCCTTTTTGCCCCTTGTGCTTAGATTGAAAAAGAAAAAACAAGCCAAACAAAATGCAGAGACAGCATCAGCTGCAGCCACAAGGACACATCCTGGGAAAGAAGATGTGAATGCAGTCATTTTGGAACCAGACAAGTGCAACATTGCTGTAGAAGAAGAATATGTTACTGATGAGAAGAAAAAAAGAAAAAATAACCAGTTAAAGGAAATCAGACGTACAGAACTGAAGAGATATTATAGTATTGGTAAGTATTGGTAGTACTACTGCAGTATTTTCATTTTAAAAATCTAATTGTTTTTAGAAGACTAATTTATAAATGAATCATTGTAACAATAATATCCATTTATTGAGCAGCTACCACATGCCTCAGGCTCTTCTTTATATATGTAACATCTTATTTAAATGAATAATAATGAGATAATGTCATGTTTCATTCAACTTTGCATTCCTAGCATCTAGCATAGTGCCTAACACATATTGTGTGCTAATAAACATTTATCTAATGAGTGGTTACTTCCTCTGTAGGAGAAATGTCTATTATTATTTTTTAATGTGTACAGGCATATCCATGAAAAAAGCACCTGTACTTTTTGACATCAGTTAAACAAGAGAATAGGGAGGAGACATGACCTAACATTTCTCAATTGAAAACAAAAATGCTTGGTCATTTTAGTTAAAGGGAAGCTTAGAAAAAGTCCACAGTGTTATATAGTTTTTTAGAATAGCTGTTACATCTGAAACTGCATTAGCAATGGTGGCATATTTATCTTTATTCAAATCATTCATCTTCCTCTATTGTTTTGTCACATGTAAGCATGGATTAATTTCAAAAGAGAATGCAAAGAAAGGGTACCTGGAGTCAGAACTTGTTATGGCATACAGGTTATGACATGCTCAAAATTACTAGGCAAAGGGGAAGAAAACTGAAGGAGGTGTCTGAGAACACATTACAAATGCAGAATGTAAGATGTGTTATAGAAGAGTAAGGGGGCTTGTTCTGGAGGGCCCTACACTTGGTCCCCATTAATGCCAGAGTAACAGATATATATATATAATTTTTTTTGTACCGGGGATTGAACTCAGGGGCCTCAACCACTGGGCCACATCCCCAAGCCCCTCCCCACCTTTTTTTGTATTTTATTTAGAGACAGGGTCTCACTGAGTTGTTAAATGCCCCGCTTTTGCTGAGGCTGGCTTTGAACTTGAGATCCTCCTGCCTCAGCCTCTCAAGTGCTGGGATTACAGCCGTGTACCACCACACCTGGCTCGAGAGATATATCTTGTATCCAATGCTTCATGTGACCTTTTACTATGCTCCTCAAAGATAAAATGCACTGCCATCCAGGTAATAATAAGTGCTGTATTGCTGGCATTGCTCTGATAGGGACAGATGAAAAATCTGCAGCCAAGAGCATGTGGTTTGCAGTTTTACAGTGGGCCAAGATGATTATGTGACATAAAATGCAGCTGAATGGGTGCTTTTAATCTCAACCTGTGAGCATGCTATATAAACTGTCAACATATTCAAGGAGACTTCTGCAGAATTAATAAACTTCCTCTTAAAATTTAAAGTGTTGATGTTATTCCTTATATCCAAAAAGAGGAAGAGAATGAATAAAAATTGCCTTCTGCATCTTATTTTGCCCATGATTTCTTGCTGTGTTAGAATAGTTTTTTAATGTGTACTCTATTATAAATATATCACTGAGTCCTAAACAGTACCTTTGTCTTTACCTGACTAACTCTACCTGACTCACAGAATCATGGCTCAGTCACCTCTTCTTCTGGGAAGCCCTCCCTGTCCTTGTCCAGCTTAGATTTCCAATTTTTTTCCCATTGGATTTATCTGATTCTCTGTTTTCAGGTTAGGGTGACTCAGGCCTTGTAGTATCTGCAGCATGACAGGTGCTCTTTAAATGTGCATTGAATAGAAGAATAAATACAGAGAAGAGCAGATACCTGTATTTATTTGTTTATGTCTCATGAACATTTGAAAAGGTATAGGTAACAGTGTAGTCCTTGGTCAAAATTGAGTGATTTTATTTGGCAGCAATAAATAGAGAGATGCCATTATAGCATGCCCTCTTTTCTCAGGAATGACAAGAACAACTGGTTTGGAGTTTGGGGACTTTTCCTCAGGAGAATAGAGTGCTTAGATTAAACCTCTGTGTGGGCCATTCCAGGGCTTCTTGCCCTTTCTACATTTGACTGCCTGCAGATGACAAACTTGGTCTTGGCAGGTTTGCTTGACCTCACAGCATCTGACCCAGGCATATGGCTTAGATTCCCATCCCAGGATGTCATTCTGTACCACTAGGTGGAGCATCAGACCTCAAGTTAAAGGTCATCCGGGTTCCAATTCACTGCTGCTTTTGGTGGCTGTAGTCTTGGGAGGAGAAGAGACATGAAAATGGGAAGATCTGATGCCTGCCAATAACAAAGACTTTACTCTGTAATTAGTGGAGAGCCAGAGGATTCTAGTCTCTGATGAATCTGAGCAAAGGAAGACAGACAGATGGGGTCTGAGACTGGGCCAAGAATAGGGCCCACTGAAGAGAGGTTTTTCTTAGGGAAATAGCAGTGTGTGCTGCACAGTATAGTGAGTGAGAGTCAAGAACTGACAAATTAGGAAACTCAATGAGGAGGAAGGAAGACGATGAATTTGTGTTTGGAGCTGTTTTTGAGGTGCCAAGTAGATTTGTCTAGAGGGGCCCAAATTGCACTTGAAAGGCCTATAAATTGCAGGTGTTCAGTGAATCCATATCTGTAAATAAAGTGCTCCATGGAACACAGAATCAAAACAAGAAGTTTGTGGACAACAAATGATAATGTGTATATTTAAAAAGAGTAGGATATATAACAATACATTGATAGCTGTTTTCTCTGAGTACAGAAGTTCCAAGGGAGTTTGTTTTCTTTTTGCATCTTAAATATTGTACAATTATTTTAAATGTTAATAATCATAAAATACAGAGAACTGAATAATATAGCTGATATAAGCAAGGGCTTTGCAAAAAGAACATTAGAGAAAGTTCTGTCAGTGATATGTAAGAGGTTGGTTACTTTTTGTAGGTATCCAGTCCACCTCTACAATATTACCTGCCTGACCTAAAGAAGCCTGTCTTGACAGAAGTTATGCTTTAACTTGCTGAATTAGATTTATCTGTGCCTCACTTAAGCCTTGGGCCATAACTCATTGCTCTCTCTTGACACTAGAACATAGCAATTAAAATATTGATAAAAGAACAGTGTGGAAAGATTGAGTCACTGGAATTGCCTCATTATAACAACATGATGCTGATGCTATAAATGTTTTGTTTTGGTTTTGAGAGCAAAGTAGGGAAAAGGAAGTGGAGTAATTATGTTGAGGCAGATGGCATCAGATAGATCTAGATCCAGCACCTCTCATGGTGCCTGGCACACAGTAGGCATAAAAAAAAAAAAGCTTCTAGAACAAGTGAACTCAGCCTTTCCATGCTTACATTTGTATTTGTTCATATATAGGACTCCTTTTTCATTTATTTAACAATTCTTAAGGAATTGTTCAGTAATAATGTTATCATAATATATTTTTCAAAAGGAGCTGTTAAGTTGAATGTGACACAGTATTATTGGAGTTTTCCTAAATGTATCAAAAGATGACTCAACTGTTACAGCATCAAAACATATTGAAGTGGCATGAATTCTATGCCAAGAAACTTCTATATTAACCAAATGCATATTCGCGAATTTTTGCTTCTAAGAACATGGAGATAGAAATGTAATGTTACAAATGTGGATGATATTTCATTGTAGGGAAGTTCTTCATCTGAAACATAACTATTCAGGTGTAAGATTGAAAAGAGATGGAGGAATTTTATAAATAAGGGAAGCAAGCTAAATTGGAATAAAATATATTACGATTAGGTAATGTTTTAATATAAAAAAGACAATGTCAAGTATCCTGGAGAGTATAGTAGGAAGTTTAGGATAATTGTACTTGGGAAGTCATTATATCAAACACAAAAGACAGATTATGGCTAGTTTTGTGATTAACACAGTCAAAGATTTGTTTAAGGAGAAGTTTTGCAGTATGAATAATGAATTTAGCTTGTCAATAACTAATCTGTATTGTCTGTGTTAATCATTTCAAATTTGCTTTTCTTTCTAAACTCAAAAGAATCTTAACAAGAAAAACAAAGACAGTAAAAAACAAATGGTATCTTCTGTTTTCCCTTCTATAGATTTTTGCTGTTTGTGACAAAATGAACATAACCAGCTACTATTATCTTCCACAGTGGCAACCCTGACACATTTCCATACACAAACTACTTTTTCTAAGGATTTTTAAAAGCCATACATGTGAATATTTTATATTCGTCATTTGCCTTTTGTTTCATATATCAAGTTAAGAAAGCCAAGACTATGTTATTTTGATAAATTAATTTCTAAACACAAATAGGTCAAGCCATAAATGTAAAATGGTATTGATCTTCTATTCAAAAGTAATGATTATTCTGGGACTTCAGAGCTCAAAGAAATAAAAGAATACAGGATTAAAAAGAACTGTCATATGAAAATAACCTAATGAAGGGGCTGAGTGTGGCTTAGTGGTAGAATTGTGCTTGCCATATGGGAGGTCCTGGTGTCAGTCTCCAGCACCAAAACCAAAAGTAAAACAAAAACACCAATCCTAACTAATATTTTTCTACTCAAGCAGAATGGGTTTAAGGGATTTGGGTATAAAATAAGTTGAAATTATTTGGATGGAAATAGTTCTGTGCTTTGTGGGACCATCAAGGAAATCATATTAAAGTTTTTGTAACATATTAATTAAAGTTTCGTGTGAGATAGGAAGAATGCTTTCAGGAGGTGAGATTTATGCCTGAGAATAGGAATTAAAAGAGCTCACCATATTTAGGGTAGAATTAAACTCAGCACTTAGGTACACAGTAGTAAATATTTATAGATCGTGGATAAGTAGTAAAAAATAAATAAATAAAAATAAGTCTTTTTAAAAAGTTACTTAGAGAGGAGTAAAGGAGGAGTTAGGCAGAGAACACTAGGGCTGTGGCATTTTCTTCAAAGCTGTGAGTGAAAGTTGTTTTTCAGGCTTAAAGACAAGACATTCTTAGACATATGAAACCCCAGGAAATGTACCTATTGTGTCATAGATTTCCCGAAACAAATTTACTGGGAGGCAGAGATATTATCTGAGACATGTTAAGATCTAGACCTTAAGAATGAAAAAATCATGAATTGGTGATTAGCTTTGCATCTAACTAAACATACAATTAAAAATACATAAATAAAATTTAAAATACATAACAATTGTAATATGCTTAAGTGCATGACCGTACCGTAAAAAGGCATAATAAGTCTTAAACCCCAAGATCAACACCTTAGATTTATGTAGTAATTAACTTGTTTTATAATTCTCAAGTTAATAATTAGAAAATATTGAGAAATAAGAGTGGAAAAAAAGCAAAGAGTAAGAATCCTGAATAGGAGGAAATTGGGTTTTTCATATTCCATTATCACATGGTATACTCTCCTGCTCCACAGTGTCTATATAAATATTTTGTAATCTGAAGAACTAATTTCGTGGTTCCACATTCCAAACAGTTAATGAGCAGATCCAGGGAGAAAAGTGAAGTTTCTATTTCATGAGACTTACAAGCTCCAACAGGGATTCTGGACCCCTCGTGGGCTTCAGTGGACTGTTGTTGCTTTTCTCTCTTGCAGTTTGTGTTTTCAACATCATCACTCTTGGTGTTTCCATCCATCCTGTTTGCAAAAACTGACCTACTTTAAAAAGCTCAAAATATCAACAGTGTGGTAATCTTATTCTACTGAAAAGTTGTTCTAAAGGGAAAAAGGGATTTAGAGTCTAGAGCTATATTTCTATACAAAAGAGGGGTTATGGATGCCTTCATGAAAGTGTCTGTGAAACAAACATCCCTGAACAAAACTAGCTATGATCGTGCTGACTTTGGCTTAAGGAAACTCCTTCAAAGTCCCAGCCCCAGTCCTTTCACAGTCCCAGTACTCCCATTAACACAGTATATTGTAACCTGTTCTTGTCATTGTTGGAACAGGAGTGTAATGACTGAGTGTCTTAAAAGCCCTGTCCCACTGCGAATGATCCTGAGCTTAGTCCCATTATAACCATAGTGGTCTGCATCATGCAAGTGTCATTCCCTGATTCTTGTATTGTGTTTGCCATAACTTATATTATAGAAAATTTCACTGCAAGAGAATGCCTGCCCCCAAATGTTAGCCAACAACTTATGGTCAGTGGTTTTTAAACTTTAAAAAACCAAATTAGAAGTGAGGGGCTGGGGTTGTGGCTCGGCGGTAGAGCGCTCACCTAGCACGTGCATGGCCCGCGTTCCATCCTCAGCACCACATAAAAATTAATAAAAGGCATTGTGTACAACTAAAATAAATAAATATTTTTAAAAAATTAGAAGTGAACTGAGCAGAGTACATGGAAAAAAAAAAATACCCTAACTCTTAGTCTGTTTGGACTGCTATAGCAAAACACCGTAGAGTAGGTGGCTTATAAATCAGAGGTATATCTCCTAGTTCTGGAGTAATTTCAAGATGAAGGCATTGGCAAATTCAGAGCCTGGTGTGGGCCCATTTCCTCATAGACTGTCATTTTAGTCTTGTTGTCACCTCACATGGGGAAGTGGCAAGAGGTCTCTCTTGGGGTTCCAAGATAAGAGCACTAATCCCATTCATGAGAGTTCTGTCTAAACTAATCACCTCAAAAAGTTTCCATCTCCTATTACCAGGACCTTGAGGGGGAGAATTTGAACATGTGAATTTTGGGAACATAAATATTCAAACCACAAATATACTGATGATGGGAAAGTAATGTGGTTAAATATTTTTGGAGGGCAGTTTGATCATTTTTATCAAGAACGGTGCTCTTTGCATACCCTTTGACCCTACAATTTTGACTGAAGAAGTTTACCCTAAGGAAACAAATGTGAGCATATTAGAAGATTTAACTACAGTGACTATCATTACATTTTTAAACCAATAACAGGTAAAGAAAAATAACAAATTATAAAGTAGATTACAATGTGTCTTCTTTAAATGATGTAGGAAAATATTTAATGATTCATAAAATCTTCATAAAATATTATTATAGTAGAAAGGTAGGTTGGCCATATTTATAAATTATGATTACATTTTCATTTTAAAAAATTATCTACATACATCTAAAAGAGGGGATGGAGAGCTGCTGGAAGTATATTTACCAGAATGCAAACACTGGTTCTCTGAATGGAGGTATTTTTTTTTTTTTTTTTTGTTCATCTGTATTTAAAAATGATTGCTATGGTTTGAATTTGTACACCAGCCCCAATTTATCTAGTGAAATCATCATCCCCAAGGTAATGATATTAGGTTGGGGTCTTTGGGGAAGTCATTAGATCCTGAAAGTGAAGCCCTTATGAATAAGACCCCATCGCCCCTTCCACCATGTGAGGACACACTCTGAAAAAGGAGGGGGCTTTTACCAGACTCTAAACTTGCCAACACCTTGATCTTGGACTTTTCAGTCTCCAAAACTATGGGAAATAAATATACATTGTTTATGATATTTTCTGATGTTTTTGCCAATTTATGATATGTTTATAGCAGCCCAAATGAACTAAGACCATGATTCTATATAGTTTTGATTTAGATAGAATTGGCTTTTTATAGTTTCTATATTTTCTTCTAAAGTATTAATTTACAAATAATGTCCTTGGTCCATTTATAAAAAGGAAAAGAGCTTTTGGAAGGTGGGAAAGAGTAGGAAATGGGGGAGAAGCAACATCATAGGGAAGAGCAGAAAGGACCTATTTTTTGGGTGAGTATTCCCTATGGATGAGATGCTTATTTCATTATTTAAGTTATGATTCACCATGGTCTACAACAGGAAGTAGTAGCCTGTTTTCACAAATGCTGAGAAGCTGAGTACCCAGCTTTCTTCTGCATGAAAACCCCAGATCTACTCTGGGAGAAAAGTAAGTTCAAAGTTAAAGAAAACTTTAGTGTTTCCTTGATTTTCCCCCAAAACTGTTGTTTCTTAATACAGAAGAACAAAGTGATTATAGAGTTTCCTTTACCCTGGAGCTGTAATTATTATTATTATTATTTTTACAATGGACAGAATGTCTTTATTTCTATTTGTATGTGGTGCTGAGGATGGAACCCAGTGCCGCACATGTGCAGGCAAGTGCTCTAATGCTGAGCTATAACCCCAGCCCCCTGGAGCTGTAATTTAATGATAGAACTGAAACTTCAGGGGATTAACTATCACTAATGCTGAGATTGATTACTGGACCTGGGCACATATGTAGTTTCCCTCCAAATGTCCACTGGTTTTATGGCTGATATAAATTGAATGCTGACCAAACAACCAAAAGTCACCTGTGTCTTCCTTTACTCAGTTGCCAGTCACCTGGATTAGTCATTCATTCCAGATATACGTGAGGCCTGCTCCGTGCAAGTACTATTAGGTTCTGAGGTGAAATGTTCCCTGAAGTTGACAACTTCCCTGCCCTTGAGGCACGTGCATTATAGAGTTTAGTTATGACTCATTCGTGTTAGTTAAATATTAACAATATTAAATAATATCAAATACTATTAACAAATTTTCAAAACATATTGCTTGTGACATGATTGGAGGAAAGGAAGTACCACATACTGCATGACATCTGCATCTGTCAGAGGATAAAATACAGAATTAGTTCTTCCTTGACACAACTTTTGCTTTCTTTTTTTTTTTTTTTTTTTTCCCACTATAACAGCTTGTGACTTAGATTTTCCAGAAGGAACTCTTAAGATGCTAAATAATAGCATTGAACACTTTAATTGTGCTTTTTACATTCAGGCCAGTAATTAAGAAGTATGTGTCACCAATAAAGACCAAGTTATTTCTTTAAGCAAATATATTTTCTTCAAAGATATTTGTGATTTTATTTTTTATTATTAAATCTTTTTTTTTTTCCTTTAAAGGAAACAGAATCTCATTATATTGCCCAGGCTGACCCCATCCTCCTAGGCTCAAGTGATCCTCCTGCCTCAGTTTCCTGAGTAGCTGGGACTACAGGCTGTGTGCCTCCATTCTCAGCTTTATTAAGTCTTGAATCTATCTGCATAAATAGATTGAGAGTGATCTAAATTTTCTCCAAATCTCAGCCAATGTTCACCCAACACCATTTAATAATAATCTTTAATGTTCCTTGAGTCCTTGCTTCTCTCAGTGCAAATTCCTTTTCTTGAATTGGCTCATCTATTCCTTATAGTAACTCTCTGTGGGAGTCCAGTACCATCCCATTTTACACACTAGGAAACTGTCTTCAATGAACTAAAGCCACTTACACAAGTTTGCATGGTGACTAAGGGGCAGGCCCCAACTCATTTGCTATTTACCCAGTGATGAGCCAGACTACTAACCTGAAGTTATAGGATATTTATGGGAAAAGCCAACTTTTTCTCACTGATTTGTAATAGTTTTTTTGTTTTACACTTAATTCCTGTTTTTTAGTCATGTTGCTGCAATGTTTTCCTTGTTGTGGCTTTATACATCAGTAGAATGTTCCTACTATCATTTCTTTTTTAAGCATAATTTTGGATAGACTTATGTATTTATGCTTCTAGATAAGCCTGGTTATCAATTTGGCAAGTGTACCTTCTCCAAAACAATTTTATTTTTTTTTAGTGACATTTAATTTAAACGTTGATTTGAAAAGAAAATGAAATTTTGTAAGGGTGAGATTTCCTATATAAGAGCATTATGTCTCTCCCTTCACCCAAGCTTCCTTTTATATAATAAAGCTTTTTATTTTTATTTTTGATACTGGGATTGAACCCAGGGGCGCTCAACCACTAAAGCACATCTCCAGCCCTTTTTATTTTACTTTTTAATTTTGAGACAGGGTCTCACTAAGTTGCTTAGGGCCTAGCTAAGTTTCTGAGACTGACTTTGAACTTGCAATACTCCTGCCTCAGCCTCTGGTGCTGCTGGGATTACAGGTATGCACCACTGCACCCAACTGGCTTCTTAATTTTTATACATATACATAATATGTGTGTGTATGTATTATGTATGTGTCTATATATATATACATATATATATGTGTGTATGTATGTATATATGTATATATAGTTGTATTTATCCCTTGATATCTTATAGTTGAATACCACTATTTATGGGACTTCCATCACATTAAAAAGAATTATATCTGACCCCTTTACAGAGCAAATCTTATGAATTCTTGACATTTTTATAATAATATTGGTTCTTCAGGTAGATGATTCATTTACTAATAATCAAATTTTTATTTCTTTCTTTTCAGTATTTAAAACTCTTTTTTATCTGTTACTTTGACTAGATATTTCAGGGCAAAGTCAAATATAAACTATGAAAGTACAAATTCTTATATTGATATTGGTATTGGTTAGTGTTTTACTTTTATTTTTTATTTTATTTTATTTTATTTTATTTTTTGCAGTGCTAGGGATGGAACTCAGGGCCTTGTGCATGCCAGGCAGGCATTCTCCTACTGAGTCACACCCCTGGCTTGTTACTCTATTTTTTTTTTTTAATATTTGTTTTTGATTTCTGATATAAGAACTTTAGGCGGGCTTCATTTCTTAAGAGACCACTGAGAAACACTCGGGTCCCTTAAGTGTTTTTCTCCAGATTTTAGCCAATGTTCATCCAACCTCATTTAGTAATTAATAATTTAATAATCAACAATTCCAGTTGTTGCCTCACAATGCTGTGAAAAGTGCCCCTCTTATGAAGGGCAGGGATTGCCTCTTCCTCTTTGGGGTTTCCAAGCTGTCGCCATGGTGTTTATAGTGTTTCTGAATTTATCTCCACTACAGATTTTTCTTTATGATTTTAAATACTTCTGACTTAGCCTCACTGATGTTAGGTTAGCCTCTATATTTATTTATATATATAAATTTAGTGGGATTGTAGATACCATGTCCGGAAGCCTTAAGAGCTTCACAGGAATTGCTCTTAGGCCCTTGTCTTCCACAGCACAACCAGAGCAAAAGGAGTGAGGTGGAGCTTGCCAGTGCCTGTGGAGAGCTTTCCCCCTGCACCTGTGGAATCTCTTCCATAGACCTGGAGGGCAGAGGCCTCACAGAGACTGTGTTCAGGTGGAATTTAGTAATCAGCCAGCTACTGCAGACCTGGAGGTGACGTCATGGAGTCATTCAGTTTTCATTCCTGTCAGGAAATTGCTTTTTTTTGGTACTGGAGATTGAACTTGTGCACTCCACCACTGAGCCACATCCCCAGCCCTATTTTGTATTTTATTTCGAGACAGGGTCTCATTGAGTTGGTTAGTGTCTTGCTTTTGTTGAGGCTGGCTTTGAACTCACCATCCTCCTGCCTCAACCTCCCAAACTTCTGGGATTACAGGCCCATGCCACAGCGCCCAGTGGAAATTGCTTTTGATATACTCTCTTTAGGTTTATATTGCTTTCTGAAAAGGATATTTCTAATGAATATCAAGGAATAACTAAAAATTCATCTTTGTGTTAAGGAAGTTCATTCTAGTTTTCATTTTCTAGTACTTGGATTTTTTATTGTTGTTTTCATTTTGCTCATTTAAAAATATGATATGGTGGTTTAATTTCATCAAATGCTTTTTTGGCATGTATCAAAGGGATCAGATAAAGTTTTTCTCCTTTAAGAAACTTATAATAACCTATCATATGAATAGTCTATCACTGCTGCATTTCTGGTATAAAACCTTTTTGCTCATATGTCATAATTCTTTTAACACACAACTCTGTTCAAATAGATATTTACAATGAGGGAATTGTTATTAATGATAATGTTTATTAAGCACTTATTCTCCACCAGGCTCTGAGATTTTCACTGTGTTCATCTTCTGATTTTTTCAACATTATAGATAGTACTGCATTTTACAGATGACAAAACTGAGGCACAAAAACTCCAAATAACTTACTTAACATCACACAACTATGGAAATGCTAGAGTCACTCATTGAACTCAATTTATTTGGACACCTAAGCCAAAGAGTAATCAGAAAGGTGTTTGGTGACCTGAAAAAGATGGCACATGACCTGATTTTCTGGTTAATGTCACCAAACTGTCATAGCTGAATGCATCAATTTCTAGTTAATTTCTGTCATTGGAAACAGATTCTCTTTTTCAAAAATGAGGATACCCCTTTCTTTGAAAGATCTACAGACACAGACAGGTTTTGCCTCTCTGATTTTCCCTTATGTGGATGCCCATGGAAACCATCTTCCCTCTGTAGACAACGAGGTGTGGGGGGTACTGTACTGTGAGCCTCCTGAATGCTGCTGGTCAGATGGTTCTGTAATAGAGAAAGATAGAAGGGAGAGATGGCTTATTCAAGGAGAGAAGGGGACACACATGCTAAGTAAGCATAAGACCAGTGCAGAGTGGGTCCTAATAAATTGGAAGACCTAATAATTTTCCAGAGTTCTTTTTCTTGATTGTTCAGATAATCGATAAAAACAGAAAAAAAGGTGGGCAAAAAGGTGGGCATGGTGGCGCACGCCTGTAATCCCAGCACTTGGGAGGCTGAGGCAAGAGGATCGCGAGTTCAAAGCCAGCCTCAGAAATGGTGAGGCACTTAGAAACTCAGTGAGACCCTGTCTCTAATAAAATACAAAAAAGGGCTGGGGATGTGGCCCAATGGTTGAGTGCCCTTGAGTTCAATCCCCGGTTTAAAATTTTTTTTTTTTTTAAAAGCTGCATACTGTCTTTTCTACCCTTCCTTCCTATGTCTATTTATGTCTATTTAGAAATTATGGAATCAAGAACCAAGCAAGAAATTCACAGCTATCTCTTTTGCTGTGTTTTCAAGTACAATAATGACTAATGACCACTGACCTGACTTCACTTGGTCCCTGGTGGCTGTGACACAGATGCTCAGGTTGGGAGGACATTAGTATTGACTCATTGCCTGTTTTTCTCAGAACCAGAACCTCTACCCAGTACCACATCCTTTAACACTCCCCACCTTTCCCTCCAATGTCTGCATTGGCCACATCTGAAAAACTATATGCATCCTCAAAAATCCCCTTTTTGAATTTCAACTTACTTTCTTGCCTTTTTCCATAATCTGTTCTCCATCTGTGGTAGGTAGAAAAATGGCCCCCAAGATATCTATATCCTGTTACCCCAAATCTGTTAGATTTATTATTAGACAATGGTAAATTAAGGCTGTAGATGGAATTAAGGTTAATCAACTGGTCTTAAGTAGATCTGCCTGGATTAATGACGTTGCCTTGGAGTCATCACAAGAGACCTTAATAGTGACAGGAGGAGGCAGAGGAGAGATAACTAGAGAAATGGCAGCTTAAGTAAAACCCAGCCAGTGCTGCTGGCTTTGCACATGGAGAAAAGGACCTTGATTAAAATAATAATAATAATTTTTTTAAAAAAATAGACCACTTGTAGAAGTGAAAGAACACAAGAAAGCTCATCCTCCCCTAGAGACTCCAGAAGGAAAACAGTGGGACCCATGTCAAACTTCTAATCTGTGGAATTATAAGACAGTACCTCTGTGTTTACTTTTTAATTTTGAACCATTAAATTTGTGGTATTTTTGTTATAGCAGCAATAGGAAACTCATCCATCATGCCATTCTCCTAACTCCTCCAGCCTCTCACTAACCCTCCCCAACCTCTGGTGGAGCCTCAGGTGCCCTGTTCTGTGCATCACAAACCCTACCAGTGACCATCTTGGCAGTTTATCTACTTACTTCTTAAATGGCCCACCCTGGGTGGACCCTTATTGTTGTGTTCCTTCTCTATATTCACATTATCACAACCTTATTCTTGCCATAATAGCTCTTCCAACTTCCACTCCCTTTTGCTCCCCAATCCTGTCTTTACCCCATTGCATTTTAGCAGGTGACTTTACCCCTGCTGTACTGATAGGGTTGTCACTCTCAGGAGTTCCCTCCACTTTCAGCAGCTCTGTGTGACTTCCAGTTATCTGTTCCCAGAATTCCACCTCTCGGCCTCTGTGCAGCATTTGACAGTGTAGAGATCGCCTCCCTTCCCTCCCTCCCTTCACCCACACACGGCCTTTGTGTTACAGCACTCACTCTCCCTTCCCGCAAACTGCTTTTCTCTTTTATTAGTCTCACTTCTTTTTAAAAATATATATTTTATTTTAGTTGTAGATGGACACAATAACTTTCTTTTATTTATGTTTATGTTGTGCTGAGGATCAAACCCAGTGCCTCACACGTGCTAGGCCAGTGCTCTACCACTGAGCCACAACCCAGCTCCTATTCTCACTTCTTTTTATTCCCCAAATCTAAGCTTTCTTTAGATGCTATTCTCAAACCTCAGACCTCCTCTTAAAAATGTATTCTCTTTGTAGTCATAATATCACCTAAGACTCCACAGGTCACCACTGCAAATGATCCCTTCCTAGCCAGCCTCCTTGCCCCTGCCCCTGATGTACTGCTGAATCTCCTTCCTTTAGCCCCACTGCCCAGAGAGAGAAGTTTCCTTCCAGTAAACTTTTATCTGACGTCTTCTCAGACAGTCTAATGTTCTGGACATTCCTGGCTCTCTAACAGGGTGGGAAGGAAGGTGGCAGGACTTGTGGCATACCAAGGCCCACAAGGTTTGAGGTCAAGGCATAGAGCCCATCCCTACTCCCCACTCCGGTTCCCGCCTGCTGGATGTATAGGGAACAAGATGGGCTGGGCTGAAGGGCCTGTGTTTCTTTCCTCTAGGGTTTTTGTCAATTTTGTCACAAGTACTTCCTTACTGGAAATCCTGAGAGCAAAACCAGCTTTGAGGACTTCATTTCACAGGTGGGGCAGGTGAAAGGTTTAGTTGCTTTACTCAGAATAACCCCTGAGTAGAACCTGGCCAACTTTCCCCTCAGGCAGTACATACTTTGACATCATTTGACTCAGAATTCCTGAAAGCAAGGGAAAGTGTCAGAATTTAGTAAGTATAAAGGGCTGTAAGGATTCCTGGGGCTGGAAGTGCAGGTGTCAGTGTCACTGGGGGACAGTTGTGTCCGTGAGGATGGTCTTCTATCCTTGTCCTCACCTAACTAAAACACTGGAGTTGACGCCCTATCTTGCAGCACAGCAAAACAGTCTTTTCCTGTGACAGTTCATGCCTCTTCCTTGATAAAAACACACAGGGTTGCCTTCTCTGAGACACGTAGTTGGCTATCTTTATAATTCACTGAAAAAAAAAAAAAGCAATATAAACCCTACCTTGTGTCATAATAACATGTAGAAAATTAAATTCAATATTTAGAATTTGCCAATTACTCCTGTTTTGTCTATTGAGCCAACTGTAAAACATAGTGTTTGGTTTGTGGCTTTGACAAGTGCATATGATTTTTCCAGCGTGATGTTATTTCAATGACAAGTATTGCCTGCAATCAAACATGTCAGGCTCATTGACTATATTGGAAAGTTCATTCAACCGTGTATACTGAGTATCAGGTCAAGGTTCAAGACATTCAAAGATGACTATATCACAGTCTTTACCTCAAGAATTTCAAAATCTTAGACTCTACAGGGAAGTCTTGCTTTTTGTTTGTTGTTTTATTGTCATTTGGTTTTAGTAATGTTGTGTTTTGGGAATTTTTCTCTCCTATCCACCTGGGCCAATGGAAAGTAATTAATTTTTGTACTAATTCAGGTATACATGTTAAGTTCATCCTGAAAAGTTCAACTAGCACACATTTTTATTTTGCATCTGGGCAAAAAGTAAAATGCTCCTGAATTGGTAGCTTGTGATACTGCTCCCCACTGGGACCAGAGATAACTATATGCAGTTTATGGAAAGATATGGACCAGGAGCTGCCACAGATAAGAAGGAAGCATAGCTTGGGGTCTAGAAATAGGAAGCACCTACCAAAGGATATAAAAAGTCTGTTCTGTGGGCTGGAGGACCTCAGGTGACAGCTGTTTAGGATGTTGTGAGAAGGACAGAGTGTGCCACATAGAAAATGGGGTATGATATGAAAAGGAGTGAATCAATGAACTGCCAAAAGAAGCTTTGGAAGAATTCATCTTGGAATCTTAGCCTGGGGTACCCATCTTCTGATTCTGTAGAAGGAAATAAAGGAAGAATGTTGTTAATATTATATTGTTTACCTGCCAGGAACTAGGCAACCTGGTTTTTTACATTTTTATAAGGTTTATAAAATATTGTAATTGGGTTTTATGAAGCTAGGCTGTGTAGAATCTTCTTATCTGGAGATATAGGAGCCACAATCGAAAGTCCCATCTTCCTGAAGTAATTTAGAAACGGCCACCTAAAAGGAGGGAGTTTATTTTTTTTTATTAGTCTAGAGGAATTATCAGGTTCTCTGGTTCTATGAATGGATCTGATTTCAATGTGTAAATGACTAGAACAGGATTCTTATGGCAGCTTCTTTATTTCTTCCTCTTGACTTATAATTTTAAACAGTATAAAGGAAATAGTTAAAAGCCAGGTAAATCTTTTGTGAATGAACTGTTCTCAGACTTCTTTGTGACCTTCAGTTCTCACCCAGTAGCCCTATATTTATTATATAGGTGAAATGATATTGTTGATAATGTCTGTGTGTGTGTGTGTGTGTGTGTGTATGTGTGTGTTTGTGTGTGAC
This sequence comes from Tamias sibiricus, assembly GCA_025594165.1. Lineage (NCBI taxonomy): Eukaryota > Metazoa > Chordata > Mammalia > Rodentia > Sciuridae > Tamias > Tamias sibiricus. Next base: position 111,341,682 of record CM046666.1, read on the forward strand.
CTCAGATGTAGTGGCTGAGTTAATTCCACTTCTCATCACTGGTCAGAGCTGAGCTCCTTCTTACTTCTTCATTCATTCCCCCTTATCCTCGTTCCCCCACCCTATTCCACGTCATTCTGTTATGTTCAGTGTGACAGGCTTTTATTTTTACATATCCTTGAAAAATGTTTGTGGTTGTTTTACGTCCATCTGTTTTAGATGTACATACATAATATTGTTTTATACCTACCATTCTGTTTCTCTTGATGTAAACTTGCTGCTGTGTGTACGCCTGGCTTGTTGTTTCTAATTACTGACTGGAATCCCGGATCATAGCTATAACTTTTCACTTACACTGCCCGCTGCCATGCAGTTCTCCACTGCCTCAGAGGACATTGGGATGAATACCCTGAAACAGATCATTATGGTACATATAAAATGAATCGCTCCTGGAAAGGATGTGTATCTGTTTAGTTAGGCTACTCACAGACAGGCAGACTGTGTATGCCTAATTTGCTGGAATGACTGAACCAATTTACATTCTTAGTAGCAGTTCATGTTTCTGCCAACATTAGAATATTCAGCTTTCTGATTTTGTCAGCCTAATAAGTAGAAAATGATATCTGGTTCTAATTTGCATTCTTCTGCTCATATGCAAGTTGGAGCATCTTTTCTTGGTTAATTCAATTTTACATTCTTGCTGTCCTTAAATTTTTTATCCATGGCAATATCTGTATTTATTATGATATTTGGATTAATATATTGAGGTGTATTTAACCATAACAATTAATTTAAGTCATATGCAGTTGCTGGCAGCTGACCATTTTTAACCTGTAAAAACAGCAAAATCTATGATCAAACTTAATGTTGTTAGATGTATAGGTGTTTCCTAGTTTTTATTCTTACAAATATTTTTTCAGTAATCGTATACTTGACATACACTGTGCTTTTTCTTTTGAATCTCTTTAGGATGATTTTTTTGTTGTTGTTCTGAGAATTGAACCATCCCGGGGCACTTTGCCACTGAGCTACATTCCCAGCCCTTTTTATGTTTCATTCTGAGACAGGGTCTTGCTAAGTTGATGAGCTGACCTCACACTTACAACCTTACTCAGTCTCACAAGTTGCTGAGATCATAGGCTTATGTCATGGCGCCCAGCTGTTGGGATATATTAAGAAAAGAACTATGGGTTGAGAGAAGAAACATTTTTATGACTGTGGCTACATATTGCCAAATCACTTTCTAAAAGGGCTGAACTGATTTGTGCACTATTTATATAGTGATTATACTGGTTTTGCGCTAAGTTCAACATTGTTATTCATTATCATTTAGACTTAATATGGTAAAGCATGATCTTATTGTTTATATCTGTAACATATTTAACATTAATCATTCAGGAGATCAGTGATGAATAATATGCTTTTATTAGTGTGGTCTTTTTTGCTATTTGTCCATTTTTCTATTAGTATCATTTTGAGTTTTAGTCAATTTTCATACAACGTAGATTTAGTCCATCTCCAATCCTGACAATGAAATTGTTCATTTACATATAATTTATTCTTTAGATGACAATCAAAATAAAACACATGATAAAAAAGAGAAGAAGATGGTGGTTCAGAAGCCCCACGGCACCATGGAATACACTGTAAGTATAAACAGGGGAATATGAACTTTTCTTAGTACTACTAGATTTATGTAATGTTTCTCTCTGAAGATTTCTATCTTGCCCCTTAGCTACATTCTTCTTGTGTACCAATTAAATAATGAACCTTCTTAAGACCTGTTTTAGTTCATTTCCTTTCCCTCCACATTTTCTCCTTGAGCAAATTTATGCAAACCAATGATTTGAGGGTAGATGTAACTGACGATAATTGGCTACATCTGTCCCCCCAAGGATGGCCAGTATTGCTTAGGCTAATCTGGCTGCTAGTCCGGTGTCCCCTTCCCTCCCCACTGCAAGTGTACCTACTTGAAACTGGGTTAAAGAAGACAACATTTTCCAATAGAAGAAGACTACTTTCAGTTAAAGGCATACTTGTAGCTGTGCTCCTCTGCTAGAACCTCCAAAGTAATGACTTGAATCATCTCTAAATATGACAATGCCTACCAAGTGTAGGTCTCCATTCCAGGCACCCTTTCTGAGAGCCAAAGCCATATATGCAGTTGCCCACTCAAAATACCCACTCAGTCCTCCACGCTTCTTCCTTTTCAAGAAGCAATGGCTTCTTTGTCCATATATTTGTAAAAGCCCAACCCTTATCCTTGATATTTTGTTCCCCTTACTCTCTATATTTATTTCTCTCTCCTGTGACCATCCAGCAAGTCTAAGCCAGATCCCTTTACTTAATTCTCTCATAGAATCCATTCTTTACATAAATTATTCCTTTTAACATTGTTCCCAACTGTGTTGTTATTTTAATGTCCATTTCATGCCTTAATTCTTATATCCATGATGTGTGACTAGACCCCTTTTTGTATGATATTCTTGGCACCTGGTAGGGCGTAGCCTCCCATAATGTTGAATCAATAGGTAAATGATGTTAGGCATGTATCCATTACCACAGCCTCACACTATGTATGATGTACTTATCTATCATTGCACATGAGCTCCTGGAAACCAGGAACTGGATCCTATTTATCCAAGGCTTGGCATAAAGGGATTACTCAGTGATAGGTCTATTTTAATTCATTATGAACTAGCACTGTTGAGCATCATTGCATTATTTATCATTGAGAACATTAATTCTAAAGCCATAGTCCTTAAGACCTGTGTGTATTCAGCAATATGATTCACAAGTCTATCCAAAGAATTAAGAAGTGCTATTTATTAGTAGTTGGTCTACGTAGTATATACTAACCAATGAAATAAAAGTAAAAGTCAACCCCCAAATTAATTAACAAATGATCAAATCAGTAATGCAGATATGCCTACCTGCTTGATATATATGTTATGGAGATTAATTTTTTAGCAAATTATTTTTATACTTGTCTTTGGAAATAAAAGATGACTTCATGCTAGCATTTACTGAATTATTTATATTGATACTGAGAATTGGATCTTCAAGCATTTTGGTTTAGTTTTAAGCATCCCTATCAGTGTCTTTGTGGCCTAATTCTATATGCACATCTAATCTTTTTTTTTTTGTACATCTAATCTTTATGTAATAATTGCAGATAATTAAAGTTTTTCTCTTTCCCTGAACCCTCTGTATACAAGATCTTTCATAAGTTTTACTCATAAAAATATGAAACAATTGTGTTGATCACTTATCATGAGGTTGGTGCTACAAAGGAGATATTATGATTATCTCTATTTGATGGATTGAAAAGCAGACACAGAGAAGTTAAGCAAGTGGTCCAGCAAATTACTGACCTAGAATTCAAATCCAGCCATCGATTCTAGAGGCAGCATTTGCAATCTGTATCTTGTACCTACTCTAAACCTTGAAGACCTCTGGGCTGAGTACATTAGATCAATATCAAATACTGGAAAAATATTTTTTAAACCATTTTTTACTTTATTTTTATTAGAGATGATTATGCTCAGGGTCAAAGTATGGCATGTTGCTTAGATTTTCAGTTTTTCACACACAAAAAATAAAAACTTATTGAAAAGATTTGTCAGTTTTTAGCATGATTTATGACTATAACCTTTGATTAGTCTGAGATGGTCTGTTGAATTGGTGGGGCTTAAGATTCTGAGGGCAGTGGAGTTTATTTAGCTCAGAAATGAATTGCACTTAAGATTGCTTTTGCATGTTTTTATTAAGAATTGAGCCAGGTGCGGTGGTGCACGCCTGTAATCCCAGCACTTTGGGAGGCTGAGGCAGGAGGATCACAAGTTCAAAGCCAGCCTCAGCAATGGCGAGGCACTTAGCAACTCAGTGAGACCCTGTCTCTAAATAAAATACAAAAAAACAAAGGGCTGGGGATGTGGCCCAGTGGTCGAGTGCCCCTGAGTTCAATCCCTGGTACCACAAAAAAAAAAAAAAAAAAAAAAAAAAAAAAAAAAAATTGAGAATATAGTCACTGTTTACCTCGTACCTCTGGATAGAACTTTTGCTTGTTTATTCACGCATATCATGAACAGATTAATACTGTTTATCACAAGGACTTTTTTTTTGGTTTATATATTGAATCTTGTTTGTTTGGTTATTCTCAACTTTTGCATCTCTACCTTCTTGCCAGTCCACACCCTCCTTTAGCCTCCTCAAAATCACACATAGTTTAAAACCCACCTCTTAGAGTCAATGTTGCTTATAGAGTTGCCACCCATCTCAACCACAGGCTATCAATGGGAACCCTTCAGTGGCAGTCATAAGAATCACCTCCCACAAATCCATTCAGTGACTCAGGATGGGAGGCCATTCCGGAAGACTGACATGACTGCAGGCAGCCAACTTCTTTTTGAGTGGTGCATTTTTACTATGTCATTTCACTGCCCTCTATTCCTATTTTTCCTCTGTTATGGAAGGCAAGAAAAATGTACACCTGGAACATAGGTCACAAGTTTCATAGATTGAAAAGACTAGCACTAATTTTGTTGACCATGGAAAATTGTCCTTTTAATGATAGCAAACAATTCTTGGTAGCTAAACTGAATTTCTTTCAGAGTTCCTTGCCATCTGTAGTGCTCATTTGTCAATTGAGTGCCCTCTGTGTGTCTCAGGCATTATGCTGAGCATGGGGCCAACAGCCATTAGCAGGCTACTGTTAGTACAACAGAGAGACAAGTAAATGGGCAGAAAACCACAAGAGAAAGTAGCCCCACTTTCCCTATGGGTGGGTACTACTGTGTGTGTGTGTGTGTGTGTGTGTGTGTGTGTTTTCCTTTTCTCCTTACATAAGTTAAGTTTCCTACATATTAGATCTCATCATGCCAACATAAAATTAGAAGTCTATTAGTGGACAGTGAAATCTGGAGGTAAGGGAGCTCAGAAATGAATTGCACTTAAGATTGCTTTTGCATGGTTTTATTAAGAATTGAGAATATAGTTACTGTTTACCTAGTACCTCTGGATAGAACTTTTGCTTGTTTATTCACGCATATCATGAACAGATTAATACTGTTTATCACAAGGATTTTTTTTTTTTGTTTATATATTGAATATTGTTTGTTTGGTTATTCTAGGCTGGAAGCCAGGACACCTTAAACTCCATAGCACTGAAGTTTAACATCACTCCCAATAAATTAGTGGAACTGAATAAACTTTTCACACATACTATTGTTCCAGGCCAGGTAATTACTTTCCTGTTGAATATCACTTTAGAAATTTTGCATTTATCTTTTATTGCAATATTTAATGCTTTACTATTAGTGTCACTAAATTATCATCAATGATAATGTGCATTTCAACCCTTCATCTTCCTTAGATCCAAGAATTCTGAAAGCATCCTACTACTCATGAACTGTTCAGAGGCTAATACTTTGAAAATGACCAGCACACTTATCACTATCATTAATTAAGTTTATCAAAAGAAGTTCTAAATTCATGTGACTTTTTTCCTCTTGAATATTAGACAGCTATCCTTAGAACATTTAATTCAGAATTGTGAATTTCAATTTAGTCTCCTCCCTTGAAGTACATTGTGGCCATTGTTTTATTTTCAGTAAGACAATATTTTTGTCATTTTTTTTCTCAATTTGATACCATAACAGGAATGGTCAGTGTGGCTAAAGACAAAGACATTGGGCAAGACCATCAAAAATAAACCACCCCAATTTTTTCCCTAGGTTTTAGTGCTTTATTCATTAAACTGGATGAAATCAATAAATGTATGATCTTGTCACTTTAGGTTAATCCAGTAAATTTTTTAGGATAAGATATCCTGGTATTTTCATTCTTAAACTACAGTCAGTCAGTAGATTCAAATGACTCATTCATTGAAAGCACTTAACTAAGGTCAAGTATTCAGTCTCATTCATAGAAGAGCTCAGTTGCCATAAACACATTTGAGTTCCATTGCTGACTTTTTATAGCACCTTTGTGTATCTCTACATTATAGTGACATTTAATTCTTTCAAGGTAAATAACATTACTTCTAAGTAAAACATCATTCAGGCAGTGACATACTATTCTTTGCATTTCCTTCAAGGACAGCACATGAAGCCAGCAGACCACAATTTGGCCAGTTAGTGTTTTAGGTGTTTATATTCTTATGAAAAGGAAAAATTAATATACTGCCAGTATCAGGTAATTGGGGGATGGGGGATCTGCTTTAAAACTTTTCAGAAATTAATAAATTTTCATCTCTAGGAAAATAGATACTAGTCTTTTCATTGTTGAGTTTATTTTATACTCTGTGGTATTGCTGAATAATGTATAGCTAACCCATAGCAGAGAATCTAGGCATATATTTACCAATTCAAGACTAAAGATTATAGCCTCTGGAACTTAGTAATTTAGGGTTATTCCTTATACTATGTTCATAAAGAAAATAGTTTACTGGTACTAGATGAAGCTCCAGTAGCCAATAGGAATTCAAGGACTATTTTAATATGCCTATACTATACTGGTAAAAATATCAGAAATGGGATCCCCAAAGTTTTGTTTCCATTTGGCTCTATATTGGCAATTGAACCTAGGCAAGTCACTTCCCTTTTTGGATCTCAGTCCCCTAATTTCCTGAAATTAGGTTTTGGACCACAGTATCTCAGATGCTGTTTTTTTAAAATATATATTTTTAGTTGTAGTTGGACACAATAACTCTATTTTATTTTTGTGTGTTGCTGAGGATTCAACCCAGTGTCTCATACATGCTAGGCGAGCACTCTACCACTGAGCCACAACCCCTGCCTTTCAATGCCCTTTTCAGTCTTTATTGTAGTAGCCAGTCTTTATAGAACTAAACAATTATGTGCTATTAGTTGTCCTGGGTCTTGTCTCATAACTTTTTTTTTTTTTCCTAACAAAGATAAGGAATTGAAGAAGAGTTAGAAAGACTGAGGAACTTTAACACTGTAGATGGGACTTTTGCTTTCAAGGATTTAAAAATATTCTATCTTGGTGCCTGGAGGGGTAGGCATCTCTCATCTCAGTAGATCTTATAAACCAAAAACAGTTTAATCTGTTCTGGTTACAGAAAATTTGAGACTTGCCTTTCTAGAAACAGATTCCATGATCACCTTGAGGTAGGAAGGAACTAGTCTAACTGGATCAGTAACTTCGAGTAGGAGAGAGAGAAGAGGTTACCTGGGAACTAAAATCTTACTCTAGAATTTTTGTTGTTGTTTTAAATGACAAAAAAAAAAAAAAAAAAAAAAAAAAAAACAGATGAGACAAAAACAAATATTGAGGCATGATATATTTTGCAGAATATTCTAAGTTCTGATACTTATATCAAATTTGAGGACACATGTAAAGAATGTACTTTAACAAGTAGTTTATCTTGAGAACACTCAAAATTTACGCTATGGATACATATTTTAAGATGTTTTTACGTTCACAGGACACCTTGGCTGCACATACTTAAGTTTTTTCCAGGTTAAAATGGCAGCTTTGCTTTATGGTAATGGACTTTAGGACCTCAAGTCCCCATAAGCCTGTGTGTTGGAGCAAACACAGTTATTTTCTGGAGGCAGTAGGAAAACCTCACCTCTGTCTGTGATCCAGGCCCACTTCCATGTTGAGATAGCATGTGCTCTGGGTAAGCTTCTCAGTTTTCACATGTCACCTCTACATACAGTGCTGTTAGCTGTTCAGGCTAGGCCTTATCCCATTGAGAATATCTCAGACAACAGAATTTCAATCTATGTTACCTGATACTTTTCAAGCATTCAGGTGCAAAATAATAAACATTTTAGTATTAATAGAGAATTGCTTGAGAAAAATGCCATCCATTCATCCTCTAGTTTAGCTATGAAAGATAAATAAGAAACTGTATACTAAGACCACATAAGTTTAGTCCTTTGTCAACCACTTTCAAGAACTCTTGATTGTATAGAAATTCACAAGCTGGTTTTATGGCCCACATCTCAATGAATGTTCAGTAATTTTGGAGCATACAGTTTTCATAGTAATCAATCTTCACCTTGATTTAAATTTTCTGACCTTTGTATCAGTGTTTTTTTTTTTTTTTTTTTTTGTTTTGTTTTTTTTTGCCTCAAGTTATTCTGGATTGAAGTGAGGTTTAAATAACTAAAGTTAAAACAATTGGAAGAATGGGAGTCACTAAATAACAGTATTGATCTGAGGTCAATTGTTAACAAGATTAGCTCTGAATTCTCTTCTATAACATTGAAGGTAACCATTTTAAGATTATATTTGATATATGCTGAAAAGATGACAGGATCATAATAGCATTTCATAAACCAAACTATTTTACAGGAGGTGGGTATTTCATACTGTTTGTTGTGATATTTTAATTTTTATATAACCCAGACACCAATGGAAGAGAAAGTGTTAAGATTATCTATGGATTACTTTGTACAGTTTATCATATAAGGACCTCACTACTTTACCACTCAGTCCTGCTTGGAGTTATCGGGCCTAGATTTGTTCCATTTTTACCTGACATGGGTGTTCTATTTAGAAACATGCCATGCTTCTCTCTCCTCTATTCCCTTATACTACTAGTTGAACAGCCCTAATCCAAACATCCAAAATCCAGAATGCTTCAAAATAAGAAACTATTCGAGTACATTTGAAACATTTTGGATTTCAGATTAGGGATTCCTAACAAGTAAAGTCTATACAAATATTCTAAAATCTGGGCGGGGGTGGGGGGAGGCAAAACAAAACAAAAAAACCTGAATCAGAAACACTTGTGGCTCCAAGCATTTCAAGTAAAGGATACCCAACCTGTATTAGTTCCCTTCCTGGAAGGCTTTCCCCTCCCTTCCAGCTAATCCCTGCTTATTCAAGACCTCACCTGCTTTTCACATGGCTTGATAGGAATACCTTAGTCCACCTTTTTTGATCTCCTGCAGTACCTACTATATGCCCTTGTCACTGTACACATTCTTATTGCTAAGTATCATATGTGGATCGGTCTGGAAGATCCCATGTTATTTCCATGAAAGCTAGCTAGGTGTTTGTTGCGTACTGAGCACACTCCTATGCAGAGTGGTGTCTCTAAATACTAGCTAGGTGTTTACAAGTTGTTGATATTTACTCAGTTCTTTCTTCCCATTCTCAGGTCCTTTTTGTGCCAGATGCCAACTTCCCTTCCAGTACTTTAAGACTATCATCATCTAGTCCTGGTGCTACTGTTTCTCCTTCATCATCAGATGCAGAATATGATAAACTGCCTGTATGTGTGTTCTACATGTCATACGTTAAGTTCATTTTTATCATGTGTGTTCTATATGTCATAACGTTAAGTTCATTTTTATCAGAAAGACTTTTTTGTGAGTTGTAGAATATAATGTTATTTTTCACAAGATTACATCTAAAATCCACCCCCCTGCCCCAGAGGAATGGGATTAACTAAATTGTCATTAGCTGAGAGAATGCATCCTCTCCAAGACAAACCAGTTTACATATAAGATCTCAGAGGTAAAAGTGCATGCCTTGTGTGAAAGTATAAAGTTAAACTCCCAACAAGGTGGACAGATTATTTATACTCCTCCTTTTTCTAGAGAATTTAAATCAGGAGTCTATAAATTCTTCCATTCAGTTTATTTTCTAAGACACATAATGAATCAGTTTAGGGGCTTATATCTAATCTTTTTTTTTAAATCTTCATTTGATTTGGATACCTTTTGTTATATTTGTGATATTTTTGAAGGACAATGGACTTTTTTATCTTGCCTTTTTTATGTTCAAGCTAAACAGAAACAGTTTACTTATAGGAGAACTTATGTGGCTGTTTTATACATGTAATTTGTTTTAAAATGCTTTTATTTGATTTTGAAATTTTTTGCTTTCTTGAGGATGCTGACTTAGCAAGAAAGGCCTTAAAACCTATTGAAAGAGTCTTATCATCTACTTCCGAAGAAGATGAGCCAGGCGTGGTGAAATTTCTAAAAATGAATTGTCGATACTTCACTGATGGAAAGGTATATGGCAATGTTATTTGTTTCTTTTTCTTAGAATCTATGGAAAACAAAACAAGGTTACAAATTCCTGGAAAGAAGGGGAAATTAAAATATTTTATGCCAAATTTAAGGTTAAGATTTGACAAACATATGTTAGTTTTTCTCTGTTGGGTGCCTGGCATTTTATTGAAGGAAATATGATCATTGAGTTAAAATGTGATTCCATGTGACCTTGAACTGATTTATCTTTCAGTTCTTGACCAGTAATTTCCAGGGAGGTAGTATACTATGTGTTTAACAGCAAATAGGGGCATCAGACTCACTGAGTTTAAATTCTACTTCCACAACCTAGTAACTCTGAGACCACAGGCAAGGTAAAATTTCTAAGCTCCCATTTTTCTTATCTATAAAATAGGTACACTAATAAAATTTAACCAACAGAATGTTGCAATTAAAAGAGATAATCCCTGTACAGAACTTATCACCTAATTTCGAAAATGAAAAGTTCTCAACTTGTGTTTCTGCTGACGATGCTAATATTAAAAATAATATCTGCTGTGTCATGCTTTTGTTTTCTGGTTGTTGGTGTTTTACTTTAACAAGCCTCTGAAGAAGGGGCTATGTTAATATCCCGTGGTTGTAAGAGAGAACTCATATCAGGTTTCAGATAGTCCTGACCAAGCTTCAGACCTTAAGGATTCACCAAGCTATTGCTTTTTGCTTTTAATTTCCATAATGCAGCTATTTTTCATATTCCTATGTATGTTGAATTTTGCTGGAGGTGGGCTTTATGAACATTTTAGAGAAAAATATTGGTATTATTCTTTGGCACCATGATTCTGATTCTCCCACTGTAACACTCACTTGTTACACATACAGTAAAGACTTGCTGAATGGATTATGAAGTCCCATGTTCATGATCAGGAAAGCCCTTGGACAACCCCTTTCATTTTTTCAGACAGGGAACTTGGGAATCTTAGACATGCATGTCTGAACCAGAATCACACCACAATTGTTCTGTTGCAGCTCTTCTAAAACCAGGCTTGGTTCTGCCACAGAGAGGCATGTCTGTATTCCCTGCCTCCCACCCAGCACCCAACATTGCATTTCTTTAGCTGTCTGTTTAGGAGGGGATGTGATTGTCACATGGGAAACTGTGGTCCACAGAGTCAGTGGAGTGGCAGTGTGAGTTAATTAAAGTGTCTGGGATGGTTGTGGGAAACATTTCTGCCCAAAATAATTCTGTCCTTTTCTCCTACAGGGTGTGGTTGGAGGTGTCATGATTGTCACTCCTAACAACATCATGTTTGACCCTCATAAGTCTGATCCCCTGGTCATTGAAAATGGGTGTGAGGAGTATGGCCTCATCTGCCCCATGGAAGAGGTTGTTTCCATTGCCCTCTACAATGACATTTCCCACATGAAGATCAAAGATGCCTTGCCATCGTAAGAGCCATTTCTTTTCTTTCCAGAAAAAAAAAAAAAAAAAAAAAAAGGAGGTGTTGAAAGAATTGTGTGCAATTCAGAAGGGAGGGCATTTGCAGAATTGAGGGTGTTTATAGAAACAAGGGGTTGTGCAGAGGTGGACTAGAAGGTGGAAAATGTGTGTGCTATATAGAATAAATAGAACTGGAAGTGATTAAGCTAATGATACAAGAAAATTGAACATAGAAGGCTACAGGAGAAAAGCAAAAAGTCAGCAATTGCTAATGCCAGTGAAAATGATAATTGTTTGGCTTATTTTCTGAAAATCATGCATGCATGTTCTTAATGAGTTTGTGGAAAGAGATATGAAATTTCTCTGAAAGAATTTTAGTTTTCTTACCAGTAAGACAATAATGTTTTCTTCTGGGTTGGATTGCTAAGAGCTATGTTCATCAGCAGTTAAGTTCTTAGACAGCTAGTCTTCCTAGCTCTTGTCTGCCCTGGATCCTGCATGAAGAGGGGTTTGAGTGGACAGGGTGGAGCCACCTACACTGTGGCTAGACTGTCTTAGGTGGTATGAAGAAGGAGGGATACTATTGCTTTTTCTCTGAAATGTAGATGAATATTATTTTAGTCCTGATTACTTTTGCCTTATAACACTGATTGATTATTAATTTGATTTTTTTTAATTTTTTTTATTATTTATTTACTTTTTTATAGTATCTTTTTACATACAACTGCTTGTATACAAAAAAGTTAGAAAAAGGGATATCCATCTCATTCAACCACCAATTTTTTTCCAACCCCCCCCTTACTCCCTCCCTTCCCTCCCTTTCCGTTGACCATTCTAGGTTCCCCCATGAAGAAAGAAGAGCATTATATTCTCCAACTTCATCCATTTATTTTAGAAAGCTGCCATTGGGTCAAAATGTCCATACTACAAAAACATTATACAGATTTAATGATTATAGGAATAGAGCAATAGTAACAAAAAACAGCATGGTATTGATACATTTAAGCTATCTTATATTCTGTCTTCAACAAATGGTGTGTGTCTGTTTCTCTATAAATGTGAGCAATTAGACCAGAGAAACGCCTAATAGAAGAAAAAGTAAGTCTTTACAAAGGCCCCTCAGTGATTTTAAGAATGTAGCAAGAAAGCGCTCAGCAGCAGGGGATCCTAACAGTACAAAGGGAAATTAGTCCTTGGGATTCTTAGGCAAAGAAGGGAGGTAACTAGAGAACTAACCTAAACACAAGGTCCCTAAGGGTTTATACCAGCTATTTCCCTGGGACTCCTACAGTTCTTTTCATCTGACCTTTTCAGCCCTATTTAAGCCCAAACCACTGAATCCTAAGAATGTGAGCACTGAGGTAGTTTCTAAATTCTGTGGCCAGAAATGCTCAGTGAGAAGTTTAGGAAGTATAGCAGGTAAGGCAAACTGCATGGTAAATAAGTCTAGGGCCACATTGGATTCTCCTGGCTGTGCCACTTAGACTTTCTGACATGCTCACGTTAATAAGTCTCATGCCTCAGTTTCCTCATCTGTAAATTGAAGCGAATAGTATTCTTCAGCTTATAGAAGTAAATGCATTGAAATACCAAAGCTTATTACCTAGTGCTTGATAAGTGTAGAGTGTTATTACTGGAACTTGTAGTTCATATCTGAGGCTCTGCTTATTCTTCCATGGGAATCTTGTTATCCATAAGTATTGAGACTTTCAGTGTGCTATAGTACTTGAGTCTTTTGTGCCAAGGATGTGAAGACAAGTGGGTCAGGGCCCTAGAGGGGCCTGCATTCTACTGGTGTCACAGACACATGGACAAGAAGTAATGATTAAGTGGCACTAAAAAAAACTGCATGCAGCATTCCACAAGAAACCATGTGAGTGAATGTCCAGCTGCCTTGGAATCTTAGATGAGGTGGAAAGGAAGTGAAGAAGCTGGTTTTGGAAAGAAGGAATAAATATTGGGCTCTTGGCAATAAGAGGAGATAAGAAACAGGTAAAAATATAGTTTAGTTTGGAAATCGATGACCAAACAAAAGGAGTATTTTCTTGCCAGACGAGGGCTTCTAATAGAGTAGTACTATTGTTCTTTAGCCGAGGATATTAAATTCTACTTAATAATACAAAGGGAAGGCATATTTTTACAGAAAGATTTTCTTAGTGTAAGATTATGCTTAATGATCTATAATATAGAGATTATGCTGTGAGTGAGGGAAGTAAGGAAAGTCAGGAATTGGCTCCTAATTTGTTAAAGTTATGTCAGGGTTATCCATTAATTTCTGCCACAGATGCAGGTATACACAAAAGGTGTTTAGTCTAATGAGCAACATGTGCACAAATGAGCAAAACAATGTGTGTGTGCAATCAATATGAAATGAACTTTTTATTATCTTCAGAATTGCATCAATTATTTAAAATTCAAAATTGCTTAAAATGTCATTATTCCTAGAAGTTTACTGTAAAATGACTACAAACTATCTAAGCTGTGGTACCGGGGATTGAACTCAGGGGCACTCGACCTCTGGGCCACTCCCCAGCCCTTTTTTTTTGTATTTTATTTAGAGACAGGGTCTCACTGAGTTCTAAGCGCTCGCATTGCTGATGGCTTTGAACTCGCGATCCTCCTGCCTTTTCCCAAAAGATGTGATTTTTAAGAGTGAGAGTGTAAATTCTTTCTAGCCTCACATTCAGGTTTTATATTAATATTTTGGGGGTACAGGGGACATTTTATAACTCCGGCTGCCACAGAAAGTAGGAAGAGAAGAACTGAAGGGATCATCGATCATCATTAGATGCCTGGCTGAGTCTAGAAAAACATTAATTAACAACTGAGCCAGTTGACACCATTATACACTTTGCCCCAGCAGTGCTTGGCAGCTGTGGTGCAGAAAAAGCAGATGGTTAAATTAGTCCCAAGTAGGGAATTGGCAGTTTGGATTAGGTAGAAGAACAAGCAGAGGGGGTGGACAAGGTAATTTAGGAGGCTAATCAGAGTGCAGTTGAATGTGTTGTCATGTTCCACAGGGAAGGAAAAGAAGGGAAAGGGACTTGGATGTTCATGGTAGAAAAATTTGCTTATGAGTCAAGTCTGTGAAGAGCTAGGTTTCTTTCTTGTAGGACATCTTACAACCTTTAATATGCCAAATTAAATTTTGAGTTCCAACGTGGAGATCATGCTATGCACTAACTTATTTGATTCTAGAACTGAAGCATCTTTAATATCTCCTGGGATGGGAGTGTTGAGCAGAACATTTTGTGTCACCTCCTGTAGAACAGAGACTGCTGCAGCTGCAGTCAATGAATGCTTATTTTTAGAATGTGGCAGTTAGGGGTTCTGTAATCCCAGCATGAATGCTTATTGAGTTTAAAGCCTCAGCAATGGCGAACTAGCAACTAAGACCCTGTCTTAAAATACAAAAAAAGGACAGCCGCTTTTTAAGGACATTTATCACAGTTTAACGAATACATAGGCCTTCATTTTCCAGTTTAAAAAAAAAAAAAAAGCCTGGACATTCCCTGCCAGTTGATTTATAAAACAACTTTTGGGAGACAATCTTCATGTCATTTGAGAACTGCCTGGTACTGTTGCTTTATTGTCATGATCCTTTTTCTCAAAGCCAGAATAATGAAGTGTTACTTGAAAATGATCTGGCCTTTTAGGAAAATAGAATTATTTCTGAAATTGGGAATGTAATTTTTATAAAGGGTTTTTATACCTCTGTTTGAACGCAGCAGTGGCACTATTGGTAGTGTGGTGAGTTGAAATGTGGGGTTACTCATGATATTTTCAGTCATAATTTTAAAAGTGTATATTTCCTGACCATTTATTTTGAACTTAGGAGAACACATTTAAAAACATTTTATGTGTAATCCAAATCTGGGTTGCAAAGCATCTGTTATTAAGGATATTAATAACATCAGCCAGGCATCTAATAATAATCAGATCCCAGGACTATACACTGCAAATGATAAATCAGTTGCCCCATTGCCATAAAGTAAAGTGATATTATTATAAAAGAAATGTTTAAGAAACTTAAAGTGTTATAAATAAGGGCTTTTATGAAATTTACTTTTCTGTATATTCTTAGACTATAAAATGGAACTACTGCCATATTCAAAGTTATACTATATATTATTTTCACAGTAACAATGGGAGTTTCTTCTTGTGTCTCCTTTGAGAGCAATAGGGTGTTTTTTTGTTTGTTTCTTATTGGAAGCGTCTGATTATGAAACTTAAAGTTGTAGTTCAAGGTCAGTCACTTAAATAAGCAGCCTTCAAAATTAAATAGGCACCTCTCAGAATTCTGAGCCTTTCATAATTCATGTAGTTGTTTTCTACATTATTGTATAAAAAGGATAAGCTTTGAATTGTTTAAGGAATTATAGTCATTGGTACCAAAATATTTCCTCTCCTTCATTCTTTCCTTCATGAAAATCAGAAATGTTATTATTTCATATTTTAAAATCATATGCATAACATCTCCATATTCATATATAACTCCCAAAACCATTCATGTGCTTCTCCTACAATATGCAAATCACATGGTTCATTCTTTTGTCATTTTCTTTAGTTGACTTACATTTCATTTTGAAATCGGTCTTTTTTTATTTCTTTTTCTTATTCTGAAATCATTTTAACATAAGTTTAATTTATGGTATGTTTGTGTTTTTATTTTTTGTTGAATTTTTTTTCCTTTCCTCCATTTTGTTTTTGGTTTTATTTTTAACATTCCATGTGCACCCACCATTTTTCCCCCAACAGTGACCTACCTCAGGATCTTTGTCCTCTGTACAGGCCTGGAGAATGGGAAGACCTGGCTTCAGAAAAGGATATCAACCCCTTCAGTAAGTTCAAGTCCATCAATAAGGAAAAAAGACAGCAAAATGGAGAAAGAACCATGACTTCAGATTTCAAATCAACAGGACCCTTGGAGAAGTCTACGGAACTCACACATACTAAGTCCTCAGGTAGCTCAGTGTCAGGGAAATTCAAGAAACTGGAACCCACTAAGGAGACAACCCTTAGTCAATCTCCCATAGTTACTAAACTCAGCAAGGAACCTTCTGACATGCACACTGCATTTGAATCTACAGCCAAAGAAAACTCCCTTTTAGGGGAAGATGATGACTTTGTTGACTTGGAAGAACTTTCTTCTCAAACAGAGAGTGGAATGGACAAAAGAGACACCTCGAAGGAATGCCTTTCGGTTAACCCCGAGAAGCGAAAGAAGGCTAAGTCACAACTAATCACTTCTGCTATGGACCTCCAGGGGCAGTCAGCCCTGAACTTTTCTAAAGTAGAGAGTGATGCTGAGCTGAAGGGAGCCCTAGATTTAGAAGCCTGTGAGAAACAAGATGTAATGCCAGAAGTGGACAAGCAGTCTGGTTCCCCAGAAAGCCAGGTGGAACATACGTTGAACATCCATGAAGATCTAGATAAAGTGAAACTCATTGAGTACTACCTAAATAAGAATAAAGAGGGGTCACAGTTATCTGAGAATTTGCAGAAGAAGGAATTAAGTGACAGCAAAAGTATTGAACCAGTGGGAATAGACATCACCCTTAGTAGTTCTCTTCCTCAGGCTGGTGACCCCACAACTGAGGGCAATAAAGAGCCAGATAAAGCATGGGTAAAGGAGAGAGAGCCCCTTCCACTGAAAGTAGATACTAATACAGAAGAAAATATGGTAAAAGAATCTTTGGAATCTACTCTGGACAACAGCTGTCAAGGTGCACATATGGATAATAAATCTGAAATTCAATTATGGCTTTTAAAGAGAATTCAGGTACCTATTGAAGGTGAGCTGTTTTCCCTAATGTTTTTATGTTCCGTTGCATAATTTGCCTTTCTAAAACTTGCCCTTGTAATAACAAACGCACACGATTATTTGAGAGCAGTGTTTTCTCAATCGAGTAATTCCTTACTATTAGCATCAATAATTAGGGAAAAATCACAAAATATGGTA
Organism: Tamias sibiricus; assembly: GCA_025594165.1. Classification (NCBI taxonomy): domain Eukaryota; kingdom Metazoa; phylum Chordata; class Mammalia; order Rodentia; family Sciuridae; genus Tamias; species Tamias sibiricus. The sequence continues at coordinate 111,359,041 of CM046666.1, forward strand.
TGTTTTGAAACTTGAACTATTATTATAACAGATTTCTATTTCAAAAGCACTTTAGTTTGTAAAATGTATTTCAAGTTGTTTTCCTTTTTATGTTAAATTTGTGAATCTAAAGGGGTTTAAAATGATTTTGAAGATATTTCAATTCTAAATTGAATTGCACTATGGCACAATTGTGTCCTGACATCATTCATTAATACATACACGTGTGGATTGTCACAAATTCCACATTATTTGCTGATATGTTGGTTTTTATGCTTATTTCCAGTATGTAGCACCTCGTGTGTTATATACCAATTTGAAACATTTAATTTTTTTTTCCTCTGTACTTAAGGAAGTCTGGAAAATTTGTTAGTTCTAATATGAAGTAGCCAAATGGTGTTTGTGCCTTATACTTTGACTTTCCATCACTAAGGGGGATTGGATGCTTTTCTTTGTATGTTGAAGTTAACTGTCATCAATTTTGTCAGTATTGAGGGAGGTTTTCTCACCTGTGATTCAGATATCCTTCCTTCAAAAGAAGAAAAGAGCAAGACCCCACCCATGTTTCTGTGCATCAAAGTGGGAAAACCAATGAGAAAATCCTTTGCCACTCACACTACCGCCATGGTCCAGCAGTACGGCAAACGAAGAAAGCAGCCAGAGTACTGGTTTGCTGTTCCTCGGGAGAGGTGAGTATGAGCGAGATGAGAAAATTTGCTAGTCACTTAGATTCCAATTGCATTTGGCTATTCCTTATCTTACTTTTTATTCTTGAATAAGAACCTTGTCTTAAGGATTGTGGAAATTCTAGAAGGATATTGGATGGCTTTCTGCTAAAGGGTGATTTGACATAGCTAGCATGAGGTCATCATGGGTACTGTGCACATAACTCCCCATACAGTTGATTTTTAAATGAAGAAAGATGCAGATAGTCTCCAGTGCCAGGGTTTGGAAGTACTCATCTGTTGAGAATAAAAGAACACCATGGAGCAGATCCAAACCTATCTAAGTGCAGTAAAGAGGCAGGATTCATTATAATTTTTCTAGTGCTTTAATGTTAGGGAAGTAAATATTCTTTGGCCTTATGGAAAGTGCATCTGTGACTCAGCACTTGAAACTCAGCACATGAAATGTGACACATACATAGATCAAGGGGCTATATCTTCAGAGAGATTGGTATTTTTATTTTTTAACATTTATTTTTAAATTGATACACAATAATTGTTTATTGTGGGTATTGTTTAAGGGGTAGAGGCTGATATTTCTATGTATGTATATGATATATGGTGATCAAATCAGGATAACCAGCATATCCATCACCTCAAACACATATCATTTCTTTGAGTTAGGAGGATTCAAATTCCTCTCTTCTAGCAGTATATGTCTGTGAACTGTTATCACTCTACTCTGCTATAGGACACTAGAATTTGTTGCTTCTATCTAACTATAATTTTGTAACCATTTGCTAATCTTTCCCTATCCGCCCCTTACACACACCCTGCCCAGCCTCTAGCAACCACAGTTCTACTCTTTACTTCTAGAAGATTTACCTTTTTAGCTTCCACATACATGAGAACATTTGATATTTATCTTTTTGTGCCCGACTTATCACTTACATAATGCCCTCCAGGCTCATTTGTATTGCTGCAAATGACAAGATTTTATTCTCTTTATAGCTGAGTAATATTCCATGGTGTGTGTGTGTGTGTGTGTGTGTGTGTGTGTGACAATTTCTTTATCCTTCATTCATTGATGGGCATTTAGGTTGACTCTGCATCTTGGTTGCTGTGAATAGTGCTCCAGTGAACATGGAGTGCAGAGAGATTTGTATTTTTAAATCACCAAAGATACTTTCTTGACTTTGTGACAATCTGGGATAGCAAAGATAGTGTCCTAGAAATTGGTCAGCAGTATATCACTGAGGATATGCTTATGATTTAAAAAAAACAAAACAAAAAACCTTTTTTTTTTTTTAGAAAAACATAAGTGCTTTTCTTTTATATATGTGTTAAAATAAAATTGTCTTTACAAAGGACTTGCAGTCACTTCTGACTGTGAACCCCACATATCATTGCTTTTCCTGACTAATCCTCAGACATCTTCATCTGGGCAGATCTTTTAGCTAACACATCTGCCAAGAAGAAATCCCTCAGCCAGATCCCTCAGCATGGATTTCCATAAAGCAAAATTAATTCCAAGTGAGGGCACACCTTCTAGATGATTATTATCCAGGATGGTAATTCTTATCAGGGGAGTTGGCTCATTTTAAATAAATTATAGTTCAATGCAAAAAAAAAATTTATTAGAATTTTCTAACAGGTTTTTTCTTAGACATAAATCCACATTAACATGGACATTAGGCATAACTTGTTTTGCATTTATGTAATATACTCTTCTACTTGTGCCTGCAGCCTCTACAGTATCTTGTTGAACTTTAAACTAGTAATACTGGGGCAGGGGGGAGATGTGTACGTTTGTTATTACTTAAAACTGTTTTAACACAAGCAATGCGAATTTCTGAAGCCCTCTTAACATTTGAGTCCTAAAATTAGAATTTCAAAACTGAACAATATCTTAAAGATCTAGGCCAATTTTTGATTTTGTAGGTGAGAAAAACATCACCAAAACTTTCAGCTACATTGTGGTTTTGTGGGGACTTTCGTTCTCTATCAGAAAAATCACATATTGTACATATCACTTTTTCTCTGGGAAAATGCACTGTTCATAATATTAGAAATTTTTTTCAATTTTATTGTCTTTAACAGGACTGTGTTTACCAAGAACTTTTGTAGAATAATTATAGCAATCCTACACATGTGATTGTTGTGCTGTCACTTTTTAACCCAGAAGAAATCCTAAGTACCGAAAAGAACTTCTATTTGACCTCTTATATGAGTGATTTCTGTGAGTTTTTAAAAGTAGGTCATTTGTTGAATTCTGTTATACTGTAATTTATAGTGTCTGTGACTTACTTTTCTTTGAGTAGTGAATAGTTTTCTTTTTTGAGTTAATTATTAATTAACAAAACTTTGGAATCATGCTGCCTCCATTATATTTGTTATTGATAATAGAGTTGTTTTTTTTTTTTTTTTTTTTTTGGTTTTTGGTTTTTGGTTTCGGTGTAGATGTTAGGAAATTTTGTTATAATTGTTTCCATTTGTATTTCCTTGTCTATCTGCCTTAAAGGAACCCACATTTTAGGTTAAGAGGGTACAGATGAAGCAGTGCTATAGTAAATTCCCATTCACACCTCCAATGCACAGTAGGAAATAAATTCATTTTTTATTTCAATATCTGAAATTTTTCAGAATTTAAATCTCAACAGAAGTCCTTAAGGAGGAGCTAGAAAGAGGCGTGCAATATTTTTCTCAGACAGATGGTTATTTCTGGATTATTTTTCTACATCAAACTGAATATTTCTTTTTGCCTTTCTATTTAATAGGTGGATGCATCTGTTGGAGTTTCATCAGCAGAGTGAATTCACCCTAACAGTAGCTCCCTTCCTAGGTTACAGTGTCTTCTCACAGACTTTATAGCTGTGGCAACTTGTTTTCTTGAGACAGGTCTTCTTAGCTCATCCAATACACCAAAGCTCTTTGTCACAGGAAAATAACATTTTGATGTTGATAGAACTCAAAAAATCTTTGTTTCACTATTCCTTTCTATTGTTCCTAGTACTTTTGTAAAAATGCTTGCTTTTTTGTTCTTTGTTATTATTACTAAGAAATAACTCTACCAAATCTCTCCTTCCTTGACAATGTGCAGTATCAGGTGCTTCTCTTGAATCAGCTGAGGATGATAGTCGTGTGCTTGGGGTGTTTATAAAATTTATAGAATTTGACATATATACCTGGATGATCCTGGATTTTTCTGTTTTCTCTCTCAGTGCTAATTTAATCCTGAGCGCAGTAGATAATTATTTCCTATTTTAATAATCTAGTTCAGGTTCAGAAGCCCTTTAACTAAATGTTCAAAATTAGAAGTATTTCACATTTCAGTTTTTTAAATTTTGGAATATTTGCATAGACTTTACCAGTTGAGAATCTCTATTCTGAAAATCTGAAATCAGAACATTTGAAATCTGGAACTTTCAAGTGCCAACATGAATGACATTCAAAACCTTCAGATTTTCAATTTTTGGATTAGAGATGCTTAGCCTCTTAGCCTATACACTTGTATAGGATTTTTCAACCTCAGTGCTTTTGATATTTTTGGTTGCATAATTCTTAGTTGTTGCAGTGGAGGGGGGTAGCCTATGAATTATAAGATGATTAGCAACATCCATGGCCTTTACCCACTAGTTACCAGTAGCTTCTGGCAGTTGTGACAAGCAAAAATGTCTCCAGACTTTGCCAAATGTCCTCTGGAGGACAAAATGGCTTCCCATTGAGAAGCCCTGATTCAGTATTAGACCTGGGCCTAAAGGTTATTCTGAAAGTGGTTGCAAGCTACAGTAGCATCATAACATAGGAATTTGATTGTGTACTTAAACCTTTATTATACTTGATCATACCCTTAGTATTTGTAGATCTGCATATACTGTTTCCTTTACTAATCCCTAATATTTTAAAACACTTTTTGCAAATAGTTTCATTAAAATTTTTGGCTTATTTATTGTATAGTTTTTTTAATCTATAAAAATGAAACAGTCCTTTGGGGGCAATGGTGTTATTTGGAAATAATCCTCAATTGATAGAGTACTATAGGCAGTAAGGTTGTGGTATTAACAAGAATTTATTTTTGCACTTTCACTTCATGTAAGCCTCTGCTAGAAACTATCTAAGATATAAGAAGACAATATCCTCTGGTCTGAAAGAGTTATGGAGTCATTGGCTGCCCCATTACCTACTAGGCTCCATAATCAGGCAGACATGAATGAGAATTCCTAGGAAGTGAATGAGATGCTTTATGCCCTCAAAACATAAGTTCTTACTTTGAAAAGTTGGTCTTTTTTGAGTACTGAGCAATTAGATCATATTTGAACAAACAATTGTTGAGTATATACTTCCTGACAGGCATTGGGCTAGTCCTAGATAAGTAAGCCTGAGACTTTACCTGAGGACCTTATGAAAAGCTATTGAAAGTAGTTCCCAGAGATTCAAGATGTCAGATTAGAGGAAGGCTGCACTTCCAGGAGTACTGCTTCTCACAAGGTGAGTGAAAGAGGGAATTTACTGAAATTCCGTATCAGATAGAGTCTCTTAGAGACTCAGAAATTCGGGTGCATTGAGCAAAGAACAAGAAGCCAAGTCAACAGTGTAGCCCCATGGGTTCACCACAGAGAGGAATGATAATACAAACAGAGAGAAACACAACAGATAAATTTGGTATAGAAAAATCCTGTAGATCAGAAAAGCAGTCTGAACTTAGTAGATTCAAAGACTGCACAGTGAACTGTTGTGTGAAAAGTGCTATTTCTCTACTGGCAAACAGAGAACTGAGGTGGGAGCTGCTGTAGGAGCTCAGGAGATTGTAACAAATATTGCCATACTTTCCCAGAAAGTGCCTGGCTTGTGGCCTAGGGTGTACCCAGCAGAAATTAAGTGAAACAGGAATAGAGAAGATTGTTCCCAGGAGGATTCAAGTCAGAAATACAGAGGGGAGTGCAACTCACTTTCCCACTGAGTCTAGCAGACCTCAGGTAGAGCTGAAGAGGGTCAGGAAACTAACAAATGAGTGTGAATACACTCAGGGATGAAGCCTGGGAAGGCAGTGTTCTTTGACAGAAGAGTATGTAAGACCTGTGGAACGTTGTTTCTTCTGCTCTGCAAGGAGAACTCTTGGGAAGTTCCTGAGATCCAGACTCCTAGCAGAGATCAGCATCTGCCTGGTCCTAGGGGCATATTGATCTAATCTCTGCAGAGCAGACACTACCCAATAAATTGGTTTCTCTCTCTCTCTCTCTCTGTATTTTCTCATTTTTATGATGGTTCTTTTTCCTTGTCTTTTCCTTTGAAAGTTAGGGGTTTTTGTTTATTTTTAGGTTTGTTTTGTTTTCTTATTTCTCATTTCTCTTTCTTTTCCCACTAACAGCCAAATTTTCATGTTCTCTCTGTCTTCATTTACTTGTCTTTTTTTTCTATTTTTCTCCTCCTTCTTTATAGCCATCACTTGCTACATCTCTTCTACAATCTCTCTGTTCACATTTTGAACATTCTAAACTTTCTTTTATGTCTCTGTCACATTTCCTTTTCTGTTAAGAAACTGTCTAACTCCGCATCATGTACAACTATAAGAATAGAATTCTAATTAGTATAAGTTATACTCCATATGTGTATAATATGCCAAAGTACACTTTATGGTCATGTATATCTAAAAAAAATTTTTTTAAAGAAAATAACTATCAACCAAGATTGCTACATCCAGCAAATCTATCCTTCAGAATAGAAATAAATTAAAACCTTCCAAGACAGGCAAAAACTAAAAGATTTCACAACTATTAAGCCAGCCCTATAGAAAATACTTAAAGAAATACTTCATACAGAAGAAAAAAAAAAAAAACCCAAAGCTCACAAATGGACAGTTCTCATTTGAAGAGTAGCTAAGCAAATGAGAAATAGGACAGAATTAAACATTAGAAATTAATTAAAATGACAGGAAGTAACAAACCTCTCTATATAACAAAATTGAATGTAAATGGTCTCTAATAGGGTTAACAGACATTGATAAAATGTTTCTTCCAACAATAGCCAAGCACACTTTCTTCTTAGCTGCTCTTAGAAACTTCTCCAAAAAAAAAGTTATAATTTAGGTCACAAAGCAACTCTTAGCAAATACAAAAAAAAAAAAAAAGAAAAAGAAAAAATAATTCCTTGCATCTTAGCTGATCATAATTGCATGAAATTAGAAGTCAACACCAAAAATAAATAAATAAAACCCTACAGAAATTATATGAACACATGGATATTGAACAGGACACTTTTGAATGATATATGAAATCAGGATAGAATGTAAAAACTTTTTAGAATCAAACAAAATAGTGATATAACCAGCCAGAACCTCTGGGACACAGCAAAGGCTGTTTTAAGAGGAACAAATTTATAGTTATGAGTGCCTACATAAGAAAATCAGAAAAATACCAAACAAACAACCTAATGATGCATCTCAAAGCCCTTGAAAAACACAAACCAACCCCAAAACCAAAATAGAAGGAAGGAAATAATTAAGATCAGAGACAAATCAAATTATCACTGTTTATACACAATATGATCCTGTACTCTAGAAGATCAAAAACTTCATCAGACTGCTAAAGCTAAGAAACAAATTTACTAAAGTAGCAGGTTACAAAATTAAAATACAAAAAATCAATAGCCTTCTTATATATCAACAATAAATCTTCTGAGAAAGAAATCGGGAAAAAAATTTCATTCACAGTAGCCTAAAAAAAAAAGAGGAATAAATCTAGCCAACGATGTGAAAGACATCTAACAATGAAAATTATAGAACTGAAGAAAGAAAGTGAAGAAAACACAGGAAGATGGAAAGACCTCCCCTGCTTATGGGTAGGCAGAATTAATATTATTAAATAACCGTATTACCAAAAGCAATATGGAGATTCAATGCAATCCCCCATCAAAATACCAATGGCATTCTTCACAGAACTAGAAAAGGTAGTTCTAAAATTCACTTGGAAGAGTAAAAGACCTGGAATAGCCAAACCAATTCTAAGCCAAAAAAGCCATGCAGGAGACATCACAATAGCTGACTTCAAATTACTCTATAGAACTATAGCAACAAAACTGAATGGTTGCTGGCATAAAAACAGACATATACAGAATTGGTACAGAATAGAAGACAAAGAGACAACCCTACACATCTATAGTCATCTGAGAAGATGCCAAAAACACATGTAGAAAAGACAGTCTTTTTAGCAAATGGTGCTGTGCTGGGGAAACTGGTCAGCCATATGTAGAAGAATGAAACTAGACCCTTATCTCTCATCCTATACAAAAATCAACTCAAAGTGGATCAAAGATGTAGGAATTAGACTAGAAACTATGCACCTCCTAGAAGAAAATGTAGGGTCAACACTCCAACATATAGGTGCAGGCAACAACTCTCTGCATAGGACCCCTAAAGCTCAGAAAATAATGGCGAGAGTTAATAAATGGGATGTTATCAAATTAAAATGCTTCTGCACAGCAAAGGAAACAATTGGGAACATGAAGAAAAAACCCACAGAATGGGAGAAAACCTTTGCTAGCTACTCTTCTGACAAAGGATTAATATCTAGAATATATAAAGAACTCAAGCAGGTATGGTGGTTCACGCATATAATCCCAGCGGCTCAGGAGGCTGAAACAGGAAGATCTCAAGTTCAAAGCCAGCCTCAGCAATTTAGTAAGGCCCTGCAACTTAGTGAGACCCTGTCTCTAAATAAAATATTTTTTAAAAGGCTAAACATGTGGATGAATGGTTAAGTGCCCCTGGTTTCAATCCCCATTGCCAAAAAAAAAAAAAAAAAGGCACACATTTTCTGTTGTAAAAAGTTTATTCAATGAAGAAAACATACTAATTTTTAATAATTTTGTCCACACATTCTGGTTTATGAATGTATGATTGACAAAATTTTCATATATTTAAGGTGTAAAATGTGATAAGCATATACATGTTAAATGCAATTATCAAGATAATTAACATACAAAAAATAATTTTACACCAAAAAAAAAAAAAAAAAAAAAAACCTCTAATGAATAAATGGGCAAATGAACTAAACAATTCTCAAAACAAGAAATACAAATGGCCACAAAGTGTGAAAAAGTGTTTAACATCATCAGCAGTTAGGGGAAATACAAATCAAATCTGCACTGAAATTTCATTTTACACCGGTCAGAATGGCAGTCATCAAGAATATAAACAATAATAAATGCTGGAGAAGATGTGGAGAAAAGGGTATTTTTATACTGTTGGTGGGATCGTAAATCAGTACAACCACTATAGAATTCAGTATGGAGGTTTTTCAAAAGATTAGGAATGGAACCATGATATGACCCAGCTATACCACTCTTTAGTATTCATCCTAAGAATTAAAGTCATCATAGTATAGTGACACATATACACCCTTGTTTAGAGCAGTACAATTCACAATAGCCAAACTATGGAACAAGCCTAGGTAGTTTGTCAACAGAAAATGTATGTATATGCTATGGAGAGTTTTATTCTGCCATAATAAGGAATGATTTTTCATCTGCAGGAAAATGGATGGAACTTGAAACCATTATGTTAAGCAAAGTAAGAAGTATTGTAAGTTTTCTCTCGTATGTGGAAGCTAAAGAGGAAAAAGGTGTATGGGGAGAAATCTTATGAAAAGTGAAGGGAGATCAGTAGAATAGAGGAAAGGGATCAGGGGAGAGAAGAAGAGAGGGAAAAGGAAAAAACTGGGGAATGATATTGGCCAAATTATATTGTTATATTGTTTGCATGTACAAATATATAACAACAATCCTATCACATACAACTATAATTCACCAATAAAAATATGGAAAAGAAGAAAATAGTTTCTAACACTTTCTGGAGACTTAATATATGATTGTATTCCTTAGGTTGGATTCTGTTTTACATTTAAAAATAATGTGATTATCTCCTTTTCTCTTTTCTTTCTCGATACTAAGAGGTTATTTCCTTTGTAGAAAGAACCAATGATTCCTGTTCAAATTAAAACTATTCTCCCTTTTTTCCAATTATTTATGGCCTCTTAATCTCTGAAATGCTTTATAATAAATTGATTTTTTATAAACCAGCTTTTAAAATAAGTAAGATAGGGGCTGGGGTTGTGGCTCAGCGGTAGAGCACTCGCCTAGCACGTGTGCGGCCTGGGTTCGATCCTCAGCACCACGTAAATGAACGCATTGTGTACAACTAAAGCAAATAAATAAATATTTAAAAAAAAAAATAAAATAAGTAAGATAGAAGCAGTATTAAACACCAGGAATTAGGTAGAATTGCCAAGTGATGCATAAATGTTTAATCCAAACTGAGTTAAGTGTGATTTGTATAATAAGTAAGTTAATAAAAGAGAAAGAGGAGAAGGAATAGGGAGAGCCAAGAATCACTTTTTTTTTCCACTTAATAATTGTGCTAAATAATTTCAGCAACACTTGAATATATAGATAAGCTGAAAGTAGGTGGGTGGAGAACCTATTTTTATATTCAGCTGTTTTTCTACATAATATGTTGTGTGCATTTTATGCATCATGTACTATATCATTATGTACATATAAACAGTGTAATTAACACCATCATTGTAATTTCTGACTGATTTAATCATGTCTCTCTACCTTAGATGTTGGAGTGATGAGAATTTTTTGCCATTATAAACAGTGCTACATTAAATATCTTGGTAATATCTTTCAGGTAGTCCTACCAAGTCAAAGGACATGTTTCATGATTTAAATGCATGTAACACATGAAAGTAGTAGTAATTCATACCCCACCAAAGTGTCCTTCTTCCCATGAGTTGAAAAACCTAAGTATTATGATCCTTTATCAATATCAGTTTGATAGATTAAAAAAGGAAACATGTAGCTTTAAAATATTTTATCTTAAAGTTGATTTGGTAAGCCAGGCACGGTGGCACATGCCTGTAATCCCAGCACTTGGGAGGCTGAGGCAGGAGGATCGCGAGTTCAAAGCCAGCCTCAGCATGGTGAGGCACTTAGCAACTCAGTGAGACCCTGTCTCTAAAATAAAAATACAAAAAAAGGGCTGGGGATGTAGCCCAGTGGTCTAGTGCCCCTGAGTTCAATCCCTGTTACCAAAAAAAAAAAAAAAAAAAAAAAAAGTTGATTTGGTACTTTTTTATAACTTTTGTTTGATATAAGGTAATGAATTGAGAGTTTTTATCTTGTGTGACTCCTTTAATATTAGAAAATGTACTTTACCTTGATATGAAAATTTATAATACATTTTTAAAAAAATTATTCTAAAATGCTGTTTCTCTAGTTAATATCTAATATCAACAAACCCTTCAATTTATATAAGATAGATAGCTATGCTTTATGCCTGTACACACATTTAATAAACTCATCATGTTTGAGTTGATTCTGTTTTAGAAAGCATGACATTGTCTTACATAATGTCGAGCATAATTGAAATTCCTAAGCACTTTGTAATAGTTGGGATTTTTATACTTTCAAAATAAAAATGAGTGATGTACACAGGAGTGCACACGTATGTCATTTTAAGTGGTGCTATCCATGTTGTATGTATATATTTCAGATTTCAATTTTTGACCAGTAGTAGTACTTCTTGTAGGATATGTCATCTCTCCAGAATTCCCTATGGTTGCTAACTCAAAGAATAGAATAAAAGAGTCAAAGCCTTATTTTGGGGAAAACGTGTCTATTCTATATATATATATATATATATATATACATATACATATATATATACACACACACACGTATATATATATACACACACATACACACACATACATACTTTTACTTTATTTATTTCTGTGTGGTGCTGCTGAGGATCGAACCCAATGCCTCACATGTGCTATGCAAGCGCTCTATCACTGAGCTACAGCCCCAGCCCAAAGTGCCTATACTTTAGGTCAGCATTTTCCTAATGATATTCAATGGAAAGCTTATCCCATGGAGTATTTATAATTGCTTATAATGAGGTATGTTCCATTGTTAGTTTTTAGCTCTATTTAGAGTAGAGCTTTATGCTCATAATTGCCACTACTTGTGCCTCTTGTTTATCCATAGTATATGGAACCATCAGCCATTCAGTCCCTGAAGCCAGAATGGGGATATAATCCTATTTCTCAGTCACCTCCCCACAAGGTCCAGTCACCATATCCAGCTTATTCTATTCACTTAATATCTCTTGGATCTCTTGCTTCTATTTTGATCCTTCTGTGGACAAATGGCCATGTTTCTACTTTAAGAAATGTAAATTTGAATTCTTGGGTGGCATTCTTGAGATGCCTCCCTTCCTGTCCCATCTCACCTCACCTAAATGCACATATTAGTTTAAATTTGTCCTCTATGAAACTTGCCCTGTCTGGTTTAGGTGCCCTTCACTGTCTTCCCACCTCTATCCCAGCACTTACTAAACTCTTCTACAAATGTGAATTCTCTGTGGCTTTTTCCCATTAGACTGTAAGCTTCCTGAGGGCAAGAACCAAGTCTTTGACATTGTGTCTTAGAAAGAGCACAGAGTCTAGTATATAGTAAATATTTCTCAATGCTAATTGGATGGATGCATGGATAAATGGGCCTATAGTTTAATAGATTCAAAGTTACTAGATATTCCTTATAATTGAAAAGATATATACTTTTATAATATTTTGGAAATGCAAAAAAGAAAAATTTCATCGTTTGTTCCACAGAGAGAAATCCAATTCATTTTAATTGTGTAACTTTTTGGTCTTTTTTCTATGTATCGATTAATGTAATAATGCTATATGACAATACATATACACTGTTATGTAAACTGCTTTTACTTAAGAGTGTCTTTCTTTCCTATTAAATATTCCAGGTTCATGCATTTAGTAAGCATGTATTACTTTTGTAATGAGAAGCAAAAATCACAAAAAAGAAATTTGATGAAGTTTGTATGAAGTTCATTTTAAAATAGGAAGATAGGCTGGAGCTGGGGCTCAGCAGTAGCTCATTTGCTTGGCATGTGTCACTGGGTTCGATTCTCAGCACCACATATAAATAAATAAAGGTCTATCAACAACTAATATATACATATATATATGTATATGTGTATATATATGTATATATATATATGTGTTTGTGTATATATATGTGTGTGTATATATATATGTGTATATATACATATATATATAGTATGTGTGGTATATTTATATATATAAATACAATAAAATAAAATAGGAAGATGTCCAAATCCTAAGAATCCCATTGAAAACTGAGCAATATGCTTTTTTTTGTAAATATTTATTTATTTGCTTTAGTTCTACACAATTATTTTTACGTGGTGCTGAGGATCAAACCTGGGCCACGCATGTGCTAGGCAAGCGCTCTACTGCTGAGCCACAACCCCAGCCCCCAGGAATATGCTTTTAATAGCACTATTCTTAGAGACCAAAGTATGAATTAAAGGAATTGCTAGCTGACCTAGTTTGCTAGCATGAAATCTTTTTAACCATAGTTAATGTGGAATTTTCTGATCAAAAGTCACCTTACTTTTAGTGGGATCAGGACTAAACTGGAATCTTTAATCATTGTCAGTTCTAAGACTTACCTCAGGGTTGAACATTCTTTAGTGTACTTTCTGGAACAACTTAGACTATACTCAGGCAAACCAGGTATATTTCATAGTATGAATACGAATCCTGTGATTTTTAAGTACCACACATCATTCAGTCATACTGTAACCTGTAATCTTCTTTTTTGTGTGTGCTGGTAATTGAACCCAGGGTCCATATTCTCCACCACTGAGCTATGCTCCCAGCCTAGACTGTAGTCTCTCTTTTTTTTCCTCCACATTTTTTTTTATTGGGGCATTATTGTTAGACATAAGGGTGGAATTTGTAGTTACGTACTAGTACATGCACACAATATAACAATATAATTTGGCCAATATCCCTCCCCAGTACTCCCCCCACCAACCCTCTGGTTCCTTTCCTCTATTCTGCTGATCTCCCTTTGCTTTTCATGCAGTCACACACCCCCACCACCAACAACAACTTTCTTTTTTCTTTTTCTCTCTAGCTTACACATATAAGAGAAAACATAATGGCCCTTGACCTTCTGGGTTTGGCTTATTTCACTTAACATAATGTTTCCAAGTTCCATCCATGTTCCTATAATTAACATAATTTCATTCTTTACTATGGCCGAATAAAACTCTATTGTGTATATATGCCACATTTTCTTTATCCATTCATCTGTTGATGGACACCTTGGCTGGTTCCATAGTTTGACTATTGTGAATTGTGCTGTTATAAACATGGGTATGCACATATCACTATAGTATGCTGATTTTAATACTTTAGGGTAACTACCGAAGAGTGGTATAGCTGGGTCATATCATGATTCCTTCCTAGTCTTTTGAAAAACCTCCATACTAAATTCTATAGTGCTTACACTAATTTACAGTCCCACCAATAGTATAAAAGTGTTCCTTTTTCCATATCCTATCCAGCATTTATTATTTTTTATATTCTTGATGACTGCCATTCTGACTGGTGTGAGATGAAATCTCAATGTAGTTTTAATTTGTATTTCCCTAATTGCCAATGATGTTGAACATTTTTTCCACATATTTGCTGTCCATTTGTATTATTCTTTTGAGAAATATCTGTTTAATTCATTTGCTCATTTATTAATTGGGTTATTTGGTTTTGGGTATAAAGGTTTATGAGGTTTTTTACATATTCTGGATATTAATCCTCTTCATTTTCCTAATTATTTCCTTTGTTGTGCAGAAGCATTTTAATTTGATGACATCCATTTTTTAACTCTTGGCATGTTTTTCTGAGCTTTAGGAATCCTATGAAGAGAGTTATCACCTACATCCACATGTTGGAGTGTTGACCCTACGTTTATCATTTTCTTATTTCTTTCTTCAAAGTTCTATAGTTTTCATTGTAAGGCCTTTCACATCCTTGGTTAGATTTATTCCAGTTTTTGTTTTTTTTTTTTAGGTTATTGTGAATGGATTTTTTTTCCTGATTTCTTTTTGAGCAGATTCATTGTTGGTATATAGGAAAGCTATTGATATCAGTATGTTGATTTTGTAACCTACTACTTTGATGAATTTGTTTATTAGCTCTCACCATCTTTTGGTGGAGTTTTTTAAATCTTCTGATTATAGGACCTATAAACAATGATAATTTGACTTTTTCCTTTCCTATTTTTAGCCCTCTGTACAGTAATCTTATTGTGATATTTTAAGGTAAGAATGTTGCTAATAAAGAAAAATTCCTGCAGGGCATGGTGGAGCATGCCTGTAATTCTAGCAGCTCAGCAGGCTGAGGCAGGTGGATTGTGAGTTCAGAGCCAACCTTAGCAACTTAGAGAGGACCTAGGCAATTTAGTGAGACCTTATCTCTAAATAAAATACAAAAAAGGGCTGGAGTGTAGCTCAGTGGTTAAACACCCCTGGTACCAAAAAGAAAAAAAGAAGAAAAGAAAGAAAGAAAAATTCCCAAAATATTTCCAAATCAATCTGAAAGGCATTGCCCTTCTTCTTCCCATTTAATAGCAATTTTGACAAAATACTGAATAGATGTCACCTCATTTTTAATCATTTACATAAATATTTTCTCTTCTGTTTTGAAAAGTACCTTAAAGAGTTTTAAAGTGATATTACTTACTCTTCAGTTCTTTCCTCATTATTGTACCTTTTGTTTCACCAACTTAGAATTCTAGATATTTATCACCTTTCAGAAATACCTTATCAAGCAGCTGTCTTTCAGTAGCTTCAGTAACCAGCCTTGGCCAATGTCTTGAGTTAATCATTGACACTACATTAAACCTACAATCTTGGAAACGTAATAACCTCCTTTCTAATGAAGCTCTTCACAGTGGTGGCTGTGCTTTTTGGTGAAGGATTAAGTGCCAGCACTTTGAGGAGTAATTTGAGGCCTCTTTTCACTGAACGCTAATTAATCTCTGCCATCTCTGCCGATGGGTGCTGCACACAGTGTTTGGGAGTAAGTATGCAGAAACAGGAATTGCAGCAGAGGAAGAAAAAGAGAAAATGTCACATAATTTTTATTACCACATATTGTTATAATTATTTTATTATTAGTTATTGTGGTTAATCATTTACTATGCTTAACTTATAAATTAAACTTTATCATAGTTAGGTTTGTATAGGGAGAAATGTAGTATATATAGGGTAAGGGTATGGTACTCTCCAGTTATAGTCATCTCCTTGGAGTCTTAGAACATACCCAACTGGGGATAAGAGGACATTACTGTATATAATACATATTGTTAACTGCAGTCACATTGTGAAATCTACATGAAAATTAGATAGGTTGTAAATAAAATGTGAAAATATTTGATGTTGTAAATAAAATTTTCTTTTGGTAGATATCCTGAGACCCTTTAAAAATGGACACAATACCAGGGCATTACTAAGCACTGGTTTAATTTGGAGTTGCAGAATATTGATAGTGGAAGAGACCTTGAAATTACCTTTTCATGGAAGGTCCTTCAGCCAGGCCATTGAGACTGGATTTTGAAAGGTGGTGCTTTTCCAGCTCTGACCTCTATGGATTTCTGAGGCTTTATTGGGTTTCTGAGGCTATATTCAGAAATGGAGCCTCTGGAGGTTTTAGACTAAAGTATATTTGAATAATTTATAATCAACAAAGCAAGTGGCCTATAGGGCTACATGCACATGTACTTGAGTACTTTCTAGGCCACATTCTCTTTTTCAGTATTTCCCATTCTCTTTGTTATAACACAGTCTGAAGTATGTTTTTAATGTAATAGCTATTACGTTATTTAATGGTTCCTGCTTATTGTGTTTGTGTATACTTGTGTGTGGTGTTGGGGGTTGAGTCCTGGGTCTTGTGCATTCTGAGCACTTGCTTTGCCATTGAGCTATACCCTCAGCCCATCTGTTTATAATATTTGAGTCAAGTGAGTAGTTTCTAGGTTATATTTTGTTGTGTGCAGCCCTATTTTCTTTTCCCACAAGTCAAGTAGCCTTTGATAGGAAAATAATGCCCCAATGACCTCTGGCTCATTTTGGTCATTTCTTGATTTAAGTGGTAGCATTTCAGTTCACCACATAGAAGAGAGGTACTAAAAATATGTCTAAAAGTAGAACAAACTTCCTTGCACCCTTTATGCTCTTGATACCACTAGGAGAAGAGAGGCTTTCTTATTTTCCTTTTAGAAGCTAAGAGATTAACAAACCCTCCCAAAGCCTCCAGCTCATGACAGGAGGAACCAGTTTGGGAACTCAGGTCTTTCTCTTTAGTTTACTCACAGCCATGGTTTTTTTTTTTTTTTTTTTTTTTTTTTTTTTTTTAAAGTGGGAGAGCCGGGCATGGTGGCACACGCCTGTTTTCCCAGGTACTTGTGAGGTTGAATTAGAAGGATCACTTGAGCCCCGGAGCTGGAAACCAGCTTGGAAAACAGTGAGACTCCATCTAAAAATGTGTGTGAAGGGAAGCAACAGTGAATCCTACCTACCATAACTACTAATGAATCTTGTTCAGTGCAAATAAGATGCTAATCATACTAAAGTCCACACACCTAAGGTATGAATGGTAGTAGAATAATGTTCCTTTCCAAGTGTCAACGCTTAGCTCTCCTTCAGGTTTTCTATCCCCAGCCCTGCAGCTTTCTCAGTGACAGGTGTTCATGAAGTAGTAAAACCAGGGCAGTCAGACTGACCATCAAGGAAATGGCAAAGCATATTGCTTAAGACCATGAACCGTCCTGACATTTATCATTTATTGTTTAGCCCTGTTGTGCTGTGTGACCTTGGGCCAGTTAATCTGTGTAAGAATCTGTCTCTTTATCCACTAAATAGGAATAATAGTCACAGTGGCTACCTCCTTGGGTCACAATGAGAATAAATGAGCTCATCTAAACACAAAAGGAAAGTTTGTTGCTGCTGCTATTACTTCTCCTTCAGTCTGCAATGCTTTGTTGCCTCTGAGGTCAAGTACTGCTTTCCAAGAGCTTGTATCATTCACCCTCTTTTAATCTCTTCTTCAGAGAGGATAGCTTTATCTGTTAAATAGGGATTTGTAATATAAATATGATGTCTCCTCTGGGGTGAATGAAGCCCTGAAAGAACCTTGTTGAAGGTGAAGACTCTCCCCCATCCCTTTATTCCTTTTTCTTATTAGTTCCTTTCAGATATACACAATAATAGGGTTCATTTTGACATAATTATAAAAGCATGGAATATAATTTGCTCTGATTCACTCCCCAGTACTTCCTCTTTCCCTCTCCTCCTCCCTTCCCCTGTTCCCTTCTCTCTATTCTACTGATCTTTCTGCTATTTATTTATATATATATTTTAAAATTAGTGCCTTGCGGATTGCATGCAGGTGAGATTCACTGTGATCTATTCATATATATACATAGGAATGTTAGGGTCAGATTCATTCTGCTGCTCTTCCCTTGTTGTGTCCCTTCCCTCTCCCCACTCAATCCCCTTCCTCTGTTTGATGAGGAAGACATTTTAAAGTTTATGAAGAAATGTGATTAAGTCCAAGTTTGAGATTAAACAGAAAACCTAAATAAAGCCTGAGTGCTGGAGTGAATACCATTGCTAGATGGGCTGGTTTGGTGTCCGGAGTGTAGGTGTGGGTGTCTTTCTAAGCTTACCACCACACCTGAAGTCTGGCTCTGAGCATCTCTTACCTGGATCACTGTTGTAGCCACAGCAGCCAAGCCTCTGTTTCTAATCAGTCCTGTCTCTTCCTGGCCTTCCCTTCTTGACACCCCACAGTCCTTCAAAACTCCAGATCTGGTCGTGCATCTTCCCTGCTATCTGCATGCAGGTATGGCCCATAGAAACATTGAAGCTTCAGCCACTGACACAAATCCTTCCCTTTGCAAATGTCTCTGTATCCCCACACCACTTTTACTTAATAGTTGTCTTTAAATGACTTAAATCATCACAGCAATAATATCTGCTCGTTGTGTTTATTACTAATGACCTTTATATAAGTGCATAACTATTAAAAGATGTTCTTCTGTGTATCCTCCGAACAGACTGGAGCCACCTGTGCCATACTTTGGAAGGTAGTGGCCTCAGGATATGGTCCAAGCATCTTATCTTATGCCCATACTCTCTGTGACTCAGTGACCCACCAGCTCCATCTTCTTCCTTCTTGTCTCCTGCCATTCCATAAAGGATGAGCCTCGCGCCTTTCTTCCTTCCTCAGTGATTCCACCCCTGCCATTTGAGTGCTTGCTCCCCACAAATGCCCCAGCCTTGATGCTGGCTGGCTGGAGTCATTGTCTTTGTCCTATATTAGGATATTTTGTTTCTGTCCCACCACCCAGGCCCTCCAAGGTAGGGCCTGGGTCTCTTGCATCCCAACAGTCCTGACTCCATTATGGAGGACTGTTAGACCTGACTGCACTGTCCTTCTTTTTCTCTGCCTTGTATAGTTTGTCCTTATTATAGTGACCCTGCTTCTTAAAAGACACGTCTTTGTACATGTCCCTCAGAGGGTGCCATTTCTCCTTCCTCTAGCAATAGACTTTTCAGTCTCTCTCAACACCCAGTTCTGCCCCAGCCCCTGGGAAGCTGTCCCTGATCCCAACCTGAGATGCTACTCCAGCTGGCTGACTTTTTTCATTGCTCTAAGAAAGAAAAAGAGAGACAATGAGAGGGAGAGAGGGGAAGGGAAGAGAAAGGAAGAGCAGCGTGGGCACAGAGCCAGAGTGGATGCTAAAGCAAAGATGGTGGAACATGTGGCTGGGGCAGAGTGCATTTTGGAGAATGGCATGAAACAAAGCTTCCATGCAGCCCCATGGAGTTTGAACTCATCCTAAAACCTATGGGAGACAGTAAGTTCGCTTCCACCTCTCTGCTCTTTCTTGGCCTCCTTCCAGAATGACTTCTGCTTCCTCCTTTCCTAGGACCCAGTCCTTGACCTAGTTTTTCTGCCTATATGTTTCACACCCCACTGCTTCAGGAGCAGTTAGCAGCTAGGGCAGCTGTAATTAGTGATGATGGTGTTGGGTCAGCCATAGGCCCTGGACAGTGTCCTGAGGCAGCTGATTCATGGGAAACCACAGGGTGAGTCACTGAGAGAGTATCAAAAAAGCCATCAGCAGCCACTCTGAGGTCAAGAAGATAATGACTGAGATAGTGGTGATTTGCATAATTGGTTACTTCAGAAAATCAATTTTACTAGTGGCAAGGAAAGGAACAAGAATTTTATTTTTTTTAATACCTTTATTTTATCTATTTATTTTGATGTGGTACTGAGGATCGAACCCAGGGCCTCTGCACATGCTAGGCAAGTGCTCTACTGCTGAGCCACAACCTCAGCCCAAGGAACAAGATTTTTTAAAACTGTCTCCTTCCAGAAAGTATCTGAACCAGGTTTGATTTAACAAGGGCATATGCTAAAAGGTTAATAAAATCAGAACAGGAAAATTCAGGAATAAAAAGGAGTTGGAAAATATGCTAACCCACTTTCTTCTGAAGGGAGAGTGAAGCATGGGAAGGGCCTTTAGGAAGAAAGAAAATTCCAGAAACTTATTTTTTTAAAGATGGGAAATGCAAGTAAGTTTCTGGATCAAGATGAAGTAAATAGAGGGATAGAAAGGATGGGAGAGTAGGGAGGGAAATGATGGAGGAAATTGCTCAGGAGTGGGACTGTCAGAAATGTCAGAGAAGACGCTTCTGGGCTGGGGGTGCAGGGTGCTTGCCTGACAGGTGCAAGGCCTTGGGTTCAATCCCCAGCACCCAGAAAAGAAAGAAAAGGAAGTACTTCTTCTGAAGAAATAGATGACTAAGGGAGAAAGTAGGGGACACATTCTAATAGTACAGTGGACCATCCTCAGCTCAGAAGGGAGGCAGGGAGGAGAAGATAGGGCACAAGAGGGTGAAGAGGGGTCTCGGGTAGCTACTGGGTAAAATAGAAAAGGAAGGGAACTACAGTGAGTGTGGGGATACACTGAGGGAGGGCTTTTCCTCACCGAGGCTAGGTGCCTCTAATTGGAGTGGATCCATTACACATGAAGAAGCCAAACCAGCAATGTTCATCATCCCAAAAGAGGATTTAGAAAGGTGAGTGTGGCTGTTTCTATAGGAAGTTGCTTGGAAGGGCAAACACAGAGGAATAAGGGGCACTGGTAAGAGCAAGGGAGAAAGATTAGACTGGAAGTGTAAATCCAGGAGGACCTGAATGGGAAGTAAAGGAGGAGGAGAGGGCAGTAAAGGGAGAGCAGGGCAGGTACTGTCAGGAGGAAGGCGTGGGCAAGGTAGAAGACAAAGGGACTGGAGGGGAATTTTGGAACTTGAGGTCTGTAAACAGACCTCTGTAAAAAGAGGTCAGAGTTGAGTTCGGAAACTATTAGGAAACTCCCATTAGTCAAAAAGAACCATTCCAAGAATTAGACTAAGTAAACTTAAAGCAACTGTAATCGGGTTTAAATTAAAAAAATAAATAAATAAAGATGAAGTCATATCCTGTCCTTCCCCAATTAAATAGTGTAAATAGCATAAACAAAGGACATTGAGCAGAAGTAGAGCTGGAATTAGGGACATTTTTACTTTCTATTTGGTCTCCAAGGGCCTTTGAACTTAAGTAAACAAATTGATTCTAAATGAATTTGAATTTTCTCTTGTGGAACAGATCACTTCTCCTTTTCCCTCATGGGCCTAATAGCATGAGGGCCCTTTTTGCATGAGACAATGAGGGCCTATTCTGAGAACTAGCATTAAAGGAAATTTGGATGCACTAGCACCCAGAACATCTGAGGGAAAAGACTGAAGGTTTCCCATCAGAGTGCCCCACTGCAGAATGTACATTTGAGGTTTCCTGTCTCATTTTACCTGAGGCTTTCCAGGCTAAAAGTGACTGTTGGCTGCAGAGACAGAGCCCACTGCCTGAGAGAGGAAGGAGGCCATTCAGGGCTGCTGACCCACTTCCCCAAGCAAGGAGCTCAGTGCTGACTGGTGGTCCTTGGACCTGAAAGCTAGTCCTGTGAGCCAACTAGTAAAAGAGGCAGGGGCAGGAATGGGGACTAGGAAGCATGAGCTCTTAGAACCACTCAGAACCTACTTTGGCTTCACTGATAAAACCCAAAGCCAAGAAAGAAACTGACCAATAACCTGAGACCCCTGGCTATGGACAGATTAAAAAATGCACCTTTCCTCCTTGGAGTTCAATATTTATTAAATAGGCAGCCATCTTAGACTGACTAGAATGTATCTAGGGATGAGATATTTGGACGCTTTGTCAAATTATACAACCTTAGTTTCCTTATCTTGCCTCATAGAGTTACTGGACAATGTAAGGTCCTTGAGGCAGGGAATCACAGCTTTTCTTTATAGGTAGCATTATGTTCATCAGCTCTGGCTTCACAATAAGGTTGCTTCTCTATTTTATACTAATATTTTTATGACTGAGTCTTTATTGTATGGTACTTTGAGAATGCCTTTCCCCATCTCTAGAGACCTTCCTCCTGTGGAAAGTACAAGAAGCCCAATGCTCAGTTGGTGTAAAGGCCTGGTCCTGGCTGCTTCAGAATAGATCACTCTGAGGGAAAAAACAAATAGAGCATTGATTTATCATTCTTTGAAAAAACCCAGCATTCCTGAAAGAAAAGGCTTGGGATGAGCCCCCTTACCTGGTCTCCCCAGGCTGAGCTATTTCTTCTAGGAAGAATGGCACTAGCAGGCAAGAATGCTTAATGCCAAAATTTACCATGCCACCCATCCCTACTCGCTACACACATATATACCTATGCAGCCATTTCCTTTCATAGCATGCCCAAGTGGCAGGGGCTTGGTCTAAACTTCAGAATTAGCAGTACGCTATGCCCAAATCTGTCTGCTCCTAAAGTAATCATAGCAAGACTGGAGCACCTCCTTCCCCCTTGGAGGGTTTCCTCTTAAGAATGTTGGGGGAAGAAAGGGGTGTTATCCTTACCTATGGGCTTACCTCTGTTAGCCCACCTTAATTCATCTGAGAAACTCAAATAATATTGAATTTCAAAAGAGAAGACATTGGGCATTAGGCTTCTCTTTGGGAAGTCCTTTGAACCTTATACAAATGTTCCCTCTCTCTGAGCTTCCCAGTGGATTATAGGAATAAGTTGTCTCAATCAAGCAGGGAATATCCTATTGTATCCTAACCCTGGAATAGTAAATCCTACATAGCTTGTATTGGTATAATTAAATGGGACAGTTGAAATATTCATCCTGAGCAATTTAATATATTTGTCACCTGAAATGAAACTGACTGGCAATTGCTGAGATAGGTTCTTTCCTTAAAATCTTTATAGACTTGCACCTTTCACAACATTTTCTTCTTATGTCCAGGAAGGAATACGATCTTAACTGCAAATCTGTGACTCATCTCTCATTCACTTGTAGTTTTGTACAAGAATACATGACAGCACAAGCTCTTAGACTTCTTAGAATGTTTGCTTCTTCACTCAGTGTTCAATGATAACATCACTATGAGGGTTCAACACTAGTGGACGAATAAGCAATCTTTCATGCAAAGTGGGTCAAGGAAGTAATAAAAATGTCTTGTGTCATAACTAGGAAATGAACTGAGAAGTGGTTCAGAAATCAATGTGGAATAAGTAGAGGCTTCATAATGTAGAAAGAACCCTGATTGCCTCCTCAAGAGATTTAGATCTGGTTTTGATACTGATAGTTGACTTCAGATCCATCATTCCTTGTGTCTAAGGGGAGATAGTTTAATTAAATGATAACCACTAACCCCCATAGGCTCTAACATTAAAAAAAAAAAAAAAAAAGAAGAAGCTTCACCAAGACAAAGGCACTGACAGTTGGGTGTGCAGAAAGTGTCAGGACATTGATGTCATCCATCCAGAGTCATCCAGGAACACACCTGTAGTTTAACAAGTTGGGTTGATTCAGTGTGACAACACACATGGTGGGGAACTATGGGTCACCCACTAAAAACGTGTTAGAGGGCTGAGGGTATCATTCGGTGGTAGAGTGCTTGCCTAGCATGTGTGGGGTCCTGGGTTTCATCCCCAGAGCTATAAAATAAAAGGGTAGTGCTAGAAAGGATTTATAGAATTTGGGGTTGACTTAGGTGATTTGAGGGAAGGATTTAAGGAAGCAGGGACAATTCCATGATTGGGTATCTTATAAAATTTTATCTTTAAATGAGAAAGACTGTTACTGGCAGCCAAGCCAGGAAACCTGTCTGGATCCCAGCTGGCCTGATTTGGCCACCCGCCTACAATAAGAAATTAGCAAATTATGGAAAAAAGGAATCTTACCCAGTTTGATCAAACTGTGAAGAAGCAGCTAGATTGCTTCTCCACAGGTCCTTCAGAAGCCATTACAATTTATAGAAACAAAATCCTGGTGACATACATACGTAGATTTAGCTAGGCTGTGCTAGTCAGAGAACCTGTCACCCCCCACATGGGCCAGTGGTAGTTTTATGTTTTCATTCTCATCAGGAGGAAGTTTGGGAGTTTCAAGACCAGCAAGACTAATGCTGTAATTGGTAAAGAAGCACAGTCATTTATAGTACTCAGGTTAGGGGGTGTTTGCTTGTTCTTGTGGCTTCACAGTGTCTTGTTTTTCTCTGTGTTCAGATATGATTACAGACCGGTCTTGTTTTTGTTTTGATTCATCACTGTCATATGGTGGACTCATCTGATACTAAAGTTCTGTGAAGTGGTTTATGTCCAACAGGAAAACACCAGGGCATCGCTTCCAGCAACCTGAAGGCTTGGCAGATAGTAATAGTAATGGGCTAGATCCCAGGTGGGAGGGGCAGCTTTTCTCTTTCGCACAAGTGAGCTAGCAACAAGCAATTTGTGTTTTTTTATATTTGAATATTTTGTCATGTGAACAGGTACAAAAGAAATGTCTCATTTTCCAAAAGTTAGAGTGAAGTATATTTAATTCTCAACTCTACTCCAGAATATATTTAAGATGGACTCAACTTCTAAGTATTGAGAAAACTAGAAGAATCAGAATTTTATACTTCTCAAACCTTTCTGCAGTAGTGATTTATTTCATGTTTTCTCAGTTAATTTCTCATAGGAAATTGGGAGGAAAACTATTAATAAGGTGATCCCTATAAAGGGCAACATGGTATTACAAAATTACATTTATTTATATTATTGCATAATTAAAACTGAATCAGATTGTTTCTTTGACAAAGCAATCCCATTTCTGGGAATATATCTTACAGCTTTACCTGTACTTATATGAAATGATGTGCATACAAAGTTAATTCATCATAGCATATTTATTGTAGCACAATCTTGGAAACAATCCAACTATTCAACTATAGAGAAAGGCTACATAAAGTACAGTAAATTCACATGGCAAAATACTTATAAGTATAAAAGAAAGAATGAGGAAGCTATCTGTTTATTGATGTGGAGAGATAACTGGCATATGATGTCAACTGAAAAAATAAGAGAAAATAATAAAAACAAAGTGAAGACAAAAATTTATTCATATCTACATATATAACAGTACAAATACACATAATAAATGAATAGTCACCTTTATTTGTGATATAGACAGGAATGTGAGGAGGAAACTTCTCATTGAATGCCTTGTTAAATGTATTTTAATATTTGAATCATATAAATACTGCCTATTGCAAACATTAAAATAAGTTAAAGATATATATGATAGAGAATATGTCTTTTTTTCCTACCCCATCCCAATTTCTAGTGGTAAACATTTTAAGTAACTGGTTCATGTGATTGTGGGGTTGGCAAGGTGGAAATTTTGAGGGCAGGCCTGGAGTCTGGATCCCCTGGGAGTAGTTGATGCTCCAGTCTCATGTCTAAAGAAAATCTAGGGGAAGAATTCTAGTAATCTGCTTTACTAAAGTCTAGTGATTAAATATTATTTACTTCTCTAAATTTATCTTCATAGCAACATGGAGGGTAGTATTTGACCAAAAATTGGATACCATGGTCTAGCCAAAGTGAATCATAACAATCATATCCCTGCTCGATCATAACATGTATCAACATCCATATTTATTTTTATTAGAAATGTGAGCATAATACTGATAACACATCTAGTCTTGGGTAACAACTTTCCATGTTTTGATGGAGAAATCTGAAAAGAAATACACCTTTAAAATATGTGAAAATTTGTAATTCCATATCATGAGAGAAAAAGACATAATTTCTCTAAAAACAGAAGCAACTGCTTAGAAACACTTTGGGTAGTGGTTAATGTTTACTTTACATAAAGCTTCCATAAATTGAAAAGAAAAAATATTGACACCACAAATCAGAAAGAGTCAATTCACAAGAGAATTACTCCAACCAGGAAGAAAACACTAAGAAATATTTAACCTCAAAAGAAATTCAAAGGGCTGGGGTTGTGGCTCAGTGGTAGAGCACTCACCTAGCACGTGCGCAGCCTGGGTTTGATTCTCAGCACCACGTAAATAAACACATTGTGTACAACCTAAAGCAAATAAATAAATTAAAAAAAGAAATGCAAAGTGCATTGATCAAACTTAAATAAATGAACTCCTTTAAATGAAAAGGTCCAGCAAGGTTTTCATGAAACTTAGATACAAGCTATAGCTCTCGTGTTGAGTAAACGAGTCAGCCTTTCAAAATTGGTTTGGCAATATCAGAAGTGAGCTATAAAATCATGCCCTTTGACCAACATTAATCCCTTTTCTGGGAACTAATCTTGAGGAAATGATTCAAAAGATGGTAAAGGTATAGCCTGCAGATATCCATTGCAACATAATTCATTCAGTCAAATATATCTACAAGCTAAATATCCTGACAACAGAAATGCAGGCTAAATGTGGTTTATTGATTTCATGAAACGTAGCTGTTAAAGAGGAAGACAGCAATGAGGTAAAATTAATATTATATAATGTTACATATAATAGAGTTACACCTTGTCTCTGGTTACAATGAGAATTGTGTGTAAGCTGTGTTTATTTGTGGACAAGAGCAGATAGGAACATGGAAACCTAAAACCAGTTTTATCTCTTAGGATATCAGAATTGTGGGTAACACCTGTTAGTCCTATTAGTAGTATTATAATACTTTGACATGATTATAGCTTCTTAAAAATTAGTCCTAAAGTAACATTATCCCAAACAATATCCTCAAGTTGGAATTATTTTGTAATCACAGCAACTTGGAGAATTCTGTGATACTGTTGTCCTCCCCCCTGCTATGATGGACATAGGTACCCAAGCACTGGAACTGAAAACCCCCAGTCTCTGCTCGGAAACAGACATCTGTCTGTTGATTAAGCCTGGAGAGGTGCTTTAGAATTCCATATCCTAAACATATATGAGAGGCCAGAGAAAGCAGAGCAAAGTACATTCCCATGCCAATATAATTAGGTCTCTCTAATTCTAAAATGATAACTAGTGTCATTCCCAACACTTTCTAGCTATTAGAGATGTTTTATTAAAATTATAATAGTACATGAAGACCCCCTGAACTATTATCTTTGTTCCCAACTAAGGTTTCAGATCAACATCTTTTCTCAATGAATACAAGTATCCAATACAATGAAAACTCAACAAGGAAGAAACATTTGGTGTAAATATCTCCATGTATTTTTCAGTTTTATGTCCCATCTCTTGATCTTTCCCACAGATTGAAAGACAGTTTTAATAGTTCTCAGTGCTTGTGGACTTTTGCTTTCATTTCTTGACTTTTATTTTCCAAGTTTAGAAGCCACTTATAGAGATATTCTCAACAGCAGAAAATTTCCCAATTAGCAAAGCAGAATTGCCTAGTGGGAAAATGATAGTTTTATGTACCCAAGTCCCTATTAGTACCTGCTAGAAAAGCAGACTTGGTGTTAACCTGTATCACAAACATGTTTTACAGGGTGGATCATTTGTACACATTCTTTGTTCAGTGGTCTCCTGATGTCTATGGGAAGGATGCCAAAGAGCAAGGCTTTGTGGTGGTGGAAAAGGAAGAACTGAATATGATAGACAACTTCTTCAGTGAGCCAACAACCAAGAGCTGGGAGGTGAGCACATGGGCAGGGACTAGGCTGTCGCAGTCCCTAAAATGCAGGATGCAGTCAAAACGGTCTTGTATTGGGATCCTAATAACTGGCTAGTAAGAAGGTAGAGTTCCTGCACATCTGGAGAAGGAAGCAATGGTTAGGCCTTTTCCAAGCTCCCATCACTCTTGCCAATGCTTGTGACAGTGGAAAAGAAAATAAAGCTGGAGAGAAGGGACTGGATTAGTCTGGCTATTTATCTCTACTTTCTTTCCACGTGGAAAACAAAAGTCCCAAAATTATTATGAGAAAAAGAATGCTGACCAGGATGCCCCTGCCCCATGCAGATGCAAGTTCTACCTACTGGCATTACCTGGAACTAATCCACTGTTCCACAGTCTTCTTCCACCTTTATGGGTGGGGAAGGAGAATCCTGGCTTCCCTAGAAGCTAACAGGTATTGATTCTCAGCACATCCAAAGTAAAAGTCATCCTTCTCTAAAACTCGTTTCTTCTCACATATTTCCATTTTAGTTAGCAATGCAAAAGTCTAAAATATACCACATTCATCTCCTTCATCTTCGTACCTAGTCTAGTTACCTCTAGTTGAAATGTTGTTGATTCTTAAGTGGTATGGGACCTCTGTTCCCCTCTACCACCACTCCCTAGGCAGGTTCCCCTGACTCTAGTCTGGGTTTCTGTACCTTCACTTGGACTCAGAAGAGCACTGCAATCCCAATCTGCCCACCAGTTCATCCCCCTATTCACAGGATCTTAAAACAAGCTTTATGTCTCCATTCTATAAAGTATGGCCTGCTTGTTGGAGGAAGATTGGAACTTCAGGAAAATATACTACAGAAAATTTTAAAATAATATCTAACAACACTGGGCACTTTTACATGTTTCCTTTGGCTTTTTTTTTTTTTTTTTTTTTTTTTCCTATTTTGCTTTAGG
The DNA here is from genome assembly GCA_025594165.1 of Tamias sibiricus. NCBI lineage: Eukaryota > Metazoa > Chordata > Mammalia > Rodentia > Sciuridae > Tamias > Tamias sibiricus. The sequence goes on from CM046666.1 coordinate 111,387,585, forward strand.
CTGCTTTCTAGATGTGGCAGGGAATGAGTCATGGGGTTTTGTTGTTGTTGTTGTTGTTGTTGTTTGTTTTTGCAAAATGAATTGTGCTCTATGTACAGTTAAGTGTCTAGATTTTCTCACCTGACATTGTAAGAATTGTAGTAGTAAAGACTTTTAAGAGCCTCAGTTTTAATGGTTACATAGTATTTTGGAACTCTATTGTTAGTTTATTTAACAATTCTCCACTTGAGAACTGATGTTGGTTCAGACTTTTCATAAGGATGTGATGATCTGCAATCCTTTTTATTCCTTTAGTTGCCGAATTAGAAGGTATAAAGACACTAATTTTTTATATATGATTTTTAATATAATACTTGCTTAACTTGCCAACAAAGTAAGTTATAATCTTCTCACTGTGCTTTTGCTATTATTGCTAGCAATTATTTCTTTCTGAAAATTTTTGCTACTCTGGAAGGTAGGAAATGATATCTTATAATTTAATATTTGTTTTCTTGATTACTACGGACAGAATGAATTTGAATATATATTAGCCATTTGTGTTTTTTACTTCTTTGTGATGTCCTCTCATTTTCCCATTTTCCTAAATTAGTCTTAACAGTTCCATCTCACTGTTTGAACTCTCTATGATTAAGAATTTTAATTTGGGGCTGGGGCTATAGCTCAGTAGCAGAGTGCTTGCCTGGCATGCTTGAGGCACTGGGTTCAATACTTGGTACCATATAAAAATAAACAAATAATATAAAGGCATTCTGCCAATATATACCTACAAAAAATTAAAAAGAAAAAAAGAATTTTAATTCTGTATCTCCTGTATATGTGACAAATCTTCCCTAGTTTTCTATTTGCCTTTTAACTTTTTTAAAATTTTTTTTATTTACTTTAGTTGTATACAATGTGTTTATTTTTACATGGTGCTGAGGATCGAACCCAGGCCACGCACATGCTATGTGAGCGCTGCTCTACCACTGAGCCACAACCCCAGCCCTGTCTTTTAATTTTGTTAATAGTTTTTATTTCTATATTTTTTCTTCTAGTGCTTGTATGTTTAGATGGTCCTGTTGTCTCCATTTAAACTTTTCACTCAATCTACAGTTAATTTTTAAATTATATATATTTATTATTATTTTATATCATAATAAGGATAAATATTCATGCCATTTGATAACAAGTGCAATAACATCCTAAAGGGTTTTGCTTTCTAGTGCAGTCCTTTAGATACTGAAAGATACAGTTAATTTTTTTGATATATGGTAAATGATATTCTTAATAGCCATTTTCCTAGCACTATTTAATGATTTCTATTGTTTTCTCCATCATATTGAAAGGTCTTTTATATATATATGTATATATGTGTGCATATATGCATATTTTTATATGCTGTGCTACCTATTTAACTTCTTATTTAAATATACAGCATGGCCAGGCACAGTGGCACATGCCTGTAATCCCAGCGGCTTGGGACTCTGAGGCAGGAGAATGGCAAGTTCAATGCCAGCCTCAGCAATCTAGCAAGGCCCTAAGAAATTTAGTGAGACCCTGTCTCAAAATAAAAAGGGCTGGGCGGGACTGAGGCTGTAGCTCAGTGGCAGAGTACCTGCCTAGAATGTGTTAGGTGCTGGGTTAGATCCTTAGCACCACGTAAAAATAAACAAATAAAATAAAGGCATCTGTCTATCTACAACTACAAAAAACAATTTAAAAAAGGGCTGGAGGTGTGGCTCATTGGTTAATCACCCCTGTGTTTAATCCCTGGTGCCCAAAAAGTAAATACACAAGCATGCTCATGTACTGCCATGCTTAAAGCTTTCAGTAGTTCACCATTGCATAGAGAAATTGTTACCCACTTGGCCGATCCTTTAGAGTAACACCTGGGAATTTTTTTTTTTTTTTTTTTTTTTAACTGAATCCTAGATCCTTCCTAGATGGTTTTGAAGATAGCTCAGTTTTCTAAATGCTGACCTATAGGATTGGTTTTAGGCCCTTCATGGCATCAAGGTTCTTCATTTTTTCTGCTCCAGCTCTTTCACCAGACCTCATCCCCCTCCTTTACCTCTGCTTCCCTTGCTCTCTAGTCTCCAGCCACAGTGAACCCAGAACCCATCTCTGCATTCTTGCTGTACCCTCCACCTGGCACATCTCCCCACACCCTACTGTCCACTCACAAACCAAAGCACCTCTGTGAACTAAGACATCTCACAATGCCCAAGTGGCCCCCACTTCCTTTGAAGTTCTGTAGCTTTTAGCGTACATATCATGTGGAATGACATTTGCTTGACAGTTAAGACAGTCTCTCAACTGTCTCCTCATTCACCAGAGGCCATGGACTGCATTGTGTCCCAGTGCCTGGCAAAGCGCCTTTCATAGTGAACATCACACAGGAAGCACTTCACAAATGTCAACTGTCATAAAGTACCAGAGACTGAAGAAAGTGCTGTCTTGTTGATACCAAATCTGAATGATTCTACCCCAGTTTGTGTTTAGACACCTACCTTGAGGGTCAGTTCTGGCTGACCTGGGACTGGGTATTGATCTGCCAGAGTCCATTTTTTATAACCTGCCTGGGATGGCTGTGCAATGGCACCCTGATTCCCACGGTAGTCTGCAAGACTGAAAGGCCACTGAGATCTAGCAGTGTTGATATCACTGGTTATTGGTGAGGAGTTCTGCTCCTTCACAAGTTGAAGTATAACATTAGAGAAGTACACCGAGGCAAGCATATAAAGCGGGGTTTAAAAAGGGGTAACGGACTTCTTCCGGGAGGGAGAAGGGAGTCATAGCTGGTATCCTGGTATCCCAAGAAGTGAGGTGTGCTGCCTTTTTAAAAAAATTTTGTTATATATGACAGCAGAATGCATTACAATTCATATTACACATTATAGAGAACAATTTTTCATATCTCTGGTTGTATACAAAGTAGAGTCACACCATTTGTGTCTTCATACATGTACTTAGGATAATGATGACCATCGCATTCCACTGTCTTTTCTAACCCCAATGCCCCCTCCCTTCCCCTCCCTGTCTTTTGCCCTGTCTAGAGTTCATCTAATCCTCCCATGCCCCCACTCCTCCAACCACATTATGAATCAGCATCCTTAAATCAGAGAAAACATTCAGCATTTTGTATTTTGTTTTTGGGGATTGGTTAACTTCACTTAGCATTGTATTCTCCAACTCCATCCATTTACCTGCAAATGCCATGTGTTCTGCCTTTTAATACCTTAGGCTTCCTTTGTTCTCCTGCCCTCTTCCCCTTATCTTTCTTTCTATTCCGACATGGGTGACTAGGCTCAGGAAATGCTCAGTGGGATGGCCAAAAGGTGGGAACCAGGTGGGCTGAGGGGGGAAGGGCAGGATGGAGCAGCCCAGGAAACATTAATTAGCAACTTTAAAACTTCCTGTAGGAAGGGGCAATTCCTGGGACAGGTTACCTTAGCAACAGGTTGGAGCAGGGGCAGGTTATCTTGATAGGGTGGAGGAAGGAAGGGCTCTGAAGTCATTTCAGTCCCTCAGGGGGCAGTTTCCAACTTCCTGGACTCACTCAAATTGGCCTCTGTGATCTGAACTGACTCGATTTACCTATCTATCCTGACTGCCTATCTAATTCTGGCTTCACCATCACAGAAAGATCACTGAAAATTGATCCAGTGGTGATCTACATTTCTTTCCAACTTCTTGATATCTGATCTTTAGAGGAGGACTCATTATGGCTTTTGGTCATTAAGACTAATTCTTAAATATAAAAATATAAATATTAATTTGCCAGTGGTTTTGTAAAAAAACTATATTTAAGATGACCTCTTTCACAGCCTCATATAAACTAGTTGTTCTCCCTTTCTTTTAAATCCCTCATACCCAATGAACATGACTTTGGATTAAAATCGTTCTAACTGTAACAAACTGACCTCAATTGAAGCTCCTTCTTGGCCTTCCTTTGAGATTAAAACTGATGCACAAGAACAGATGAACCATTTAAAAATTAGAGGTTGAACCTAAAAGAAGGGGCAGAAAGAAAACTCTGAAAAGGCAGGATGCGAAAAGCAAAGTTAGCCAGAGGACAACTAGGCAGAAAAGGAGAAGATGGAAAAAAAAAAAAAAAACAACCCTCAAACAATAGGGTTTTATTGCACTGTTAGGAAACCACCATTTCAAAGGTGAAAGTGTCATTTTACAGTCTCACGCTCTGCCTGGCAGGAAGTGTGTTCGCTGTAAATCCTAATTTGGGCGTGTTCCTACAGAAATGTTGAACGCCCTCCTAAGGGAAACAGAAACTCAATCAGGAAGCTAGATACTGAAAAACAGTTGTAGCTCAGCGTGCCCGCCAGTGTCTGGTGTGGAAGCAGAGAGAAAAAACCTGTTCCTCATTAGAAGGGCTACACTTCTCAACGGTCACAATGAGAGACCCAAGATTGCCCTTGAACATTCAGATTTTCTATTGTGCCAGACCTGACCAGGAGCCTTTTGTGAAGGTAGGTTGGAGTGTGTCCTTGAGGGATAATAAGGTGCTGAATTCTCACTGATCTGCCACTCCAGTATGTTTTCAAATTCTTTCTAAGGAGAAAGGATCCTGCTAGCATTTCAACCAGAGCTGGTTAATTTATTTGTTGTGGATATGGATATACTGTGGTTGCCTCTTCTATTGTGAATCAGAAATCCACATTTGAGTTTTTTTTTTTTTTTTTTTTTTCATTCCACAGCCTTATTTTGTAGCTATGGTAAGTGTAAGATTCACCAAAAACATGCTGCTTAAATTAATACATTTAAAATTCTGGATTTGTGATTTTTTTTGGAAGTGTTTTCTCTACATAAATTCTCTTCCAGGAGATGGTAAAATTTATAAGCTAATTTCTCTACCAGAAATGTGGCCCAGATGGCTGTGGGTACTTTGTATATGTCACTGTGTGGTTTAGAAATTGAGTAATGCATTATCTAACAACTTTCACTAGATGACATGTAAATGCTTTTTCTCTATAATACAAAAGTCATTAATACTGGTATTCAGGCATTTGGATGAATTAGCTGCCTAATATAACTTAATTTCAAAAGAATTCAGTGTTTTATCCAGAATTTAAAAGGGATAAAAGATGGATTTTTAAAGTGAGAAGGACTGTAGTAGTTTATAAAGATAACTATAATTATACAATAGTGTTGTATACAATATAATGTTTCTTGGTTTAGAAGGGAAAAATACTTTGGCCATTTCTGAACTTCATGTAAGATTTATAACCTGGTTTGTAATTTAGAGCAAAGCTTCATGCTTCTCCTGTTGCTGCTCCTGGTAGCTGTTATTTCTATCAGGCTTGGTTGCTATGTGCACAACCTTGAGAGAAAACACTCAGAACCTTGATTAAAAGCTGTCCTTATTGTTTCAAACTACCTATTTATAGAAGACTTACTCACTGAGTGATCTCTGATTATTTCCTTGACAATTTAAATTTAGTTGCAGGCTAAAGAAGAATAATTTAGACCATTTTCAAGGGTATAAATTGCTTGTGGAGTTATAAACAGCTCTCACTCAAGGACTGAGCAATCAGCAGCAACAGCAAAACTGGAAAACGGGTGATTTTAATTCATACATATGAAGTGCCTCAGCTGTACTATCTTAAGTTCTGCACTTGATCTGGAATCCAAAAATTAACCATTTCCCCAAATGCCTGTGTAACTTACGTCCTGCTACCAAAGCTCTGCCTTTTCAGTCAGTTGGGTACCCAAGATAGCCTTGTTATCAGTTGAGGAAAAGTCATCTTTGTCTTGGGTTGTTTGTTTCCTTGCCTCAGATCATCACTGTTGAGGAGGCCAAGCGCAGGAAGAGCACATGCAGCTACTACGAGGAGGAGGAGGAGGAGGGGCTACCAGTCCTGCAGCCCCAGAGTGCACTGCTAGAGAACATGCACATAGAGCAGGTGGGCTCTCCCTGGGGACTTGGGATGAGGGTCTGCTAGGCCTTCAGAGATACTCCCCATCTCTGACTGCATTCGCTCTCTTCACTCCAAGTGAGGGATGAGCCAGTGTAGAAGGGAGGAACCTGAAGGCCTATCCAAGGCCAGCATGCCCTTCTCTGCTTCTGAAAAGTTATAACATTCTTTTCCACTGCCTTTCTTGGGGTATAAGTAACTGATCAGACATGAATATCCTTCTCTCATATCTAAAGGAAAGGTTACTTCTTATCTTGAAAAGAAATATAAGTGTCCTACCAAGGTCCTAATGTGCTTTAAAATGATCCAAATTTATCCCAGTGATTATTACAGAGTTCTAACAGCTATTATATATAGGGCTCAATAAAATTGCAAGTGCACTTTCTTGCTTTATGAATACACCTGACTCTAGAAAGAATGTTCCTTTTTCTGTCATTTTCTTTATGATTTTGTTTTCTGAAAATCTGGTATTTGAATTTTATGAAATGTTATTATGTACTTATATCTGAACTTTGGTAGGAAATCACTTGTACTTCTTTTATCAGTTAGCTTAGAAACCTGAATTTCAGAGAACTTAAAGAATCATCCAGTTCAATTCCTCAGTTTACAAATGAGCCAGTGAAGGCCCAGGAAAGTCAAGAGACTTCACCAAGGAGCTAAATATAGGTGGGGTTCATGCTGACACAGTCTGGAACTGATTTGAAGCATTCAGAAGATGGCACGTCATCACTTCCTTTGATGATATTTTTGAAGACATAGACTTCATTGGTATTTATGGCAGCTAAGTTTAAGCTAAATGTTGATGTAGGTGAAAGGTGCAGGTACAAGGTGGACAGATAACCTCTGACATCTAACATAAGGCACCTGTGTTTTGTTGCTGTCAGATCTGTGGGAAACCATAATTGCCACAAGCAGTTCTGAGTCTGCGAAAGTTTAGAAAGAACCATTGGAAAAGTATGAACTGTTTTTGTTAAAAGTCAGATTGTGATATAAAAAAGAGCATGTGTCTAATTCATACCTCCTTACCTAGCCTGATCAGTGTCTTCAAAATTTTGTCACATGACAAAGTTTCAGTCAATGACGAATTGCAGATGTGACGTGGTACCCTGAAATTATATCACCTAGTGAATGGCAGGCATCTTAGTTTGTGTAAGTACACTTGCTGACACATCACCACAAAATTGCCTAACAACATATTTCTCAGAATGTATACCTATTATTAAACAATATACCTCAGTAGCATTGGAACCCACAGTCAGTCCCTGAGGGGAGAAGCATCCTCTGAGCAGCCTCCCTGCCAAGGTAAATGCTTTTAAGCAATGATTTTTCCCTTTTTTTTCTTGGTTTATGGTGGCAAATACTTACCACCATAAACCAAGCAGTGCATAAGTAAATATAAAATTTTGAGTCTGAACCACAGGCATATATTTTATGCCTCAGGATTGCAACTCATTTGCTGATTTGTGGTTGAATTGTCTGTTTGCATCTTCTTGTGCTGGCAGCTGGCCCGACGCCTTCCAGCAAGGGTGCAAGGATATCCGTGGAGGCTGGCCTACAGTACCATAGAGCATGGAACCAGCTTGAAAACTCTCTATCGGAAATCAGCATCACTGGACAGTCCAGTCTTATTGGTCATCAAAGATATGGATAATCAGGTGAGTCCTGCTTCTCTCGGAGAGAGCACTTTTTAATGTCAGTTTTCAAACCTACCCAACAGGAGAGACAATGAGTTCTCATCACCCACATTTCACAGTTAGCCTGATTTTGCCATGGGTGTGGCTTCTCTTCTTTTATCTTTGTTTTTTTCTTTCCTGAGGTATTTTTAAGTAAATTCCAATCATCATGTCATTTCACCCCTATGTATTTCAGAATCATTTCTGAAAAGAAAATGGAACATATCTCCAAGTATAGTCACACTTTAAGGAATTTTTTTCCTATGCTGACCATAGAGTAGGAAAATATAATGGTATTCAATAACCTGAAGCTGAAAAGTTGTGAAAAGTCAAGTCTGGATTTGGGGACAATTGCAGAAATAAGTTCCAGTGCCACTCCAGAGCTTTTTCCAAGTGACTGAACTAGCTACCACAAAACTTGCCTGCTACAGCTGTGATGGAGAGCTTGTCAAAGCCTCCGTGTGTTATGCCCAGGGACCCAACTGTTAAGAAGCATCAGGGAATGCTCTGTGCCATTCCTGACTGCACTGTCACCAGTTACCGCTGATAATTCTAGGAGCCACTGGTTAAATCTAGGTATTACCCCCCAACTACCCTTCAATGAGCTCTTCTCTCAAATCAGCTTGGAGTATGCGTGGAACTATCCAGGCTTCCTTTATTTACTACCCAGTAAAGCTATGATGTCTCAAAAGAAAGATGTCAGTCAGGCCTGATCTTCATTTATTTCAGTTTGATCTATGTGGTATTAAGGTGTTTTGCCACTTATGACACAGCTACTTCTTGTCCCCATAATCCGCAGTGCAGATGTTGGAAGCTTGCTCCAGGCACACATGGCCAAAAAGATAGGGCTCCCTCTTCACCCAGCCATGGTGTACCCCCTCTAAGTGCAGGTTCCCAGCACTTCTCATTCCCCACCTGAGATCTATGTATCAGAGACTTAAATCCAGGCAAGTATGACCTAAAGGCAGGGAGAGGGCTATCTTCCTCTAGCCAGTCACTGCTCACAGGGGTGAATACTCTTTGATGGCGTAGAAGGCTGAATATAGAGATTTCTGTTGCTGTGGTTTTGGCTCATGGGGCAGAAGTTGCACCATAGGCGAGGCAAGCCAAGACCACAGGATACTACCTCTGCCCAGCACCCTGCTCATAAAGTAAGATTATTCCTTTGAGAAAAGCCGGCTACTATCTAGCCTGAGCTCCAGAGTGGTGACTTGGAGATTTTTCCCAGGGGAATAGTCAGGCCGTAAAACAGAGCTCTGAAGCTCTCTCCAAGAAACTGATTTTATTTAGATAAGTATAGGGAAGTTCAAGTCCCACTCTAGAAAACAATGAAAAATTTGGTGGTAAACAATGAAGAGAAGGCTAGTAGTCCTGTGAAGGCAACAACCTAAACTAGATAATCTGGTTTACTAGAGAGAACCTGGAAAAAAGACAGCTAAGGAAAACCTTCTTAGAGTCAGGATAAACTTCATAGAATGGCCAAAGAAACTGTCCATGCAAAGGAACCTAAATGTAACTGAATTGGACTGTGGAGTAATTTATAGCACAAGGTATTGTTGAAAACAAGAAAACAATCGTCAGATAAGTAACATGGCACCTGATTTATAATAACCTGATTTTACTGAGGTGTAGAAATGTCACTCCTTTGGTTCTCTGTTACACCTCTTCATTTATTGTAGTGCTGTTGTTATACATAGTTGATATATTAAATCCAACCCCAAAAATAAATTGCTATAATTACTAATTTACATTTTATAGTTGAGAAAAAAATAATAAATACACATTTGTAGGTTTTGTTATATTAACCTTCATTTTATCATTTTTGATTGTCTTCATATATTTCTGTAGATGAGTTTGTTCTGTTATTGCTAAATATATTACAGTTTTATATGATATAGAGCCAATAATACCATTATATACTTGTTGTTTGATGGAGTTTCTTCCTAAATAAATGAACAGGAAAAAAGACAATAGACATTTTTCTCAATAGCCACAGTGCTATTGATCTAAAAAAATAACAGTAATTCCCTAGAATTATCCAGTGGATAATATCCAAGTCCTTATATGAATTTTCATGTTTGCTAAAAGAAATTCTAGTTAAGAAAGAACATAATTACTTAGAATCCTGCAGAGGGCAGAGAGTAAGGATATCTTTTTCTGTTGATTTGTCTGAAAGGAACCCATTTTCCACTTATGGCTATTGCCCATCTTGTCATATTTTAGCGCCATGTCTTTAAAAAGAGATACCTAGTGTTATTTTTTAGTACTGTTACTGAAAGATCTCTGAAGAAAGGGAAACGACATTTTAATGTTTTATTTCTCTTTGTTCTTAACAGTTCTAGAAGAAAATTTGGTAATAGGAAGTATGAATAACATTGGTTAGAAAGTTTCTAGACTTCTGTTCTACCTAATATTTAGTATTTCAAGTATAATTGGTAAAGAAGGGAGCACACTGTGGTTATGATCACATTAAAATAATTTCAAAAAAGTTTTCAGATAACTTCCATTTAAAGCAATGTTTCTACAGAGGGATTTGGAGCAGAAGGTCTATATGAATCGCCTGGAGACATTTTTAGAATAGGTTTATTCACCTCTGGCAGCCCTCACCCCTGCAAGTACTGAAGGACAGGAAGCTGAGGCTATGGCCATACATATTTTGAAAACACTGTTCCTCATGTAACTTACCTATCCTTCCAACCTCCCAGTATGGAAAAGCAGAAGAATCATTGATTTAAACACATCTACTTCACCTTTAAAGCCCATAGGTTTATGATGTTACTTTTTCATTAAAAGTCATCTCAAATTAAGATATATTGATTATCATGTTCAGGTTGTAGTTTTATTAAGCATATCAATACACATATTAATTACTTGTTTTTACAAATCAAGGGGAAGGAAATTTATTTTTGCTGGGTAATGTCTGGCCATAATTCTACTTATAAAACGCACTAGAGATGTGACCGCATTCTCCCAAGCAGGTATTTCTGTGTGCAAGACACATCATCATCTTGTTTAATGTTCCCAATATGTTGTAAGGGAAATTTGTCTCTGTAGTAGACTTTGGCAGTCTTTTAAAATTGGAGCAACTTGTTGGCCTTGGACAAACAAGTTCTCTGACTTCTGTGATGGCTCTCCCACACACCAGGAAGCCTGGCCACTTGGGTTCCAGTTGGAGCTGGGGACATTTGGTTGATTCTTTTGTCTGGTGGTCGTTTTTACTCAAGAGCTCCAATTAGTAAAATCTTTGCTTGAAGAGGTATAAAGACATCTCAAAAAAAGATTATGTCAAAAATATTTCAGAAAGCCTTTCTGTGGGAAGCTTAGGTTTGAAAGTACACATTTGTTTTCTTTTGACAGATTTTTGGAGCATATGCAACTCATCCCTTCAAGTTCAGTGACCACTATTATGGAACAGGCGAAACTTTTCTCTACACATTTAGCCCTAATTTCAAGGTACCTGATGGGGAAATGTTTGGTTCCTTGAAGTCACATTGTTAGCAGTGGGGGTGGCAGCAACTGTCCTATGACCTTATCTGGACTCACTTCAGCCTAGATCAGCATTTTATTACTATAGCACACAAACTGCTTAGGTAGGGTCCCTGGCCTTGGGAGCATGGGAACCAGGGAGGGGATGCAGATTATACCAGCATGTAACTGGCAGTTCCTTCCTACTTCCTTACCTTTTGGAGATCTCCTTCTGTATGGGCCGGGTCTGGTTGTCAGGAGCCTCCTCTATCAGAGGGAGGTGGATGGCTCCCTTCCACATAATAGTTCTATTTAAGATCCTGTCTTTGCTATTTCTCCGATTAAAATGTCTGTTCTCTGTTTTGCGTTTCTACCCCAAGGTCTTTAAGTGGAGTGGAGAAAACTCATATTTTATCAATGGAGACATAAGCTCTTTAGAACTTGGTGGTGGAGGGTAAGGTTTTCTTTGTCATTGTTTTACCACTTGACCTGTGAGGGTCTGTTTTGACCCAATGAACCAAAACCTTGGTGTCAGCTGATTTTAGCTAGTTCATGTGCTTTAATTAATTAGGGTAGTGGACTAACACATGACGCTAAGTATCAAAGATAAAAATAATTTATTCATGTACCTAATTGAGAGATGATTACCCTTGTCTTTTAGGAAAGACAGGTCATTTAAATGAAAATGAAGGAATGAGGGCCTTTATTTTGCAAGCAACTTAGAGTTTTAACTGTCTGTGGCATAAAGGAAAGAAGAGGCAAGGGAGAACAGAAAATATGCCATGTAAGATCTAAGTGTATTCCCTTTTTTTTCTCCTTTAACTTGTTTTCAGGGGAAGATTTGGTTTATGGCTAGATGCTGATTTATACCATGGGCGAAGCAACTCATGCAGCACCTTCAATAATGACATTCTTTCCAAAAAGGAAGACTTCATTGTGCAGGACCTAGAAGTATGGACATTTGAGTGAAATGTGGACTGCCTTAAAATATAACATTAAAAAGACTGGGTTGGATCAGCCCTCCTGAAGCTGGCTGGAAGACGAAGCCCCAGCCCAGGCTGCCTCACCCCACAACGCTTCTCTCTTGCCATCATCTCAGAGCATGGTCACATTGCAAAAAGATCCTGAAAGGTACATGTGTAAGGCAGACACTGAGGAAAGAAATTTGAAGTCCAAGATTGTTCAAAGACTTGTTCTTCCACTTCTTTCAAATCCATACAGTGAGGAATTGGAGTGTTTATAGATGTATGAGTTGAATGCAATTTTTATTTTTGGTAACTGTGAAAAAAAAAGATACTGTGGAAATATATACATGCCTTGTGTATTTATCAGCATAACTTTTCATTACAAAATGTTATTGTTTGCCATGTAAAAGGTTAGTCTCATTTACAAAAATTGAAAGGACGCAGCACTTAAAGGGAATATGTGATTTTTTTAAAAACAGTTTTATTTATTATTTCTAGTGTACTGTCTAAAATATGTTGGAAGGTATTTTTTTCTTTTAATATGTCAAATCTTGAAATAAAGAAATGTATACATTTTGTGCTATGTTTTGGGAACAAGTCTATTTGATTTATATAGTTTTATATTGATTTGTTTTCTTTTTTGCCCTGATTGTTTAGGGTGATAGGTCTTAAGCAGTATATAGATTTCTGAATTTTTAAAAGCTCATTACCAATGTTCATTGATTTGACTATATAAAGAGTCAAGGTTTTTTTGTTGGGCTTTTTTTTTTTTTGTACCAGGGATTGAACTCAGGGGCAACCACTGAGCCACATCCCCAGCCCTTTTTAAAAATTTTATTTCGAGATAGGGTCTTGCCAAGTTGCTTAGGGCCTCGCTAAGTTACTGAGGTTGGCTTTGAACTAGCGATACCCCTGCCTCAGCCTCCTGAGCCACTGGGATTACAGGCATGTGCGCCCAGCTAGGCCAGCTTTCTATTTGATGATTACAAAGGTACATTTAAAATTACCCTGAACATATTTATGTAAAGCAGAATATACCATCTCTTGACATTTATAGCAATGGAAACCTTTATGAACCCAAACTTAAAACTTGCTTCTGAAAAAAAAAATTGTTTCTTATAAAATCACATGTGTTAATAACAAAAACCTTATTTTCATAGTGTTCTTTTGCACAATTTCTCCCCAAAAGTTTACATTAATGAGCAGGCCTCTATTTTAAAAGGGAATGTTTTAATTTCTGCTTTTTAAAAATCAGCTGAAAAATGTCAAATTGGATCAATTATCTTGGTTTTTAGACTCTTATTTGAGAAAAAAAAAGCAAAGAAATGCATTCATACCAAAATTGGAATAAAAATATTTTATAATGCAAACTCATTTTCACATCATAGAACCTCTTTTATTAAAAACAATAATAAAGCCTTATAAAAAACTTAACCAATATTATTAATTGCTAGACTTTTATGAAAACCAAAGACTACTAATGGAAAAAAAAATTTTAAATAATAGCCAAAGCTGAGAAGAGGTGTGTCACAAATTATTTCCACAGTGATGTTTGAAAGGAAAAATTTATAACAAGCAGTATTTACATATCTGCACTAAAAACAGTTCTTAGAATATTTCTCTTATTTTAGTCCCCCATTTTAGGCTATTTGTAAGAGAACAAACAAACTTCCAGTGGCCTCTTATCAATAATTATTGTGCTTTGTTCTTATTCCATGCAAATTCAAAGGAATACTATAAAATTTTAAATCCATAGCCCAGGCATACTTTTTATCCAGGTTTTCGTACCAAACACTCTTGATTAACATATTGGCAGTTTAATCTTAATCTGCTTATTAAAAAATAAGTTGGTGTGAGATATCAGGAATGTCTCATGATGATCATGTTTACCATGTATGCCATTTGCAACCATATGCTATTAATAAACAAAATGCTCATTTTGCATATAGTTCACTCTTACCTAGTTTAGTCCATGATACTATACTTGTGAGAGCATATCCAAATGTTGTGTTCTCTATTTAAAACAGTATTGTCCAATCAGAAATATGTGGCCCTACATTTATGGATATTGACTATATGTAATGCAGTGCTATCCCAATATTTTCAATAAAGGAATTTATGCATTCAGTGTGATTTCTTTCCTGAGGTTTCATTCATCAAGTATTTATTGGGTAAAGTCATACCTCCAAGATATTGCAGGTACACTTCCAGACCACTGTAGCAAAGCAAGTCACAAGAAGTTTTTTGATTTCCCAGTGTATTTATGTTTGCAGTACTATGTAGACTTTTAAGTGTGAAGTAGCAATATGTTTAAAACAATGTACATTCTTAATTAAAAATCCTTCATTGCTGAAAATACCAATGATAACTGAGCTGTTTGGAAAATGGCACTGACAGGCTTTGCTTGACAGAGGGTTGCCACAAACCTTCAATTTGTAAAAAGTGCAATATCTGCAAAGTGTGACGCATTGTATACAACATGATGAAGCATGACCTTACTTGAGTGTTTCATATTGTGAGAGGTGATGAAATATCCAAGACTAAACAAGGTTCAGTGCTTATGTTTTCATTGCTGCCCAGGAAACTCCCTCCTTGTTCTCCCATGAGTTTATGGAAACTGCTCTTATTTTAGTTACTAAAGACAACTCTGGGCTTCCTCTATCAAGTTTCTTCAAGCTATTCTGTGAATAATGACTTTCTTTTAACATCTGACTCAACCTGCTTCCTAATTTCTATGAGAGTCACCTTACCTGTCGCCGCCTGCAGCAATTGCCGCTTGCAGCAACGATACCGCAGGAGAAAACTCGGAGGCAGACTGGAAATGAAAAAGTTCTTTTATTCTTCTTTCTTCTAACTTCTCTCTCCGGCTCCAACAACCTCTCCAACTCCAACCACTCCAACTCCAATCCCCCCCCTAACTAACCTCACCCGGTTAAATACATTTTGCCTTAACAAGGACAAGTGCTTACAGCTTGAGCTTGCAGGTGCGTCACACAGTGTTCACGGGCATAAAAAGATTCTTAGATAAATGCATGAATATCAGGTGAAAATACTTGAACACCTTTATGGCTCTCAGCCAACCGCCATCTTAGCTATCCTCAATTAGGGCTCTTACACTTACCCTCTGATAAATTTTCTGCCTTCTAGCCCCTAAAGATGAAAACCCCAAGCAATCTTGTTCATAAATCCATATCAAAGAACTGGGGTGAGAGGAGGCAAACAAAATTTTCTTTAGAATCCGTTGGAAATTATTTAGATGCATCCCAATGCTACACACCACCAGGGACACCTGAACTTGTGTGAGAAATATGACTACCACCCTTGCTTTGAGTTCCCTTTCCTTGGTTCTTTTGAAGTTTTAGAGACAAATGAAGCAAGACTAACAAGAGAACTACTCTCCTTGTGAGGAAGGCCTTAGAATTTCTTAAAGCAAAAAAGAGTGCTATGATTTTGATGTTCTTCCTAGGATGCCTAATCTATTTTTACTGACTTAATCAGGTAAAGAGGTCAGAAGTCAAAGGAAGTTCCAGAAGCTTTAAAATAAGAGAAGTTGAGAAGTGTCTCTGACCACTTCTATCTGCCCAATCATAACAAGTTCTGCCTCTTTTAGGGGAAACTTAACCTCAAGGCCTCATATCTCTGCTCTCACCTCCTTGCCTATACACTTTATCCAAAGTGACCCACTAACAGAAGGCACATTTGCTGAGAAAATTGGGTTTCACAAGTCATTCCAAACTCAAAGGTCTTATTCTCTTTTATCTCAAAAATTTTAGTGGTACTTGGGGACTCCCTGATCTGGTCCATCAATACATCAAAATGGGGTTTCTTTTTTTTTTTTTTTTTTTGGTACTGGGGATTGAACTCAGGGGCACTCGACCACTGGGCCACATCCCCAGCCCTTTTTTTGTATTTTATTAGAGACAGGGTCTCAACTGAGTTGCTAAGTGCCTCGCCATTGCTGAGGCTGGCTTTGAACTCGCGATCCTCCTGTCTCAGCCTCCCAAAGTGCTGGGATTACAGGCGTGCGCCACCGCGCCCGGCTTAAAAATGGGGTTTCTTGATAGAATATTTTTGGGACTTTGTCTTTCTTTTAGATCACCAATAGAACATCCAATGACAGAAATGTTCCACGAATTTCATTGTCCTATAATAGATACTAGGTACCATACTTATGTTGAACACTTGAAATATGCCTTGTGTGGTTGAAGGGCTGAGTTTTCTCTTTTTTTTTAACTTTAATTTATTTAAATTTAAATAGCTGCCTATGTATTGAACAACACAGCCCCCCCCCCCCCTTTTTTTTCCTGACAGTGCTGTTGATCAAACCCAGGGCTTAGTGCATGTTAGGCAAGTACTCTACTATTGAGCCCCAGCCCTTAGCACAGCTCTAGATCAGATGTTAATGCCAGTTCTTAATTCATGAGATAATGAATCCCTCACGAAAAGAGAACTTTAGTTCCAAACACTTCAATTTAGTTCCATTACAGGTCTTCATGTAGGTTGGTCCCACCTAAGGTGTTAATATGTCTCTTACTATGTAGGGGGTCCATTTGTAAAGAAACCGGGGGGCTGAATACTCTGGGAGTCTTTCCATATTGCAGGATTAATTCTCCATAGGACTATTGGTCCCCATCTCTAACCAAAGGTAATGAAAATTTCTCCTATCGCCCAGGCCATGTCTCACGTAAAGTTTTCCTGATGTGGCCACTGCACATGTTCTGTTCCTACAGGGGACATTCCACTGCTCAAGGCACTCAACAACAATGCATGATGGAGCCCAAGAAAGAAAGACAGTGCTTACAGCATTTTGAAGTTGGTCTCTGAACAATCAGGAAAACCACTGAGAATACCTTTCACAGGGCCATTCAGTGACCAGTTGTCCTTACCAAGTGTGCCAGCTGGGATGCCCACTGGCCACTTGTGCACTTAACCTATGTGTACATGTAGAAAGGTTTTAACATCAACCTGTTAGAATGAAAGGCAATCAAGAACCATAGAAGAGAGACCATTAGATAACCTCAGATGTGTCTTATTTACCCATTGACCAGGGCGCACATTTGATCAAGCCCTTCACTTCTAGGGTTACCAGTGGTAACCCTGCTCTAGTTTGACTTAACCCTGAGGAAAACAAGAAACACCTTCAAGATACACATTCACTGTCAACAAACTTTGATGATAATATTAGTCAGCTTTCCATTACACTAACAAATACCCGAGATAACCAACTTAGAAACTAAGTTTGTTTTGGCTCACAATTTTAGAGGTTTCCATTCATGATTAAGTGACCCTGTAGCTTTGGCGACTATGGTGAGGCAGTATACCAGAGAAGGGAATATGTAGCACAGGAATCCCATTCACCTTAAGACCCAGAACAAGAGAAAGAGGAAGAGTCCATAGTTTCACAGCCCACTTCAAGGGCCCACCTCCAATGATCCACAGCTTTCCCTTAGGCTCCACCTCTTAATGTTTCTACCACCTCTCAGTAGTGCCAAGCTGAGAACTAAGCCTTTAATACATGGGCCTTTGGCAGGCCTTTCTAGATCCTAACTATAGCAGATGATAAGGCATGTCTAATTAAGAGGTGGAGCCTAAGGGAAAGTTGTGGATCATTGGAGGTGGGCCCTTGTGCCTTTACAGGGAAAAAAAAAATCACCTTAAATATTTATTTAGGTACCAGGGGTTGATCCCAGGGGTGTTTGACCAGTGAGCCACATCCCCAGCCCTTTTTATTTTGAGACAGGATTTAAATTGCTAGGGCCTCACTAAATTGCTGAGGCTGGCTTTGAAATTGTAGTTCTCCTGCCTCACCCTCCTGAGTTGCTGGGATTACAGGCATGTTCTACCAAGCCTGGTTCATTTTGTAGACATTGGAATTCACCCAATCAGTTTGGCCTTCAATCTCCATGGTAGTCCTTGGCACCTAACTCCAGTGTCTGATGAATCTCAACTGAGGTCAGCACTTTCATCTTTGAAAACTAAATTAAAAAATACCAATATTTCTACAAAGATATGTTGTGTTGACCTCGAGAGCTATTAAAAGGTCCCATTATTACTCCATACCTAACAAGGCACAGTTTTGTTCCTCATAGCATCTTGTTTCTCTATTAGATTCTATAAAGGACTGGAAAAGTAGATAGGTTTGACCTGGAAGTATACCAGAGAATTGGAGATATATGACATGGGTCTCTTTTTATCAGATCCTACAGTTAGATCACCCAGGTAGAGCTAAAAAAAAAATTGTAAAGACTTCAAGGGGCAGCAAAGCTTAGCAGTTAAGTTATGGATTCTCTAGAGCTAGATGTCCTAGGTTTGAATGTGAGCTCTAGATCTTACTAGCTATGCTCTAGAACTTAGTAGCTAGCTTACTAGCTTGGTTATTTAACCTTCCTCTGCTTCATTTTCCTTATCTGTAATATAAGGATAATAACCACGCCATGATTGTGTGATGATTAAAGCACTTAAAATAGTATAATGTAACCACTATTAGTTTTAAATAAAAAAATATTCAATTACTCCTTCTAATGGATCACCTAATGATATGACAATTGGAAAGGAGATTTCATCTTCTAAGATAACAAGTTATTTAATGTTGAAAACTATTTTCACATATATTGCAATTGCTCTCATTTGCTCTTTAGATATTTTAACTAAGGCTTTGTCTCATCTTTTTTTCTTATAAAAATAACACATGTTCATGGTAATGTTTTCAAATAGCATAGAAGAAAACTCAGTTCTCAGAGGTATTAATCACAGAAGTTCTTTATGTTCCTTTCTAGAGAATTTCTGTGCATAAATAAGCTGACATATATGTTCCTCATATAAACAGAAGCATACTATACACACTGTTCTATAGTTAGCCTTTTTAATTTAATAAAATACTGTGAACATTTTTATTAGTATATGTAGACTTCATTCTTCATTGTATGAGTCTATCATGGTTTAAATAGTCCTTCATTAATGGACTTTTTTGTTGTTATTGGCTATTACGATATTTCTCAGTGAATATCTTTGTTTAGAGCTTTGTCCATTAATATGCTATATATTTGTAGGATAATTTTGATCACTGAGTCAAAGAATGTATGTACATTTTTATTTTAAAGGATACTGTCAATTATTCCTCCTCAAAAGTTGTACTGTCTTTCACCAACTGTGTATGAGAAAATAGCAGTTACCTCACACCCTCAACAATACTGACTATGTCAATCTCTTTATTCTTTGCTCAAATGGTATCTTATTTTAATTTTCATTCTTTAGTCATGAATTAGGTTGAATCTCTTTCCATATATACTGCATATGAATATGCCTTTTTAAAAAATTGACTATCAATATCCTTAATCCAATACTCACTGAGCTCTTCATCATCTTACTGATTTGTAACTGCTCTTCTTATAGTCACAGTTAGTCCTTTGTCATTTATATTGCAAAGATTTTTTTCTCAATTTATATTTTTAAAATACATGCTTTTCTTCACACATGAAGAGGTTTTTAAAAAATATCATTACCATTTCTTCATAGTCAGGCTTACCAACCACTTCCTTTATAACTTCTGGGCTGCAATTTTTTAGATCAAGTTAAATTTATTCAGCATTATTTTTATTTCTCACTTAAATACTTCCCAAATTAATGCATTAACAGCATCTTCCACCTTATCTAAATGGTGTAGTCTCTTGCTAAGATCATGCTGAATTACTTACCCCTTATACTTCAGAATATTTAGAAATAGCCTCCTCAAAATCAGTTTCACTTTGCATGAGTCTCTAGTCATCCTTTCAAGATATGTCAATATCTTCAAGAAAGGTCTTATGGCAAGAACTGAATATTTACCCTAAGTAACATTCTCTTATAGCAAGCCAGGGCTAGGCAAAGCTAATGGACAGAACTCTGCCTGTTCATGAGACCCTGTCACAATGTCTAGTTGAACAATTTACACATTAATAACAAAGGTGAAGAGGAGCAGGAGAACAGGCAACATTTATTTAGCACTAACTATGCCTCTTTGCTTTTTAATGCATTATCTTATTAGATCCCCAAAAGGAAAATGGAAAAACTGTGATCTCTGTCCAGAGAAGAAACTGATTCTTCAGGAGTTAGGGAACTTGCCTGAAAACACAGAGCTACCAAGTCATATCTTTAGTTTATGACTAACCCTAGAGCTGCACTCTTAACCACAACAGTGTGCTAGCATTATCCAGTCTTTACAATAACTCCTCTGCCTCGTACCTACAGGCTGCTTCACTAGTACCTCAGGCATCACAATCCCCAATCCTCCACTCCTGGCACCAGAGTGGCCAGGAGCTCCTCTGTGGTTAACCATGTCTTACTCATCCTCATCTCCCCAAGGCCTGGCTGGGCGTGTGACCCCTAGGAGACATTCGATAAACACTTATCATAGTGAACAGAACTGATGTGGATCACTGAAGGAAATTAGTCCCAGAGCAGTTAAAAGATATGTCCAATGTTCCACAGCTAAGTAGGACAGCTAGGATAAATCAGAGGTTTGGTATTCCCAGCTCTCTTCTCCTGACCCCAACATAATGCTAAAACATAGATTTATAAGCATCAGTCTTGAATTGAATTATCTGATTCAAGAAGGAATTATCTTCTCTCTAGTTTCTGGAATTATTCTCTTTGAAGTTTAGGGAATGTAGGTGAAGAATTCTGGGAAAGGCATTTCTGGGGAATGACTGCACATGGGAGAAGAATTCCTTCATTTTCAGGTCTCTTAGTTGTTAGCGTCCTGAAAAATGTAGACTGAGAAGTAGTTCTAGGGCCTCAGGGTTTTAGGGCATTGGCAATGAATCACATTCTGAGTTTCTAAAAGTGATACCTGAAAGAAAAGTGTTCAACCAGAAGACTGCTTGAATAAAGATCAAACTGTCAACTGATTTTGCACTTTGGTGATAGGGTTCCAAGAAGAGTGCAAGAGAATGTGATTAACTGGATTCTCCAGGCCTAACACATTGTGGTGATGTAGAGCAGAAGATTTATTAGGAAAAAGACATCAAGAAGAATATTTTATAAAGACCTTTTTTAAAAAAAAATTAAACAGGTAATGGAGGCAAAGTAGTACAGTGTCTGGTACTGTGTAAGCACAGAATAATCATTACCTAGATTCTGACACCCCCACTTATTAGCACAAGTTCCTTAAACTCTCTACCTCAGTTTCTTTAACTATAAAACAAAAGCAATAATACTTACCTCACATACATGTTATGAAAATTAAATGGCTTAATAAATATACAGTCATTTACCACATAACATTTCAGTTAATGACAGACCACTTACATGATAATTGTCCTATAAGATTGTATCTCCTAGCCAGGCGCGGTGGCGCACGCCTGTAATCCCAGCACTTTGGGAGGCTGAGGCAGGAGGATCGCGAGTTCAAAGCCAGCCTCAGCAATGACGAGGCACTTAGCAACTCAGTGAGACCCTGTCTCTAATAAAAATACAAAAAAGGGCTGGGGATGTGGCCCAGTGGTCGAGTGCCCCTGAGTTCAATCCCCGGTACAAAAAAAAAAAAAAAAAAAAAAAAAAAAAAAAAAAAAAAAAAAAAGATTATATCTCCTAGTGCTGTAGTAGTCACCTTGGTTTGTATAAGTGCATGCTATGATATTCTTATGACCCAAACTGCCTAACTGCCTATCTCAGAAAGTGTATCTGGTATTAAGCAACCCATATCTGTACTGCATACATTTTCCCTTCCTTTCCATACCAGTTCTAAGATTAATTCATGTGGTTATTGAAGATATATTTCCACTTACATGTGAATATGTGAACATACTGCTTTGTTAGCCATCCTCCTATCTGTAGACAGAGGTGCTTGCAATTTTAGTTTTTTTGGAGTACGTGAATGTTTGACTTTATAAAAGAGCACCACACTGTTTTGCAAAGTGATTGCATCATTTGCATGCCCATCAGAGTATAACATCCAAATTTTGATACTTGTTAGACTTAGTTTTTATCAATCTCAGCTGTGTATGATGTTCTCTCACTCTGGTTTTAATTTGCATTCCTCTGATTATTAATGAAGATGAGCATCTTTTAATATGTTTCTTAGTCATCCTTGATTTCTCTTTGGTGAGATGTCTCTTTGTGTTTACTGCACAGTTTTCGAAGCCTGTCTTCTTGGACGGGTCACATGACATCCTTGCTATTTCTGCCTTAAGGATAAAAGATATTAGTCTGTTAGCTTTTTAATGAGAACAAATAGTTAATATGATAATATCATGGAGTCTCAGGCCCTACAAGGTTATTTTTCTCTAGTCCCAAACTGATAATATGTAAGGAAAGAAATAAAAGGGGAATTTAAAAAAATATATAGTTGTAGATGGACAGCATGGCTTTATTTGCTTAGTTTTTTTATGGGGTGCTAAGAATTGAACCCAGTGCCTCACACATGCTAGGCAAGCACTCTGCCCCTCAGCTACAGCCCGAACCCAAAGGGGAAGATTTTTGTCAGTGTGTTATGCTTTTCAGATTTGGGCATGTATTTATACAGTTAGTTAGGTTATGTGATTTTTTTTATAAAGTAGCATTGAGTACTTTAATTGAAATTATAGTAAATATGAATTGAGCACTTATGTGCTAGGTACTAGTCTAAGAAATTTACATATATTATTTCAATCATTATGATAAATTCTGATGATCATAAGATAGGTACTACTATTATTATTTTCCAAATGAGTAAATGGAACCCTGAAAAATTAAATTACTTGTTCAAATATGGAATCACTGCTAAGTGTTAGAAATGGGTTTCAAGTTGAGGGAGTCTGCCTCCTCAGCCCATGCTGTTAACCCATCAGCATAACCACAGGAAATAACAAGTCACTTGGAAGCATTGTAACAAGAGAGAGTTAATGATGACAAGTCACATATGATGACTGTCCTATAAGATTATATCTTATAGGTGGGTGCCCAGAAACAATTTAGGGACTGGATATGCCTTGGGGTATGCTGGGTAGGGAAGGAAGTGAAGATGGGAGGGGAGCTGAAAGAGTTAAGCGAAATATCAAGAATTGAAATTGCTGACAGGTGCTGGTGGAGGTGTGTGGAATCATTGAAGTTCAGGTTTTTGGAGAATCTAGGTGAATATTATATTAGGTTCTTGCCATGGGAGTTGTGTCAGACAAGTGTTAGAGAAGCTGTGTCATGGGTGCAGAAGTTATCTCAACTAATGGCAGGCAGGAGATAGGCAGCATTCATGAGCCAGGGGCTGAAGCTCTATTTGAATCTGTAGGAGAGATTTAGAAGCTGGTAGATGTGGTGATTGTGCTACCCATTATAGCATGAGACTCAAAAGAGGGCAGTGTGTTGAGGGTTATACAGGTAGGAATGGAATCTCCTGAAACTGGAAGATAGAGGTTAGGAGAATGCCAACCCTGCTTCCAAATCTCTTAGCCTATTGGGAGATGGGGGAAACCAGCAGTTTTTTGCTTGTTAAACCTCAAGGGACATGATGTCTTTGGAGGAAAAGCAGCTTTCAGCTAAGGCAAGAAGATGAAGACATGGCTCTATGAGGAAGTTGAGGATGTAGAGGAGAGTATTTAAACTGAAACTGTGGTTTTTACAGTGGAAATCTTACCAATCTTTTTAGCTCTTAGTGTTACCAGTTCAGCCAGCTTGTTTTTTTTTTTTTTCTTAATTTGAGATAGGAATCATAAAACAACAAGCAATTCCATCCAAATGAGGCTGTATAGGAGCTTATACTCCAGCGAAAGGAGACAGTGCATGGATAAGAGTTCCTGGACTGGCTCCTAGAGGAAGAAAGAAATAAAGCTTTTATACTTGGGCAGCCCACACCGGTGTGCAGGTGGCTATTGTGCACCACTCAGGATTTCTGCTTACATCTCATTTGATCTTTGCACTGGAGACCAGAGTCTATGTTCAGGTCAGAGATCTGGCATGCACGTTGAGTCCATTTGAGCTCTGCTTGTGAAGGTACTCACTATCACCACCCCGAGAAGGTCAGAGCTGGCCATCCTGAAAATGCAGAGGCTACAGAAAAGTCCCTTTAAAGGAAGCAGTTGACGTAAATAGGGCTAAATTGCAAAAATCTGCTTCTTGTTAAAAGTGGAAAACATGGTTGAGAAATATGACTTTTCTTATTCTAAGAAAAAGTTTCAAAGGAAGTCAGTAGTAGAAAACAGATGAAAAGCAGCATAGGACAATTTGAGTATGAAGAAAGATGAGTTTGTTTACTTTGAGTATGTTTATATTGAGTATGTTTACTTTGAGGGTAACCTGTGAGTACCAGGATGAGTCATGCAGATGATTTGTATTGGCCTTGAGATTTTGAGGAAATACATAAGGTATGAGATTGACAAGAAATTTTACGTTAACTTCAAGATGTTGGAAGTGGGCTGATTCAGAGTAGCTGTTTCCTGTTACCCTTGGGGAGATGGAAAGTACCTCTGATGCTACTAAAAAGGGCTTTAAGACCCCTCTCTAACATCAACCAAGCAAATTATCCTGATTAGTGATTTCTAAAACAGGGGTAACAATATCCTCTTCTCCAAATAGTTATGAGAATCAAATTAATTTAGGTGTATGAAAATGCCTTAGAAGATTATAAAATGACAAAGGTACATTAGAATTATTAATGGTATTAATCACATCAAATTTTGTTTATGCTGCATTTGTTTTTTATCAGGAAAACCAAGGTCAAGTATAACGTTGTTACTGACTTTTGTTTTTTAAAGGAATTACTTTTAATGCTTTCTTTGAGGACATGCCTTTTTATAAAGCATTGTGAAAAAAAAAAAAAAAAGAAACAGAAGTATCTGCATTATATTCTGGAGACAAGTAAACAAAACAATTTATCAGGGAAATAGCAGGGATGGGGAAATTGTTATAAGGATAAGGGATGTTTTCTTTTGTTGTTCTCTCCATTACAGCTGATTTATTCAGCTTTCACTTATGAACAGCAGATCAGGACTTCCTTAATGTCCTTTAACAAAGTTCAAGCAGCCACAAGTTGGAACTTTGGACCACCTGCCAATATTTGTTCAAAGAGAGCTCTAAGTAAAGCAATTTAATAATAAGAAACTGGAAATTGCTATCCCCCACCCTCCCCCACACAGTTTCTTTGCTTCCCTTCCTTTTGCTGAAATATTTCACACTTATTCTGACAGATGGGCCAATATACATACCAGGCAACAGCATAGCCTGAGTATTTTCCTTTTTTTTTTTTTTTTTTTTGTATTTCTTAAGCAGGGAGCAACATGTTCATGCTTGTTTTTCTTTTATCTTTGGAAAAATTCAATATTCTTAAGACACTGGTGAAATTAGCACAAAATTATCCCTCTTTACTAAATAAAAAGCCAGGGAAGGTTTTAGTATTCATATTCAGGTAATTTCTATTTGGAGTATGGAAAAGGGAATGCCTATTGTTGAGATGATATTTTGTCAGATTAAGACAAACCCATCAACACACTTTCTATATCCTCACTGTAAAATGGAAATAAACACAAAACTTCATCAGACATATGGTTGTAGCAGCTCAATGGTCCACATCTGCCTAATACCAAGAGATTTGCTTGAAAATGCCTTGTATCTTCCAATATTAGGGATGAATAGTTCAAAGGTTTATGGAATGAGATTATTTATGAAGCAGAGAATTATTCCAAAATTTTTTTTTGTGGTTGTAGATAGACAGAATGCCTTTATTTTATTTGTTTATTTTTATGTGGTGCTGAGGATCGAATCCAGTATGTCACGCATGCTAGGCAAACGCTCTGCCACTGAGCTGCAGCCCCAGCCCCAGCAAAGCATTATTAAAGGAAATGAAGTTTATAATGGAATTCTGAATTAAAAACAAATCTATTAGGATGTTTTGCTTATGACAAAAGTAATATATTTTCAGTGATGAAGATATAAAATATAAAATATACAATACATAGGCCATAATTTATCTGTTCAGAGATCACAGTGCTAATATATCCTTTCAGGCATTCTCTTACAAATCCTTATGTATAGTTAACAAACATGGAATCACACTAAACATGCTACCTTGTAACCTGTTTAACATAAGCATGTATCTTAGCTCAGTGGTTAAGAGCCAAGGCTTCTGTTAGACTGCTTGGGTTTGAGTTCCAGTTGTCAATGACTAATGGGAATGACATCAGGTAAGTTACATAACAATCTGCTGATGGGAATAGAAACTTGGAACAGAGAATGACAGGATTCTAGAACTGCAGTGATTGAGTTGTGGTGATCAGCTTGCCATCAGCCAAAGTTGTATCTTTGTGAATAAGAGATTTATAGTAAAGAAATCAGCAGTTCCATCTATTGGACATGTAAATGGAAATACAAAGTATGCTGTTGGATTTTGATGTAGAGAAAGATATGAGTAGAGCCTGAAGTGCAGAAGTCATAGGCATACAGGTATTTGGAGCTTTGAGACTGGAGAAAATCAAGGAAGTAAATGTAGACAGAAAAGATCAAGGACTAAGCCCTAAGGCTCTCCAACATTGAGAGTTTAGAGGGGAAATGCAAAGCAAAGAAGAACAAGCTTAAGAGGAAAGAAAAAAAATACAAGAGAATTCAGTGACCTTGAGATGAACAAGGTACATCATGGAGAGAGGGAGTAATCAAACATGTGGAAACCTGCTGACAGGTCAGGAAAGAACTGGGAATCGACCACTGAATTTGGCAACATGGTCATTTGCCATCTCCATAAGTAATTGGGATGGAATGAAAATCTGAAAGAAGATTGGGTTAAGAGGAGAACTGGAGGAAAGAAGTTGGAGAAGCCGGGCGCCTTAGCACATACCTGTAATCCCAGCCATTAGGGAGACTGAGGCAGGAGGATTGCAAGTTCAAAACCAGCCTCAGCAATTTAGCAAGGCCCTTGGCAACTTAGTGAGAACCTGTCTCAAAATAAAAAATAAAAAGGGCTGTGGGGGTGGGTTGGTGGTTAAGCACCCCTGGGTTCAATTCCCTGTAACAACAACAACAACAACAACAAAAAGAAGTTGGAAAGAGGTAGCAGGGACACTTCTTTCAAGATTTCCTGCAAAAGAGCAACAAATACTTGAAATAGGTGCTGGTGGGGAGAATAAGCTCAAAAATAAAAATGAAAAAGTTTTCATTTTTTTTAAGGTGGGGGAAATGACATCAGATTTGAAGGTGAATGGTAATGATCCAGTAATGAGAACAAAATTGATGGTATAGGAAATATCAAGGGAATTTTGGAAGTAGTACTATTGAGTGGGCAGGAGGGGACAGGACTTAGCGTGTGAGTGGAAGATTTAGCTTGATGTCAGCACAGACTGTTTATGTTTGGTAATATGGAGGCCAAGTATATGAGTCATCATTTTGGAGGGAGTCTGTTCTCTTTTGATTGCTTCAGTTTTCTCATTATGTCCCTTATCCTTGTTCATGTCAGCTACACAGGAAGCATCAGAGTTCCAGGATGCTCCTCATTTCCAGCTCATAAAGCTCTGTACTTTCCATAACTTATCTTCTCCCATCCTCACTCCTGAAATTCCTCCATGACGTCATCAGGAATGTAGAGTGCATCATTTCAGTTGTACATGTGTTTATTTACCCGTGCCATGACAATAAAAATGTTATTATGAAAAGGAATTTCTGCCAGTTTGATAGTGAAGAAAAATGTCATTTTATTGTTATTTAAGTTGGACATCTTTGGTTTGTAATAAGGCTGAATGCATTTTCTATATATTAATTGATTATACTTTTAATGAGTTACTTTCATATCAGCTGCTTATTTCCTTTACTGGTGTTTTCAACTCATTCTAATTGCTTTGTAAAAACTCTTCCTATATTAGAATTATCAATCCTATTTCTCATGCATGCTGCAAATATTTTTACCCAAATTGTCATTTGTCTTCCAATGCAGTTTTTGGCATTTATAGGTGCTTTTACAAAATGTTATTTTATATGAATCAGTAATTTATTTTATGGAATAATTTTTTAGCAATTAGCTCTTTCTTTTCACCCCCAAGACAAAATAAATATTCACCCACATTTCTTTAAAAATCCATAACATGAAGCAGGAGAGTCACAAGTTTTAGGCAAGCCTCAGCAACTTGGCAGGATGTTCAGCAATTTAAATGAGACCCTGTCTCAAAATAAAAAATAAAAAAGACTGGGATGTAGCTCAGTGGTAAAATGCCCCGGGTTCAAGCCCCAGTGTAAAAACAAAACAAAACCCTAACAGTTTCTTGGTGTCATCTTTTTACATTTAAATACTTAATGTTATTATTTTTACATTTAAATACTTAATGTTATTAGAGATGCATCTGGATGCCTGGTATAAAGGAGAGATCAACTTTTCTTTCTTTTTCTTTTTTTTTTTTGCCTGAAATGGTGGCCAGATATTACAACACTTTTTTTCTTTTTCATAGTAATAAATCCCTTTTACTAGAGGGGACCACTGTCCCCTTATTAGGGTACCACAACTAATAGCTTATTTCTGATATAAGATGCCCTGGGAGGCTCTTGAGAAAACATTTGGTTGTCAGCTGGGTCAGGTCCCTGATCCTCTTATGTTCATGGCTATTGCCAGCAATGGCTTTACCCCAGAAGGCTAATATTAGTTCATAACCAAAGCAGTAATATTAAATAAAAAAAAAGAGAACTATTCATTTGGTGTCCAACAGGAGAAATGAGAATCCAGTAAAAGAAAAGTTTAGCTTAAAAGAACAATACCAGCAGCTCTTTAGCCACTGAGAACATTTTCATTTCCTAAATGTGTAAAAATCTATCCACCCATTCATTCATGCCTACTGTGTACCAGATGCTGGGCTGGATGTTATAATAAAGAAGGCCATGTCCCACCTGCAGTGAATTTGCATTCTAATGGAAATAAGTATAGGGAACATTTAGGAAGCATCTGTCCCTGGTATAAGATGTAAATAGCATGTAACAATGAAATAATTTAAGAGTGCATGAATGGATGAACGAAGGCATCAGAATATAAAGATTGGAAACTGAAGCAAATGTATAAGAATCAGAAATCTGATAAAGATGGAATCAGAAAATTGGTGGGGAAAGGTTGGTGAGTTACTTTACATTCCTCAGGGTACAAGGGATGGAGACATCTAAGCAAGTAAATTTGAATAGTAAGTATCTGAGTTGGCAACAGTCACTCTGCTCAGCCATCAACATCTCTGCCTCTCCTGCTCCTTACTATTGTAACTCATGGTCTTTGATATCCTTGTGGACCTCCTACCTCTCCCTCCCCACCCCTCTTTCTCTCTTGCTTTCCTGTGAATAATCTGTTTAGATTTGCTGCCTTAAATTTCTTGTTCAAAGAAAAGAACTAGGAACCAGAATGCTTCCTGCTCAAGACCATAACTGTTGCTGTGCTTTCTTTCTTTCCTTCTTTGTGTGTGTGGTCTAGGGATTGAACCCAAGGCCTCACAGATGCTAGGTAAGCATTCTACAGCTTAATTACTGACTCAGGCTTTCTTTCCAAGCCCAACCCTGAAACTACTTTCTATCATCCTTCCCAATGACCTCCACTCTTTCCAACCTTCCCCTTTCTCACCCTATTAACAACCCTTGACATAGTTGATCACTCCCTCCTACTTGAAACTTTTCTTGGTTTGTCTCCAGGAAATCATTTTCTCTTGATCCTTCTATTTCATGAGATAGTTTTTCTTGTTCACATTTGACCATTTCTCATTTCTTTGATTTCAAATGCATGAGCTCTCCCAGTCAGTTGTTGAAATTTCCCTCTTTTCTACTTACACTTATTCCATTGATGCTCTCTTCTAATTTCATTAATGTAAATACTATATGCTAAAGATTCCAAAATTTATATCTCCAGCCTGGATTTATCTCTTGAACTTCAGGCTCACACATCCAATCACTAATGACATTGCCACTTAGATGTCAAATAGGTATCAAAGGATTCTATTATTGCTCAAAATATTTGTTTCCTTTTTGGGGGCTAGGATTATATTTATCTAATTCTTTTGATGTTGGGGAAGGTCATGCAACTTATATGTAAGTGAAAGTAACACGAGCCATTTCTGAGAATTGTCTTAGCCCATTTTCTGTTACTACAACAAAATACATGAGGATGGGTATTTTATAAAGAAAAGAAGTTTACTTAGCTCACAATTCTGGAGGTTCAGGAACATGGCACTAACATCTTCTCAGCTCTGAGGAGGGTCTCATGATAGACAGCATCACAATGATGGGAACATGTGTAAGTGTGATCACACAAGGAGACAGTGAAAGAGATTCAGGGACTCGATTTGCTCTTTTTAGAACAACCCATTCTCGCAGGAACTAACAGAAGCCCTTTGAGAACTACATTAATCTCTTCCATTTTTGATGCCTTACAATGACCTACTGCTAAATTCCACCACCTCTCAACATTGTTATACTGATGAATAAGCCTCCATCAAAATGAATGTGGTGGACACCCTCAAAACTGGATGCAAAATATAGCAAAACCTTAATGATCATCAAGTGACTCTGTTGTGCTCTTTCTTCACTCTGTCCTGACACCAGAACTTTCCAGAAAGAGGCTGCTTCTTCAGCCTGGATTATGAGATGAAGTCTGCAAAGCCATAGCTGACTTGCAATGGACACAAATGCAAGCAAGAAATAGACCTTCTTGCTTTAAGGCATTAAGACTTTTGGAGTTATTTGCTGTAACAAATTTAGCCTAAATACAGTAGCTCAACTGATATAGGATCTCAAATTAATACACCCAGAACTGAATGCCTAATCTCCAACCCACCCTACAAACCTGCTAGTCCCAGATTCCCCAATTCTGATGAAAGGCAGTTTTAGACTTCCAATTTTCAGTATAAGAACTTGGGCGTTTCTCTTGATTGTTCTCTGAATCTCACACTCCACATATAGGAACTGGGGATAGATCAATGAACAAAATAGACCCAAAATATAATACCTGTTTTAGAGATTATGTTCAATGGGAATGAAGCAGATAATAATGATTATGTAATAAATATGCATGCTAAATTAAATAGGTAGTATTCCAATACATATAATACATATTACTATATAATATTAAGTATTTAAATATAAATATGTAGAAGGCAATACATTCAATAGAAAAAAACAGAACAAGAGGAAGCAAATACTGGGGGTGAAAGTAAGGGATATCTTGCAAGATTAGAGTTGAAGAAGTACCATTTCTGAAGAAACTTGAACTGCTGAACTCTTTGTATAGAATGACCCTGTCCAAATACGTATACTAAGAAACAACCAAACTCTAATATGGCAGCATACAGACATGTCCCTACACGACCCCAGCACTTGCATCTCCCACCTCCAAATGCCTGCCTGCTTTAGAATTCCCAGCACTTCCAAGAAACCGTTTCTGCCAACCATTGGTGATAGGCTATTGACCTTCATTTCTTAGAGCATTTACTTTTTAAAAAGGGATTCCAATTATGAATCTGTATCTCCTATAACTTCAAGTTATTTTTCTCAAGATCTGAAAACCATTCCTTCAAAATGTAATCATCAGGATAGGACTTTGTCTCCAAGTCTCAATGGGAGGACAGAGCCCAATTTTGATAATTGCCAGCTAGTGAACACAGCTAGCCTCATCACATTTATAGTGAACAATCCTTTATAATGATTCACTTCTCTGACTCTTCTTGAGCCCATACCTTTTGGTGTCCAACCCATTCTTCTTGTAAAAGACAGTCACTTTTGTACAAATCAGAACAGAGCTATGTCTATGGAATAAAAATATATCTGTATAACTTTCACTAGTGTCCAGGTGTGTTTATCTTTGGCAGATTTGAAAAAGATAAGAAGGACAATCCACATGACTAGTAGCAGCCTTTCCCAAGCAGAGGGACAGCCAGTAAGAGGCTAACATGCAGGAGCATTTAGTCTATACGAGTAATAAGGAGTCCAGAGCGGCAAGAACACAGGAAGTGATAGAAATATGGATGGTAGCTGATGTCAGAGGGTAAATGGAAAGGCAGATGGAATAGAATGTAGGCATTTATAAACTACTTAAAGGTAAGCACTTTAGCTTTTACTCTCACTGGAATGAGGAGACCACTATAGGATAGAATAGAATATAAGAATTTATAAACTACTTAAAAATAAGTACTTTAGCTTTTACTCTCATTGGGGTGAGGAGTAGAGGAGGGACACAATCTTGCTTGTATTTTACAAGGATCATTCTGCCATGTTGAGACCAGACATACTGGTATTGGAAGACAAGGTTGGAAGTAGAAAGTTCAATTAGGAGGTTACTGAAATGAATCATGTGAGATGTGATGGCAGCTCAGTCAAGGGTGACAGTAGTGATAACATCAAATTCTGGATATACTTTGGATTAGTTCCTGATGGATTAGATATGAGAAGTTAAAGGAAGTGTCAGGTATGATTCAAAGTTTTTGTCTGGAGTAGCTGACAGAATGGAGTGTCCTTCAACTGAGATGTTAGCAGGCTTTGGAGAGGGCAGCGGAGAGGAGATCCTCACAGGAGTTCAGTTTCAGACATGTTTATAACATCTGTTAGCTATGTATGGGGTGATTGAGTAGGCAGTTGGGTATTTAAGTTGGAGTTCAGGGAAGCAATCTATACTACAGATTCAAATCTGGGATTCGTTGGCAAATATATGATGTTGAAAGCCACAAAGTGTAGGAGAAGACCAAGGAAGTGAGTGCAGCTAAAAAGAAGAGAACCTAGAATCAAAGCTCTCCAATGCTGACAGAAGTTTGGAGGAAGAAGCAGCAACAAAAGAGAATAAGAAGGAAGGGCCAACCAGGTAGGTGGAAAGCCAAGAAAGTTTAGTATCCTGGAAACCTAGAGAAGAAAGGTTTATCAAGGGGGAGCAAATGACCAACTGTTGCTGCAAAATTAGGGACCATTAGATGTGGAGGTTATTGTTTACCTTGACAGTAGTAGTCTGAATGTAGTGCTGGTAGTGAAAGCCTAAGAGGAAGCAGTGTGAGAAAGAATAAGAGGCAGGATTGGGAAGAGTATGGACTTTTTTTTTTTTTTTTTTTTTTTTTTTTTAGTTTCCTTGCAAAGAGAAGTAGGCAAATGTATCAGTCAGCAGTGGAAAAAATGAAGTTCAAAGTTGGCTCTTAATAAGTGTGTATTACTGATTGTAGTCGCCTGAAGCGATGGCTGCTTGGAGCAAAGAAGCCGCGGGAAGAAGTTTTGAGACGAACTGGAAACAAACAGCTCTTTATTCTGATAACTTTTCTCTCTGGCTCTAACTACACCCCGACACGCCATCCACGCTCCTCTAACTTCCAAAATGGCGCAGACCTCATCTGCAATCTCGCTCAAGTCCCTCGAGATCTCTGGCCAAGTCTCGCAAGATCCCGGGCCAAGTACGGAAGGCGCCAATGCCCAAACATGTCCAAAGCCAAAGCCCGTAGTCCACCGCAATTTAAGCCATCTCCCCAAACAGGGCTCCTGCAACTGATAACAGTAATGAGACTTGCATCCATATCCTAAATTATTTTCAAACAAGGTATTCTGATGTGCCTTTCTACATGCAAAACAGTTGTATAATCATCATTGTTGTCCTTATTTGATGAAGAAATACAAAGCATGAACACAGAAAGGCAAGTAACTTCTACACTTCAGCCCAGAAAGAGAAATAACCTGTTTCCACAGATGGAAGTAGAGATTATAAAATAGCACTATATCTCAAGTAGAGTTAAAGTTAGTACAATGTCAAACAATCTGAATGCCTATAACCCAGGGAGTTATCGAGAACCCAACCATGACTGTGTATACACAAGTGCCTGCACTTTTGTCTGTGCCCACACCAAGCTACATCATCTACATAATTTTCAAATATTTGGTGTTGTTCTCCCAACTCCATGGTAGGAAACTATATCAGGTTAAAATGTGGGGAATTAGAAGAAAGCTCTATAAAGGGCTATGAAAGTGAGAGAAGCAATCTCAGGTGTCACTAGGAGTGCAGTCAGAACAGAAGCAACTGGGGCAGGGGTGTGTGTCAGTATGCAGGTAAATAGTCTCTAAGTTATGTGTGCGGCCATAGGTATCCAATATAGGTTTCAAGGAGGATGTTCTTCACTGCTTTAGAACTTGACTGGAGTGCCTGGAATCTCCAGGTTGGTCTATGCTTTTATAAAAGTTAATATATATGGGTGACATGAATGAGCATACTCTTATTTATTGTGTCCTTATACACGGCAAAATCTGGACACTCTCACGCACTGATCTTGCTCCTAATCATTTTGTTCATCAACCATAAAGCAAAATATTGTATTATATACTATGGGATTTTCAAAGACAACTGTTCCTGTTGTCAAAGAACCTAATTTCTACTAGGAAAATTATAAGTACAGAAATAACTCTAGGATACAATGTGGTAAGTTCTACAAGTGAAGTATTAAAACACTACTAGATTAATTCACAAGAGGAAGTGCTTATTACACTTTGGTTAATCAAAGAAAAATTCATGAAAAAGATATTTGAGGAGTGGCTTGGAATTTGTGTGGAATTTGAATGTGGAGAGATGGAAACAAGGTTATTTCAGTGGGAACAGTGCAAGTAAAAGAGTGATATGAAGGTACAGTTGACATGGACATTGTAAATATTTAAATTTGGTAAAGTCTGATGTTTTTATTCTGAACTCTGCCTTAACTGCTGAGGGGCTGTGAAGGGGCCATTCAACTGGCCACACAAAGAGAAGAAAAAATATCTAGAATGTTTATGTACAACTATCCCTCAAATATATTTTATATATATGCTTTATATATGCTTGTTTTTGATGACAACATAAATTCAACTCAAAAACATTACTGAATTATTTGGTTATTACATATTTATTGAATCAATAAATACCAATGAAAATTCTCATCGTTTAAAAAAGAAGTTGTGTGTTCAAAAAGGCTGATGGGTTCTGGAGCTAAAACAACTCCCTCTGAAGTTAATGGCAATTTCCTGATAATTTGTTTTTCTCTAGGATTTGAAGCAGCCCCTTTTCAATTAAAGTTTTAAATCTTCTGAACCTTCTCGTAATGAGAATAACACTTCCTCCTGCTGAGGACTGACACCAAGGAAATTAAGGCTGACATATACTCTGGCAAAGTACAGCCTAGCTAAAAATCTACATATGTGCATAACCTGGCTTGTGTCTATAAATTGCTCCTAATCATTTTGTTCATCAACTATTAAGCAAAATATTGTATTATATACTATGGGAGGGAGGGACAGGCTTCAAAGAAGCAAGCAATCTAGTTGCTTCTCCCCAGTCTAATCAAACTGCATCACAATTCATTTTTCCTCCTTAACATCACTTGCCTATTTTTTATGTGGGTGCCTGGAATCCAGGCAGGGTCTCTGGGCTAGGTAAGTGAGAGTAACAAAACCTTTACGAGAACTCAATTGTGTTGTATTGTAGAAGTCTGAGTTTGCTTCCTCAACCCTGGAGTGTGGACTATAAAAATCATTGACGATTAGAGAAAAAACGTGGCACATTTTAGGTGCACAGCAAATGAGAAGCATAAAAAGAAAAGCTGAAGTGAAATTATAACCCACCTTGACTACCAAGTTAAAGAACTAGTGCTTTTTCTTTGGGCATGGTTGTTACTGAAAGGTTGTATGAATGGCAAGAAGTCAAGAAATAACAAAGAAGGTATTGCTGCAGTGTTGGCAGTGCTCTAAATGTGGCACAACGAGGCATTAGCAGTGAAATTCTGGAGTACTTTAGAGTATCAACAGGACTTCGCCTTTATTGTATAAGGACTGTGAAGGTAACAAAGACCGATATTTCGATCTAGGGTGCTGTTAACTACAAAAAGTAAACAGAGACATTAAGTTCACTTTGAGCTTAAATCCTAAAATTACTGTGGCTTAACAAGTAAGGGTACAAAAACCGCCGAACATGATTTGTGCTAAAACAAGGATCCAAAAATTTGCTCATTCTCCTAAAGCCTACGACTTCTTAAAATCAAGCCTTTATACCTTTAATTTTGTATTTAAAAAGAAAAAAATAACGAAACCCCCGCGGCCTAATACGTTATTCGCACACCATACTACCAACTGCTAGGATGGGCACCACACGCTCCGTCTGGTCCTGTGTTTCCGCGCCCGGTGACGTCACCGCGACGCGCGGCGCGCTCCTGCGTCTCGGCAGACGTCGTGCGTCATTACCAACGAGGGGCAGCAGACGAGGCGATCCCTATAAAGCCCTCGCTCGCCCCCTAGTGGCAGCTGGTTTCGAGGCCCAACGCCGATCGCTTAGTTCTCGCTCTTCCGTCAGTCTGGATCGACGCATGCGCCTCACTTAGGCCCCAAACCGGTCGAAGGGCGACGCCTTGAGGTTAAACCGAGGAGGTGCGGGAGGCGGGCCCGCGCCGGCGCAGTATTCTCGGAGAAGCCGGGGATTCTAGGCGGACGAAACCAGTACCATGGCGGAGGGGCAGGTGATCGGCGACGGGCCTTCGGCCTCCAACAGTAACTCAGAAAAAACCTCCAAGGTCGCAGCAGAGTCCCCAGAGTCTGGGGACTACGACAGCAACTGCTTGTTCTGTCGGATTGCGAGGCAGCAGGAGACTAGCACAGAACTCCTGCCCTGTGAGGTGGGTGCACGTCCGACCGCCCCTCGGAGCTCCGGGAGGGAGGCCTGGCCGGTGTGGACCGGGTGGGGAGGATCCCGATCACCAGGCAGAGCTCGTGAGGCAGAGCCGCTGTGTGGACCGGGCTGGGGCAGGCAGGGTGTTGTGTGAATGACGGGGGACCCGGGAGTGTCTCCAACGAGACACAGTTCCCAGGGGAGAAGAAGTAGGGATAGAGCCGAAAACCTCCGCCCCACTGCAGGTAGCGAGATTCTTGGCATAAAAGAGCATTTTGTTTTTATTACAGGGATTCTTTCTTCCTTCTTTCTAAATAGAGATCTTAAATTCTGAGCACTTTTCATACCAGTACCGATGAGAAATCTGGTAGAAAATAGATAATGCGAAAAGCTAAAGTTAGATTGGCTGAAAATAGGCTGGGTGGAGGGCAGTGGGTCTGAAGTGTACTTAATAGTCTCTGATTTCTACTGAAGTGGTTGTCAGTTGGGATACGAGGAAATTTTCAGACTGACTTTGCTCAGGTATTTTCAAACAGATATCTGGTACATACTTTATTCAACCTGTTGTACTTGTTGTTAAAAAAAAAACAACCTTTTGAGAAAATCAGCTCCAAAGATTGTGTAGTAATCAATCTTTAATTCGCTGATACTAAATCGAAGTGCTTCTACACTTAGAGGTGGTTTTGGAGTCAGTGGTGGACAAGAAATAAAAGGACAATCTGCGTGTAGGTTTTATAATTTAAAGGGTGGAATGCATACAGAGGTGGCAGCCAATTACAGTGCCCTGTGCTGTGTTCAGGTGGTTTTACAATGTTTTGTAAGCTTGTGGGAGGGACATCTAACCCAGGTTTGAGAGATGAGGGACGAATTACCAGAGGAATTGAGACATAGGTAGGAGAGCAATTGAAGTGCAGTGGTGAAACAGAAGGCAGTTTTAGTTGATTGAGAAGAATCTGAGGGGAGAGTGAAAACATCAAATATAGTTAGCTTTCACAGAACATTGGCACATAGGAGGAGTTGGGGCTTAGGAGAAAGGCCCTGAGTTCACTTCCTAGTGCCCCCCCCACCCAAAGAATTAATTACATAATATTTCATTTATATGTTTTTCATTATCTGTGTATAATATATTTACATATGCATTCATGCATACATGCATATTCATTATAAACATCTAGAAGTTATTGGGTTTATATAAAGTGGGTTATACTTATAATTTATAAGTACAGAGGAGATAATTTTATTTGAAATAATTGAAGTTAACAACATCATATGGACTTAGTCTGGGAAACTATCCAGCAGAAGCTAAAGAAGATTCCTTACCACATAGACTTTTCTATACAGTGTGTTTTTTTAAAACCATGTTTTGCAGAATTGAACTAATCAAAGGCTAAATCATGCATTCTCATCAGGGATTATATCTATTCCCAAGGGGGTAAAAATTGGTTTTTGTTGTGGTGGGGGAAATATCTTACTCTTCTTATGTAGGAGAATTCTATGCACGGAATCTATGCACAGATATGCATAGAATGCATAAACAGATAAATAACATATCTATGGTATTAAAATCCTATGGAATGTCTTAAAAGGATCCCAGAGTGGCAATAATGGGAAATGGTTAAACAACACTGGATTTCATTATGTTTGAGCTCATACTGAGGAAATTTCAGTGCTAATTTAACTCCTCCTCCTTTATTTAATCAAAGTTGTTCTAAAACCTTAGATGGCATGGTATTCAAATGTTATTACTTTTTATTTGCTTTAGGTATCAGGGCATAGTTTTTGGAAAGAAAAACTGTTCTAGCTATTTTAAACAAATTGATTTAATATAGGGAATTATTTCTAGAAAAAAAAAATCATTGGAAAGTCTAGAAGAGTAGATTCTAGAATAGTCTCCAAAAATAACATCCAGAACATCACTGCAGAATCTTTCACAAGATAGTCTGCCCATGCTTCCACTCCTTTTTAATTTTTTTATTTGTTCTTTTTAGTTATACATAACAGTAGAATATATTTTGACATCATACATACATGGTGTATAATTTCCCATTCCTGTGGTTGTACATGATGTGGAGTTACTGTAGTTGTGTATTCATACATGAACATAGGAAAATTATGTCCGATTCATTCTACTGTCTTTCTCATTCCTATCCCCCCCCTCCCTTCCCCACACTACCCCTGTCTAGTCCAGTGAACATCCCTGCCTTATTGTGAGTTGCACCAATTTGCAAATTTGCAGTCCCACCAGCAATGTATGAGCACCTTTCCCCCCACATCCATGCCAACATTTATTGTTACTTGTATTCTTGATAATTACCATTCTGACTGGAGTGAGATGAAATCTCAGTGTATTTTTAATTTGCATTTCTCTAATTGCTAAAGATGTTGAACATTTTTTTTTTCATATACTTGTTGACCATTCATATTTCTTCACTTCTTCTGTGAAGTGTCTCTTCAATTCCTTTGCCCATTTATTGATTGGGTTGTTTGATTTTTTGGTGTTAATTTTTTTTTAGTTCTTTGTATATCGTGGAGATTAATGGTCTATCTGAAGTGCAGGTGGCAAAGATTTTCTTCCATTATGTAGGCTCTCTCTTCGTGTTCTTGATTGTTTCCTTTGCTGTGAAGAAGCTTTTTAGTTTGATACAATCCCACTTATTTATTTATTTATTTGGTATCGGGGATTGAACTCAGGGGCACTCGACCACTAGGACACATTCTTAGCCCTTTTTTATATTTTATTAGAGACAGGGTCTCACTGACTTGCTAAGTGCCTCACCATTGCTGAGGCTGGCTTTGAACTTGAGATCCTCCTGACTCAGCCTCCCAAGTGCTGGGATTACAGGCGCGTACCACCGCACCCAGCCCATTTATTTGTTCTTTTTTTTTTTTTTTTTTTTTTTTTTTAAATATTTATTTATTTTAGTTGCACACAATGCCTTTACTTATTTTTACATGGTGCTGAGGATCGAACCCGGGTCGTGCACGTGCTAGGCGAGCGCTCTACCGCTGAGCCACAATCCCAGCCCCGATTTATTTGTTCTTGATTTTACTTCTTGTGCTTTTAGAATCCTGAGCCAACATGATGGAGATTTGGGCCTACAATTTTCTTCTAGTAAGTGTAGAGTCTCTGGTCTAATGCAATGGCAAAAAATTTTCTTCCATTCTGTAGGCTCCTTGCTAGTTTTAAAATATTAGGAATATATCAGAGAAAAAGTTTCATAAGTATATAGAGATTATTATCTTTCCCTTTTATAACCAAATAATACTTCATCATATGGATTTATCACATTTTATTCAACCACTATTCTTGTTGAATTATGGATCTTTGTTTTATTTTCATAAATCACACTGCAAAGAATAATTTTGTACTTATATCATTTTATATTTTTTGGCAGCATATCTTTGGAATAGAAGTATAGTCTTAAAATAGAGATCCAAATAGTGGCTAGACCAATAGTAGCAATGAGAGAGAGGATGACATCAGAGAGCCAATTCCAATATGTTTGAAATCTTGGTAGAAATCTAATTTAATCACTAGTGTAATCATAAGCTAACTAAAACATTAAGTTTCTTTGCTTTTGACAAGACTTTTATCTATTCCTGGAGCTGACCACAGATATGTTGATGGTAGTAGTTGTTGTTGTTTTTAATTAGAATTAGGAAAACAAATTATATATAACAGTAAATAATATATTTTAAAATAGAGGTTTGGGAGATGGACAAAGAATTGAGTATTTGGTTTATGTGGCTGAGTCATGGAGTATGAAACAGGTATTTATAGGAATTTTTTTTTTTTTCTGCTGTTATCTTTTAGACTGACATTTTCTAGTTCTGTTAATCTAAGAAGTGTTTCTCCTGCTTTGAGGCAGAATTCAGTTCTATCATCTCAAACTAATTCTAATCAGGATGAATTCTGTATCAGAAGGAATTACCTCTGAATTTTAAAAAATTAATGTCATAATTGAGGGGAAATAAAAATATAAAATTGTGTTATCAATTATTATCAACTAATCTGGGCTGTATTAGTATGGCAATTTTGTGTTGCAAGATTTGATGGCCAATACTACTTGTTTCTTAGCTGGAAGAACTAAAGAAAAAATGGAAAGCTTTAAACAAGAATATTGTGATCCTTTACTTTATCCCTTTCTAAAACAATCCATGTATGTCAATATTTAAATTTACACTAGACAGCAAAACCATAATAAAAAATAGATAAAATGACAAGATTACTGACATGAGTTTGAGGCCCTCATTCAAATTGAATTTTGGCTTTTGGAATGGAGAATAATGAGCAACTGTGTGGAATTTACTGAGGCAACTATGCTTATTGATACTGATTTTTAAAATTTTAACTTTATATTTTTATATTGATTAAAGTTTTATAAGGAAGATAGATTTTTCTCTTGGAAAAGTGAAAATTTAAGGCTTTTTATTTGTAATAAATGAACATCTCATGACGGAAACTAAAACTTGTTTTTAAATACTTAGTACATAATCATAAAGTTGCTCAATATGGCTTATGTTTTAGCATACATACCATTTTTCTTTCAGAGATTTATGTTTAAGTTATATCAGAACAGTATTAGGAAATTGTTTTCTAAAATTTAATAACAAATACTTTTTTTTCACTTCAGAATGAAGATCTTGTTTGCTTCAAAGATATAAAACCAGCAGCACCTCATCATTATCTTGTGGTGCCAAAGAAACATATTAGAAATTGCAATGATCTAAAGAACGATCAAATAGAATTGGGTAAGATGATGGCACTGTTATTCATAGTTTTATCATCTTGAATTGGCATTAGCAGTGGTAGTGACAATTAAAATATCTAGCTAGGTTTTATGAAAAGGGTCCATTATGACTGTTTGGAACTTTTTATTATTAAAAATTTCAATTGTATGCAAAAATAAAGAAAATTGTATAATCCCCATGTATTCATCACTTAGCTTCAGTATTTATTACTTGTGGTCAATTTTTCACATATTAATATCCCAGAGGTGATTTGAAGCAAATCTCAGGCATCATGTTATTTAATATTTAAAATTTCTGAAAGGTAATGTTTTTCTTTGAATTTTTAAAAATGTTGGCATTTTTATGATCCACGTTCTTCACTCTGCAAATGGAAGGTGCTATGAAAAAATTTAAACAAGTTACAATATGGTATATGAGCTTATATTGTCTCATAGTAAGATCATGTTTATATTCCCTTAATGTCAATCATTAATGCAGATGAATTAGCAATAGTTTAATTCTGAGATTTGAGTGACGAACTTAGTTTTTGAAAAGGAAATTCTGAATTTTGCTGCTTACAGAATTATTTAGTATTTTCTTACTTGTGCCTTCTGTGACTCGTCAGTTATCATTTCCTAAAACATTTCTAAGTTTACTTCAAAATGTAATTTGTAGACTTTGTCACCAGGGTTTGGGATTAGTTTGGTTAATACTATAAGGTAGCCTGTAAGATAGATAAATTAGACCAGATTTTTTTTAAAAAAGTATAAGAAACCTCTTAAATGGAAATTTAGATGTATATATAGTTAATTTAGGCTAGACTTGCCAGTTTTTAAATTGTTATTTCTGGATACTACAAAGATTTTTAGTATCTGAAGTTCTTTTAGTACTTTTGAGAAACATACAGGTTTATACCAGAAGATAGCAGTTGAGCTTATAAAGATCAGACTTAACTTTATTTATTTATTTGATACTGGGAATTGAACCCAGGGGTGCTTGGTGCTTTGCTACTGAGCTGTATCCCAGTTTTTTTTTTTTTTTTTCCTTCCCCTCGTATTCGGGATTGAACTCAGGGGCACTTAACCACTGATCCACATCCCCCTCTCTCTCTCATTTTTTGAGGCAGGGTCTTATGAAGCTATTCAAGGCCTCACTAATGTTGAGACTGGCCTTGAACTTCAGATCCTCCTGCTTCAGCCTTCCGAGCTGCTGGTATTACAGTTGTGTACCTCTGTGCCTGGCCCCAGTTCTTTTTTATTTTATTTTTTTTAGAATTTGAGACAGGGTCTTTGTAATTGTTATGGTTAGCTTTGAACTTGTGACCCTCCTCTCTCACCCTCCCAAGTCACTGGGATTAGAGACGTGCTTCTGTACCCTGCAGATTCAACCTAAATTTACCTGAAATTGAAACATTCTAGTATTTCTTTGGTATTAAAAGTTTCCAGAAGCTGGGGTTGTGGCTCAGTGGTAGAGCACTTGGCTAGCATGTGTGAGGCACTGGGTTCGATTCTCAGCACCACATATAAATAAATAAAGGTCCATTGACAACTAAAACAATTAAGAAAAAAAAGTTTCCATTTCATTCTTGTGATAGTTTCTGAGATCATATTTTCTTTAGCATTTTTGGAACTTTTCAATTTATTTTCAAGGTAGAGGTAGGTTTGAGGAAAATAGAAGCTGGTGTTATAACTAGTTTTATAACTGTTGCATATCAAATGTTACTAATTTTTAAGCAGCTGGTGAGTATTTGGGATTTCACTATGTTTTTCTCTCTGCTTTTGTATATATTTGAATATTTCCATATTGAAAGCTTAAAAGTAGTGATT
The DNA here is from genome assembly GCA_025594165.1 of Tamias sibiricus. NCBI lineage: Eukaryota > Metazoa > Chordata > Mammalia > Rodentia > Sciuridae > Tamias > Tamias sibiricus. The sequence continues at coordinate 111,430,689 of CM046666.1, forward strand.
AATTTTTTATATAATTTATAAACGTGGAGAAGTATTAAACATATGGAGGAGCTCAATAATACTAAGTCTAGTGACCATTATTGACATTTATAGAATACTATTGACATTTATAGAATACCACTTAGCTGTGGAATACACATTTCTTGAAGAGCACATGTTCACCACAGTAGACCATATTCTAATCAATAAAATATTCTCATATTGCAAATGCTTGAAGTCTAATAAAATGTCATCTGAAGATAATGAAATTAAATTAGAGAAATAATAAAACCTGGACTAGACTAAATATTTATAAATTAAACAACAGATTTCTAAAGAGTTCCCAAATAAATAAATCAAGAAGAAATTTTTTTTTAATTGACACACTTCTAAGTAATTCCTAAATAGGTCAAAGAAGAAAATATTTTGAGTTGATTGGTAACAAAAATACAACATGTTAAAATTTGTGGGAGCCGGGCGCGGTGGCGCACGCCTGTAATCCCAGCACTTTGGGAGGCTGAGGCAGGAGGATCGCGAGTTCAAAGCCAGCCTCAGCAATGGCGAGGCACTTAGCAACTCAGTGAGACCCTGTCTCTAAATAAAATACAAAAAAAAAAAAAAAAAAGGGCTGGGGATGTGGCCCAGTCTTTGAGTGCCCCTGAGTTCAATCCCTGGTACCACAAACAAACAAACAAAAAATTTGTGGGATGCTAGTAAAGTGGTACGTAGGAGGAAATTTATAGTTTAAATGCTCGTATTAGAAAAGGAAGTTTAAAACCAAATGACTTGGGCTGGGGTGGTGGCTCAGAGGTAGAGCGCTCGCCTAGCACATGCGCGGCCCGGGTTCAATCCTCAGCACCACGTAAACATAAATGCATTTGCATTGTGTACAACTAAAGCAAATAAATAAATATTAAAAAAAAAAAAACCAACCAAATGACTTCAGTTACCACTTTCAGATGTTAGAGGCAAGCAAGTCAAGCCAAAAATAAGTATAAAAAGTGAAATAATAAACAGTATATAGTAATGAAATATAGACAACAGATTTTATTTCATGTATTTTGAAGAATTTGATTTTATGTGAATACATAATTATGATTGTCATATCTTCTCAATAAGTTGATTATTTAAATTATCATAAAATATCTGTCTTTATGGAAATATTCTTTGAGTCTATTTTGTGTGATAATTTAGCTGTTTCTACTTTATTACTTATTGTTTGCATTGTATTTTTTTTTTCTTTTCTACTTTCAACCAAATCTGTGTTTATATTTAAATACTTGAAAACAAATATGGTTGAGTCTTGTATTTTGTTAAAATGTGGTGTGAAAGTCTCTTAATTGGAATGTTTAGCCCATTAACATTTGATGTAACCATTGATGTCTTTGGGTTTTAAGTCTACTATCTTACCATTTGTCCCATTTGTTATTTTTGCTTTATATCTTATTTCTCATCTTCTTTTTGTATTCTTATATAATTTATCTGTTGTTATATTCACTGCTTTTTTTAAAAAAATATTCCTTTTTTAGACATTAGTAGACTTTTATTTTATTCATTTATTTATATGTGGTGCTGAGAAACAAACCCAGTGCCTCACATATGCTAGGCAAGCACTCTACCACTGAGCCACAACCCCACCCCCCCATATTCACTACTTTTTGTAGTTCTTTATTTAGTGGTTGCTCTGGAGAGGTTATAATACACATCCTTTAATAACCAGGCCTTGCTTAATACAGGCATTATATCTTTCATTTAAAATGTAAGAAACTGGTAGTCTCCCAGTGCAAGCCTGACTTAGAGAAGTAAATGTTAACAGTTTAGTAAGGCGCAATATAACAGTTATCCTTTGTTGACTCTCTTACTTCTTCCCCTTTTAGATGCATGGTTATAGTATGTATAGGCTTAAGGTTTTGCATTATACTTCAAAGACCCCAGGCTACCAACATTTTTCTAATAGGGAGACTTCTTTTCCCTCTTCAGGCCATAAAAAACAATGACAAAAAATAGTAAGACATATAGAATTTGGAAGTCAAAATCATTATACAAATGTTTAACTAGTAAAGAGAAGGATCACTTGAAGGGATATCATATTTCTAATTTGGGCTTAAAGACAAATTTGGTTTTTCTGTCTTTTAAAATATTTGTTTTTGAATTGACAAAAATGTACATATTTATTTTAAATAACATGATTTCTTGAAATATGTGTACATTATGAAATGAGTAAATTGAGTAAATTAACATATACATTAACTCTACTATTAGTTATTTTCAAGGACGCGGTGCATTGTCATCATGTTGTAAGAACTTACTCCTTTTGTTTAACTGAAGTTTTATGTTGTTTGACCTACATCTCTCAACCCTACCCCGCTTCCAGCACCTGCTAACCACCTTCTACTCTGTTTCTATGAGTTAGCTTTTTTAGATTCTATATTTAAGTGAGGTTATGCATTATTCAGGTTTCTGTGCCTCACTTATTTTACTGAGAAAGATGTCCTCTAGACTTATCCATGTTGTCACACATGTCAGAATTTCTTTCTTTTTAAGTCTCAATATTTATTGTGTGTGTATGTGTGTGTGTGTATAATATTTTCTTTATCCATTCATCTATTGGTGGACACTTAGGTTCATTCTGTATCTTGGGTATTGTGAATAATGCTGCAGGAACATACTATCTTTTTTCTTGATTGAATTTCTGTATAAATTACCTATTCTCTTTATTCAAATAGGCATCTCTATGATGTTCTAAATAGCCAGTAGATGATATCTCTCAACTGTTCTCCAAAGCCAGCTTATATGTGTAATATTTTGTGATAATGATATTGCACTGGGGCTCAATTTGAATATTCATTTCAGTTATCAATGAACAGATTTCTCGTTGACTTAAAGCTGTTGAATGTATCTTTAAATGTTTTCCTATTTGATATGACTTTTGACCACAACCAAAAAAATTAAGATTAATAACAATTTAGTGAACTCAATATCTCCTCTAGTATAATGTTTCTTTCCTGTTTTATAGTGGAGAACATGGTAACTGTTGGAAAAAACATTCTTAAAAAGAATGATTTCACTGACTTTTCAAATATGAGGTATGTATACATCAGATAGAAAATAACATTTTGCATTATTGATTTTTCTGAAATGTTATTTTTCATGAAAAAGGGAACAGCAGTTGCAGAATTTTGGTTTAAGTACATTTTTTTCCCTGAAAGTGAGAATATAGTTCTTATAATAAAAAATTGATAAAACTTCTTTCTCTCATGTCTCAATATATTCCAAAAATATCCACTTATAGTTTGGACAGACGAATATATATAAACAATGGGTAGTTAAAATAGTTATGAGTCCTTTTTTCTTTGTTCTGTATGATCATTCCTATAAAATTTTGTATAAAATGAATTTTATTAGACCAAGCTTTATTTTTTGTGATTTAAGAATATATTATTAGACTTCTAGCATGAAATTAAATGGATTTATTGCCTGGTAAACTGAACTCTGGCAAATAATGTTCAATTAACTTTTAATTAATCTAAATGATGGTATTGTTTTTAAAAATATTTATGACTTTGTGATAATGATATTGCACTGGGGCCCAATTTGAATATTCATTTCAGTTATATAAGCAGGTATAGTAGAGATACTTAAAACACTTCTGAATCAGAATTCAGAATTCCAATACTATCCATGTCATTTGTGTACTGTACTTGCACCAGCTGTGTGATTTTAGACAAGTCATTTTAGTTATCCACAATAATACCTGCTCTGCTACTTGTGTACTAATGAGATTGTGTGTGTGAAGATCCTCTGAAAACTGTTAAGCATTATTCAGATCCTCTGAAAACTGTTAAGCATTATTCTAATGTGGTAATGACAAGTAACACATGGTATTTGAGATCCACTGGCCTGAAGCAACCTGTTCCCTTCTCAGTCTTGGGACTACTTATTAGAAGAAAGAACACTGGACAAAGAGTCAAGATCCCTGAAATTTACTCCCAGCTCCACCATATTTTAACTGTGTGGCTTTGGGAAGTCTCTTGACCTTTTTTTTTTTTTTGAGAGAGAGAGTCTGGCTGTGCTGCCCAGGCTGGTCTCAAACTCCTGGGCTCATGTGATCTTCCTTCCTCTGCTTCCCAACTAGCTGGGGCTACAGGCATGAACCACTATGCTTAGCTCTTAAACTTTTAATCTTTGCTTACCCATCTTTAAAGTGAAATTGAAAATGGATTTTTAAGAGGTTAAATAATATTAAAAAATTTTTTTTCTATTGAAAGAAAATTTCTTATGTTTTATAAAGCAAATACTTATGAATAATTATCATCTGACTTATTTTTAGTATTAAATTTAGGTGATCAAAGTTGTTTTTTTTTTTACATGATGTTATGATTGATATCATTTTTGAAATATTGGTTGGCAAAGAAATGCCTGAGTAGTTTATTAAAGGAGAAAGCATGCCATCTACTGGTTATGCCTTGGAATAAAGTAATACTACTACTTGCGTGCCCAGAAACTTTATTAGATTAATTACAGGAACATATCTTACAATTCAAGCTTAATGAAGTGATAAGGAGTAATGCCAGCTCAGAATTTACAAAAGTTATTCTGAGGCATAATGTGCTATTAAGCCCTTCCTTTATATTACTATGAACTTGAACATGAAAAGAAGAGGAACTATGTGAATACTATGAAGTGTGTAAAGAAATATAGTAAAAGAGATAGATGAGTGGTATTCTTTCAACCTTATGTAATACGTTTTGTATATCTTTAATATTTATGTCATTTAACCTAAAAAATTGTTTTAAGCTAATGTAGAACTGATTTGTCAATCATTTCTTAACCTCTCTATTTTAGGATGGGTTTCCATGTACCACCATTCTGTTCCATTTCCCACTTGCACCTTCACGTTCTGGCACCAGTCAGTCAGTTTGGCTTATTATCCAAGTTGGTTTATAGAAAAAATTCCTATTGGTTTATCACAGTAAGTGTTATATCAAGAATATGCAAGCATATTTAAAATATTTGTCCTTTTGTTGTAGTTTTTCTTTTCTTGGCAAGACTAGGCACTTACAGCTTACAGTAGCTTGACTACCTGTTTTAACATACTGCTTGTATATATTCAAAATAATATTTTTTACTTTGGGGGATTTTCTAGGTCATCAGGTCTATAGGGAGAGAAGCTATGGCCAAGTCTCTGCATTGCAAGTGGGGTATATGATATAGAAAAGCATGACATTAAGAATTCATACTTTGGAGTCAGATTTGAATACAAATTCTGGCTCCTTTGCTTACTCCAGGAACCAGGTACAGATTACTTGCTTAAGTCTCCTTTTTTTTTTTTTTTTTTTTTTTTTTTTTTGCTGATGTTGGGGATTGACCTAGGGCCTAGAGCATGCTATACAAGTATTCTATCACTGAGTAACATCCCCAGACCAGGTTTAAGTTTTTTATTACCTTTACATAGGTAACAGTGCTGCCCTTAGGGTTAATAAGAGAGATGATGAGATGATTTTTGTATAAAGCACTTAAATCAGTACTTTGCAAGGCTGAGAGTAAGGTCATTGGTAGACTGTTTGCCTAGCATTTGTTAGGCTCTTGATTCAATTGCTAGTGTTGCCCGTAAATAAATAGTACCTTGCAGATAGTGCTCAGTAAAAGTTACCTACTGTTTCTATTGTTGTAATCAGCATCAGCATAGAAACTGATTTTTTCTAGTTTTTTGTGTGTTTGGAGAGGGTTAATGGAGATCAAACCCAGGGTCTTATGCATGCTAGGCAAGCAGTGTATCACTGAGTTATGTGCCCAGCCCTTTTTTATTTTTTTAGTTTGAGACAAGGTCTTGCTAAGTTGCCCAGGCTGATCTTGAACTTGGGATCTTCCTACCTCAGGTTCTGAAGTAGCTGGAATTAAAAACGTGCCATTGTGCAAAATTTTTCTAACTTGATTTTATTCATTTATTTTTTTTATGTGGTGCTAAGGATCAAATCCAGTGCCTCACACGTGCTAGGCAAGTGTTCTACCACTGAACTACAACCCCAGCCCCAGTTTTTGTAATTTTTTATTTTCAGTCTAAACTGCATAGAAAACCACTAAGAAAAGGACTTTAGTACTAGCGTTAACTACCCAATCTGTGGTTGAAGCTTTCAGCCTAAAACATTGCAGAATCATGTTTGCTGAGTCAAAAGTAAAGGAAAAAAAATTAGCTTTTTATAGCTGGTGGTCTGACAGTTTCCTTAAATTCCGATCTCTCAGGGTCACTTGACCAGTAATCTACTAGGCTCTTATTTTTTGTGTTCATTATCATAAGATGACTGATAGTTACTGTATCTGAATAATCAAATAGTATTTATTTGCCATTAGTTATTGAATGATACTATTCTAATAGTACAGAAGAAATTAAAAAGCCTCAGATTTCTAGAAACTTCAAATTTCAAACATATCTCTCTCTTCAAAATGTCCAACTGATTTTATTTAGCATATTTAAGATTTTGTGTTGTGTGTGTGTGTGTGTGTGTGTGTGTGTATTTGAAATAAAGTTGGGTGTTCTACAGGGCAGCACTTGTGGTCTCTAAAAATCATATAATTTATAGCCTTTAAAAAATTTTACAAACAGATTTCCTTCCCTCCCTCCCTCCCTCTTTTCTTCCTTTCCTCCCTCCCTCCCTCCCTCCCTATCTCTACTTTTCTATGAGATTTTGGTTTGTGGTAAAAATTTAATTAAACCACATTTTGGGAGTGGGGAGTATAGCTTAATGATAGATTGTATTTCCTTTCATGAAACGTTTTAGTTGGAAAACATGAATAAACAAAATTATAAGATCTGTTAATGGTTCATCCTGGGAATCTAAATTCTTCTTTAATCTGTATTCTTCTCAGTAGTATATGTTATGAGACTTAAAAAAAAAAAAAAAGATAAACATACTGAAGTTCATTCCAAAATCTCTTGTATAAAGTGTTCCACATTATGAAGGAAGATTGAGAAGGGCTGTCTGAAATTATGTAACTCAAACATTTTACTTTAGAACATAGACTTTATTTTTTAGAGCAGATTTAGGTTGTCAGTAAAATTGAATGCAAAATACAAGAGTTCCCATAAACCCCGTGCCTACACATATACAGAGTTTTCCCCATTATCACATCCTCATCACAGTGGTTCATTTATTACAATCAGTGAACCAACACTAATCTACCATTATTACCCAAAGTCCTTAGTTTACTTTAGGGATCATTCCGAGTGCTCTACGGCTGAGCTACAACCTCAGCTCCTGTTTTTCATTTCTTATTGATGCTTTTTAATGAATATGTAATATAGTTTACAAAATTTGCCTATTTGTATATAATGAAGAATATCTTTACTATAGTTTATAAAACTATTAGTTTTGTTTGTTTGTTTGTTTTTGGAGACATTTTTAGAAAGAGACTATATAGTACCCTGCTCTTTTTTTTTTTTTTTTTTTTTTTGGTACCAGGGATTGAACCAGTGGTGCTTAACAACTAAGCCACATCACTGGCTGTTTTATATATTTTATTTAGAGACAGGGTCTTGCTGAGTTGCTCAGGGTCTTACTAAGTTGCTGAGGCTGGCATTGAAGTCTTGATCCTCCTGCCTCAGCCTCTTGAGCTACTGGGATTATAGGTATGCCTGGCTCATATGGCTTATTATAATAGGGTTGCCAACAGAATTATCTGGTAGATAATTATCTGATTATCTGATAATTATCAAAATTATCTGATATGATATCTGGAATAAAAACATGTTTGTGTGTGTGTTTTTTTTTTTTTTTTTCAATTGCAGACTGATTATTTGATTGAAAAACTAAGAACATGAAAATACCAACAATGGAAGACTTTCCTAATCTTGGCTCAGTATGAACTAATATTTTGATCCCTTTGATTTCTAATTGCAATTTTAAGGTTTGTTGGTTTTTACCAGAGGCTGTCAGTGAGTAACCTTAAAATCTTTTCTGAATGTCTGTTTTCTAAGGTCTATGATATAGTTATATGAATACTTTGTCACTGACCTTTTTCTGTTTAATGGATGTCTGAGGATTTTATGCATCAAATACTATAGATAAAATTCCTTTAAAATCAAATTGTTAATCAAGGGCTCTGTATTTTTTAAAAAGCTCAAGTAATTTCATTTCTCATTAGTCTTAATTGTGATTTATTTATGAAGATTGAACTGATATAGAAAGTATTTTATTGAAACCTTTATTACTATGAAGGAGAAAAAGAAATTAGCTATTTCTTAATCATTCTATATAAATTTTCAAAATAAAGAATACCATGCTACACAGTAATTTCTGATCTTGCTGATGGAAACACTTATATATATATGTCACTTTTTACTCAAATTTTAAATAGTATGTTCCAAGACCCTCATTGGGTACCTGAAACCCAAGATAGTACCAAACCATATACATATATTATTATTTTCCTATACATACATACCTGTGATAAAGTATAAATTATTAGATGAATTAAGAGTTAATGATAACTAATAATAAAATAGAATAATTATAACAATGTTTTAATATAATGCCAGCATCACTATTGTCCTTTGGGACTATTATTAAAGTAAAGATTACTTGAATACAAGTACTGTGACACTATGAGAGTCTGATAGCTGAGATGGTTACTAAGTGACTAACAGGAGGGCATTGTGTACTACATGGATGATTTGCATCCCAGGTTGGATGGAATAGGACAGTATGAGACTTTATCACGCTACTCAAAATAGCTTATAATTTAAAATGTATGAGGTGTTTATTTCTGGAATTTTTATTTAAAAATTTCAGACTACAGTTGACAATGGGTGACTGAAACTGTGGAAAGTGAAACCTCAGATGAGGGGGCTAATATAATGTGATTTCTAACTGGGATTTACAATAACAAGCAATTTGGATATCTAACAATTCACTATAGTAGAATACTTTTTAGAATGTAAAAGAGGAAGTAGCATAAAATATTGTATCAAAACTGGCAGAAACTGTTGCTTTTTATGTCATGCTTTTTATACCAAAGGAGAATTAGAATAAAAGTGGTTAGACCTACATGTATTATACAAAAGGAGTTGATTTGAAAATAGAAAAAGATAGGCTTATGTGAGAAATTTTATTTGAATAACAACATTAATGTTATTGAATATCATTTCACAAAGCATATTTCCTTAGGAATTGTCTTTTGGTGCTAATCTATGGTCATGTTAGTGAATGTGAATGAAAAATAGACACTGAAAGGTAATCCCTATATGTCACAGTGGCTATTGATAATGTGTACATGAAAAGAAATGACATAAAGATTAATGTATTGCTGGATTACTAGTTTTCACTCCTCATTTTGGAATATTAAATATACTTTTAAGTAATAAAATACTATTACAATGCTTAGCTACAACATCTGGAGTCAATATTGTTAAGTTTGTTCATTAATTTATTTAGCAAACAGTTATTGGGCATTTGACATGTATCAGACACTGGCAGGATCAAGGAATAAAGAAATGAGAGAGGACAGTCTGCCTTTAATTGCTTATACGGGGCCTGACAAAAATCAGTGATTAGAATTTGGTGTGTTGAGTGTTGTGAGGTTTAGAGAAGAGGCTGTGGAGGGGGCAACCCTTCTGAGAATAAATAGTAGTGAAAATGAGAAGTAAAAGTGAGTATTCAAGACTCAATCTTTGGGAGGTAGACAATGGCATTTTAGGCTGAGAAAAGCACATATTGTTTTCATGTTTACTTTCACTATTAATTTAAAATTGGCATGAATGTTCTAATTTCAGCTTATTCACTGAAGGTGGAAAGTGGGATTTGCAGGGGTTATGGGTTCTCAAAATTGACTGTTGCATAGGTTTGTCAGTATTTTTTTGTGAAATAGCTAACTGAGCATTTAATAGTTACAAGCTTCTATAAATCATTTAAAATATGATTAGCTTCAGGGAAGGAATTTCAACATGTGCAGGCTTTGAATGTTTTACTATGTGAACTGGAAATGGTATACTGACATCATTATGACAATGACATGACAGATATTTAAGGAATTCTAAAATGCCTTATGGATCTCCAAAAATGTGAATAGCCAAGTGATTCCATTTACAACCTCTCTCATAAGTTTTCTTTCTTGGAAAACCTTTGGAAACACATTTTTTTTTTTTTTTTTTTTTTTGGTGGTACCGGGGATTGAACTCAGGGGCACTCGACCACTGGGTCACATCCCAGCCCTTTTTTTGTATTTTATTTAGAGACAGGGTCTCACTGAGTTGCTAAGTGCCTCGCCATTGCTGAGGCTGGCTTTGAACTCGCGATCCTCCTGCCTCAGCCTCCCAAAGTGCTGGGATTACAGGCGTGCGCCACCGCGCCCAGCTATTGGAAACACATTTTTAATGGAGGTTCTGTTTACTTACAAAGATTAATAATCAAATGACTACAAACAAAATTAATTTAGCCTTTTTCTTGGGGGGTGGGGGTAGCCTGAGCATTTAACTCCTTACCTCTTTATAAACATTAATTCAAAGCAAAGTTAAGTCATAACCTGTCTTAAAATTGTTTCATATAGAAAGCATGTATATGCATGTTGTGATAGTCTGTCTTAAAATTGTTTCATATAGATATTATTCATATAGTTGTGGAATGATAAAATTATAATAATGAACTACTTCAAACTATGCTTATTAGAAGAAAAATAAAAAATGGAAAACCACTGTGTCAAGTTTTGCCTCTGTGGATTTCTTTTTTTTTTTTTTTTTTGGTACCGGGGATTGAACTCAGGGGCACTTGACCACTGGGCCACATCCCTAGCCCTTATTTTTTGGTATTTTATTAGAGACAAGGGTCTCACTGAGTTGATAAGTGCCTCGCCATTGCTGAGGCTGGCTTTGAACTTGTGATCCTCCTGCCTCAGCCTCCCAAGTGTTGGGATTACAGGCGTGTGCCACTGCACCCGGCTCTGTGGACTCTTAATAGTACTGAAAACAGGTTCAAATGAAAGGTGTTTGATAAATTGGCTGATTACAGTATATAAAAGGTTCACCTCTTGTTTCATACAAAGAATTGAAGATCAGAGCACAATCTTTATTATTGCAACACTCAAATAGTTCTAGGTTTTGATGTCAAAAAGTCCTCTACAAAACTCAAATTTCATTAAATTTTTTCAGTATGTACTAGGTACAAGTACTCCCAAGTTACCAAAATGAAGCTGGTACCTGTTTATTCTACCAATATAAATGCAATAACCATATCTCTAATTCAACTTAAGTTAACTTAATGTCTAATCCACTTCTAATTAAGGAGTCAGATCCTCATTGTATGATTAGTTATTTAAAATCTCATAAGGAGAGATGGAACACAACCAACAATCATGCACTAATTAAACTGATCCCTAAACCAAATATGACTCAAGTAAGTTGGTATCAAGCTTCAAATTCTCCCTCTCTAACCCATTCATCGGTTTTCCTATCTTTATCAATGGTAACTCCAGTCTTTGAGTTGCTGAAGTAAAAAATCCTGGAGCCATTTTTTTTTTTTTTTTTTGTCTCTCACATTCATATCTAACTTATTTGCAAATCTGTTGGCAACATCTTCAAAATATGTTCATAATTTTACCCCTTCTTACAACTTGTACTGTTTTCATCTTGGCCAAGTTATCGTCCTATCTTTAGATCACAGCAGAAACTTCCTTATTATGATCTCCCTGCTTTCATCCTTTCCCAACTCTGCAGTCTATTCTTAACATATTACTCTAGTAAACAGAACACATATGCCATGTTTTCTCAGGCTCCTAAACACTTTACCTTGAGATATGTACCAAAGGTTTTAGTACCAAGGTGTAACCTTGAAGGGACCTAAAGCAAAAATCATTTCATTCCTCTTAATGCCCAGTGTCTGTCTGCCTTTTCAGGTATTCATGCTTTCTTGTCTTGACTATTGCTAGAATCTCATGACTGGGCTCCATGGCTCTGGTTGCTGTCTGCCTAACACAGAGTTCTTTCTAAACTACTGCTAAATTATTAAATTGGGGCTGGGGGTATAGCTCAGTGGTACTGCGCTTGCCTAATATGCTTGAGACCCCTAGGTTCAATAACAAGCACCGAGTAAAAAATTTTTTTAAAATCACTAAATTCATGCAGTTTTGTTTACAAAAACCTCATCATCTACCCTCAAGATAGTGTTTCAGCCTTTTTCATCTTTTTTACACTTGTACCCTACTGTACCAGCCATTTTTAGTTATAACAGTTGTTACAACAACCAAAAGTTTTACCATTTTTAGTTGTAACAGTATATTACTAAACTGAGCACTTCTTTGAAAATATGTTCAGACTTAACTCCAGGCTCACATATTACTTTCTCTGTGAAGTTATTTAAAATCTCACAGGGAGAGATGGAACACAACCAACAATTATGCACTAATTAAACTTCTCTGTTGCCTCCCATCCCCAACTGTAGTAATATTGTTTCTTCTGCTTCAGCCCTATCATGGATGTTTTTGCAATCTAGTCTAGAATGGGCTATCTCTTGTCACTGGATTTTGAGCTCTTGGAGTTGGGGCTTGCTTATTAATTAATTAATTTATTTATTTATACCTTATCTTTGTAACTCCATTGTTTTATTCTAATGAGTGATTGATGTGATTGGTCAGTAAATGTAACCTAATCTCTGAATGCCTTCAGATATTACCATAACAAACCAAAGTCTGACTGAAGACCCCAGTCTTACGCAACTTTTAATCCAAAAGATTATAAGCTAGATGTCAGCTGATTTTCCTGGACTGGTGCCTTTAATGGCAATATCATGACCAATGTAACTCAAGTGTGAGACTTCTTTGAGTTTCCAAAGAATTAATTCATATCAGACATTTAAAGAGTTTAATATTGAAACTTATAGGGCTATGGGAAAGTATCATATAGCTCCTGACATTTTGCTGACTTTTGTTTTTGTTTTTAATCTTGTCATTAGATTTGTGCTTTCTCTGAGGGCTTAGCTCTAGACAACATTCCTAGCCCACAGGAAATCCCTTATTAAGTAATTATTCTAGATATTTTTACAGCTAAGGAGATTCAAGACCAATTCTCAATCCAGCTGGCAAAAGAGGAATATTTCTTGATACATCTTCTCTGAGAAAAATATTTGTGACCTTTTTGCAAATTTATCATAGGAATTCTCTCCTCAAAGGTGGTTAAGGAAACAACAACATTTATCTGTGGTGCCTGGGCTTCTAGGGACTCAAAGCTCATCCATCCATCCCCGTGTCTCCCGGGAAGTTATCCTTAAATCTTAGCCTGATTCAGCACCTCTTGGTGGACTTTAAAAAAAAAAAAAAAAAAAAAAAAAAAAAAAAACTGCTAGGCACCACCCCCAAAATTTCTGATTGAGCAGGTTTGGGAGTGGGGTAGCGTTTCTAAATGGCTTCCAGGTAATATTGATGCTGCTTGTCCTAGAACCACACTTTGAAAACTGCTGTGATTCTTCAGTTTGATTCGCACATTAAAATCAACTCAGGAACTTTAAAACTTCATTACCAGACTACACTCCAGTCAAATTAAATTTGAATCTTGGGTTACATTCCAGGCCTCAGTATTTAAAGAAAAGCTCTTTAGGTAATCACAATATGCAGCCAATTTTGAGAACCTGTGTCCTATTGGATTGAGTAAAATTCTGCTTTGGACTCTGCTGTTATATATAGACTGTTAAAAAAAAATCCCTAAAAAGGATCAGGGATGATCTACATACTACTATAGAGTAAAAGGAAAGACTTCACTGAAGAGTTACTGAAATGAACTGACAGTAGGTGCATTAAAAGAAAAAAGAATGCAGATTGGTTTAATAACTTTTAAGTGACACAAGAGCCTTTAGAATTAAGACTCAGAGATCCATAGTGAATTGTTCTTTTACATGCTTAGGTTGTATGAAGAGAGAGCAGCCATGGAGAATTATGATTAGACAAGAAGGGTGTGATTTAATAGTCATGACGGAGGAAACACGGGAAGACCTATCTATTTAACTCTTCTGGTCTCCGTGCAGCATTCCTTCCACCCTGTTGGGGGCAGGAAAGACTCCTTCTGAAATGAAATTCTTACCATCCTTCAGGCAAGGGAGGTGAAAGAATTTCTTTATGGTCAGCTCAAAGACAAGTGGGGGAAGATTAGTATTTTTTGGCTTTATGAGCTTGCTTTGGGGTAAAAGAGTTCTAGTTTCTGCACCTTCCCATGGGAAAGAGGAATTCTAGTTTTTATGGCTTGCCTTGTAGGGAAAAAGTGGAGCAGAAGACAGAGTAAGAGAAATATTGTTCTAGGCCTTCATTTTGGGATATTGTTTTCTGACCCCCAACACTAATATAATTTTTCTACTCCTGGGAAGCAATTAGGATCAAAAGATGGAGAATCCTGGGAATTGTGCTTAAAAAGCATCTAGAAGGTGAGCTGCATACCCACCTTAAGCAAGAAAGTAATGTTTGTGAATTACTTGCCAGAAGGCTTTTTAATTCAGAAATCAAAATTGCTTCTTGTATTTTAAGAAGAAAGGAAAGGGGAAGGAAGGAGGGAGAATGGGAAAATGAAAGATCTGGTTCAAATGAGGCAAATGAGCTGTGAGCTTCTACTACTGGTTTACAATATGCCCAAGGGAAATAATAAATTGGATCCATTTAAAAGATTAAATCTATTAATCTATTTAAAGTCATGAAAATCCACCTAAGCTGCAAAGCTGAAGCTTCTTGAGCAGTGTGGTTAATAATCACTGTCTTGCTTTGCCTTTTGTTTGAAGAGGAGTAAAAAGAGTGAAAACTTTTTGGTTTGCATACAAAAGAATCAAAGGAGTGGTCTAGAGAGGAAATTCTGGCAGGCTCTGGATTAGGCTCCTTTGGGGGAAACTTGGTATTTCAGTCACCTAATGAAATGTGGAGAGAGATGTCTTACAGCTTAGTTCAATTAGGTAGCCATCATGTTGATGAGTGTATAGCCCTTGATTACCGTGTTTGAATTGTGGTAGCTTATTAGAGTTTATGATGACCGGGAGAGAAAGCTGAATGAATCTTCAGACGCAGAATCTGCTTCATAGCAAATTAGAGGACATAGTTTGCAAACTAGGGCTTCATGTTTCTTCTGGGGAGTCTTTAGGCCATAGAACAGAATCTACTTTTGTCCACATCTGGAGATTTTGCTTGTTGGAAATTTGACTTCCAGGAGTCAGAGTCATTCTTAAGTCAAAAACTCCAGTTGCCCAAGGCTGAATTGGCGCCTCAGAATTTCAACTTGCATTCTTGTTTCTACAGAACAACCAATGTTATTTCTCTCATTTCATGAACCATATTCATTAACGAATGATACCAGAGACGCCTCTGGCACATCAAGAAATGTGACATTCCCATAATTCGTATATAAGTCGTCACAAAACACTTTTATTTTCCAAACTGTTCAGAAACCCCCTCCCCCTTTTTTTTTCTAATTGCAAAAATTCTAGTCTTAGTACACGTAAACTTTTCTCCTTCCCATTGGATCTCTGATACCCAATCTCTTTTCAAGTGTTAGATGCTCAGCCTGACAGATGCATACGTGGTTTTGACTTGATTTATCACGTCGGCCTCGTCTTATCAGAACCTGCTCCAGGAAACAACGCTGCTCCTTGCAGCAGCTACTTGTACTTGGACCCCCACCTAGATACAAGCCACTCCAACAGCTGCGGAGTGCGGACTCAGGGCGTGAAAACTGTTAACACGGTGCGCGCCCGGTTGAGCTTCCGCTTCCGGTCCCCCAGGATCCGCCTCGGGGAAACGGCGCTTTGAGGGAGAAAGGGGCGGGCCCATGCAGGCCGCGCATGCGCACGGAGAGCAGCCGCAATGGCGCTGTGGTGCAGTCTGGACAGATATCTGCTGCTTATGGCTCAGGAGCATCTGGAGTTCCGCCTCCCGGTGAGCCCGCAGCGCCCTTCACAATTCCCGACGGAAGAGGACTGCGCGGTGGGGGTCTGGTTGTGGGTGGAGGCTCCCTTCACCTCCAACGCACGCACCGATTCAGGGGACTGCTGGTCCCCAATCCTGCGGTCCCTGGGCTGGGGGTTGAGCTTTGCGAAGGGTGAAAGAAGTTCTGTTAGTCCCTGGCCGAGCGTGTGTGAGAGAGAAGTCCTCTCGGTATTGCTGAGCCTTTTCATTCATTCTGCACGTGCTCCAGCTACCAGAATTAGGCGGACAAATATGATGGGGCCTCTCCCTCCAGGAGCTTATTTGTGTAGCGCAGGATAGAGACATCCAACAGGAGTGCTCAGTGTATGTTTTAAGTACAGAATATGAGGTTCAAGCGTGGTGGAGGGGTTAGTAGTGGCTGTAAGATGTTGAAGAAGTTGGGGAGATTTTTTAAAAAATGTGTTCAAGAAACCTTTTCGGAATACCTGCAATCTAATATGCTGAACACTGAGGATCTCATTGCCACAGGAAAGCAGGGAGCTGAAACTCCAATCCTTGTTTCTGTGTTCGGAAGAAAGAAAATTTAAAGCTAGACACCAAACGTCATGCAAGAGAACCTTATTATAAGTGAAAGTGAAGTGGAAGTGAAGTAAAAGCAAAATGAGGCTCAAGTAGAGAACACTCTGAAGAGAGGGAGTGGGCCTTCTCTGAGAATGACAGAGACAATGCTTTCCCTAAATTATTGCTGTTTTATGGTTGACTTGAAAACTGGGGTCCTCCTTCAGCAACCTTGGCCAATCAGATGTTCAACTCCTTCTCCTTGGGTGGTGGAGTTGGTCCACCACCTTAAGTTGGACCTTAGTTGGTCCTCTCCAGAACTGTCATGGTGACCATCATATTTAGGGGGCAAGTCAATCCCATATTAATGTGGGCACTGGGGTCAATAGCTGGTCAGAAGTTATCCTAGTGCACTTGCGCTACTAAAGCAATCTTCCTTCCCAGACAATTGGAGACGCTTATAGCCATAATTTCTAATTTCACATCAACCTCAGTGGAACCTGTCAAAAGTCCTATTAATCCTTTTCTCTTGACATTTTTACAAAAAGTTCCCTTGCTTTTGTTTGTTTTCTACAGATTAACTGTCACCATTTGATTTCTTAAGATAGTTTAAAGAAGGCCCCTAAAGTAAAAAGAACACTTCATGACCTTACCATGCATTTCACTGTTCATTGCTAGCTACTTACTACCTAACCTCTTGATAACAGCCTCTGCCCTCAAGACACTTTATAGGCTAAGGACTGAGCAGACACATAAGCATAGAATTAGGTTAGCAGGTGTAGTGATAGGGATGCACAGGGAAATATGAGTGCATATAGAAGGGGAATCTCATCTACCAGAGGTGGGGGGGTTGGCTTGTAAGAGGACATCCTCGGAAATGACACTTGAACTATAGGGCTACTAGTAGCTGGACCAGGAAGATAAATAAGTACATTAGTATTACAAACTGTTAGCTACTACTAGATCACCAAATATTTGGCGGAGAGTGTTAAGTGACCAGTAGAGGTAGATAGGGACCAGAAAATATGAAACCTTGAATACCCTGGAGGTTGGAAGAAAAATTTATTGAAGGATTTTAAGTAAAGAAGTGGCAGAATTAGGTTTTTTTAAAAAATAACTTTGACAGCAAAATGCAGGATGGATTTGAGAGAAATAAGACTGGAATCAGAGATTAGTTAAGAGTTGGAGTAGTCTTGTAAATTGATTAAGAAGGCCTGACTTAGTGCAAGTGGTAAGAAGATGGGATAGACTGGTAAAGCATTTTAGGTGATAATAAGATCTTTGGAGCTTGATTGTTAGGGGAAGAGGGCAAGTCCAGGATGACTCCTGGGGTGGATGTAGGCATGTCTCCATTTAAAATAAGTACACAGGCAGATGTTAAGATTTAAGTTTCAAGCCGGGCGTGGTGGCGCACGCCTGTAATCCCAGCACTTTGGGAGGCTGAGGCAGGAGGATCGCGAGTTCAAAGCCAGCCTCAGCAATGGTGAGGCACTTAGCAACTCAGTGAGACCCTGTCTCTAAATAAAATACTAAAAAAAAAGGTCTGGGGATGTGACCCAGTGGTCAAGTGCCCCTGAGTTCAATCCCCGGTACCACAAAAAAAAAAAAAAAAAAAGATTTAAGTTTCAGTTACATTGAATTTGCTTAGCTTGTATAACATCAAGTGGAGTTGGTCAGTAGGTAGTGGATATGAGTATGCATAGATCACAACAGGGCTCTCCAGACTGATGATAAATATTTGAGAGTCTTCTGCATATGAAAACTAGAAGTTAGGATAAAATTACAACAAGCATAGGGTCAAAAGAGTGGTGAGCCAAGCACAGATGCTTGGATGCGTTGCTATGGAGATGTATTGCAAATGTCAGATAAGAAGGGTGTGAGACCACAGGCATCCAAAGGGTAAAGGTTTAGAAAGCAGGAATAAATTAATAGTGTCAATGAATGTTTTTTTTAATTATTTGAAAAGAATGAAAAATGTTCAGTTACACTCTCAGAGGGTAATTAGAGGTGAATATTCTAAAGCTGTTTAGATTTTTAGTGGGAAAAGCCAACTGCTTGATTTAGTAGTCACTGAAAAATAAGGAAAGGAAAATAGGCTGGACTGCTCTTAAGTAGAGCATAAGAAGGGAAAGTTAAGAGATTGATTGACTTTGGTCAAGGGAAGACTCCCCTTAAAGAGAGATTGAGTTTGAGCATATTTATAGGCTGAAGGGAAGGGGAGAATGGATATAAGGACACAGTAGGAGATATTCATCTTTCAGTTGAAAGGGTGATTGAGCAAAGGAGAGTTATTTTCTAGGAAGCCTGTTTTTTAGGAAATGAATAAATCAGGGTTATTTCTCGGACATAGGGCATCAGCAGTTGAATGGGAAAAATGAAAAAAATAGTGAAATTGGACAGAAGTTTAGCAGAGAAGATCACAGGAGTTGGAGCAAGGCTGAAAATCAGGAAACCACTGAAGGTGGAGATGGTATATTTTTGTTTTCTTTTTCTTTACTGGTCCTGGGGATTGAACCCAGATGTGTTCTACCTGAGCTAAATCTCCAACCCTTTTGTTGTTTTTGAGACAGGGTCTACCTAAGTTGCTGAGGCTGACCTGGAACTTGATACTTCTGCCTCAGCTTCCCAAGTAGCTAGGATAACAGGTGTGTGCCACCATGCCTGGTAAGACTGTGTGTTTTCAATTGTGCCAAGATTCTTTGATTTTCTTAATTAGTGCTCAACTCATTCACCTTGTGAATTCTGCAGGAAGAGTGTAGCACTGATTCAGTATTAGAAATACTGAATTCCTTTAGGAAACTTGAAAATTCACATTTATATTTGAAAGGAAGGTCTTAATTTATAAAGGAGATGAAGTGTTAGTGAAGAGGATTGGAAAGCCCATTTCCCTGAGAAATAGAAGCACATGCAAAGGTACAAAAGCGTAATTGGTTATGATTTTGGAATCCTGCGAGAGAGGATGAAGGTAGGGCGGCATTGAAGCTAGAGAGGTGGGTAGGGTCCAGATTTTGGAGTGTTTGAAACTATTCCAGTATGTTTGGATTTTTATTTTAGATTGAGGGGGACGTTGACTTTTTTTCATTTTGAGAGGATATGACAAAATCATTTGTTTTTTATTAGAATTCTGTAGTACCAGACAAAAATACCATTTAGAGGATACTATAGAGAGGAACTAGAGACAAGGAGGGTAAGTACCTAAAGTAAGGCAGTATGGTGAGAATGGAGGCATTAGGCTATTGTGTCAATAATAGCATTCCTAGTACTTGCTGATTTTACCTGTTTCTTCCCCTTTATCTTCTTGTTAGTTACTGTCTTACCCTGGTGCCAGTTTAATGTTTCATAAGCTCAGTTCTGTTTTATGCCTTCATTTTCTTAAGGCTAAAATTCCAATGGTCTGGCAGTGCCTAGCTTTCTCTTTTGTTCTCTCACATTGTTCCCAGTCCTTAATGCCGACAAAACTGACTCCCTGTCATTCCCTGAAGGATAGCCTCCATTTTCCTGCTTTGGTTTTTGCTCTCTGTGTTCCTTTTGTCTGGGTTGGGTCTTTCCTCGCCTACAGCTTAATCTCTGGATTTTATTTATTTATTTATTTATTTATTTATTTTTAGATATTTATTTATTTACTTTAGTTGTACACAATGCAATGCATCTATGTTTACGTGGTGCTGAGGATCGAACCCGGGCCGCGCACGTGTGAGGCGAGCGCTCTGCCGCTGAGCCACAACCCCAGCCCTAATCTCTGGATTTTATATAGTCAGTATTCACTTAGATTTACTTGCATATTTACTTATTTTAGGTTTATATTCTTTACTCGATTCTTTTTAACATCTACAATTTACCTTTGGCAGTTTTTCATCCTCTGCCAGGGGATGACTCTTCTTTATCCCTTCAATATAGAATGCCTAGTAGTTAAAGTATGTGACTGATAAAAGAGGCACTGTGGTTCTGTTTGTATTATTTATAAAGTTTCTGTTTGTTCTTTTGATATATGTGCTAGATTATTTTTTAAATATGTGCCAGGTGCTATATTTGAAAATTTTCTCAAAGAAATACTTTGAGAGCTAGGATGATAATACAATGTCTTAAAGAAGGATGGAACACATAGAAAGAAGCATTAGAAGTCTAGAATTACTTTAACTCATTTTCAGATATTGTTTTAGTGAGCTTTGTGTCACTGTGACCAAAATACCTGACAGGAACAACTTAGAGGAGGAAAAGTTTATTTTGGCTTATGGTTTCAGAGGTCTCAATCCACAGATGGCCTACTGCATAGCTTGGCCCCTGGTGAGGCAGAACCCAATGGCAGAAGGGCATGGGAGAGAAAAACAGCTCAGGGCATGATAACCAGTAAGCAAAGAGAGCTCTGCTCACCAGGGACAAAATATAAACCCCAAAGTCACAGCCCCCAGTGACTTATTTCCTCATCCACACCCTACCTGCCTGCAGTTACTGCCCAGTTAATCTGTGTCAGTGGATTAATCCATTAATTAGGTTCCAACTTTCATAATCTAATCATTTCACCTCTGAACATTCTTGCATTGTCTCCCATGAGCTTTTGGGTGGGAGGATGACCATATCTAAACCATAACAGATATTAAGCTCTGTTTACAGTAGGGTATGGGATTCTAATAAAAATCGGGTGGTTTGTCAAGTTTCCTTTCCTCCCCACAGGCAGCCCTGTACTCCTCTTGTCCTTCTAGCTCCATTAGGCTGTCAGAAGGGATGTTTGCCTTGCCTTGACAGTTGCTTTTGAAGTTTGTAAATGTTTTAGGGGAAAATGGTTCTTCCTTGAAATTTCTGTCAGTCTTTGTTCTTTCTTGAAGTTTCTCTTTAGTCTTGGTTTGGTGATTCTGGTTCTCTCTCTGGGCCTTCAAATAGATGTCTAGCTTTTTCAGTTCTTCATATCAGGAGATTTAATCTGAATTTTGTATTTTATTTAGAGACAGGGTCTCACTGAGTTGCTTAGCACCTTGCTTTTGCTGAGGCTGGCTTTGAACTGCTGATTGATGATCCTGCTCAGCTTCCCAAGCCACTGAGATTACAGCCTTGCTTTTACCTCCTCCTCTTCCTCCTCCTCCTTCTCCTTCTCCTCCTTCTTCTTTTTAAATTTTGTTTATTTATTTTTAATTCTAATTTATTGTATATGACAGCATAATGCATTATGTTTCATATTACACATATAGAACACAATCTTTCAGATCTCTGGTTGTACACAAAGTATAGTCACGGCATTTGTGTCTTCATACGTGTACTTAGGGTAATGATGTTTATCTCATTCCACCTTTGCTTTTACTTCTTTAAGAACACTTCATACTTCAATTGTGGGGTTAAATGTTTCATTAATTCCATTAAACCCTAAACTCCTGTGGATAAATAGATATTTATCTTTACTTAATGCCTTGCACAGGTTGCTCCTTAAATGTTGAATTGAATGAAATAGGAGTCCTTCTAGGGAAGGTAGTAAAGGGACATTCTACACTTGGGGACCTATCTACTGCATTAGAATTGCTAGGCAAGAAGCTATAAGTAGCTTCCTTTATGAATTAAAATGAGAGATTAGGAATCTTAAGTGTAGTCCAGTTTTATCTCTCATAGTTAGGGCCAGTTTTAATTTTCTGCTGCCTTATGCTAAAAGTAAAGTTCAGACGACCTAGATTTTATTGCTGGTTCTGAAGCAACCTAAATGGATGAAAAAGTAAGCAACCTAAGTAAATGATCCAGTTTAATCAGTACATCAAGATTTGAGTGGAAAATAAACACAGACCACCAGGCTGTCAATATCTGGCATGCTGGTATCCCATCATTAAGGAAAAAGCAGGATTTGAGATGAGACCTTATCCTTATCTGTATTCTTATCCAATAAAAAATAATATAGAAAAAAGTACAATGAGAGTTATATTTGGAAGCAACAAGATAGAAGGTATAAATAAAAGAACTAGGTTCCAGAAAATCAAGGATTCTGAAAAGATATGGGCCTGAGAATTAAAAAATACCAAAACACAGATGACTCTGTCCACAGTTCATAGAATATAAGATCGTAAATATTGTACAAGGATCATATTTGCAATGGCAGAAGAAGGAAGCATAACACTGATGTGTCATGCTACAACATCAGGAGCATGTAAACAAAATTCATTAGATGTCCCTTCAAAACATAAAATCTTAGCTGAAGCTAATCATGTGACTCTCACCTTTCTTGATCATGTCAAATTTATAAACAATGTGCTTAAAAATTTGAAACTTGGCCTATCATATTTACCCTCAATTTTAAGTGGTTATTTAAATTTTGGGTAGTAGAGCTAATTGCTATGCTATAAAACTTCTGATAATTCTTTGCTTTTTTTTTTCCATCTCTCTCTCTTTTTTTTTTTTTTTTTTTTTTTGTACTGGGGATTGAATCCAGAGTCAGTTTACCACTGAGCCACATCCCCATCCCTTTTTAAATTTTTTATTTTGAGACAGTATCTCACTAAGTTGCTCAGGACCTTGCTAAGTTGCTGAGACTAGCCTCGAATTTGTGATCCTCTTGTCTCTCAGCCTCCCAAGTTCGTGTGATTACAGATGTGTGCCACTGCACCCATTTTTCCCCCCCATCTCCTAAGACCTTTATATTTTAGCCTATTGCTAAAATAGGAGCAGCAAATTTTGACTTGGTTATATTTGGATATTTTAATTGTAAAGCTGACTCCCAACATACTTTAATACAGAACGAACAACAATCATGTGAAACCAAGTAACATAATCTAGAAGTGCATTTTTTTCTTGTAAGTGTTATAATTCTGTTAAACTTGCTTAACTTTCTGAGCTGCTGGATTTCAATAATAGTGTTGGGGGTCATCATTATCTAGATTCCCTTAATATACCCTAAGATTCTGTGCTTCTCTCTATATAGATCTTCTAACTTCATGAGATAGCTCTGATTCCTATTTTACACTTAAGGGAACTGGATGTAAAAGAAGTTAAATTTCATATATAATGCTAATATGTGAAAGATCTGAAATCAAATTGTAGTCTGTCTTAGTCCTGAGTCTCATAATGTCTTCTATTCCAATTTGTGTTACTTGTGTTGCTAAATAACCTTTGGGCTTCCTTTACTGATTTACTGGTAGTTTGTGGTCTATCCATATTTTTGTACTGAATTCAGCTCCTTCTAATTAAGAAATTATTTGGTGTAGAGACAAAGGAAAAATAGAAACGGCATTAGTTGCTTAAACCTCCCATTCTTTTGGATCTTGGAATGAGGAACTTGGTGATGTGGGTATGCCTTCCCTGGTGATGGCTGATGTTCACAGAAGGCTTGGTGTTAAAGGTTCTTTCTTCTGGTTGGGAGGAAAGGGGATTGTCAGTAACCAGTAGTGGGGACATTTCTCCTTCTTCATAGGACGTACACAGGATTTTACCTGCTTTAGGTAGGTAGAATTTGTAGATAGTAGTTGTTAGTGGTACAGATCATAAAATTTGTATAGTCATTTATCAGTACAAAGTGCGTGTTTCACAGAATACACAAACTATTGGAAGTGATTGCAACTTTGCGTGCATGATGCTTTTAACATGCCTATTACGTTAGTTCTCTCTAGTGCTATAATTTTGTCAGGTAGAAGAGGTTAACTTAATGTACTTGTGCTTAATGAATCTATATTGATGCTCTGTAGTTATTTTCCAAATATCCTCAAATCATGTTTTTAAAAATTCATTTTATTTTTATGAGGTATTGTTAAATTTACCAATCTGTAGTGTCTGTAATTTGTTGTTTTCTCCCTTCTTAAAAATCAGGACATTCTCTGATCAAATCTTGGCATTTCTGTTGTCCAAAATTCTCTGAAATTACTTAACCATGGTTGTGACTATAAAGTTTCAGAACCCTGAGTTGGAATTGTCTGATATTGAAACTTAAATACCTTGGGTAGATATCACCCCACTCTTTTTTCTTTTTTAATCATATTAGGTTTATTTATCTTAGAAGACTTTGTGTTCCCTGTTTGAAATGTATTCTCTCTATAATATTTTCAATGCAGGAAATAAAATCTTTGCTTTCACTTTTTGGAGGTCAGTTCATCAGCAGTCAGGAAACTTATGGGAAGGTAAGGTGAATTTTCATTAGACCATATGTAATGTATATATAAATAGAATCTTGGGTTTGGAGAGAACTGTAAAGCTCAAATTTATATTTGTGTGGTTATTTGTATCTGTTCCTAGAGAAAATGGAATAAAAAGGATATTTATGGGGAAGATTATGGCTTTGGAAAGTAACAGATGTACTTACAGTTTTAAATTTTTATTTTTTGGTGCTGGGGATTGAACTCAGGGCATCATACATATTAGGCCAATCATCTACCGCTGAACTACATTCCCAGCCCCAATTTTAATTTTTAATTCAACACTTGCACCATAGTGTGTATCTTTTCTTTCATTTAAGAAAGGACTATATTCTGTTGTTGAGATGTTTTCAGAATTATAGTTTAACTGAATTGTAGGTTTATATTGGGCATCATTTTAAAATTTGAAATTTTGTACTGCATAAGATTGTGAATTTATGAGCTTTTTATTTTGTATTTGTAGTTTGTCAGTGTTTTCGAGAGGTTTGGAAAAACAGAAAAGGAAAAATAAAATCATCCGCAGTTCTTCCACCTTGACATGACTTATAATTGTGACCTTCCAGTCTTTTTCACGTACTTTATCCCTCCTCAGTTGTAATACTACTTCCATGAACTTCTGTAATCTTTTTTATTTGACAATATTAATATAGGTACACATTGTTCTTAGCCTTCATCACCAGGGTACCATAATTTATCCAACCATTTTATTTAATTTAGGTTGCTTTTAAAATTTTTGTAATAAAATTAATATTAATGATCAGTTTTTTCTATTTGGATTATTTTGAATTCTTCTGTAGGATAGTGTAAATACTGGAAGAAGATAGACTGCTAATGTCAGGGAGGATTTCTTGCAAAAGATGAGAGAACTTAAATTGAAAGTTCCCTGGTATTGGAGTTATTTATATTCCTTATTTACTTTCACTTATTGAGGCAAAGTGAAAGGAGAGTGATGAATGTGGTCAGGACACTGCTGTGTTTGTCAGTGTTCTGGCAAGGGGCTGTTTGAGAAGCACTTACCATTCCCTGTAATCTTGGGTATTGAGACAGGGGATTGAGAAACCCCTGATTGACTTGGACTTTTTAAAAATTTTTTATTCCCCTTTAGACAATATGATAAAACAGTAAAGTGAATGGTAATAATAATGTACACCATGACTGTCTATCATAGTTGTTTCACAGGCGTCCCCCTCCCCCCCCATCTACCTCTTAGGTAGCCACAGCTATTTAGAAAAAGAGATCATTTAGTATTAAGAAATACATTACTTGCAAGTTAAAAATAAAATAGCTGTACTATAAGGAATGATTAGCAAAGATAAAAATTTCCAAGATTGTATTCTGTAGTATGATGTGCATTGATTCTTTTAGTCAAGCTATATTAGGGCAAATACAAAATTAACCTTAAAGTTAAATAAGTTTAAATTTAATTTGCTGATCTTTTCATTCATAGGGCCATTTTTTATAGAGTCAGATCAGGTATTCTTATATGAAAGCAGCAAATAGAAATTTCTCCGATTGACTTCTTGAATCAAAGCATACCAGGTGTTGGTGGCTACTTAGAAATAACTTGCATGTTGTTATTTCTTTCAGTCTCCATTTTGGATTCTTAGTCTTCCCTCTGAAGATATTGCAAGAAACTTAATGAAACGGACAGTGTGTGCCAAGTAAGAAAAACTTACCATGTTATCCTGCATGAGTGTTCCCCATACTTAACTACCCTGTCCTATTTTGTGGTATTGGTAGAAAGTAAGAGTGGTTGTGGAAGGAGCTTGGTTTAGCTTGTAGTTACATGTATTTACCACTGGGTGGTGGTGGGGAACCAGAATTACCTGCTTAAATTAAAAGTTGGAAAATCCTGAATGGGGAAATGGAGAAACTCTTGCTTAGAACCATTTTTCTTAAAGTGCCCTATTAACCAGGAGTATAGTATAAGGTGTAAATGGTACATCCTTATGTAGGGTAAATGCCACATTTAAGTATAACCAGAGGATTAAGATTCCAGAAAGTGATTTTTTTTTCTTCCCTACATTGGAGATCGAACCCAGGGGTTTCTATCACTTCCCCACTACACAGGAAGCATTTGGTGCTCCTATTATGGGTCATTACTGGGTCTCTAGAGCCAACTTGTGGGGTCTCAAATCTTGGCTTGCTCACTTCCTGCCTTTGTCACTCAGCTACATCCCCAGCTTTGATCCTCTTGCCTCAGCCTCTGGGTAGCTGGAGTTATAGGCAAGCACCAACACTCCTGGCTAAAAATGCTTTTCATACAGGTGATTTTTTAATTGGATGAGCAGAATGATAAAGTCTAATGTGACAAAATGTAGGGACTTCCCTGAAACATGTTTTACTGTTTTATTTGTTAAAGAAAAAACAATTTAACGATCGTATATTGGTATAAATTAATGAAGTCAGTCATTGTTTATCCTGAGTTTCTAGATTTCTAGATTTTATCATTGACATCTTTACTTTCATTTTTTACTTTTCTTTCATTTTTTCTTTACACAAAAAATTTTTATTGACACAATTTTTTGTTTTTCTCAGCTGCTTTTTTTCTTGAATATTTTGACAGATTGTTGAAACCCTTTCTCTTAGAAATTATATTTATTAATGCAATGCAATTAAGATTATACATATATCATTTTATTATCATTGTTAGCAATGCTTTATAGTGTGACATGTAATTGCTGTTATTGAATTGGCTACAGCCCCTTATTTATTTAACTTCCTCCTGTTGAGAACTACCTACAACACTAGAAATCTAATCTCTCTTTTTTTAAAATCTTTTTGTTGTTGTTGTTGATAGATCTTTATTTATATATATGCGGTGCTGAGAATCAAACCCAGTGCCTCACACATGCTAGGCAAGTATGCTACCGCTGAGCCCCAGCCCCAGCCCCTAAAAATCGAATCTCGTTATTTATTTATGTATTTGTTTTAGTTGTACACAATGTGGTTTATTTTTACATGGTGCTGAGGATCGAACCCGGGCCGCGCGCGTGCTAGGCGAGTGCTCTACCGCTGAGCCACAATCCCAGCCCAAAAATCTAATCTCTTAAACTGAAATTTTTGTTAGTCTTGCTTATTAAATAAAAATGACTGGAAAATGGGAAGAACTAAAAAATACCCTTTGAATAACTTACTACTTTACCTGATGATCTCAAAATTTATGGCTGAGGTGTTTGAATTCCAAAGATAAGGCTTATTTAATTTAAAATAAATACTTGAGTACTAAGAATTTGTGCACTTCTTTTAAAACTGATATCATCTGATGCATATATTTGATGAATGGTAAAATTAATAATTGTGTAATATTAATAATATTACATAATAATTTTTCAGTTTATTTCTTCTATAATTTGCATGGCTGAAGTAAATCTTAAGAGATTGTTAAGTAAGAGTAGTAAGAGTAGAGGTTTTCCTGTATAAATTCAATAGAATGAAAAGGAGGGATTCATTTTCAAAGGGTAGTATTTACAATCTCATTGTAGCAGAATGAAAATAGATTTATAAGCATGAATTCAAAACTAACTTAAGCCAGGTATAGTGGTGCACACCTGTAATCCCAGCGGCTCTTAGGAGGATCGGGAGTTCAAAGCCAGCCTCAGCAAAAGCGAGGCACTAAGCAACTCAGAGAGATCCTGACTTTAAATAAAGTACAAAACAGGGCTGAGGGTGTGGTTCAGTGGCCGACTGCCCCTGAGTTCAATCCCCAGTACCAAAAAAACTCCCCCCCAAAAAGCTAACTTAAATTCAGAATTTTCTGTAGTAGAATAGTGATTGAAATGGGTTTTAATGATTTATTTTTAGCTTAGATTATATTGATCATACCACAAAAAAAGATAAAACTTATAGCAAACCTAAAGGTACCTACATTGTTAAATCTTAACATTTTGAGTGGCTTAGTTAATAGATCTACCAAATAATAGCTAAATGCTAATAGCAACATTTGTATATAGTCCTTTTAGTTTTATGGAGAAGACATTGGGAAAACTTGGATTTTCTGCCACTTCTCATCCATTTGATCAAAATATCTTTAAGTGATTTTACTGCATCATTTGATCTAGCATAAAAATAAAATTATGGGGTGTCAGGGGTTTAGCTCAGTTGGTAGAGTCCATGTTAAATATGCACAAGGCCCTGAGTTCAATCCTTGCATATAAAAAGATGAAAACTTGGACAAATCCTAAGTTATATTAAATTTCCACCCAACTCTATTAGGTTCAACTTCTTTGTGTGATTTGGACTTAAGTTATATTTGTTTCCAGAATGTGTATTTGTTGCTTATAGCTTAGAAAACACAGGCAATAATTGTTTTAGTGGATTGAGTATAAAGAACTAATAAAATAACTGTTAATATTACTGTGTGAACTAAGTTCTTTACTGAGGTTAGTACCAATCATTTATTCCCTAGGTCTATATTTGAACTATGGGGTCATGGAAGATCTCCTGAGGAGCTGTACAGTTCTCTTAAAAATTTCCCTGTGGAGAAGATGGTGCGTAGTGAAATGTGATTTTACATGAGCATATATATAGATTCTGTTTTACTAATGTCTTAAAAAATTATCTGCTTTTATTTTAGGTTCCATTTCTGCATTCCAACTCTACTTATAAAATAAAGATTCACACATTTAATAAAACATTGACACAAGAAGAAAAAGTCAAACGAATAGATGTAAGTGAATTTAGCAAAATAAAAACCCTAGGGTATTAATCTAATCTAGTCATTGTTGATATATAAGAACAGCTAATGTCAAGTGTTTTTTTGTTTTTTGTTTTTTTTTTGTTTTGTTTGTACTACAATTTTGCAAAGGATTTTCACATTTTATCTTATTTAATTGCTGGCACCAGACTTACATGGTAGATATTATTAGCTAAGTACCATTTCCCTTGGAAAATTTTATAGAACATTACAATTGCTTATATTTTTTAGGCACTTGAATTTCTGCCCTTTGAAGGAAAAGTGAACTTAAAGAAACCACAACATATATTCTCTATTTTGGAGGATTATGGTTTGGACCCTAATTGCATCCCTGAGAATCCATATAATATTTATTTTGGTAGATGGGTAAGCAAGTATTCTTTCTGCCTGTCTTATTTTGTTTCTTTTAAAAGCTGAATGTGGGTTGGGGTTATAGATCAGTGGCAGAGTGACTTGCTTAGCATGCATGAGGCCCTGAATTTGATCTCTAGCCCCACCAAAAAAAAAAAAAAAAAAAAATAATAATAATAATAATAATTCCTTCATACAAAAAAATGCAATGCATTTCTCCAGAGATTTCTATGAGGTGCAAGAGGCTTGTTAGATATGTGACCTAGGGAGACAGCACTGTACCTAGTGACATTAAAACAAAATTTACCAGAAAATTTGAATAACTGCTTTTTTACTAATGTAGAAGGAAAGCAGAGTGCTGTAATAGTTGTGGCACTCATTTGTGGAAATCTTAAATCCAGGTCTTTAATTCTTAAGAGAAATGGATTACTTTAGAATAGTTCAGCCCACCCTCCTGGGGCTGTAAATGGGTAAGTGGAAGCTGAGACTCATGTTATAGATTATTGTTATTTAGGAGAAAAAGAGATGGGGAAAGCTTATCAGCACCAATTTCTGGAATAATCATGTTCAAATTCAATTCATATTTGGTTTGAAAAGACAAAGTAAATGGAAAGACATTAAGAAATAGAAGATATTAGCCGGGCGCGGTGGCGCATGCCTATAATCCCAGCACTTTGGGAGGCTGAGGCAGGAGGATCTCGAGTTCAAAGCCAGCCTCAGCAATGGCAAAGCACTTAGCAACTTAGTGAGACCCTGTCTCTAAATAAAATACAAAAAAATGGGCTGGGGATGTGACCCAGTGGTTGAGTACCCCTGAGTTCAATCCCCAGTACCACACACACAAAAAAAATTGAAATAGAAGATATTTATCCAGAACAATCTCAAAAACGTCATTTGAAAAAAATGAATTTAGAGCAGTAGGTAAGTGGAAAGTTCTCATCAACAGGATGCTGTGGGTTTTTTTTTTTGTGATTATCTTACATCTTAAATCTGTTCTCTATAGTTATACTAATTTGAAAAATATCTCTGATTTAGATCGCAGATGGACAGAGAGAGCTAATTGAGTCATATAGTGTCAAAAAGAGACACTTTATTGGAAATACAAGCATGGATGCTGGTTTATCATTCATCATGGCAAACCATGGAAAAGTGAAAGAAAATGATATTGTCTTTGATCCATTTGTTGGAACAGGTATTTTTATTTAACTGTTAAGCTAGTGTAGAGATACTGTTTGTTTGTAGTAATAAAGGTCATAGTAGTATTTTTGATGAGAGATTAAATGAACAGAATAATATTTTGTTATTCGATAGTAATTAAAAGACAACTTTATACTTGTAATAGTATTTAACACCTTTGCTACTTCAAAGATGATTCTGATAGAATTTCATGGGCCTTATTCCAAGTAAGCCACTAGAGGGGAGCATTATCTAATTTTTTACAGCAGAAAATTTGTAGCACCCTATGTTGTACAAAGACAGTTTTTTTTGTGTGTGTGTTTTTATTTTGTTTTTTAAACAGGAAAGCTCTTGGAGGAAAAAGACTTGAATGACATGACTTAAAAAAAAAAAAGTTCATGTTTTAAAAGAGAATCATATATTTGTTTTCTTGTTGTTGTTTTTTTTTTTTGGGGGGGGGGGGGCGGAGGTACCGGATATTGAACTCAGGAGCACTTGGCCGCTGAGCCACATCTCCAGCCCTACTTTGTATTTTATTTAGAGACAGGGTCTCATTGAGTTGCTTGGTGCCTTGCTTTTGCTGAGGCTGCCTTTGATCTTCTTGCCTTGGCCTTCCAAGCTGCTGGGATTACAGGCATGTGCCACCATGCCTAGCAAGAACCATATATTTGGTTGGAGAAAAATAGTTAATGAATTTTGTCTTTGGCTTGGTTTTGGAGAATTTATAAATGTGAATATAAAAGCGACTAAATATCAGCAGACCAGAGACTGGCTGCTATGTTTATGACCTGGTTTCTGCCTGTACTTGATTAGGATGTTCCTCTAATTAATTTTGTGTAGAAGTCCTAAAACTAAGTGTTTACTTCATCTGACTCGGAAGAGTTTTTCTTGCTTCAGATTGTTTTTGTTTAATGTTGCCCATACCCAGGGAGTACTTACATTTAGTTTTGTCTGGCTTACCCCATTGTGGTTCAGTTTGTAGTTTGAATCTCTCCATGTAGCCATTTTTCCATGTGAATGGTGATGATGCAAAGTTAACATTTGTTGAATAGCGTAAGTGTTGGGTATGATACCCTGCACTCTGATGTTAAATGATTTATTTCTTACAACTACTAACATGGAGACCCTTTAAAAAGTCTTTTTGAGGAATTTAATGCACAGAGAGATTAAATGACTTAGCTAAGGTTATACAGTGTATAAGTTTGATGGGATTCAAACTCAAGCAGTCTGACTCTAGAACTCATTCTCTGAACCACTACCATAGACTTGCCTCTTTCTGCATTAGGTTCCCAATCAGTTCTTATATTATTATAAATTAACTTGAGGAATATGACCACATGTATTAGAAATAGTATCTGGTCAAGATATTCTAGCCGATGGGAAGATTTTTGACCAGGCATGCTGGTGTATGCCTGTAATCCCAGTGACTCAGGAGGTCGAGTCGGGGGGCTCTTATGTTCAAGGCCAGTCTTGGCAACCTAGCGAGATTCTGTCTCAGAATAAAAAATAAAAGAGACTGGGGATGTAGCTCAGTGGCAAAGTTCCCCTGGGTTTAATCCCCACTACCAAAAAAAAATAAAAAAGATTTTTGATGTTTTTTGTTCTTGCCAAATTAATTTGTTAGTGAATTCTCTTCTAGTCTACCATTGTCTCCCTGTATTCGACACTCAACATTACAATATTTTTTTTTTTTTTAAGAAAAGTTACAAGAATAAGAGTGGAACAAAGAACCCTCACTTATTCTAACCCAGCTTAAGCCATTGTTAACATTCAGCCTCATTTGCTTTATCATTTGTTCTATTTATGTATATATATATATAATATTTTTTATGCATCATTTCAAAGTTGCATATGTTACATTCTTCCTCACCAAATGCTTTAACTTGTATTTCTTAGGAATAAGAATATATTTACTTACATAACCACCATTGTTTTTGATATTAGTAAATATAGTATTAATACAATAACATTCATTTTCCATTTTTGTCAGTTGATCTAACAATGTTTCTTAGGGCATCTTTTTTCCCTTTCCAGTCTAGAATCAGGTATTATATTTTAGTATCAATATTTCTTTTATCTCTTTGATTTGGAACATAGCTAGACCCTTTCTTTTTTCTTTTCTTTTCTTTTTTCATGGTGTGGGAATGAATCCAGGGCCTTGTACATGCTAGACAAATGCTTTAACATTGAGTTACATCCTCAACCCTCCAAACCTTTCTTTTTCTATTATTATAAATTCACACCTTTGAAGAATGGTATTCCTCCTACCTTGGTTATTTTCATCTAGAATGTTCCTCATTTTGAGTTGATTAATGCTTCTTCATTATTAGATTCAGGTTATACATTCCCAGTTGGATTACTGTATCAGTGGTTTGTGTCCTCCTCAGGGTATACATGATGGTTTTCTGCCTCTCATTAATAATGTTAATTTTGAACATTATGGTGTTTGACTTTTCCACTGCATGATGATTACTATTTTTTTTTCCCCTTGAAGTTAATTAGCAGTCTGTAGGGAGACACATTAAGACCCTGTAACTGTTCTTATAAAAATGTCCTCTCACATCTATAAGGTTGTCAGGTTTGGTGTCCATTGATATGATTCTTGTCAGAACCAGTCTGCTCTGATGGTTGTAAAGGGATGAACCAGCACTTCTTCAGCTTCACCAATCCTTCTATAGCCACTGGGTCAACCCTCATTATTCTGCTGCAAGCAGCAACCCTTTCTTCTCTTCTATTTACTTACCTATTTATTAATAATGTGAACTAACAGATTCCCTTCCTTTTTTTTTTTGCCTCTAATGGTCTATAATACATGACAGTCCTTAATTTTTGCTGTTGTTGTTCAAATTGTCCCATATTTACCTAGCCTTTTCACATTGAATATGTGTGACATGTTTCTATCTTTTTTCCCCCTCCTTTGAAACACTTTATTAATTTCTGGCTTATCTTATGCCCATCACGGCCTTATTATCAAGTCATCTCTCTAAGGAACACTTGTTTCTTTGAGTGGGGAGATGGTATTAGAGACCAAGATATGGGTTCTAGACCTATTCAGAGGACAATTTAGGAAAAATATAGTGCATATGCATAATATGCATGTAAGTGCACATGCAAAAATGCACACATATACTTCCCCACAGTGTGTGCACATATGTACGCCTACACACAGGTGTGTGTTAGAAATTGTGAACTTGTGTTTATACTACATATTCCACTTGATCCTCACAGATTTCTTTTTTGCCTACCCTAGTCTGTATTTTTATGTGTACCTTCTTCTACATTGAGAACCTTGATTCTTATCAAGATCAACACATTTGCTCTTTTGTTCATTTCTATAATTAAAATAGTTTTTAAATTGCTTCATCCATGCCACTAAAAGAAAAAGAAAGAAAAGGAATCCTACTAAAAAGAGTTCAAGAAATGTTCTCAATTCTTCACCCTGTCTATGGAACAATATAATCTAATACTGTGTTTGCTTAGTTTTTGCCTTCATTTAAAATTCACTTGCATTCATTTGTTCCAGTTTTCCTTCAGTTTTAGATTTTTATGCCTACCCCCTGTTTTCCTGGTTCATATATTTTTATTTTTAGATATATAAAAGATTGGTCCACTTCTTAAAGTCAAAACTACACAATAAAATGTACCCAGAAAAATGTCAATTTCTTTCATATCCATTCCTTCCATCCTCCTCCCCCCATTCCTCATTAGTAACCAACTTCATTTGTGTTACCCCCCCCCCACGACCTTTGTTAAATGGGATTGAACCACTGAGCTACATATATCAATTCCCAAAATATTTTTGTTTTGAGCAGGTTCTTACCAGGTTGCTGAGGCTGACATCAAACTTGAAATCCTCCTGCCTCAGCCTCCTAAATAGCTGGGATCACAGGCATGTGCCATGATGCCTTGTTCCAACTTCATTGTTTTCTAGTTCATTCTTCCTGTTTTTCTTTTTCTAATGATAAGCTGATGTATGGACATTTTCTTATTCTGCTTTCTTCCACAAAAGGTAGCATACTGTATATGTTGTTTCTAACTTTGCTTTTGTCACTAACAATATTTCCTGGAAATTACTTCCTGTCAGTTCATGGAGATTTTCTTCATTCTTTTTTATAGTTGTATTCCATAGATGTATGTACTATGGTAATTTCTTATTCTTGGACATTGGTATTTTTCAGTATTTTGTAGTTAAAACTAATGCTTTCAATGTTGAGCTAATGGAGCTAGGACAAATTCCTAGATATAAGATTGCTGGGTTGGGTAGTTTTTTTAGATGTTGCTAAATTCCTCCCCATTATACAATTCTGAATTCCTGCCAGTAATAGAAGAGAGTCCTTGTTGTCCCACAGTCTCACAAGTTGAGTATATTGTCGAACTCTTGAAGGTTTGCCAGGTGATTGGGTAAAAATGGTGTTTTAGTGTAGTATTAATTTATTTCTTTTATTGGGAGAGAAGTCTAACAAAAACATTTAAAGAGCCATTTGCATTACTTTTTTTGGAATTGGCTTTATGTCTTTTGCCTCTTTATAGAATTTTTGGCTGGTTTTGCCCTTCTTCTTTTTTTTGGTAGTGAGAATTGAACCCGGGATACTTAACCACTGAGCCACATCCCCAGCCCCTTTTGGTATTTTATTAGAGACAGGGCCTTACTGAGTTGCTTAGGACCTAGATAAGTTGTTGAGGTTGGCTTTGAACTCACCATTCTGCCTTAGTCTCTACTGCTGGAATTACAGGTGTGTGCTACCACACTCGGCCTTGCCCTTCAGTTTTTAAAGGTCCTTTGTTAGACATTATTGCCACACACATCCCCACCCCACCCCATTATCTATGATATATGTTGCAAATATTTTCTCCCAACTTCTCATTAATCTTGTGAGTTTGCTTGTAAATGCTGTTTACCATGAAAACACTTTCCCTATACTCATATTACAGGGACATTTCTCTGTTTTCCTCCAGTACTTTTGTAGTTTTATTATTTTTTTTTCTTTTATATCTTCGGTTCATTTAGAGTTTATTCCCTTGTATGATGTGAGGAATAGATCTGATTTATCTTTTTCCAAATGTTGAACTCTTTATTAATTCTTAATCTTGTTCTTGGACTTTAAAAATGTTTCTTTGTGAAGTAAGAAGAATTTTTTGAGATAAATACATGTACAAAATAAGCCTACAGACATATAACATAGATGAGACTATAGAGTTAAAAAATAATTGTCACTGCAGGTAAAATTTCCTTCTCTTGACATAGGTGAAGCTGAGTATATTATAAAATGCTAATGTCACTGTGATCAAGATGTTGACTGCCTTTAGTGTGGTGAGGAGCTGTGTTTGCTTTAGAGCAGCTCCTTGCAGTGAATAGTATATTTTGATCCTCTGACTGTTCATCTAGAAGAATTAATATAAAATGAAAGGAAGTTCTTTGCAAAGATGGTGCTAAAATATAATTTCATAGTTTGTGTTTGAAGTTTGAATATGGCTTTAGGAAATAAGTCAGTTTTGGTAATAGCTGTTTTTGAAATTGGTCATAACCAAAAATGTGACCAGAGAATTCTTAAGCACATTTTGTCCTCTCTCTTGGGCCTTTTGCCTCATTGATGGGTAGTACCTTCTGAAGGATTAGAGTAATAAATAGCTCTGTACCCTCCTCTGTGGCCTTAGTCTTTCACAAAATATTTAATGATGTTTATACCTTTGGTTTCCTTTCTTTAGCATTTTTTTTTTTTTAAAAAAAACATTCAAGTCTACCTAACCTGTTTTCTATTTTAAAGGTACATAACTGAAACTGACATAGTTTCCCAAATGCATTTTTTAAAGACTACTCCTAGCTTGTGATTTTCTCAAGATTATAGAGTAAGGTAAAAACCTTTTCCTGCTTAAACGCCTTTTTCTTTTAGACAATTTTCTATTGTTGTTTAGAATGACATTATAAGCTGCAGAAATATACTTTCCTTTCTATTTTAGCAAACATGTTGATTCTTGTTTTAGTAATTTTTCTTACATTGTGTAAGAATTTTCCAAGTGAAGACACATGCTATTGGGTTAGTTCTCAGTAGTTAGGATATACTCTGAGTGAGTATAGCTAAAGGAGTGATCAGCATGAATATATGGAATACCTATAATGGCAAAGCCCTGCCTGTGATATAAGATTTGTGAATACTATGCAATTTTTACTGAGTATGCAGATTTACTTACTTAATTTAATTTGTTTAGTGATAAATTTTGCTTTTGTTTAATTGGTTAAGTATGTTAGTAAGCTTTTAGTTACTATAATAAACTACCTGAGATAATAACTTAGGAAGAGAAAAGATTTATTTTGGCTCATAGTTTTAGAGATTTCATTCCATGATTGAGCAAACCCATTGCTATTAGACTTCTGGTGGGAGTATTGGATGGTAATGGCATGGAGAGCAAGCTGCTTATCTCACAGCCTGGAGCCTGGGTTCTAGCCCCATAGAATACCCTCAATGATCTAAGGACTTTAAATCACTAAGCTTCACCTCCTAAAAGTTACACTATTTTGGGGCTGGCTCAGTGGTAGAACACTGGCCTTGCAAGTGTGAGGCACTGGGTTCAATCCTAGCACCACATAAAAACAAATAAAGGCAATGAGTCCATACACAACTATTAAAAAAAAAAAAAAAAGTTACACTGTTTCT
This sequence comes from Tamias sibiricus, assembly GCA_025594165.1. Taxonomy (NCBI): domain Eukaryota; kingdom Metazoa; phylum Chordata; class Mammalia; order Rodentia; family Sciuridae; genus Tamias; species Tamias sibiricus. The sequence goes on from CM046666.1 coordinate 111,468,077, forward strand.
CAGTAGCATTGCCCTGGAGACCAAGACTTTAATATATGACATGGGCCTTTAGGGGTGTTTCACATGCAAACTATAGCAATAAGTTAATGTAATGTAAACCAATATATACTACAAAGGAGGTAGTACAGTATTTAAAAGAAAAAAAAAAAGAGCATGTAGAGCGAGCTTTAAAAATATTTACCAATTACTGTGTGACTTTGAGCAAGAATCTTGTCTGAGTTGTAGCTCATAATTTGTATAGATTGGTAGTAGTAATATATTGTGATGATTAAGTATATACAATATCCTTAGATTGTTAACCTGACACATGGTAGACATTGAGTGAACTATAATGGTTATTATTATTATTTTGTTAAGAACTTAGATGCTCTTTTGGTGAAAGATGTTATATGTAGCTAATACTAAATGGTGATGATGAGTAGTTTGACCATGAATTCACTCTCTTGGACTAATTTTCAAAATATTTATAATTTACAATGGTTACAGCAAGCTAAAGAATTGGGGTTTAAAAATAATAAATGTTTAATTCTTTATTCATAATTATAATAACTGGTGCAAGTGTCTGCTGTTGTTGAAGGTACCATAGAGCTCTGAAGCCATAACTATGATTCCTTCTCATGCTCTCTTCTCAAATGAGTCAGTTCTTCTAGTTATGATAGTGCATCCTTGGCCTCGTCTACCTCTTCAGATGATTGCTAGGTATAAGGAAAGGAGGATAGCTCTGTTAGAAATTTTGTCACCGAAAAAGAGAGGCACAGGATCCAGGTGTTAGGAAGCTGACTCTTTCAGTCCTGGGAGGAGACTATGGGGAGGAAAAGAGAAGTTTGGAGAGTGAGAGAATAGATCTCTATATGTCTTTGTAATATTCCCTACTTCCCATTTTCCCATAGTTCTTGTAGTCCCCTTTTTCTGAGTCTTATAGATGTTTGTCTAGTAGAATTTGTGTTTTTAGTAGTATTCTTTTGCTAGTTTATTTAAGTAGTTTTTGTTTTTTTAAGGTAAAATAGATGCAGTATTACCAGCTTTTCTCCCTTTCTCTTAGCAAAACCAAAGCCCAACAAAGCTTTCCACTTAGCTCTCTAAAAATGCAAATCATGAATTAGTTTCTTTATCATGGGATAAATTCTACTTATTGTATTTCTTTTACTTGTAAGATATTACCCTAACCTTAAAGGGGCTACTGTTTTGAGAAATTGAAATTACAGTGGTTACTGTAGTGAGGAATTAAAATACCAAGTTGCTATTCTAGACCAAGTATGCAGTAATTTTATATCTAATAGCATAAAAAGAAGTGGGTGAGTCATGTTACTTACATTTTAAACACTTCACCCTCCTTCTCAAGTGCCTCTTCTACCAAATAGCCTCCAAGAAAATTCCAACCAAGGTATAACTAAATGCAAAAATGCTTCAACTTAAGGAAAGAACCACTAAATGATTAGCAGTGAATGAAGAGTGACCAGTTCAGAGAAACCAATTTATTATGATTTTATTTTTAAAAACTAAAAGCTTAAAAGGCACAAAATTAACTAACAGATGTAGTCTAACAGATTATTCATCTCCTTTCAGCAGTGTACTGTAAATTGAGTCTTCTCAAAACTCATTCTAACCAAATGGATAAGGTTCTGTTAAGGAAGCACAGGAAAGCTTTTCTGTTCCCCTTGACAACTAGTTCTTCTAGGTGAGTATCTGCCTTAATTGGCAGAATTGTAGTAATTCCTCATGATTTGGGTGAAGTGACTTTGTGAGTATTCCAGGTCATCATGTATAGAACCTTTCCTAAGTATGGCCTGCTCCATTTCTAGACTAAGAATCATGAGATCTCTTTTGCCTTACCTCTAACACAAATGCTTCAGCAGTTAGTATGAGAGGACATAGGTTTTGGTTTGTGCTGTGCTTTTAATCTCCTCCATTTCTCTTCTTCAAAGGCTCCAATAGGAATTAGTCAGGTATAATATTTTCCTGAGCAGAGTATTTTTAAGTAATGTTATCAGACTATGTTTTAAATGGATATGGGAGGAACACTATTTATTTGTAGATCTTGACCCTCTGGAGGCACTACCCATCTTAATTTTAAAGGTTGATTTCAAAAGGATATAAGAACCCTAGCTTTTTTTCTCTTGTCCAAGTCTGCATATTTTTTAGTCAAAGAATATATTTCTGATTTCAGCTTGACTGACAGATCTTTCTATATTATAGCTAATTAGGGCTTGAACAAGCACCAAAAATATTTTATTTTGAATAAAAATGTGAAGCTTAATGAAAATATAATTATAAAATTTTAATATTTTCTTAAAGGATTCCAAAATACTATTATTCTTTTTTTTTAAGTTTCACTTAAAAAATCATTATTAGGAGTTTTCTTATTTGAGCTGATCATATCTGTCAAAATGTAGCCTTGTCAAATTGTATTAGGACATTTGTACTTACTTTGGTCATAACTTTAACTAGACAGAAAAATAATTAAATTAATTGTTTTATGTTTGATAATAATTATCTAATTAAACAAAGAGATAATTACATCAGTTGCAGGTGTAACAATATTTAAAAATAGGATACATTTTACATTTTGTAAAAATTAATGTCTCACATATGTATTATGTTTCCTTTAGCTGTTTGAAACTCTGACTTTAGTGGGATTAAAGCCTAGTTATCAGAATTTATTTATTTTTTTAGCTCTTTGTGTAAGCAGTCATACGTGTTCATTTTTTTTTTTAAATATTTATTTATTTGCTTTTAGTTGTACACAATGCAATGCATTTATGTTTACATGGTGCTGAGGATCGAACCCGGGTCGCGCACGTGCTAGGCGAGCGCTCTACCGCTGAGCCACAATCCCAGCCCCATACGTGTTCATTTTAAAGAAAGAAGCAAAGCATTTCTGTATAAACCTCTCAAAATAAGATGAAAATGTCTAAATATATACATTATTTTGACCAAAAGAGATATTGTCTCCCCCACCCGCACCCCATAGTGCTGAGTAAAGAAATGATGCCAGGGCATACATTGATTCTCTGCTTTTGACCAGTGTAGTGATTTCATTTTAGGGGTTTATATTTTCAGTTCTGTGTCTTGCTAAATAGGGCAGGACCAGTATCATTACAGGGTACTCTGTGGCTAATTTGTAAAATTCTGGGTCATATTGAATAGGGAAAGAAAGAATAGTCTGAGACTTCCTGGTTAACAGATCATAATTGTGTGATTTTTCAGGTGGCCTCCTGATAGCATCTGCTCATTTTGGTGCATATGTATATGGGACAGACATAGACTACAATACAGTTCATGGCTTGGGTGAGTAGAACTTATAAACAGTGTCACCAAATATGCCTTTCAAGTAATAATAAAATAGGTTTATATGACTTCTTTATGTTTAAAATACAAAACTGCTATATAATTATACTTTTTACAATAAGACTTCATTGAATATTTATTGTTTACAAAGTGATACAGTATATGCATAATGATCTAGAGGAACACAAAGATGAATAAGAAAAAGCCCTCCCCCAGAGGTATTAATAAAAGAGGTTAGTCTTAATAAAAGAGGTTAAAAAAAAGTAGGCAAACTATAGGTTTATGAGTTCTAAGGTTGGGAGAGAAAAAGAGGAAATAGCCATTTTGTAATTGGTAAGTACATGTTATGAAAATATATATAGTTTATATTATTTAAGATTGTCACTATCCATTTATTCAGTAATTATATATTGAATATGTATTGGATTAGTAATTAATACCTATTTTTTGAAGTATCATATAAATTTTAACTTTCATAACTGACCCATTAATGCATCTTTTTTGTTGTTGTTGGTACCGGGGATTGAACTCAGGGGCTACTCAACCACTGGGCCACATTCCCAGCCCCCCCTTTTTTTTTTTTAATTTATAATAATTACAATTCATAGTGCACATATATAGCATCTTTTTACATACAACTGTTTGTATACAAAGTATGTTCGTACTATTCAGGTCTTCAGTCATGCATTTAGGATAATGATATCCATCTCATTCAACCACCTTTTCTTTTTTTTTTTCATCCTCCCCCTCCCTCCCCCCTTGCTCCCTCCCTTCCCCTCCCTTCCCTTTGACCATTCTAGTGTTCCTCTAATCCTCCTATGTACCCCCATCCAACAATACTGTGAACTAGCCTCCTTATATCAGAGAAAACATTCGGTATTTGGATTTTTTTTTTTTTAGATTATTTATTTACTTATTCATAATGCACAAGTATATATTTTTACATACAATTGCTTGTATACAAAGTATATAAGTACCATTCAGATCTTTAATCATGCATTTAGGATAGTGATATCCATCTCATTCAACCACCATTTCCCCCCCTCCCCCCCCTCCCTTGCCCTCCCTTTCCTTTGACCATTCTAGTGTTCCTCTAATAGATTGACTAATTTCACTTCGCATTATATTCTCCAACTTCATCCATTTACCTGCAAATGCCATTATTTTATTCTCTTTTACTGCTGAGTAAAATTCCATTTTGTCACATTTTTCTTTATCCACTCATCTACTGAGGGACATCTAGGTTGGTTCCACAACCTAGCTGTTGTGAATTGTGCTGCTATAAACATTGAGGTGGCTGTGTCACTGTAATATGCTGTTTTTAGAGACAAGGTCTCACTGAGTTGCTAAGTGCCTCGCCATTGCTGAGGCTGGCTTTGAACTCGTGATCCTCTTGCCTCAGCCTCCCAAGTGCTGGGATGCGCCACCACGCCCCGGCTCAGCATTAATGCATCTTTGAAATACTTAAGGGACAGTAACTTTAAAGATTCTGCCTTTAAGTGAGGGTAACTTGAGATAAGAATCTGCTTTACTTTTGAGGCAGTTTTAGAAAATATTTTTTTTGGTACCAGGGAATCGAACCCAAGGGCACTTAACCACTGAGCCACATCCTCAGTATCCGCCCCCCATATCCCCCCCCCCCTTTTTTTGAGATAGGGCCTCACTAAGTTGCAGAGACTGGCTTTGAACTTGCAATCCTACTGTCTCAGCCTCATGAGTTACTGGAATTACAGGTGTGCGCCACCATGTCTAGCAGTTTTGGAAAATGTTTTAAGAGCTTCACTAATGATGTGTGTTTTGATGGAATTGAATCAAATTGAAAAAGCGTTTCCTTATAGCTAAATAGTATTACAAATGTTAAATTTTATTCACAATTTTGAAAGTATTGGTCTTTATGTTTGTAATTCACTATGGTAACTTAAATCAGCTCTTAAAACATTCTTCCTTTTGAGTATTCCTATTTGGTATAAGTTGTCGTATAAGTGAGAATTTATTATGCTTTATTTTCTTTTACTGAAGCAATTTGATGTATTGTACTGATGTCCTGTCCTTTTTCCTACCTTGACTAAGAAATTTAGTAATATTAGGAAGAGATATGAGTTTTATTTTTAAATGGTTTACATAAATGGGCTAAACCAGAAAAGCATATTCTTTGTCTGCATTATATTAGACAAAATGCTAAAAAGTATCCAGTTTGCTTTTAGTAGAAGCATTATGCTTGATTTAAGGATAATGTCCCATATAATTTATTTGAATTTTTATTTTTTAAGACTTAAAAATTTCTGTGATAGTCTTTATTCTACTGGGGATATTGTTTCCTCAGAGCTTATCCAAGGTACTGTTAGGCATATCCTCTGAACTTTATGCTTCTAATCTTAGACTATATCCTAAAATATTCTCAAGTTTCTCCTACTTTAAAAGTGCAAAGCCTTTCCTATCAATCCTGTAGGGGATTTTACCAAAATCTGCTGAAATACTACTATTTGCTTGCTGTCTCTTTTTTCCTCATTTCTTACTCTTCTTACTTTCTTCAGCTCATTGTTTTTCATCTTTGGTGTCCACAGTTCTGCTGGAAATACTTAGTGAGGCCACAGAACTAACAGTGTTTGGCAGTGTTGACCTTCATAAACCTTCCTTGGTTTCATAGATAGTGGTCTCACTTTGTGGCTTGACTTTTTTTGACTGTTTTATCTCAGTCTCCTTAAGACCTTGCTATTTTCTTTGATCTCTATTTACATATTGCCTCTCTCCAGGCATTTATCTTTGACCCCTGCTCCTATTACACACTGCATGTTGTTCTGAGTGTCATTCTCTTTTTGATTTTTATGTTTTGTTTCTATTGTGAATTTTAGATCATATAGAACCATGTATAGATATTTAAGAGTAATTTTAGAGCAAACTCCGATGTGACTAGCACCTAGGCCAACAAAAAAGTCACTCATTCTCATGAACTCAACATGTTTATGTACTGATATCTCCCAAGTGTATGTGTTCCGACCTTCAACTACCTGCCGATTATCTCTTTTAGCAGAGTATCTCTTTCTGAATGTTCTGTAAGTACCTCAAGGTGTATCACGATTATATGTCTCAAATTTTCCCCTAGGCTTGTTTTACCTTCTGATTTCTCTGATCTTAATCGCTGGTATCACCATACACTTAGGTCTCCTAAACTAGAAACTTTTGAACTTTTTTGGCCCTCCCTCAACTCGCACTTTGACTTTTCATCAGCTATATCTGCGTTTAGCCTCCATGGCCACAGCTATTGCATTTCCCAAGTTAGCTTTTTTTCATTTCTGTTTCATTTATCTGTTCAACACTATCTCTACATGGGACTATTTACTGCTGGAGGAAATGGCCATGTTCTAGTCAACTCTGTTTTTACCAGTAAATGCTTCATAATTACCAAGTATTTAAATTAGAGTGTATTAAGGCAGTTTTACTTGAAGTTCTGTTAGACATCAGTGTTTTATTGTTCAAAAATATATTTTTAACAACAAGTTGAAATAAAGATAATGGTTTACTTGCATACATAAAATGAAGATTTTATAAAAATAAATAGGATGGTTTTAAACTAAAAAGCTTCTTCACAGCAAAGGGAACAATCAAGAATGTAAGATAGAGTATGCAGAATAGAAGAAAATGTTTGCCACCTGCACCTTGGATAGAGCATTAATTTCTAAGATATACAAAGAACTCAAAATTTAACACCAAAAAACAAATAACCCAATCAATAAATGGGCAAAGAAACTAAATAGGCACTTCACAGAAGAAGAAATATGAATGGTTAACAAATATATGAAAAAATGTTCAACATCTCTAGCAATTAGAGAAATGCAAATTAAAACTACACTGAGATTCCATCTCCAATCAGAATGGCAAGTATCAAGAATACAAGTAATAATAAATGTTGGCAAGTATGTGGGGGAAAAGGTTCACTCATAGATTGCTGGTGGGACTACACATTGGTGTAACCATTCTGGAAAGCAGTATGGAGATTCCACAGAAATGGAATCACCATTTGACCCAGTTGTCCCACTCCTTGGTATATATCCCAAGGACTTAAAATGAGCATACTACAGTGACACAGCCACATCAATGTTTATAGCAGCTCAGTTCATGATAGCTAAGCTATGGAACCAACTTAGGTGCCCTTCAACAGATGCATGGATAAAGAAAATGTGGTATGTATACACAGTGGAATATTATTCAACCATAAAGAAGAATGAAATCATGGCATTTGCTAGTAAATGGATAGAACTGGAGACTATTGTGTCTAGTGAAATAAGCCAGTCCCCAAAACCTAAAGGCCAAATGTTCTCTCTGATATGTGGATGCTAACACACAATAAGGGATTGTATGTTGGGGGTCAGTGGAGAAAATAGAAGTTCATTGGATTAGGCAAAGGAGGATGAAGGAAAGAGATGGGGAATGGAAATAGGAAAGACAGTATAATGAGTTGGATGTAACTTTCCTATGTTCATATGTGAATATACAACCAGTGAAACACTATATCATGTACAACCACAAGAATGGGATCCTAAGTTATACTCCTTGTATTTATAATATGTTTAAGTACACTCTACAGTCATGTATATCTAAAAAGAACAAATAAAAAAATAAATTAAAATAATAAGCCGGGCGCGGTGGCGCACGCCTGTAATCCCAGCACTTTGGGAGGCTGAGGCAGGAGGATCACGAGTTCAAAGCCAGCCTCAGCAATGGCGAGGCACTTAGCAACTCAGTGAGATCCTGTCTCTAAATAAAATACAAAAAGGGCCAGGGATGTGGCCCAGTGGTCGAGTGCCCCTGAGTTCAATCCCTGGTACCACAAAAAATAAAAAAATAAAAAAAAAAAATTAAAATAATAAAATCCCTCACAACTCATAGCAGTTAAGCTGGCACGAGCATGTGGTTACTTGACTGGAATAAAAAGAAAATGAAGGTTTTTAAATCAAAGCAAATTTTATGTAAGTGTGGGTTTAGATGAGTTAAAACATGACTTTTAGCTAAAGAAGAGGAAATAAGAATGTTCTGTTTGATCTAATACTTTCTACCTTTCTTTTTCTTTCCTTTAAGGAAAGGCTAGTAGGAAAAACCAGAAATGGAGAGGACCAGATGAAAATATCAGAGCAAATCTTCGTCAGTATGGTCTAGAGAAGTATTACCTTGATGTCCTGGTTTCAGACGCATCTAAACCTTCCTGGAGGAAGGGCACATATTTTGATGCCATTATCACTGACCGTAAGTTTATTTTTATACAAAAGTGGTAGTGGGATTAGTTGTCTAATCATTTACCTTTAAAGTATAAAATGTGTCAGCACAGACAAAGGATGCCGGCTTGTACTGGTAGTACTCCTTCTTCAACTTGTTCACATAGGAAGGAGGAGAAAATTATTAATGTAAGGTTGATTATAATTGAACTAAGTAACTATGAGTTTTCTGTTTTGTTTTTTAAACAAATTTAACAACTTACCACCTGTTTTTCCCTTCAACATATTGTTTTTTGAGGCATTTGTTTTTATATTGACTAATTAATTGGCTGGTAGCATACTAAAATGTCATTTAGAGTTGTTATACCAAATTTCAAAGAAGAGAGTTTCAGGTATCACATTTCTCCATGTGCACGCCTCTTAGGTTTCATTGTGCTGTTTTCACTGGTATCTCCTTTCTAAACTTAGAATAATTTGCGGTTCTGTGAAATGAGCTTCAGAAATATGAATGAGAACTTACTTTCCATGCCTTGTGAAATCTTAGGGTTTTTAGGTTGCCTATCTAAGACTAGATCTGTCTTTTTAAATAGTATTTGGCAGTAATCTATGAATAGTGGAAAAGTCAAGAACCATCTCAGCCCTGTTTATTTCTTTAATAACTTAGATGGCTTCAAATATAATAAGAAAAAAAAACTATCAAGGCATTACAATGTTGATGTGACACTCTACTGTCATGTATAACTAAAAAGTACCACAAAAAAAAAAAAAAAAAAACAATGTCAGTGTTTTGGTTTTTATTAACAATTTATTTGCTTTCCCATTATGTATGTATATTTATATAAAACAATTTTTTTATGAACTTGGGAGTAAGTTGTGTACATTGTGGTCCTTTACCTCTGTGCTTTAGTGTATATTTCCTAAGAATAGGGAGTGTCTTAGAGAGCTAAAGAGTTCTCAGTTTCAGTAGGCTGATATAATACTTTAATCTACAGATTGCCATCCAATTTTGTTAGTTGATTCATTAATATCCTTTATGGCATATTTTTTTCTCTTGAGTATAAGAACCATTCCAGAGTCAGTTATTGGATTTAGTAATTGTTATCTTTGGGGGCTCCTTTATTTCTTATACTTTCATGGCCTTACTGTGTCTTTTATGACAGAGACATTTTTGAAAACACAGTCAACTTTTTATGTTAGTTATTCTCAGTTGGAATAGTGCATAGGTGATATTGCATCCTCTGGCTGTCACATTTGGAGGCACATTGTATCTATTTGCCCTTCATTGTGATTTATTCACTATTACTTGTTTTTTCTCTAGCTCCATATGGTATCAGAGAATCTACAAGAAGAACAGGTTCACAGAAAGAAATACCAAGGGGGATAGAGAAGTGGTAAGTGAAATTTAAATATGATGAGTTACTACTTTGAGAAGCATGTTTCTTTTCGTTAGTTAATTTCAGGAGTCTTAAAATTTTCACTGATTTTGAAATTTTGTTTTCTTTGTATAGTCCGGAAAGCCATGTTCCTGTTTCCTTGAGTTATCACCTGAGTGATATGTTTTTTGACCTGTTGAACTTTGCAGCTGAGACCCTCGTATTAGGTGGAAGACTGGTCTATTGGTTACCAGTGTATACACCAGAGTATGTAATTTTAATTTTGTTTTTCTTAAAATGTTTGCATATCTAACGTAATTTTCCTCTTACCTCTAATTTTATTCAAGGTTTCTTTTATTTAATATGTATTGATATCCTTTGTTTACCTACATAAGTATGAAAAATAACCCCTTTCCTCATTGATTGGATTGTTTTGACCTTTTTATATTTGGGGTGGGCAGACCACAGCCTATGGGCCTGATATGGTTCCTAGCTTGTTTTGGTAAAGTCCTTTAGCTGAGACTGGTTTTTATACTTAAAAAGGATTGTCAAACATGCACAGAAATGAATAAGTGACAAAATATGTGTAGTTCACAAAACTGAAATGATTTATTTTCTGGCCTTTCACAGGAAAAAGTTGCCAACTCCTGTTTTACACCATATAACCATGGTGTACTATAAGTCAGTGTCTAGTGTATCACAGGAATACAGTAGCTATTTCAGCAGTCTACACACAGTAATTTTCAGCAATTTAGCTGAAAGGTTCATGTGTTAAAGAATGCCAGCTTTCGTAAATATTGTCACTTATGATTACCTTAAATGCAGTAAATATTTTTTAAAACTAAGATCTAAAAAAAATTATGCATATATTTAAAGCCTTGTTTATGTTTAACAAACAACAACCACCAAAAAAAAAGAAAATACAATTTTTCTGTCAATATTATAGGGGTCCTCTAGCTACCACTTTTGTTTTCCTCTTCCTTTTGCCAAAATGCTGCTTAAAAATGCTGGTTTCCTATTTCCTTTTTCACATTTCTTCCTCTTGAGTCCATAGTAGGAGCAAGCCACCTGCTTTTTATTTTAATTTAAGTTGTAGAGCTAGAATTTTAAAAAAATTTATTCTGAAATAACTTCAAACTTACAGAAAAGTATTGAATATAGTATAAAAGTCCCAACTCTACCTTCATCTAGATTTTCAACATATTATTCATTGTCTACCCTTACCTTCTACTCCTGCACATAACCCATATCATTAGTCTCTTTTGACGCATTTGTGAAGCTGCAGGCTTGATGCCTTATCACCTGTGCTTACTCCATTGTATTTTTTATGAAATGAGTATTTTTGGCTACCACCATCAGCTATAGAAGTTTGAAAATCAGCATTGATAACAGTAGCTTGTTCATGGATTCACATTTTACCATTTTCAATCCATCCAGGAAAATATGCTGCATTTTTCTACATTATCTTTTTAGTCTCTTCCAGTCTGGAATATTTTTTCAGTTTTTCTCTATCTTTTGTGTTTTCAACAGTTATAGAGTGCATGATTCATATTCTGAGGGTTGACTCTCAAGCAGGATCTGTGTTTCCTCTATGAACAGACCGAGGTAATGCTTTTAGTCTCGGAATAGTACAGAAAATGATTTTTGTGCAGCACATCAAGGGGCATATAGTCTGCCTTGTGATGTTAACTTTGACCATCTGGTCATGTTGTTGTCTATTAGGTTTCTCAATGCCAAGTGGTCATTTTCTCCTTTGGTTAGAATTTCCAAAGATTACAACAATATCTTGTAATTCATCAAACTCTGCTTAATTGAAAAACCCATTTTTTTATACACACAAATATGGTGGTTGTCAAATGATGACTTTTGCATTCCATCATTTTTTTTTGCATTTGTACATTTGCATTCTATAAAGGAGAGTTGTCTGTTCTCTCTCATTTGTTCATGCACTCATTTATAGTAGCATACAGTCATGGATTCCTGTATTATTCATTGGATTATCATTTATTATTATTTATTTTGTTGCTTAAATTGTCCTACATTTAACTAGTGGGAATCTCTTTGGGCTGGCTCTTCTGTACTTTTAAAGTTTCTTTATTTGTTTTTGTGTACTTCCTTACGTTCTAGTATACCTGATTGTCTACTCTTTATGTTTTTTGTTTAAATATAATTGAAATTTTATATGATTAAGCATTTCTTTTGAAGTTCTTTTATTCCTTAGAAAAATTAAATCTGGAGGTACTTTGATGTTATTTCTAAAGACCTTAAAAAGTTGACACTGGATTTTTTTTTAGTGACTTTTCTAAAATTGTAATAATTTTGCACAAAGGGATATGTTCAAATACATATAAGCAAAGGGATGTTTTAGAAATAAACATGGGAGACATGTTTATATTGTTTCTTTTTTTGCCTTAGATTTTATATTGAGGGATAGATAGACTTTTTCCAGGTGTGGGCTAGCACACATGGGAAGACTATGTGGCATTTATTTCCCTTATTTGAACCTGGAGCATTATTTATAGATCCTCTAATGTGTATTACTAGGCCTCTATTGTCTCTTCTCCCCTTAAGTCTTAAAGGATCTTTTCAACAAATTATTTTTATTAATTGCTAGCTTATTAGTGAACTTAGTGTATCTTGAGTTTATGCTAGAAAAATGAACCATTTTTTACTTTTGCAGTATGTATCATCCCAAATCTTCATTTTTTTGGTAAAATAACACAGTAGTAGAATTTTAAGACCAAAATCATCTGTAGGTTTTAAATAATGTTCTTGCTTCTAAACTAAACAGTTTAGAATTAGTCTATTTATCTTCTTTTGAAAATGTAGCTTTTTATTAGATCAGGTACAAAAATTGTAACTTAGCATAGATTGGTTTTAAGAGTTTTGTGTTTCTAGTATAGTAAATATAACTTTTAGTCCTGCTACTGAATTAACTTACTTAGTCAAATCCTGTTAGGTGACTCAAGTTCAAAATTAAGAAGTACGTATTATAATTAAGTTAAGGTATTATTGAAACAGGACATTTTGAAATCTTCAGTTAGACGTAACAAAAACAAAATACTACCTAAAAGCTCAGTTGCGTTTGAAAACTTTTCAGAACTAATTGTAAAGGATTTTCTCGTTGTTTGATGATTTTAATTCTAGTGAAGAAATTAAAACTTGCAAACTTCTGTTATTTTTCCTCTTGTCTAGACTCTCCCTAATCCAGTACATCAGATAATTTATGGATTGTCACAATATCTTTATACTTTCATTTTTCCATCTTAGCTTATTTTGTTATGGCCTTTCTTTCCTCTGCTAGTAAAATTCTAGTCATCTTCTAAGAGATGAGGCTTAGTTGTCGCTCCTTCTTTAACACTTACCTACTGCTTCTCAGCCGAAATAATCTATCTTTCCTCTCTATTCTATGGTTGATACTTACCATTCAGAGAGACTTACTATATGATATCACTATAATCTATTGGTATTTTGGGGTTTATTAAGAATTTTGACTACTCACAAACAATCCTGAACATCTGTGTTCTGTTCATTTAGGATAGGGCATAAATTTGGCTCATGTGTGTTTGAAGTGATAGGAGTCACAAAGCTACTGAGTGATACTGTGGCTGTTTGCCCAGGTTCAATTAAAAATTAAAAAATTAAAAATGATGACTAAGAAGCCTAATAACATGCCCTCATCAGATTTGGCAATACATTTTAATTGTAGTTAAGTGAAGTTTGTGGTGGCTCAGATCAGTGAAGAGAACATTTTCATCTCTTATCTAGGAAATAGGAAAGAGTGATTCCTTAACTGTTTTTATTAAGTGTTCTAAGCAATCTAAAATCTCTTTCTCAACTGAGAGATGAAATTCTAATGACATTTGGGAAATAATTGAGACATGAAGATTCACAGGAAAATGATTCAAAATTGATTTGTGAAAAAGCTAGTGAGTTTTGCTTTGTTAAATTTGAGATATAATTTAGTCCATAAAATTGTCCCTTTAAACTATACTTCTCCTTGTACCTTTATTTTATTTATTTATTTTGATGTGGTACTGAGGATTGAACCCAGTCCCAGTGAAGATTTTTTTAACTACTATTTTAATTTTTAGTATAGTATTTTGGAAGTATACTGTTAAATTGGCTCATTTACATATAGATAGCCCTCCATATCTGTGGATTTAACCAACCTCAGATCAAAAATATAGTTAGACCTACTATAATTGTATCTATACTGAGCTCAGACTTTTCTTTTGCTTCCCTAAACAATACAGTGTAATAGTTATTTCCATAGCATTTATATTGTCTTAAGTATTGTAAGTCATTTTAAAAATATGGAAGATCATGCATAGGTTATATGCAAATATCTCAGCATTTTACATATCCTCTGGATTCTCATATCTGTGTAGGGATCCTAGAACCAATATCTCACAGATGCCAAGATTAGTGGTCAAAACAAACTTATTAGTGATAATGATGATGGTCCAAATTATGTTTGTTCATGCTTAAAATCAAAAGATTCAATCGAAAAGATAATATAAAGCATGTAAATATGTTCATATGCTGTTAAGCCAAATGCTGGAAATGTTTCAGCAGTTTCGCATCTTTTATGTCATAAATGTTATTTAAAATTACATTGGTTATATACCTTGAATTTAACTTGTAAATTTGTTTTTTTTGTTTTATAAATATAAATTTATATATTTTATATTTATAAATTTACATAAATATTATGTTTGTAAATATTTTATACTTATGTTTTGTGTTTATAAACCTATATAAGGAATATAAGCATAAGGAATATATTTCTAATTTATGTTTGTACATATTTTACAGACATTAAGTTAGTTTCACTAGGAAATAAGATTTTTTTCTTTAAAGAAGGGTATATTACTATGTTTGGCAAACACTATTTCAGGTATCCACAGATACTACATTTAACAAGTTTAAAGTCAGAGCTATATTTTCTCTCTGTTTTCCACTTTTTATTTTATTCTTAGCCATGGCATAGATTGTATGCTCAGATAATAAGTGCTTTCTATGAAGATTCCAAATTTGATGTCAACTAATTCTATAAGAAGTGCATTTCTGATTATATAGAGAACATTAAAGAATTATTAGATGAAGTGAAACTGAAATGGTCATAACTTCTTGTAAAGCTCTAAGGAAAAAGTCAGAGAATAACTTCAAGAGAATTGCTCCCACTGATAATAAAGTGAAGTTGCAGTATGAATGTTGCTTGGTAAGTGGGTGGTAAAGGTTTTTGAGCATGTGGTTGAGGTAATAAGGGAGAGCTTGTCGAAGGCCAGAGAGACATGGCAAAGTCAGGAAGAGTGGTGGTGAAGGCAATGTTGACACATTAGAACAGCTAGCTAAGATCAGTTTTTAATCAGTAACTTTCCCATTTTGGATCAGAGTATTAAGGTTATCCATATAATAAATGTGTATAGAGACTATCTAGAAAGGCATAAAGATTTGCAAAGGAAAAATAAAAACTGTCAATCAGTGTTCTAAAGGTACTCATACCTGGTGAATCCCTTCCCTGCTTTTATTCTACATTCTGCTTCAGAACTATGTTCCATATCTGTCACCTGTTTCCTCTGCCAACAGTCTGTGAGATACCAGTTTATTAACTACTGCATCTTTCATGTGGCACATGTTTTGAACAGCACAATCTCCATCACCCATTGTCATGGCTTCATTTTTATTTCCTGGTTAATGTGACCAGATGACCGATGTAATCTATGTGTTTAGTTTATTTAAATAGTCGTATAAATAACTTTAGTCTAGTATTTACTAATTTAACAAAGATCTCGAGATGTCATTATAATTTTGCAGGTGCACTTCATTTTATAGAGGAAAGTGTATGTCATAGTGAACTTTATACTTTGGCAATTTATAAAAGTCTCCAAACCAGTCAGTCTGTCATGAATGTCTGGGGACTGTAGGGTGTACATCTATCTGTCTTAGCCTGCTTTTGTGGGATCATTTAGTATGAAAATCATATATTTGTGATTTAAATGTTTGTACTCTTCAAAAAAATGTACTTGTGTTCTTTCTCATTTTCTTTTCAAAGGGTAAAAAAAAATAAACTGCATTTTTTTGGATGTGGTAATATTAAAATACTTTGCTGTTAAAATACAGGTAGGCTATTTATGGATTTTGTAGACAGTTAGCATATGTGGAATAAAATGGTACCTCATGTAGAGGAAAGACCTCCCTCACCACACTGGTTATACCCCATGATGATCCTGTGTGGATTGCACATGTGAATGTTCACAATAGTTAGCTATTCTTTCTTCAGGTACACTGAAGAGATGGTACCCTGGCACCCTTGCCTGAAACTTATCAGCAACTGTGAGCAGAAGCTTTCCAGTCACACATCAAGGCGCTTGATCACAATGGAAAAGGTCAAGAAATTTGAGGTAAATTGATGGGATATTTTTAAAATAAATTTTGGAGGAATCAAAACTAGAATTTTAAAAATTGCTTTCCCATAGTAGAATTTGTAAGTGTTAGTCCTTGAGTTAAAAACAAAAACAAAAACAAAAAAAAAAAAACTGATGAGTTCAGGAAGAGACAGGAGTTAAAAGAGATTTGTGTCATTTGGTTTGAGTTAGAGAGTAGGAGTAGGATATAGAAATTGAATAGAAGAAAAATAGAAGTTGACCCTAAATTCTCAAGCTTTATTTGGCATCCTTTTGCAAAAGTAGAACCTATTTGATTGCAGACTGTAATAAAGAGAAGATGTTTCTTTATATGAGGAAGAAAGTAAGGCCCAATCTGATAAGGCCCAGTATTTATATTCATTCCCTCTCTCTTCCTCCCTTCCTTCTTTCTCCCCTTCCTCCTTTTTCTCCTCCTCCTCCTCTCTGTCTCTCATACGTACAACTCATGTAAGCTTGAGAAGAACAAACAAAACATGTTATTTTGTACAGATCAGAACTGATACGAGTAATGCCTCATAATGGAGCTTAATTAGATCTGTGGATGCTTTTTGGGCTTCATGTCTCTGGATTGACAACAATCCAGATGAATAAACCCACCTTTGCTTTGCACTGGTAAAGTAAGCAGAAGTGCAAGATGATGGTGTCTGAGTATTTTGTTATACCCATCTCTACTCTATATTTATTTTCATCTAATTTATATCTTAAGGATCTTTTATAGTAGTGAAAACTATTATTTGTTCAGTGCCTTTTATATGTTACTTTACATCTTTCTTATTTTTGTCCTTCTTATTTCCATTTACTGACCTTACACTTAGATCTATACACTTGGTTTATGCTGACCCACCCAAATGATCTCTGTCCTTCATACCTCATTCTTATTTGTTAAATAAATTTTCCTAAAATGCTGCATTCATTATGTCACTTTTATATGAAAAATTTTTTTAGTGAATCATTTTTATGATTGAATAATGTTCAGAATTTCCAGTATGACATAATTATCCTCAGTAATCAGGCTTCAATATCAAGGCTTTTCAGAAAACTAAGAAGTTGTTGGTTAGTATGTGTATCTGTGAGCACATACATTCATATACACATCTACATACATAGACAGATATCTGTAATGTGATTAAAATGAGAATGTATGATAGTAGTTTTTTTTTTTTAATATTTATTTATTTGCTTTAGTTGTACACAATACGTTTTTATTTTTACGTGGTGCTGAGGATCGAACCCGGGCCGCGCACGTGCTAGGCGAGCGCTCTACCCCTGAGAGCCACAATCCCAGCCCGAAGTAGTTTTTTAAAGTAAAAATACTAGAAGTTTATATTCAAAAGACATCCTTGAGGGTGGTGTCTTTGTACTCATTTTATTAATGAGTACATGTTCTTAAAATTCATCTTTTATATTTACCTTTAAAGAAATACATTTATATTAGACAGTTATTTTGCTTTATACTAATGCCTTGCTTTTTTTCAAATTACTGGACTTTGCTGCTCACATTTTATACCAGACAGCTTATTAATTATTGAGTTCTTTTAAAAATCAAATCATGTTTCAAAGATGATGATTTACCATTAAACCTTTAGAACATTGCATATCAGAAAATCTAGAAGTAGTTTCCATATTGTTTGGCACAGTGATAATCTTTCAAAGTGACAGTTTTAAATACCAACATTTATTTGGCTAGACATTAGTCTGAGCCTTTTCTCTTAGCATCCATTTTAAACTCAGTTGATTGACCAGTACTGGTCACTCCTGCTCTAAAACCCATTGCCTGATGCCCTGTTATGTGTTGAATGCTTAGAGCTGGTGAGTTGCTTCGTCTCTACTGTATCCATATACTTCTGCACCTACTAGCTGAATGATCTGTTTACGAAGAGCCACTTGTGTTTCCAGAGCTGTTAATGCCAAGTAGATTTGTTACAGTAATTATATAATCTTATGAAATACTGTTAGACTAGTGAAATGGGAGTATAAGGAATAAAACTGTCATTTCTATAAAAACTAAATTGAGTGCTTTAGAAGACAGGATAAAGTTAGTTGCTAAAAAAAAAAAAAAAAAAAAAAAAAACCACGAATTGGGAAAGTGTTGGAAAACCGTGATCACAATCTAGGTTTCCAGACCTGGATTGCTTTGTAAGAATCTTTGTTCTAGTATCATCTTATAGAAACCAAATTGGAAATCTTTATAGGTCAATTCTATATCAAAAGATTGAAAAATCAATATACACTTTTTAAAGTTAAATTAAGATGTCTATAATTTACAAAGCAAATGTGTGTGCCTTAATTACAGACTTATTTTCTCATAGTTCTGGAAGCTGGAAGTTCAGGATCAGTGTGTTGGCAGTTTGGTTTCTGATGAGACATCTCTTCCTGGCTTGCAGATGCCCTCACATGTCCTATCTTTTGGGCAGTCCCCCCTCTGCATCTCTTCTTCTTACAAAGACACCAGTTCTATTGGATAAAGCAGTACCCTTCTGACCTCTTTTAGCCATAATTATCTACCTCCTTAAAGTCCCCATCTCTAAATGCAGTCACATTGAGAATTAGGGCTTCAACATGTGAATTTTAGGGGGGATATAAATTAGTTCATAGTTCCATTATTAGTGTTCATCACACTGATTAAAAGACTTCTGTTGTATGTTAGAGTATGCTTTTTGCTCCTTTTCCAGTAGGCTACTTTATACTTGTGTTCTGATATTTAGAGGAAAGGTGAGGCATTTGATAATTCAAACAGTAACAGTATAGCTGTTAGAAATCATAGCATTTAATGTAAATCATTTGAGTTAGTAATAATAGTAACTAACGTATATGTGCCGGGTACATGAGCAGTACTCAGAAAAAGCAGAAGAATTACCTTTAGATTCTATAGTGGCGTACATGAATAGTGTTCCAAAGAATAAGGCAGATATGGAGGAGATTCTTTAATAAAGGCACATAGTAAATAAGCCATTTCTATGCTAAAGAAAATTTAAAAATTAAGATTCATTGTGGGCTAATTTTATATTTGCTTTCTCCTGAGTTTAATTTTTTTAAATCTAGTGTTTTCCCCCAGATTTATAGTATTTCCTCAAGCAAATATATTTCAAACTCAAGTAAAAATAGGCATTTTTTTGTTCTATGTTAAAATGATAAGTAAGGCAACATTCCCCTTTGGTATTTTTAAACCTATAAAGGCAGCATTAGTTTTGTCTGGTTTCCTTTTATCATTTTACTTTTGTCCTTTTGAAACTGCATTTTAAAAATAAGGAGAAGCCTAATACTCAATGTTTTGAAATGATCTTCACATTATGACATCAAATTTTAACTAGTATGGAGTTTACATGTTAAATAACTGCTCAGCGGCAGAGCACTTGCCTCGCACGTGCGCGGCCCAAATCCTCAGCACCACGTAAACACTTTGTGTGTACAACATAAATATTTAAATTAATCATGTTTGATTTTTAATTACTTCATTTCTACCTCCTATTTGTATTAAGAGGAGTGTAAATAATTGCAGCAAAATCCCAATTCTTTGTAATGCAAGTGATGACATAAAATTGTCAAACAGTTCTCACATATATCTAACAAATTATTCTCAGACTTTTTCAGCATTGCTGATTTTGGCAGTGGCAGACTATTGTAGATTTTTACACTTTTGTGTACTGTGTCTCTTCATTTTTGATTTGTCACTTGTTAAGTTTAACTTCAGCATAACTTTTGGCCCACTTAATATGTTGTTATAGAGTGTTCTCCCTTTCTCCCATTTAAAATGTAGACATAAATTATAAAAAGTTATTTAAAGAATACGGATATTGTATACAATTTTATATATTATTGGCAGTCGTTTTCTTGCTTATTTTATATAAGCAGTGAAGAAGAAAATTCTTTTTTTATGTTATTATTAAAATTGCTGTTATTATTATTTGTTCTTTTTAGTTATACATGACAGTAGAGTATATTTTGACATATTTACACAAACATGGAGTACATCTTATTCTAATTAGGATCCCAGTCTCGTGATTATACATGATGTCACTGTGGTGTATTTGTATATGTACATAAATGAAGAAGAAAATTCTTGATAATCATTGTTAAAATTATGAAGGTGCCTAATAAGAGCTAGTTTGTTGTCATTCCCATTGATCTATTCTGGAAGCTAAATGAATGAAAAGTGACACTTTTATAATGCTTTATGTTTACAAAACTTTTCCATCCATTTGAGCTTATTATTTCCCCATTTTAGAGAAGAGGAAGTAGCCTAGGCCTATCCCAGACACTTAAATAGTTAAGTACAGAATTAAAACCCAAAATATCTGTGTACTTGAAATTTGATGACGTTTGTTTCCTACATTATGTTGCCTTTCTACCAAAACATATTTCATTCTTTAGAATATACCAAGATTAAAAGGTAAATATTTTAGAATCTGGAGATGTAGCTCCTGGTTGATGCTGGTAGATTCAATCCCCAACTAACAAAAATAAATAAATAGACAAAAGATAAATATTTGTGAACAGCATATTGCTAATTTCTTTTAAAGAGAGTCTTTTTTTGTCCTTTTTTTCCCCTTAAGCTAGTGTTTCTCATGGGGCATGTCAGAATGTTTTATTGGAGTTTATTTCCCCTCTTGTGTGTACTGAATGCTGCTATCAATGGTGGTGGTCACAGTGGTTACTGCTGTACAACATTTTTTTTTTTTTTTTCGTGTAAAATTCATCAGATAAAAGTACTGGTTTCTGAAGTTGTCTAGAAAAGCTTAGAATGTAAGTATGATAGTTATGTATTCAGTGAAAGTCTCCTAAAAACAATAGTCTCTCAAGCCTCTGCCAAAATCTACTTGGGCAAATGAAAGAGTACCCAGAGTAGTAGCCTTTTTCAAGACTTTTTTGAGGTCTTTTTAAAAAACGTATGCAACTTTTATAGTGTGCTCTATAATAGATGTTTGTTTAAGTACAAACAATTACTTTCATTGTCATTGAATTAAGTGGGCCATTATGTGCCCCTCTTGTTTTGTGACTTGTTTACCTTACATACTACCTTATTCTTGTAGTCATTTGAGAAATACTGAAGTCAAGATAAATTTAATTCTAAATATACAGATATTAATTTAGATTAAAATTATTATATTGTATATGTGAGTGTTCATTGTTTTTTATAGCCACCAAGTATAGTGGTAATTTAAAATAAGGAACACTGGAAGGTCATAGTATCAGGTGATGAAAATTTATGTAATTTTTAATTTTGGGTTGAATTAGAGGGTCCAGTAACATGAAGCTGCTGCATGCATTAATGAGAATGGAGTGTGTCCAAAATTTAGGATTCTAAGGACTGAAAGATTTTGGAGCTGCAAAGGGAAAAAGAACCAATAACATAATGATATTTTTTAAATGAGGAAAGGCGAGAATAGGCATTGAGAAAATGACTGTGTGACTCAAAGTGGAAAAAAATGACTCATGTGAATTAGGCTAGGTATTAAAATGATATTAGTGTTGCTCATCATAAACTGGTGTTTTGCCACCACAATGCTTGTTCCTGTTTTCATTATACATTATCCTAACTTAGGATGAATGTCATTAGTTTGGGTTTTCTTTGGCAGCTATTTGAATTGAAGATAGTTTCATCTAATTGGCTTTTGCTTCTGAAGTATTTTGTGATTTTTGCCTATCTTGCCAGCAATGTGCATATTTTCCTTTTGAGTAAAACTATAAAGATTAAAATAAATATTAGGTACTTAGGTAGAAGTATTTATTTTTTATTTTTATTTTTAAAATATTTTTTAGTTGTAGATAGATATAACATCTTTATTTTATTTATTTATTTTTATGTGGTGCTGAAGATTGAACCCAGTGCCTCACACATGCAAGGCAAGCGCTCTACCACTAAGCCACAACCCAGCCCTAGGCAGAAGTATTTAAATTATATAATACCTTTAATAAGATGTAAATGATACTTACTGATGAGAAAAATAAGGCAAAGTGACACCAAGAACATTAGTAATGTAATTAGTAATTTAATATAAACCCAGTCTTGGTCTTCATACAGTCCATTATTTATTACCATCAAACCATGATGTGTGTGTGAAATAGAACGTTTTTAAAAAGTATTTTGTATAGGAAGTCAGAAGGAAACAGATTTGCATTACTCATCAATTGTGTTTTAACTTGAGTACTTAGAAGAGTCGTGTTAGCAGGGTAGAAGCTTAGTGATGCTGCATACTAGGCTGCTTGAATTCAGTTTTCAGGTTACTGTGGTCTACTTTAGCCCCAAATGAATTTGCTTTTGCTGCTAATGGTACTTTTTTCTTGAGTTTAAATCTTGGAGGGTCTATCATTTTTTTCTTTTATACCTCTGGAACTAAATGATTTTGCCAAACAGACTGGACTTCATGGTAAGGCCATAATAACAGTTTTAAATTATTGACTCTGGTAAACCAAGAAAAAGCAAAAGCTTTTTCCTCACCAAAATAAGGAAGGGCAATCAATTAAGATAACTGGTTCCTGCAGCCTGTGATGCTGTTTAGATATGATTACTTGCAGGAACAAACAATTCACTGAAGGTGGAGAGAGCATATGACTCCATCTCTACACTTGTGTTTTCAAGCAATGATAGTAAAATTTGCTTTTAAAATACAGCGTAGCGTAGGGGCTGAGGATGTAGCTCAGTGGTAGAGCACTTGCCCAACATGCATGAGACTATGGGTTTAATCCTCAGCATTGACAAACAAATAAAATACAGTGTAATAGAATCTTGGACATAGGTTATTTGCAAAATATACATATGGTTCAGGGACTCCAAGGTATGCACAGCTTAGGGAAATGAGAAATTTCAGTGTGGAGTCACTCTAATATCCTGGGGCTTTTATAAATTTTACATGAGTGACAGGTTTTCCACTTTGTATTTTTTTGTATGATTCTTTAACTTAGAATTATTTTTCTAGGTTTTTTTTTACATTCAAACATGAACTTTGTATCCTTTTCCCACTCTATGACCCTCCAAAGAGTTGCCAATATTTCTATATATGCTAATATTTCTATATCATCATGATAAGCATTAATATGAACAATGCTCTTTTTATAATTAGAAATTATGTGCTGAGTGCTAGATGTTCACAAAGTTCAGTAGTTAATTGTTACTCATTTCCAGAACTCTTGATATGATGATTTTAATATGCATTAAAATATTTTCATAGACTTTAACTTAATATCTTTCAGAAGAGTGGATTTTTTTAAAAGAGTAAAATAAATGTAAGTACCAAATATATTGAGACAAAATATTTCTAACCTTACCTCATTCTCATTAATAAGGCTAGAGATTTCTCTTAATAGTATTGGGTGCCAGACTCTTGACCTACTTGTCCTTGGTTTGGAAATGGCCCAGTGCTGTTTATAGTTGTGTAACTTTTAGCACAGTGGTTTCTATAGCTACTGTCCAATACCAGATGTAGAACAGTGGAAAGCTTTGATAAGGAGAGCAGAATTTTTAAACAAAAGCCGGACATGGGTAATTACCCTGAAGTTGAACTGAGGTCCATTATATTCAGCATTATCATTTACATTTCATTTTACTGTTTGCTGATTACAAGAAAGAAAATCAACCTGCTGTTTTTCTCTTCCATCTCTTTGCCTTCTTCCTTGCACTTTATTGAAGAGTGCATATTATAGGTTAAATCTGTTTCATGAACCCTAAAGTCTTGCTGACAAAAGCAGATGAACACTACCAGTTTGGTGCCTTTCACTGTGGTGACAGCCTCACTGGTTTTCACTTAACATGGAATAAGTTTCATAAGCCATTTGTATTCAAGTGTTTGCAATGAAAGTGCTGTTTTATATAAACTGCTGTCACTTTGTGAATATAAATGACTTAAGGTTAGTACTAGCGAGGTAGAAGAAATCGTTATCTCATTATCAGGAATTGTCAGTGAGTAAAAGGACAACTAAAACCTGACCTACAATAAAAATAGAAGCCATTTGGTTTTCTGCTGAATGACTTTAGAATCTTGCACCTTCATCTCCTAGAAAGAGGAGATATGTTGTTTACATAAAATAGTAATTTATAAACTAATGATCATCCTTAGTATTTTCACTGAAACGGTGGGGTTTCTATAAAATTCACTGAGCAATAAAGGGACACCATGAGGTGAAATTTTGGCTTTAGTCAGAATATGGGTAGTGAGTGATGTGAGATAAGGCTTGAGAGTTGAACATGTTGGAGGCAGTTTACAATAGAGGATGAATGTGGGAGTGGGGAGAAAGTTCAGGAAATTCATACCTGATGATTAAGTTTTTGCTGAGTATGAGTAAACATATTGTAAGCCATTTGAGGACAGGTGAAATTTTGGAAAGTGTTCTGTGAGAAATGGGAAAGAAAGCTATGTTTTAACAATGTTTGCATTCATATACCCTCCTATTTTGTACATTTTCTTTCCTTGACTTGACTATATGTTCCCTTAGGTAAAAGCCATGGCTAAGACCACTTCTCACGTGTTCATGGGACCATTTGAGTCAGGTGTTGAGACTAAATACACTAGGCTTAGTCCTTATCCTTAGAGTACATCAGGAGGAATGGTCACTCCGACGGGTCCAACCCAGTGTGCTAGGTTTTATAGTTTTCTGTGAGAACAGAAAAAAGTACTCACTTGAGGAGTTGGTGCTTGAGGCAAGAGAGGTGAGTAATTTGGCACGAAAATCACCATTTTAAGCAAGGTAGAGAGTCATAAGAATTGTTGAGATGTGTGCAATACACCTTGGATACTTCCTCCAGACTAGAATACTGAGTGTTTGAAAGAGGATCAGCTAGAGGTGACCTGGAAATCTACAAGGATGCCCAGTGTTGAAGGACTGTACATACTAGTTTCAGGTTTATACTACCAGTGATGGCAAGCCACGAGGGATGTTAGAGTAACAGGAAGTCATGTTTTATAAAGGTTACCCTAGCTTGAATGTGTAGGTAGATTTGAGTTGTGGAAAGATACCTGTGATACTAGTAAGGAAGTTCCTGGCATGGTTATGCAAGATGAAGGAGTTGTAATCCAACAAAGGTGAAGTTGGCGATTATAAAGGACATGATGGAATTGGGAGTATTGGAGAGAGGTAGTTGTGGCAGAATTTTGTGACTGATTAGATAATTGGGGTGAAGGAGATAGCAGTTGAGAATGACTTTTCAGAATTCTGGAACTGTTGAGTGGATGGTAGATTTCTTGCATGTATTTTCTCCCAAGAATAATGATACAGTGCCACTTTCCTCAGCTGCTTCCTACCTGGCTTCCCTGCTTCTGCAGATTCTTCCTCCACTTCATTTCCTGCACAGTGGACAGAGTATCTTTCAGAATTTAAATAGATAATGAAATTCCACTGCTTAAATCTCATCAATGACTTTCTGTGAAATTTAGAACATAATTCCAGATTCTTCATCTAATCTCCAGGCCCTGTTCTGTCTCCAGCCCCATTTTTGTACCACCTTCCTTTTTGTTCATCAAGCCTAAACCACATGAGCCACCTTTCAGTTCCCAGAATGGACTCATCTCTTTCTAGTCTCAGAGTATTTTAGATTGTGATTCATCTCCCTGAAATGTTTTCTCTTTCTGAGTAAGTTTAATTCATCCTTTAAGTCTCAGATAAATATCACTTTCTTAAGGAAGCCTTTCCTGTCCTTTCCTGGCCCCTGCTCCCAAATAACACCCCTTTCTTCCCAGTGTTTAATCACTTTATGAATGCACGTTTGGATGTTTGTTGTTTAATGTCTGTCTCTCCCATCAGTGTACAAGCTCTGTGAACTCACAAACCTTGGTACTTTAGTGCACCATTAAATAAATATTCATGGAGTGAATAATAACTGTTCAGTGAATATTTTGGGCCCTTTTAGAATAAAGCCAATCATATTGAGCAGTATTTAAATCATCCATTTGAAGGAAGACTAGGAACAGGTAGTTATGATTAGCCAGACGTTTCCTTTTGAAGTACAGTGAATTTTATCATTACCCTGATGTTACTCTTCAAAAATCAGTGGAGCAGAACCATTTTAATCCTATGGTTTACCTGGCCTTCATTTCTCACCAGAGGCAAACCAAAACAGCAGCTGAATTGACACGTGGAAAACCTGACACCTTTCCTTTATTCGTTTATTTGAGGAGGAGGTGATATAAGAAAATGGCAAGTTTCTGAGAGAAGGCAGTAACTAGAAAGATAGTTCTACTTCAGTGAAGTTCTCAGTGAAGAATCTACTTTCTTTATAGTTTGAGCAGTTTGTGATATGCAGTTTGAGAAACACATTGAAAAATATTATTGTGGTATAATCCAAAGTGTTTTTAGTTCCACCTAAAGTGTCAGTTTCAAAGGTACTACGAAATGTACTTTTGTTTCTTTTAAATTAAAATTTTTATATTATAAATGACTGAAGTACAGTCTTTTTAGTGTCTTTTGAATTATTTGTAGTGTTGTGTTTTTGACGTAGAGGTAGTTGTAAAAACAAAGGATTAACTTCAATACATACTAGTTCATGCATTTTTTTCATTCATGTTCTGGGGAGTGACTGTAATTCTAGGTTGGATACAGATGAGTGATACACTATACAATCACTGAGTTAAATATGTATTTGTATATTTCTGCATAATTCTTTAAACACGAAATGTTATAAATAAATGCTAAGGGAATAGGCCATACTGCTCATGTGGGGCTGTGACTCTGGTTTATAGAAGTCAAGATTTGCAAAGAGCTAAGCAAACAGCGCTTCTGTTAGATGTATAGGTCCACTCTGCTGTAAACTTATTTCAGTCCACATCAGAAAATCTTACAAAGAAGGATTTATCTGCTTCAGCCAGCAGAGGGTGGTGTACACATAAAAGTGAGCTAGCATTTTGTGAGGCTTCCTTTGGTTTCTTTGGCAAGTGTGTTAGGATTCCTAGAGTGGTTTATGTTCAGAATTAGCCGTACTGATAGGACAGGAAATTGGTTGGGTGGGACAGTGGTTAAAGGGGTTCTGTCTAAAAGTTTAGATCTAAAAGATGTGCTACCATAATGTTGCTGTTCAGTGAGGGATGTCCTCTAAATGTCAAACTTCATTTTGAACGACCCATCTATTAACTCTTTAGCTGTTGTTTTGATGTAGTTTCTACTAAAAAAAAAAAAAAAAATGTAATGAAAAAAGCATGAGCTTTTGAAGTCTGATTTAGGCCACACTTCTGGCAATGCTGCTTACTAGCTGTGTGACCTGTGGCAGATTCTTTGAAAGTCCTCAGTCTCCATTTTCCTATCTACAGATGATAAACTGCTATGAAGAGATACAGAAAAATAATAATCAACATATGTAAAACACATAGCTGTAGCAAATATATATTAGTTCCTTTCTTGAGTCAGAACTTGTATGTTTCTTATAATATTTACAGTTGCTGGTTGTCTTACAAGGATAAATGAGAGGTCTGAAAGCTGTATATTCCCATTAGGTAGTCATTTGTGGCTAGTACAAATTTTCCTGCAGAAACTCTTGATTTCAGGTTAAAGGATGATAAGCAATAGTATAAACAAAAGTCTTAATATTTTATTCATTTCTCCTTGACTACTACCAATGGTTAAGAAATTTGGGGAAGATGGTCTCTAATCTTTCATTACCATAGTTTCCTCTTGTGGCATTTCCTAATTCTATGTGTGTCTTTATTTTATATCAAACATCTTGTTTACTGAAAATGGGTAGAGCTCAGGCTTTATGGTAAATAGATGATACTATGATTGATATAGTGGTAGACAGATTTGGAAATGTTAGAGAAAGCCAAATCCTGGGGCCAACTTGAATGAACGAGGGACATCAAAGATTACATTGCTTGAGGACACTCTTCTCTTTTTAAGTAAACACTTTGACCTTTGAGATACTGAATTGAATTGAACAACAACAACAAAAATTCAGATATTCCTGGTGGAGATGGGCAGGGAATGTGAGCAGAGAAAAGCCTTGAAAAGGTGATGAAAAATATGTGGAGTTGTATATCATCATCTCAAGTGTAAGCCCTGGTCAAGTATACTAAAGATAGGATGAAAGACAGGAAGAGAAAAGAGAAAACAAATCTAGTTGGCTGTTCCCTCTAGCAGCATCGAATGTGTATTTCATACGGCCTGGGAATATTTGAATGTGTATTGGTAATAGGTGTATGGTATTTATGTGTGCGATAGTATGTATGTGAGATATGTGTCAAACTAAACATTTCATAAGGAACATTTTATGAACCATATCTTTTCTACACAGATGGCAGTAACAGCCAAAGTCCCTGGAGTATCTGGCTTATTGGGAAGCAGGATTTATGCTTCTAGGTGATAGAATGGTTCCTGGCCCATCCTTGGCTGAACAAGGGATTTGGAGCTTTTGGATTGTACAGGAGTTTCTTTATGAATGTCCTGCTTCACAATCAGAGGGCAATGGGTCTTGGAGAAAAGGACATTCCAGTACAGGACCTAGACATTCACACTGACACTCTCTACTACCTGAGAGAGAGAGAGAGAGAGAGAGAGAGAGAGAGAGAGAGAGAAGATTTCCTCCCAGAAGTTCTAAGGTTAATGGTCTCTCCTGTCTTTTCCAGTTAGTACATATGTCTTTGCCACTGTGTCTCTGTGACACTGAATAAAACACATAGTCTATTAAGGTGTTATTTTGCTTTTGCTGTATTCTAAGGGAATCTTGGGGTCTAAACTAGTCAGATGAAGAATATATATATATATATATATATATATATATACACACATACACACACACACACACACACACACACACACACACATACACACACACACACACACACACACACACATACATATATATCAGATGTTTTCTTGATAACCACTAGCATAGGCCTTAATTCTTATTTGGGGATTTTTCAGGCTTCTACTTGTTCATTTCCTGGCTCTGATTCTTATGTTTTATATTCCCCATTCTTTATTGTTGTTTGCCCTATTTCTCTCCTTCATGTCAAAGATAAGCAATTTTATTAAGTTCTCTTTTTAGTCCACGAAGGAAGCCTGTCTTCAGTTGTGCTTTGGCTTTTGTCCCCTTGCTTCCTACTGGGGAGCTGCGTACCAGCAGCCTAGGTCAGCACCTGGGTATCATTCTCCCAGAGCCTCATGATTCTGTCTTGCCTTATCTTCACTCGTGTGGCTCTACCATATTCTATGGAATCATCCACAGTATATTTGGAGCAGGAGGTGATCTTGCATGGCCTACCAGAGCCCTGGGGAGAACCGAGGACTAGAGGGCAGAGCTGGGAAGGACTTGGTTGACTGGCTTGACTACGTTCTAGTTACTCTTGTATAGGAAAGGCCATTGAGTGAGATTTCATTCAGCAAACTGATGTGTAATTGAATCTAACAGCCAAATGATAGGGTTTAAAAGCCTGAGGGTTGGGGAAATTTGAACTAAGTTTGGATTTTTGCCAAGGGGTGGCTTATTAAATTTGTGCTTTAATAAATTGAGTTTGATCTCAGTGTGGCAAACAGACTAGAGAAGGAGCCACTGAAGGCAGGACAACTGGCCAGTTAGAGAAAAAAAATGAGATGAGGAAGGCCTAAACTAGAGTACAGGGATTCTGGGTGGAGAGAAGTGGATTGGAGATATTTAGGATACAGAAGCTAAGCTCTTAGGACTGACCAAAATTGGGAAGAAGAGAAAGAGGAATTTGTTCCAGGTTTCTGATTTTGATGACAGGGTAGAGAATGAAGCAGAGAACTGTGAGAAGATGGAGATGGTGGCATCTGAACAAAGTGTAAAAACCAAGAAAAAACTTTTCTGCTAGGATTAAGCAGATGTAGCTCAGGAAATGGCCAAGTTTTCCAGTGGTTTTATTTGACATGTGAACAGAATTTAGAATACCTGGTGGAACAGTTGATGGCATGTCACTTCCTTTCCTTCAGTCAGACTTTGATAAAAGTTAAAATGAGCAAGTTGATGTATGCTGGAACATTGTTTTCTACTGCTATTGTCCGGAGTATAGTCCTGAGATGTGGACCAGACATGGACCTGCAAAGCCAGCTCTACTCCTAGGGTTATAATATCCCTGAGCATTCCTGTGGCTCCTTGTATCTCCTTGAAATATGTTCTGTTAGTTAATAGAATGAAGTTAATAATACTTCAGATTTAATGCTGTTCTTTTCTTGGTAGGCAGCTCAGCTACCAAGGCTTACTTCATCACCTATTTATTCCCAGAGCTATTACTGCTTCGTGAGTTGGGGAAAAGTCCTCTTGGAGAAAACCTCATTAAATTGTAGTTAAGTTGTATTTAGAATTACTTAGAATCAAACAGAACTATTCTCAAAGCTTAGCTCTGCCACTTAACAGCTGTATAATCTTGGGCCTAGACTCTTAAATAATTCCTGTACATTGTGTACATATCACTTAGAGCTGATGAATTTGGTCAGATAGTGCATAAAAAGCATTTAGTATAGTTTTGGGCCCATAATAAATACTTAGTAAATGTTACTTTCATTTGGATGTTCTTTAGTTATATGCCTGTAGGTTGACTACATCAAATTTATTGATTGTGTATAGACTGAAGTTAGTAACCAGTGGCATGTTTTTATGTGCTTGTAGAAGTTGTAATTTTAACATACTTAGTGCGATAAAATTTAAATAGCCACCTGTTTAGTTTTGATGAACCAAGAAATCTGGGAATGTTTAATAATTTCTATGTGATTTAAAAAAACGTGTTACAAAAATAGTTCTGAATAAACAAATGAGTCAACATTGTTTTGGCTAAACATTAGTTTTTTTATTATTTAGATATGAAGGAAAGGATGAAATTATTCATTTCACACAGGAATGTGCAAAAATTAAAAGTATTTTGAGGACTGTTATATTTCAGATGTTATTTTTAGCTACACTTTTGATACTGAAATCAGGATAGAAAATTAGGCATCATGTTTTACCATTGAGTCCTCACATCTTTTCTCAAAATCACATTAATATATGTATATTCAATATGAATTTTCAGAAGCACATGAGAAATAATATTTTATTTCTAAAATTAGATTTCCCCCCCATAGGTTGAATGGTTTGTGAAATTGTGTGAGATTCAGTGTTTCCTGCCAGTCTTCCTGTCCCTTTTTTCTATGCCAAAATATGTTTGATATTCTAAAACCTAGATTGATATTTCCAGTGTCTACAGGTGTCCATCTGAGCATTAGCCCTTACTTATATGTGAAGTCTAAAAGTGTAGAAATCTCTTGTTTAGCCTGAACCTTCATCTGCTATGCTGGGGATCCTTTATTTCATTCACTGAATGTAAGCATAGCCCTGAAGGGTTTTATATGACTGTATAACATCATACACATTCAGTAATCTTCTGATACATACCTTTCTCTTCAGTAGGAAGCTTCTTGGTTTTCATTCTTGTCCATACCTACAGATGGTTTCAGTGTGTGCTGAACTAAGAATCAGAAAAAAGTT
Organism: Tamias sibiricus; assembly: GCA_025594165.1. Taxonomy (NCBI): domain Eukaryota; kingdom Metazoa; phylum Chordata; class Mammalia; order Rodentia; family Sciuridae; genus Tamias; species Tamias sibiricus. The sequence continues at coordinate 111,499,776 of CM046666.1, forward strand.
GTAGTTCTGACTGTAAACTATAACAAGTCTCTTTGTCCTCTCTGGGTAATAAAAGTGTTTGTCCTCTGTGCAGAGTATTATGAGCATCAGATGAGGTGAAGTAAGTGAAAACATTTTGAATAACCAAGCATGATCCAGATTAAAAAATTATCGCATATTTCTCATTCAATTAATAAAAAAAAGCAAATATATGTCAGAGTGAGATTTTGCTTAGAATAAATGACTGCATTGGTTGCAGACTAACTAAAGAAATAACTTGCACATCTTTATATTTTGGATTTTCTTACCAACCAGAACCGGGACCAGTATTCACATCTACTAAGTGATCATTTTCTGCCATATCAAGGTCATAATTCCTTCCGTGAGAAATACTTCAGTGGAGTAACAAAAAGAATTATCAAGGAAGAAAAATCCAACCAGGAATGAAAATTAAGATTTTGACAATGAAGAGAGATTAAATATTTGACAGAAAAGACATCTGAAGGTGAACTTTCCAGAAAACATGTACTGTTTTAAAGTTATTATTTTTTTTTGTATACAAAATGCTTTGAAATAAATCAAGCAATTTAAAAATTATCTTTGTATTTTAGACTATTCTGTTTTCTGAGGTCTTTTGAACCTTATTTGACTTTTATTTGTACTTTCGAGTACTAATGGAGATTGACTCAACAGTTATAGTTTTTTACAGTTAATTTACAAAGAAAATTAATGTTGTTGATCTTTAAAAACATCTGCTAGATATATTATAGGCAATTAATAGTGCTTAAGATTTATTCATTTGGAAAATTTGTTTAGTTTGGTTTTTAATTGTAATTGATTTACATTGCTACCAATAAACTTTATTGATAATTTCTAAAACTACATAGTAGTCAGTGCTTTTCAGGAGGGACATGAAGAGAGAAATGAATTTTTACTGACAAAATCCATAAGAACAGATAGACCTGACAACCTAACAAGGTTCCAAAGTATTAAGGCCTTGAACATCTGAAGCTTGTCTGTACCTTGGATTTGCTCCTGCATTCCTAAATCTTGACTGTTGGTCAAGTTAACTACCCTCAATTTTTGGTTTAGAAAGTAACTGATGGTTAAAAAAAACAGTAACAACAACACAAATCCTTGAAGGTTCCCTAATGGTATTAAGCCTAATCAGTGCTCTTTGAAATAGAAGCTATATTTTTCTTGAAGGAGAAACTTTGCTGAGTCCACATTGTGTCCATCATGGAAATATCTTGTTTGAAAACCACTACAGCCATTAATTCAGGATGCTAATAGCTTTCTTGCCTTTGGTGGTCAAATGTACCTCAGCAGGGCAGCAGTAAACGGATCCCCTCTCTCTAACCAGAGCCTATTTTTATTTATGTTATTATTATTATTTTAGTGTTACTGCTGACTTTTGTGAACTTACAATATTAACTTACATGGCTTAGGAGATCGAAAAGTCCAGTGCTGTCCAAACAGAGAGCGAGGGTAGGGCTATCTTCTTTATTCTCCTTTTCTTGTCTCAAAGCTCTGGATTTCAGCAGCAGATCTCAAACATTTCAGTGATTGTTTTGTTTGGGTTTCTGGATGTGATTTGTGGCCAATGGGGAAAATCTAAAACTATTTGAGGATGATTTATTTTCAGTATTTCTGTTATAAACCATCTTATTTAAGATTTTTTGAGGTTATATGGGGGGTAAGTATGAAACTTTGTAGCTGACTCAATTGGAATATGAGATTTTAGCTTAGCCCTTTTTTTGGATTGTCACAAAAATTAATCCAAATAGTTCTGGAAATTTGCAACATTAATTTTAGTCACTTTGTCCTTAAAAATTATCTGTTCTAATACATTTTAAAAAGTCAAAAAAAATTTATTATACTAATTGGTCTTCAATTAGTAATTGAAGTAAACTTCACTTCTTATTGTGAGGTTCAGTTTCATATCAGTAAGTTCAGTTTCACTTAACTGAAATGTTAACAGACTCAGTAAAAATTTGCGGAGTTATTTTTAAAGTTGATATTCAGAAATGAAAACAAAACAAAAAAAAAACCCTGATCACTTTCAACCAATTCTGATCTTATTGTATAGATCTCAAGCTCTCTCATTCCCAAAAAAAGAGACTTTCTTTTCTGGCATTGGGATCTTATTACTTTCTGCGTAATTTACAGGCGATCATTCCCAGGATTGCTTTAGTTTTATGTGTGACCACTGTATTCCTCACGCACTTAATAGCAGGAATATCACCTAGCAAGATGCCTGCATTTCAGATAGTCCTGCAATGTGAATTTACAATATAATCTGGGAGGAAAGCCTAGGTGGTCTGTGGATTGGCCTATTTAATGTTTATAATATGACAAAATCTATAATTTTGTTTCTGGCATATATTAAATGGCCATAAAATCCAGACAGTTACCTTGGTGGTGTTTCATCAGAAGGGCCTCCTTCCTGTCCATTCTGCTGAGGACTTTTCTTGCTTATGAGAGCTGGGAGGGATTAGTAGAGTAGGTGGTCTTGAGTGTGTATAGCCAAAGTGACCAACTAATTTTTTTAAAAGTTTAAAATCTGCTAAAATTTTTCTCAGCCACTTCCTGCCCAGGGTGACCCAGCTTTGAGTTAACTCACCACCAACTTTCTTATGACTAACTATTTAAGGATTGAGCAATGTCAAACAGTTTAAGCTCTGGGAGGTCAGTCGATGTTGCCACTATTTCCATGTTGAGAATATTCATTCATATATTGAGATCCCCTATCTTATTTGGGAAAAAATGATAATTGATACTAAAAAGACTTGCTTCAGGTTTGGTAGGGGAAATAGATTATGAGTTTACATCACTATATGGATTATACTGTGTGTGTTTATTTGATTGGGTGGAAAATGTGCTGTGAAAGTTTGACACATGAAAATAGCTTTTAAGGTAGTGTTTTTATATTCACTGTAGATTAAAGAAGCAAGGGTTTGACCTTTGTTAACATCAGGAAATAAGATATTAAGGTGTGTTACCTAGATGCCAGTATAAGCAAATCTGTCTCTTGGGTAAAAGACCACATGGTCCTTTGGTGTTAGAACTACTGAATCTTATTCTGGAAATATTATCAAGGATTGTTTTTTTAATCCAGAGTTATGGAATAAAGCACAATATTTCATTATTGAAAATGAAGTTTTTATTTGTTGAAAATGATATTTCTATCGTAAATCTCCCTTGTAAAAGCTCAATGGAACTAACCTGATGTGAATAGTTCTAGGGAAAAAAGAAAACAAATCCTTTGTAGATAACGCAGGGCATAAATAAATAAATTCATTTGTGTAGCACAGGGGTGGGAAAGGCAGTGGGTGCTGCCAAGGAAATTGAGGACCTTATTGTTGATCTTGTTGACCAAAAGAGAATAAATTATACCAAAATAAGAATCTTGGCTCTTTTTTTTGCAAGAATATGGTTTTGTTCCATTACAAAGCTATTTAGAAAACCAAACACTTGCAGGGGTCTTTTTGCTTAGAAGGATTGAAATGATAGAATAAGTGAAGCTTACTTTCATTTCCAACTCACCCATTCCCATTTTTCTCAGATATTTATCAAGTAATGTGGTTTGTAATCCAAACAAAAAAAAGTGCCTTAATCCAGGACATACACATGGACACAATAACACTAGACTGATGGTGTTTGTATTTTACTAAAACATTTGAGATCTTCTCTAAAACAGAGTGGTTTGAGAACATACAGTCTAGGGTGTAAGGAATTATAATGGAATGATAAACATATCTGTGATTCTATCTAGCCATAGAATCAGAAAGACAGCACATTCCTGTTTATCCTTTGAGGTGAAAAAACTTAACTAGGGAACCTGACCCTGTTCCCTTAAAAGAGGTTTGCTTCAGGATGTTCATATGTTTCACTGTGTGGGAAAACACGTTGACATTTAGACATAATTGAGGCCAACCTGGAATTTGGCTTTTATCCCTTCCTTCGTAGGCCATTGTAGACAGGCTCTTAGGAGGATGGAGGTTTAATTGTCATGGCAGTCTGTTAAGAAGCCTGGGTCATGGAACAAAATGGGGCTTAATAGATGAATGTTAAGATAAGCCAGCTTCCCTTACATAACTTCAGCCTTATTTCTTGGGTTATTAGGATGCACTTAGTATATTTTTGTTCTAGAATTTGAAAGTTCTTACTAAGATAATCATGTTGCAGTCATGCCAAACTGAATTGCCTCAGAAGAAATCTACTTTGACATTTTAATCTATGACTTTAAAACCTCCCCTTTAATCAAGCCTCCCTGACTCTCCTGAGGGTTTATCAGAAGAACTCTGTTTTGGCTAACATCCAGCAGTGAAGATTAGCTGGACTTAAGTGTGAAATTAGTCAAATTTAAAAAAAGGAAGAAAGAAGAGCAGACTGAGTGAGTATTTTATCTAATGAAGTTGGTAAAGGGGGTTGAGATGGTCAGACTCGGTATTTGGTGAGCTCTAGAAATCTGTAAGTGTTCTGTAATATTTTCGTGTAAATCAAACTTAAGTATTTTACTGTAAGTCTGAGAGCTTTCAGTTCAAACAGCGAAACATTTTGTTTTTGTTTGTATTTTCTACAATGTAAACCCATGGAGAAGCAAGGCTCTGTAGATCTCTTGCATTTCTGTATGTCTTTTTAAGTGAGAACTGTTAGTCCCTGTATCTTAGACTATCCTACTCAGGATGTTTTGTTTTGTTTTGTTTTTTTGGTACCGGGGATTGAACTCAGGGGCACTTGACCACTGGGCCACATCCCCAGCCTTTCTTTTGTATTTTATTAGAGACAGGGTCTCACTGAGTTGCTAAGTGCCTCACCATTGCTGAGGTTGGCTTTGAACTCGAGATCCTCCTGCCTCAGCCTCCCAAGTGCTTGGATTATAGGCATGCGCCACTGCGCCCAGCAGGATGTTTTATTTTTGTGGGGTCCCAGAGATTGAACTCAGGGCCACTCAACCACTGAGACCCATCTCCAGCCCTATTTTGTATTTTATTTACAGACAGAATCTCACTGAGTTGCTTAGTATCTTGCTGTTGCTGAGGCTGGCTTCGAACTTGTAATCCTCCCGTCTCAGCCTCTGGAACTGCTGGAATTACAGGTATGCACCACCACACCTGGCCTGGGATGTTTTTATAGTGAGCAAGCTGCTTTGGGAGAGAGATTATCTTCCCTTCTTTTGCCCCCTCCCCCGCCAGCAGAGGTTGTGTGCATACAATCTCCAGAGTAAAGGGCGTGCTTATTGGTCATTGATAAAAGAGATTTGAGTTCTCTAAGCTCAAGTTTTCTCCCTGTACTGAAACCTGTCACATATGTGGGCACCCATCTGATCCTATCTAGGTCAGTCCTCTGGTGTTGGGTGTAAGGAAGAACCAATGAAATTATGCTGCTTATTGTGTTATTAGTTAGATAGTTCTTTGGATGTGACCCAGGAGTCTCATGTCTTCTACCGATGCCCATGAAACTGGCAGATCAACTTGTTAGCTTCTATTAGAGCAAAATCTCAAACTCTTCACTTTTTTGCAGTTTTGGTAATTAGGAGAGGATGCTGACTGAGACATGACTTTCTGGGAGCTGATGAAGACTGGACCATTAACAGTATTTAAAGGAAGTGTAGGAATTGCTAGCCAACGTTGACCAAATTTCAGGGTCAACCTGATTTTACATGGTCCTCAACTTTATTGCCTGCTAATGAGGCATTGGGTCCATGGTTGCATTCCAAATATCAGAAAGAAGGTTTAGAGACAGTTACCCAAGTGGACTCTGGGGTATTGCTAACCGTCTTCTCCGATTGGGATGAGTTGGGGATGGGAGTTTCCTCATCAAATCTGCTGGTTAGCTCCAGGTCCATCCACTGGAACAGTTAGTACTGAGATATATCCTGAGTAAGCAGAAATTTCTGCCTTATTTTATAAAATAGTAACAGGGACAAAAACCTACAGTAAGAGCAGAAGAAGGAAATACACAACCCCTATAGGCAGAAACTAGGTGAATGGTAGAGCTTAGGCCATCTTGCTAGGGAGGTAAAGAGGCAAGGTATGTAATACTTGTTCAGGAAGAATGCCAACAGTCTGGCCCTGTATGGTTCAGTCCCTCCTAGTTGTCTATCATGCCAACCCTAGATCCCTTCAGAGATGTTAGTAACTACCCTCTATAACTGGGTCCTTGCTTTGATTAGGGAATTGTGGTCTTTCAGGAACTCCTATGGAAAGAAATAGGCAAGGCATTGACTAGTGTTTGGTCTTTTACTACTGTAAATTGAGTTTACAATGCTGATAAAGGAGGCCTGGTGGAGAATGTAGGTTTGTGTCCCCAAAGAATTCTAGATAAATTCTTAGCCTCACTACCTTAGAAAACTGCTGTACCTTTTCTGTTAAAACCAGATAAGAACTTAGGTGATATTTCTTGGTAATGGGGAATATACTACCGATTAAGATGAACTTTAAAAAAAAAAAGGAAAAAGGAGTTACAAAAGCTAAATTAGATAGTCAGATCGTCTTGCTTTGATTGGACCAAAATTATTGGAGTTCTTTTTCTTTTTTAAATTTTTTTTTTCTTCTCCTCCCCCTTCCCTTCTCCTCCCCCTTTCCTTCTTTTCCCCCTTCCCCTCCCCTCCACCCTTCCCTGTCCCTCCTTTTCAGTTGCAAGCATCTGCCATACTACTCAAAACTGAAAGGAGATATTAATCCTTGCATATGGCACCCCATTTCCCCTTATTTCTCCCTCCCCCTTTAACTTGACCTCATTTTCTTTAAGGAAGCTGTTGGGGGGGGGGGGGAAGTCTCTTTGTCCTAAAAGAGGATCAAAGGCCACATCTACCTAAATGAGAATCCTGGGGGAATTGAGGGAGGAAAGGGACTGAAATTTTCATAGCTCTTTTGTATGTGGGTGCCCAATTTACCATCTTACCCAGACCTGTGGGGTAATTTGGCTGATAGGGCTTGGGCCTGGTTCACAGTAGGAAAGGGAAGCTAATGTGATCTTGTGAGTATGACCTTTGAACCAGTTCAGAGTACTGTTATTCCCTCTGTATCTGTATAGTGGGAATTGACCAATCATGTGCTTAAACTTTTCTGTTCAGTAAGTGTCAGAGGGGATCTTCCCAACCAAAAAGATCCCCATTTAGATAAGAGCCAATATCTTAGATGCCACCTGAGGTAATAATTTTCCTTTAGAGATAGGGAATCTCCAATGGAATCTCCAATGATTGATGATTTTGCTGATAGGAGGCAGCCTCCAGCCAGATGTACCCTTGGAGTTTTGGACCCTGTGTTAATCATCTTTACTTGACTAACCAAAATACCTAATAAGAACAACTTAGAGGAGGAAAAATTTAATTTGGGTTCATGGTTTCAGAGGTCTCAGTCCATGGTTGGCCAACTCCATTCCTATGGGCCTGAGGTGAGGCAGAACATCATGGCAGAGGGCATGGCAGCCCAGAAGCAGAGAGCAAGGAGACAGGGACAAGATACATAATTCCCAAGTAGCATGCCCTTAGTGAGCTACTGAGCCCCAAATGCCTGGTTGCATCATTGCACTGGACTTGGCAACATACTGTTATAGATGGGACACAAAGTAAAGGATTTGTGTTTCTGATACAGAGGCTGTCATTTGGTACCAGCCCTGTGACTCCTTTTGAAAGTTGACCTAGTTGCCTTGCAGGAAGAGAGTCCACACTGCTCAGTGTTATTCCCTCCTGTTCCTGGCAGATTGATTACATCAGCCCCCCCCCCCCCCCCCCCCCCCCCCCCCCCGACACACACACTCTCCTGTCCCCAGAGCTATTGGTTGTGCGTCATTGCTATCGACACTTTCTCGGATTACAGTGTTGCTATTCTAGTCAGATCAGTTGATTCCAGCCACACTGCCTTGGCCCTTGAAACTAATTTATGTCATGTGTTTGGCCTTTGGGACCATTTGGTATGTCAGCACTATAGCTTTTATTGCAAAAGCCACTCAACCTTGGTATCTGATAGACTTCCCAGGATCCCTACCATTCCAAAGACTTCTCGAATTTTTGAGCTTTGTAAATTTGCTGTGCATTTGTTCTGTATTTTCTTTGGAAGTCCTTTTCCAAGATTTTTCAGAAAGGCTCAGCACATTGCTCCAAAGTTAGCTCTGAACAGTGCAGTATTTTTTCCTTTGTCAAGCACCTGAGTCTTCTAATTGGTGGGATTGATAGCTTGAGTCTCAGTCTGAGAAGCTTCCCGAAAACCAGCACTTAGGAGGGCTCTGGTAATATGATGGAAAAGGATCTCTTTACCAGGTATCTTTTGCTATTGCTATTGAAATAGGCAAATAGTCTAGTTGATTTATTATCTTTTTTTCTTTCTTTGTATTTAACTATATGTTGCAAGAAGTATTAAAAATTAAAGATAGTGGAATGAGACAGATATCAATACCCTAGGCATATGTACAATTGCACGGATGGTGTGACTCTACATCATGTACAACCAGAGAAATGAAAAGTTGTGCTCCATCTGTGTACAACGAGTCAGATTTCATTCTACTGTCATGTGTAACTAATTCTATCAAATAAAAAAATAGAAAAATTAAAAAAAATTTTTCTTCTATTTTATTTTAGTTGTAACTGTTGTTCGTCTGAATTGGTTATATATATTATTCTAATAATGTTCTAAGGCTTTTCTATTGGTGATTGGTTGATCCACAGAGGAGTTCCACACATGGGTTCAAATAATCCAAATGAATTTGCAGTCTGGGGAGATGAGAGCTATGTCCCCAAACAAGGCAGAATGAATTAGGAAGCAACAGAAGCACCAGTGGAATTTGGAAGGAGAAGAATTTCTGTAGAGCAGGTAATTTAATAAAGATTTCACAGATATGGTGTTTAGACCATTAGAAATTAAAATAATTTTTTAAGTATTAAAATAATTCTGTTAAGTAGTGAGAAGAAAAAAGCACATTCCAATTTAAGTGTGTATGCTACTAGTGTGAGGACAGTTCAGATGTGGGAATATACAAGTTGAGTTTAGGAGGTAATGTACACCAGGCTAACCACAATGAAAGATATCATGTATGTGATGGTGGGAAAGCATGTGAAAAGGTAGACTGGGATCAAATTATGAAGGCCTTGAACGCCAGTCCAAGGAATTTTGTATTGTCAACTGTAGACAACAGAAAAGTGGACATAGGACTGAAGATTTGAGAATAAAGAATGATTTTTTAGAAAGGTGATACTGACCAGCTGTGGTGGTGCACACCTATAATCCCAGAGACTCAGGAGGCTGGAGCAGGAGGATCACAAGTTCAAGGCCGGCCTCAGCAATTTAGTGAGATCCTCTCTCTCTCTCTCTCAAAAAAAAAAAAAAAAAAAAAAAAAAGGCTGGGGATGTAACTCAGTGGTAAAGTACTTCTGGGTTCAATTCCTAGTACCACAAATAATAAAATTAAGAAGAGGAAAGAGGAGAAGAAGAGAGGAAGAGGAAGAAATTCTGGCAATGAGATAAGGAGTGTTTCTGAGTCAGACCAGGAGATAAATGAATAATCCAGGTAAGAATCCAAATCAAGAATGGTAATGGAACAGTAGAGACAGATAGGGTATGTATTACTCATTTATTTATTTATTTAACAAATATTCAGTCTTGAATACATGATAAATGTTTTAGTCCACTTTTGTGTTGCTGTGGCCAAAAGCCCTGACAAGAACAACTTAGAGGAGGAAAAGTTTACTTGGAGCTCGTGGTTTCAGAGGTCTCAGTCCATAGACAGCCAACTCCATTGCTCTGGGCCCAAGGTGAGACAGAACACCATAGAAGAAGGTTGTGGAGGAGGAAAACAGCTCAGGACATGGCAATCAGGAAGCAGAGAAGAAAGCCTCAATTAGAAGGGACAAAATATAAACCCCCTAGGCATACCCCTGGTGACTTACCTCCTCCAGCCACTGGATACCAGTCTATAGTTACCACCCAGTTAATCCCTATCAATGGATTAATGCACTGATAAGGTGGATTAATCCATTCTCTAACTGTTTCACTTCTGAAAGTTCTTGCATTGTCTCACACGTGAACTTTTAGGAGACACTAAATATCTAAACCAACAGTATACTAGGCAGTGTGCTAGGCACTCCAGAGCCACAGATAAGTAATCATAATGACTGCCCTGAAGAGGCTTGGGACCTTCAGTGTTTGAGAGATGGGTAATCCTAGCATTGGATCAAAATCAGTGAGATAGAAGGGGCTTTGTGGGAACATAAAGATAGCAATTCCAGCCTGCTTGTGATGGCTCCTGGAGGAGGTGTTGCCCGACTTGCCTTTTTAATAATTTTTTAGGTTCTAATAACTTTATCAATAAATATTATTCATACAGAAGAGTGCATAAAGAATAAGAACAGTGTGATGAATGATTAAAACAAATCTCTGTGCACCACCATCCCTGAACTGGGTTTTGAAAGGTATGTAGGAGTTAGCCAGGTTACATTGGGGAAGGGCATGGGAGGAAGTAAGGTAGGGATAGGTGAGGCAGTGGCATAGCAAAGGCATAGAAGGAGCATGGTGTGTAGGGGAGCTACATGCAGTTCAGTCACTGAAGTATGAAGTGTGAACTGAGAAATAAACAACATGTGGTGAGAGAGTGTGGCAGGAAGGGCTTTAGTTTTCTTGAACACCTCTGGTATTCAGGGGATAAATGCCTCTGGTGATGGGGGGTAGGTGGTGGAGGAAGCTACCTCAGGATTTTCACTGGGGGACCATCTTAGGCTTGGTCTGACTGTTACTCTGGCAGTAGTGATTTGGGATAGAGGAAGATAACAATTGAAGCTGGAAAGCTAGGACTAGGGCCATAGGTCAGTGGTAGAGTAGCATGACTCATGAGACCAGATCAGGCAATTCCAAGTTTATTACAAGAAATTTATACTAGAATTACTAATGGCATGGGACTTCTCCCCTGCGATACGTGAAACTGCTGAGTATGACCCTGACTTTGGAGTGGTGCACACCTGCCCAAATGGTATGGGTGAATGTACTCCATTTATTGTAAAAGTGAGTCAGTTACATCATAGAGTCAGAAGTTAAATGGATTAGATATTGTTAATTGTCTCTAAGAAAAGCCTGCTACAGAAATACATAGGCCACCACTGTTTGGACTCAGGGTGCAGAAAAAGGAAAAACTCAAATGGATTTTCTTTACTCTCCTTATCCTTTAAAATTAAAAATACTTCCCTTTCCTTTCTCCTATTTAAGTAACTACATAATAGCTTTTGGGCAACAACATAAAAATTACAGGGTAGGCCAGAATATGGGGAAAATTTTAATTAAATCTGGGGTTTCATTTGTGTTTTCATTTATTAAAGAATGTTAAGCCAAGAAAAAAAAAAAAACCCAGTTTCCCTCTGCCCCTCTTTTTATATATCCTTCTGCATTTGGCAGAGTTTGTGACAACCTCTTTGCAGCTGTGGACCAGCCAAAAGCCGCCTCTGAAGCTCCTACTAATTTGGATTAAACTGACTGGTTAAAAGCTTCACACACAAATGCTGTCAGAAATGTCATGAGGTCCCTTGATATTCAATTTAGTGCTCTTATCTTTTGGAATCAAATAAATGAATAAAAATGTAGTTTCTCATCTTGCACTTGTTAGCTTGTTTTCTTTCTTGATTTTGGAGAAATGGATCAAGAATCTGAAAACAGCGTGGAACCTTGTTTTTGCCTCCAGTCTGGCTTTCTGAACCCAAGGAGAAGACCCTTCATGATGCTAAGTGTGTTCCCACAGAGAAGAGAGGCAAGTGGTGCTGTGTCATGAATCAGGCTTTTAAGGAAAGGACCCATTTCTCCCAGCTGTGAGTGGTGCAGGAGACACAGGCTTGTAGCAGGGAGTGTCACTCATGTATTGAGACCTAGGGCTGAACCCTGAGCTATCAGGTAGATAGATCCCTTTATGCTTTGTTCCTATTCTCAGTAATGAATAAGACACACTCCTCGTCCTCAGGGAGCTTATGGTCTAGAAGTTGAGGGTGGCAGGAAGCAAAATAAAATAGTGTGGTGCATCCTTCCATAGGAAGCCCCAAGTGAGTGGGAGAGGCACACATGACCACTACCCACAGTGGTCAAGAGTATTCCTGTATTGACCACCTGGTTCTGTCATTTGGACTGGTGTTTCAAAGCCCCTGGAGAGACTATCCTTCCCAAAGCCAGCCAATTCCTGGAGATAATAAGGGATTCACTTTGTCTTTCATATGCAAGCTAACCAGTTGGAAGAAGCCTGCACACCACTCCTCTTATGTTGGCCTACACTTATACTCTGGGCCATCATTTCCCAGGCCTAATCACTCTAGGGCCACGCATCTGGCAACAAGGGACAGCCCTTACATTTCAGAACCTGCTGAAATTATTCAAACCAGCTAAAGCTTAATCTGCTTGCCCTGTATCACCTGTTCCCTCTTATGGAAACCACAACAAAATCCTTTGCCCATATTTTCCCTCTCTCGCCCCACTGCCTGCTCCTCTGGGTGGCCACGTGTGTGGTATGCCCCCTCCTCTTGGGAACTGTAAAGCACTAACTATCTTTTCAATGGCAATTATCTTCTAATCTGTTGGTTAAACCATACCTGAATCATTACAAAGCTTACATTTTAAAGTTAGGTCTGGGAGAGGATTAGATCAAAGAAGACTTTTGGGAGAAGACATCCAAAGAAAACAACTGAAGAAGTGGAAGCTGCCAGGTGATGTGAGTGGGTGAGGTGGGAATAGGGATTTCAGGCAAGAATAAAGAGCATGTAGACAGGCTCATTGGGCCAACAATTCAAGTAGTTGTATGCCTGGAGCTAAATGTGCGTGATAAAAGGGAAGAATAAGCTGGAGAGGTCATGAAGACACATCATAAAGGACTCAAGTGCCTTGCTACAGAACCTGAACTTGATCCTGGGGGAAGCTATGACATTCCCTGTCCTGTGGTGATGGCTCAAAATGGTGTCATTCGCTGAAGTGCTTGATTTCCTGGACCCTTAAGGTCTCCTGTGGAGAGGGAGTTGTGGTCTGCCATTGCTCTAGGGACTGTAGGGACTGTTTCACCGTAGGTTCCAGGTCCCAGTTAATGACGTCTTGTGAGCTGGGCTTGCCACGCACGTAAGGCTGCCTTCAGCAGAGCATTACCACCTTGGAACCTCCATTTCTCCATCTTTAAAGTCCTCCTCGTTTCCCCATTATATTGTGTTAAGAGCTTTCTGAAATAAACGCAGCAGAAACTTCCCTGACCCTGACTGACAGATAATTGCTCCAGAGCCAAGAAACAGTCTTGAGTTGGCCTCCTGCAAGGAGAGAAATGATTTTTTATTGATTTCGCTCTTCACACAGAGCTGACAGTGTAGGCCTGTAGAAGAGCAAGCTGATGAAAATAAAGATTGTGGGTTGCCAGCTCGTGTTTGCCCTTATCTCCAAGGAAAAACACAAACACTGTCTCAGGGAGCTGCTTCTCCACTCCAAGACAAATGAGCTGTTGAAGTGTCATGATTTTGAAATTGTAGCAATATACATAAAGGATGTTTTACTGATCAACCTCAAGGAATCTGTCATAAGTTAAAAAATGGTCCTTGATGCCTATTTCAGAGCTTTGCTTTTAAACCCATCGTGCTGTCTCCCAAGTCTCAGTCTTCTCTGAAAGAATATGACTTAGGACTCCCAGCACCTCTTTCCTTCTCCCTAAAGGAGCCTAGCAAGAGCAGCCAGCCTTTTCTGAGTCACCATCTGTGGGCAACCTTGTAAACTCCCTTTACTGATGAGGATGTGAGTGAGGCAGGATGGAGGCCCCTAGCCCTTCCTTGTCAGTCTTTCCTGTAGTTGTCACCCTCTCTTCCTCTCTGCCTCCTCTTCACCATTTACTGCTTGTCCAGTATATGCAAACCATCAATGAATACAGACACAAAGATGAATGAAAGGTGTTTCTTAGGCTTAAAATCTATACAGTCTTTGACTAAACTAATTTTTGTTCACTTATGAAAAATTGTATTCTGAGTTCCAAGCTGGAACTTAAACAAGCAAAAACAAGAAGCAAGACTATGCCACCTTCCATATACTGTTCTCTGGATGAGGTACTGGGTGAGGCTGGGAGTGGTGGAGGATAAGTGGGGTGCTGCATTCAATCTTAAATGAATTGAAAATTTTCTCCTTTAGTATATACTATTTCTTTTTATACCTAAACCATTTTATTTAAATGTTCATTCATATTTCCTCCCATAAAATTCTATAGCCATCTTTTTCATGCTTCCTCAGTGTTCCATAAAGTTCTATAGTCTGTTTGAAATTTTTAATTTAAAAATCTTGAGGAGGCAATAAATTTACAAGTTTAAAATTCAAAGTAGTTCAAAAGTATGCCCCAGATAAAAAGTTTCCCTCTCTCCCTTTCCCCTCCCTTGGCCACCCAGCTCTATGTCTTGAGACAACCACTCTCATAGATGGCTTAGCTCAATGCCAAATAATACACAGTCCAAATGTGAAGCCATAATTGCAATATTCACATAGAGCAACAGCAAGAACAAAGAACCAGCCATCCATCCAGTCCTAGGAGGATAGCTCTGAACTCATCTGTCTTATTTCTCATTGTTAACATCAAAACAATAAGCTTTCTTTAGTTATCTGTCTTGGAATAAGAATCTGTTGTGTTATCCCCTGCTCACTGTACCCTACTGGGAATTGAAACCAGGGTTGCTCTACCAACCTTTTTTTATTTTTTTATTTTGAGACAGGATCTCGTTAAGTTGCTGCAGTTGTTCTTGAACTTGCAATCCTGCCTCAACCTTCCAAGTCACTGGGATTACAGGTGTGCACCACTGTCATCCAGCTGGGGTAAGAGTCTATTGAGATGACATGGATGAATACATTTTGAATAGTTGTTACAAAAGGGTTATAAAGACATGGAAGAGAAACCCCAGAGGATAAAGTTAAATCCATCAGGCACAGGGTTGAATCATTCACAAGGTTGGTCAAGAAGCCCTTTCATTTTATTCCAAAATGTCCACTGCAGAGATACGTAGAGGATATTGGGTCCAATAGGGAAAGAAGGATAAAAGGTGGATTTACTTCCTGTTGGCTTTCAGGTCCTCTCTTGAACTCTGGCATCATATAGCCAGAAGTGGTGCGCTCTTAGGAGCCTACCTAGGCAAAGAATGCAGGGTCTTTTGTAACTACCTGTCTACCACCTTTGGGGGCAGCAGAGGCTTGATTCCTTTCTGGTTTGTAGAATAGTTTCCAACTGAGTATAGATATGGTTAAGGCATGTGAGTTGGGAGAAAATATAGACAGTCATGGGCTCCAGGACTCACGTCCCCAATTGTCCTTGAGGCAAAGCTTGTCATTTACTTCAGAGGAAGTTGTACTTGGGGAAGGAATGCAGACCCCAAAGTACAGTTAAATGTGCACGTGTGAAGGGAACTGGCCTGATAGCCAGGGGCTGGAGCCTTTGTTTATCCACAGAAGATAGGAAGCAGGGGACGGAGATAACACAGGCTCTTACATCTGCATGCCTCCACCTGGCCCTGGAAAAGCTGTGCTAGTGAGATAGGAGCTCTGGGTCTGGCTCATTTAGTTTTGCATGGTGCAGTAATTGTGGAAGGGAATGGTGGTGTTCTGTAAATTCTGGTGCAATTTTATCAAAGGAACCTTAAACTTATGCCATCCACAATCTTCTTTCTTTTTTAGGTGACTTTTTATTTTTTTCCTGAGAGCCAATAAATTATAAGTTTATTTTGTACATTATTTTTACTAAATGAAGCAGCAGCATAAGCCCAGCCCCAGGATTCCTGGAAGAATGTCCAAGGTTAGCAGGCCTTTGTGGCTCTCTTCTCTCCTTCCTTCTTCTCCCTGAGTCCTCTGTGGCAAGTGGCAAAGATTACTCCATAGATAACTGTGGTGTCTGATATTGTCTATGGTTACCCTGAATTTCTGACTTTCTGATGCCAGGAATTGAGTGTTTATGTTTTCTTAGGTAATCTTTGAAGTACTTATCTTCTGTGTTAGGGAAAAGTCAGATACTTTTTGAAGAGTGGTTTTGGTTTGGTGAATTATGTAGAGTTGTCTGGTTGGGGGGAAGCGCTGATCCTATTTAATAATCTCGAGGTGCTTAGAGTGTCCCCCTGCCTGGAAGGAACTTGTGGCTTTTTGGTGAGTGTTGGATATAAATCAGAGCTCTGAATATTGTAACTCTAGAATTCATCCAGTGAATCAAAAAGGCTGGGTGAAACAAGTGACTTAAAACTCACACCAGGAACTTGGTAATGGGTTTGGTTTAATTACTTTAAAATAGTTCAAATGCTTCTGCCCAGGCATCAGTTAGTCTTCAGGAAAACACAGAAGGTGTGTCAGCTACACCATTAACTTCAGTCAGTCAAAGCCACCCTCTGCACGGGAGAAGGTTTTAGTGTTTTGACAGCAGTGCAATTCAAAGGACCTAGGTCAGGACCTAATGGCCTAACAGATTACCTCCCTTTTACCTTGGCTGTCTTGAGAGTCTTTCTACTAGAGCATCTTTGCTAAAGGGCAGGCAAAAATTGAGGGGCTTAGCGAGGCAACCCTATCTTCCCAGCAATATTTCAAAAGGCCCGTGGAGATGGCTGTGCTCTCTGGGTTTTGTTACTGTATCTCAGACAGGTCTTGGATCTTGAAGGTATTCATATACTCCTTTGGAGAATGAATCATAGAATAAACAGGCTCCATACACCTTTGCTCCCTTTATTGGCACATCCTGTCTTTCCATTGATGGTCAAAGATGGAACAGATTACAACTTTAGTGTAAGTTGGCTTAGTTACTGAATTTCTAAGTTTCTATTCACTTCTAAGATTTTAAAGCCCAGAAGGACCTTAGAGGGGTTGCAAGCCAAGAGCAAATCACGCTATTCAGGGCATTCCTCCTTACCTTACCAACACATTATGGAGCTGGTATCATTTGGCTAAAAGAAATAACTGTGAGAGCTTTCCTGAACAGAACAAAAATATGAATGGTAAGAAAAGCAGTTATTGGGCAGAGGCAGAGACTGGGAGTGAAGGGATTCAATTGGTTGCAATACTTTCAATAATAATTTCTAGCATATACTAAATATGCGGCATTGTGCCTTTTATGTAATGTTTAATTTTTAGAACATTTTTTGTTGTTGTTGTTGTTTGGTGGTACTGGGAATCGAACCCAGGGGTACTCTACCACTGAGCTACATTCCCAGCATTTTTTTTTTCTTAAGACAGGACTTTGCTAAATTGCCTGGGCTGGCCTTGAACTTGTATTCCTCCTGTCTCAGCTGTCTCAGCCATCAGCATGGCTGGGATTACAGGTATGCACCACCATGCCCAGCTGATTCTCTAAAAATTATTTTATGCTCTTAGAATTATTGTATCTATTGGACAGATGAAGGAACTGAGATTTAGGGACGAAACAATGCAAGCAGTTTAATGGTGGCCGTGTTGGAGATGGGATTTGAATCCCCATCTGACTGATGAGATCGATGTCTCTGACCACTGTGCTCTACTATCAGTAGCTTTCAGTCTAGACTGTATGTTTCTTTTTCTTTTCTTTCTTTTTTTTTTTTTTTTTTTTTTTGTGTGTGTGTGTGTGGTACCAGGGATTGAACTCAGGGGCACTCAACCACTGGGCCACATCCCCCAGCCCTTTTTTTGTATTTTATTTAGAGGCAGGGTCTCACTGAGTTGCTAAGTGCCTCGCCATTGCTGAGGCTGGCTTTGAACTCGCAATCCTCCTGCCTCAGCCTCCCAAAATGCTGGGATTACAGGTGTGCGCCACCACGCCCAGCGACTGTATGTTTCTCTAGGACAAGGGCTCTGGCTCATTCATCTTACTCTTCTCAGTACCTATATTTCCAAAACTCTAAGGTGACCATTGACATGCACCTATATGTGGTCATGTCCAAAATAGCTCTGAGAAAATATTTTTCTGAAAGGAAAGGAGAAAACTCATAGTCAATGGAAACATGGGCAAGAACTATTTCTGGTAACCCTGGCAAGTCCTTCACATTTGATCATTCTGTAAAAATGACTGGACAAGGACTGTCAAGTGCCCTGTGGATGTATTTCAATAGCATGGTAACTTTTCCTCTTCAGGATCAGATCTGTTTTCTTGTTCCTTTCTTCATTCTGTATACCTGCCCTAGACTGGTTGCAGGATTTTTGTTACATTTCTTAAATTCAGAACCTTAGGTCAAGAATCCAATGTAGATATTGAGAAATTGTTTACTCCTAAGGGTTAGCTGCTCCGTTACCTACAGTCTCTAAAAATACAGCCTCTCAGAACCTGACATGCACTGTTCCCTTTTTACTTTTATCTTATCACTGGCTCTTGGACTCAAGCTATCCACCAAGAGACGTGAAATGCCAGAGGGGTAGTGTGGTCCCCCATCTCTTCTTCAGACAAGTTCTCTGCAGAGAGAAAAGCCCATTCATAGGCTGCTCCATCACTCAGCACATCTTTGACAAGGGGCAGATAAAAGAATGTCTCAGCACCCACAGTGGCTGTGTTGGCCCTGCTTACAGGATGTGGCTAGTCACTATTGGAGGTGAGGACAAGGCCTGGGCTCCACCCAGCAGACACATAGATTAGTTTCAAAGTTTCTCCTTTTTCCTTTTGATTGAAAAAGAAACTCCCCCAGCTCTGATGACAATACCCGCTTTGAAGGGCTCAGTGTAAGACAGTATGTTAGATTTCTGAGTAGCAGCAAAATAGACTATTTGTCTGCTTTCAGATCAGAAGACAAAAGCATTGTTTATGTCGTTTCTGTGTTCAGAGACATAAGATCACTTGGATAAATGAAATCAACAAAACTAGTAGTGAATGGTTTCAACCTTCTTCCCCACCAACACTTTTTAAAAACTGCCAAAAGGTAAGTGACCTCTTGTCATGGAATGTGCTGGCTGAATGAAGGATGGCTTAATGTAAAAGAACAACCACAGATCAGCACAGTTGGGAGTCTCAGTCCTCTAGTACTTTATTCAAAGTGTCCTTTGTGGACCAGCATCAGCATAATGGTCCCAAGTTTCATAGAAATTCAGAATCTCAGGCCATATGCCAGATCTGCCAAATTGAAATCTGTATTTATTTACTTATTTACTTATACAGTACTTGGGACTCAACCCAAGTCCTCATGCATGCTAGGAAGCCACTCTACCACTGAGCTATCTCTACAGCCATTTTTATTTTGATAGAGAGTCTCAATAAGTTGTCCAGGCTGACCTTGAACTTGCAATGCTTCTGCCTCAGATTCTCAAATAGCTGGGATTACAGAACGTGTACTTTAATGAGATCCTGGGTCAAATTTATATAAACATTAAACTTTAAGAAGCAGGGCTCTAAATTCAAAACAAGGTGCCACATATGTTACATGTCTGCTTTCAGAGAAGAAAGATGATTAAAGTCATTAACATAGTTCTTAAACTTTTGTTATCAAGGTTAATTATTTGTTTATTTAAGCTAAAATATCTGTTTCCTCTGAAACCATGTATTGGGCCTATCAGTAAATCACTATTTTTAATTCACATGTTTTCTTATTTCCTTCTTCCTTAACAATTCTCAGAACGAATTAAGATTCAGTGCCTTCTTTTAGCTACAGATCAATTTGATATTTGAATATGTTAACATCATTGTTGCCTAAACTAGTGTTTAGCCATAATGCTGTGGAAAAAGTGGCTTTTGTGCACAGCTCTTTGTCTTGTCTGCTCAGAAACTATTTCTCCTTCACTTGGAAATGGCACCATCCTTGTTAGAAGCCTTTAGGTAGGTGGGGCTGTCAGCCAAGATCTGCTTCCTTCTAAAGGCCAGGGGTTGCCATGTGACCCAAGTGGGGCTCTCTGACTATGAAACTAAAGCTCACTCTAGCACAGTAGCTGGAAGGACAACTGGCCATCTAGATCTGGAGCTTCTGGATTATCATCCTGCTCAAGACCTGGCTATTTAGCTTTTCCTTCTGTTCTATTGCATATTCTTATCAGGCAGTCTATTTTCATCGGCCTAATTAATGTAGCCAGCATCCTTTCCCTTGGTTCAAAGCAAAGAACCCTAGCTGAGAAGAGCAATCTAAATATAGTTCATATTGTGGAGAAATCACAAGTTTATTCTTATTGAAGAAGGAGTGCCCTTATGAGTCACCACAACTTTACATTTTGTTTCATTGTTTGGGTTGTGTTCTACAGTCAGTTATAAATGATTTGAAAGCTTTTCAAATATTTTTATCCCTTACTTTGCCTTCGTTTATTATATCATATATGTGTGTATCTGTGAAAAGGCTAATATTAATTAATAATCATCAGAATATAGGTAGCCCATAGTTTATGGTAACTTCAAACTTAACCTCACTGTGGATTTTTTTAATGGGTTATTTTTTAAACTTATGACTTTGGCTTTCAGGTGCTCTTAGGACATTCTTAAAGAGTTAAAATTTAGCCCTGGGATAAGAAAAAAAACACTTGTACAATTTATCAATCTTTCATACAGAAAGCAGCATTATTGTAGGCCTATCCAATTAATGATGATGAAAGGATATTGTTTAATTGGCAGACTTTACTTTTATCTATTCAGAGAGCTGAATAAAAATTCATACCCTTTTCTGGGCATAATGGTACATGCCTATAATTTAGCAATTTGTGAGACTGACGCATGGGGATGGCAAATTTGAGGCCAACCTCAGCAACTTACTGAGACTGTGTCTCAAAATAAAAAATAAAAGGGTTGGGGTCTAACTTATTTATAAAATGCTCCCCTGAGTTCAATTTTCAGTAGAAAAAAAATTGACACACCTTTTTCACAAATGTATTTCTTTATTTAAAAAAATTGAATCAAACCCCAAGAATAATTAATATATATCTCTTATTATATTACATAATGCCTTTGGAAAAAAAATGGAAATGAGTCATAATGACACATTGGCTAATTGAATGTCCAAAATAATCAATACTCTTCATCCATTAAATATTATACATAAATATTTATTGGACATGTATCCATTATGTACTATGTGATCACATTCTGTAGTACATTATATATAATAATGTACATGAAACTATTGTACTGTCTTACAGTAGTTATCTCTGGGTAGTTTTACTTTGTGTTGTTGTTGATGCTTTTGTGGTACTGGGGGAATCAAACTCAGGGCTTCACAATGCTAGGCAAGCACTCTACCATTGAACTACATGCCCTGCCTGCTTATTTTATTTTATTGGTTTGTTTTATTTTCATTCCAACAATATTCATTTTCTGATATTTTCTATAAAAACATGTTTGCTTTCTGTTATGTTATAGATTTGAGGTATCCCCCCAAAGCACATGTATTAGACAATGCAAGGATTTTCAGAAGTAAAATGTTTAAATTATGAGATTCTAACCACTGATATGGATTAATTGGGTGGTAACTATAGGCAGGTAGGGTGTGGTTAGAGGAGGTAAGTCACTGGGGGGTGTGCCTTTGGGGTTTATATTTTGTTCCCTGGTGCTTCCTGATTGCCATGTTCTAAGCTGCTTTCCTCCTCCACAGTCTTTTACCACAATATTCTCCCTCATCTTTGGCTCAGAGCAATGGAGTCCGCTGTCTATGAACTGAGAACTCTGAAATCTTGAGCACAAAATGAACTTTTTCATCCTCTAAAACTGTTCTTGTCGAGTTTTTTGGTCACAGCGGCAAAACAATAATAATAAAACAACAACAACAACAACAACAAAAACCTACTAAAACACTTCCATAACATCATTAAAGGGAAAAGTTATTTTTAGTTGAAAATAAATTAGGGATTCAGTGGGCTTTGTGCATAAATTAATATAAAAACATGCTAAAGTTTAGATACTCAGAATAAAACTTATTGTATGATGCAAACATAGTATAGAAATACTAAATTTCCTTGAGAATGTGGGAAATATATTATTAGCTTTTATTTTCAATTAAACAAATTTAGTGGAACTTAAATTAAGAAAATATTTCTGTAACAGTTCTGTTTGATTTTATAAAGATGTCTTAGAGTTGGGGATTTTGAAAAAAGAATGAATTAAACTTTGTGTTATAACAGACATTTCTATTTTCTAGAACAGAGCTTCTCAAATTTTAATGTGCAGAAACATCCCCGGGGGCTCTTGTGAAAATGCAGATGGGTCTGGAGTGAGGCCTGAGAGTCTCTGTTTCCATCATACTTCAAGGTGGAGCCAGATGAGGCTGATCCACAGGCTACACTTTGACTGGCAATGGTCTCCGGACAGAAGTTGTCATTCTTAATGATGTTGGAAATTACACTGAGCCAAGAAGAAATAAACAATTGGTGAGCAAAAGCTTTTACAGCCTGGGGCAGAAAGCTGGGAGGATTTGTGCCTTCTGAGTCTGGGACTTGAATATTTCATCAGAGAGGAACGGAGGTCAGAGATCTAGGAGGAGGAGTGAGGGATGGGATGCTGGATCATTCCCAAGGAGGGACCTCAAGGAATAAGACCATGATGACATGGTTATGTCTGATGATATTTTTAACATTATTTTCCTGAACATTCCACTGCGGGTCTCCTTCTCTCAGGGATTAGAAAGAGTTAGCAGTTGGCAACCTTTGGAGAGAGAAGTAAGAGGTGGTGAGCTTGTGAGCCTGGGAGGGAGGGGAGTTGGTGGGGTCTGTTTGCTGGTGCTCATGCAGAGGTGGGTGTGGGCACATGAAAAAAGTTGAGACCCTTGACCTCTTCTATGTCTGAGAGCAGCCCAGGGGTCTCTGAAAATCTTCCTGTGTGTCCACAGATACCCTAATTAAACCAGAGGTCTGTGGACACCCTTGATGTACTTGTAAACAGTTCCAGAAAGATTAGTACCATCTCTATTCTCTATTTTCAAGATATTTAATACCACAGCTGTCAGAACAGTCCAGAGCTGTGGGTTCCTGGATTTTGCTTGCCCAGGAGACTCTGAGGCAGGAGCAGTAGAGGCTGGAAAACTTGCATTTTGAAGTTGGAAAGGCAGTCTCAGGAAAAAAATCAGTTTTCTCCAAGATACAATAAAAGTCATGATGAAAGATTAGAGATAATCTTAATAATTGTGTATTTTACAAACTGTATTTGACAATTAATGACAAAATAATAGCTGTCAATAAACCATAAAGTGCAAATTGTGTTTTAAGAGCAGATACTAGGTCAAAAATATCATTTCTGCACTTTGGGAGGCTGAGGCAGGAGGATCGCGAGTTCAAAGCCAGCCATCAGCAATGGCGAGGCACTTAGCAACTCAGTGAGACCCTGTCTCTAAACAAAATACAAAAAAGGTCTGGGGATGCGACCCAGTGGTCGAGTGCCCCTGAGTTCAATCCCCAGTACCACAAAAAAAAAAAAAAAAAAAAATATATATATATATATATATATATATATATCATTTCTGTAGGTCAAAAAAATCACGTAAGTTAGACCCAGATCCATACTCCAGACTCCAGATATGTAGACTAATGATCCCATCAAATCACTGGTTAACTCTCTGTATTCTAAGGTCAATATTTCTTTTAAAACCCAATGGTAATTTGTTACTCCTAGAGTTAGTTTTTAAACTCTTCTATTCCATCTGTTAATCATTTGTATAGCAAGCTTGTTTTATGTTTATTTAGTTAGTAACTTTGATACAGAGCAGGGATAATTAAAAAAAAAATATTAGCTATAATTACTTAATACTAGAAGCTAGATTTTTTAGAAGTGAAGACTGAACCCCAGGCAGGAATGGGGCCCTGATTTGAGTATAGGAACATTCAAATTCATTGCTGAGGGACTGTGAGTTTAGTGCAGTGGTAGAGCAGTTGCCTGCACGTGAGTGGCCCTGGATTTGATCCCCAGCACACTCGCCCATACATGCATACACATGCAAATAAAATAAATAAAATTGCTAAAGTCCTTATCAACAGAGATACATGGAGCCACGGCTTCCATTAAAGGACAGAGACAGGACCAAAGAAGAAAACAAGAGGAAAGGGTAGTTCCTAAAACTTAAGGACCACTGACAATATTCTGATCACAACCCTGTGAACTATCTGCCTATGAAAAGGAGCTCTAAAGCAAAGAAATACCTCAATCTGAGGTAATTAATAGCTCAATAAGACCACCTACTAAAAAGGGACTATGTGGGCTAGAGTAGTGTAAAGGAGAGAAGATAATTGGCCAAATAATTTTGTTCTCCCATCTGGTTGTATGTTGAGCCTGGGCACCAGGAGACCTACATAACTCCTGTCATCATGGGGCAGGGTGGGAGCAGAAGCTGTCCCCCAAGTGGAGCCTGGCCACCAGGTAGCATATAGAATGCCACTTTGCATTTCATTCACTGAGAATTACCTGCTCTTGGGACATCTGAAGATCCCAAACATGAACCTAAATAACTCACCCTTTATTTCTGGACTAAAGTTTGTGGGTGGGCAAGCTTGGTCCAAATCCTGACTTCTTCACTCACTGTGACACCTCCAGCAACTTGTCTCTCTGTGCTTTGGTTATCTTAATTGTGAAATGGGAATAATAGAAGTAACTATCACGTAGGGTTGTTGGAAGGATTGTAAAATGAATACATGCAAAGCATTTAGAACAGTGTCTGATACATAGAAGTATTCAATAGATAATACTTAACAGAAATTGTTGTTGTTCTTATTATTATTTGTTAGCTGAATGGTCACAGGCAAGTTGCTTTGTTTCTCTGAAATTGTACCTATATAACAATCAGGATAATAGTAGCTATTTCATGAGTTTTTGTGTGATACAGAAGGATAGATACTAAGACAGATATTTAGACTCTGCAGATAGGTGGGGCTTGGGTGTTGCTCGACAGAGTTGGGAAGACCCTGCATGCCTGCACAGCCATTCACATTTAGATGGAAACAAGCTTCTTAGGGAAATGGATTAAGGTTCTGACCCCTTTCCTTGTTTGATGGCTGGAAGGATCAGTGATCAAGGTCAGATGTGGATGCAGGTAAACAAGGAAACCCTCTGCAAGAACCCCACTTCATAGGTCAGGATCAAGGCTGGCCTCTGCCCCAAGGCTAGGGGTTCCTAGGTTTACTCAAGGGTCTTGCCTAGACCTGGCTATGAGAGAATGACAGGTCCAGGCCATTTGACTCTGACCTTTCATGGACCATGAAAGGGTATTGTATCGAATAAATATGGCCAAGTGGCTTAAACAACAAACCTTTGTTTCCCACAGCTCTAGAGTCTGGAAGTCCAAGATCAAGGTGCCAGCATGGTTGGTTCTTGATGAGGGCCCTCTTCCAGTTTCTGTTCCTCACATGGACTTCTTTGGGTGCGTGAAGAGTGAGAGGGAGAGTGAGAGTGAGAGGGATCGATCTTGTTTTCTTAAATTTTTTTTGTGGGGACACTAATAACATTGTAGGGGCCCCTCCATCATGATCTTATTATTATAAAGGTGTTTAATTCCCTCCCAAAAGGCCCCACCTCATATACCATTCCATTGGGGTGGGGGTAGGATTTCAGTACATAGATTTGGAAAGAAAGCAAAGGGGACACAAACATGCAGTTTACAGCATGGACTGAATTATAACCACTCAGTCAGGATATTATACTCTGTTGCCTAGAGATGCTGGTAAATGTAGGGGAACTGTTAGACCTGCCCCAAGGGCAGGGCAGTGGGGAAGCAAGAATGAGGTCTGGTGCAGAGCCATCACCCAACCAACCCAAACACTGGCTCCACTAGCCACCATGAGAAGCAAGGGTGAATTGCTTGATGGCTGAACTGCTGGGGCGTGGGAGGGGATAATGCCAGGACAGCAGTCTGGCATTGGTTTCTATGGGTACCAGCCCCTGGGCCAGCAGTTGTGGAGTTGTCCAGGTTTGAGAGCCATCTTAGTATGTGTTCTATGAGAGGGGCCAGGACAAATTCAGCAGATAAATCAGTGTATTTGGGGATTCTTGGACATATAAGAAGGTGACTGCAAGAAAAGGCTAATCTGGGGCATGTGTCAGAGTCATTGTAACTTAGGGTATCAAGTGTTTATACCTTGAGTCTGGTGAAAGTATGTGAATTTTCTTCATTGTGTTGTAATTAGTATATATAGTGAGTAGAGGGCGGTAATTAATATGTTTGTTGCAATCATTTTGGTTCCATGATGATTTAAATAATTAAGGGTTTCTATGAGCCCCAAACAATGCCAAGTCTCAGAACATGCTAGTAAATGAGTCCCCCTCCTCCCTTCCCTTGCTTTGCCCTAGCTACCTATATGACTGCACTTGACTGAGCACTCAGCTGATCTAGGCTATAAATGTTACTCAGTGAACTAAAGCAGCTAATCAAGGGCTCAGTAGCTCATGATCCAGGACAGAGAATTCCTTTTGAACAGCTGTGTTGTTCTTGACATTAAAGAGACAAAACTGTCCCTTTTGTATGGGTTTCCTATATGTACTATGCCTTACTTTGCTTTTACTGTTTCTGAAAAATATTCTCAAAGCAATAATCATTTGGGTATCTTCAGTTTCTATCTATATTTATTTTCTTAAATGAAGTAAACTTATAAAAGAATACAAGAAAACTTCAACATTGAATTACACCTGGCATTCTTGCTGGTTTAGTTGCTTATACTCTTGCCCAAACCCTGAACTTGAAAATAGCCATCAAGTTGTGAGGCTGTATGTTATTCTAACTCCTCTTTGTTAACAGCTTCGTGTTGGCAACTTTCCATTAGTTGCTGCCAGCAAAGTGTCTCTGTTTCTGGAATCTGTAGTCCAAGACCTGCCAGCATTCAGAGGCATCGTCTTCTGTGGTTATTGGAGACTTCTAAAGAACAGTTTCCCTTTGTTTTTGAAGGTTGTGAACATGAGGTGAGAGGATGTTTGGTTTCTTTTTTTTTTTTTTTTCTTTTTTCTTTTTCAGTGCTGGGGATCAAATGAGGCCTTGACATGTGAGTCAAGCGCTCTACCACTGAGCTACATCCCCAGCCCCATCTTTAGTTTCTGTAGATGGAGATTTCTACTATTTTAATTGAAACAATGCCCTAGTAAAACCACCTTTATTCTTTAAATTTTTTTAGTTGTTGATGGATCTTTATTTAATAATTTTATTTGTGGTGCTGAGGATTGAACCCGGTGCCTCACACATGCTAGGCTGAGCTATAACCTCAGCCCCCAAACCACCTTTATTTTTAAAGAGCCAGAGGAATTAAGACATGACCATTTTCTAATTGATCCCTTGGGGACAATTTGAGGCAGTTAGAGGGTCCCACAAAAGCAAAAGCATATGAATCAAAATAAAACCAAACACACAGATGACACATGACACATGAAAGTAGCTATGGGCTACTTTCCTTTTCTGAGCTTTCTGGTTAGAAGTTAAGTATAGGAAAAGAGAGCCCAGTGTCTCAAGTAATTGAAGTATGAACCAAAGAATTTTCACTCTTTTTGTTTTCTCTTTGGGATTCCCATATCAGTATCAAGAGACAAGTGGGTTTCCAGTGTTTTGCTAGTGGTCAGAATTCAGAGAACTGTAGAATTATGCCAGGCTACTTAGATGCCTTCTTCTCTGACTTCCTTTCTTTTTTCCTCTTCCCATGTCACTGGTATTCTCACAGATTCTCTTTCTCCAAATTTAAATTAAAAAATGACTTTCAAATCTTACATTCATCCTAAGGGAGAAGTGTTTGTAAAACCAGATGGACTCAAGAGAGCAGAAACCTAAAGTGGAGCTCAATAGGTAGAATTCCAAGAAAACAGCCAATTGGTGGGGAGTTTGGAATGGCTTTATCATGTTCCCTCCCTATCCCTCCTCCCCCCCCCCTCTTACCTATAAAAACAGACCCACTGCTTATTCTCCAATAAGTTACATTCTGGTTAGTGATTTCATCACATATAAACCAAATTTGAACACTAATTACCATATACTAGCACCATCTAATCAGCATTTACTTAAACATTGTGCTAAGCATCTTACATGTGTTATGTCACTGAATCCTTAAAACAATTCTATGATGCTAGTAATGCTATTCAAATTTTTACAGATGGGGTAACTGAGTTTTGGAGAGATTAACCTGCCTAACACCACAGACCTACTATATGAAGAGTCGACTGCCACCCACTAACTAGCTAAGCACTATCCTGTACCTTGAAGGCCATGGTGATTTGAATTGTGGAAGAAGGAAAAAAAGGCCAGTGAGGGAAACTTTGTGGAGTTCATCACCTTTGAGTTGGCTGGCCATGAAGAAGGTATGGGA
The DNA here is from genome assembly GCA_025594165.1 of Tamias sibiricus. Classification (NCBI taxonomy): domain Eukaryota; kingdom Metazoa; phylum Chordata; class Mammalia; order Rodentia; family Sciuridae; genus Tamias; species Tamias sibiricus. The sequence goes on from CM046666.1 coordinate 111,527,888, forward strand.
GAGGTGAGCTAATGAGTGTCATTCATGGCTTATCATGCCCTCAGCTCTGACAGCTCTTCCCTTCAGAAATATCAGTTCTTTGCCTTGCCATACTAGAGCCACTGGAGTGTGTTAGTTTTCCACTCCAAGTGGAAACTTGTTATCATTAATCACTACGTGCAGCCCTGTTTCCTCCTGGGGGCTTCTTTTGGATGCTGATAAATCTTTCTAATTAGCTGTAAAAATTGTGAAAACCCAACGTCATGTTTTAATCATAAGCCACTTGGGCCACTGGCATTTGTACCCTATTTTCATTTACCAAATTGAGTTTATGACATTTTTAGTAGATCTCCTATAAATCCAAAGAACTCAGGATTACAAAAGCTATGAATTGTTTTCAATAACTTAATCACACAAAAGCAAAGGAAAAAAGAGGGGGGCATCGACACATTGTCAGTGGTTTATTTTCCCATGTGTTGGTGGAATAGTAAAGATCTTTGCGATCTTTTCAGATAATTCAATGCAGACCTAGTTCTAAGAATAAAAGCTGGCATACTGAACAGCTTTTTTTTTTTTTTTCTCAGAAGCTAAAATGAACTCTTCCAAGAGTTGTGGAGAAGGAGATGGGATTAGAAGTCACACTATAATTGGCTGTTAGTGTTCAGATGTGTGTAGCATTAGAAAGAAAATCATGTCTTAGCTAAAATCTTTCTCCATGTCATGCTATTGCAGTGGCTTTCAAACTTCAGCATCCATCAAAATCATCTGGAGAGTTTTTTTACAGCACAGACTGCTGGGCCCCAGCCCAGAGTTTCTCACCTAGTAGATATTGGATGGACCTTGAGTTTGCATTTCTGAGGACTTCTGAGATCATACTGTTGCAACCAAAACTTAAGAGACTAACTTCTCATCCAGCTGAAGGCTAATCAGCTATGAGTCCTAAGCATGTTTTTATGTCTTCTGTCTCACCTGTGTGAAATCCAGAGCAGGTTTAGGATCCACCTTGAGAACCACTACGATAGGTGGAAGAGCATCCACTAGGATCCCAGCTGATAAGAAATATTCACTTCATTGTTCCTTAGAGTTTGGGTGGGATTTACATTGCTTAAATACTGATTTTCTATTTCAGGGGAACTCTGATGATGAGTTAATGCTATTCATTTATATAAGGTAACACATGCTTCTGAGTCAAAACCTCATGTGAATATAGAAGCTCTGAAATTGAAAATAGCATGGTGTGACCTGATAATTTCTTTTAGTATTTATGTTTTTTAAAAAATCACTTTTTTTTGAAAGTTGTGTGTGTGTGTGTGTGTGTGTTTTGTGTGCTGTAGATCAAACCCAAATAAGCATTCTACCACTGAGTTACATCTCCAGCTGCCACTTGTGTGTGTTCTTGTCTTTGTGTACTCCACAGCATATAATAGAATATCTTGAGCATAATAAATGCTTGTTGAGTTGAAACACTGAATTTTAAATTTAAACTTGCTGCAAAGAGCACATGTATAAAACACTATCTTTTGAGTAGATAAAAGTAACCAGACCAATTATACTTTATATGTGTATCTCAGTTCCGTTCAGGCTTCTATACCAGAATACCATAGACTGGGTGTCTTAACCAACAAAAATTTATTTTGCACAGTTTCTGAGGCTAAGAAGTCCAAGATTAAGATACTGAGATCTAGTATCTAATGAGGATCCTGTTCCCAGTTTGCAACTGGCTGGCTTCTCATTGTACCCTCACATGGCGGAGAGCAGAGGTTATCTGTCTTGTGTCTCTTCTTATAAGGGCACTAATTACATTCATGAAGTCTTCACCCTCATTATTTAAATACTTCCCAGAGGCCGTGCCTCCAAATATCATTACATTTGGGATTTAGGCTTCTGCATGTGAATTTTGGGAATACACAAACATTCAGTCCACAGCAATGTGACATAGCATTTCAAGAAAATTGGAGAACAAATTGTCTCTCTTCCTCAATCTTCATAAAAGTTGAATGTGAATGATAGACTATTTGGGGGTTCAGATCATGGGGGACCCTACATGAGGAGTTTTAATGTTTAGTGTTTCCCTGACAAGAATTGCTAGGTCTGTGCCCCAGAAGCCATTGATTGCTGGATCCCAGACACAATTGGAAATGGAGCTTCATATCCGGTCATGATACATGATATGTGATACGTGAGCCCCAGTTGAAACCCCCTCAGAGGAAGCATTGCCGATGCCGAGCCCAGGAGATTGAGGGCTGTCCCAGAGAGCATCTCCTCATGAAGAAAGCAAGAGACTACTTAATACCTCTGTCTTGTCAAACCATCATTGAACTCGGCATACAAAATACATATTGATAATTCCATTTTTAAACATCAGGGTAAGTTGCTTTTTTAAAATTAATGAAATCCTCTTATGGGAGATTATGTGTGACTTACTTTTGTTATCCATTCTCTTTGGAAATAGTTACTCGCCTACATGCCTAGGAAAACAACTCATGTGATATGAATATTAAATGCAGTCATCCCTTGTGTTTGTAAGGGGCATCACTTCTAGGACTCCCTTCCCCTATGGATGACAAAATCCATGCCAAATCCCTTATATAAAATGACATTGTTTTTGCGTATAACCTATATACATCTTCTTGATATTTTAAATTGTCTCTACATTATTTCTAATATATAATGTAAATGCTATGTAAATAATTGTTGCACTGTATTGTTTAGATGATAATAACACAAAGATGTACATTTTAATCAAAAGTGCAATGTTTTTAGAGCATTTTGTTCTGTGGTTGTTTGAATCTGTGAGTGTGGAACTCGAGGATATGAAGAGCCAACAGTATTTCCTACTTTATTCCTCTATTTTCAGTCAGTTAGCATCGAAAGCTTGATTAGATGAATCAAGATAATTTTCTACTTTTTAGCAATATGTTATATTACTACATTCTTTTTTTGTGTCAGGGAGGATGTTGAAAAGCTTTTTAAAATATCTATTTCTCCTAAACAAATGATTTCTTTCAATCTTCTTCTTCTTCTTCTTCTTTTTTTTCCCTGGTATTGGTACTTGAACCCAGAGATGCTCTACCACTGAGCTACATTACCCAGCCCCTTTTAATTTTATTTTGAGACAGGGTTTCACTAAGTGTCCCAGGCTGCCCTTGAACTTGCAAGTCTCCCACCTTATCCTTAAGAGTCACTGGGAATGCAGGTGTATGCCATTGGGCCTGGCTTCTTTTAAAAAAAATCTTTTGTATTTCTTATTTTTTTTTAATTTTCCGTTGTAGATGTACACAATACCTTTATTTTATTCATTTATTTTAATGTGGTGTGCTGAGGATAAAACACTTGTTAGGCAAGCGCTCTACCACTGAGCTACAATTCTAGCCCCTTTCTTTTAATCTTAAACAATATTAAATTTGTAGTGAATCAATTTTCTCTTTCACAATTGATAGTGGACAACTTGGACCCTATTTTAGACTCATCTATCAAAAGTGCATTTATCATTATAGAATATGATTTTGAGCCTTTTTCTTTGTATATATGTGTATGTTCCTATTCTTTTCTTGCCTAGTTTATAAAAAAAGACCTTATAATTATGGAGTAATTACTTATCATAGAATATTTGGAAAATATAGAGAAGTAAAAATAAAAAGGCAAAACCAAAGCCAGAATATTTTTAGTCTTTTAAAATGCACATATTCATGTATACACATCTCTATATTTAAATAACTTAGCTTTAGAGTATGTAACTGTGTTGTAACCATATTTTTTTATTCAAAGTTGTTGTATATGACAGTAGAATGCATTACAATTCATAATACACATATAGAGCACATTTTTACATATCTCTGGTTGTATACAAAATATATTCATACCATTCTTGTCTTCATACATGCACTTAGGGTAATGATATCCCTCTCATCCTACCCCTTTGCCCCCTCCCTTCTCCTCCCTCCCCATTGACATTTCTAGTGTTCCTCTAATCCTCCTATGCTCCCCGACCCAACCCCACTGTGAATCAGCCTCCCTATATCAGAGAAAACATTCACCATTTGGATTTTGGAGATTGGCTAACTTCACTTAGCAGTATATTCTCCAATTTCATCCATTTACCTATAAATACCACTATTTTATTCTCTTTTATTGCTGAGTAATATTCCATTGTGTATATATACCACATTTTATTTATCCATTCATCTACTGAGGGGCATCTAGGCTGGTTCCATAGCCAGGCTATTGTGAATTATGCTGCTATAAACATCGATGTGGCTATGTTCCTGTAGTATGCTGTTTTTAAGTCCTTTGGGAATAGACCCAGGAGTGGGATGGCTGGGTCATAAGGTGGTTCCATTCCCAGTATATATAAAGAACTCAAAAATCTTAACACCAAAAAACCCCCCAAATAACCCAATCAATAAATTGGCCAAGGAACTGAACAGGTGCTTCTCAGAAGAAGATTTACAATCAATCAACAAATACATGAAAAAGTGTTCAATATCTCTGGCAATTAGAGAAATGAAAATCAAAACTACTCTAAGATTTCAGTTTACTTCAGTCAGAATGGCAGCTATTAAGAACACAAATAACAATAAATGTTGGAGAGGATGTGGGGAAAATGGCACACTCATACATTGCTGGTGGGACTGCAAAATGGTGCAGCCAATATGGAAAGCAGTATGGAGATTCCTTGGAAAACTGGGAATTTTTCTTTTTTAAATGGCATGTCTCTCTTATTACCGGCTCTTAATTTATTGTCATTCTTCTATACTTTACATATGTTTTTGTAAAATACCTAAAATCTTGTTACCATAGGGGAGGGCGAATATGAATTATCAACCTTAAAAATCCCCCGTAGTTTCCTTAAGCAACATTCTTTGGGATAGAGAAATGAACAAATTATGTATTTTTCTTATAGAAATAAGCTGCTCTTCAAAATGTATTACTGACCTATTCTCAAGAAAATATGGTCTCAGAGTGGTGTTTTCACTAGGATGGTAGATGTGTACCAACTTAGCCACACTTAGGTCTGAGACAGGCTAAGGGTCCACTTGACAGTCAAGGCATCAAGGGCAGCTCACTGAACCCCACAGGGATGGGGCCCACCTGTTGCTTTTAGTTCTTGCTCACCTCTTGAGCCATTCAGCTCGGTTTGCAGGTCACTGCCTGCCTCTGGCTGGCCCTCAGTGTCCTGACAATCCTTGCAAGAGTAGCTATGTGGGAAATGCCATACCGCAGCTTCCTGGATGAACTTGGGAGCAACAGGAGGTCTCAAACCAAAGATTCATGCAACTCCAGGAGAGTTGTCCTGAGAGATGAGGACAGACAACTCTCTGGGTTGTGAAATCATGTCTTTTGAAAAGACATTTGATAAGTTGCCAGGGGTCCAGAAAGATTCCTGGAGGTCCTGATTACGTAAGAAATGAAACCAGCCAAGCCAATCCTCCCACTCTCCTTAGTGCTCCAGCTGGAACACACTTCCTCAGCATTTACCAGGCTGGTGGTCTGTGAGGACTAAGCTACAGAGAAACTTCCTCCAGAAAGCTTTCTCCAGTGCCCCTCATGTGCTCTGTGCTTACTACACCATAACTGGGGGTGGCATGTTCCCCCTCACAGTGCAGCCACTGCAACCCCATGGCACTGTTTTGTTTCTTGTAATCAGAGCACAGTATCGATTGGATAGATTATATCTAGATTTTTCTCATCAGGGTAGACTTCTTGGGGTAGGGATGGGAGATCTAAGCTAAAATGTTTTGAATATTACTTATACTACTTAAGAAAAATGACCAGCCCCCTAGCATCACACACCCACACCCAAACCCCCAAACCAAAACAACAACAACAATAAGCAAAACAAACAGAAACCCAGGAGACCCACTCAAATGAAGAGAAAAAGACACTAGGGCGTACCAGTTATCACTTTATTTATTTGCTACTTAGGCCCTGAAGCATTATTCATTTTTCTACATTCTTAAGTAACATATCTTAGATTTTTTTCTTAAGAACTAATTTTTTATATTCTCTTTCATGCTTTTAAGTGCTTATAAGAAAAGATACATCTAAAATGACAATACCTTAATTTCTTAAATGAAACTTAGATAAATAGGAATTAATTAGCTAGAATTCTCAATGAATTGGGTCCTTGCCTGCACCAGACATAAGTGAAAAAAGCAAAAAAGAACAAATAACTAAAGAATTATTTTCAAGACTTGCTGCCAGAAAAGCATCCAAAGATCAGTACTTATAAAGTTTATTTCTTCATTTATTGAAATACATAAAAATAATCATCTTCACGATTATATTCTATCAGCAAAAATTTAGTATTTTTAAACAATGTCTGGTAATAGGAATAATACATATTAGAAAATTTCTTAAAAAATAATTTTAACATAAGCAGAACATCCTATTTAGAGAGTCAAGTTTCTACTATTAAGTTCTAAATGTCAATGAATTGCTCCATATTAAAGAAAAAAAACATATTGTCAACAAATTATTCATGAGGTCATATGTAGGACACTTTGAAGCAACTGCTTTTCAATCTCAATAATTTCCATGTTAAAGAAGTCCATGAAGTAATGACTACATGAAATCTGTTTATTTTTGTTTATTATAATTATTTTGTACTGGGGATTGAACCCAGGGATGCTCTACCACTGAGCTGCATCCCCATAACTTAAAAAGAATTTATTTTTGAATTTTGAGACAGGGTCTTACTAAATTGTTCAGGTTGGCCTCAAATTTTTGAATCATCTTGCCTCGACCTCCTGAGCTACTAGGATTACAGGCATGAGACACTGTGACTGGCTATGACTTTCTGATATCTTAAGGGAAGCTTTATTTTACTGCTATTTCCCATCTTGAAACAGGGGCTGCTGAGAAATAGTGATGTTCTACTCAGACTAATCACTTCTAGCTGCTGCAACAGGAAATCCCCACAATTCAGGAACTCCATGCAATAAAGTTTATTTTTTTGCTCACGTGGAGTCCAGTTTGGGTGGGGAGTCCTCTTCCATCTGGTAGCCATCCCCTCTGGACCACAGAGCTTCCAAGGTCACTATTAGAAAGGAGGAGGAAGATGGAGAAGACACATGGCCCTTAACTGCTTTGGCACAGAAAGGACATGTGTCACTGTGGTTCCATTGATTTGGCCAGATCGAGTCACAGGCACCAGAAAACTGCAGGCAAGGCTGTGAAATGTATTTTATGAGCACACAGATGGTTTGTGAGCATGAAACTGCTTCTGCTACAATATTCTTGACAATTAGAATTTCACCGTCTTGATCTGTTTTCTACTACTATAACAGAATACCACTGACTAGAGACTGGGGCATTTTTAAAGAAAAGAAAGTTATTTTTCACAATTCTGGGGGCTGGGAAGTCTAAGATTGAATGGTTGCATCTGGTGAGAGCCATGCCTCTGTTGCGAGGTAACATGGCAGAGGGCTTCACATGATGAGAGAACATGGAGGGGGAAAAGGAGGAGAAGGAGAAGGCAGGGGGAAGGAGGGAGAGAGAGATGGGGAGACTGCTTTTATAACAAATCCACTCCTTCAATGACTGGCCCACTCCTGAGATTAAGCCATTCATTTGAGTGGAGCCCCCATGACCTAATCCCCCACTTAAAGGTGCCACCTCCTAGTACCATAACAGAGGCAGTTAAATTTCGACATGAATTTTGGAGGGGACATTCAAACCTTACCATACCCTTGCTTGGTGTGCTGCAAAGAATAGCAGATTATAGAGATGGGTGATGGGAGGAAACTAAGAACAGGAAGACATAAGTAGTGAATGTCTACTATCTCTACCGGCATGAAAACCTACATTTCCTCAAGAGAACCATCTATCTCCCAATTTCTGTTCATATAATTCTAACTTGACCTCTTCCTTTCTTCCAGGGAGGAGCGTATGACTGACCAGTCAGAGATAGCTGTGGGAGAGATGAGTGCTTCTTTCTGCTTATGGGCCATGCATACCTATGGTGCCTATGGCTGTGCCAATCTGTGGATGTGTCTTTTTAGAAATGAAACCAAATCAAGAGACTGTCAAAGCAAGAGAAAAGAGAACTTGGATTGCACTGGTAGCACCTCAGATCTAGCAGTACCAGTTCCTACCTTGACCTACTCCATTTTAACTGTCAGCCAAGTATAGCCTTATTTTCAGCTAAGTAGTTGAGTAACGGAAACTTGCAAATGCAAGAGAAGAGCTAGCAGTTATCACTCCACAAATCTTCAAAACATTGTCCTTATACTCCTTTTTTTCCAAACCCAAATAGCAATTACCTAAGAAAATACTAATGATGGCCTATACATTTACATGGCAGAATGATTGCTTCTATAATATAGACACCATATAAATGAGGAGTGATTAATTATCCTGTAAGTGTCTCTTCTAACCCTAGTTCGACCATTAGTAGCATTTACAGTTAGTAGTATTTACAATTACTATGAGTCAAAATGGATTTAATTTTGGTAGTTAATTATTACTACATGTGAGGGATCAAATATTCAAAACTGGGTTCAAGGATATTAAGGGAGAAACTCCCCTCCATTCATATCACCTCCACAAATATCATATTGTGAAGTCAATAGAATGTTTTGCAAATATGTAAAATAAATCTAAGTAATGCTTTTTCTGGCCATAGAACAGAAAAGGTATATATCTCACCGCCAGGTCCACGCTCTGTGGAGTGATTTGGCAGATTTGGCCAAGTTGACAGATTTAATACAACACGTCACAAGACAAGTCCAAGTCTGAAAGAAGACACACAATAACTTTCTGGTGACCCAAACTATTGTGACCTTAGTTTCTGAATCACAGAACATTTGCTTGCTTTCCAATAGCCTGATTATTTGTCTTTATTTAGTGTTCTCAATCAGGAGCCAAAAGAAATTGGAGCAGCTGGGGCCAATTCTTAAAACTAACAGAGTTCTCTGATGTTGAACCGAAGAGTGACTTTTCTTTAACATTGTCATCACCACAGTGCCCAACCTGCTCTGTTCCAGATATGTAACATCTGGGCTCTGAGAAGTGGGATGAGGAAATCAAACAGGGCACGTGGACTTCCAAATGAGATAAGAGGCCCCAACCAATCATGCTCCTTTCCTATATAGTTTTTTTTTGTCCTTCTGATTCTGTCAACATTTTCTGGAAACCTCTGTCTTCAAAGCAGAATTCTTCCTCTTTTGTTATCAAGACAGCAAACGAAAAGAATGTTTTATTACCTGAGATGACTAAATGAACTGAATAAGAATCCTCATGAAAAATCTCTCAAATCCCTCTCTACAGAATGCCCTTAGGGGACAAGGTGAATTAAACTCCACTCCTCTCGCTGACTGGATAGAAAGTATTACTGGTCCCAGCTGGGTGGGTGCTCCAGAAGAATTTTTTCCTCTTGCAGCAAGAATATATTCTAGTACCTTTTCTTTCTTCCAGTTTGGGATGGTTTTACCTTTGACACACATAAACACTTTCTTCCCCATGTTAGAGTAAGGGTTTAGCAAGTCAGTGGACAATTTCAAATGACAATAACTGATATATAGCAGCTTTGACTGGGGAAGGCCAACCTTAGGCTTTAAACAAGATAATCTAGGGGTAGAAAGAGGTTATCATTTGACTATTAGCTTATTCTTTGTTACTAATTTTCCTTCTTATATGATCAACATGATTCCCTCATCTTGAAAAAAAAATCCAGAAGTTATGTAAACCAAGTTTGGGCAGAACCTAGTTGTCTCAGTTGAATTTTAGCATATTCCTAATGATGGAACAAATGAACATTCTTTATCAACTGATCATTGAGTATTTGTTGAGGATATTCTATATGCTCACATGTTGTTAAGTGAAAGGGGGCAGCAGAACAAGTCCCTATCTTGTTCATTTGGTGAGATAATACTAACAGAGATTAAACAACGGTTACTAGTAAAAGGCAGTATGCCATTAACACTAAAGTATGTGATATAGACTAAAACATTTCATGAGCTCCAAAAAGAGGTTGCAGGCATGATAAATGACTGTGGGAGTCAGAGATTGTTCTGGGACTTAGTGGATTAATCATAGACTGTGTACCTCACCCCCTACATGGGCCTGAAAAGTATAGACAGACCCTCAGTCACAAGATCGACCGGGTGAGGGACTATGGATAGCTCTGTGCTAATGAATCATTCCCGCAGTGCAAGCATTCTACCTGTGGTGGCGTTGCGGAGAGAATATTTATCCATAATCTATCCCATCCATTTCTGTTCTTACAAAAGAGATTTCTGAAAGGTAAGACAGTCGCTCTTCTGAGGGAAATACAGGTCTCAGTGATGGAATAGGTCCTTTGGGATTGGGAGAATTGCCTGTGAAATCAAATTTAGGTAAAAAGATAGTTCAGCAGCCATATGTAAATTGTTCCCTTGTGTAGAAACAACAGTGTGCACTGGATAATTCAATAGAGGACATTAGTCATTTATCATCCTTAGTTATCAGTCATCTCTAACTGCATCTGGTTTGCATTTTTTATTAGAAAGTTTTTTTTTTTTTAAGTTGGACCCAGACATTTTTTTTCTTCCGTTCCCAATTTCATTTTGTTATTCTTTTTAAAATTCCATCACTAATTCCCATGATGTGAGGAGGTTTCTATTTCATAAGATGCAATAAATCAAGCAGCTGCTCCGTTGTAACATTGTCCTTACTGTGCATTTGTCATAGGCCCCACATTGCTGAGTTTGCTCAAGGTTAGGGAGTCAGGCTGCTTTGAGGACAAACTTAACCAGTGCTGTGGGTGTGCACGTAGCCCCATCAGAGGAGCTGAAGGTATAAAACTTCCATCAACTTGAGTGAGCACAGCTGCTTCAACAAAGTCAAATGGCAAAAACCAATCTTGGGGCACTTTGGAGTTTGAGTATTCTTGTCCTGGTACTCTGGACTGTGTATGATGGCTATGTCAGACTTTCTGATGTAGAACTGATCACCTGTAATATTCTTTTATCATCAAATGGCTAATATTTATTAGTATTGTAATGGCCAATATTTACAGGAATTTTCTACAAGTTTTGCATTATGTAATGTGCTTTCATACAGTGTCATGTTCAATTTTCACAATTATCATTCAACAGAAGTAAATGTTTTTTCTTTTCCTCCCTCTCTCTTTCTCTCTCTTGTACAAGGGATTCAACCCAGGGTTGTTTTACCACTGAGCCATATCCCCCACCATTTGTTATTTTGAGACAGGGTCCCATTAAGTTGCTCAGGGCCTCACTAAGTTGCTGAGGCTGGCTTTGAACTTACTATTCTCCTTGTCTCAGCCTTATGACCTGTTGGGATTGCAGGCCTGGGCCACCACACCCAACTATTCCTATCTTTTAGAGGGACAAACTATTACTTTAGAAAGGTAATATTGCAAAGGACAGCTGGGAAGTCCCTGGTTTATACAGGCAGTATCAATTGGAACCCCAAACCTGCATTAGGTAGGTCTATGCTACATTTCTCTCATTTTAACCATGAAAGTCCCAGGATAAGATAAGTGAGCTCCTCATTTTTTCTCCACAAAATATGGGGTTTCTTTCTTTCTTTTTTTTTAAGTCTTAAGTTTATATGTTGAATCTTAAAATAATGGTTGTGTTTATCAATTGGTTCATGAAACTCCTGAAAAATTTAACACTATGCTCTCTTGTGAGTTGGTTCAAAGTAGGTCCAGCACACCACTGCTTGGATCTAATGAGGTTGAGGTGCCACAGCTTCCAAGGCATGAAGAGAATCCAAAGACTTAGGCAAGTAGGAGTTGTGGAGTGGCTATGTCATGCACAAACTGAACACTTATTCCTAACTAAATCCATCTAGAAAATCCAGAGGACTTCCTTCATTTAATATTTTGAATAATGCATTGAATTTTGCATCCTGGCAAAACTCTGTAGTTACTCTCATTTGTAGACTAGGTATGGCCATGGAGGATACACCATTCAGCTGGGTACCCTAGTTTCAGTGGGGAGAATGGATTCCTGGAGTAGCAGAGGCCAAGGTGCTGCACTTATCTGTCAAGGACAAGATGGGCATGTTCACAATAAAGGGTGGCAGAGACATATTTCTGATCAAAATCACTGAGCTGCTGAGATCTTTGGTGGTGAATAATTGATCATAATGCTCCTAGCACTGAAATAAATGCACAGTCTACTAGAGTATTGCTTGATCTACACAATAGAAAAATCCTAATTCTGGTGATCAAAAACCTGAATTCAGCTGCTACACTGGAGAGCCAGGGCTGCTCACCAAGCAGGTAGACCAAAGCCAATTCATAGATTCAGAGCCCTTGTTGGAAGGTGACTTGAGGTCTCTCTGAGGAAGGACTTTGAATCATTGTTATAAACCGTACATCTACCTCCAAGCTTTTTCTCAAAGGGAACTGCAGCTATTTGATAGCGTGAATATACCCTGTGGAAAAGGAAACACTCAGATCTTTTAGGAATTACTACATACTCTTATTTATATTAATTCCTATGACCTAAATTACCCACTATAGCTTAACAGTTAAATTGGGGATTTCAGTGGTCAGGAGCCTGGGATTAACTCACAGTGGGCCTAGTTTGTCAGTTTGTCCACCCTGTGGTTATTTCCCCAGCTCTTAAATGCATAATTGGAATCAATGTACTTGGCCACTGTCAGAATCCTCACATGGGTCTTCTGACCCATGGAGTAAGGGCTATTATGATAGCAGATGTAAAGTGAAAGCCATTAAAACTTCTTATTCCTACAAAGATAGTAAACCAAAAGTAATATTAGATCTTTTGGGGGAAATTAGAGATATTGGAGCCACCGTCAAAGATTCAAGACAAGCAGAATTGTTATGGTTTAGATATGAGGTGTCTCCCGAAAACTCATGTGTGAGACAAAACAAAAGATTTCAGAGAAAATGATTGGATTATGAGAGGCTTAACCTAATCAGCATTAATCCATTTGAATGGATTATCTGGGTGGTAACTTTAGGCAGTTAGAATGTGGCTGGAGGAGGTAAGTCATTGGGGCGTGCTTTTGGGTATATTTTGTCCCTGGTAAATGAGGTAGTCTTTCTGTGCTATTTGGTTGTCATGTTGTAAGCTGCTTCACCCGCCACATACTTCCACCATGATGACGTGCCTTACCTCAGGCCCAGAGCTATGGCGTCAACTATCTAGACTGAGAACTCTGAAACCGTGAGCTCCAAATAAACTTTTCCTCTCTAAAATTGTTCTTGTCAGGTCTTTCGGCCATAGTGGCAAAAAAAGCTGACTAAAATGAAAAAGCTGACACGCCCATTCAATTCAGTTGTGTGGTCACTGCAAACATTTAGTGCATCTTAGAGAAGATGAATCATACATTTAATCAGGTGGGAACCCAATATTCAACTATGATCCCGAATATGGCATCTTTACTGGAACAAATAAACACTGCTGCTGGTAATTGGTGTGAAGTTATTGACCTGAAAAATACCTTTTCCTCCATACCAATTTGCAAGAACCGTCAGAAGCAGTTAGCTCTCACCTGGCACAACCAATAGTAGACTTCACATTCCTGGAGTCAGGGCTGTCAATTCTGTTTTCTTCTCTATTACAGTTTGCAGAGAAATTGATTATCTTGACATTGTATACAATATTGCATTTTTATATTAACATTATTATTATCACAATATAATAATATTGCATATTAATAATATCATATTGATCAGAACTGATAAGCAAAAAATAGCAAATCATATGCATTAGTAAGAAATACAAGAAAATGAACAACCCAGTTAAAAATGGGCAAAAGACCTGAACAGACACCTTATTAAAGAAGAAGTACAGGTGGCAAATAGATGCAAAGATGCTCAACATCTTAGGACATCAGGGAGTTGCAAATTAAAACAACAAAATACATTTATATATCTATTAAAATAGCTAAAGTTTATGATTCTAACATTAACAATGATGAGAGTATGGTACAACAGTAACTCTCATTGATTGCTAGTAGAATGACAAATGTATACCAACTTTTGAAGATAGAGTAGGGTCAGCAGAGGCATCCCCAAAACAATAATTATACTGTTAAAATGGGAGAGGACCACCAGGAAGAATTAAGCACATGAAATGGAGACCGAGGCTGGGCAATATGGAAATGGTGATTAAGAATATAGACTGTAGTCAGATGCATTTAAGTCCAAAACACAGCTCCCTGTAACTACATGGCATTTGACAATTAACTTCTCAAGTCCCAATTTTCTTAACTGTAAAATGGGCAATGTAAGTTTCCTGTTAGGGTTTTTTTTTTTTTTTTTTTTTTGGTAGAGATTATGATTGTAAACATTAAATGAATATAAGTATATAAAAAAGAAATATATAAACTAGAAAGAAGAATATAAATTACACAGAAATCCAGGGGTGTTCCATTTGGGTTAAGTTTCTGGAGTTTCACCACTTTGGAGTCATGAGAAAGATTAGTTGCCGTATCTTGCATTATCAAGAAAAAAGAGGTACAGTGCTTTGTATAAAGTTCAATAAACTATTTTGAGGTCAACTGTGCCACATTCAAGGATGCTATTCCTATGAGCATAGCTACCCATAAAGTTGCCAGTATTGTATGTGGACTCCAGAAAGAGAAGGCTCTGCAGCAATTCCAGCTTTGGTTGCTGCTGCTCTACTACCCGGATGTTGTGATCCAGCAGGTCCAGTGATAACGTGCATAGTAAATAGGGATGCTATATGGAGCTTCTGGCAAGTAACAAAAGAAGAATCACAGTGAAAATCATTGGGGTTTTAGAGAAAATCTACAACCTCGTCAGCAAGTAATTATTCTTGTTTTGAAAACAGTTTCTGGTTTACCATTGGACCCCTAAGAGACTAACCAGAGATACCAAGAGACTATGTGACTTGAGCTTCCAACCATGAATTGGGTGTTGTCTGATCTACCTAGCCTCAAGGTTGAATGTGCACAGCACAATCTATCATCAAACAGAGTCCCTTTCAACCAATTGACCAAGGAAGAAAGATCTTGAGCCTAGTTTATAGATGGTTCTGCACATTATTCTGATACTACTGAAAGTAGGCAGCTGCATCATTACAGTCCCTGTTAGGGTGACTCTGGTATATGTATATCCTACTGTTTTTGTTTCTTTGTACCCTGGCTAACACAATAATATTATGTGACTTAATATACTATAATATAGTACCAATATATTGTGCATTTTATAAGGTTGATATTGTATATTTTATTATCAATTATGCATTACAGTTTATGTGTGCATTGCATACACTATAATAACAATTCTTTTTTTTTTTTTTTTTTAAGTACTGGAGATTGAATCCAGAGCTTAAAGCATGCTAGGGAAATGCTATATCACTGAGCTACATCCTCAGCCCTTTTTATTTTGAAACTGGGTCTTATTCCCAGACTTGTCTCCAATATGTGACCCCCCTGTCTCAGCCTCCAGAGGTGTGTGCCACAGTGCCAGGCCTCTTGTTCACTTTTCATAGTTCGTTTCTCATTTATAAAAGTAGTCTTTGGGCTTGTCTTCTTTTCTCCAAGATTCTTTACTGTTATCATTTGTGGTTTACTTTACATCAGTTTTCTCAGTGGTCTAGATATGAACCTGAAGACTTGATCCACCTTATAATAGAACTCTTAATTGATTTATTTTCTCCTCTCTCCCACTTTGTAATTTCATATCCTCTTATTTATTTATTTATTTATTTAAAAAAGCAATCATTTTAATTATTGTGTTTGTGTCAAGTTTAGCCAACTGCTACAATATCATTTGGCTTGTTCTACTGTAATTAATCCAGTAAGTGTACAAAGTAAACAAATTAGAACTATTTATATCTCTGAAGTGCAAGTGGAAATGAGATATTGCCCAAGTATAATTACAGTAAGTGTAAGCTTGTTGATATTCCTTCAAATGACACATTAGGACTTTAAACCTCTCTTGTTGTTCTTCAACTGTATTAATCTTCATGAAACAAAGAAAATTCCAACTTTGGATCTCATCAATCTTATTCTCAGATGGGCGCATCAAGTTGATTAGCCAGGCAGTTGGTTTTATTTGAGCTAAACTGTATTAATCTCATTAAAGATACATTAATATGCAAATATAAAGTGAATTTTCTTTTAAGAATCTTTACAATGAGGTGAAAACATTATGTGACTTTTTGAGTCTGTTCCACAGACTAAAAGCCATGATTAAGATTCATATAATTTTACTGGGACACATGCTCCCAGGTTCAGCTAATAATGACTTATATGTAAATAAAAGGAAATACTTGACATAAAAGGGGAAAATATCTTTACTGAGATAAAAATTTTTTTAGGTGATTTTTAAAAATGGTTTTAGATGGACTTTTTTTAAATTATTTTTTTATTCTAAGATGTTATAAATGACAGCAGAATGCATTACATTTCACATTACACATATAGAGCACTTTTTTACAAATCTCTGGTTGTATGATAAATGGAACATATCTCAACATCATAAAAGCTATATATGCTAATCCCCAGGCCAACATTATTCTAAATGGAGAAAAATTGAAAGCATTCCCTTTAAAAACTGGAACAAGACAGGGATGCCCTCTTTCACCACTTCTATTCAACATAGTAATTGAAATGCTGGCCAGAGCAATAAGACAGACGAAAGAAATTAAAGGGATACAGATAGGTAAAGTAGAACTCAAATTATCATTATTTGCTGAGGATATGATTTTATACCTAGAAGACCCAAAATATTCCACCAGAAAACTTCTAGAACTCATAAATGAATTCAGCAAAGTAGCAGGATACAAAATCAACACCCATAAATCTAAGGCATTTCTATATATCAGTGACAAATCCTCTGAAAGGGAAATGAGGAAAACTACCCCGTTTACAATAGCATAAAAAAAAAAAAAAAACA
Source organism: Tamias sibiricus (assembly GCA_025594165.1). NCBI lineage: Eukaryota > Metazoa > Chordata > Mammalia > Rodentia > Sciuridae > Tamias > Tamias sibiricus. Next base: position 111,544,719 of record CM046666.1, read on the forward strand.
TGGGAATCAACTTAACCAAAGACGTGAAAGACCTCTACAATGAAAACTACAGAACACTAAAGAAAGAAATTATGGAAGACCTTAGAAAATGGAAAGATCTACACTGTTCTTGGATAGGCAGAACTAATATTGTCAAAATGACCAATACTTCCAAAAGCACTATACAGATTTAATGCAATGCCAATCAAAATCCCAATGACATTCCTCATAGAAATAGAAAAAGCAGTCATGAAATTCATCCCGAAAAATAAGAGACCCAGAATAGCTAAAGCAATCCTTAGTAAGAGGAGTGAAGCAGGTGGCATCACTATACCAGACCTTAAATTATACTACAGAGCAATAGTAACAAAAACAGCATGGTATTGGCACCAAAATAGGCCAGTAGACCAATGGTACAGAATAGAGGACACAGAGACTAACACATATAATTTCAGTTATCTTATATTAGACAAAGGTGCCAAAAATGTACATTGGAGAAAAGATAGCCTCTTCAACAAATGGTGTTTGGAAAACTGGAAATCCATATGCAATAAAATGAAATTAAACCTATATCTCTCACCATGCACAAAATTCAACTCAAAGTGGATCAAGGATCTAGGAATAGACCAAAGACACTACACCTAATAGAAGAAAAAGTAAGCTCTAATCTCCAACATGTTGGATTAGGTCCCAAGTTCCTTAATAAGAATCCTGTAGCACAAGAATTAATACCAAGAATCAATAAATGGGATAGACTCAAATTACAAAGCTTCTTCTCAGCAAAAGAAACAATCAGTGAGGTGAACAGAGAGCCTACTAATTGGGAACAAATTTTTACCACATGCACGTCAGATAGAGCACTAATCTCTAGAATGTATAAAGAACTCAAAAATCATAACACCAAAAAAACAAATAACCCAATAAATAAATGGGCCAAGGAACTGAACAGACACTTCTCAGAAGAAGATATACAATCAATACATACATGAAAAAATGCTCAACCTCTCTGGCAATTAGAGAAATGCAAATCATCTCACACCAGTCAGAATGGCAGCTATTAAGAACACAAACAACAATAAATGTTGGAGAGGATGTGGAGAAAAAGGCACACTCATACATTGTTGGTGGGACTGCAAAATGATGCAGCCAATATGGAAAGCAGTATGGAGATACCTTGGAAAACTTGGAATGGAACCACCTTATGACCCAGCTATCCCAGTCCTTGGCCTTTACCCAAAAGACTTGAAAACAGCATACTACAGGGACACAGCCACATCAATGTTTATAGTAGCACAATTCACAATAGCTAAACTGTGGAACCAACCTAGATGCCCTTCAGTAGATGAATGGATAAAGAAAATGTGGTATATACACACAATGGAATATTACTCAGCAATAAGAGAGAATAAAATCATAGCATTTGCAGGAAAATGGATGGAATTAGAAACTATAATGCTAAGTGAAGTTAGCCAATCCCAAAAAGCCAAATGCCAATTGTTTTCTCTGATATAAGGAGGCCAATTCACAGTTGGGTTGGGATGGGGAACATAGGAGGGGATTAGAGGAATACTAGAATGGCCAATGGGGAGGGAGGGAAGGGAGGGGGAAAAAGGGTGAAGGAAAAAAAAAAGATGGTAGAATGAGATGGATATCATTACCCTAAGTGCATATGAAGTCATGAATGGTGTGCATATCCTTTTTTTTTTTTTTTTTTTTGGTACCAGGGATTGAACTCAGGGGCACTCGACCACTGGGCCACATCCCCAGCCCCCTTTTTTTTTTGTATTTTATTAGAGACAGGGTTTCACTGAGCTGCCAAGTGCCTCACCATTGCTGAGGCTGGCTTTGAACTCGCGATCCTCCTGCCTCAGCCTCCCAAAGTGCTGGGATTACAGGCGTGCGCCAACGCGCCCGGCTTGTTCATTTTTTTTAATGGACAACGCAGAAGCAGATGCAAAGATTCACCTAAACCCATTGACCTCGTGTTTCTTTCAATTACTTCTTATTTTAAATCTATGATTATTGTCAAGCATTTCTTGAGAAGCATCATATTATTTGAAGAGTTTCACTTTTCTGAACTTATTTTAGTCTTGACAAACTGATATCCCATCATTGTTTCTATGAGGTGCCACACAAGCTTATCAACAGTAGTCTCTAACCCTTCCTTCTACCTGGAACACCGTGCCCTTCCTTGACCCCAGTCTGCCTAAGCCTAAGCATATACATCTTCCACTCTGGGAGACTTTCTGTGACTCTTTGCACTGGGTTTGATCCCTTCAATTGGGCTGTTTACTTCCATAGTACTCTGTACTTCCTTTTTCTTAATTTTCAGCAAACTTGTGTCATTGATTAAATGTCTTTGGTTATTCTTTTATTTTAAAATAAATTTTATTGTGTAAATGTAAGGTGAAGAACTTGATGTTATGGGATACAAATGGAGAGTAAAAGGTTACTATAGTGAAACAAATTAACACATTCATCATTCACGTAGTTACCCTCTTTTGTGGCAAGAGCAGCTAAAATCTACTCATTTGGTATGAATCTCACATGCAGAACAATTTCACTATGCATAGTACTTATACTGTGCATTGGCTCTCCAGTGTGGTTCATCCCATACATCTGCTACTTTGTATTCTCTTGACCTACATCCCTCCAGTTCCTGCCCACCACATCTGTCTGCCATCCTGGTAACCACTGTTTTGTTCTTTATCTGTATATTTGATTTTTTTAAGAAAAGATTTCACACATTAAGGAGATCATACAATATTTTTCTTCCTGTGTCTGAGTGTCTGAAAGATTTCATTTACCATAAAGTCCTCTAGGCTATACATGTTGTAGCAAATCACAAGATCTCCTTACCTGTCCCCACCCCACCCCCATCTTCTATATATAGTTTTTTCAGTTTGGAGGATCAAACCCAGAGCCTCACATGTTAGCCAAATACCACTGAACTACCTCCCTAGTCCAAGATCTGTTTGTTAATACTGAATAATATTCCATCATATATACACACCACAATCTCTATCAATTTGTTTGTTCACAGGCACTTAGGTTGTTTCTATATCTAGGCTATGAAGAATAATGCTGAAATTAACAAAGGAATGCAGATACTTTTACAAAGTGATGATTTGATTTCCTTTGGGTATATTTCCAGAAAAAGGATTACTGGTAGTTTTATTTTTAACATCTTCAGAAACTTCCATATTGTTTTCCATTATGACTGCACCAAATTACATTCCCACCAACAGTATACAAGTCTCCATTTTTTCTTCACTGCCTCACCATATTTGTTATCTTCTTTTCACTTCTTAATAATAACCTTCCCAATGACTGTGAGATTCTATCTTACAGTGGTTTTGATTTGCATTTTTTTTTTATTGTTAATGATGTGGAGCACATTTTCACATTCACATGCCTGGCTATTCATAGTTTTTTTTTTTTTTTTTTTTTTTTTTTTTTTTTTTTAAGACATGGCTTTTCTCCACTTTTTAATCAGGTTATTTATTTATTTATTTTTACTTTTGAGTTGTATGTGTTTTTTAAAAATAAATTTTGGATGTAAGTCTCTTATTAGATATACGGTTTACAAATATTTACCCAATCCATAAGCTGCTGTTTCATTTTGTTGTTTCTGTGCAGACACTTTCTAGTTTGTTGAAACCCTGTTTATTTACTTTTGCTTTCGTGGCCTGAACTTTTGGTGTGATATCTAAAAAAATCATTGCCAACGCCAATGTCTGGGAGATTTTCTCTTACATTCTCTTCTGGGAGTTTTGTAGTTTTTGGTCTTATTTTTAGGTTTTCTACCCATTTCAAGTTGATTTGTGTGTGTGAGTGTGTGTGTGTGTGTGTGTGTGTGTGTGTGTGTGTTATGATAAGGATAAATGTCTTTTACAGTTTTTTAAAAAAGAAATCAATCCTGCAATTTGTGGCAAGTATTCACACACACACAGTGGTAATCATTTCACAATGTATATACATATCAAAACATTGTTGTACACCTTCAATATATGTAATTTTTATTTGTCAATTATACTTTAATAAACCTGGAGAAAATTATTCTCAGAAAAACATGTTTTTGTTTTTTTTTTTTTTTTCCCCACTAGGCTGCATATTCTGGGAGGGCAGGGATCTGACTTGGTTCCTGACGTACAGTGTCAGGTAACAGGTGCCAGGCAGTACTCTGGACCATTCATTATTTATGGAATGAATAGTAAATGTACTATTCATCATAGGAGGGTAAGTTCCTTTCCCCATTTTCCTTTGATTTCTTGATGTTTCAAATTCCTTTACCTTCAAGACATAACAAGCAATGAAAAATGAATGATGTGTAAGGTAGCATAACATATTTAAGATGAGGAAAGCTTCTCCTTCAGACTCCAAATGTGCCCTAATATCTTTCATGTGCTCATGTCAGTAAACTGCACTGGGTCGGCCCTTAACACAATGGAATGCTAGACTCAGTTGACACTATGGCCAAATTCAAGGTGATGCCTACCTACACTCAAACTTGTCTCTTGCTATACTCAGTGGTTAAAACACAACAATGATTTAGGACAGTGAAAATACCCTGTATAATATCATAATGATGGACACATGTCATTATACACTTGTATGTACCCATAAAAAGTACAACATTTAGAGTGAGCCCTAAGGGAATATGGACTTTGGGTGATGATGAGGTATCAAAGTGGGCTCATTGATTGTGACAAATGTGCCACTCTGGGGATATTGAAACTGGGGGAGAGAATGCATGTGTGGGAGCAGGGGTATATGGGGACTCTCTGCACCTTCCTCTTAATCTTGCTATGACCTGCCCTCAAAATCAGGTCTTTTTTAAGAGCAACAATAATTAAACAAAACAAAACAAAACCCAAATGGGCAAGTAGTATGAGAGGTCAATGGTTTTAATAACTGGAGGAAAATGTTTTTAAATGGTTTAATTAAAAGAATGCATTTTCTTTTCTCTAATTCTTGTGCCTATTTATTTAGAAATAATTATTTAATTCATATATCATTCAAATGAGTTTTCCCTCTGTTTCATATGTTGACTCATGAATGAATTACTTACATTTCCATTATTACCAAAATGTATTTTTTTTTTTTAGCTTAGTTCTGGGCAAAATCTAAGCCACGGTGAGTGTAAGGGGAATGCCTAGTTATAGGCATCACATTCATGCAATTGCCCAAGCTAGACTCCTACATCTCCTCCCTAGACTGCTCTTTCTCCATTCCTTTACTTGTTCCATGAAACCATTCACCAAGTTCTGTTTGTTCTGCCTCCTTCCCACTGCCTCCATCCTATTTTCTACATTTGAATTTCAACAAATCTGGCTCGTTGTCTCTAATGAGTTGTCTCAGTTGTTCACATGCAGATACTGCAGCTACTTCATCTAGTCTCCCTATCCTCAATCCCCTTTCCAAATCACAGCTACATTAAGCCAGCTCATGCATCACCTCAGTGATTCCACATTGTGTATAGAGCTAAATTCATACACTTTGGCTCCTGTATTGGATCATTCTTCAGTCTTATCTTGGGTCACTCCCTGGGTTCTCAAAGCTTCACAAGAGCCCATGACTTTGGGCCTTTGTACAGATTGCTTCCTCTGAAGGCCTGGGATGAACTTTTCTATCTGTCCAGCTAAAACCCTTTGCTGAGACTGTAGTGGAGGAACAACTCCAAGATGGTGGCCTCCTTCTGGCCTCCCCATTGCTCCCTCTGCTTACCTTTATCATGTCATTGTTCACACTGTGTTTTAGTGCCCCACCCCCAAGAAAGTTCTTTGGAGGCAGGATCCAAATTTATTTGTGCCTAGCATGGTCTTTGGTACAGAGAGGGTGTTTCAATAAACAATTATTGAATGAATAAATTAATAGATCAAAGAAAAAGAGTAAATGCCCCAAAGTTTCCTACTCCCTTTAGTAGTTCACAAACCCAGTCAAGTTAATAGTTTACCAATTACAAACCTTCACAAGCTCTATGCAGGAACTCACTTTTGTTCTAACCAAATACAGTGTTCTTCAAAGACACAAATGACATTAAATGTTTTGTAAATGAACCCGCTGGAGTGCAAGAAGTAATATTATATTGGAAAACATTAAACAACCTGAAACAAAAGCAGATCGTTTCCCAACCACAAATTGCAAATTAAAGAAACAAAATTTTCAGCCAATATTAAGTAAATGATGCCAACATCTTAAAGAGAGGACATTTTCAAGGGAGGACACAGTCAAATCAAAGGGAACAAGATTGTCGAATGAAGACAAATGGTAAAAGAAAGAACATTAGCCAAGAAAGTAAAATGTCAAAACGTCCACGTGAACAATAAAGAAAAATAAAACCAATTCAAGAGTCTTTAAAATGTCTGATGTATAGGGTTCTTTCATGGTTTTTGGTTTTGATTTTCCTCATAAGCTGATCATAGAGACTTTTCCTCTGAGGGAAGAGCACATGGCTGTCATTTTATCATGCCGTGTGTCTGTTCACATGTCACAGAGGCAATGAATTATGAAGAAAGGAGAGAATTATAGGAGGTAAAACAGGCTGGGCACCCTTTAAACAAAAAATGGGGAGTGACTAGAAAAACGACCTGAAAACTAGATTCTTCCCAATGTGTATCCCTCAAAAGAAACGCTCCAGTTCTGGCTGGGGACATTGTCAGTGGCACAGTGCTTGCCTAGCATGCAGGAGGCCCTAGCTGGGTTTACTCCCCAACCCCAGGGGGCGGGGAAAAAAAAGCTGGAATATCTTCCCTTTCTTTTCTGTGAATCTTACCACTTCAAAACCTATCTCAGTTTTCCCCAACTTTCTAGGAGACTCTGGACACTTTGACCATTTCTTCTGACCTCCCAGAGCTTTGGAATCAGACTATTCAATTGTTCATATTATGGTGTGATAGTTATCTCTAATTATGTTTTTGTATGTAAACATTGTCTTTCTAATCAGATTATTCTCTCTGCCTGGAACTCTGTCATTGACTTTCAAATAATTTCCTGACAGTTATGAGCACAATATGCAACATACATAGAAAACATTAAATATTACAATTAAATTGAGTTAAACAAGACATTCTATGACAGAAATTTTCCTCCAAAATTATTAATAGAAACACAAACCACAATATGTTCATCTTCTTTGTCCCTATATACAACAACTATCTTTTTTTCTCTACTTTTTTTTCTAAGTTAAAGCAGGTGGTATGCCACCCCAGTGGTTCTCAACCCTGAAGGCATCTTTGTAATCACCTGAGCATTTTAAAAATATGGAGACCAAGGCTGCTACCTAGACCAAACTCAACCAGCAGTACAAGGAGTTTTAAAAGATCCCAGGAGAATCCAATTTGCCAATGGGGTGAAAAGCCCATTGGCTACAGCACTGGCTAATGACTCAGTCAATCAACAGCATCTGCTGAACTGCAGGGCTAATCTACTCAAGATTAGCATGGCAGCTGCTCCTGTGGGCTTCTCTGATTTACCTATTTAGGTGTGCCATGCTGTGGAAGAGCTTTTGGGCTCTTCAAATATTCAGATATACCTCTTCTTTGCTATATGGGCACTTTCCTTCTAGACGTTTCTTTATAGTAAACAATACAAACACCTTCTTACTAGAATGTAAAAGGAGAGAACCAAAGTCCAAGAAGTTTAGGCAGTTTAGTGAGAACAGTTTAGATTGGGTCTGTATTCTTAAAGGGAAAAAGAGAATTTGCTCTGCCAGAAAAATCAAACTTCATGATTCCCTGAAACCTGCACTTTAAAAAAAAAATTTTTTTAAAGATTTTTTTTGCAGTTGTAGATGGACATCGTGCCTTTATTTTATTTATTTTCATATGCAGTGCTAAGGATCTAACCCAGAGCCTCACACATGCTAGGCAAGTGCTCTGCCACTGAGCCACGACCCTACCCCCTGAAATCTGCACTTTTTGTATCTAAAATAGCTTGTTATTGAGCTTAACAAGGGGAAAGAAACTTATCAGAATCTGCAAACCTCTTCACATATAATCTTAATTACAAGACTACCTATTTGAGCCATGTGCTTCTATATCACCTGTTTTATATAGAAGGAAACTGAGGCTGGAGAAGAAACCTACCCTAGGACACAGTTCTGAGAAACAAAGGATTCAAATCCCAGTCTATCCAGCCCCAGAGCTCTGAACCTCTGCACTGTGACCCCAGGAATAACTTCTGCTGAATAAAGAACTGAATGAAATGCTTAACCCGAAATTCAAGGGTGATGGAAAAGCAATAAATTGTGAGGGTTTTCTCTTCATTTAAGTTCAACTGAAAGTCATTTATGAATTTATGTCTACTTTAATTGTGTTTGTAACTTTCCACTAGAATGTGTTCTGGATGATCTTATAAAATTTCAAAGAAAATTCATGGGATTTCCCCCCAGTGTTAAGTGACAAAGAAGACCAGCAACATGGCTGTAGAACATGGTTTATTTATAATGAAATTATAGAATATATCAACACAACTGATTTATGTTTAAATCTAATGACAGTTCAACTACTGGTTCTAGAACATGCTGTGCTGTTTCATGCCTCTCTGAATGCACATGCTGTCTGCTCCTACTGGCCAGGCACACTTCCTCACCGTGACTATGTCTACATGTCAGATTTTAACCAGTTCCCAAGATGCTCAAGCATCTTTCCCCTTGTTAAATTCTTTCACTTCCCACTTGAGGGGCCTAAAGGAGTTTTTGGAGTGCCCCTGTTTTCTTCTGTACCTTATGACTTGCTCTGTTATGGTCTTCATAAGTCTCATGGCAATCCTTTCTCATGTGTCTCTCGTGTATGAGATAGGAGGCCGTTTGAGTTATGCTATGGTTGGATAAGTGTCCTCCAAAGGCTCATGTGTTGAAAGATTGGTCCTTAGCCTGTGTAGCTATTGGGAGGTGGTGGAACCTTGAAGAGGTGTGGCCTAGAGGGAGGAAGTTAGGTTATCAAGGGTGTGCCCTCGTAGCAGATATTGAGACTCCAGCCATTTCCTCTTTCTCCATGCTTTTTGGCCACCTTGAGTTGAAGGCTTCCTCTACCACATGCTCCCACTGTGATGTACCACCTTGTCACAGGCCCCAAAGCAACAGGCAACTGGCCATGGATTGACACCTCTGAAACTGTGAGCCAAAACAAATCTTTCCTTTTTAAAAAATTCATTTATCTCAATAATTCGTTTGACTAACAGAATGCTGACTAACATAGGCCAGGATCATTTCATGGTCCTGATATCCCCAGAGCCTAGCCCATAGTATATGATCTATGGATGGTTTATTGGATTTTTGAGTGAATTATGGTTTAGACAAATTGGAATTTACCCAAGAGACCATGTAGCAAGACTTCAGTAGAGCCTTCATCCTGATCTAATTAGATTTCTACTTCATTTTAAAACTTTTCACGCCCTCAAATTTTTAAACGGAAATATAGGTATACATATATAAGTAAATACATTTAATATTGAGCAAAGATAAAGCCTTTTCTGAAAGCAATTGGTTGATAAATTATGCCATTGGTAGCAGTTTTTATGTATATGGAAATATATGAATGTAAATTTTGGTCTCATGTAGTTACTTTTCTCTTTTGAAAAGTTGATATTCTATGTAGCATTAAACAGTGCACCAAAGCATCCTGACAACACTGTTTCCTCATAAGAGTGTTTTATGCTGACGTTCATCTATGGGGATTCCGTGACTGAATTAACCACTCTGAGAGAATTAATCCTTACATGTGGGATGTGGGTGTTGGTTTTTTTTATATGGGAAACAACATCTGAATTCAGCCTCTTTCTTTAAAGCTTTTCTTTGAAACAGATGTGTTCTTTCCTATGGAGGAGAGGGATTTGGGGTGATGCCCCTTGGCTACCCTGGCTCAGACCTCATCTGCCTAGCTCTGGGCAGGTCCATGGAAGGCCACAATGATACAGTGTGGCAACTTGGTTATTTGCACAGAAGCCTAACTAGCACTGGTTGCTTTCTTTTACATTAAAATAGAAAAAACTCAAAACATCTTATCAGGCTGGGGAGTAGCTCAGTGGTAGAGTACTTGCATAGTGAGTGTGAGATCTGGTGTTCCATCCCCAGAATTGTAAAAGCAAAAAGCAGGAAACAGTTACCTCTTAGTCTAAAACATGATGTACACCTCAATGACACACTGATGGTTTTCTTTTGATATTTCCAGGTCTTGAAATCACCATATGGGAATTCGTTTCTTAAGATTTTTAAAGTATGCTTAAATTCTGACTTTCTGACTTGTTTAGGTACAGATTCATTGTGTTTAAAGTATGCAGAATGGAGGGGATAAAAAAATAACTCATCACTTATGTCTGAGTCCTATAAAATATTTAAATAATATATAATTATATGGTTTAAAATTTTAAGAAGTTGTGCAGGAAATATGAAATGGCCAGTTAAGGTATTCAGATAATTCACATTGAAAGTAGCCTTGTAAAAACTTTATTTTAGTATGATTAATAATGATTACTTACTTGTGCTTGTTGAATTCTCTATATAAATTTAGTTTCAATTTTAATTCAAGTGCTGTACCTGGATTTCTAAATTTGTTAGAAAGAACACAGTAAATAGAATCTAGACATTTTTTTTTTCTCAGTGATTGGTCTATGTGCTTATTTTTAAACTTTTGTTATGATATTTAGAGTCCATGGCAATGTAAACTTCTGCATTTGTCTTGTTGATTTCTAGAAATTTCAGAAACTTTTACCAATATAGTGTTTCTGTTTCCAAGTATTATTTTCTGGTTGACCAATGAGAGACTAGAATTCTTACAAATAAGTAAAAATGATAAACTTTTAATCTGTGACTCAGAAAGTATGTGAGCTCTGCCAATCTTAATGGAGCTAAATGACATAGTCCTAAAAATCATGTAAGACATCTAAGGGTACTTCAATATATTCAAGGCCTTTTGCTCATTTTTTTTTAAGTGCTTGAGTTTGTGTAAAAAGAAATCTTATATTTTCACTTGCTTGATGAACTGTTTATTACTTCTTAAATCTTTTCAACAGTGCTTGATTGTGGGAAGTATTTTCCTGGGCAAGTATTACGGTATTTCCTTAGTAAGTCCAAGTATAATTTTAATTTTAGTTTATAATTGGTTCATCATAAATCTGAGTTATTGGGGTAAAATAAAAACACATAAAGTTAATATTTTCTTTTAGCATATTATGTCCATCTCATTGCTTAACTTGAACTCCAAACAGGTGAGAGGCAGAGTAAACATTATTGGTCCATCTTGTGGCACTGCGGGATTTCTTTCCTTTTTTTTTTTTTTTTTTTTTTTTTAATGGTCTGGTCTTGCATGTTTTTGGAGTTTTAAGATTAATTGACTATAAAGACAGATCATTAATTCCAAAGTGAGAATGTGGGATGAGAAGTTTGGAGACCAGCAGCAGGGACTTGTAGTGACTTTCTTATTATGATTGATACGGGGTTTAGGACAAATGGGGGATGCTGCTGCTTCAGACTTCAGTGCCCTGGACAAGGCTGTATCATTTGGTATCCAATGGAGGTAATAGGATGCATTTCCTTCCCAGTACTGGCTGGTCAGTAGGGCGCTGGAACTCACTCAAGAACTTAAAAATAGAGAATAAGATCAGCTCTCTTAGAGAGTTGAATTGTAAAATTAACATATATTACATAGAAGAATATAGATAATCAGTCACTTGAATGGCTTGAGGCATTAATATATTTATATGCCCTAAAACTGTTATGTTAGTTTAGAAATTTCATAGGACATAAATTCAATATATGTTATATTCCTAAGTCCTAGCAATGAATAACTGACTGCACTTTTCTAATTGAGTAAAGGCTGAAATGGAATGATTAATTTGTTCTAGGTTTTTCCAAATTGTGATGGGGGCAGTTTGAAAACTGAATACTTCCTGAAAGTAGGTTCCTGCAGTTGGTCCTTCATTTATGGTTTGTTCCTTTTCTTTTCTTTTCCTTGGGACCAGGGATTGAACCCAGAGGCACTTAACCACTGAGCTACATCTCCAACCCTTCTTAATTTTATTTTTTAAATATTAAGACAGGGTCTCACTAAGTTGCTTAAGGCCTCACTAAGTTCCCTTGGCCCTTGATAAGTTGCTGAAGCTGGTTTTGAATTTGTGATCCTCCTGCTTCAGCCTCCTAAGCCCTGGGATTATAGGCATGTGCCACCACACCCAGCTTGATTTGTGATTTCTAAGCTGAGTGGTAAATAGAAAAGGTGATTTTGTGTAGAGGTAGTCTTCAAACAAACCAGTATAGCTGTCTTATTGACCTTGGCTCTAATGACTTTATTTGATGAAACATGCCTGGGGTATTCTTACTCATGAGGATCATTCAAAGTTATTGAATTTTGTGCTTCTTGGAGTAATAAAATCTCATGTGTTTTTTTTTAACATGGCAATATCATGAAATCCCATGTGGGATGAGCAACTGTCAAAGAAGAGCATGCATTCAATGGAATGGAAAAGGATGTTCCATTAGAACGGAATTTATATATCTATGTAAAGGGCTGTGAATGTAGCTCTGTAGTAGAGTATTTATCTACCAAGAGCAAGGCTGTTGGTTCAATCTGTAGCACCACAATAAATAAATAAATAGTTTAAAAAATATATATACAAAAATGGCAAATTTGTATATCAGTATTGAGATAGTCTCAAGGGGATTCAGAAATTGATGCCCTGGGTGGCAATGGGAAATGAAATTGACTAAATTATGTTATATGCATGTATGAGTATGTCATAATTTATTACACTATTATGTATAACTATAATGCACCAATTAAAAATTAATTCAAAATTAAAAAGAATAGCTTCCCCAATCACCTAGATTTGGTGCTCCTGATCTTGCTGTAGAGAAATAGAACCCCTGGCTTGTTGTGTCCCCCAATTTTGCTGGCCAACCCTGAACCACATGAGTACACATTTCCACATTTCCTTCAGCATGTCAGAGGAAAGGTTATTCCTTGATTGGTGAATGGAGAATGCCAGGGATTTCATCTAGGCCTAGCCTGGGTTTGAACATAGAAAGAAATAAGACAATAGTTCTTTTTTGTAGCTCTTAATTACTGAAGTGTGAGCTGAATGTTCAAGAACATTCTTGGGGCGAGTGCTGCAGGTCATATTGACTGTGGCCTATTTTCTCCTTCATAAGTAACAAATGCATTATACAGAGGCTTTTCAGAGAGCTCATGCATGTGATCACTCTGTCAATGGATGCTGCCTTATTTACCTTCACCATGATTTTGTAGGGCAGATAGATATCTACTTTTTGAAAGAGTGACAGACTCCTGGATTGTGAATTAGTTCTAGGTTCTAGTGGCTGCCTTCGTTGCTTGAATTTCATCTTTAAAATATGACACTGCTAAAACTCTTATTATTTTCATTTTACATATGGATAAAATCATGAAACACAGAGAGGTTAAGTTATTTTTTCAGGGTTCCACTTTTCTTTGTAGATTGGGCTTTTTTTAAACTTGCAATAGAATATACCTCTAACATTTAGAGACAACATACTTGGAATGTTGGATATCAGTAATGTTTGGAAATGGATATTAGCAATGATCAGCACAGGATGGATGAGAACAGTTATCCTATGGGATCATTTAAGCATCGAGTCTTCTGGGAGGAGACAGGTAACCTGAGGAGTACGGACCTGAAAATTAATATCCTTACTTATATTGCCTACTGCTGAATGATGAAGGGTTGAATTATTTACAGGAATCTGTCATTCTTTTAACTATAGTCTAAGGGAGAGGGAGCTGTGGCTACTCTGGATTTTTTTGAGACATATACTCTTCTAGGCAGAGCTCATATGACGTTTTGGATGTTCTAATCATTAGGAATATTGAACTCCCTTGCTTTTTTTTTGCTGTGTAACTTTCTGATTCTAACTTGGCTTTCAATGTAGACTAACTTTATTCAGTCAACAAACTTTTTTTCTTTTTAAATCTGCCATATGCTGGGCCTACACATTCAGAATGGAGAACCGTGGTCTCCATCCTTGTCCCTTTGGGACGTCTTCTTGAGGTTGAGAAGGGGGAGAAAGATTAAGCATGAAAAAATAATTATTTTATACTGAGATACCAATTATAACAGAGGTCTGAGAAGAATGTAATGGGAGGAACTATCTATGCAGGGCATGGTTAAATGGAAAAGGAAGGGATCAGAAAATTCTTTTGTCTAGGGGGTGAGAATCTGATTCTTGAAGAGTAGGAGAGAAGGGGGAGAAGAACTTCCTGTGTGGGATCGCTTATTTTCATGGAGGTATGAGAAAGCATGGCTTATTGAGGAAAGAATGGCAAGTTTTGTGTAACTGAAACTTTTTATGGGGGGTTGTGGGATGACACGGGAGAAAGAAAAGAGATAAAACTGGAGTCAAGTTGACATCAGACGTGACTTTGATTTCCAGAGTAGGGATTTGGGTTTTATTCTGCATAAAATGATGAGCCAGCAGGGAACAGAGTTTGTTGTCAAGCTGTAGAGGACTTCTGGTTTTTTTGCCTGAAGAATATTTTGGTTTTAATCATAGGCCAGTGAACCCACAGAATTCCAGTTTCATTGGCAATTAACTTGATTTATCAGTGTAAATTGGTAAAGTGGAGTTTTAATTTGCCATTGAATTGTTTGTAAATTTTGTTAGTTTCAGTCTCCTCTGGGGTTGAATCAGCTATGGGTATCTCCAAAAACTTTACTTTCTAGATCTGCTCATAGGTCACCTTCTATATTTGCTACTTCCTTTGCTACTTCCTTAGTGTGCTTCCAGCTCTCTGTAGCAATTTGAGGTCAGATTGCAGGTCCTCAGTTTTAGCCCACTGCCTACATGAGGTTACAATGCTACACCTAATTTCAAAAGCCTGAATACATTAAATTTCAGTCTTGTTCTCATGAAAGTCAAATACTTTAGGTGGTTGTGAGATTAGGGCTTTGTTGTTCTCCATGGCTGGGTCTTTAAACCTCTGTAAGCAGGACTGGATCTTCTTAATGTTTGCACCCTCATTGTGCCCAGGTTGATCCATGCGGCAGAAGTACCATAACTGTCCACTAAAGGACGACTTCACAGTCACACTTGAGTTTCATCAGGAGTCTCTTTCTTGTGACATTTTCTATTATCCATTCATATAAAATTGATTTAAATTGATTCAACTCTTTTGGAGAATTTCCTTAAGAAAGAGGCTTACCATATTAAAGACGTGAAAGACTGAAATTTATAGAGAAGAGAATTCAAGGGGGTGAGTCACTGCTGCAGACATAAGTGTGGGACTTGTAACCACAGTCGGTAGCTGGAATCATTTGTAATTATAGGAAACATTACTTGTCCCATCAGACTATGCCAGATTGCACATTTTTTTCTTCCTTTCAAATAGCTTAAATTTTATTTGAGATTAACATATTGAAAATAAGAATGACCAGGTCAGAAATGAGTGGGTTTATATTTTCCCCATCATGTGTGATTTGAGGGTGAGAGCTATGACATAGAGGAATGTTCTGATAATATTGTTGGGATAGAAGTTAGTTACCCTCAGGGTTCTAGTAGAACACTTTGACTAGAGACTGTTGTTCCCTTTTGGGAAGGAATCTCCCATTGTGTGAGCTCTGTTAGCATTGTTGATGTCCTACTGCTGAAAAAAACAGTGATAAACAATGTTTATACCACAAGATCTCCATTCTGTATTGGGAAGGCCAAGTAGTAATACATGGAAATTATTTTAAGTAGTTCTCAAGGAAAGGCAAACTACCAGAGAGTACTCTTTCAATGTGCCAAGCTGATGAAAAAAAAGGAGCATTTTGCATCATTTTAGCTTTCTTTCCTTTTTTCATTTGAAGTGCTGGCAATTGAACCCAGGGCCTCACACAACCTAGGCAAGTACTCTATCCCTGGGCTGCATTCCCAGCTTTTAAAAATTTTTCTTTCTTTCTTCTTCTTCTTCTTCTTTTTTTTAATGGTACCAGGGATTGAATTTAGGGGCACTCGACCACCAGGTCACATCCCCAGCCCTTTTTTGTATTTTATTAGAGACAGAGTCTCACTGAGTTGCTATGTGCCTCACTATTGCCGAGGCTGGCTTTGAACTCACGATCCTTCTGCCTCAGCCTCCTGAGTGCTGGGATTACAGGCGTGTGCCACTGCGCCCGGCTTTAACATTTTTCTTTTGAGACAGAGTCTCATTAATTTGCTGGGACTGGGATAAAATGTGCCATCCTCTTTCCTCAGCCTCCTGTGTAGATGGAATTGTAGGTGAGCACCACCACACCTGGTTTAGCTTTCCGTTCTTTAGGGCTAAAAGCATATTGTGGTGCTAGTCTGAGAAATGTGACACAGTTTTTATTTCATTGAGTGCATAGCAAGTGTGTAGTCTTATTTTTAATGGTTTTTGAAACAAGATTCAAGAATCATTTTTAAATCCTTGGTGTTCTCAAACTTTGTAATCCATTGAAATAAAAAAGAAATCTGAACTTAAACCAATATTTAATTATATCTTTACTTCTTTTACCTCTAGATATTTAGTTGGCTTACAAAGGCTAAAATTTGTTTAAGCTCTTTATTTCTTTACCTTTCATTACATGTGTGTTCTTGGGGCAAGGGCCGGGTGTGGGCAGTAAGGAGAGGAAGTGGAGAAAAGCAGTTAGAAGTGCCTCTTATCCTTTTAAAGAAACATCTCCAAACTCTCTTTGTTTATTCTTATGGTAAGTGGTTTCACAAAGTGCTGGGTAGGATAATTTCCCTGAAATTTTCCCTGGATTTTAATGACCTGAAGAATTATTCAAAATTTCTTCCAGAACACTAACTGAAAGGGGTGTGTGGTCTGGTCTGGAGTTTCCCCACTGTTTTTCTGGATGGGTCACATCTCTAGACTCAGCAGGCCACCCTGGAGGAGCCAACCTTCAAAGAGCCAGAGAGCTCTCCTCTTCCTTCCTGCTCAGCTGTAGTTGAAAGTCATTGCTTGTGTTGGGTGTCCATTCACTTTCCATCGCTGTTCCCCCACTGTCTTTGGTGCTGTCCTCCTTTCCTTGGTCAGGTGCAGCACAGCCTCACAACAGGACAGATCTCCTTCTTAGCCTGCCCACTCTTGCTCCCCCAGCTCGTTAGAGTTTGTCCTCTCTTTGTCTCAGGCATATTTGATTTTGGAAGAATGGTTCTAAATAAATCATATAAACTGTTGTAAGACATTCTTGTCTTTTTTTGGTTGTTGGTGGATCTTTATTTTCTTTATGTATTTATGTATCTATCTATCATCTATTTATTTATATGCAGTGCTGAGTATCAAACCCAGTGCCTTACACATGCTAGGCAAGAGTTTGGAGATGTTTCTTTAAAAGGATAAGAGGCATTTCTAAATGCTTTGCTCTACTTGCCTAGCATGTGTAAGGCACTAGGTTTGAGCTACAACCCCAGCCTCATTCTTGTCTTTTAATGAAGAGCATGCTTCAATTCAAAGAAATGAATGATGGTTGTTTCTGGCTCCATAAATGTCTAAGCTTTTTCTATTATTTTAAAAAATTCAGGATTTAAAAGTTATTTTTTAATTGACAAATAAAATTGTGTATATTTATCATGCAGTATGTTGTTTTGAAATGAAATCTGCATTTTAAAAAAGTCTTCCTTGAACCATTCCTTATGCTCTGGTGTTAACATCCTTCCCCCACCTGCCTCTCCCCCAGTAGCAACTCTTTCCCTTCTGATGTGGTTGTAACATTCTTCTTTGTCAGAGATCTGTGAAGGTGGAGGGAGGGCAGGGAGCCATGACAATTTGGAGAACATTGTAGTCAATAAAAGCCTAGTAAGAAATTTTAAAATCACTTGAGGATCAGTTTCCGTACTTGTGAAATGGGCTTAGAGAAACAGACATGTACACCATTTTGTTCTCTCATGTTTAAGAAATTTCCAAAAAGGGGATTTAAAAATAAGTAAGGAATTATATATGGGTTTAACCTGCTATTTAATCTAGAAAAGACAGTTGTTCAGCACTCATTAACTCCATAAAATATGTGCTAAGTGTTGGCTCTCTGCTAGGTGCAGTTGGTGGAGACATAAACCAGGCAGCTGCTCTCATAAGATTAAATATATCAACAATTACTTTTCTTCCCTTTTTTGGAGGTTGCTGTAAACTTGGTGGCATCCTTAAACCATTCGATTAGCTTCTTAACACTCGAACATCCTTCAGGGACATAATTACATGTATGTAGAATTGTGTACTACTTAGAGTGTGTTGTGTTTTGAATTCAAGAGGAAAGATTTCCTGAAATTTCAGTTGTCTGTGTTCTTCCGTGTGGAGTTGATGCCACCCTTCCTTGCTCTCCCTTGCACTTCTCTACATCCCATCATACCACCTGCTCAGCAAAACTCTCTCTTTAGTGGTCTTATTCAAATTGAACAGAAGCTTTATATGGCCACATACCTATGAACTGATGTGAGAACTATTGGGTTACAGGTAATTGACTTACTGTGTTTTGCTGATTCTGACATATACTGACTTCGTTCAGATGATTCTGATCAAGTTCTTAGATGGCAAGTTGGATCCCTGATGGTAAAAATGACAGTTGGCATTTATTGAAGTAGTGGTGCTGGGCTCATGTGCAGTATCTTGTTTAATCCTATGTGAATTCTATGAGGATAGTTCCATTTATTTTTTTTATTTTGCATTTGAGAAAACAGAAACTTTGATTAAGTAATAATTTAGCAGATATATTTAAGAGTGTTCAAAAATCAAATTCTTTCTTGGCTTTTGAGACATAATAAGATATTTTTTTCCCCCTGAATACATTTTAAGAAGGAAAAGGAAAATAAATCACTTTAAGAATTGTGAAGCCCGGCGTGGTGGCGCACGCCTGTAATCCCAGCACTTGGGAGGCTGAGGCAGGAGGATCGCGTATTCAAAGCCAGCCTCAGCAATGGCGAGGCACTAAGCAACTCAGTGAGACCCTGTCTCTAATAAAAATACAGAAAAGGGCTGGGGATGTGGCCCAGTGCTCCTGAGTTCAATCCCCGGTACCAAAAAAAAAAAAAAAAAAAAAAAAAAAAAAAAAAAAAATCTAGAGGGGAAGATTAGACCTTGTTAAAAAAATGTTATATACTTTTTATACAAACAGTTGTATGTAAAAAGATGCTATATATATGCATTATGAATTGTAATACATACTACTATTATAAATAAAAAGAAAAAACTGTTGATATTATTAAATTTCTACTTTGATATTCTGTGCATGTATAAATATGAAGCAACCCCAATATCACATTATTTTCTATTTTTTTTTAATGAGAAGGTATTAGAATTTTTTTGTGACCAATGTGAATAAACACATTTTTTAGGGTTAGGTAAAATAGGTAAATAGTACTTATGATTTGTGGCATGCTAACTACTTGCCTATACATGTTCAAAATAATATTTTATATACAATATAAAATGATATATTTACTTAAAAAACTTCTTTTTTACACCCTTACATTTCTTGAAATAATTTTACTTATATTCCTTAAAGGTATCTTCAATAGTGTCATTTTTATCACTAGCAGAAATTTTTTTAAATTTGAGGTTGTTGTATATATAGCAGTAGCATGCATTACAATTCATAATACACATATAGAGCACCTTTTTACATATCACTGTTTGTGTACAATGTATATTCATACTACTCATGTCTTCAAACATGCATTTAGGGTAATGATACAAATCTCATTCTATCATCTTTTTTGTTTGTTTTTTTTTTTTCCCTTCCAACCCCCTTGCCCCCTCTCTTCCCTTCCTCCCCATTGACCTTTCTAGTGTTCCTCTAATCCTCCTATGCTCCCCGACCCAACCCTACTGTGAATCAGCCTCTTTATATCAGAGAAAACATTCAGCATTTGGATTTTTGAGATTGGCTAACTTCACTTAGCATTATATTCTCCAACTTCATCCATTTACCTGTGAATGCCATTATTTCATTCTCTTTTATTGCTGAGTAATATTTCGTTATGTATATATACCACATTTTCTTTATCCACTCATCTACTGAGGGGCGTCTAGGTTGGTTCCACAACCTAGCTATTGTGAATTATGCTGCTATAAACATTGATGTGGCTGTGTCCCTATAGTATGCTGTTTTTAAGTCCTTTGGGAATAGACCCAGGAGTGGGATGGCTGGGTCATAAGGTGGTTCCATTCCCAGTTTTCCAAGGAATCTCCATACTGCTATCCATAATGGCTGCACCATTTTGCAGTCCCACCAGTAATGTATAATGTATGAGTGTGCCTTTTTCCCCCACATCCTCTCCAACATTTATTGTTGTTTGTGTTCTTAATAGCTGCCATTCTGACTGGAGTAAAATGAAATTTAGAGTGGTTTTGATTTGCATTTCGCTAATTGCCAGAGATGTTGAATGTTTTTTCATGTATTTGTTGATTGATTGTATATCTTCTTCTGAGAAGTGTCTTTTCAGTTTTTTGGCCCATTTATTGATTGGATTATTTGTTTTTTTTGGTGTTAAGATTTTTGAGTTCTTTATATATTTTAGAGATTAGTGCTCTATCTGATGTGCATGTGTTAAAAAATTTGTTCCCAATTAGTAGGCTCTCTATTTACCTCACTGATTGTTTCTTTTGCTGAGAAGAAGCTTTTAAGTTTGAATCTATCCCATTTATTGATTCTTGGTATTAATTCTTGTGCTACAGGATTCTTATTAAGGAACTTGGGACCTAATCCAACATGTTGGAGATTAGAGCTTACTTTTTCTTCTATTAGGTGTAGTGTCTTTGGTCTATTCCTAGATCCTTGATTCACTTTGAGTTGAATTTTGTGCATGGTGAGAGATAGGGGTTTAATTTCATTTTATTGCATATGGATTTCCAGTTTTCCCAACACCATTTGTTAAAGAGGCTATCTTTTCTCCAATGTACATTTTTGGCGACTTTGTCTAATATAAGATAACTGAAATTATATGCATTAGTCTCTGTGTCCTCAATTCTCTACTGTTGGTCTACCAGTCTATTTTGGTGCCAATACCATGCTGTTTTTCTTACTATTGCTCTGTAGTATAGTTTAAGGTCTGGTATAGTGATGCCATCTGCTTCACTTTTCTTGCTAAGGATTTTTTTAGCTATTCTGGTTCTCTTATTTTTCCAGATGAATTTCATGACTGCTTTTTCTATTTCTTTGAGGCAGAATTAATATTGTCAAAATGACCATACTACCAAAAGCACTATACAGATTTAATGCAATTCCAATCAAAATCCCAATGACATTCCTCAAAGAAATAGAAGAATGTTTTGAATCACTTACTTTATCTTCATTTCTTTGAGTTATAATATTGCTTAATTATTTGAGATGCTGACACAGAAGATTTTGATTTATAATTTCTGTGTTATAATCATTTTCTATAAAGTTGCTCTCTAAAGGCCTGCTTACAATGCTAAATCTGTACTAAATTTCTTTGCCACCTAATTTTTAAAAATCAGTTATTTCAGGTGACTGATGTGATTCAGTCGTTACTCTTTTGTTCAAGCTGAAATAATCAAGAAGATGCCCTGCAGTATAAGACGTTTCATAAAGACTTCAAGATATGGCGAGCCTTTTAATTTGGAAGTATGTTTTTTTTTTTTTTTTTTTTTTTGTGTGTGTGTGTGTGTGTGTGTGTGTGTGTGTGTGTGTGATGGGGGAAAGCTAGGCTAATATTTATGAGTATATGATAGTTCTAGAATTTTCATTTCTAAAGTATGCCCATAGTAACTATGCACTGTAAAATGAAGTGGAGACCTTCTGTCAGGTCCCAAGGATTGTGTAATATCTACGTGATCAGACCTTTTGTTTTAAGCTCTTTGCTTACAGTGATGACACCATGATCCCAGATAAGAGGACCGCAAAAATTCTTGGGTTAGAGCAGTGAATATAAGGGTACATGGAATCAATCCTGGGTGTAAAACACATATTAAGCAGGAGGCACAGAAGTTGCCCTTTCTTATTTATTTATTTATTTTCTTGATACCTGGGATTGAATTCAGGGATACTTTACCCCTGAGCTACATGCCCAGCCCTTTTTATGTTTTTTTCATTTTGAGGCAGGTTCTCACTAAGTTGCTTAGGGCCTTACTAAGTTGTTGAGGCTCCCATTGAATTTGTGATCTTCCTGCCTCAGCCTCTTGAGTTGCTGGGATTACAGGTGTGCACCACCAGACCCAGCAAAAGTTGTCCTTTCTAATTCTTCTTGGGAATCACTACAAGGATAGACATTGCTCTTCATGTCCTTCCACTGTATACCCTCTGCTTTATGTTTCCTTGCTCACATTTGGGGCCCAAAGCAAAAACTGCAAGAGGAGGTAGAATAACTTGTGCTTCTGTGGTTGACAGGAAGCCTGAGCTCTACTCATAAGAGTGATCCCCACCTGGGCATAATTCTGAGGCATGCTAAGGTCAAATGGGCTCCCTTCTTTGGTGAAGGTCTTGATGTTCACATTTGACAAATGCTTTGAGGAACTGAATAAGTGCCTGGCACTTTGCTTGGTGGTGGGGAGTTTGGTGGAGAGTATGGCTCAACACAAAGAAAAATAAAGATATCTTCCCAGTGTTCAAGGAGCTCATAATCTAGAAGCCTTGAGAGAATCTTCCAAGTCTTGCTCTCCAGGAAGCTGGTGGGAGGATAATTAGGCTTAAGGTGGAGTCCCTTCCATGAGGCTAGACAGACCATGTAGCTACTCTGGGAAGGTGGTGAGCTGAAGATGGTACATGGATAGCTCCAGAATCAAGGAAAGAATGCAACAAACCATTGTTATTATTATTTCAGTGCCAATGATTGAAAAGGAAGAAAGGCAGAGGCCTGCAGTGGTCTTTGGGATTAGAAAGAGAGAAGTGGTTGTGGATCTGGAAGAGACAGGCACCTGCGTCAGCCTGGGCATGGAGCCCATGGGGTAGTTGGGACTGGGAAGGGGACTATCTGAGTGTGTGCCTGGCTGGACTGGGCAGCCTGGGTTGAGCGTGGTGCCAAGGGAGTGTGCTGCTAGCAAAGGTCATGTGTTGGTACCATTTGTATGCTTTTAACTAAAAATTAGGCAACTCTCTTCTTTGGTTTATTTAAGCCTCCCAGGGCTCTCAGATGATGCAGGGAAGGACCAGTGGAGATGAAGCCATATGAGATTCTCCAGTTGGTTTTAGTTATACTTGTTTGTTTTTGTGTGTGTGTTATATTTGATAAAAAAAAATATCAAGGATCATATTTGTACCTATTTGCATTCCAAGTATTGTGAACATTTCAAACTAATTTCAGTTTATAGATTAGCATTAAGACACCCTGAGATTGTGATTTGCTGGATTTGACATAGTAGTCACAATGCTGAGAGTTCAACAGCTTTATACAGCTATATCTTAGGCAGTCTTATTTTCTTTCTGTTATTTTTCCCTTTAAAATAATATTATCCTGACTCTTTCTTTTCACTCATAACTCCTTATTGTTTTAGAAATCTTCTTTGTTGTGGGTGACAGAAAACCTCTTGAATAGGCTTGAGCAAGAATAAGTGCCACATGGAATTTGCTATATGGATCTGTTGTGACATTATATATCCTGATGACAGAAATGGGGCTAAACCTTAAGCATATTGTCCCAAACATCTGCGTCCAAGCCAGACTCCTGCTAGACTAATGTGGCAGCTCCTACACTACTGATGAGCTCCGGGGAGGAACAGGGACACTGCTGAAGGGGCAGTTTCTAGAAGGTGTGCTCTTAGGCAGACAAAAAAAAAAAAAGAAAAAACTTTACTACAGTTAACAGGAATGGCTTTGAAATCAATGATAATGAATATTCACTTCTAAAATGACTCAATGAGCTAATAATAGTATTTTTATATTTTATAATTATTATGGGTTATATTATCTTCTTCTTCTTTTTTTTTTAACCCAGGTGTGCTTAACCACTGAGCAACTTCCCCAGCCTTTTTATTTATTTATTTATTTTTTGAGATAGGGTCTTGCTAAGTTGCTTAAGGCCTCACTAAATTGCTGAGGCTGCAATCCCTCCTGCCTTAGCCTCCTGAGTTGCTGGAATTATATGCATGTACCATGGTGCCCAGCTATCTTATTATCTTATTTAAAACCACAGCTGCCAGTACAGTAAAGCAGCAAGTGTATCTGTTCCCATTTTATAGATTAAAAAAAACAATGTGCAGAGAGGTTCTGCAATTTGCCCAAGGACACACAGCTGGTAACTTATAGAGATGGAACACAAGCCCCTTGCACCACATCCTCTTCCTAGAGGCTTCAATTCTTAAAATAAATCAACTCTGTTGTTCATGTCTTTTCCATTTATTTTAAGGAAACAACATTCTGGATTAATTTTAAGTAAAAGTACCCTGAAGGCATACTGAAGTTTCAGAGTGGGACAGGTGATCATCTGATGGGGCTATAGCATTTCTATTTCTCTTTAGGTTAGGAGGAAAAAGGCCATTCTCCCTGTTCCTCTTTTCTTTTGATTTCCTGTTGGCATCACTGTTTCCTTCCATATTTTTCAACATTCAAGCCAGATGCCAATTGTCTGTGTGAAAACACACTGCATCTCAAATGTATCGAGATGCCAAGCTTATGTGTAATATTTGACCATATGTGAATATTCCAGTAAACTCCTGGGGACTTATGTTCCAGTGTCAGTGCTGAACAACAGGAAGACTGTAAATTCCATCATCTAACCAGAAGACTCACATATGCCTCATATTTATAAATACCCAATCTATGCAATGCATTCTGAACTTGACTCTTTGGTACAGTGGAGGTGTTGCATGCTGTCTCCATGGAAGCAGTAATGGCTTGTAAGAATATAAATTGATATGACCTTCTCATCTTGGTGCTGTCCTTCCTGATTATAGCAATTGGTTATTGTGGAAAAACTTGTAAACAAGGAACATTTCTCAAAAGGAATCTTGAAAGAAAAGAAGAAAAGTGTACATGGTAGCCAATAAATATACTTTAAAAAATTAAAGGTTGAGTTACACTAACTGGCCAGGGAAATTCCCCTGGAGCTGGACAGGGTAGGATTAAATTCTGGAAATATTTCCAAGGAGACAGAATAGAGGCTAGCATTTTGAACAATATCTTTATCTCTTGCTTCTCCCTACCTCAGCCTTCTGAGGTGCTGGCATAATCATATAAAAACTAAAAGCACAAAATGAAACCACTTCAAGAGGATTTAGTTTATGCCAAGCTTTGCTTTGGACCTGGTAAGAATTAAGAAGATAAAATAAGCAAGGCCTTCATCCTCAAAGGCGCTCATGGTTAGTACAGGGACTCTCCATCATCACAGAAGTGCCAACAAAGCAAGGCAGGAAGGAGTTAGAGGCAACGTTTATGCAATGCCAGGGTATTGGGACAGGCTGAGACTCCTAGCATGCCTCTGTGCTGGCTAAGGCCTATGCAAAGGGAGTTCCCTCACTGAACTGCTTTTCCTTCTAAAAAGCATTAGAAGTCCTACTGGCAATAATAACAGCAATCATTTGTCAACTTCTTATGTGTGCTAAACACTTTAATTCTTTCTGCCATTTGATTTTCAAAACAGCCTGATGAAGATACCCTAATTTTTCCTGTTATGATAGCTGAGGGGACTGAGGTTTAGAGAGAGAAATAACTTGCTGAAGTCATGTACTTGTCTTGTCATATGATTTTCAATTCCTTTTGTTCTGCAAAGATGAGTGTGTTCATATTTTTCTAATGGAGGTATACTGCTTATTTCAAATGTGTTACTCCTCGTCTCTGCCAAAGCAAGCCCTATTTATTCTGCTAGGACTCTGCAACACTCTCTACTTGTCTCATAAAATCCTCCTGAGGTCCAAGGACCTTTTTCTACAGTTAGAAAAACTTATCTCTGGTGCATTTATTTGGCAATTGATCATAAACTATCGTATGCTAACTCTCATTTATCATATGATATAGTTTCAATTTGTGCAATCTTTCCATTCATATTGTAAACTCCTTCATGTTGCTGACTTTAAGAGATTAAAAATAATTCTTTATATTACCCATTGCAGTGTCATTATGAAAAATATTTTTGGTATTGATTAAAATTAAAGCTGTATTGATATTCATTCCTGCTCAACAAACTACCATGAACACAATAGCTAAGACAACAAACATGTGTTATCGCTTCTCTGTGTCAGTAACTGGGCATGGGTCCTGACAGGTTCTCTGCAAAGATGCAGTAGAGGCATTGGCTGATGGTGGTTCTCGTCTGGAGATGAGTTCTAAGATCATTAGCAAAATCCAAATACAATAGAATGAATTTGAACCCCTATCTCTCACCTACACAAAGCTCTACTCAAAGTGGATCAAGGACATAGGGACCCTGCACTTACTAGAATAACAAGTAGGCCCAATTTTCCAACATGTCAGCTTAGGAAACAAATTCCTCTACAAGACTCCTAAAGCATAAGAAGTAAAATCAAGATTCAGTAAATGGGATAGTATCAAACTGAACAGCTTCTTCACAGCAAAGGAAACAATCAAGAACGTGTACAGAGATCCTACATACTGGGAGAAAATCTTTACCACCAGTACCTCAGATAAGGCATCAATTTCCAGGATATACAAATAAGCACCTCCTCCCCCAAAAAATAACACCAGAAAATTAAATAACCTGATCAATAAATGGGCAAAGGAACTGAACAAACACTTCACAAAGGAAGAAATATGAATGATTAAAAAATGTTCAACATCTCTAGCAATTAGAGAAATGCAAATTAAAACTACACTGAGATTCCATTTCACTCCAGTCATAATGGCAATTATAAAAAATACATGTAACAATAAATGTTGGTGAGGATGTGGGGAGAAAGGTTCACTCATACATTGCTGGTGGGATTGCACATTGGTGCAACCAGTATGAAAAGCAGTATGGAGATTCCTCAGAAAATGTGGAATGGAACCACCATTTGACCCAGTTATCCCACTCCTTGGTCTATATCCAAAGGACTTAAAATTAACATACTACAGTGATACAGCCACAACCACATTTATAGCAGCTCAACTCACAATAGCCCAGCTATGGAAACAACCTAAGTGTCCTTCAATGGATAAATGGATAAAGAAAATATGGGTATATATACACAATGGAATATTACTCAGTATTAAAGATGAAATTATGGCATTTTCTGGTAAATGGATGGAACTGGAGAATATCATGCTGAGTGAAATAAGCCAATCCCGGAAAAACAAAGGCTGAATGTTCTCTCTGATTTGGAAGGTTGGGGAGGGGAATAATAGAAATCTATTGGATTACACAAAGGGAACGAAGGGAAGGGAGGAAGGAGGAGAATAGGAAAGACAATAGAATTAATTGGTCATAACTTTCCTAGCCTTGTATTTGTACACAAGACCAGGATAACTCACATCATGTACAATGACAAGAGTGGGATCCTAAATAGAATAAGTTATACTCTATGTATGTATAGTCTGCTAAAATACATTCTACTGTCATGTATAACTAAAAAGAACAAATTTTTAAAAGATTCCATTTCCTGAGGTTGTGGCACTGAGGGCTTCTACTTCTTCCAGGATATCAGATGGAGGCCACTGTCAGCAGTTAGAGGTTGTCCCCACCATCCCAGTTCCATGTCACATGGCTCTCTGATTTGCCCTTTTACAAAATGGTAAATGGTTTCTTTATTGAAAGCCAGCAACTGAGATGTCTCTAGAGGAAGTTTGCTAGTAAGGTATTCTTTTTTTTTTTTTTTTTTTTTTTTTTTTTTTAACTATTAAAGTCTTTAAAGATAGATTCTTAACATCATGTAATCTTGGGCACAACATCCATCACCTTTACTATATCTTATTGGTTCTAAGCAAGTCACAGGCACCCCCCCGCACCCCATCTCAAAGGGATGGGATGGCACAAGAATGTGAACAACAAGAATTGGGGATCATGGGAGTAGCACCTTAAAATCTACCCACCATGAAAATGAAAGAAGCAGGAAATGCACACATATTTGAGACTTAAATTCATCTAGCAAACCAACACTAGTACTTAAAATGAATAACTTGAGTCTGATCTTCTTGTTCCAATTATTAAATCGTCACCATCACAATTTAGATAGTCTTGGTTAAACATCAGGTTCTGTCTTCTGGGGATGGAGCCCAGGAATGGATCCACTTAGTGGGTATGTGTTGGGGAGACAACTTGCTATGAAAGTCACTGTCCAGAGTGGTGTGTTTCACTCAGCTGGAGCTGAGACACAAGGCCATTGAACTGGGAGTGGGTGGCAGGAATCAGGGTATGCTAGAACTGGGGTTTGCTCAGTCTCTCAGGATTCAGATAACTGGTTAGAACTGGTGTCTAGAACACAGGGATAGGGCCCCCTGGATATTTAGCTGCTAGCAGGCAGCTTGGGTTGAACCACAGCTAAGAGGAATGTACCCACATGCATTTGGGGTTGAGCTTGGTTGTGACTCAGTGGGCCTGTCCTCATCCATAGGATTAGCCTTTGCTGCCCCTGTGGACAGAGGGGAGGCTAGTGTTTTTGCTGAGGAAGCCTCACTGAGGAATGTGTTAAGAATTATCTCATGAAATCTAGGCTCTGATTGAACTTCAATCAAATTTTTGAGACGTAGTACACGTTTACATATTTTTTCCTGAATATAAGGCACATTCACTTAATTATTTTTAATAAGATTTCATTTATCAGCATTTCCCATTGTTCAATCACCTTAACTTTCATTAAAACCCATTAGTACTGGATTTCTATCCAGTTCCTCTTTTCTCATAGAAATCCAATAATGAAGATATAATCCTATCAATTGAACAAATTGGATCAGGTATGCTTCTCTGCATATAGCTTATCTATTATACAACTTCATATGCCTTTTTATATAACACATGTTTTATGGGGTCTTTCTCCTGTGACTCATTTTTGGAGCTGATCCGAGAAGGAGTTATTCTCCAGACGTGGCACCATTGACCCTCATTTCGAACTACATTTTTTATTTATTTTTTAAAAAGATATTTCATTCACAGAATCCCCACTGAGCTTTTTATTGTGGAAAATTAGGGCCCGTAAATCATCCTCCTCAGAAAACTATAAATTTTATACAATTGAAACATTCCATGGACCGAGCTTGGCACTTTGATGAAATCACTCCTTTGCTTCTTATAATTTATGAGCTTTCCCTATTCTCCTCCCTCCTGCTCCATCATCACCTTGCCCTCCCAGAAAGAGTGGGGGTGGTATCACGACTTTAAATTGCTCACTGGGGTTTATTGAGTATAATTTGTGAGTGAATTTATATGAACCCACAATATTGCGACTTATCCAAAATTATGAACAATAAAACTTTTCATTTTCTCCTGGCAGGCATAAGGGGCGTGGGTTGATCATGCGGGAGGTAGCCCTTGCATGGTGCACTGGGGAAGAACAAAATCTCTGGAAACCAAACGACATGGCTCAGAGCACAATTCTTCTAGTCATTTCTTGTAAGACAGGTCTCAGTTTCCTCACCTGTAGACTCAAAGCATGAGTGGGCTTTAAGGTTATTTTCAGCTCTTATACTTTCTGTGGCTTATTGCTTCTTTGGTAATTATAGAAACCAACATGATGTATCTCAAACATTTGATTTTGGATGTGGAAGTTAAACTTTGGTTTTTATGGGAAGGATAAAGAATAAAGACAAAGTCATAAAGAACAAAGGACTTTTGATTCTTGTCTGTCAGATTTGCACTGGATTTTGAGGTCCTTGAAACCAGAGTCTCTGTATTTGGAAATTCTGGCTCCCACTACAGAACCTGACATCTGGATTTCTGATAAAAAGCTTTCAGTGAATACAAGAATCCAAAGGTGCATTATTCACATAAATTTAAGGGCCCAGAATGGTGACAGACACACAGTAGGTACTCAATATATTTGTTGAATTCCCAACAATGGGCTGCTTGCCATCTCTGGGATCTCAGAGTGTCCCCGTGTGTACACTCCCAATCCATGTGACATCTTTCTCCATATATTTTATATCATAATTTTCCCCCATTAGAACTCCAGATGGGTCTTCTAAGAAATTGCTGACTTTTTGGTGTCACTAGTACTCATAGTCTTGGCACGAGTTTTGCTGCTGGAGAAATAGGCTAGAATTAGAAAACAGAAGTGGTATGGCAAAGAGGCTGAGCTTGAGCTCTGGAATAAGACTAAGATCAAATGTCAACTCTTCTACTAAAAGACACTGTGGCCTCAGGCAGACCATTTCCTCTGAGTCCCACTCTCCTCTGAGTCCCACTCTCCTCTGTGGAATGGGGCCGGGATCAGTAAGTGAGGATTAAAGTGATCATCCATGGTCAAGGGCTTACCCCCATGCTGGCATCCAGCAAGTATTCAGTAAATACTAGGTTTAACTTGAGAATTTCATTATCAGTAGCAGTGTTGATGTATATAGCAGTATTTGCTACAGTTTTTACTTTTTTGTACTAAAATTCAGATTCTGTTGTGGCCATATGACAATTGTTCTGGGTAAATTTGTTATAGTTTAAACTTAGTCCTTTGTTTTAACTTTTCAGTGTCCATTTGAGATCCTTGTGTTAAAAAAAGAGTATGAGTGATATTACTAAAAGAATCTCATGATTTTGAACAGAGAGCATTGCTCGGATTTCTACTTACTCCTAAGTGTAGTTTTTGAGATTCCTGGGTTTTAAGAAAGAATGTGAATATAGTGCTGTATAAAACATGTCTGGTATCCATCTTTTTCCACAAGATGGAAAATTTCCTTTCTGAGAGTTGTCAGTTGTGACTTTGCCTACATGCAATTATAATATAACACTACTGTTTTAAGAAAAATATTGCTAGGGCCAGAATGCAAAACAGTCTGAAATACTTGAAAACCAAGATGAAGCCAATTCCTTTTCTCTGATTTGCTTTGACAAGGTATGAACTGGAATATGTGTCTTGGGACTATTTACCCTCTAAATATTAAAAATGTAAATAAGTGATGGGGTTTGGTGTGACAGAATGCTGAAGTGATGGCCACCCAGCCTTTGCGAGTAAAATATAGCTCACTTAATGACATTTTGGTTCTAAATCACTGCACTGCAGGCGAGTTTGTGGCTGATGGGGCTGCACAAAAACATTCCTTCAGGACCGTTTAAAAAGGCTGAATAAACAGAGAATCCTGCGTGACAGCGCTCAGCGTATCAAAAGAGTGGTTCAGGTACACATGTTATTGCCCGTGGCTCCAGGCCCAATAACCTTTTCCTCTTACGGATAGATTCCCTGGACACAAAACAAATCCCTTTCCAAGTTACAGAACTTTATCAGATTTATCTCTCTTTGTCCGAGCAGTGTGCAGGAAACAAATGAAGTCTGCAGCATGATTCAAATTGGAAGGAAAGCAATTTACAGTGCTCACTGGCTTCTCGTAAACCTTATTAATGTTTGGCATGGGGTGCCAAGGAGTCATAAAGAATCGTCCTGCTGAACATTTATATCTGCTCAGTCTCTTATTATATGTCCTCAACACAACTTAAATAAGGGCAGCCAGAGCATCTCGTGAGCAGGAAATGAGAAAGTTACACGTGTTTTTGTCTCACAATCAAATATTCTTCCCTATCTTTTCAAAGTCTCCCACTGGGAGACAAAGTACTGTTTGGGGTTTCATTTTTCCTTAAGCTGTTGCCTGTAATTTCCACTTTGTTTTAGATTTGTCACAGCCCTAAAATGGAATTAAGTTGCTTATGTGTGCTCATGTCTTCTGTTACTGTGGATTTGGGGCATTTCTCAGTTCAGTCATGGATATATAGTTGCTGGAATTCACATTCCCTTTTGGAGTCTAGCCTGTGGTGCCCTTCTGATGTGAAGTCATTGTGGGTAGTGCTGACTTACTTGATTGATGTCCTTATTCCTCTGCAGTTCTCAATATATTTGACCTAATAATACAGAGTAGGTACCATCTGTGGAATACGTACTTTGTGCCAGGTGCATATATATTTCATTACATCCTTATAACAACCTCATGAGCTAAGTATGATTATCAACTTCATGTTAGAGATGAAAAAGGAGTCACCCTGGAGCACACTGCTGTTAAATTAAATGGCCTACCTGGGAGTTGCCTCCTGACAACCTTCCCTTCACTGCACTGCACTGCAATCTCTTTCTAGAACATTAATTTAGTTCCTTGTGATGTCCTGGAAAACATGAGTATAACAGGGGAGGAAACTGGGAGGAAGAAGGCTTAATGTAGGAAGATGTACTACATGGGCTTCTACCACCAGTTGAGCTAAAGGAATATTACACTCGGGTGCCATGCTCGTGGACAGCATTGTGGGTGGGTGGCCTGTTCAGGCATTCTAACTAGCAAAGGACAACCTTCTACTACTGGAGGTTAAAAATTCTTTTGTAATATTTTATTTTGAAATAATTTTAGACTGTCTCTCAAGAGAGACCAATATGAAGAACTTCCATATTCCTTTTTCCCAGAATTCCCTAATCATTTCCATTTTAGCACATTTAAAGAATCATTTTCTCTTTATATAGCTACTTATTATTATTATTTCACATACCATTTGGGAATAAGTTTGTAGAACACATTATCCTTTTACCCTTAAACAACTTTGGTGTGCAAATTCTAGTAATAAGTAAATTCTCTTATATAAACACATTACAAATATCACAATCAGAAAATTGACATTGACATCTAATCTACAGACTTTATTCCATCAATTGTCCAAATGAAAATATTTTGGAAGGGGATGTTCAGGGATCAATCTAGAGTCACACATTACATTAGTTGTCATGTCTCTTCAGTTTCTTTTGGTCTGGAACAGTTTTTCTTTGTCCTTTTCCATTTTGATATCTTTGAAAAGAGTATGTAGTTCAGTTGCGTAGCAGCCTGTCGCTCAATTTGAGTTTGTCTGACATTTCCTTGTGGTTAGATTGAGGTCACATACTTTGTGCAGGAATACCACAGAGACCATCTTGTGTTCTTCCCCGTGCCTCATATCAGGAGGCACCTGATGCTAATTCATCCTATTACTGTGGATGTTAGCTGGTTTCTACATTGCAAACACAATTTTTTCAATGGAGTAAAATTAAAATTTGAGTCAGATGTCAGTTTTCTGGGAATTTGGCTCCAATCAGGTCTATCACCCAAGCAACTTTGGGAATTCTGATAAACCTAGCTTCCTGATTGTCTCAGGACCAGGCTGCAGAAAGAAATGAGTCAGTTGAGATATCCCCTTGGGGAACAATACATAGGTACCATCTCTATCACCATAATCTCCAAATTGTGATTCTGTTTTTACCCAGGAAGTATCTTGATATTCATTGAACTAATGAAAATAATTAGAATATCAAAATATTCACATATCAACAAAATATGAATTTTCTCATAGACTCCACTAATAGGTGGGTAGAGTCATTTCTAGAGCAATTGTTTTTGGAGTGGAAGTGGAGGGTGCAGTCAAATTAAGTCTGTTCTATGTGGATAAGAAAGTGGGAGCCTCATGTTGAGTAAAGTGGCAGCAGGACTGGGCTAAGTGGGAGAGGCTGGCATTTAAAACTGCACCCTATCCTCAAATGCAGGGAACTCAGTTTCATAGAACATTGTCTCCAAAGGTAAAGCAGTGAGTGGCAGTGCTTGATCAGAACAGTAGGTGCTTACATTAAATGAGGCAAGTATCCAGATATCAGGTTATTGGGTCCTCCAGCAGTTCAGCACACTATCTCCCTCCCTCCCTCTCTTTCTCTCTGTCTGTGTTTTTGTGTGTGTGTCCTGGGTTAAGGGGAGGAGTGAGTATGTGGGAGTGGTGCAGATACAGAAGAAAACGAGAAGATGAAAGAGAGGTGAGGACGGCTCATGAAGGACACGGAACACTAAACAGATACAAGACTTCAGCCAGGGGAACAAACCAAAAGACTGCAGAATCAGAGTAGGTCTGGGCTGCCACCAAAGTGTGATTTGAAAGAGGCTCCTATGGATGGGGCTACAGAACTAGCTAAACTTTTAGCCTAAAGTCTGGACTGGTCTGAGACAAGAGAATCAGAGGATTTTAGCTGGGGGAGAAGGAGGGCACAGTTTGGGACCAAGCCTGACAGCATGGCCAAGCTTATACTGTTAAAGATCTGAGACTCATAATTGTCAATTATGTGATCAGTATGAGCAACTGGACTCACTGTATCCAAGCCTTGCTCACCTTGGTTGTTAGCTATGCTCATGTCATTATGATTTTATTTTTTAAAAAATCTTATGAAACTTTCTCTTTTACAAGACCATTCTTCAATTCTATATCTCTTTGTGCACTGTTGTTGGAGTTAGGAAAACATAGCATGATTTGATCTGGGCTCCAGACCCTTTCAAAAAATATATTAAGACTGAGAAGGATGGTCTTCTTTTTATATCTCTGAGTTGGGCTACAGTGGACAGAGAGAATCAGAATGAGCAGTGAAATATGTCATAATAAAGAAATATGTCAGAATAAAATTATTTTTAGAAAATAATTGCTTTAAAAAATCATCACCCATTCTTACCCCCTGTAATATTTTGTTCTCTATTAGTTTCCTATATTTTAATTCTTTTCTTTTCCCCTGACATTTCCTATTCATTTAATTTAAGCAATATTCCTGGAGACCATAGCAATGAAGTGTTTTATAAACATAAAGTGGGGTAGAATGGAAACACCTCCTATGGTAATGGAAACCATAGAAACACGTGTGTGTGTGTGTGTGTGTGTGTGTGTGTGCGTGTGCACACACACATGCACATGAATGTGCACGTATACAAAGCTGTTTTGGGATCAAAGCTTTGCAGAATTTATGCAGTTGGGAAAATGAAGTATTTTACTGGGATCACAGAATAAAACAATTGGAGTCTATTGTCATCATGATTTAACATTCATTGCACATCTATAGTCCCCTGCACAGACCCTGGAACTAGATGTCAACTCTGCTTCATGGATTTATGCTGGAAATTAGATAGTAAAGCCACAAAGTGGAAAAAAAATGAGAATACTTCCAAAGCAGAAATAGTGAATAATGTATCCCCAGAAAAGTTAGGTAGGGAGAAAATGAGTTTGACCCAGGCAGTTAGGAATGAAGGATGTGTGAGGAGACTTAAATGTCTAGCTTGCGGGTGGTTTGTAGCCATTTCCAAGAGCCTTGGGAAGAACTGTGTAGGCTGCATGATCTAACACTTTAATCCCCTTATGTCACAGCTGAGGCCGCATGGGGTGGAACCTTGACCTGGAGACTACCTGTATTGGATAATAAGAAGCTGACTTCTCTGTAGGCAAATTTTCAGATGGAAATTTTACTCTACCACTAGCATATCTAATGCAACAAGTAATCAAGCCTCAGGCTGCAAGGGAAATGCTGAAGGTTCATTTTTGCAAGGATGTAAAGATCATTCAAAATTAAAGATATAGTTTTTAAGGATATTTTTATCCTTACAATGTTCCTGAGACCATATTTTTTTTCCTACCCCAGACACCTCCCCCCACTTTTTAATATTAAATGTCGTTTAATAACAAAAGTAAACTGCATGTTATTTATGGAAACTGCAGTATATTAACTTGGCTAATTACAGGGTTATTCACTTTCCCAGCACCAGTTCATCTCCCATTTGTTTCCAACTGCCATGGCTACCATGTGTTTTAAGAGTAAGACAGAAATAATAAAGTGCAGGTTTCCAGGGTAATCACGTGTTATTTCCACAGTTCAACCAGGGAATTTACCATCTGGATTTGGAGGGCACATTATCCTAAAACAGCGTGGACTGAGTAGGGCTTTCCCATCACCCACTTGTGTAACCACTGACTCTGTGGGGAAATTTCAAGTGGAGCTCTGGGGCCAGAAAAATCCAAATTCAGATGCCAGGCAGAACAACCGACACAGTGGAGATATGACACCTCCCTCAACAGACACAACCTGGTTATGTGCCAGTCAGCGATACCTCCATAATGTTTCAGCTATGGGGTCAGTGACAGGTAGCCTGGCCTCGCCATCTGGAAAACCAGTTGTTGTAGTGATAACAAACCTGGGTATATAATTGGTTGTCTGAAATCATGAATCTGATTAATTTTCCTGTGCTTCTGGCAATTCTGGACTTTGTTTCTTGGCATTCTCTCATCTTTCATTTACACCACAAGTCCCCATAGATCTTTAGATGCCTACTTTCTTCTTTGTGATGTTCTATCTTTCAGTCACTAACTTTGAGAATTTTTTTTCATAGGCTAGAGTTTTAATATCCTTCCTAGTTGTAAGGAAAAGTTGTATGTGTGTGTGTGGTGGGGATTGAACTCAGGGCTGTTCTACCATTGAGCTACATACCCAGCAATTATTATTATTTAAAAATTTGAGACAGGGTCACTAAGTGGCCCAGGATGACCTCAAACTTGAGATTCTATTGCCTCTATTAATGGCAATAGATGGGCAGATACAAATCAGTTTCTCATCATGGTTTTTTATTTGCTGTCTGGTATAGCTCAGAGAGTGTATTACTGAGGTAAGTTGTGTGTTCCAGATTACCAAATCAATTCGGTACACTGTGGTTGAATCTGACGTGGTCAGGCCTGAGGTGTCACTGGAGAAAAAGAGGTGAAACCCTCACCTTGTCCTCTGGGTCCCTGACATTCAGTAGAGAAGCAGGCAGTTAAGTAACAACAATGATACAATGTGCTATGTACCATAACTAAAGAATAAACAATGATTTTGGGGTGTGTGATTTTTACCACCATATTGATCTGAAGCAAACTGTAGTATTTTGATTTTTAAAGTAACAGTGCTTCTGATTTATTAATAAGGCCTTTTTGAATAAAAGTAATGGAAGAGGGCATCCTTGACTTGTTCCAGTTCTTAGAGGAAAGGCTTTCAATTTTTCTCTCTTTAGAATGATGTTGGCCTTAGACTTAGCACAGATAGCTTTTACAATGCTGAGGTATGTTTCTACTATCCCTAGTTTTTCTAGTGTTTTGAACATGAAGGGGGTGCTGTATTTTGTCAAATTCTTTTTCTGCATCTATTGAGATGAGCATATTATTCTTGCCTTTGTCTATTGATGTGATGAATGATGTTTATTGATTTCCATATGTTGAACAAAACTTGCATCCCTGGGATGAACCCCACTTGATCATGTTGCACTATCTTTTTAATATGTGTTTATATGTGATTTGCCAGAATTTTATTGAGAATTTTTGCAACATTAGGAATAGTGGCCTGAAGTTTCCTTGATTTGTCTTTGTTTGGTTTTGGTATCAGTGTGATACTAGCTTCATGGAATGAATTTGAAAGGGTTCTCTCCTTCTCTATTTCATAGTATAATTTGAGAAGTATTGGTGCTAATTCTTCTTTGAAGGTCTTGTATAACTCAGCTGAGAATTCATCTGGTCCTGAGCTTTTCTTGGTGGGCTTTTGATGGCATCTTCTGTTTCATTGCTTGAAATTTATCTGTTTAAATTATGTATGTCCTCCAGATTCAGTTTGGGTAGGTCATAGATCTCTAGAAATTTGTTGATTCTTCAAGATTTTCTATTTTAAACTCTAGCCAGAGCAATTAGACAGAAGAAAGAAATTAAAGGGATACAAATAGGAAAAGAAGAACTCAAACTATCACTATTTTCTGATGACATGATTCTATATTTAGGAGATCAAAAAAATTCCACCAGAATTTTTCTAGAACTAATAAACGAATTCAGCAAAGTAGCAGGATATAAAATTAGCACCCATGAATCAAATACATTTCTATACATCAGTGATGAATCCACTGAAAGAGAAATTAGGAAAACTACCCAATTTACAATAGCCTCAAAAAATATTTGGGAATCAATCTAACAAAAGAGTTGAAAGATTCTACAATGAAAACTACAGGACACTAAAGAAAGAAATTGAAGAAGACCTTAGGAGATGGAAAGATCTCCCATGCTTTTGCATGGAGAAATCTAGATCTGAATTCTGTGTGATTCTAAAGCATCCAAGTTCAAGTTAGCAGATGCATGAGAGACTGATAGATTCTATAGATAAACTAGAGTTCATTATCCATTCCTTCCATCTGTCTACTGACTGGATGAATTTCACTTTTACTGAGCACTATGTGTCAGCTAATCTGCTAGGCACATGGGTACAGTGATAATCTTTACAGATGCAGCTCTGCCTATGTGAAACTTAGAGTAGAACTACCAAAAGCAATTTTTATTTTATCCATTTTGAGTGTTCAAGAGGGAAAGTTAAATTCACACACATTTCCTTAATTCTTGTACTGTCTTGATACTTCACTATTATTAACATTTAGGAGTTATTTTGTGCTAAAAATTAATGTTACATTCTGGGAATACTTGCATATACAATAATGTAATGGAAAACGATACCTTGCTAAGATGCAGTACCTAAGAACAAGTGTAACTTAAAACATTCAACTATAGCCCAGGATTTAAATTGGCACACCAATTGCAGAGGTAGTCTTTTGGAGGATACTTAAAGATAACAGGAACTACAAACATTAAAGCTGTGCACATCTGGGTGCTATGCATGTATCAATTGTCAGAATTCTACATTCGGTTTTGGTATCTTTGGTAAAGAAGTGGGATATAACTGTTAGCATATTTAGGGAAAACTTAGCAGAGCCTGGATTCTCTACTATGAAATTTACATTTCCTGGTCTCTGATGAGATCTTTACTTCTTGCATCAGATAGTTACTATTAACTCTAAAAAAATTTAGTCTTATACTCTGTGAGGTTGGCAGAGCACAACTGCAGGTCTCTTTTCCTAGTCTTAAGAATCTCATCTGCCTTTTCTTTATGTCTCTGTAGGATTGGTCTCTCTGTGGATTAATATTCTCTGTGCATTGGGTAAGATGTTTTATATCTTCTTTGACAGGAAGAGTCACCTCTTGAGTGTCATCTCAAAATGGCCTCCCTATTATATGAGAACAGTGGACAGCCATCACCCTTAATCTCTTACCTTGAACAGGCAGGGCACACTTACTGGTAAGATTGCCTGGTTTGCTCTCATGTTGATGATGTTATTCATTGCTTGTTCTTGTGTGACCTAGATCTTCAATGAAACCTTTCACTCTAACCCATTAGATGATTCAGTAGGACCATATCTCTATTCACTAACCTAAAATGAATATGGATGACTAATTGTGACCCTGTCATCTAGTAGGGAAAACAAAACAACATTAACAAAAAGGGCAATGAACCTTTCAAAATATGTCACCAGAAAGTAGCAAATAGTAGAAAAATCACTGCAATGGCATCAGGAAATGTGAATAGGAATCAAAACACTACTACTTATTCTATGACCATGGTCATGTCAGTTAACCTCTCTGAACCTTAGTTTCCTCTTTTATGATGCAAAAATGTAAGTTGTCAAGTTGTCATATGTATTTTATCCACCTTGCAGATGGCAGACTCTTAAGAGTCTAAAAATCCTGCCCCCCCCCCCCACCCCCGACTCTTCTGTTCAGGTTGACTTTCTGGAAAAGTACTTGGTTCTCAAGAGGATTTGATTATTGAGTTATCTTAATATTCTGCTGCTGTCAGGGGATTTACCATAAATGTTTCCTGAGAGTCTCTCTCTTGAAGAGATTCAGGCCCCAGTTAAGTTCACCCCAATTAAAAATAGAACCCTGAGATGCAGCAGCTGCAGTACCTCTTAAACCTCTTCAAATAACATTGAGCAACTAAGTGCCTGCTACTGTGGAGATAGTGCCCACAAAACCCGCAGCAGCCCTCTCAGAAGATGATAACACTATAAGTGGCTGTCAGTCCATAGTCATGTCTAGTCATTGAGGGGATGTCACCTTATCTTCTAAGAGTTCCGGGGGGAAACAAATCACATCTTCTCTCTCTCTTTTAATCTCCCTTCTCACAACAACAAAACCCTCCAAAATAATTCCAAACAAACAGACATGCACAAACCTTATGAAGTTCTATTATCTGAGTGGGGTATATGGTTGTGTTTTCCTAATGTTTCTGTGGGACATGTTTGGGTTAAAGGGTTAATGAGTCATAGTTTAAACGTGAAGATTGATTTTTAGGGAGATGGAAGAATTTATTTTTTTCCTCTTTTCTTGAACAAATGATTTGCTTTTTAAATATATAACTCAAGAATTGGATTCAGCTATACTGGACTTTTTTACTGGGTTGGGTTTTTATTTTCTTTTGATTCTTTAAGTAGAGTTTGAAAACAAACTTACCTTATCCCTTCCATAGTAGAAATTTTGGCTATTATAAATTACCAAAAGACAAATTACAGAGGCTACTTTGTTTATAAGGCAAAGCACAGAGGGAGATCTATTTATCATATTTTAATAGCTATTCACTGTGGAAACATTTTCCCCTTTCTTAAAGCTAAATTGCATGTATCACTATTCATTAATAAACAGTATGACAACTATTTAAGCTGCCAAGTCTCCTATAGACATCTCTTTAGGTAGGTAAGATTTTCATACATTTTCCCAAATGGCCAAGTTGACAGGCATGGATTTGTATTTTATTTTCAGAGTTCTGGATCCAAATCCCTGGGTCAAAATATGTGCCATTCACTTCCTTGATTTAGTCATTTGATCTCTCTGAAGGCTGGCCCTAGAGAGTCCTTTCTGATGAGACTTTCAGCACAGCCATTTGTCACTAGATAACCCTGTGAACACTGACCATTTGCACAGTGAAAGCTTGCCCTTTGTGAAAGAGTAGATCCAATTTTCTCTTAAAAGCTCTTGGGTGTCCATGTGGTATGATTCTAGAA
Organism: Tamias sibiricus; assembly: GCA_025594165.1. Lineage (NCBI taxonomy): Eukaryota > Metazoa > Chordata > Mammalia > Rodentia > Sciuridae > Tamias > Tamias sibiricus. Next base: position 111,585,342 of record CM046666.1, read on the forward strand.
ACCTTTTGTCCAAATACTTTTTCTGCTGGGCTCCACATTATGTAGTGTGTCAGTCCTATGAATTAAATATGGCCTCTCCAGCCATTCTCTTTCCAAAGCTATTGCTTTGGAAAAGGTCCTAACACTGTAATATGCATCACTTTAAATATTCTCCTTTCACAAAAGAAATATAACAGGATGAGAAAACTTTATGGCTGGCAAGGAAAGGTGTCGAAAGAAGAGGAATGAAGCATAAAATGGAAGGTTAAGGTGACAATAGGCCAGTGTGAGCCAACCTGGCTTTCTATTAGTTGTCCTGAATTTATGAGAGAGGATTCAACATACCTGTGTACTATGTTAGCTTTTCAAATACTCACATGAACATCCAGCTGAGCATATATATTGAGAATATCTTTTTGGAAAACCAGTTGGAAATATTTATCAGGGGGATAAAGAACATTCATATACTTAGAACTAATAATTTCAATTTTAGGACTTTGTCCTAAAGAAATAATCAACAATGAGGAAATTCAACCCAAAGATGTTCTTTGGGACATTATTTATAATAGCAAAAATATTGGAACATGTTAAATGTTTATTAATAGGGGAATGAATGCTATGGAAGTAAATTTATGCTATAAAAGTGACTAAAATAGTACATACAATATAACATTCCAGGCATTTAGAATACATATGTGCAGATAAATGTAAGGAATTTTAATAATTGTTATCTATGGATGGTGGTTATTTATCTTTATTCCTTTTTGTATTTTCTGAATTCTCCACAATGGCCATTTATTATTTTTAGATACTTAAAGTACATTATTAAAAATTCATCCAAGAGCAAATGTTTGTGTCAAGTTTATAAACCTAAAATATGGGTGTCCTCTAAGGAGGTTGACTATAGCTGTGTAACAATTCCTGGTGGATAATTAAAGATCTGTCAGACTTTTCCTTATGTATGGGTCCTTTATGTTCACGGGCTGTAATTCTATACAAAATGTCTACATAGTATGAAATTTGGCACTTGGTTGTTGATTTGGATAGTATCATGGCTTGCTGGAGCCAAATTTGAGATAAAAACAATTTGGATGGAGGTTAGTATTAAGAGAGATTTCTAAGTTTCCCCCACTGGAACTGGACAAGGGGAGAAACATGCAAGAAGCAAAAGAAATCTGTGAAATAAGTTTTGCTCAGGGAAAAGTAATGTTTAACAGTTTTATCCATTCACGGGACGTGGACCTGAGTCCTCAGGTTTTTCCTGTGTTTGGTTTACTTCCTGTGTGTCAGATGTTCCTGACACGTGAAGAATGGATCTGGCCTCACTGCCTGGGCACCATTTTGGTGATATTTTCTCCACCTGGAATACTTCTCACACCTCTCCTCCCAGGTTCTTTTGGCCCCTTTTAGTAACTGCTTTTCTTTGGAGCTTCCACTGCTGACCCAAAAGAATGTCATCTCTCCTCCTTTGAACTTCCTGACATACTTTGGATTGTTTTTATATTATCTCTATATTAGATTGTCAATTTCATATGCACAAGGGTGCTCTGTCTTTCTTACCTTTGTATCATATGACTTATCCATCTTAATGAATGGGGTTCGTTTATTTAATAAATCAGATACTAGTTTGTTTGATCCAGAGTCTAACTTCCTCACTTCATACAATTTTGATCAGATGCCTGTTTATCAGCTTTGAAAAATCATTGCAAGGAAGAGTAAAAATGAGTTGTTTGCAGCATTAAGTAATTTATTAGCAGTCTTTACATCAGTCACCAACCTTAACAATTAATTTTTAAAAACTTTTCTGAGGTGTCTTTCTTGAGTAAACTATTTACAGACAGAAAACAGGGAGCACAGAACTACCAAATTAATAAAGCCAGGGCCCTCTCCTATGGTGTATTTAACTTTAGGAGTATAGAAGAACAACCTAGGCTTTAGTGTTAGAAAGAACTGGGTTTGAACCTTAGCCCATCGACTGGCGTACAGATGTAGGTCTCTATGCTTATGAAAGCAGAGGATCCATTGTGTCCAGGACTATCTGTATTCTTTTGGAAAGTCAAGGCTAAATCCTTTAGACTCTGCAGGGAAGTTAATTTCTGGGTCTACCACTCTGAAATCACTGATCCATTTCTACAATATATGGCTCCCCACCAAGACTCCTTTGAAAAATTTGAGGGAATACTGAGCAGAAATATTGAACAAATTCTGCAAATTCTTTTTGGCTATAAATATTGACCTATCCGTCTTATGTATAATCAAAGTATCACTTATTGATAAAGCAAGAGAATATTTAAAGCTGACTGTTTGGGTTATAGATCTTGGTGCCATACTTAGCTCTCTCTTTTTGAGTTTGCTTATATGTGATGTGGAATACTTAATCTTGATTAGGCTTTTGGTTATAAGAGGGCATATATTTGTTATAAGTCATTGAGTTAGACACTTATGATCTATGCATCTCACATACAAAAATTTCACCTCAAGTATAAAAGTTAGGTTTTAAGAGTTAAATAAAATTCATTTATAGATAAAAAAAATAATAAAAACCATACCTTGCCTTGTAGAATTGTTTTGAGGATAAAATGAGCTAATGTCTGCCAACTGAAATTGGCATATAGTAAGCAGTCATTAAAAGCTAACAATATTCTAAATAAGTTGATTTAAAACCTGGAGTTTCAAAAAAATTATGTTGAGCCAAGATATCCAATAACCAAATTAAAACTCCCATTGTAGAGCTGGCACCGTCTTTTGGGGGGATGAAAGGCAGGTATGAATTGGAGGCTTGTGCCTCACAGTCGTTTGGATTTGTTAACAGTATTAGTTAAGGAGCACAGGGTGATGAAAAAGTTGCCAGACACCACACGAGATAAGGAGCGTTGTGTGAGCATCGGCAGACTTGAACACTCTTACAAATAGACAAAGGAAGTGATGGCTTAGCTTGATTAGCTTTATTTGTCTTGTCCTTCAAGGTCCTTCAACCTTGGCATCCCTGGATATGTTTTTTATTTTGTTTTGTTTTGTTTTTTCACATGCTGCTGATCATACAAAAATACACAAGAACTTCCTCCTAGAGGAGTATCCTTATTTTCTGTTGTAATTCCTACCTCTATTTACAATATAAGTATTTAGTACACTAGAAATGAAGTGGCATGCTTCAGTAGATAAATAAAGAACCAGATTTTCTGCTGTTAAGAAATATAGAAGATGGATAATTTGCTCTGGTTATCTGATCTAGATTTTATGGCTAGGTCATTTTGATATTTCAAAGATTTTCTTCTTATAGCTAGCCCTTTGTTTTCATATATTGGATCTCTTCTGCTGCACTACTGGTTTTTGTTGTGACATTGCTATTCTTTTTATTCTATTTTTATCTTCTTTTGAGTTTTTTTTAAATTAAGCCCCTAATCCTTTGACTGAATATCTATTTCTTCTGTGATAGTTTTTGATTTACAATTTAACAGATGATTTACTCAGTTTTTAACTTTTTCTTTGCTCTCTGTACCTTTCCCTGAGTCTTCTTTTGTTTTACTTTTTGGCATCGGTTTCTGCATTTGTGTTAGGAGATTTACTCACATGTCTGGTGAACCTAGACTGTACATTCAAAATTTAAAATGATGCACTAAAAAGATATTACTGTTGTGTTTCACAGAAGATCAACAAGGGAGTAAGCCATGGGGAGAGTCCCCCAAATGTCTGAGTCTTACTGCTTTCTCTTGGGTCCATCAGTTTCTGTGGAGATCAGACACGGGAGACATAATGTTGGATGCCAATACGTATTCTCAGAGTCAAAGGTGGGTATGAATGAGGGAATCTCCCTCTTCATGGTTCAGCCTTCACTTAACTCTTCCCTCTTTTAGTACAGATGTTATAGATTGCAGGATCATTACCAATTCTTCACACATCCTTATTTTCACATCTTTGCTGTGTGACTCTGCAGTTCATCTCACTAAAGAGTTGGGCTCTTCTTTTTCCATGCCCAAGGAGACTTTCTTTCCTCCATGACTTGTGACTTAATAAGGAAGGGCAATAAAACATGACAGAATTGGCAGTGTTTCATTTCCAAGGAGAGGCCTTAAAAAATACAAACAAACAAACAAGCAAACAAAAACTGTGCAATCTTGCCTGTTCTCTCATTCTTATTCCTGTTATTGGCATGAGAACATTTCTCACTCCGCTGTTGAAAGAGGGTTGTAGAGCAGAGGGGAGCCATGGCAGTTGCCACAGACAAAGCCAGAATAGATCAACTGATGAATTCCCAATATGTGAACTTGTCCAGAAAAGATCAACCTGCTAGCCAACCTCCAGTTTATACAATAGTCACAAGCATGGGATTAAAACCCAGTAGTGTAACTTCCCTATAATGGTAATAATACTTTGTAGCAAATAACCACAGTGCTATTCAATAATAAAAAATATATTGTTTATGACACCTCTATCAAATTTAACCTCTTGTCTTCTACCCAGATTGGGGAGAAGTATCTGGGTAGAAGTCACCAAGTTATGTGGGTTAGGGAAGGATTAGGATGAGATTTATATGCACCTCATATAAATCTTCATCCAGGCCATAAACATACATTGGAGAAAAGATATCCTCTTCAACAAATGGTGCTGGGAAAACTGTAAATCCATATGTGACAAAATGAAATTATACCCCTGTCACCCTGCACAAAACTCAACTCAAAGTGGATCAAGGACCCAGGCATTAGACCAGAGAACCTGCACCTAATAGAACAAAATGTAGGCCCAACTCTCCATTATGTTGGCTTAGGAACTGATTTCCTTAGCAAATCTCCTAAAGCACAAGAAGTAAAATCAAGAATCAATAAATGGGATGGTATTAAACTAAAACCTTTCTTTACAGCAAAGGAAACAATAACATGAAGACAGAACCTACAGAATGGGAGAAATTCTTTACTACATGCACCTCAGATAGAGCATTAATTGCCAGGATATATAAAAAACTAAAAAAATTTAACACCAACAAAAAAAAAAAAGAAAAGAAAAACAAATAACCTAATCAATAAATGGGTAAAGAAATTAAACAAGCATTTCACAGAAGAAGAAATATGAACAGTCAACAAATATATGAAAAAATGTTCAATATCTCTAGAAATTAAAGAAATGCAAATTAAAGCTACCCTAAGAGTCCATCTCACTCCAGTCAGAATGGCAATTATCAAAAATAAAAGTAACAATAAATGTTGGTGAGGATGTGGGGGAAAAGGTACACTCACTCATACATTGCTGGAGGGAGTGCAAATTGGTACAACCACTCTGGAAAGCAGTATGGAGATTCCTCAGAAAGCTTGGAATGGAACCACCATTTGACCCAATTATCCCATTCCTTGGTTTATACTCAAAAGGACTTCAAATCAACATATTACAGTGATGCAAACACATCAATGTTTATAGCAGGCCTATTCACAATAGCTAAACTTTGGAACCAACCTAGGTGTCCTTCAACAGATGAATGGATAAAGAAAATGAGGTATATATACACAGTGAAATATTCCTTAGCCATAAAAAAATGAAATTATGGCATTTGCTGGTAAATGAATGGAACTGGAGACTATCAAGCTAAGTGAAAGAAGCCAATCAAAAAAAACCAAACGCATAATGTTCTGTCTAATATGTGGATGCTAACACATAATGGGGCAGGGGGAGGGAAGAATAGAAGCATTTTGGATTAGACCAAGGGGTATGAAGGGAAGGAGGGGAGGATGGGAATAGGAATGACTGTAGAATGAATCAGACATTAGTTTCCTATGGTCATATATGAATAAGAGACCAGTGAAATTCTACATCATGTACAATCACAATAATGGGATTCTAATTAGAATAAGTTATACTCCATTTATGTATAATATGTCAAAATACATTCTACTGTTAGGTATATCTAAAAAGCACAGATAAAAAAAAATCTTTAGTCAGTTCTCTTTTGAGGCACATCTTGGGAACCACACTCAGGGATCTCTGATGTGACAGTTCTGAGCTCTTCCAGGGCTCTGTGGCACAAATGAGGTTGCTTCTTTTTGAATCTCCCTCTACAGACACCAGGTTTTGGCCTCTTCCTATTGTCTAAGTCATATGCCCAGCTGCTTTCTAGCCTTTGAGGTTTTAGGGCTTGGGTGCTTTAATCCTTTTCTCTTCTACGAGAGAATCTTAGGAAGAAATGTAGATAAATGTATGCCTCAGTATTCCATGTTAATCCAGAAATATTTCCAATTTTAATTTTTTTCTTCCCAATTCTGAGTCTTTTTTTTTTTCACTGTTCATCTGGTAGTTATTATTTATCCAGGGCTTTAAATGATGTCATAAATATGTCTCTGAATAATTTAATATAATAATAATTGATTTCTCAGCCTATGCTTTCTCTCTTCTTTATTGAACGTCATTTATTAATCATTGCATATTTACCAAGGGTCTGCTATGGCCCATGTATTGTGCTTGCACTGGTAAAAGAGTAGAGAACATAATAGACAAGGTTCCCTTCCTCAAGGAACCTGCAAGGTAGCAGAGGTATGCGATATAACAATATATACACTATAGTGATCTACCAACAGTTGTCTCTGTGCACTTCATGCTGTGTTATTTTACTTCCATTATTTCCTCCATTGCTCATTGGAGTTTGTCAAGGTGAGCTATTATAGGGTAGAGTCACATAGTTGTCAGTTTAAAAACTGGGCAGTAACTTAACCACTTTAAGCTTTGGGATCTTCAGTGTAGAATGAATTACTTTAAACAAATTAGAGTACCTTGGCCTGGGGATATGGCTTATTACTAGAGTGCTTGGCTAGCATGCATGAGGCTTAGGGTTCAAGTCCCAGCAGAGAAAAAAAAAATTAGAGTAGCTTTTCATTTAAAATATCATGATGTCCCTCCTCTTTCTTCCTAATATACACTTGTGTGTTAGTCAGTTTTTGGTTGTTGTGGCTAAAATACTTGACAAGAACAACTTAGAGGAAGAGAGGTTTATTTTGACTCATGAGTCCAGAGAATTCTGTTCATGGTAGGCTGGCTCCATTGCTCTGGGCCTAAGGTGAGGCAGAATATCATGGCAGAGGAAAGTTGATTAGCTAATGACAGCCAGGAAGCAGAGAGAGTGAGGAAGAACCAGAGAGAAGAGAAGTCCTTCTAAGTCACACCCCCAGTAACCTGCTTTCTCCAACTAGTTCCACCTCCCAGTAGTCCATTCAGCAATCAGTGAATTAATTCACTCATTATGTCAGAGCCCTCATGATCCAATCACAGCCCCCAAGTCCAGCTCTATACATGTTAGAATTTCAGGGGACATTGCAGATTCAGACCTTAACAGTATGCATATGCCTTCTTATTTCCACGTTCTTTGGAAAAATCAAAAGATGCTGAGCAAGGTGGTACACACCTATAACCCCAGCTGCTCAGGAGGCTGAAGCAGGAAAATCGCAAGTTGTAGGCCAACTTCAGCAACTTGGTGAGACCAGGTCTCAAAATAAAAGTGAAAAGGGCTGGAGATGTTGTTCAGTGGCAGAGCAGCCCTGGATTCATTTCCTAGTACAAAAAAAAAAAAAAAAAAAAAAAAAAAAAAAAAAAAAAAAAATCAGAAAGGACTACTGCGTTTGGCCACTTTTCTACATGGCAACACTAAACAGAACTCAATAATCACTGACTCCTTCAGATGGATGTAAACCACATCATTTGCCAAGAGTTACTGTTTCTCATTGTAGTAAACCTGGCTGTTTTATATATTTGCATTATTTTTCTGACCTTTGTGGCATGTAAGTTTTTCTCCTGCTCTAGAGATTAAGAATTTGGAGTACTATTTGAAAAAAAAAATTATATATATATAGTACTATTTGAAAAAATATATAAATATACATATATATATATATATATATATATATATATATATATATATATATATTTTTTTTTTTTTTTTTACCAGAGATTGAACTCAGGGCTCAGGGGCACTTGACCACTGGGCTACATCCCCAGCCCTTTTTTGTATTTTATTTAGATACAGGGTCTCACTGAGTTGCTAAGTGCTTCGCCATTGCTGAGGCTGGCTTTGAACTTGTGATCCTCCTGCCTCAGCTTCCCAAGTGCTGGGATTACAGGTGTGTGCCCCTGTACCCGCTAGAAAGATATTTGACAAGAAATATTTAATCTATAACTGTCAAAGAAATGAAACATCTTATTACTTTCCTCACATAGTGTTGATCACATATCCCTAAGTATGAATGCATTCACTTACACAGTTAGTAATGTATACAGTTACTAATACATTTTAAATATATTCAATATCTAATTGTTTTACCAGTGCTTGTTAATGACTGGGTTGTAGATTCTGAACTAGCTTTGGGTTTTTTTAGGTATTCATTGTGAAATCCATTATATGCTTGATTTCTGACTTTTTGTGCCAGATCATTATATGCAGTTGCTTTAATCTGTGGTCTCCTCTATATTGTTTTTGCCCCATTTTCATTTTGATTTAGCCTCCACACAGTCCCAACTCTGTGGCTCTATTTATCCAACCTCCTGTTTTCCTTTTAGAAACAGTCTTCATTTTTGCTCCCTGTGTTTGGTCTGTGGGCATCTCTTAAATGTCCCAGCCTGTTCATTCTTCTACTAGTACCTTCCACTAACTTTGATGCTTCATCAGAACTGTACCTTGCACCTGAACCGCTGCTGGATCTTGGCAGGTCCAGCCCTCCCTATCCTACCCTTCTCAGGATCAAAAAGGGGAGTTCAGATATCCTGTAATCCCAGGGTCCTGTGATAATTATATGATTGAGCAGAACATTCTTGAGAAATTAGAACTGACTAGAAAAGATGAGCTATGGAAATCCATGAATAAGGATTGAGTTTTCCTATCCTCCTTAGGACCAACAAAAAAATTTTGTTCTTCAGATACTACATGTGTATTTCTATTTTGTCTAATTCCTTCAAGAGACTTGAAGTTAATAAAAAGCAAATATACTCTGTGCTATTTTTAAGGGACAGTATTAGAAGAAGGAGATTTATGGCTGGTCTCCTCCTCCTTTTCTGTGTTCATTGTGCTTCTGAGCATTGTGTTTTGAACTGCACAGCAACAAAGGTCAGAGATGTAGATAAACTAGAGATTGTGACTGTCCTAAGAGAGCTTTTAGAATGGATTGTGGGAACCCAAAGAGAATCCATGTGAGAAAAGATTAACAAGTCTGGGAAAGCAAGCTTGGAGAAGAGAAGACTTCAGGAGTGTCTTGAACATACCTGTCATCAGAACCATCACATTTTAATGGGAAAGAGAGAGCACAGGATTCTAAAGGACTGAAGTTGATTCAATTAGTAGGGGTCATTGGGAGATAGAGTTGGGTTCCCTACCTACTTCTGTCTTTAAGGAATAGTTCAAAGCTGAAATTTTCTGTCCACAGAGAATATTCTGAGCCTCTAGGCAACCCAGCATAAAGTGGCTGACCACTTGGTGGGGATGTTGTAGAAGAGATTGATGCATTGATGGAATGATTGGATCAGATGTTCTTTAAGATTTCTTTCTATCCTGTGATTCTAGAGTGTTTGAAGTTGTCCTGACAGGAGATTCCTGCACATTAAAATCACAGAATTATGTATATTTTAAGACACTATTGGAATGGATTTCATTCTTCTTATTATAATAACAATGAAATATATATGAATATGTTTATGGATTATCCACATAGGTAATTTAGACTTCTTTATTGGTCCACAACACCACCACAGATTGTTAGAACAAAATTGGTTCCTTTTCCAAAAATTAATCACTCAATTTAGTGAGTCAATTAGGGACTAATTCAAGCAGGGAGTTGAGTCAATTAAAGGGCGAATCAGGATAAGAGCGTAACAAATATCAGCTAATTTCTAATTCTTGGCCCCAAGTTTTGAATAAAAAAAAATAATATTAATTAATATTCATTTTCTCTTTTCCTTCCTACCTTCAATGAATAAAGACCAGATATAAATATGATTTTTCATAATATCACTTAAAATATGATAAATAAATCTGGAAAATTCGGTTAAAAGGACCTATAGTTAAATAATTCAGTCTCATTTCTTTTACAAGGGATGAAACTGGCTTTATTAATTTTTCTCCCCAGAGCCTTCCCTCATCTCCCCAATCTGAGTTCATTTCATTTTCTCCCAAGCCCCTGGACCACTATGTTTTGATGAGAGCGTGGTTATTTATGAATATGTCTCTTCCCCCAGCAGAAGGAATCTGCCTTGCATATTTTTTATAATCCCCACAGCACCTTTTGCCCTTCCCTGCATTGAGTGATTCTCAATAGATGTTTGTGGTTTGAAACAATTTCTGTAGTAAACTCATTCTCCTCTTCACCACATGTTCAGTCCAGCAGTTAATAGGATAGCACTCATTAAATGTCCCATATGAGATTATGACCAATTTACTTCAGGAGGTATAGAATACTACCATTTTGTGAGAAGATGACAAACCTTATGGCTGTATGTATACAGGAGCATGTCAGAAAGGAAAATGTACCGTTTATTTTATTTATTTATTTTTTGCAAAGCTTTTAGTTGCAGGCATCCTTTCCCTTGTGGTCTGGAGCCACTATTTCCAGGGCTTTCATGGAATTCTGAAAGAGGACAAGACACTTGGATCTAGTCCCAGCTCTGCCACCAACTAGCAAGGTGATGTTGGTCCAAGCACTGAACCTTTCTAGTCTCAGCTTCCTCATCTGGAAGGCATTTTCTGGAACCACCAGCTCTAATATTGCTCCACAGTAAGATAAAAGATTTCCCTGTCTTTGACATTGGCCCCTTTCTCTTCACCCTTCACAGTCTATCCAACTTTAGACAAGTTACAGCCTGTGTGACTCAGTTTCCTAACACAAAATTCATGAAAACCTATTTCTCAGGGTTGTGATCAGCATTAAATGTGTTAATGGGTACAAAGTGTTGGCACAGTTTCTAGTGTGGAATAAGCACTGACTTAATGTCAGTTCTTTTATTTTGCTACTTTGATAAAAATGTTATTAGTTATCTCCAGTTGTTAAAATTACAGACCCATTCCTCACATGGTGCCTGGCACAGGAATTATCCCTGATATGGATTTTAAATATATTTTCCTCATTCCTCTTTCAAGTGGCATTCTATAATGTTGTATTTCCACCTGTTCTTAGAATATCTCTGATCATTTACTCACTCTAATCCATAATTTTCCCTCTTCACCCCTACCTTGTGTTGCCTAGTGCTTCACACAACTGATCTTTGACTTCTGGCTCATTGTCCTGTGTTCTGTAATTGTGTAGACACTTTGGCCTTGCAATTTTCATGTCCATCAAACACATCAGTGCATGGATAGAGACAAGTGCCACACAGAGGTGGTGTCTTTGGGGTATCTCAGTCTAATAGTGTAATGGAAGATTTAGCAAAAAAAGGCCTTATCTTTTAGAACTTTTATCTTGACTTGGGACATGATGGATGTTACATTGACATAATTGGACAGTGAATCCATTTACTTAAATTTATTAGTTTAGTTGGATCTATTGAGAATTTGATCCACAATAAGCTCTAATTTAGTTTTGTGTATGTAGAAAATCTCTCTCTCACTGGAGATGGGAGAAAGAATGATGTGAAGGAGACAACAGCAGGAATTTGCTGTTATATAAAATGGAACTGTAGGAAGACACTGGCAGATAGTTACTGGCACAAAGAAATTCATTGCATACAAAATCTTTTTTATGATACTCATTAATCCTTCAGTACTATTATTTATTTTTTTTTAATCTAAGAATCAACTGAATTTCAGAGATGTTAAAGAGCATGCTGGCATGTTACTATGCCAGAATATGAAGTCAGAAATATCTTCTGACCCTAGAGAGTGTGTGCCAACATATTCAGAGAGAATGTGATGATGTGTCTTGGCCAAAGGAACTTTGGGTAAAATGCAGTGATTTCTTGTACATTTCACTGTTTGTATTATTAGTCTGTAGTACATTTCTGATTCTCAACAAAATGTTCCACAGTTTTCCAACGTTGAATTTCTGACAGTCATGATTTAAGGCTTCAAGCATATGATTATGAGATGGTAGTTCTCAACATTTACCACAACCTCCCAGCTGAACAGCCAGCTCTCAAGCTTTCTGCCAGGAGGGTAGAGAGATTCCTCTCCCCACATGCAGTCCAATTCCATGGGAAAACATTAGCTGTGACAAATGACTCTGAGCACTTCAATCAGAGGTAAATGTGAACCTTTGCTCCTGCCTACAAGGAAGTTTCCATCACAGTATTGTCCATGAATAAGTTTGAAGTACATCAGCTGAAAAATTTTCATCATCGTCTATTAGACTTCAGGAGAAGAATTTCTGTAATTACCAAGCATTCAAGGGGAAGTGTTATTTCTTGGAGCTGAGTTATTTACATTGATATTTATAGATATTTATTTCTTTTGGCAAACATGGACAAACACATTTTTGAAAAATACTTTCAGTCTGTGGAAAAACAAAGCAGAATATGCTTTAAAAAAATCTACCACAGAAAGTATAATAATAGTTTCCATGTCTGAAGACAACAGACAGGCATAAAATATAAAGGAATTACTTTATCATGGATAAGAGAATTGCTGTAACAGCAAATTTTGACCTTGTCAGAGTCTGGATAACTCTTAGGTTTAAAACTTCCACTCCCACAGACCTCAGTCCACAGAGGAGATAACTGATCTGGGGCTTAGCAGTATTGGCAAGGTGGTGCATTATGGGATTTAGCTATAGAGTGTTTGCTCTCCAAGGAGAGAACTGCAGGAATTTTAAGAACTTGCATCAATTCCCTGGTGTAGAAGCAGTATGTCTAAGTATATTTCAAGTAAATCCTCAACTCAACACATAAAGCTGCAGTTCCACCACGCCTCTAAAAGGAAATTAGAACACAGGAATCAGGCCAGCCTGCCCCTCCTTGAAGATGGTCAGACCCACTGTTCATCTCCTCCATTGCTTTGTCAGTCTGTTCTAGGCACATGTTAAGAGGTTATCATTTTTATTAAGTATACGTTCACCTCCCCTGCCACCTATCCCACTACCATGTTGGTTTCAGGCTCTTAATTTTTCTATTAGGGCCCTAACATCTTGTAGCAATTTGGATTATTTATTTAGATGTCATCAATTGATTCAGAGCATAACACTTTTGTGATAATTTTTTTTTTCTTTTGGTAGCAGGGATTGAACTCAGGGGCACTTGACCACTGGGCCACATCCCCAGCCCTTTTTTTGTATTTTATTAGACACGGTCTCACTTCTCACTGAGTTGCTAAGTGCCTCGCCATTGCTGAGACTGGCTTTGAACTCATGATCCTCCTGCTTCAGCCTCCCAAGGGCTGGGATTACAGGTGTGGGCCGGCTGTGATAAAATTTTAAGCACTTGTTTTCATTTTTTAAAAAATGATGCCCTCAATGAAGGTCTTTGGGTAGATTTGATCTGGTGAGTATAAGGTAAGACCTTAGTCTCTGAGTAAATACAAGACACTTTGGTGGCCTAGTACCTAGGTTATTTAGATGAGAGCGTGTGCTAAGGGTGACTTAGTGGCATTATAACTAGGGTCATTTATTTATGTTGTTGGTTCTTCCTCAGATATTATCTGGGAGAACGTGCCAATAAATAATCATCCAATCTGTTTCAATAGAGAATGTGAGATTCTGTGGGTATAAATGGGAAAAACTGGGATAGCAACACCAATAATTTTACAAATTTACAAAGTTAATAACTTAATTGACATCCAAATATTTTATTGGTTTATCCCCATGTTAAAAGTATTAGAAGTAAATCTGTGGAGTTTAAATATATCATCATCATCAGTGTTTATGGCTGGTGGCAAATTGAAGACAAACATAAGGCTTGAGTGCCACAGGTTTTAGGTCTTGTCACTCTTTGGACTCAGTTTTGAATTGGCCAGTTGCATTGGCTCCTAGTCACCTACATCAGGTAGATTCAGTGTGAACCATTCCCAGCAGGGCAAGAGGCCTTGACTTTATTTAAGCTGTGGTTCAGTGTTTGTCTGCTTGACCTTTTGTTTATTCCCTAACTTTGGTTAAGCAAAGAGCCACAAATTGGATATTCTACCATCTCATATTCAGACACCATCCTTTATCTATCTCTAGAGATCCATGATGCAGTCCAACTGTCTAGTGGGTGCTAATGAGAATTGAATATTATAGATATGAAACAAAAGTTATTAATATTTTTGTAGAGGTATAGCCAATATGGTATTCCTTCTATTTGACGAATCTAATCACAGTAGTAGATTATGGTCTCTTCAAAATAGTAATGATACCATGACTGTTTCTAATGACTCCCAACATATGAGGAAAAACTTAGAACTCAGAACTTTGGGTGGGTGTGGTAGAAGAATTATAGTATAAAATCCATATGTTTTCAAGTTGGTTGTACTTTAGTAGGTTGGAAGAACTCAGGTATGTTTTGGGTTAGTCCAGTCCCTCAAACTATTTCTTTCAAATGTTTTCTTTCAACCAAATCTGAAACACATTTTGCCAGAACCTTTTTTCCCTTAATTTTTAAAGCCATGTGTATTTAAAGGGACATTTAATCCATATGTTTTGGCTCATTTACACTTAACTCATCAAGATATTGTTTTTAAGAGTTATTTGAGCTCCACAAAACCTGTTTTATAAGTCTTTTCTTCCGCAGTACTAGGAAGTTGTGTTTTGCTGGAAACAAAAATTGAACCCACAAAATAATTAAGTTCGGATGAAAATTGAGAATGTACACGATTTTTGAGAGCCACTAAACAGCTTAGAAAAGCATGTTCTTTTGTATCTTTTCAGTTACTTCTTCTAAATACCAATATGCTTTGGCTGAGATGCTAAACTTGATCATCTTTAAAATCTTTATTTCACAGTACAATGTCTAAATGCTTATTTCCCAAAATATCCTCTTTAGCATATTCAAGGGAGTGAGCTCTAGGGCTGGGGTTGTAGCTCAGTGGTAGAGCGCTTGCCTAGCACATGTGAGGCACTGGGTTCGAGCCTCAGCACCACATAAAAATAAATATTTAAAAAGAAATATTATTATTTAAAAAGAAACATTAAAAAGAATTATTAAAAAAGAGTGTATTATTTAAAAATATATTAAAAACAGAGAGTGAGCTCTAAGCTCCTTTTGAGGTTAATGCAAAGCAATAAAATTGGACCTTGAGAGTGCCTTTTCTTTCCCTGTTAGTCTTTGCATGTAGTTCTGCCTGATTTGGCCCTTGAAGTTATCTCCGTTCTGTTTCGGGAGATGGCAAGATACTGATACACAGGTTCTCACTGTATATACATGTCCAGGACCTTCAGAACACTCGTTTTTTCTTACTGGGTAGAGGGATGGCTCTTGGGCACTAATTAGACACATTGGGGATGCATCACCTGTCTACTATTTCTCAGAAAGTTCAGAATCTGAGAACATTCCTGGAGAGAACACAAAAAAGTCAAGATACTCATTGACAATGTTCCGGAAGAGTAGGAAGGATGAGAAAACCTTTCAGATCAGCAAAGATCTGAAGTTATATCATTTTAAGGATAAATTGATCATTTCTGGAACAAGTTTTGCCCATTGAATATTAATATTCATTGAAAAGAATTTCCCTTTCTTAACAAGAACTTTTCTATAATTCAAATTCATCCACATGCCTCAGAATTCCTTTGGCAAGCCAGGCATGGTGGTGCATGCCTGTAATCCTAGCATTGGGAGGCTGAGGCAGGAGGATCATGAGTTCAAAGCCAGCCTCAGCAATGGTGAGGCACTTAGCAACTCAGAGAAACCTTGTTTTTTAATAAAATACAAAAAAAAAAAAAAAAAAATGCTGGGGATGTGGCCCAGTAGTCTAGTGCCCCTGAGTTCAATCCCAGCTACCAAAAAAAAAAAAAAAAAAAAAAAAAATTCCTTGGGCAAGATTTCTGGAGTGAGTCAAGTTGTTGACAGTCTCCTTTTTAAATTATGTTTGGGTAGATACATGAGTAAAACTCTATTTAAATTAGAAAAGATGTGAGTAAAAATTAGTAATATATTTATTGTTCACTATAAAGTCTAAAAACATGTTTTGTGATTCAGTGAATATTGAATGATGCAAATAAAACCCCCCCAAATCCTAATAGTCTGAACAGAGAGTAAATTATTTCTTGAAAGATTGGGTTTTGCTATGGGATATCATTTGTCATGTAATATTCATAGGGTACAATGAGATTGATAAGGCAGCTTTGTGTACTTTTTCTTCTTTCTTTTTAGGACGAATGTGCATTCTTTTCTCTCAACATTGCATCTGGAGAATATTTATCATTTGAAGCATCCACTGTGGCTATTCCAGACAATTAGGTATTGTTGTGTTTATAAATGAATCACCATCAGATATTTACACTGATGTCTTGAAAAACATGCTATTATTTTTGAGGCAAATATTTGATTTGGGAACAGATGTCCACCATCCTGAACTTTTTTTGAAGCCTCTGAAAACTACACAAAAAGACCTAGTTACCAAGATGTTTAACATCTTTCAGAGATGGAGAAATCCAATCCAATGATATAGGAGTCTTTTCTGAAAGATAGCATTAAGCAAATTTGCTTGTAATTTAGTTAATAATAACTTTTAACTTCTTCTTCTGCCTTTTTTTTTTTTTTACAATGAAAATCCTTTATTGACCTGACCTGAATTTATGGCCAGTTTATTATTTCTATACCAAATGCTAGTAAAGTTGAGGGAAAAATTATATACTTATATGTGTATATGTATAAATATTCTTAGTCTTTGGCCTCAATATTCTTAAGTTTCACTTATAGAATTTACAAACTTTAATAAATCAGTTTTCACAAATATTAAATTATGAAAACAATAAAACATACTTAACAGCAAGGCTAACTTTTATGGATGTATATTTAATGTGCCCCTTCATTTTCCTGATGCCATCCTTGAATTAAGTAATAATTCAGACTTCAAGAAGTTTGACGTTTTCCAAATAAATGTAGATGTAGTTGAAGTTATTGAATTTTTTTTAGTTTTGTTTACCAGTTTTCCATGGTAAGACAAAATCAGGCTATAAAATAAATATAATAAAGCTACATTCTTTTTTGGTTATCACCATCAGTTATTATTATTTTTGAGAAATAGCAGCAACATTTAGTTTTCTTTACAGACCATTTTATTTTTATTTATTTAATATATATTTTTGGCCATAAATTACTCATAAAATTGTTTTTAAAAGAATGTGTTTATTTTTAAAAGTAAATATTATTCTAATGTATGTATTACTCTTCAATTTCTATTTTTCCACCTTGATAACTTTCAAAAGGACTTTAACAATTTATTATTTGATTTTCTTTTTTTGGTGGGAGTAGATGGTCATAGCATTTGCAAATATTAATAATTTTATCTCTTCCCTCCTGATCTCTATCTCATTTTTTTCTTGTCTTGACTGGACAGAAGGGTCAATTAGCACTGAATAGGCCATGATAGTATCTTGTATTATTCCTTACTTGAATCTATTGCTTCTAGTTCATCTATTAAATATGAAATTTATATATTCTACTTAGTGCCATTTTATTAAGTTAGAAGATTTCCTTTCTGTTTCTAGTTTCCTAAGATTTAAAAAAAATCACTGTATTAAAATGTACCCAATATCTTTAATTATTTAGCTTTTGTCTTAAAAGACAAAATACAGGGAACTGACAGATTTTTCTGGTATTTAGCCATCCTTGTATTCCTGGAATGAACCCATTTTAGTGTTGATGTTTAATGATTTTAAAGTATATTTCCATACCTGATTTGCTAACATTTAATTTAAGAGGCATATATTTTTACTTATGGATGATATTGATCCACAAGCTTTTTCCTTTTGCCTTATCTTGTTTGGTATCATTATGGTTTAGATATGAGGTGTTCCCCAAAAGCTCATGTGTGAGACAATGCAAGACAGTTTAGAGGCGAAATGATTGGGTTGTGAAAGCTTTAACCTAATCAGTGCATTAATTCCCTGGTAAGGATAAACTGGATTGTAACTATAAGCAGGTAAGGTATACCTGGAGGAGGTGGGTCCTTGGGGCATGCCTTTGGGGTATAAATTTTGTTCTTGGCGAATGGAAGTCTCTCTCTGCATGTCCTGAGCTGCTTTCTTCTACCACAATTTTCTATCATGGTGTTCTGCCTCACCTCAGTCCCAAAGCAATGGAGTAGGCTGTCAGTGGACTGAGGCCTCTGAAACTGTGAGCACCAAATACACTTTTCCTCCCCCCAAATTGTTCTTGCCAGGTCTTTTGGTCACAGCAGTGATAAAAGCTGACTAAAACAGTATCAATGCTATACTTGCTTGGTAAAATGGAGTAGATGGTTTCTCATCTTTTACTTTACTTTTAAACATTTACATAACATGCAAATTATCTATTTCTTAAGGGTGTGGTAAAATTCACAAAAACTGGGGTTGGATGCTTTCTTAGTCTTTTGGGCTTGCTTTAATAAAAACTTTAGACTGCGTGATTTGTAAACAACATAAGTTTATTTCTTACACTTCTAAAGTGTGGGAAGCTCAAGATCAAGATGCCAAAGATTCAGTTTCTGGTGAGGGCACACTCTCTGCTTCATGGACGGTGTCTTCTTCGTGTGTCCTCACATGGCAGAAGAGATGAACAAGCTCCCTCAGACCTTTTTTTTTTTTTTTTTTTTTTTTTTTTAAGGGAACTAATCCTGTTTGTGAGGACTCTTCTCTCATGATTTAATCACTGCCCCTGTTGCTGCCTGAAGCGGAAACCGCCTTGGAGCAACAAACGCCGCAGGAAAATTCGGAGGCAGGATGAAAATGAAAAAAGGTCTTTTATTCTTCTTCTCTCTCCGGCTCCAGCAATCACTCCAAACGCTCTAACTCCAACCACCACCTTCTTCTTCTTCCCGCACACACTAACTAAACTCACCCAGTTATATACATATCGCTTTAACAAGGACACGTGCTTACAGCTCGAGCTTACAGGTGCGTCACGCAGTGTTCACGGGCATACAAAGATTCTTTGGATAATGTATTACTATCAGGTGGAAACTAGAACATCTTTTATGGCTCTCAGCTAACCGCAATCTTTAGCTATCTCCTTGATTATAGGCTCCTTCATTTCCCCCTTTTAGTTTTAAAAGAGGGGATGTTCTAGGACGTCCATGTGCAACCGACATTCTTACCCGTCATGGGAGTCTAGGCTGTCCTGACTCCTGGCTTAGGTTGACATGCCGGCCACATTAGACTGTCCCGTGCGACTGTGCCGTGTCTTAGGTTGTCCCCTTCTGGGGATCTTACCCGTCATAGGCTAACCAGCCATCCAATAGAGCCCTTCAGGATCGACTGTGTGTTGACTAACAGCCGTCCAATTTTTAGGAGATGCTGCGGCTTTAAGGCTGACGAGCCAAGTTTCCATAGCGTATCAAGTTCTTTAAGCCAATCAGCTGCCCTTAGTTTCATCAAGTAACGCACTGAGTTCTCTTAGACAAATACCCGCAAGGCATTGTCCCGTAATGTCCCAAAATAATGGAAAATCAAAATGTCCATAAGTTATAACACATAGATTCAGGAGACCCCATGCATGCAGAGCAGAGGCCACACTGCTGGTTAGGTTGTTTGATGCTTGAGCAGCAGGGATGCTTGCAGCGACCGCGGTCCCTGCAGTTGTAGCATCAGCCGTCTTTTTTATGTCTAGACATTTCCACCGGCAAATCTTCAGGGCCCGCTACCTAAAAACTCAAGCATCCATTATTAAGGGAAAGGCAGTGCTATTCCAGCACTGAGATCAAAAGGTGAGCTGTCAAACTAAAAAAAAAGAATTATTAGAGTAGAAAATAAAAGTTGATCTCTGCTCACACACATTGCTGCTTAAGCTCCCACAAACATAAGCTGGCAAAATATCACATTCAGAAATAATCAAAGAGAAACTGAGGGTGTTTGCTGCATTAAAGATAAAGAAAAGCTAAAGGCACTTTGGAAAAATAATTTGTTAGCTGGAATCCTCAAGTCTCTATATACACAGCAATCCTATACCTGTTGAAATAATTCAAATTAATCAGCTATTAAACAAATGAAGTTAATAACAAATAAACGATCCTCTGTCGGAACACCAAAATATCAGGTTATACAACATTAAACATTTTCACAGCTGAAGAGAAGTCCCGGAGACAACTATAAATCAAAATTGATTATCATTATAATTGATTATCTAATTAAAATATTCTGAACTTATATGAATATCTATTTATCTATCTATCTATCCATTGATTATCTAATTAGAATATTCTAAGCTTAAATGAATTAACGTTATTTGGATCTATATCTATCTACCTATTTTTTTTTTTTAAGCGCTTAATTATTTGTGACATCACACTAGACAGACGCACATATAAACATATATTTGTGACATCACATTAACATGAAATTTAGACAAATGCACAGACATAAAGACATATATAAAAGAAAAAAAATACAATTGTGTATACACTGAAGAGAGATCTTCTTGTCCCGGCCGGGAAGATGAAATTTAAGTTGTAAATTTAATGGAGGACTCTTAAGGGAATCACTCCATACCTTCATTTTGGTCCTCTTGATTTTGTACTTGTTTATTCAATCTAGACTCCTCAATAACTTTGTCTTGATCCTTTTGACTTTGTACCTGCTTTATCAATCTAGATGGTATCCATATTGGAGAGGATTCGTGCTTTGGAAAAACACAAACAGATCCTCTCCCCCAAATTAATACTGGGTCTGGACCCTTCCATGTACCTGAGAGAACATCCTTCCAGTAAACCAAAGGTTTATGTTGTTGGTGTGGGTTCCAGTGTCTATCTCCAGCCGAATGTCCATTAGAATCTAAAGTTAAGAAATTTAGGGTAAACAGGGCAACTGCCAATCTGTCCTTAGGATTTTTCCAGTTTCCATCTTTTTGCTTTAGTAACATATTTTTAAGTGTCCGATTTGCTCTTTCAATTATTCCTTGTCCCTGAGGATTATAAGCGATACCTGTTTTGTGGATAATATTGAACTTTGTACAAAATTGTTTGAAGGATGTGGATGTATATGCAGGGCCATTATCTGTTTTAAGCATTTTGGGGATGCCCAATGCAGCAAAAGCTTGCAGACAATGAGATATAGTATCTTTAACTTTTTCTCCGGAATGTAAAGAAGCAAAAATCATGCCTGAGCATGTATCTATGGTGACATGAATAAATCGTAATTTTCCAAAACTTGGCTCATGTGTGACATCCATCTGCCACAAATGATTGGGCATCAAACCTCGTGGGTTAACCCCATAATGTGGATTGGGCAAAAGTGTTACACAAGATGGACATTCTTTTACAATTCTACGAACTTGTTCTTTTGTGATTTTAAATTTTTGTCTTAAGGTAGTGCTGTTAACGTGGAACTGGGAATGAAATAAAGTAGCTTGTTGTACTGTAGTAAATATAAATATTGTTTTAGTGAGGGCATCAGCTTTTTGATTACCTTCATGGAGAGGACCAGGCAGATTAGTGTGAGCTCTTATGTGACCTATAAATAAAGGTTCTTTTCGTTGCCATAGGAGATTTTGGATTTGAGAAAACAATTTAAAAGCTGGAGTATGTGGTGCTATTGGACCTGCTAGCTCCAATTTAGGGACAGCATGTACAATATAGTGGCTGTCTGAAAAAATATTCATAGGCTGTTCTTTAAAATTTTCCAGAGCTATTATTATAGCTTCGAGTTCCACTAATTGAGCTGATTTTTGATTAGTGATATGAATCATTTTTTCATTTTGAGTGACTACTGCAGCAGTACCGTTAGAGGATCCATCTGTAAATACATTAAATGCTTTAGGAATGGGTTGAGTTTTTATTACCTGTGGGAATATGATAGGATGATTGATACAAAAGGACAGTATAGGAGATTTAGGAATATGATTGTCAAAATTTGCAGAAGTAGAGCATCTAGCTATAGCCCAATCATTATCATTGAAGCACAAATATTCAACCTGTGACGATGAATAAGGAGTAATAATAGTAGCAGGATGAATTCCAAATATTTTAGTAGAGGTTTTAAGTCCTTGAAGAATAAGTTTAGCCACCATGGAGGTATAAGACTCAATTGTACTTTTAGGAGAGACAGGCAAATGTATCCATAATATAGGTCCCTGTTGCCAAAATACTCCTGTTGGTGTATATTGTGAAGGAATAATAATCAATATTAGTGGTTGTGCAAAATCAAATCTATCGCAATGGGATCTTTCAATGGCCTGTTCTACTAAATTTTAGAGCTCTCCTGGCCTCAGGAGTTAATGTTCGCGGTGAGGATGGATCAGGGTTCCCGCGAAGGATGTCAAATAAAGGTTTTAATTGTCCAGTAGTGAGGCTTAGTGTAGGGCGAAGCCAATTAATGTCTCCCAATAATTTTTGGAAATCATTGAGGGTGGTCAAATGTTCTTTACTTATTAGAATTTTTTGGGGTTTAACAAAAGTATCCATGATTTTAAAGCCTAAATATAGTATAGGTGATCTGCTTTGAACTTTTTCTTCTGCTATATATAATCCATATTTTTAAAAATTTTTTGTTATTTCACTAAATATATTAAATAAGATTTTTTGATTAGGGTGAGCTAATAAAACATCGTCCATGTAGTGTAGACACATGAGGTCTTGATATTTGTTTTTAATGGGCTGTATAGCTCTGTCCACATATAGTTGGCACATTGTAGGGCTATTTGCCATTCCCTGTGGCAATACTTTCCATTGATATCTTTTATCAGGGCCATTATTATTGATAGAAGGAATTGAAAAAGCAAATCTGGGGCATCCAGAGGATGTAGGGGAATGGAAAAGAAACAGTCCTTTATATCAAGAGTTATAAGGTAATAGTTTTTTGGAATAGCTACAGGATTAGGAAGTCCAGGTTGGGTAGATCCCATAATTTGCATTGTTTTATTAATTTGTCTTAGGTCTTGTAATAGTCTCCATTTTCCCGATTTTTTCTTAATTACAAATATGGGAGAATTCCAGGGAGAAGTGGAAGGCTCTATGTGTCCTGCTTCTAATTGTTCTTTAATTAATTGATGGGCCGCTTGCAATTTTTCTTTGGATAGGGGCCACTGAGGGACCCAAACTGGCTTATTAGAGAGCCATGGTATTTTTAAAATTGTTTTCTCAGTGGCCCCTAGAAAAAATGTCCTTTGCCTTTTTTATTATGAGTAGGATTTTTATTCTTAACACCTGCAGGCTTGGTTGCTAGGTGTAGCCCCATTTGATGTAAGATATCTCTTCCCCATAGGGTAACTGGCAAGCTGTTTAAAACATAAGGTTGGAATGTTCCTGTATGGCCTTCATTGTCTTGCCAATTTAAGATTACAGCACTTTGTGCTGGGGTATTACTATATCCCAAGCCTCTTAAACTGGTTGAGGCTTTCTGCAGAGGCCAGTGCTTAGGCCATTGTTGTAGATTTATGATGGAAGAGTCAGCTCCTGTATCAATCAGCCCCTCCATCTCTACACCTTGAATTTTTAATTTGCACATCGGCCTCCGTGAACAATCCTGAACCCAGAAAGCCATAGGTCCTGAACCAGTGGAACCGAATGCTCTGCTATTTCTATTTTGTGGCATGCTTTTAAAAGAACTATGGAGACTGTGCTCCCTGAATCACTTTTTGATTCCTCCTCACTACTAGCTTCATAATTCCTAACTGGCTCAGTGGAGGAGACCGTACTCTCATGGTTTGGCTCCTTGTTACTATTATCACTTTCACTACTATCCTGAGTTTCAGCTTCTAAGGAGAGTACATACTCCTCAGCTAATTTTATTAAGCTTCTGATGGCTTTTGCAGTTCTTACTTTTGAATTTATATTACTGCTCTCCTTGCTGGTCTCAACTGAGTCAGAGGATATGCTTTCTTGTTCACTTTTCTCACTATCCCCTGAGTTCTCGCTATCAAAAATTTCATTCGTGGCTTTTATAAACCAACTTTTTGTTATATTCGCTCCCATATTTTTAAATTTTCTTTTTTCTTACCTTGCCGCCGAATTCCCCGTAGAGGCCACCACTTGTTGCTGCCTGAAGCGGAAACCGCCTTGGAGCAACAAACGCCGCAGGAAAATTCGGAGGCAGGATGAAAATGAAAAAAGGTCTTTTATTCTTCTTCTCTCTCCGGCTCCAGCAATCACTCCAAACGCTCTAACTCCAACCACCACCTTCTTCTTCTTCCCGCACACACTAACTAAACTCACCCAGTTATATACATATCGCTTTAACAAGGACACGTGCTTACAGCTCGAGCTTACAGGTGCGTCACGCAGTGTTCACGGGCATACAAAGATTCTTTGGATAATGTATTACTATCAGGTGGAAACTAGAACATCTTTTATGGCTCTCAGCTAACCGCAATCTTTAGCTATCTCCTTGATTATAGGCTCCTTCATGCCCCCAAAGCTCCTTCTATTAATAATATCAAACTAAGGATTAAGTTTTCATATAGAATTTTTGTGGGGGGGAACATAAACATTTGGATCATAGCTAGTGCTATTTAAAATATACTCCTATTAGTTTTATTTTTTCAATAGTTATTCATACATGTTAAATTTAAAAAAATATTCTTCCTTGAGCCAGTTTCAGTAACTTACATGCATTTTTTTTTTTATTTTGGAAATTAACCATTTTATCTAACTGTTCATCTAGGTATGCTAAATTTGCCACCTTAAAATGGAAAATTTATTATTTTTTCTTGTTTACCAGACTAGTAATAGAGAAATTGATCTTTGCCAATTTAATTTTATTAGCTTTGTACCAACAAAACAATCCATATCATATTCTTGCCCATATGCTGCTCTAGTTTTTGTTGAGTCCTAAATGAAGTTAGTTATTTTGTGATAAAATAGAAATAGAGGTTTTTTTTTTTTTTTTTTTTTTTTTTTTTTTTTTTTGTGTGTGTGTGTGTTACTGGGTATAGAACTCAGGGGCAATCAACCACTGAGCCACATCCCCAGCCCTATTTTTTGTATTTTATTTAGAGACAGGGTCTCGCTGAGTTACTTAGTGCCTCGCTGTTGCTGAGGCTGGCTTTGAGTTCAAGACCCTCCTTCTTCAGCCTCTTGAGCCACTGGAATTACAGGGAGAATATTTTTAACCAAATGGCAATATATTTTAATAATTTTACCTCCCACTCAAAAATTCTAAAATACTTTTAATTTTCTTAAGCTGCATGTGTTTCCTTGCCTTAAAGCTCTTGGGACTAGCTATGTTAGTGCATGCAGCAGCTTTACTGGCCTACATCTAAATTTTGTGTGTGTTATGTTATAGGGATAGGTTCTTTATTAATATATACTCTTTGCTTTAGAGAAAATATACTTAGAAAAAGCTGTGTTTGCATAAGAGAGATTTCCTTTACATTTAATTAAGAAATCTGGGGGTTTGGGACTTTTGTCTAATTGTACTAATTAATTAGCAGAGTAAAACAAATTGACTACTTTGACTAGTTTGAGTTATCAAATGAGTGGGCCTTTCAGCTTGACCAAAAGCAAAAAAAAAACAACCCACAAGAGTTTTTGTACATAGATGGTTATAATTTTAATCAATGTGATCAACAAAGTATATTAAATAGTAAAAAGTATTTGTGTTTTCGCAGACATGGTAAACCTTTGAAAATCATTTATTGCCTTACTGTGATTATATGAAAGTAGCAGGTCTAAAGCTATTATTTGGATGTAAACCTGTAGATTGTTCTGCTGTTGCAGTGGTTAAAATTGGCATGGCAGGAGGAGAAATTTCTCTACTCCCAGCCTGCCAAGCTCAGAAGGACAGCGATGGTGATGTAGGAGGAACAGGTTAGGAGATGAAATCAAGAACCTAAAGTAAATATTCTGTTAAGTTTGGGATGTGTAGTTACCAAACAAAACCAATATTTTGTACAAGCAGATTTTGTACATCATGTATTTAGTCGGCTCTGACCTCTTCTCAGCAACACTTGCTTAGTTCTGACCTTTATCTTTGACTTTCTTAACAAGATAAATGTCTTTTATACTGGGTCTAAGTAAAATTGACTTTAGTTGATTAAATAACTTTTTCTTTCTCATAGTGTCCAAGCCTGTGTCAACTGTCCTTCACATTTCCCAGTCAATTTTGAATATATACTTATTTCTCTACCAGGGAAAGTGCTTCCTATTTCTCCTAGCAAGACCATTTGTCTTACCTACCTAAAATTTCAAAAGACATAGACTAAGTGGTTAGACAGTTGTGCCCTTTCTGTATTTCCTTGCATTAGTCTCCTCAAGCAAGTCAAACTGTATGTCATAGCAATAGATCTATAATTTTGGTTGGTTGGGGTCCTTGCCTTTCTGTAATGAGAAGATTTGTACACGTCCCATAACTCTTCATCCCCGGAAGATAGGAGGGTGATAAATAGCAAGAAGAAATAGTATATTCGAGAGAGGAGAGCAGGGTGATCATTAAGAAAATAATATTTGCATTGCTTTATGGATTAAGGAACAGACTTTTCAGCCCAACCTTGCCACATCCTTGAGAGATGTCCCCACAAGAGGGGGAATAAACATTGGCTGTATTATGATTGCTTGGATGATATTTGAGTTTCTTTGTATTTATGTTATAATTTTTGAACATCATTTTGTTTTAAAATAAGGGAGTAGAGTTTTCTGAGTGACTAAATTAGAATAGTCTGCAACAAACTTTCACTTTGCACGTAGAAACCCAATTAAGAAGTAATGGAAAGAATAAGGGCTACATAATCAAAACATCCAGGCTGGAATTATAGCTTTGCCATATTTCAGCTGGGAAAAAATTGATGAAGGCATCCACAATTCGTGAATTTCAGTATATACTTTAATATAAGTAATAATATTTGTCTTATCAGAATACAGTAGAGCTAAAATGTTTTATAAAGCATTAGTAAGGTGTTTGGTACATAAAGACCTTCAATATGTACTAATTCTTCTTTTTCTCAATAGCTAAATTAAGATCCCTGGAAGCAAGGAGACTCCTATTACACTCCAGGCTCTAGTTCTCAGAGTCTGAGAAGTAAGATAAATATTATCTTTTAAAAAAATTTTTAAATTTGTTTTGATTAGTTATACACGGCAGTAGAATGTATTTATGCACTTTGATATATCATATATAGAAGGGATATAATTTCTCATTTTTCTGAGTGTACATGTTATAGAATTACATTGGTCAGGCAATCACATATATACATAAAGTAATAATGTCTGTTTTGTTCTACTGTCCTTCCTATCACTTCCTTCCCCCTAATCTAAGGAAACTCTATTCTTCCCTAGTGCCCCCATATTCTAAATTAGCATCTGCTATCTTTTTAAAAAAAATAACTTCTAACAATATTTATTCATTTTTATTTCATCTTGGCAAGTTATCTCATGCTTTACAATACTAATGGTGTTCCTATAAATGTTCTAAGCCTCAGTATTCTTAGAATGGGAAGAAGTATCTGCCCAAATAAAACATCTGTCTTAGAGAAATTTTGTGGCTATCAAATGAGAAAATAATGCGTAATACACCTTGTAAATTATAGAACACAGAAGAAATTTAAGTAATTCTTGTTTTTAAAAAAGACATTAATTCAGGCACTAATATTGTATATATAGTATTTATCTCAAAAACAGAACTAATAGACTTTTAGGAAAGAAGATTCTTAATATTTTTTGACATTTATTTGTCACATGTCACCACATTTGTCCTTGGTCATTTTCTAAGTCCATGTGCAAATAGGATTTTAAAAGGGAAATTGTTTCCCCCCCTGAGTATTAACATTTGTTCTTTTACCAACATAATTGTGGATCACTGAAAGACCTTTAACTTCCTAAGAAACAAGAAAGGCCAGCTTGAATCTTGTCCTAAGACATATATCCATATAATGGCAAGAAAAAGATTGCCAGTTTTCTTTTGAATATGTGGAAAATTTTAAGCTGAAAGGAAAATGAGCTTATTTACTAAAATGAAATAAAAATAACATTGTTAAAAGTTATTTTTTTTAAAAAGATAATACTTGTCTAAAAAATGTGACTTGATAGAATAAATTTGCTTGGGTGGCAGGTTTTTCTTCATTTTATTTTTTGATAATTGCAGTAGATTTAGAAAAGGAATAAGAACTGTCTCTGACCATTGTCATTGAGATTCTTTCTGAACAATAGAACTAATTTACCAATGCAGAAGTAGCATGCCAACTCATTGACCATAGCCCTAGAAAAGAGGGGTTTGCATTTTTTTTCCCCCCAAAATTCAATTATATCTAAAAGTTTGAGAAATTTGAGCATGTTTCTCATAAGGAAGCTTTTATTTTTCATTTTTGCAAGTGGAATAACTCATGGCATTGCTTTATGCAATTAACTGTCCTTGGTCGCATACAGAAGCTTTGTGCTGGTAAGTGGAGTCTATTACAATGCTTAGAAAGAGTTAGTGTCTGGGCTCCATGATGGGGCTACTTGGCTCACCATGATCTGAGCTGGAGCACACTGTTTTATTCCACAGCCATCTAGACAGAAAGTGAGGAAGAGCAATTTACCAGTTATAGCAACAGAGCAATTGAGGTAGACAGAAAGTAATTAGTTTTTAATGATCTTTTGGAAGTCACATGAATAGACTGATTTCTGTTTTGATCTTGCTTGGATTAATAGCTGCTTTCGAGTGTTCAATCCCACTTCAACATGCATTGTTTCTCCATTTCACGGTCTGGCGCTCCCAAAGTTTAGGCTTTCCTTGGCCCATTGTTCCATTTTGCAAGGCTCTACCCAGTGGTTTTGTGTTCTTCAGCTTTAAACATTGTTGTGGTGTTTTCCTTTTATTTCTATAGCTGTTTCCTCTTGGGAATTTGATGGGGTTATTATCACTTCCATGGGGCTAATATCCAAATTGGAGGTTCTTAGTGAATTCGTTTCTCTTACTAAATCAAGCTTCATTCAGTGAAGAGTGATTCTAGCCCTGTCCTGGTTGTAGCTCAGACTTTTCCTTACCTCTTTACTGGGTTATGCGAATTATTTAGAACCAACTAATGACACTTCAAGGAAGCAGTTTGTATGGCTAAAGCTGTTGTTAGGACTAAAAAGCTTTTTGCCTACATAAATAGTGATTTGCTTCTTTCCAAAGCTTTGCAATGACAACACATTTGCCTAAGCATTATCACCAATTTCTTGTTTTATTGTCACATTGATATCTACATTTTTCTACTTGGCTTTCTTCCTGCCCATCCAATTCTCAGACCTTTGTTGTTTTTTTTTTTGGTCAGGAAGGTATTGTAGGTTCAATATTCTTTCATTCCATTGTTTGTGTTCAATCAAACCATGAATGTGCAGTTTTTAATTTTTTTGTTTATTTTTGGTACTGGGGATTAAACCCAGGGGCAATTAATCACTAAGCCATATCCACAGCCCTTTTTAATTTTTGGGACAGGGTCTCACTTAGTTCCTGAGGCTTGTCTCAAACTCATAATCCTCCTTCTTTAGCCTCCCAAGTCACAGGATTATAGGTATGTGCCACCATGTCTAGCATGAGTATTTTTTTAAAAATTATCTTTAAAAAGATGAGGAAGATAAAAAAAATTAGATCAGCCACACTCCCACAAACCATAAAATCCTAATATGTAAAAATAATCCTCCAGATTTTCTTATATAAAGGTATTCTTTGATATATGACTTTTTATGCAGTTTTGCTTTAAAATAACTTTTCATTATTTTAAAGTGATCATCTTTTTATGCTAATAAAGTTCTCCACCTTGAATCTTTTGTAGTTTTTACTTTATTTTTGATTGATGCATAATATGTATATTTATCTATAGAATACAATGTGATGATTTGATACATCTATACAATGTGTAATATGTATACTTATCTATAGAGTACAATGTGATATTTGATACATATATACAATGTGTAATAATCAAGTCAGAGTAATTAGCATTTCTGATTCCTTAAATATTTATCATTTTTGTATATTAAAAAGATTTGGACTCTTTAATTATTTTGAAATATAAGTTGTAGATTATATTTTTTTGTGCTATAGGTAAGGGGTTTCATCATAATTTCTAAAGACTGCCATTGGAAGTTTAATATCTCTATGGTTCAACTTGGGCATTAGATTGGCAATAGAAAGCAAAGAGATGTGATTTGAAAATAGTGAAAGATCAAATAATTACCACTTACTATGTTTAAAGAGAAATGAAAAGATAAGGGCTTTAAAAGGTCAAGAGAAATTCCTTCCACAGGTTTTAGAACACTAGGTGTGAATTAACATTTTGGAACTTGAATAGATAGTGCTGGGATGTGGGGTCTCTAGCCTGTCCCTCACCACCCCTCCCTGCTTCACAGAACAGAGGAGGGAAGTGGGAAAAGGAAGGGAGTATAGAAAAATCATAGAAGGTGAGATGCAGGAGTCAAGTTGGTAGAGGGACAGAGAATGCTGGACTAACAGGAAGGAAGAGGCCTTCAGAGAGAAAATGGAAAGGGGGCTTTGGGGTATTTACAGACAATATTCTATTTAGCACCAGGCACCAAATGGAGAAAAGGCGATTTATGCTCATGGACCTGGCTATACTGCTTCTCCTGCTGCCAGGTACTTGGTTCCCAGAAAAAGAGGCCAAAGAAGAATGTAAGGCCAAAGTGGGAGGGAAGATCTCTCTGTAGGGGCCCTCACAGCCAGCACCCCAGTCATTCCAGCAGTCATTTTAGGGTTCAGTTCCAACAGTTAGCTTCTGTGTTTGTTTATTACTCTCTTTTGGTTTCCATTGTGCATTTTGAATAGTTCACTCCCTCACTCTCTTGCCTTCTTTAGCTAAGCGTGGTCCTTTCTAAAACCTCATTTAAGTGCTCTACTAGCTGTGCTCTGTAGGATATTGTCATCCCCCGCCCCCAACCCTTTACTTTCTGGAGGTCAGCATCTTCTGATCTTTCAAAAATGAATCTCCAGGGGCTGGGGTTGTGGCTCAGCGGTAGAGCGCTTGCCTGGCACGTGCACGGCCCGGGGTTCGATCCTCAGCACCACGTACAAATAAACCCATTGTGTACAGCTAAAGCAAATAAATAAATATTTTAAAAAAATGAATCTCCAGTGTGACCAAAGGTTCATATTCATCTATCATCTTTGTGGTGTTAGTATTTTATTGGCAGATATCCCACATGATTATTTTATTCCATACATTTTATTTCATGAAAACGTAAAAATAAAGTCTGTTTACCAAAACCTGGAAGAGAGCTAGCTTTCATGAAAAGGACAAATGGTTGCTTTCTTGCGAGCCAGTTACTAAGCTTGCATAGATGTGATGGCAAGTGTGCATCTGTCCAATGACCTTTGGGATAATTTGGACTTTGGGAATTTTTCCAAAATAAGGAAAGAACAGAACAATTGCCTATTGTTCCTATGAATATCATTTGTAATCCAGAATTTTGGAAATGTCTCACTTTTCCCAGCAGAAGTTGCTCATCCCTAGTCAAGATGATGATCACCCTCATCCTGAGACATGTTTTTTGTAACACACCAGCCTGCTTACTACAAAGGGAAAAGAAGCATCCAGCTCTGCATTCCTCTACAAAATGATCTTGTAATTGTAATTTGGTTTTCTTGTGCATTTAATGAGTATATAATAGTATTTATTTCACAGGATTGTTGTGATGAATAAATGTTATTTTATATGCATTTTGTAAATTCTCTGTAAGTGGTTAACTCCTAATAGTATTGTATTGTTTATGTTAATAATAATATTAGACATAATGTCAAGATGCTGATCATCTGTTTAGGGACTATTAATCATCCACAGAATATTTATGTTCTGAACTATATGGTAAAAACCATATTTTTAGCTGGGTACAGTGGTGCAGGCCTGTAATTCCAGTGCTTGGGAGGCTGAGATAGGAGGATCATGAGTTCAAAGCCAGCCTCAGCAACGGTGAGGAACTGAACAACTCAGTGAGACTCTGTCTTTAAATAAAATACAAAATAAGGCTGGGGATGTGGCTCAGTGGTTGATTGCCCCTGAGTTCAATACCTGGTACCAAAACAAAACAAAACAAAACAAAACCCCATATTTAACTGTATGCACTCAGGTTAAGGATAGATTTATGTGAGCCAGTGAATAGGAGTAAGGACCAGCCTGCAGAGGTGAAGGTTGAACTTGCACTAGGAAAGCAGATATAATTTAGAATATGTAAGAGAAAATTTAAGGTTCAAATAAGAAGAGATCAGGAGAGAAAAATGTGATGAGTGTAAAAATTTAACAAAAAAGTGAAGATTTTCAGAGCTGTTTTCCTGGATTCATTCTTTTTTATTCCCTTTTATTCCCCCTTTCCCTTTTACTAGATTTTATTTAACATTATTCATCTTTACCTGTACCAAAATGATAAATCAGCTCATAATGTTATATCACTTGAAATCTTGGTATACAATTTAACATTATTTAGCTGTTGCTTTAAGAGTGTATCATGCTAAAATTAATTTTGAGGAAGCTTTGTTTGCAAGAGTGCTTAGATTTTAGGTGAAATGAAAGACTTTATATTCTTAGGAACAACATCAAATTTCTAGAGAAAAGCTGCATTTTACTGAACAATATACACAATCAAGTGTTTGCAATGGTTGATCATTCATTAAAGAAATCATGCAACTCATAAATATACCCAGGCTATAAAAAATATTACAGATGTGGCTACAATCTCTTGTGATTATTACCATCAATTCTGATTGTTTTTGAGAAGTAGCAACAACATTTAATTAATATATATATATATATATATATGTATATATATATTTCTAGACAATTTTATTTTTTAAAAATTTTGGGACAGGTTCTAGGTAAGTTGCTGAGGGTTTCACTAAGTTGCTGAGTCAGGTCTTAAACTTGTGATACTCTTGCCTCAGCCTCTTGAGTCATTGGAATTACAGAGGTATGCCTCTGTGTCTGGCTACCATTTCTATTTATATTAAATATATATGACCCCAGACCATCTGTAGAACTATTTTTAATGTGTGTATTTTAAAATATAAATTTTATTTTCATGTATGTGTTACTCTGCAACTTCTACTTAGTCATCTTGCTAAACTTTGGAATGAATTGTTTATGAACTGATTTCCTTAGATTTTGGGGGGTAATAATCAGAGCATTTACAAATAATGATAATTTTCTCTTTTACTTTATGCTCCTTAAACTCATTCTTTTCTTTCCTTAAATAGACAAAGATAGTGAATCTGCACTGGAGAGGCAAATTATCATATTGAATGGGTGGCTACAGTAAACTCCCTGCTCTCAGACACACCTGTTCTCAGCTACAATTGTAGAGAAAGATGCATAGTTGGGGTTATTTTTTAAGTTTACTTTTAATTTTTACTTACTTATTTTTATTGGTACATTATAATTATACATAATGTTGAATTCATTATGCCATATTCATATGTATACATAATCTGATCAATTTCATTCCCAAGTACCTTCCCTTCCCCTCCCCTCCTCCCTTCCTCTGATCTGCTTGCTTTATTCTACTGATCTCCCTTCTATTGTTATTATTTTATTTTAATTAGTGCATTATAATTATATATATATAAGATAAGGTTCATTTTGATATATTTGTACTTGGACATAGCATAATTTGGTAGATTTCCCCCCACACACACTATTTTCCCACGCTTTCCTCTTCTCAGAGGTAGGGATCTTAAGAAAAGAAGAATCACTTGGGGAATCAGGGGGCTGCTGAGAAATCTACAAATGTAACAGGTTAAAAGCACAACCCAGAATTGCTCTCTTTGCACCTGTAAGTGGAAGATTAGGGATATATTTAAAAAGAAATATCCTGAGACTGTCTGATGGTCTATATAATATAATTTAGAAAAATGAAATTAAATTATATCTAGCACTTAAATTATATCTAGCAATTAAATTATATCTATTCACCTAAATCTTACTCTGTGCCACTCCTGATAATGGCCTATTGACCTCCAGCCTGGTAGATGGCCTGAGCCCTGGCCGATTAGGGCACAGACCCTGACCAGAGTACCACTTCACCTGGCAAAGGCAACATGTCCTCCTCCAATCCCCTGAGTGTCTGCCCAAGTATGGAAATGATAGAAAATATCACAAGTGCCTTTTTAGCTTTAGCTGGTTAATTAAACATAGGGGAAGTTTATGTGACCTATTTAATTACATGCATTTTTTTTTCCAGAGTACTTTATTTTCCATGAAAGCTCCTGTAATGAAAGGTTGCTCTGGTCACTGCATCTGGGCATCACTTGGAAGCACATCAGGGGAAGCAATATAGCTTCGTGTGTTTGAAACTAAGCAGATGTGTACTGAAATTCTGTCTCCACCACTTATGAGCTGTACAGTTTGGGTTAAGTTATTTAATCCCTCTAAACTTGTTTTCTTCCCTCCTTGTAAGATAAAGATAATAATAGTATTTATTGCAAAGTATTTTTTTGAAACCAAAGATCAAACAAAAGAGTGCATCTGTCATTTAGTAGAGTGACTGATATGTAGTGAGTCATCACTGAGATTAATAATAGATAATATTATAGTGAATATGAATAATACATATAGTAATGATTATCAGTATGTTAGCATTATTGACACATAATATAATTGGCATTACAATACCTAATGTTAGCTACTACTATAGTTATTATTATAATGCTTGGTTCAGTTAACACTTATAAGTTCTGTTGTCTGTATCATGAGGATAATATTGTCTTCCAACAGATGCTGTGAACTACATCCAGGTGTTCCATAGCTACTGGATGTGGCTGTACATTATCAACCATAAAATAACAATTATAGTAAACTGAAAGGAAATAGATAGTATCTGGTGGCACTTTGACCTCAATTATATGACCAGAATATGCAGGACAGTATTTTGGAGAAATGCTAATATTTAAGTCCTAGGTTTGTCATTCATTTGCTATATGACCTTGGGTGTATCAGCTAGCTATTGCTGCTTACCAGAGTATGGTGTTTCTGAAGAGCCAGAAGAATGGTTTGTAATGAAGCAGAATGTTTTGTCCAGAAAGGCTGGATGAGCTGTTTCAAATTCTGTTTCCATGCCTGGCAAAGTCATTGTAGCTTTAGTGTTGTTGTGGCCACCATGAAATTCCAGCTGATGTCCTAGTGTAGAGAATCAATCATTCTTTTCTAACAGAATCACTTTGATAAGGAACATTCTTCTTTTGTAACTATTGGAATAGACTCCCTAGGCATCCACCTTGGATTAAATACTTTGTAAGACACTTTTCACCGTTGTTATTTAGTACTATTCTTATGATCTTCTTCTGAAGTATGTATTAGCATCCATATTTACAGGCAAGGAAACTGAGGCTTAGTAACTTCCCCATATTGGTCAGGAAAGCTGAGATTAAAACCTTTGTCAAACTCAATTTAGAGCTCAGCTCTTTCCACTTTCTTGGTTTGCTGGTTCTTGGGTTATTTTAATAGTATAGAAAAAATGCAGGCAAGGGGAGTTCTCAATTTGGAGCAGTGCTGGCCCCCCAAGGAGTGCCCGGAATAGGTGAGGGGACTTTTATTTACCATGGCAACTGGGTTAAGGGATGCTACTGGACCACAGATGTCAAATATTCCACAGTGCTCAGGACTGTACAATTGAAAATTGTCCCATGTGAGATGCCACTTATGATTCAGGAATGTTTCTTCCTGCCTTCTTCTGAAGTTATAAAAAGGGGACTCTGTCTCCCGAGTGTGATTATATATTCTAGTTTGCATTTGTTTCTAGGATGCAGGAAAATCTAATTCTCTCTTCCCCAGTAAAAGGAAATAGTTTCCTCTTTAGGTGTTTTTTTTTTTTTTCCTTTTGGTATATTTTATAATCCTTAACATAATATATTAACCACTGTATCCCACACTACAAAAACATGAGTGTCACACCAGTTGATTCACTGCTGGGTTTGCAGCACCCAGCATAGCAACTGTTTAGTATTTGGTGCTGGAGTAACAGTTGTTAACATGGAGGGAGAGTGGTTTTCTCTTATCTATTACAACCCAGGAGACAAGACTGAAAGCATCAGTTTGTTTGTGCTTACTGCATCTCCTTCCTGCCCCCCAAATAAACTGAACCAGACACCCTGGCTGGGCTTAAAGCCATGTGAGCGTTTGAGTGGCCATTACAAGTACACGGTTTGCTGCTGTACCTCCATTCAAGCTCATTTCCTCACTTAACAAGTGACCTGATAGTTTGGGGTTCTCATTTGGTGACCTTCCTTCCAGGAGGGAAAGTTCTGCTCCTTGAATCTGGCTGAGAAATTGGGGCTTTACAAAGATGGCTTTTCCATTCAGCCTAGTTAAAGCTCTATTTTTTCCCTTGTGTACTTTGCTGATATAGTTGCTACCGGAGCTGTGGTTGTC
Source organism: Tamias sibiricus (assembly GCA_025594165.1). NCBI lineage: Eukaryota > Metazoa > Chordata > Mammalia > Rodentia > Sciuridae > Tamias > Tamias sibiricus. The sequence goes on from CM046666.1 coordinate 111,621,639, forward strand.
CTAATGATCCACCAGAATAAAAGCATCACTTCAGATCTCCCAGACAGGCACTTTAATTCATCAGGATCATTAATTCTCATTTTCTACCTGCTACCTTTGAAAGATTATTATTTTTTCTTCCTGTGGCATTTGTATATACATCAGGGTTATTTCCTTCTCTTTTTATCATTCAAATACGCCCTCAGGTATTGCTAATGTCCAGAAAGCACTTCTCCTTTGTAGGAGCACATTTCAATTACTAGTCAAAACACCACAAATCTCTTTGGGAAACAATTTCATACTTTCCCCTGTTTAATTTATGAAACTTCATTTGTCATGTGACTTACTTAAGACCTCCTAGTAATAGATAGAGGAGTTAAGGTAAGAATTTAATATCTTATTTCCATTTATTTGACTTCAACACTTTTTCCCTTTTCCCCCTCCTCATTGCCTCCTTCCCTCATTGCTTCCTTCTTTTCTGTCTCCCCAGGAACTTCATGATTTACTTTCTTTTACAACTTAAATGGAATTGTTAGTTTTCTTACTTTATTTATCTCCTTAGACTTAGACTTAGAGCTCAGAGTAGACCCAAGTAAAGTTGCTAAGTCAGACATGAGCATTATGAGATTGCCTACCCTCTCTCTTACTCCACCATTACATCTCCCACTTTCTTAGTGGCCTCTCATCAATTTATTGGAAAAGAAAAGAAAAGAAAAAAAAAAAAAAGCCTATTTCCTACCCTCTCCTCTCTTTTATCCATTCTTCTATCCTTTACTTATGAATCCCCACCACCACCACCACCACCACCACCACTTTTTTCTCTTCTGTGATAGGAAGCGAAGCAATATTCTGATTTTGTTTGGGTTTGTTTTCTTTTTTTGGGGGAGATGGAATAAGTAGGATGGTGGGATAGATATTCCCATACAGAAAAGCTTAAAGCTGCTTGCTATTTGAATGAAATGTTAAGACTTCCTGAAATGTAAATTAGGTTGTGGCATGCTGATGTATCTTGGATTCATGAAGTTTCATCAAGTGGCTAAAACCAACAACAACAAAACAATCAACACAGCACAGTTATGGCTTTTTAAAGCTTTTAAAAGAAGTAGGCAGAAAGGACAGTGGATGCAACTATACTCCAGTCTCCAAGTGGCAAAGAGAATTGTGTTTAACATGATAATGTGTTTGAAAAGAGGACAAGGCAGTGGTTTGGAAAGTCACAGGAAAGTTACCGCCCTCACCCAGGATGGAATCCAAGGATTATTGGCATTACAAGAAGAGATCTCAGATTATGGTTACTAAACGAAGAGATTATTGCGAGATAATTGCCTCAGGTCCTGAGAAGACAATAGGGATTAAGAGATTGCACTGAACTGAAAGATGGTATTAACTATCTTCCTGAGGTTGAATAGTCTACAAAGGAAATAGGAACAACTATTTTTCAGGTCAAAGTAGGGAGCAGTGCTACAGCTGGGGCTGCTTTTTTGAGGGGGGTGAGTTACTGGGGATTGAATCTAGGGGCTCCTAACTACTGAGTCACATCCCCAGCCTTTTTTATTTTTTGAGACAAGGTCTTGCTAAATTGCTTAGGGCCTTGCTAAATTGCTGAGGCTGGTCTCGAACTTGCAATTTTCCTGCCTCAGCCTCCAGAGCTGCTGGGATTACAGGTGTGCATCATTGTGCCCCGAGGGGCTGCTTTTTAATATTTTTTTGAAATCTGGACCCCAATTCTTGAAGTTCGTCAGGGAGATCCATTGATCAATAATGGATTATTGGAGAATGATTTCCAATGACTTAGATACTGGAAAACTCAGTCTTGTTATTAACGCATGCCTTTTTTTCTTTCTCAGTCTGCTGTTGTAATTCAGATACTAAAGGCAGGATAGGAATGAGACCTGATGCAGTTCTGGGAGGGAGCATAAAGTTCCACAAGGTCTTTGGAGAGTTGGAATCTAAATTTAGTGCTGACCCAAAGAATGTGACTGAATTTCTCAGACCCTCAGACACTTAATCTGCAAAGGTGAGGGAATGATGCTGGCCGATTTTCACAATACTAGATGTTGTTAAAAATGTAGGTACCTCTCAAAGATCTGTGAAAATATTAATTGGAAGCATTGGGAATCTATTATTCAATGACATTATTATCTAGGAGATATCAGAGGAAAGTTTGTGAATGTTTTCCCTTTAAAAAGGCTCCAACATTTATGACATTATTTATACAGACCCTTTGGGGACAGCAGATTTTATTTTTACAGGGCTAATAACTTTTCATTTAAAATGAATTTACATGGAAAACATAAAATATTTAATCATTTCCCTAAAGTGTGTTTTGTTCCAAAAATTATTAGGCAAAACTCTGGATGTTGAAGTAAACTGGAAGGAAATTTTCTGATTTAGTGTTAGTCTGAGGCATTTTGTTCCGTTCCAAAATTCCTGTAAGAGTAAACCCCTGTTCTGCTAATGTACTTGAACTTGATTAAGATTAAAATATACACATATAAAATATATATTATAATATAAGGTATAACTAAGAAGATACGGACACTTTAAGCTTTCTTTAAGAAATACTGGAAAACATTTTTTTAGTGGTTGTGCTTTCCTTATTTAGCTGGGTTAATCTCCTAGTTGCCAAGGGCAGATTGATTTGTTTATAAACTTGTTAAAGCAAATCTGCACACAGCCACATCATAGATAATAAAGTGGGAAAAGACCACTCAAATTGTCAGTCTGTATCCACTCACCACCTCAGTCTTCTTAATGTCTAATTTAACTTTTTAAACAATGTGTTCCACATGGCATGTTTTGCACATTGTATTTTTAAATGATGTGCTGACGCTGATTGTTAACCGTGTGTGTGTGTGTGTGTGTGTGTGTGTGTGTGTGATTGTGTGTGTGTGAAAAAGACCCAATGTGAGACAAGACTTCTCTTTCAGTGGCATTCTGGGGCTGAGTCATTCTTGCTGTGTTGACACTGGAGCCCCCCTGTGGTCTGATGTACCAGATGCCAAGCGTGTTTATGGCACATCGGTACCACTAGCCCACTAGCGTAGGGAGGAGTGTGTGCTACCCCTTGGTTACTGGCAGTTGAGAACTTTCCCTGGATGCCTGCCACTTTTTAAAGACGTCTAATTTTGGAATAAATAAAAATCAGTTCCTTCCATTACCACTTATCCAAAGAGCTTTCATCCTGTATAGGGAATTGTCATCTAACACATGGAATTATATAATTTGTGAGATTAAAAATTTCTTTAAGAGTAATATTTAAATTTCTTGGCAATTTTTATGATGTTGGTGTCCTGATAGTATTAGATACCAGTGATACAAGGTAGCAAAGTGTATGTATGTGTGGTTTAAAGAATTGGTAAAGGTGGGCATGGTGGTACACTTCTATAATCCCAGCAACTCAGGAGGCTGAGGCAGGAGGATTGCAAGTTTGAGACCAATCTCAGCAATTTTCAAGACCCTCAGCAATTTAGCAAGACCCTGTCTCAAAATAAAAAACAAAGGGCTAGGTATGTGGCTTAGTGGTAAAGTATCCCTGGGTTCAACTCCCAGTATTGCAAAAAAATATAGAGTAAGTGAAGTGATTTTTTTAAAAGATATTTATTTATTTGTTTTTAGTTGTACACAATGCCTCTATTTTTGCGTGGTGCTGAGGATCAAACCCAGGCTGCGCGCATGCTAGGCAAGCGCTCTACCACTGAGCCGCAACCCCAGCCCTGAAGTACTTTTTTTGACAGATGAAAACCTTTACCTGTGTACGGAAAAGTTTTTTATCTATTGCAGCAGGTAGAGATTCATCCATCAAAACTTAGAAAGGCAGAAGTGTGATTTTCTGTTCTAGAATCAGTCTTAACAGTATTTTCAAGAGCCCACTCTGCCTGGAAGAGATTATGGAATATCTTTCAGTCCAAAAACCTCAGTTTGATCCAGTTGATTTTTTTTAGTGAAAATCAAATATATTTGTAACATTCATTTCACAACTTTGTTGCTTTTCAGTAAAGGGCATCTGGAAGAATTTTTTCTTGTGGCATCTGGCAATAAGGGAGAAGTCATCTATAATCTTGGCAGCTGTTCAGGGACAAGGGGAAGATTCTGGTCTCTGCTATCCTCCCAGTCTCTGTTCTAGACCAAGAAGTGCCTGAGCTTGCTTGCTCTCAGCATGTGACTGGTCTTTTGAGAATCCTGCTAATTTCTATAACTCATATATGTACATCTTTGATTCTTGATTAGTGTTGCAGTTCTTTTTTGGAAGTAGGCTCTGAGCACTTCTGTGGCCCTCACCTACTAGACTCCATTGGGACTTCTGTTTTTTTACTCCACACCTCACTGGAGTGTGAGACCCTGTGATACTGGTTTTTAAGACAACATATAAGCCCTTCCTCAGTGAGGAGACTGTATCTCATTCATCACTGCTGCCATTTCAGATGCCATGCCATTCCAAACATGGAACTCGGAATGGTCCTTTTAGCCTAGACTCTGCATAGGAAAGCAGGGTCAACAACAGCTCCCTAAACCTAAAGGCTTCTGTCGACTAACTACTGTCTCTCTCTCTCTGAGACTTGATCCCTGGGTAGGGAGAAGGAAAAGCAGCCCATCATGTCTGATACCTTATCTATTTCTTCCTCTTCCTCTTCCAGTGTGAAATTGGCTTTTGATTTTCTGTTCTGTCTTTTAGGAATTGACTTTGTGTTGTACCTTCTTTCTTTTCAACTCTGGAGCATATAATTATTGATTTGAGTCCTTTGGCTTTTATATCCAAAATGCTCAGCTTTGGAAAGTTTCAGTAAAACCCTTTTCCTCTTCAAGAAAGTCTGGCTCCTGCTAAATCAAAAGTCTTCACATTCAGGCAGTAATTTTAATATAGATGTAAATATTGTAAAACTGTAAGCTGATTGATGGTTGCTGTTTTTGGGTATGTGTTGCCCCTTTCCCTAAGTAATGAACTCCATTGAATCAAGAGGGCTCAAGGGGGCAGGGGTTGTGGTTCAGTGGTAGAGCGCTTGCCTAGCATGTACGAGGTGCTGGGTTTGACCCTCAGAACCACATAAAAATAAGTAAATAAAATAAAGGTATTGTTCCCCCCCCCCAAAAAAAAGAGGGTTCAGAGGAGACCAGAAAAACTACAGGAAGATTAGGATTTTAAAATTACTAAAGATGAAACTATATTGATTTAATATCATAAAAAATACGATGTCTACTTCATCAACATCATTGCTAAGTCACCAGTTTATTGTGGAGGTTTTAGATGGGTCTGATAAAAAGGAATTAAATTCATAATTGGTTATCTATTAATGACTGTATATTTTCTTCAAAGGAAGAGTCACTTTAGTCTTCTTTACCTTTCTGTTACTCAGCCATTTTTGTTTTTTATAACTCAGTCTTTACTGTTTTAAAACATAAAATAAAATGTAAATACAGATTCCTCCAACCCCATCAATGCATACATATGTGAATGAATGGCTTAATGAATCCTAAGGTAAAAGCTTTTGTTAACCATCAATAGATCAAGAAATAGAACTTTGGCTGAGGCTGTAGCTCTGTGGATGCGTGTTCTTAGCATGCATGAGGTCCTGGGTTCAATCCCCCACAGAAAGAAAGAAAAAAAAGATAGAACTTTGTCAGCCACCCAGAAGTCCACTGTATGTTCTGTTTCAACCAATCTCCTCTTCCTGCCAGATTTAACTACTATTTTGTATAAAATAATGGTAATAAACTTGTTAATATTACTTGCAATAATCATTTCCTTGTATGTATACATCTGACATTCAAATATCCATGCCCAGAACACTGCAGTTTAGTATTGCTCCATTATTTAAAATTTGATAAGTCTTCTAAAACTCCTATAATCTACATTTCCAATCTCTGCCTCATTCTTTTCCTTACAGTCTTTCTGTGATAGATGCAAACTGTTTGATCTGAAAAGTTTCCCACAGTCTAGAGTTCGATGATTACATATTCATGGTGCAATTTGGTATGTTCCTTTGTTTTCTTGGCAAATTGGCAGCTGGATCCAGAGGCTGGGTCAGACTCAGGTTCAATCTCTTTGATAAAACTAGTGGCAGTATTTGGGAATACCACAAAAGACATCTTGATTGTTTCCCTTTTTAGGGTGTTAGCAATTATTGATATTTAGTGTCTAGGTATATAATAAACTCTTTAGTTCTACCTGGATATTCTGGATCCTTCATATACATGCTAGCTTCAGGAAATGTCAGATAAATGGGAGAGATCTTTCTCAAATGGTACTGCATTTTTAATAAATTTTCTAAATGTGTTTTACTGACTTTTGTCTTTGGTATAAACAAAGTTGCAAGGGCACATCAAATTTGGATTAAATGTAGAACCACATCTACAGGGAAAAGAAATGTCTCTGGCTCTTCCTTTCAGCTACTTTCATGGAACTTCTCCTCCTCCTCTGCCTCTCAACAGTTACTACTGCCAAGTCCCCAGCTGGGGTCTCATGCATGCTCTGGAAGAGTATTCTCAGCTTCCATGTGGCATCTTTCTCCCTTTCCCTTGTTGCCCATTCCTGCTCTGACTCCCTTTTGCCAGGTCTTCTTTAAAGCTTCTGGACCCCTTAAAACCTTATGTAGGTGGGCCCTCAGGCTGCTGTAGTTGCTGCTACTACTCCGAAGTAGATGATGGTCCATTGATGCCCAAGGGCACCTTCTTCTAATTGTTCTCCATAATGTTTTCTCTTTCTTTCTTTCTTTTTATAAATTTTTTTTAGTTGTTGATAGAACTTTATTTATATGTGGTGCTGAGAATCGAATCCAGTGCCTCATACATGCTAGGCAAATGCTCTACTACTGTGCTACAACCTCAGCCCTCTCTTTCTTTTTAATACACAGCTATAGTACATTTCTCAGCTTCTCTTACAATTAGATGTGGTCATGTAACTAATTTTTGGGCAATGCCAGGTAGTTGGAAGTGAAAGCTGGTTTTCCCCTCCAAACTCTCTTCTCCCTTCATGCTGGCTAGAAGCAGATAATGATGATGATGCTCTAGGGCAGAGATCTGTACAATTTTCCTCTAAAGAGCAAGAGTAGAAATATTTCAGGTTTCTAGGGTCATATGTTCTCTGTTGCAACTACTGAATTAAACTGTTACTGTGCAAAAGCAGCTACGGACAGTCTGTAAATGAAAAGAAGCTATGTTTCCATAGGCTTTATTTACCTAAAGGGATAGTGGGTTGCTATTTGCTGACACCTGCCTTAGAGGATGGCAGGGCCTTAAGATGGAAAGAGTTTGGCTACTGGATTACTGTATGGAAGACTGTCTGCCAACAGAAACACCATAGTTAACTGTCACCTTAGGGACAAATGACATTTTATTTTATTTGACTCATGTATTAGTTTCGTAGGGCTGCCATATAAAGTACTACAAATTGTATAGCTTCATAAAATCAAGGTCTATGCTCCCTATGAAATCTATAGGAGAGAATCCTTCTTCTTTTTAGCCTTGGAGAGTTCCCCTTAGTACTTATCACTCCAATTTCTGCCACTAATGTCACATAGCATTTTGTGTGTCTGTCTCTATGCCTCTTTTCTCTTGTAAGGACACCATCATATTGGATTAAAGGACTACCTTACTCTAGTATGACTTTATCTTAATTTATATCTTAATTATATCTGCAAAGACTTTATTTCCCTGTTAGTCACACTCACAGGTACCAATATATCCTTTTACAGGGATACAATTCACTTTACTAAAAGCTATTATATATGTTAGATATATATTACATAGGTATTTTGGATTATGTATTACTTAAGCCCAGGACTATGATCATTTATAGTGATAGTTATACTTTATCAATTTTGGTAGATTGATTGATTGTGCTGGAGATTGAACCAAGAGGTACTCTATCACTGAGCTACATCCCCATTCATTTCTTTTCATTTTTTGAGACAAGTTCTTGCTAAGCCGCCAAGGCTGGCATCAAACTTATGATCCTCGTTCCTTGATCTCCTGAGTAACTGGCACTGGAGGTGTGCACCATTGCATTCAGCTCCCTTGATGTTGGGAAACTTTATTTTAAAAATTTTTGTACTTTAGCCAATATGCCTCAGAATGTGTTTGTTTTTAGAAATTATTCACCTGAAATAAGACTTATCATCTTTCCCAGTTCTCACACTAAAGATACTCATGGCAGAATTTTTTTTCCAGTACTGTGAATTGAACCCAGGGGTGCTCTACCACAGTCCTTTTAATTTTGTATTTTGAGACAGGGTCCCCCTAAGTTGCCAAGGCTAACCTGGAACTTGGTGACCCTCCTGCCTCAGCCTCCCTGATAGCTGGGATTTGACACTGTAACTGGCCTAGTGTCAGATTTTAAAAAATATCTGTTGGCTTCAGTTTTTCTTAAACCAGCTACAATTCAACATGAAATTATTAACACTAAACTGGAACTTAATATTCAGGAGCCCGATAATAATACATGACTGGTTGTACTCACCCAGCCAACATCAGCATCAAGTTGTAATGACATGAAACTACTCCATTGATATCCACCCCAGCACCCAGTTCTGACACTGATGTGGCTACCCTAAGGACCACTCTTTGAGTAACAAAGAAATTCCCCCCTAACTTTAACAGATGAAGAGACTGAAGCCCAAAGAGGTACTGTGGTTTACTTAAGGTAATAAATATAGCTAGCAAAGGGACAAAAATGATGAACACTCAATATAAAAACTTCCAGGCAGGGTTATCATGCAGCAGCATGATACATCATACATTTCTTTTAAGAGAATCTTCTAATTTTCTGTGGGAAGTTGGAGAGAGGACCGAGTTTTAATAGGATTTTGGCAATGTAGAGTTCTTAACTGACTTAGAATGTGGAATTAGTATAAAGAAACTAGGGAGAAAACATGAATCAGTTTTTGTTTTTTTGTTGCTGAAGCAGGAGGCATAAATGTATGGTAAGAGAATAAAACAAACAGTACAGAAGGGAGAAATAAGCAAACCCTGTATAATAGCACATAAAGGAGGGCACAGAGAGGGAGACATGAAATAACAATAGACAGAAAATAAAAAGACCCCAGGCTGACAAAAGGAACATAAGAATAAAAATAGAGAGCTGGAAAATTAAACACAGATTCTAGAATAAAAGGAAAACGCAGCAGCATGGAAGAAAAAGAAAGGACAACCTAATGAGATGGAAAGATTCCTGGAAAAAGACCATATAAAATGGATCACAAGAGAATAGAAGTCCTGGGAAGGTGGAGATTTTAGAGTTCAACACGTGAACGTGTATAGAAAAATATCTGTCTTATTTAATATTAAAAACCAGAAAAGAGGTTGTATTTTATTTATCATGTTTTTTTTATTTTTTGTTTATATTTTTGAAATAAAAAGTCTAATTTCTCCCCTACCAACTAGAACATAAAATACTGGTACAGTCCTGGGAGGGGAAGTAAGAACTCCTCTGAGCCTACCGTGTCCTCAAGGCAGAAGTAATTGAAGAGAGAACAAGGTTCAACTAAGTCCAAAAGCATTCCATCGTTCTCTTCCTGTGTAAAACTGCACAGGACCGACTCACAAATGTTCTTCCTTAGCCAGGTGACCACATTTTACCACACATGGGATACAGGCTCCTTGGGAACCACAGTTCCAGCCTAAAAAACTGCTCTAGGCACTCAATACCCAAAGGGCCAGCATTCCTAGGGAACCATCTTCCCTTGAAATGGGAACTGATCACATGCCGCTTTCCTGGTTCTGGCCTTTCTGCCAGTCTTTCAGACATGAGTAACACTAGACATGGCCGTTACACAAATGCGCTTGGGTTATGGCTCAAGGAAAGTCCATTTAATTATATATTTTCATTGACCATTTCTCTTCCCAAACTGTGGCTCATTTCCAACTCAAAAAAAAAAAAAAAATACTTAAGACTCTCAAGGAAGAAGAAAAGATTGTTGAAATTTTTCCTACTATGGATTAGACATCAAACATTCAAATGCCTACTAGGACAGAGAAAGTCCTCTAAGTGGGTAAAGTTGACCTGTGTGGAAAAGACTGTGAGCACAAGTCCCATCGAAAGGTGGCTTTATCTATGCAGCTCCAGAGTGCAGAACTGCAGGCTCAGTGCTGCCACGTGCACCAGTTTTACAAAAGATGAAGGAAATGCAGATTTTTTATGTCCAATCTTCTGATTTTTAAATGTTGGCAGCTGGTTCTTTTTTTTTTATGACTTTTATTTTTTGGGATTTGGAATAACTTTGCCATTGTTTTTAAATCCTACATTTTCTTTAAAGAAACCTGGAAAATTTTTTTAGGGGATCAAAAGGCAAATGAACTGCCTAATGATATCAGATCCATCATGAGTAGTTCGACTCAAAATACAGCAAGACTGATTCATAGGTTTGTGAGACATTTCTTCATCCTAGGAAATCCGTTAAGATGGCAGGTTTTACTTAATGGTCTTATATTATCAGTAGGACCCAGCTGGCAAGAAATTAATCTCACTTCTAGCAGTTATTTCTGTAGCTCTATATATTGGGAACATTTTCTTTCCATTCAATGATATGTAATTTATTTACAGAAATATTTGGCTCTTGAATTTTAACTTGAAATCCCCTGTATGGTCCCTTTTGGCCCACAGTAACAGCCAGAGACAAACCACAGAGAAGAACTCATCCTGGCAATGGTCCTGTCTATGCAGCTTGTCTGGGAGGGCTGAGGATGCAAGAGTAAAATAAGAATTTCCATGGCCTCATTACTCACCCATAGACATTCATCAATAAAGAGAGATGTGTTTTTAAATATGATAACCTGCTCCTAGACTCTCCTGAGGCCTCACAAGAGCTGGCTTTCAGCAGGCCCACATCAGTCTTGCAACGTACACCTGAAACCATCTAGTTCACATTCTGCTGAAAATGGGAGGCACTGACCCAAGTCCAAACAAAAACAAAATCATCCAAAACCTCCTTTCTGTCCAACATCATAGACTTCTGAATTATATGTTTAGATTCTCCCAGGCTGGAGTTCTTCCAGACAGGCCTGGAAACCAAAGTTAGGGAGAGTATATCAGCTGACTGATTAGAAATCAACAAAACTACCTGGAAACACATGTCTGAGGTAAGAGAAAGGGCTGGTCTGTGAAGTGGATGAAGACCAGGAAACCCACTCAGGCCTGTATCACTTGCATACATTTGAGAAGCATCAATGATTAACCACAGACACATATGTACACACACCCACAAGAACACTGCCTTCTCAAGAGTCACTTATTCCCATGCTTTATTTTTTTATTTAGGCTGACCATAGGATAGCAAATTAATTCTTTTAGAAACAAAATAATGGGTTTACCAAGTAGAGGCCATCAATGTATCTAACAGATTGAGTTTTTTACCATATGACTTACCTTGGTATGTACCTGTATTTTGAAACTTTGTTTGAAGGAATTTATCTAAACCAGAGGTTGCTGATAGGCTCCTATCAACTGGTTACTACACTTAAGCTTTGCCTAAAGGAAACCTGCTGGTTGGAGATGGAGGTGAAATTCTGATTATCATTTGTCTTTAACACCTTTTACAGCTCTCAGCAGAAGATTGCGAAGCAGGAGTGTCAATTCTGTTCTGTTTAAGATTAAACATGCCTGGTCATGTCAGTGGGGGTGGTAGCAGAGGGTCAGGAGAAAAGGAAGCAATACTTGCCAAGAGTATATTTGACAAATGAACCTCCTGGAAAGAGCTTGTGCTGAGAAGGAGAGTAGAAACACATCTAAACAGTCACCATGAGCAGTAGGTAGAACATCTCCAGTCAAAGCCTGTCCATTGTTGAGATAACTGTCATTTCCCAGCACTCCAGAAAGATAGTGACTGAGAGGAAAGACAACTAACAGATTGGGAGAAAATATTTGCAAAGTATATATCTGACAAACTGTTTACATCCAGAATACATGAAACTCTAAAAACTCAATAGCAAAAATAAATAAATAATCCAATTAAAAATGAGCAAGATCTAAAAAGACATCTCTCAAAAGAATATGTATCAACTGATGCAATGTCACATGCCTATAATCCAACTATTTGGGAGGCCAAGGCAGGAGGATTGCAAATTTGACCCGCATGGATAACTTAGGCAGAACTTATAACAAAACTTAAAAGAGGTGGGGATGTAGCTTGGTGGAAGAACCCTGTACTCAATCCCCAGTATTGAAGAAAAGAAGAAGCAAAAAAAATCCCATCAAAACTCAGTTCTCTTTCCAACTTCCTACAGAAGATTAGAAGATTCTCTTAAAAGAAATGTGTGACCTTTCATGTGGCAGCTGCTGTATGATAATCCTGACTGGAAGTCTTTACATCGAGTTTTCATCATTTTTGTCCCTTTGCTTGCTATATTTATTGCCTTAAGTAAGCCAGAGTATCTCTTTGGGTCGCAGCCTCTTCATCTGTTAAAGTTAGGGGAGAATTTCTTTGCTACTCAAAGAGTGGTCCTCAGGGTAGCCACATCAGTGTCAGAACTGGGTGCTGGGGTGGATATCAATGGAGTAGTTTCATGTCATTACAACTTGATGCTGATGTTGGCTAGGTGAATATAACCAGCCATGTGCTATGATTGGGTTCCTGAATATTAAGTTCCAGTTTAGTATTAATAATTTCATGTTGAATTGTAGCTGGTTTAAGGAAAATTGAAGCCAACAGATATTTTTAAAAAATCTGGCACTAGGCCAGTTATGGTATCAAATCCCAGCTGTCAGGGAGGCTGCCAGGAGGGTCGCCAAGTTCCAAGTTAGCCTTGGCAACTTAGGGAGACCCTGTCTCAAAATAAGAAATCAAAAGGACTGTGGCAGAGTACCCCTGGGTTCAATTCACAGTACTTAAAAAAAAAAAAAAAAAAATCTGCCATGAGTATCTTTAGTGTGAAAACTGGGAAGGAATGGTCACAAAACAAGGTCATTAAGGATTACATTTACTATGTTTAAAGGTTGTTTTCACCAGTGCTCAACAGGACACCCAAACACATGATGGCATTTTTGGAGTGACTTAATTACTTTCTAAAAATTAAGAAAAAGTATATTTAAGTGATTTTTGTTTAGTATAGTACTTTGGTTTCTCAGTTTACATGTCCTGAATCATTTCTGCATCATTCAATTTAACTGAGGAGCCCAAATTCTTTCATTGTCAGGCATTTCTGAGGTGGCACATTGACTAAGATATTTGGAGTAAGATGTCATTTTGGTCTGTTCTTGAGTGTTACTCCAGGATGTTAGGTGAGCAGGGAAACACTAATTTTGTAGACTGTCTTTCTTTTTCATCCTATGGTACAACCACCAAGTAGAATCTTTGGTCAAAGCTGGACAAAGTCTACCTTTCATTAGGTCTGAAGAAAGTTTCTGGTGGTTATGTGATTCTGACCTCACAGATTGCTTGAAATCATATAAGGACTCAACAAATATTTTCTCTTACATTTATTCCAACTTTGGTCAAATTTGTGAAGTAGGTAATTTTTCAAGTATATTTTCCTCTCTTGTTGAAATCCAGAATATTTTTTAAGTCTTCTCCCTCACTTAAAAAAAAACCAAGTTTATATTTTCACATTTTCTCAGAATCTCCTAAATATAAAATGTGTTTCCTGGAGTTCCCTTTAGAAAGGTTGAGGGGAAAGTACTGAAGGTGATGGTAGCCTGAGGGATGGGTGTTCTAAAAATAGGGTTTAAACTTGGGAATCAAGAAAATCCCTCATTGTTTTTCTTCATTTTGATCTTTAGTGTATTTTGCATCTTCCTAAGTCTTTGAAACCTTAGTGTCACATGAAAGTATGTTTTGTGATATTAAAAAAATGGCAGGTGGGCTGGGATTGTGGCTCAGTGGTAGCGTGCTTGCCTAGCATGCATGAGGCACTGGGTTCAATTCTCCGCACCACATGCACCACATACAAATAAATAAAAGAAAGAAAGGTCCATGAACAACTAAAAAATGTTTAAAAAATATGGCAGGTAACCCCATCTCACCTTAGAATCAATATTTTTATTTATTGCAGTGCTGGGGCTAGAACCCAAGGCCCCACATACACCAGGCAAAAACTACTGCTGAGCCATATCCCTAGCTTGGAGGCAATCTATTTTTAACAATAAGACTGACTTTGCAAATATCAGCTTTATGGATCTGTAATATTTTTGATTCTTCATTTTGGGCACTTTCTAAATCTGTGTTCTTAGCTTTTGAGTCAATCTGTTTTCTGGGAGATAGCAAACATAATTAACTTGAGCCAGTGAGTTTGGACTTACAAATGCCGATGACACTTAATATACATGACTTGCAGTGCTTCTTTTTCCTGAGGGTGCTGCTAAATTATGGTGTAACCACTTCAGTTAGAAAAAACTCTAGCTTTATGAAAATTCTCACACCCTCATTAATACCGTGGAAAATTTAAAGAACAACAACAATAGTCTTGGTGCTGGTTCAAATAAGATTTCTCCCAAGAGCATTTGTAATTAGCAGTGCGTTAATGAAAACTTCAGTCACTATTGCAGTTTACATACTTTCCCTCTAGCCGGTGGATTTTTCCACTGTTTCCAGACTTCAGAGGGAAGTATTAAAAAAAAATGGGCCCAATGTTGGAGACAAGGTGGCATATTTTTTTGCCTTGTTTCCAAATATTTGAGTTTGTTGAACTGTTAGCTTAAGAATGGGGTGAGGTGATGGTCAGTGTTCTGCCTCATGCCATTTCAAACCCAAGACTTGGCTCAAGTAAGAGGCCTACTAGGTGCATAGTGAATCAGTGAGCTGTTGGAACTCCATGTGCTGGTATGTTCAGGAGCCTCTGCCATTTGGGGTGGAAAAGGCAGCCTTCCTGTCACTACCTAGTGCTATCTGAAGGTTGTGAAAACAGCAACAATAGAGCTCTCCCCTGCTTTTCTTCTACAGGGCCAAATGTCTTACCCTTAAAGCCCCTCCTTCTAGTTAGGGTCATTGTTAATGTGCAAATATGCATCTGAAATGTCAGGCTTTTTGTTGTTGCTCTTGAATTAACAGTTTAGACTATTTTGCTCTTAGACCCCTGAAGGCAGGGAACACAGGAGAGGTCTATTTTGCCTGGAGTATAAGCAAGAGGGTCTATAATATAGGGTACTATTAAAAGATGTCATACTTTGGTAGGTGGTGCAGGGAAGGAGACTGGGCTGCCCAGGCTGCCTAAGGAGATGGTTTTTTAGGGTGGATGATTCTCAATCACTTGTGTGCTCTAACATGCCATAGAATAATCCCTTTCCCTATTATTGGGACTTTCTTATCACACTCCTTCCAGAAGTAGTTCTGAACTAGGGCAAAATGGATTTTCTTTCAGAGGCTGGGGGAGGGTATAATTTGGAAATATCTTTAGTGTCCTGTTTTAATGAAATAGGACTCATGTAATCATGAGTATCATTCGCATAAATTAGTTAATTTTTGAAGATGATTAAAGTTTGATTTCTTATCATTTTATCAATATTGGAATAGGTTCTGAATGAGAGAATTTTACATTTAAGTCAGTTCTCAAATCCACTTTTCCCTGCTGTAGGTGAAGGATCCTTCTATGACTATTGGTAATATACCAGAACTAGAAAGCATAGCAGTACAATAATTTATGCTTTTCCTGAACTTGTGCTAAAAATTGGTCTTTGACATATGCAAAATCAGGGAAAATGCCTATGTCAGGTAGGCATGTGGAAGAGTTGGACATACTCAAAAGAGAGGAAATTTGTTCAGCCAAGAAGGAGTTAATGAATTGTGAAGAGTCAGAGAAGGTTGGCAGGACATGAACTAAATATAAGAAGTATATGTGGAGTTTGTAGATACAGCAGATATGCCAGGAGGTCTCTATGCCCTTACTATTATTATGACTACAGCTACTAATAGGTATCTACTGAGCACCTACTATGTGCAAGGCATTGATGAGCATAACAGAATTCCCGTCTTCAAGGAGCTAATATTCTATTTTAGTAAAAGAATTGTCCTGCCCCTGTTAAGTTTGAAATGCCTGATTATGGCAAAAAGTACAAATGAGAGATGCTTCTTATAAAAATATATGATTTGTCTTGGCAAAACATCCTTGAAGAGAGATTAGTACAGTGAAAAAAAAGTCAAGTAACATTCTCTCTGTTTCCACCTTTCTGTCAGGTCATAGATATAAATTACAGTTCTGGCCCTCATTCACTCTCAGATAGATTTCTGGCCTCCTTTCCCATTCTCTGAACATGAAAGGAATGAGAAGGTTATTTGCAAGGTCTGAGGAGTTGTCCTGCCATGGTTACCGGGAAATCTTGAATTTCATCTGTGCTGAAAAGCAGCAGGGCAAACACACTACACTACAAGGAGTCAATGGGTGAATAGACCCAGAGAGGAGAAGCATATGAAAGTCAACTTTATGACTGCTGCTTTAAAAAGAATAGGCTGTGAGTGGATTTTAAATCCTACTGTGAATTCATGGCTAGTGTCAGCAGCTATTTTTAGGGAAACCAAAAGAGAAGCATCCCTGTGTGTTAGGGAAACAGTATGGCCTCATACAGCCAGGTAAGCAATTCTGGTCATCTTTTCTTCCTCAAATGTCCATCTTAGAACCCAGCAGCATTTCTGGTGGCACATCTAGTCCCTGAGGTGTCGTGGAATTGGTAAGTGTGTTGCTTTGAACTTTTCCTCTGCCCCAGAAGAAAATTTGGAGAAAGAAAGAGCAGAGGCCTGTGTGGGCATGGGGACACAGGAGAGAATCCTTGATCAGATCAGGACAGCAAGCAGCCCTGATGCATTCAAAGTGTGTTCCTGAAGGCCCGCCATATGTGCAGAATCTCAGGCCTCAGACTCTGGAGTTCAAATGTGTAGGCAACCCTCTTTCCCTCCTCACCCCTCTGCTTCCTCTCACTTCACCTTTCCTTGTCTTCTACCCTTAGGAACAGCACAGGTTGAAGCCATAGGCCATATGTATCATGTATTCAGTTCTTCTGTTTAAATTAGGACTTCAAACCCAGAAGAGTCAAAGGCGTGGAGAACACAGGAAAAGTCTCATTCTATACACATTTCTATCTTTGCTGGTTAAACGTCAGGAACCCCACAAGAAACCCTGGATGTCTTAGGGTATGAACTTTGCATCTGTTCTGCTTGACACATGTTTGGCTGCCATGGCCTTCAATTTACCAAAATATGGAAACTTCATTATGGCATTCTACCCATATAATGAGGAAAACGTTGATGTTGGTCTCAGCCCCGGGCACCTAAAGCCATGCTGTCCCTTAACCACACTTTCCTATACAGCAGTTTACACAAAAAATAAACCAAGATAATGGCTCCCTGCAAGTTAATATAAATGAAATTTCCCTTCTTGTAAAATAGGAAAATTATTGAGACCCTTTGATTATCACAGAACATTTGAGTAGAAGTCAAAACTCTTTAATTAAGGTTTTATCTAGCTAAAGGAATTTCCTCCTCAGTGTACATCCAACCTTGAATGGTCCTGCCATTCAGGAGAAAGAGACAGAGAGGAAGAGCAAGCTGAGGAGCCAGGAAGTGAGAGACAGAAAACGACAGCAATGAACCCCCCTGGTGAGTCCCAACCATGTCCATTCTTGGTGGTAGCAACCAAAGCAAAGACAAGCAATTTCTTGCTGAATATTGCATTAAAAGGAGCCTACCATACGTGTAAGGTTGACACAGCATTTCCTTTTGGATTTAAACTACCCAATCATGATAGTAACATATTACCTCTGACAAATACGACACTTACTGAGAGGTTTTGTGCCATTGTCTGTTTCTGGTGTCTGTCAACCCTACTGTCTTCAATCCTTAGCTTTGGGGTTTTTTTTTGGGGGGGAGAGAGGTAGTAAGTACATTTTTTATTGGTTATTTTTAATTATACATATCATTAGGATTCATTTCGACATAATTATAAAAGCATGAAACATACTTTGCTGTAATTCAGCCTGGAGTGTTTCCTCTTTCCCTCCCCTTCTCCTTTCCCTGTTCCCTTCCCTCTACTCTACTGATATTTCTGCTATTTGCTTTTATCTTTTGCCAATTTTTTAGTAGCATGTTGTGAATATACATGAAGGTGAGATTCACTGTAGTCTATTCATATATGTATATAGGAAAGTTAGGTCAGTCTCATTCCACAGTTCTTCCCTCATTCCTGTCCCTTCTGTCTCCCCCTCAATCCCCTTCATCTAGTCCACCCACCTTCTGTTTTGATGAAACACCCCTCCCATTTTCCTTTCTCTCTCCTTTCCCCCTTATTTGGGCTAGCTTCCACATATCAGAGAAAACATTCTACCCTGGACTTTTTGAGTCTGGCTTATTTCACTTAGCATGATAGTCTATAGTTCCACCCATTTACCAGCAAATGCCATAATTTCATTCTTCTTTATGGCTAAGTAATAGTCCATCATGTGTATATATGCCACATCCATTCATTGGTTGAAGGTTAGCTTTGGGACTGTAGTTGTACCCAGGTGTTCCTGTCAAGAGAATTGGAGTGAAAGAGAAGTAGACTAAGGTGTAGAAGAATGTGACCTTGTTATAGGTTGATCTGTTTTGAGATTATTCAGGATCCTCTCCAATCTTACACAGTTTGCCTTTTTTTGGACATAGGTTTAATAAGTTTTATTGTATACATGTGGATATTTTTTCATTCCTAGGATTTTGGCTTCATTAAGAAGTGGAGCCAAAATATCAGAGTATGATCATATTTGTAGGAAAAGTTAGTTTATCTTGTGATTGGTACTGAAAAAAAAAATTACCCCAAATATCTGATTTAACTGATTGCTAGGTTATCTAAATTAACTTGAAAACTTTGGATAAGCAACACTTAGCCACAAAAGACAACAAAACTCCATTCAGTTGTGTTTGTTTTTATACCTGGTTCCAGGTGACTGCTCTTACTAGTCTTAAAATCTTTCCAGAAACTTGAGGCGAGTACATGACAGAAGAAGAATTTTATTTAGTTACATCAAAAAACATGAACATCACCAACTTACATAATTTTATTCAAATTAATACCCTGCAGTCATCCTTGCCAATATATCTTATTCTGGGGTATTATTAGAGCTGAAGTTAGCCTTAACAACTTTGAGCAGTGATTTTAAGTTTTTCCTGAAATAAAGTTTTGGGACTAATTGTCCTAAAACTAATTTAATTATACATAACATTGAGAATATTTACATTTTTGCTGTTCATTAGAAAAGCAGTCTGTCTCCTCTTCTCCCCTACCTCTCTCAGTGATGAAGTAAGGAAACATTTGAAAAAAAATATTCAGTTTTGGTTAGGAAATAACATTACTGAGCACATTTCTTTGGTGGGTAATCACTGAAAGGTCAATTTGTTTGGGAAGCAGGAATTAACAAGTCTGCTCCAGTGGGGGAAAAAATTAGTACAAGATCTTAAGTAAGTAGATATGTTGGAATTTGTATTTTAGCAGGAAAAAAAAAAAGAGGGCCAGAGTGAAAGCAACCCTGAGTTGGCAAACCCTGGGTTAAGCAGCTAGCCCCTGGATAAGTATCTTTTTCTTTGTGACCTAGAGGAGTTAAAATACCAACACAGTTCAGTGTAATCAGATCCCTTCATACTAAGAGCCAATTAATTTACTAAAGAAAAAAAAAAAAAAAAAGGGAAAGAAAGAAAGAATCCATTCCACCAACCATTATGCATGACTCTACAGTTCTTAGAAATAAACCATGAGTCAGTTCTGGAAACAGAAACTGATCCAATTGACCGCTTGAGGGAGGTGGTGGGTTATCTTTTCTAAAAAAGGGAACACTTTTCTTTCATACTAATGTGTAATTTTAAGAACTTTGAAAATCTTCCACGACCTGTGGGTAAAAAGTGATCACAGGGCCCAGACAACAGCTTTTCCTTCACTTGAAACCTCACTCTCATTTTCCTATTCAAATATAGGGAATAAACGTTATTTATAAAGCACTGTGATGGTCTCCTAGATGGATCACTTTGAAAAGAGAGAAAAGGGCAAAGTAGGGATAGTTTATTTTCACAAATCAGTTTTAGTTTCTTTTTATGAAATAAATGAACAAGAAGCCCATTAAAATGATTCTTACAATTCTTCTTTTTAATTGTTTACTCTGTTAAGGTGACAACCCTGGACAGCTTGAGAGATGAACAGTCCTCTGTTGCTGATGTAAGCCTCAATTATAACATGAGCATGTGATGACCTTCAACCCTTCATTTCCTCATCCAGGTTAAATGTAGAATTTGGAGAGAAATCAAAATTAAAGTTACTTCTACCTAGACGCCAACAGCTGTTTCTTCTTGTTTAATGAAGGTTGAAGAAGAAAAGTGAACAGAGATGAAGGATAAAATGGGTCAAATGAGAACAAAGTTATGGTACTTCATCAGAGCCAAGAAAATAATTAATGAAATGAGAAATCAAGTCATTAATGTCAGCCCTAGAATAAGCACCACTGGTTCACTGATTTTTTTTTTTTTTCTTTTCCCATTTGTTTTCCCATGAACTTGGGTTCTTTCTTATTGGACAAAGTTGAAGCAATGTAAATCAAAGTTTTCAAAGGGATTAAATGCAAAATTAGTATGAAAAATTGATATTTTGTTTTTATCAATTTAATGTAGTAATATAACATATGGAGGTAAGAGTACTATAATATTTTTAATGAAAAAATGTTAGAGCTACTCTACCACTTACTCTTGATGTGCAGATGATACTACTTTCAATTTGTTTAGCTATTTCTTCTGGCATACAACTCCAAATGTATAAAAAGCATTCGATATAGCTCTTTATTTTATATATATATATGTGTGTCTGAGTAAGATTCAGGTATATTGCATTGCTTCCTCTTATTGAAGTATAGCATTCAGCCCTATCAGCCCTTCCCACACCACTTAATGTAGTTAGATTTTCAGTTTCATTTTAACCTGTGTTCAGTATTACCTTTATCATGGCTGTGTAAATACTATACTCAGCTACGTTACAGGTGCTCTGACCCTTCTCCAACTAGTTGTTTTCCAAAATGAAATTTGTATTAGTTTTATTAATTTACGTAACCTGGTACTGATTGACCCTCCAAATTCAGAGACAATATGCAGTCCTTCTCAATACAAATGTAAGGACTGATCCATAAGTCTCATTTTTTGAAGCATCCATGGTTTTCTCCTCCAGGCCCTGGGCTGCCTCCTGTCATAGGTTGTTCTGGGTACCTACAGCTGAGCTTTTGACCTGGGTCTTCCCTTCACTATCAAACACGGAGTTGTCTTTTTCCATTTCTGTCTTTGTTCTTATTTCCTGACTCACATGATTTTATCCTTTTTCTGGAACTCATTCTCCAGTTGCTCTCTAAGAAAAAATATAATGGGAGAAAAATGACTTTTTCTACCCTCCCACTTATATTAAAGCTTGGCTAAGTATATGGTATTTTGGATGGAAATTACTTTCCCTCAGAATTTTAAGATACCCCATTATTTCCTTTCTTTCTTGTTATGAAGTCCAATCTTAACTTCAGGTTCTAATCCTGCTCTTGGGATTTCTCCCCCACTTCCCCCCACTTTGAAAGCTTTTAGGATCTTCTCTTTATTTCTGGAGATTTGAGATTTCTCCAAAATATGTTCTCCTCCACCCCTTATTTATAGTATTGGGGATTTAATGGGACTTTTCAGTCCAGAACACAATGTCCTTTGTGATTATTGTGTATGTTTTCCTTTTGTATTAGTTATTGGATCATTTCTTCCCTTCACTGTCTCTGTTATTTTTTTTTTCTTTCCAGAAGTTCCCACTACTTAGATATGTGAGACTTTTGAATTTCTCCCCCCCCTCAAAAATTTCTCTTATTCAAGCTTTCCCCAATCTCTTTTTATTTCACTTTCTGGATAATTGTCTCAACTTTATCTTCTATTTCATCTGTGGAAATAAAAAATGTTCCAGCCGGGCGTGGTGCCGCACGCCTGTAATCCCAGCACTTGGGAGGCTGAGGCAGGAGGATCGCGAGTGCAAAGCCAGCCTCAGCAATGGCGAGGCACTTAGCAACTCAGTGAGACCCTGTCTCTAATAAAATACAAAAAAGGGCTGGGGATGTGACTTAGTGGTTGAGTGCCCCTGAGTTCAATCCCTGGTACCACAAAAAAAAAAAAAAGTTCCATTATCCTGTTTTTAAATTTCATAAACTCTCTACCACTGAACTATATGCCTATCTCTTTTTAATTTTAGACAAGGTCTTGCTGAGATGCTAAGGCTGACCTTGAACTTGCAATCTTCTTGTCTCAGCCTCTTGATCACACGCATGCACCACTTTTCATCTTCCAGAATTTTGTTTATTGCTTAGCTGCTGTGTCCTTTACTTCCATTCCCTTTGCTTATATGGGTTTATGTATTTCTTATTGTCATTTAAGCAGAGTTTGAAAGAAAATGTACACACACACACACTAACACGCTTTGCTTATACATTTGAAGCCAGCAAAGTACCAAGTTAGCAACATGTCACAATGCTGATCTTTTTAGAAACATTCTTGTTTTGGTTTCTAGGATATCACATTTGCCTGGTTTCTTCCTACTTCACTGGCTGTCCTTTTTCAAAATATCCTTTTAGTCTTTCATTTCTTCTAAAACAAGCAATGCAAGAAAAAGAAAAAAATCCTTATATGACAGTTCTACAAATCATATTAGCTCAAGTACCAGAGTAAGTATCTTTAGATGAAAGGTTGGACTGCTTAAGGCCAGATTTCATACACTGCAAAGAAAAACTATAAGACAACTCACAAATGAAATGGAAGCACATGCTTTTCAGATATTAGGTCAGCACTGAAGCAAGTGAAAATGATTTTATCTTTCTCTTTTCTGAAATATTATTATGCAATTCAAATACTGTAAAAATATGAATGCCCTTTAATTTACTGAACCCTAATAGTTAAGAAAGAAAACTTAAAAAGCATATAAATTAAAATACTTTTATTGAGTTTCTCTTCAGTTTTGACTGTATCTATAGAACTTTGTCAAATCAGTTTCTTTACCAGTAACAGCAATAGCATTTTTGTAAACTTGGTAATGACTTGAAATCAATATGCTTGAATCACTAATGAAAACTCAAACCTACTTTGTTCTAAGAGAATATAGTATGTGAAAAGGATTAAAAGAAAGATTGATGAAAGAAATTAGGAGTAAATATTACTTTATAGGGAAAATTTTAATGACTGTTTTCTTGATAATTGACCCATGGAGTTATATTTTTCAAAATATTTTATTTGATTCTCTTAGATAATCTGCAAAGATTATCTGCAAAAATTATCTATTGTGAATACATTTTTTAATTTAAAATATACACAAGCATATTTTATGCCATCCAAATCAGAATTACCCCAGAGAGCTAGATATTGTGTACAATTAGTTAATAATTTTTCCTTAAAATCCAAACCACAGCAGCATTGTAATTATCCAGGTAAACCTTAAATAACATTCACATTGGACAGCTTTTTGCATTAATAGCAGGGATGTATTGGGAAAGGCAAGTTTAGTGTTAGAGTCATAAACCACATAAACCAGGGATTTCTCAAGGTATTGGCTCTTACTGGTTAATGCAAAAAAAAAAAAAAAAAGATCTTTGTCAGAGTTATACAGAAGCAAGAGTGACACATATACTTTTGACACAATTGCAAAACCAACATGTTGCTGTCCATATTTACTCACTATTGCATTCCTGTGCAGGGAGATGAGCCTGAAACAGGTGCTAATGCTTCAGTCATGTCCACACAGTTCTGTGGTTCAGGGGTCCTGGGATTTGCTTGTCTTAATCTGACAGCTAAGGATTTGTCCCATTGTCTTTTCATGTAATAGGACCATGGCTCAGATGACAAAACCCAGCTAATTACAGAACTTAATTTAATAGTTTAAAGCACACACAAAAAATATTCCCTGAGCAGTAAAATCTTTTGTTTGGAAATTTTGAAACAAATTATATTTTACTTTATGTTTTATTATTTACGTAATAAGAACACAATTTTCTCAAGATTTAAACTGCTCATTGTTCCATAAATAGGACACACATTTAGAAAGAATATGATTTTTTAAAGGAATATTTTAGTGATTACCTCTGGCTCAAAACATAAAACTCTTTTAGTGCTTGATGTTACCGGAATCTTGTCCTAGATTATTTTCTGAATCTTTTCAGGATGGTTAATAATAGAAATGTTTCACCTCCAATTTCTGCTTTGAATTATGGTTTTGTGTCTGGGTGAAGTTTTCTCTGGCTTAATGACTGAGCTGGTAAAAATGTCTCACCTTTATCCTCTATCTTCTTTTACATAATCTCAAACCCAAATAACTAAAATTGCATGTCATGACTTAGTTCTACTCCTGTCCCTATTTTTGAATTCCCCTTACTAAATATTGTCACCCAACTTCTTTTTGGTTACTTCTGATAATAGAGACATTTCTGTCCAATTTAGGTATCTAGGGTCTTATTACCAGTAGTTTTCATCTTAATACAGATTCCTGCCTATTGAGGGTTTTTGTGGATTGGACCAAGGAACAAGAAGATTTTAC
Source organism: Tamias sibiricus (assembly GCA_025594165.1). Lineage (NCBI taxonomy): Eukaryota > Metazoa > Chordata > Mammalia > Rodentia > Sciuridae > Tamias > Tamias sibiricus. Next base: position 111,646,077 of record CM046666.1, read on the forward strand.
CTTAAAAGGTCAAGAATGTAAATTGCTTAAGGTGAACTCTGACCTAAAAGAGAAGGGCACCATTGTTTCCTTGGGATTGTGACTATGGTAGTTAACAGAAGATTGCCAGCCATGTTGGCTCTGGGGGTGGGAAGGGGTGTTTCCCAGGACTGGGTCTGATATCAGAATCCTGTGAGTTCAAAGTATTTTCAGAGCTGGTCTCCTTTCAGGAGGACAGAGCCAACTGAAACAGTTTACTTCGATTAAGTTCTCATTACCCTGATTATATAGCCTCCGTGGATTCCTTTATTTTGATGACTGTTTGTCAACTCTTGGTAAGGAATACAATCTGCCCCAAACATAACAAAATATAGCAAGTCACCATGTGAGCAGATATTTAGAGAGAGAGAGTTCCTTGGGGTAAGGTGGGAAGTTTAAAAGAAATTTCAGGCAGTTTCTACTATCAATGAATTTACAAATTCATTGTAATAGAGATAAGGAAGGAGACAACTTATTCAGAGTGAAGCTTATGAAAACACAAAACCTTTTGTAATGTTGTAGAATGTAAGTAGAACATATTGACATTAACTTCAGAATACACAGATTCATCAAAGCAGATTAGAGTTGAGAAAGCTTCTATAAAACAGAGGGTAAGAATATAGCTTTTTCAGGGTTGGAAGAGAGCTTTGGGGGAAAGAGGATGTTTTTTCTGGAGGTGTAGGTAGAAGTGAACTCAGATGGCCCACAGATCCCCTCAGAGAGGAAGCATTGGAACAAATTTGTCTATGAACAGAACCTTGCTGACTTGGGTGGCATAACTCCTTTATTCCCACTTCCTGGTGGTCTTTCCCTCAAGGATTTGGACTTTTCCTACCTGTCAGGAGGATCTGGCATAGGATTGTTTTGCCTGGCACCTGAGTTAATGGGGTTTGATTGCTGAAGGTCTCTTTTTTTGAGCGCTGTTTTTGTTATTTTCTCCTCTGGGGTGTGTGCTGGAGACCTGCTTGGCTGCCTGAGCCCTGGTGCAACAGGGTCCCTCCCCCCCCTTGAACATGTTGTGCTATACCACAATTCCTTGCCTCCTGATTTGAGATTAGTGCATTTACTCTTGGCAAAAGTAGGAGACAGCTTTAGAAAGTCACTTTAGAGAAAACATCTTTAGGACTCAGGATTCTGGGGATGTCTGAGCTGAAAATGTCCTGAGCCAGGAACTGAACTGAATCATTGCCTGTCTTTTAACCCTCAGATCACCTGTTATTTGGTAGTTTCTGCCCAGTCATTAGGTATCAGCCAGGCTGCAATCCCTGAAAATGCCATTGTATTTTCTGTAATTAAAAGGCCAATTTTAGGCCCATTGTAACAGGGCTGTTGCACTTTATGTAAGTGGGACTTCACCTGCCCCCCCTATGGGAATGTGAGGTTTGTGATACTGGGAATCTGGAATAGCAAGTGAATTCACACACTCCTCCCCCACCACCCTCACCCACACACTGCACTGCAGGCTTCTAGGACTGATTGATGACATTTCCTAATATAGCAGGGGTAAGATGACTTCTTTTGAAAATAGAATTAAAACTTTCCCTTTTTAGGAGCAAGCACCACTTTGGCAACATGGTCAGCCCCAAGCACATTAGTTCTTGTGGTCAAAATATTAACAGGGTGCTTTGTTAACAAAATGTTCAAGGTCATGATAAGGCCAGCAAAGGAATGCTAGGACTTTTTATGTGCTGAATCTTTCCAAATAATGCTCTAAGTCAAAAGGACGCAGAGTAGAACTTTCTCCTATAAACAGGTTGGATGAGTTTAGGTGAGAATTTTCAGGAGTGGGTAGAGGTGTTGGGGTGTTATGTTGACCAAAATAAGCCACCTCATAAAAAGGAGGAAATGATTGGTATGTCTACAAAGTGAATGGCTAGGATCTAAGATAGGTTCACTAATTAGCCTTCTGGGGCCCGCCTTGGAGAGTCCTCTAAATAGGTCCCAGGAAGTGCTGAGTGCTTGGGGGAGTTTACTGCTGCTCTCACAAACAACAGGACTAGACAGAATTGAAAGGAGATCCTGTGATCTGCAGAATACCTGCTCTGGGAAACTCATCTTCATGAGACTGCCTTGACTCTAAACTCTGATTGCTTTCCTACTCTATCACCTCTGCATTTGAAACAAGAATTCTAGATTAATGGTAGGGTTTAAAGGGTACTTTGTCTTTAATGCATGGGGGAAGGAAGGGAGGAAAGGAAAGGAGGGGATCTGATTCCAAAAACTCAGAGAGAGCTGCCTTAGGCCTCAGAGCAAGTCCCAGCTATAACTGTATGTTGTTAGACACATGAAACCTCTTATGTCTCTGGGATTCTGTTTTGTTGTCTGTGAAATGAGAGAATTGGATGAGATGTCGTTTTGATCTTGAAAATCAGTAATAATAATATATTACATTTACTAGCATCTTAACACATCTTATTTGATTTGATAGTAATCTTAGACATGGTCATAACAGAAAACATGATCTGTGCTTTAAAAAGGAGTAATATGAGATTCAGAGGAGTTGAGCGATTAGCTCATGAATGACAGCTGATACATGATGCAAACTGGGGTAAGAATTCAGGCCTAGTTATTCCTAGTTCTCTCTATAGCTCTCAAAAATTGTAGTTTAACTAGTCTGTAGTTTTCTGAACTTAGTACTTGAAGGCAAGGAGGGAATGCCACATCTCTTTTCTAAGTAGAGTATCTGCTGTCTACTAAATCCTGCTTGTTGGCTAGCTAACTAGAAGAATTTAGGACGTTTGATGACAATGCTTTTAGCTTCAAGTCCAAAGTATGATAATGAACTTCTATAGTGTGCCAGGATCATTACATATGTTGCCTCAATTTTTCATTTTAATATTTTATTCATTTTAAAGATGAGAACCTAGAAGCTCAGAATGGCAAATTGCACAGCCAGTATAGTGCAGATGATATATGGACTGAGGCTGCCTGTTTTTCAGGATGGCTGATGCTCGTGGCTCTTACTTTTTCTCTCTCCCTGTATCTTTTCCTCTGGGTCAGAATTGAGACCATTTCTGGCCCTCAAACCACAGGAAAGCAGTTGAGAAAGATTGTGGGCCCAGTGGGCATCAGAAGAGGATTCTGTGGGTTCTCAGAGGAGGAAAGCTGCAGCTGGCTCACTGGCAGTGTTGCTGTGGAGAAGTATAGAGAGGCTGCCAAGTCACTAGGCAGAAGTAGGATTAGGATCTTCTGTCCTCAAAACATGACACAGGGACAGCAGCCTATTGGAATCAGGCAAAAAGGAGTGGCAACCTCTGAGGACTAATGTTGGAGAGCTGGGTTCTTCTCCCTGCCTCCTTGATGCATCTGCAGGAGGAAACACCCTGGGGTACTATTCCAGCAGGCAGAGCTCTGAGGCTTGATTCATGCTGCCTGCCTGGTGGAAATGGGGGCCTAGAGTCAGAAATAATTTCAAACATAAAAACTGAAGTTTTAATTTCTGGCTTATTTGAAATTATAACCTGAGATACATATTTTCCATAGAAGATTTCATAGCACTTAAGTAGAAAAAAGTGTTAGGGAAACTGAGCCACCACTGAGTGCCTATTTTAGTCAGCTTTTTTTTTTTTTTTTTTTCTGCTGTGACCAAAAGACCTGACAAGAACAATTTGAAGGAGAAAAGGTTTATTTGAGTCTCACCGTTTCAGAGGTCTCAGTCCATAGACAGCTGACTCCATTCCTTGGGGCCTGAGCTAAAGCAGAACATCATGGCAGAAATGTTTGGTGGAAGAAAGCAGCTGGGACACATGGCACCAGGAAGCAGAGAAACTACCCCACTCCACAAGGACACAATATAAACCCAAAGGCATGCCCACAGTGACCCACCTCCTCTAGCCACACCCTACCCACCTACAGTTACCACCCAATTAATCCCTAGCAGCAGATTAATTCACTGATAAGGTTAAGGCTATCATAACCCAATCATTTCACCTCTAAACCTTTTTGCATTTTCTCACACATGAACTTTTGGGGGACACCTAATATCTAAACCATAACAATGTCCTATGTTTTAGGCATGCTGAGTTCAACAGAGCCAGTGTCATGGAACCCACACTATATTAATATTTTGGTTGGCAATTAGTGTCCACCTGTTTAAACTGATATTGTGAATTTGATTTTCACTGTCTGCTTGTTTCATTTAACTTAATTTAGGTTGTAAAATTGTTTGCTTTATAGTTTCATAAGAGTTGTGAATGTAAAATACTTACACCTGGTTTTATGTTTGCATATATTTAAACATTGGGTATATATAATATCCACATTGTGGGTCCTTGAGATTTGAACATTAATACTATTTGCAGTAGTGTGAAAAGAATCAAATAGTTAAGAATGAGGCTAATGAAAAAGGAGTAAGACACTACATTGAAAATTACAAAGCATTACTAAGAAAAATTAAAGACCTAAACTAATAGATTTCTTTTTAAAAATATTTATTTATTTATTTTAGTTGTACACAATGCCTTTATTTTTTCGTGGTGCTGAAGATCAAACCCGAGCCACGCACGTGCTAGGCGAGTGCACTACTGCTGAGCCACAACCCCACCCCCTAAATTAATAGATTTATACCACATTTGTGGATCATCGGAATCAATACTGTTAAGATGTCCATTTTGGGGGTTGAGGATATAGCTCAATGGTAGAGCATGTACCTAGTATGTGCAAGACCTGGGTTTTAATTCCTAGCAATGAAAAAAACAAACAAAAGAAACAGAAGATGCTCATTTCCCCCAAACAAATCTACAGATCCAACTGATTCTCATTTATAGTCCCAATGAAAGTTTTTAAAGGAATAATAAATTGTGAAATTTTTGAAGAAATTGACAAAAATTCTAATATTGAAATTGAAATGCAAAGAATTCAGCTTGGCCAAAACAGTCTTGAGAAAAAATGAAGTGTGATGACTTACATTACCTGATTTCTGGGTTCATTTTAAGGCTATAGTAATCAAGCCAGTGGGGCATTTGGTATAAGGGTAGCTGAAATAGATCAATAAAACAGAATCAATCCCAGAAATATATTCAGTCAATTGCTTTTCCATCAAGGCATGCAGTCAGTGGGGAATTCATTGGGAAAAAGGAATCTTTTTAAGTAATGGTAATGGAACAACTGGATATTGATTTGGAAAATGTGAACTTCAGTCTCCTACCTCACACCATAAGTACACATTAATTTGAGACACATCACAAACTTACATATAAAAGTTAGAATTATAAAATGTCTAGGAGAAAACACAGGTGAATATCTTTTTGATTATGAGATAAGCAAAGTTTTTTCAGACAGGACAAAAAAGCAAAAAAGGGAAAATGTCATAAAATAAAACTCTAAAATTAACAGTCCTCTTTGTCAAAAGACACCACCAAAAGAAACCTCAATAAACTCAAATAGGAACTGATGAATGAATCATAGGCTGGGAGAAAATATTCACAATGTATACAGCTGACAAAGGACTCACATACAGAAAATATAAAATTTCCTACAAATTGACAATTAAAAGAAAATCAATAAAAAATAAGCAAAAGGCATGAACAAGAGCTCCACAAAAGAAGATAAAAGAAGAAAGGGATTCAACATTCTTAATAATCATGAAAATGCAATTTAAAATTACCCAATGGCTAAAATAAAGAAGTCTCACAATTCCCAAAGATGTGGAGCAAATGGAATCAGTTTGATACTATTGTGAAATTAGTTTAACTTTATGTTCTTGTGAAAGTTTGCTCAAAATAATTTATGTGATAAAATTGCTTCTGGAAAATGTTAATTTATGCATTTATCCAACAATTATGTATTAGAGTTCTCGATGTGTGAAACAAAGTTCATGCCTCTAGGACCAAGAGAAGTGTGCAAACTGAAGACTCACTGAGTCAGCCACCTTACAGCTAATGTCACCATGTTTCCTTTATTCCCACGCTCACGTATTAATTTACAACCAATTTCAAAATAAATGGAACAGCGGATTGATTTTCTCACCAAGCAGTTATTATTAAATCAATGGTGCATTTTACTGTTGAGGAAATGCACTAAATAAATTAGTTATTATATTCAATTAAGCCAGCTGTTCTGTCTGGAAGAAGTTAGTTTGAAATGTGGAGAAGAGAGAAAGAAAGAAGAAGGGAAGAAAGGGTATTGGCAACAATTGTCTCCTTCCAATTAAGGGGGAAAAATCATAGATGATTGTAGATCCTTAAATTTTATTTGTGTATGTATGTATTTTAGGGAATTGGTTCTTTTGGTTTCTTTCACACAGAGACTGAAAGCAGAGCCTTTGAGTACCACAGGTTGAAAAGGTGCTGTGGAGTCAGACTGGAGGTCAGACCTCAATACAGATTCTTTATTTACCAGTTGGTTGAATGCAGGCTAATTGCTTCTCTTCTGTGGGCCTCAGTTTCCTTCTAAATAATGATGCCAGACTCAATGGGATTTGGTGAGGTTTATGAGGTTTCATTTAGAAGGTGTTCAGAACAGTGCTTCGCATATTGCGTGTGTTCATTAAATTGCAACTTTTATTGTTAACTGAAGTTTCCCTTCTGATTAGCATCAGAGCCTTAGCCACGGTAAACTGAACACAGGACACTAAGGTTGAAATAGTTCGTTGACTACTTAGAGATAAGCAGCTTGTCAGAGACACCTCACTACTGAAACAGGGAAAATGAATTCTAAGGAAAAGCTTTTCCACTCAATTAAGATTCAATGCTGTTTAGTTCAGAAATACTAAGAACTAGAAAATGCACGTTTCACCAGGATGCCAAACTTGCTTTACTAATTCGCTTTTAAACGAATGCTATTTAATGGTTTATAGTTGAATCAGGTTAGCGATTTTCAAAAGTGATTTAAAAAATAATTATAGACGATTGAAGAGTTTGTAAGTTTCCTAAGCCAGTTAAACCTGGCTCTTCTTAAACTTCATGCATATCTCATAGAGTTAATCAATAGTTTAAGATGGACAAAGCCTCTTGGGAGGTTAAGCTTGTGTGTAGAAATATATATAGCTCCAGAAAACTAAAGAATTTTTTTTCAGGAAACATTAATTTTATTTTGCATAAGTATCCATTAAACAATGTCCTGTTTTGGCATTTTCAACACCAAAGAGAGAGTCACACAGATTTGCCAATTTAGTCTCTTTCATTCAAGTATTTTTTATTCTGCAATGTCACATAAGTACATTTGAGCATTTACTGGAGAAAACCATAAATGTGCACCTGGAAACAAGCTATACTGGCCAAGTAATGTGAGTGGCTTTGGATTTGCATGCAAAAGAGTTCTGGCTTTATTTACTCACTCTATTCTGGCTCTATCATGGCTGTTTGTTCATGTGAACAAATGGCTTGATTTTTCTGCGTTTCTTCATCTATAGCAATATGCACCCATGTGTCAATTAACAATAAAGATATTCTGAGAACTAGTTTTGCTGTGCAGACACCATAGACTGTCCTTACACACACTAAGATGACTATGACTAGGTGTTATAATCTTATGGGATCACTGTCCTATGTATGGTCCCTCGTTAACCAAAATTCTATGCAGTATATGACTCTGTGTGTGTGTGTGTGTGTGTGTGTGTGAGTGTGTGTGTCTCCATCTCCCTCAGGGTTGTGAAGGGGAACATAGAGATTGGATTTTCGCCTAAGATGTAAATTACTTTTTTGATTTGAAAGAGGCCTACCTAGATTTTACTCTGTGGTATGAAGAAAGAGAGTGGAAAAAAAGCTGGGAGTCATCTGAGAAATGATGCTGGGAAGCAAGAATAGCACTGTGGGTTCTCATGTGTGTAGTTCCTGGTATTTGTTCATTCACTTTTTGGAAAAAAAAAAAAAAAAGTGCAGGTTTCACCATGTACAAGACACGTACGTTGTTAGATACTAAATCTACAAGAGTAGGTGTAAATAAGACTTGGTCCTTTTTTTTTTTAAAAGAAGCTCCTAATATACTGGGGAGAAAGTACTCTTGCAATACGGTGTGGTAAGTGCAATGGACACATGCAGGTAGGAAGTAGTCTTCATTAAGCTTAGGTAAAGATAGGTTCATGAATCCTGGCAAGAAAGTGGGAATTCAAATCACAATAGCTAGGTTGTGGAACCAACCTAGATGCCTCTCAGTAGATAAGTGGATAAAGAAAGTGTGGTATATATACACAGTGGAATATTACTCAGCAATAAAAGAGAATAAAATAGTTGGATGAAGTTGGAGAATATAATGCTAAGTGAAGTTAGCCAATCTCAAAAATCTAAACGCTGAATGTTTTCTCTGATATAAGGAGGCTGATTCACAGTGGGGTTGTGTCGGGGAGCATAGGAGGATTAGAGGAACACTAGAAAAGTCAATGGGGAGGGAGGAGAAGGGAGGGGGCCAAGGGGGTATAAAGAAAAAAAAAACAGATGGTAGAATGAGATGGATATCATTACCATAAATGCATGTTTGAAGACATGAATATACTTAGTATACAAACAGTGATATGTAAAAGATTGCTCTATATGTGTATTACGAATTGTAATACATGCTACTGTTATATATACAACAACTTTGAATAAAAAAAAAAAAAGAAAGAAAGAAAGTGGGAGTTCCTGGAACAGAAAAGGGAGAAGAAACAGTATGTCAAAGAAATAAATATGTAAAGTAGCATGCTTGCTTGGGGAGTGGCAAAAACAGTCAGCTGGTGATGATCCAAGTGATGGTAGAGCTATGACTCTGTGTGTGTGTGTGTGTGTGTGTGTGTGTGTGTGTGTATACATATAATTTTATAGCAAGAGAAAACTGAATAAATAACCATGGAAACTGCGCCTCCACTTCCAATAGGCAATGAAGTTGTTGTTGTTTTACAGAAAAAAATGTCCCTAATTTTTAATGTAATTTGAAAGTCATTGGAACAATGAAGAATGTCAATGTTCACTACTGTGAGATTTGCCAGGAAAAAAAAGTTCAATAATCACAGTTCTTGACATTTTAGAAGCTTGATTGAAGCTAAAGTAGAAAGTTGGCATGATAAAAACATTTATTATATGGCTTTCTCATTGTATTTAACTACATGTCCATAAATCCTCATAAAGACATATTGTATTTTCTTTAATTATTTCTTATCTGCATGATTGTTTAAAATCCTAAAGAAGATTAGGGTGCTACTGCTTTATAATCTTTGCCAATTTTTAAAAAAAATATTTATTTATTTGTTTTAGTTGTACACAATGACTTTTTTTTTATTCTTATGTGGTGCTGAGGATCAAACCCGGGCCGCACACATGCTAGGTGAGCACTCTACCACTAAGGCACAACCCCAGCCCAATCTTTGCCAATTTGATTGGTAAAAATATCTGGAAAATTTAAAAAAGTAAATCTATAAGCATTCTATGGCTTTATCTATTCCAATTTTCTTTTATGTTTTCCAATAGAATTTTATAGAAAATGGGAAAATTGTTACTTAATTATTTCCCTGAGGCCTAGGAAAATAGAGGCCCATGTAGCTTCATCAGGTTCTGTGGTTTCTATTCCTCGTATGGACAATAAATGTAAAAACAGTTTTCACTTTGCCTATAGTTTCTGTCACTGATTCTTTGAAATTTATTTTGTTGTTGGGTTGCGTCTTTATGCTTTTGGCATAGTAATAAAGTAGCATGTTGGACAGATTTGAAAGATAAGTGCAATATATTTGTATACTTATTAGTATAGTAATTTAACCTATACTAATGTCATATATCTGCTTGTCCCTCAAACACTTATTATTTTTAATGTCTTGTGTTCACTATTGTCACTAATGAGATGAGGATAATTATATCGTTTTTTACAGATTACACAGTACTTTATCTTTTAAATCACTTTTCTTAGTGGACCCCAATAATTAGAAGAGTTTGTGTGATAACAGGCATCCTCTTTAGTTCCATACATGTTTATAGTGTTCATCAGCTCAAGACCATGATGTTTCAAGCGCTTTTTGCAGAGTAAACCACTGAAATATTCTCTGGGCCAGACTCTTGATTAAGCAGTTGATGGAAATAGCTTCTAAACCTTTTAAGACCTTTCTCCCTTCTCAGGTTTCATTATTCCATTTTATTGAGGAGGAAAAATAGGTTATTGGATGGACCAAGAGAATAGTGCAAGATAATAAATGATACAACCAGGATTCAGACTTTGATCCATCTAGGCATTAAATCAGTTTTTCCTCAGTGTGCTACAATGACCCCATATGTCTGTATTCTAGCATAGCCAAGATAGTATATTGTAGCATAAAAAAGACATGAACATTGCCTGGGTTCAGATCCCGTTTCTGATGTATAACTGCTATGTGACCTGGGTGAGTCACTTACCTTTTCTGTGCTTTGTTTTTCTGGGCATCAAATAGGTTGATGCACATAAAACACAATGCTTGGCAAAGAGCATGCCCTTGGTAAGGGATAGCTGTCGGTTTTTTTGGTAAGAGATTGTTGGCTGGCTTTGGTGCCTGATGCTAAGTGCTCTGTTTTCCAGGCAGTGGGAACATTAGGATTCAGTCCTTCCCTAGCCCTTTATATTGGGTGGTCACTCATTCTCTCTCTCACTGATGGTGTAGGTGGCTCATCATTTATGGCAATTATTTATTTATGAAGCATGCTCAGTAAGACTTTGTCTTATTTATTTCAAGCCCCACTGTTCCCTGATATACAGATATATTAGCAAAATCTGATTGTAATGAATTTAGAATCTAGTATGGACTACCATACTTTGGAATCTGCTATTGACAATTTAAAAAACTCAGATATTTCTTATCTTTCTGGATTTGTTTAGTCCCAAATATGATGGCAGAATGGATCAGCTGACTTTTACCATCTTTTTCAACTTTGCAAATCAACAAATCAACATTAACAGAGTTTTGTTGTTGGTTTTTTTTTTTTTTTTTTTTTTTTTTTTTGCCTTCAGAAAGGAAGATGTGTATTATACTTCAAACCAGATCTCTTGAGCTTTAGTTATCAGAACGTATTTAATCACAGGCACAAAACAGTGGCTCTAATCTACCTTTCACCTGTGGTGTTTAAAAAATTACTCGTTAGTAAAAGCTAATTACTCATAATTCAGATAGTTCAAATTTCATATAAACTCAACTGTAGTATTCTGGAAAAATTTGTTTTCTCCCTTAAAAAGTCATGTTTTATTTTTAAAATGATCCAAAGTTTCTTAGTTGAATATTTAATAAAAATGCATTTAAAACACAGTTAAAGGAAAATAAAATAAATGAGCCTTAAAGATTATAAATATCAGAGTTGGGGATGTAGCTCAGTTGAAGAGCACTTGCTTGGAACACACCTGGTCCATGGGTTCAATCCCCAATACTGAAAAAATAATGGTCATACATAGATTGTTTTTTATTTTATTTTATTTTTTAGATTATTTATTTACTTATTCATAATGCACAAGTATATCATCTTGCCTTCATCCAAATATTCTCAGTGATAATCTTCTTCTTTTTCTTCTTCTTCTTCTTTTTTTTTTTTTTTTTTTTTTTTTTATTTTGGTACTGGGGATTGAACTCAGGGGCACTCAACTACTGGGCCACATCCCCAGCCCTTTTTTGCATTTTTTATTAGAGACAGGATCTCACTGAGTTGCTAAGTGCCTCACCATTGCTGAGGCTGGCTTTGAACTTGTGATCCTTCTGCCTCAGCCTCCCAAGTGCTGGGATTACAGGTGTGAACCACCATGCCTGGCTCAGTGATAATCTTCTATAACAAGTATTTTGGCAACTCTTTATCATTTTGTGTCTTTTTATTGTATATTTTAGAAAAATTTAAATAAGAAAAATGGAAAAATCATTCACAAAAGTAAACACGCTGATATTTTTCCTTTTAGGCTATAAAAATGTCTGTTTCTGAAGACACTGTTTTGCACATGCCCACCTCCCTTTCTCCTTCCTTTCAGAATTTCAAGCATGTTCAGATATCATGTCCTTCTCCCAGATCATGTGCTTTGGAGAAAGGGGCTGATCCAATCATTTGTCTAGGGGTAGGTATTGATTGATCAAAGTCAATCATGGTTATTGCCCATTGCTAGCAATTGGCTTAGGCATATGATATAATTCTGACCTAAGAGACATAAAGGGAAGTCAGGGGTTCTGAGAGAAGGACTCTCTTTTCTATGATATACACACAGGAAGAGATGACCTCTTTCTTTGAACATTTTTGTGTCTGTGTGGTTTGCAGGTACAGTTCTCATCTTGTGGCCATGAAGTATGCTAGGCAAGCTTGAGAAGAAAGTGCTTACACTAAGGATGGCAAAGCAGAAAGCTGAGGGTAACTTGAATCTTTGATAGCATGAATGTGTTGCTGAACGAGCCAAATTAAATCCATTGAAAGAAATCAGTTTCTAGATCTTCAACTTCTCTAAATACCCTTTCCTAAAGTTGATGGACCTTTGGAACTCTCATGAAATGAAGATAATATCTTGGTTCTCCTTTCCCACCTCTCTTTCATAACTACCCCTTTTATATTTTATAAAGGAGAGACCTACTGCTCACGCATTCCAAATCTTATAAGGTGTATTGCTCCAGGAGTAAACTCACTTCAAGAAACCTCCTTTAATTGGGACAAAAAAAAAAAAAAAAAAAAAAAAAATCAATGCCCCATTTCTCTAATTAACAACAGTATTTCCAATATAATTTTTCTTTTTATGCTTGATCATTATTAATGTTTTATAATAGTTTATAGCTTTTATGACATTCTGACCAATTTGGTAGTAAGAATATTTGACTTAACTAAAATACATTTTGATTACTTAGAGCTTACTGGTACCAGAAAATTAATTTTTAAATTTTTATTATATTATTTTGCAGAAAACTATTACACAAGATCAGAAAAAGGTTTTAGGCATAAAACTATATACTTGATTAAAATAACTGTGAGATAGTTATAAGGAAGTACTTGTTAAAGGAAGAAAAAAAATAATTCTTAAAGATCTTTTTAATTAAGAAACTTGTCAGTGGACATAAAATTATAATGTTTTAAAAATTCCATTGTTGAATTCAAAATTGAGATTTAAAACTTAAAGTATTTTAATGTTATGCCTGCAAATATTTAGACTTATAATGAAAAAATTTAGATGTCAATTTTAAGAAGTGAGAAGACACATAGTTTTCCCAAATTATTTTACAAAATATACTACTACCAATTTTTTTTTCATATTTTTATGGGGCATTATAATTATGCATAAATAATTCACTACTATATATCATACCTGCACACAATATAACAATATAATTTGCCCAATGTCTTTTGCCACTAACTTGAACTGAATCTTCTTGATGTTCAAAGCATGTATGCACATCTATCTATCCAACCACCCATCCATTCGTTCATCCATCTGCATTACATGTATTTAAGGGAATACTCTTTAAAATTAGATGACCCTAGGCACCCTTCTGCAGTTATTTCAATTCCTATCTCCCCTGCTTTATCTGGCCAGATATTGCTCCCTCGTCTACTACTTTCCAGCTTCCAACATTGTTGATGTCTCTATCAGGTTGTAATTTCTTTGCCGTTTTATTCTGTCCTTTTGGATTTATATCTTAGGAAAAAAATAAACTGTAATTTGAGCTTTCAGGTTAGAACAAATTTAAGTGAATTTTTCTGTCTGCCATATTTAATCCAGAGATTAAAATTCTACCTTATATTTTTAACTTACTCGTATAATGGGAACATTATCCAACATTGCTAAATATTCTTTATCATCACACATTTTAAAGTTTACATAGTATTTTACTCTATGGAAAATCATTAGTGTAATTTATGATGTCTAGTCATAACCAGAAAGATTTCTGTATGCTCCTCAAGTTCATTTATCCTATATTTTTACTGCATTAAACAAAGTAGACCTGCTTTTCTTGTACTCCTTCCACATAAATCAAATTTGTTGTCACTGACAGGGTCATTTAAGAGATAGGAATGGAATAAGGACACAGACTGTAAGCTTTCCTATATTACTTTTTTTAGTTTAACAGTTTAGAGCATCAATCCTGCTTCTGGCTGGCCTCAGCTCTCCCAAGGTGAAAGCTGGTAAAATCAAGGAGGTAATGAAGGACCAAAGGAAAACATGAGCACAAAGGACATATACCATCTAACAAAAGAACCTCTCATAATAAGTTGATCCTTTCTACTCCAGGTGAGAAGAAATAATAAAAGCTCCTTATCAGTCAACTTGATCTGGAGTGGAAAAGAATGAATGTAGTCTTTGAAACGCTTCATAAGGCAGAATAGGCTTGGTGGGAACATTGTAGACATAGCTTACATTCTACTCTTAACCTTTCAGGACACAGTCACTGCCCATCTGTCAATTACTGCCATCTCTTCATTGATGAGCCTGATGGGTTAGAAGTACAAGAATCTTCCAGATGTATGGCAGAGAGAGAGAGAGAGAGAGAGAGAGAGAGAGAACCAAACTTGTAACACTGGCATTGTGTTTGTGGTCAGAAAGAGTAGAAAATGATTGCAGGAAAAAACAAGGCTGAGATCTTCTTTCTATCAAATAAATTTGTTAGTATATTCATTCTTGTAGGGGGTATATTTAAGGGTGTTTCTTTTTTGAATAGTTTTTAAATGGGTGTTCATAAAAGCTGAGAGTTTGCTTTTCTCCATTTCTCCATCTCTGTGTCTCGTCTTCAGCTGTCTTCCAATTGATTCCCACCTGAACTGGATCCTAATTCCAGAAACACAAAGCCTGGATTCTTTGTGTTCACTACATTTATTCTGTCTTTCCATGAGCTCAGGCTGTAAATCCCGCAGTGAAACATGCATAAACACAAACTGGATGGGATTAGACCACATTATTTAGTTAATCTCAGTTTACAAAACCCCTTCTCTCTTTGGTGAAAGGCTGCCACAGACATTCAGCAAATGCAATTTGCAAACCAAACGTGAGAACTTTCTGCACTATGAGTAAAGAGGGTAAAAAATAGCTGCTTGCTTTCATATGGCCTCTTTCTTGGAGAGGCCCTAGGGATGTTTTCCAGGGTGAAGGATTTCTGGTTAATACTTCAAATTACCATCCTGAGGGAGAAGAGCACAACAGTGTTTCCTTCCAAAATTTAAGCAGCACAACCTCCAAGAAACTTGATAAGCATACTTAAAACTACCCAGAAAGGAGCCCCTCCCTGACCTTCACCCTCTAACTCACGTTTAGAAGGTTTGTGTTTTTGGGAATGACAATAGTACTAGTAGGACCATAACCAAAGTACTTTGAGTTCTAGGAGGAGGAACAAAGGATGGTTTTCTGTAGTATGTTCACATAAATGGACCTCCAATAAATAATTGGCGTGCAGCTGGGGATAAAGCAGCTGAGCAGAGGAAAGTTCCTATAACAACCATGGGCACTCAGCCAACAAAAGGCTTGAGGGACGAGCACTTGTAATATGCTCTCACAATCACCTGAAATCGTGAGCACCTGTTTACTAGGAAAGTGACTGTGGCAGAAGCATGCATGTGTACATTGGGGTGACAAGCAATCCATTTTATTTATGAATTTAGGTAAAAAATACTCTAGGAGATATGTTTTTCTTGTGATCCTTGGAACTGGGCTGTGCAGATGATGTTTTGAATGTCCCCAAAAAATCCTGTTTGCTTTGGTCAAAGTAAATAGATACCCCAATGTTCACGTGCTCTGTGCTCCCAAGTCAGAATAACTTGAAGATGCTTTCAGGGTCTAAACTTGTTAGACTCACCCACGGCTCTAAAGTTAGTTTTCAAGTGCGTATGTTATAAATTCCAGAATTTAGTTTGCCACAGAACAAAACTTGTTTCAGTGAAAACAGTGGCTACTGTGAATACGCAGTACGGGGAGCTACTGTGTTGCAAACTGAAGAGAAACTGAAATGAACAAAGGGTGAAGATGGTGGCCATGGCAGAGGGGTATGCCTGTGGCTGGTGTGAGTAGCAAAGATAACTACATTGGGTGCTAGGCTGTAATTTGCATACCATTCGTTGGACTTAGTATTTACCTAGTTCTCATCCAAACAACAAGAGTGTTATTTCCAAACACAAAGTCAGAAATTAAAAAAAAAAAAATGCACCACTGTATGATAATATCTTGAGGTTCTACCTACCTATTATGACTTCACTGGTAGAAAACCTGTAGTGTTCAAACATTACTCTGTAGTGTCTAAATCTCCATTCTAGTCTACTATTCATTTTAAAATAAAAGCAGACCCATCATTGGCCTGTCCTGATTTTTCTAACTGGGGGTGGTTCTCTTTACCAAGGCAATGGTTTATAGATAATGGCATGAACATGTGTTCTTGAAGCATTTAGAGGAGTGAATGTTTAGAGACTGTGGAGATCTGTCTGCTAACATTATTTTAAATGCAAACCCAAGTAATAATCCAGAATGGACTGCCTGCCAATATCATGTTCCATAAGAAATCTTGGCGTCTTTAACAAATGATATGTTTATTGACTCAATCTCCTTGGTAACTACTTGGTCCATGGACAAGTGCTTCTCTCTATCTGGGACAGCGCTGACAAGTATTCATCCTAAAAGTTTTGAATATTGGCCATCAATTTTAAATAATGAAGGTGACATTTGAAATTCATTTCTGTCAATGAAAAAAATCCTAACAGAAAAATATTTGACATAGATTTTTATTCTAAATCACTCTTTGGACAAATTGCCTTCCTTAGATAAAACAAAGGTGTGAACATTGGCAGGCATTAAGAAAGGCCACGTTTGGACTGCATATCCTGCATCCTGCTTGCTCTATTCTACATGCCTTATATGGGACGATGGCCTTCCAAGAACTGAACAGCCTTTCCACAGATGTCCTTCCCTGTGGATTGGTCCTGATTCTCTCAATTACAGAATGGACCCAGGAAATTATAGAATAAGCTTGTTGTCCTGTTTTTGTGCAAATGATATTTCACAGAAGTATCTACTTTCTCTATTTATCTCCTTTAGACAGGAACTTGAACACAGTAATCTCTTTGGTTTTTCTAGCTTTATCTTGATCCCTTTTCTCTCCTCCTCCTTATCCTCCTCCTCCTTCTCCTTCTCCTTCTCCTTCTTCACCAGGGATTGAACTCAGAGGCACTCGACCACTGGGCCACATCCCCAGCCCTTTTTTGTATTTTATTAGAGACAGGGTCTCACTGAGTTGCTAAGTGCCTCGCCATTGCTGAGGCTGGCTTTGAACTCATGATCCTCCTGCCTCAGCCTCCCAAAGTGCTGGGATTACAGGTGTGTGCCACCGCGCCCGGTGATCCCTTTCTTCTTATTTCTTTCCTTCTATGTTTTCCCTCTCTCTATAATTTTCCCTCATATTCTCTCTTTAATTTTATTTTCCCCTAAACTATTTGTCTACTCCTTCATTCTCATTTTCTCTTCTATTTCTTTTTTTAAAAAAATATTTATTTATTTGTTTTAGTTGTCCACAATGCCTTATATTTTTACATGGTGCTGAGGATCGAACCCGGGCCGCACACGTGCTAGGTAAGCGCTCTACCGCTGAGCCACAACCCCAGCCCCTTCTCTTGTATTTCTTACTCACGTGACTTTATTACTTCTTTTTTTACTTTTGTAGTTAAAATTAAATTCAGGGTACTTTCATATTCTGCATTAAATTGTGTGGAATAAACTTGTAGAAACTTACAGCTATCCAGTGGAGCCTTGTCCTACTGGATTACTTAAGACAGACAGCTTCACTGTGTCTACCCCTCCATTCTATTTTATAACTTACAGGAACAGTCTTACTGATTTATATTTATCTTTGTATCTCCAGGGTCTAACACAGAGACAATGCCCTGTAGTGTGTGTTGAGGCTAGGTGAATTAATATTGCCAGATACAGAAATGATCTAATCTAAATTCCTTGGTAGCCCTAGTACCTAAAACAGTATATGCTATAAAGTCAGTGTCCAAAAAAAAAAAAAAAAAAAAAAAAAAAATGCTTACTAATAATAAAGTTCTGATCAGTAAATTAACCAAAGGCCAATGTTTTACTGAAAGCCTTTTATAAAACATTTTTGCCAACAAAGCATATTTTCTGTCTTAGGTTAAGGTACCCATATTTTGGCATAAACTGTTATACTTGTGAAGTGTATTCAGGACTCCACAGGCCAGCCAGAATTCCACTCACTTTCTAAGGCTTGCATGTGTCTTACCCATGTTTTAAATCAAAATTTCTTCTGACTACCTATCTGCATCTATTTCTACTTTTCCCCATAGCTAAGACCACAAAAAGCTTTGGCTTGTAGCAAATATATGTTTCCAGGGAAACCAAACCAAAAGCAGTAGAAAAAGGGAGACATTGAATATAGAATGTATTTTGGTTGCCAAATTTTAGCACATTGCCTGATTTTCTTTCATTTTGTGTTGATTTCTTTAATTCAGTGTCAACACATAAAACAGAGTTTTTGAGTTAAAAAACTTAAAAAAAATAAAGTGCGATGTGTTCATTGATTTAAAACACATCATTATAAACACTCAAACTTGTAGGATTTGGAAACATGGCATTAGTGAATGAGGTTTGTGTGATTTTTATGAAGTTTCATCATTACTGGGTTAAGGGTGCTTGCTGTAAATTTAAACTGTACACTGACACATGATGACATCATTCCTTTATAGAATTAGAACATTCCAATCTTCCACCCCCACCCCACCGCTTCCGTTCTAAGAAAGTATAAGGAGAGTGTGGTGGGATAAAGTTAATGGGAAGTTAACAAATGATTACATCAGCAGTTGCATAAGTTGCCTGTACTTGAGCAAGCATATGAATTAGTGAGAAATAAAATGGTATGTCTAAAAGCTGGCTGTGTATAACCATGTAATCATGGCAAAAAAAACTCATGGGTAAGCATGAGACCAGCACTACTTTCTGTGCAGGGTACCTTTGTAGCTGCATAGGGCCCTGATCTCAGAAGGACCCTGTGCTTTTGTTCTTTCTCTGCTGCTGCTGCTGTCTTGCCATTCTCAATTTTTGAATGCACGATTCCATATTTTCGTTTTGGGTACTATCTGGTACTGCATAGGACTCACCTACCTGCCCTTAATACCATCTTCAAAGTTGGGCGAGTCTACTTGGTCTTTCTCTAACCACTTTAAGAATGTAAAAGAGGCTTAAAAATGTAAGCAGGAATATGAGTAAAGGTATACCCTTCCATCTGAGACCCGCCCCCCAAATGTATTAGGAGTCTGTTTTATTACTTCAGTCTATTCTGTCTGGTCACCTTAGATTGAGTGCAATTCACTTCTTGGGCAGTAAAACACAATTTGTATTGTGATAAGTAAAGATTACTCAAAAGCAACTTATACTAGTGTATCTCAAAAGCCTCGAAATATGTATTTCTGCCAACTCAGCATTTCTAACCCCAGGACACAGGATTATGTAACAAGCTATATGTACAAGCATGTTCACTACAAGATTATTTATGCAGTAAAAAAATTGGAAATGATCTAAATGTCCATTTATATGTGATTAGTTAAATAAATTATACTCTACTCGATGGCACATGAAGCAGCCATTAAAATGACATAGTAGGTATATTCTACTAAATATTGAAATAATATTCTGATATACTATGTACAGTGTGATTTAAAAGATCTACACATAGGTAAAGTTTACAAAGCTGCCCAACACAATGTAATTGTCACTAGGCAGTGGGATAATAGATAATTATTTAGGCTATCAATACGTTCTAGGTTTTCTAGAATGTGTTTGTAGAGCAATAATAGTTAAGATTAACCAACCAAGCAAGCAAAAAACAATCAGCCATACCAAGCTTTTTTCAATTCTCTAGAAAACCCTATTATGGATTTTGTTTTCCACTTATAAACTCTAGGCATTGAAGAAACAATCTTGTTTTTAAGAAAAAGTTTCAATGGGATGTTATTTTCTTCCCATCATAGATATTATAAACATCTTCATTTTTTCTCCAGCTAGTTAGCTATAATTTACTGTTCTTCCTTTGGAACTTCTCCAGGAGCTGTGGCAGGTGCAGAATACGTCACCTCAGCTGTTCTTGTGTGTAGGTGTGAGAGAGGTGGTAAAGCCCCCATCTGTGAGCTGCATTGCTTGCCAGTTTGATAAAGGATTCTGGGCCAGATTCTCCTCTATTAGAGTATGATTCTCTCTGAGAACCATGGAGGGAGACAATCTGTTTTGTATACGAGACGACCTATGTACTGTGTTCTTTTAGTTTTTTTTTTAACTGCCACTTACTATCCTGATGTTTAAGTCCACTTAACTCTGGTCTTTGCATTAGAGGGTAGTGACAAGGTTGAAAGCTTATAAAATAACCTGGTCTGTACTTATTAGTATGTGATCCCTTCTATTAGGTCTTGATTTTGTAGGCCCATTATAGCTTAATATGACAGACTGGCTGGAGCCCAGATTTGTCTTGTGGTGGCCAAATTTCATTTCCTAGGGTGTTGATGGAAGTGAGTTACAGTTCTTTGTATCCATTAGAAATTTATGCCATTTCATAAGTACAGCACAGTGTACTAGTGAATGCACAAAATTGTATGTTGTAGCTTTGCTTATGGTAATAGCAACACCTGTTGAATCCGGGATTAGTTAGCAAGCTGGGCAGGGCTTGTTGCTTAAACCTGTTGGCTCTTTGATAGAATCTTTGTGGTAACTGCATTTGTCAACATTTGTTACAAAATATTTATATCTAGAACCCTTTCGCTTTCCATTAAGTTGATATAGCCCCCCCCTCCCCTTTAAATTACAGGCATCTGAGAAAGTTTGGTAAAGATATATTATGTTTAAGTAAATCGTGAAAATTCTTTTATTATTGCAATAAGCACTGTGTTCTAATGGTATTGTATTAATAACCCAGTTTAAGATTGAATATATGCATGAGTTTGAAATAAGTGCACTTATAGAGAGAGGGTATGGAATAGGAAAAATCAATCACTTCTTTTTTTTTTTTTTGTACGGGGGATTGAACTCAGGGGCACTTGACCACTGGGCCACATCCCCACCCCTTTTTTGTATTTTATTAGAGACAGGGTCTCACTGAGTTGCTAAGTGCCTTGCCATTGCTGAGGCTGGCTTTGAACTTGTGATCCTCCTGCCTCAGCCTCCCAAGTGCTGGAGTTACAGGCGTGTGCCACTGCACCTGTCTTGATTTCTAGGATGCAAAAAGACCAAAAATTACAAAGCATTTTTTTTTCAAGTTAGGAGAGTACAGTGGTTTGAGTATGCTTTGTTACCACCAAAATTCATGTTGAGTTTCAATCCTCAATTTAACATGTTGAGAGGTGGTGGGAACTTTTAAGAGTTATTCATGAGGGCTTCGACCTCACGAAAGCTACCTCTCTTGGTTTACCTCCTATGTGTGTATAGTTTGCCCTTCTGCTTTCTGCAGCACCAGGCCCTCACCAGTAGCCAGGAAGATGCTAGCACCATGTTCTTGGACTTTTTAGTCTCCAGAACCATAAGCCAAATAAAAGTCTCTTTTCTTTATAAATTACCCTGTCTCTACTATTTTGCATTGCAATAGAAAATGTTGTAAGACAGAAAGCATGGCATTTTAAAGATTACTATGTATTAAGGAAGTTTAGAGAAATTTATTTTTACATAACTTTGATTTTAATTTCAGTCAACTTATTACTTTTTTTTAATTTGGAAAACATCTAGTTTTTCCTTGAGTGTAACAAATTACAAATTGAAGCAATATTGTTTAGTTGAATATCTTTCTATTTCTTCTTGGCAAGAGGAGTTGAAAAAAAGTGCTAGAAGATGGTAGTTATGGAAAACATTTAGGAAGTAGGGATGGGCGAGGCAAAAGGAAGATCCTCAGACAAACACGCAGATGGCAAATCCACAGGTGCATACACACAAAGGGAGCCTGCACATACAGGTACAGGAGTAGGGTTTCCCACCTGAAGATCCTGTTGCTAAAGATACTGCTGCCAGTTTGTAAGTATATCCCTGCCTAGACACCATCTTAATAAAACTGGCTGCTGACATTAGGATTTATTTATTTAGATGTCTGCATTTTAAGCTCTGTAGTCTAAGTTAGAAAATGCCATTATTTTGATTATTCCTTGTAAGCTTGGCCAAAGTGAAGTCCCAGCATTTCTATTTAGTTCAAATTGCTTGACCTAATAACAGCATTCTTTTGAATTGTTGCTTGCATAAGCTTCTTTTCTTTTCTTTTTTAAAAAAAATTTATTTATTTTTATTCTAATTTGTTATACATGTTTGCAGAGTACATTTCATTTCATATTACATATAAAGAGCACAATTTTTTCAAGTTGCTGGTTTTATATAAAGTATTTTTACAACAATTGTGTCTTCATACATGAATTTAGGGTAATCATGGATAACTCAGTCTGCTATTATTCTTATCCCCTTGCCCCCACCCCCTCCCCCCTTTGTTCTATTTAAAGTTCTTTCATTCCTCTCATCCCCAGCCTTTATAAGTTAGTATCTTCATATCAAAGAGATCATTTGGCCTTTGGTTTTTTGGGATTGACTAACTTCACTTAGTATTATTTTCTCTAACTCCATCCATTTATCTGCAAATGCCATGATTTTATTCTCTTTTAGTGATGAGTAGTGTTCCATTGTGTATATATACCAAAGTTTCCCTATCCATTCATCTGCTGATGGGCATCAGGGTTGGTTCCACAATCTAGTTATTGTGAATTGTGCTGCTATAAACATTGATGTGGCTGTGTCCCTGTAGTAAGCTGTTTTTAAGTCCTTAGGGAATAGACCAAGGAGTGGGATAGTTGGGTCAAATGGTGGTTCCATTCCAAGTTTTCCTAGGAATCTCCATACTGCTTTCCAGACTGGCTTCACCAATTTGCAGTTCCACCAGCAATGTAAGAGAGTGCCTTTTTTCCCCCACATCCTCGCCAGCATTTATTGTTTTTTTTTTTTTTTTTTTTTTTTTTTTTTTTTTTTTTTTAATAGCTGCCATTCTGACTGGAGTAAGATGAAATCTTAGAGTTGTTTTGATTTGCATTTCTCTAATTGCTAGAGATGTTGAACATTTTTTCATATATTTGTTGATTGTTTGCATGTCATCTTCTGAGAAGTGTCTGTTTAGTTCCTTGGCCCATTTATTGATTGGGTTATTTGTTTTTTTGGTGTTAAGGCTTTTGAGAGCTTTATAAATCTTTGAGGTTAGTGTTCTATCTGATGTTTTTGTGGTAAAGATTTGCTCCCATTCTGTAGGAAATTAAATCTCTTTCTCTCACCATGTACAAAACTTAACTCAAAGTGGATCAAGGACCTAGGAATTAAACCAGAGACCTTGCACCCAATAGAAGAAAAAGTAGGCCCAAATCTTCATCATGTTGGTTTAGGTCCCAACTTCCTCAATAAGACCCCTATAGTGCAGGAACTAAAACCAAGAATCAATAAATGGGATGGATTCAAACTAAAAAGCATAAGCTTATTTTAGGTCACTGCATCTCAAATTTAAGTCTGTGGGGATCTTGTCACTGGTAGATTTCCTAGGGATGTTGTTAAGATGCTAATTATGGTCTAAAAGATTTGAGGTGGGACCAGAGATTTGGCCAGCCTGCTGTCCTCCCTCCCTCCCTTCCTTCCTTCTTTCCTTCTCCCCCCTCCCATTTATCTGGTATTGAAATGAAACCTAGGGCTTCATACATTCTAGACAAGTGCTATACCACTGAAAAACATCCCTAGCCCTTTAATTTTTTTTTTTTTTTATTTTTGAGACAGGATCTCCCTAATTTGCCCAGACTGGCATTGAACTTGGCGATCCTCCTGCCTCAGCCTCCAGAGTAGCTGAGATCACAGATGCTAACAAGTTCCCAGGTGACATCAATGCTGCCTGTTTGTGGACTGCACTTCAAGTAGTAAGGAATAGGTTGCTCCACTTCAGTTCACAGCAAAAGGGCTCTTTAGCTATCTTGTTAACACTTTTCTCCGCATCTTTCAGCATTGCAATGTGGAGAGTATTCTAAGAGGCCTGTCTGGGCCTAATCATCTAATATTCAAACATTTCGTATTTTTTCTCACTATTGGTAGAGAAGTTAATTTTAATCTCCAGTGGTTTATTTATTGAGTGCAGCTGGTTCAGGACTCATGATGCTCCTACAACTCTTTACTCCTTCCTTGGATCTGGTCTCTATGCCAAAGCACAGGCTTCCTTCAAAGCACAGTAGTGTTTGTGAAAAAGCTTTTGGTTATTTTGTCAATCAAGAACATTTGACCACTAGTCATTTCTTTAAGGGAAATTTCCTTATCTCAGCATAACTTTGAATTAAACTGTTTTGATTTATAAAATACCTACTCTTCTCTTGAGTGAAATGAGGTAGAAATTATTTCCTTGAGGAAATAAACTATACATTGAAGCCCATATCTTTCACTCACATATCCTTGTCTATTTTTTCTTAGCAGGAAAAGTTGACGACCTCCTGCCATATAATTTAATGCTAACTTTCACATTTATGATGTTTAATGGCTACACTGGACATGATGTCATTGTTTGTCTAGTGTAGTTCTTCCTTCCTTTGGGAATTTATCCTTTCCAATTCCAATTGAGTGATTCAGGTGGGGCTTCCTTTTATGGTGCTGTGTCTTATTTTTTCAGAGGTGAACACGAGACCAATTGTATTGCCACATTCCCCAGTCTAAAGTGATTTAGTTTATGCAAGGGTGAGTCATGCTGTGTCCATCAGAGGCCTGTCAGGAATTGTTCTTTAGAGCCACAGTTGAAAATGCATAGTCTGGTTCATGGAGCTGGTAGGAGATGAATCTGAGAACAAGAAGCTTCTTATTGTGATGGTAGGGTACAGCCACTCAAAGACTAGCAGAGATGAGAGATGTGTAGGTAGAGAGAGAGGGGCGGGGGAGAGGGGGCCTTGGGTTACTAGTTTTAGTCCAAAAATCCTGAGGTATCTTAAATCGCTTTGGCTCTCCTTTCAAACCTTTGAACTACCCAGATCTCATGGGCCAAAAAAGTCCATTTTGTAAAGCCAACTTGATATGGTTGTCTACATCTTATAATTGAAAGGGGCCTATTAAATATCTAACACACATTTCCTGAAAATGGTAAAATGGAGAGGTATATCACTGAGGATGCTCTGTCTCATGGCCAAGCTCTAGTCACCGAATGTAAACTCAGTTTGCAAATAAGAATCAGAATTAATGAGGAACAACTGAACCATGTCTTTGTTTGCCAGCAAGTGCATTACATTAGCAAGTGATACTAAAGAACTAAAAAAAAAAAATTAAATGTAATAATTATAGTTATTGTCACAACAAGTTTGATTGAATGTGAACATTTTGAAGATAAAGATAAAAGTGAACACTAAACTTAAAACTACAGACATTGATTATAAGAAATAGAAAAATAAATCTTCCTGGCTCAAAAAGTAATCAGGTCAGGCCATTTAAGATTGAAAATAGAAAAAGAAAAGCAGTTTAAGACTGATTTTAATAGAATCAAAGGATTATTGATGAATAATGACTTTTCCACAAAGAAGAAAAAGTGTTGCTGAGTATAAAACATTCACCAGAATAGTTATTAGTAGCATATCTAGTGGTCCCAGGAGGGAGGAGGAGGAGGAGGAGGAGGAGGAGGAGGAGGAGGAGGCAGCCCATAGTTGGGGGCAGATTTCTGAATCACCTGGAGGGGTTTTCAGACTATGCATGCTGTTTCTATTCCCTTTTGGAGTTTCTCATATACCTTTCTTTTTAAAAATTTGTTCTAATTAGTTATACATGACAGTAGAATGCATTATGACACATCATACATAAATGGAGTATAACTTCTCATTTTTCTGGTTGCACATGATGTTCTTAAGGGGTATTTTTCCTTCCCCACATTCCACTCTCAGATGAGTATCTCAACAAGGGAACAGCAGTTATTAGTGAGAATATATATTTTTTGAACCTATAGATTTTGTAGCTCAGTGATAGGGCACTTGCCTAGTGTGTGTGAGGCACAGGGTTTGACTCTCAGCACCACATATAAATAAATGAATAAAATAAAGGTCCATCAACATCTTAAAAAATCAATTCAGACTCAGTTAGCTCTTAATGAATAAAAGTGGACCAATTTATATGAAAAAACAAATGCAAATAAAGACAGGATGTCTCTATTATGTCAAAAAAAAAAAAAAAAGTCCACAGGTATGACAAAAGGATAGCTTTCCATGAAAGAACCAAGAGGCTGTGGAGAGAAAGTGACCAAACACCTGGGAGGTATTTACTCTACAGGATGCATTACATCTGTTATCTTTTTAAGTTCTTACGAAAATATTGAGAGCCAAGTAGTCATATGTATTTAAGAGATAAAACTAGATTCAGAGAAGCAAAATAACACAGCTGTTCTGAAATGGAGGCTGTAATCAAATCTATAGTTTGGTTCCAAAGACAGTGGACTGTTCATTCCTCCATGAATGAATGACAAATAGTTATTGAGTGCCCATATGTATGTAAAGCACTTGTAGGGGAAAGTCTAATGTATATAATTTATAGCATTTTCAAATGTTTTCAGCAGAAATGGAGGCAACATAGTGGAATAATGTATTATTGTCACACAGTGGAATAATGTATTATCAACTAATGCTTATGGTCAATTAACGTTTATAGCCTCTTGGATGGATTATATAAAGGAGATTATTAAGAAAAAAATTTAGACATTAGGAAAAAGATATTCAATCTTTTCAGATCACCAGTTAGAGTATGTTAAGAACCCTACAAGACATTTCAACCATTTGCATGCCTTCTTGATGAGGAGTAAAAAAACATGGAGCCCATATTTGGGGGTTGATTTCTGATTCTCCTAGAAGGTGACCTGCAATATACCTTTTGCAAGTGTAATTAGTGAGCTAAGTGACGGATTCTATGAGGATTGTCTTTGGAAACCTAGAACATCCACAGGCTTTCCTGCTGTTTCTTAAAATATGGATGAAGTTAGGAGTAGAGCTATAGCCCCTGAATAACCTTGCTTTCACCATATTGGTGATAATTTTCTGCATAAACCATCATAACTAATTTAAATCTTGTGGAACAGACTAATAACAATTAAAGAAAAAAGCCAATGCTGAATTCAGAGTCAAGAGACTGTGGTTCTGTCATTCACTGACTAGGCAACCTTAGGATAGTCACTATTGTTGCTATCATCACTAATTATAAGGGTCTTTATTCCACTTAGTAAACTCGGAGGCAGAGTGAAGCTACTACATTATAAGTCTAGAAACATTGGTAACCTTCTCAGACCTATCATTAACTTTTGTAACCGCTTATTAAGTTGCAAAGCTGACTGAAATAGATCTAGGTGCGTCACATACATATCAGGTACTTTCATATACTTGAGAACATGATTAAGCATATTGGTCCTTCAATTACAAAAACAGTAAAAATAATAGAGCCTTTACTATTCTACCTCAGTCTCAGACACCTGTATACCATTACTAAATACTGGAATTTTTTGTAGTTGTTTTCCTTGGCTTGGTGCTCTTTTCACTCTGTACTTTTTCCCAATAAAGTTTCACCATTCAGACATGTATTTTAAACAGAAGGCTAAGATGGTCCCTAAGATTTCTAACCCCTGGTGTACACATACTGCACCTTTCTCTCAATTAAGTGTAGTTAGGACTGGTGCACATGATGGGATTTCATTCCATGATTAGGTTACATTAAATGACAAAAATAAAAGGCTTTTACAGATATAATTTGGGTCTCTAATAATTTGCCCTTTGGTTAATCAAAAAGGAGACTATCCTAGTTGGGCCTGTGTTAGTCAACATTCCATCACTGTGACAAAATACTTGAGAAAATCAACTTAGAGGAGGAGAGATTAAATTTGTATGACTCATGCTTGCAGAAGTTTCCATCCATGGTCACTTGACTCAATTGATTCTGGGCCTGTGGTGAGCCAGAACATCATGGTCAGTGGGGCAATACAAATTTGCTCACTTCCTGGTAGCCAGGAAGCACAGACAGAAAGCAGGGGGTTGGAGGAGGAATGGGTGGTTATGGACAACAAAACATACCTTCAAAGGCACACCCCTGGTGACCCACCTTCTCCAACTAAGCCTCATTCCTTGAAGTCTCCCAATAGAGTGATCAGCTTTGGACCAAGCCTCCAAGACACGAGCCTTTGGAGACATTCCAGTACAAACTATAACCGGGGCTAACCAAATTAGATGAATCCTTTTAGAACAATGCTGAGCTTTGAAATGAGAAAGATATTGTTGTGGTTAAGATACATGATATCCCTCAAAAGCTCACATGTGATACAATGCAAGAAAGTTTAGAGATGATAGGATTGGGCTATGAGAGGTTTAAGGTAATCAGTGCATTAACCCCCTGATAAGAATCAACTTGGTGATAACTGTAGGCAGGTAGGGTGTGGCTAGAGGAGATGTGTTACTGGGGACATGCCTTTGGGGTATATATTCTGAAAGCTGAGCTTAGTCACTCTCTGGTTCCTGGAGCCATGTCTTGAGCTGCTTTCCTCTGTTGCACTCTTCTACCATGATGTTCTGCCTCACCTTGGGTCTTGAGGAATGGAGACCTTTGAACTGAGACCTTTGAAACTATGAGTCCCCAAATAAACTTTTCCTCCTCTGATTGTTCTTGTTCCATCTTTTGGTCACAGCAGTGAAAAAGCTGACAAAAACAGAAATCAAATGAGAGAGACTGGAAGCTCTATTATTGTTGACCTTATAGAAGTAAAATGTCATGTTCTGGGAAAGGTCATAGGGCGGGGCACGGAAGGCAACCTACAGAAGCTGAGGGTTATCAGTCTTGGGCTTACAAGAGAATGAAATTCTGCCAACAATCAGTGAGACTGAAGAGGATTCTGAACCTCAGATTGTGTTGCTGTCCTGGCTGACACTTTGATCACACTGTGTGAAATCCTGAGAAAAGAATCCAGTTTATCCGTGCCTGGTCTTCTGACCCATGGAAATTGACATAATGGATGGGTATTGTTTTAAGTGGTTCAATTTGTAGTAATTTGTGATGCAGCAATAAAAACGAATAAAACATGACTTCAATTATCACCAGATGACTCATTAATTTATACCTCCAGGGAGACCTTCTCTTGAATATTCAACTATCTATTTGACATTTTCTTTTGGTTGTCTCAAGGCTGCCTCAATTTCAATGTGATCAAAATCCAGCTCATGTTTACTGCTCTCAAGTTAAAATCACTTAGTGGCATCTATCATTCATTAAGAATGGATGGGAAGCCAAAAAACCTAGGAGTTGTTTTGAAGCCTTGTTTATTTTTAGACCTTATGCCAACCCCTCACCTCTGCAAGTTGTAGTTCATTTTTCTCTGTGGCAGGTGCTTCAGTTTGCTTTACTCAACATCTCACCCATCCCCAACCTCATTATGCCTTTTCTATAACACTGAAGCTGAAAAGCTAATGACAGAATTTACTTTTTTTGCAGCTAAATTTTCTCTTAATTTCTATGAAGCAGATGCACTCAGACAATTTGGAGAAATGGAAACATTCTTTCAGGGAGTCCATGGTCAGGAGCTGGCCTACCAGGAGTCTCTTCTGTTTTATCCATAGTTTGGCTATTGTGAATTGAGCTGCTATAAACATTGATGTGCTGATTTTAAGTCCTTTGGGTATAGACTGAGGAGTGGGATAGCTCGGTCAAATAATGGTTCCATCCCAAGTTTTCTGAGGAATCTCCATACTTCTTTCCAGAATGGTTGCACCAATTTGAAGTCCCATCAGCAGTGTATGAGTGTATGTTTTCCCCCACATCCTTGCCAACATTTATTGTTGCTTGTATTCTTGATAATTGCCATTCTGGCTGGAGTGAGATGAAATCTCAATGTAGTTTTATGCATTTCTTTAATTGCTAGAGATGTTGAACATTTTTTCATATATTTGTTGATCAATTGAATCCTTAGCAAGAAAAGTGAAGCAGGAGGCATCACAATACCAGGCCTTAAACTATACTACAGAGCAATAGTAACAAAAATGGCATGGTATTGGCACCAAAACAGACACATAGACCAATGGCACAGAATAGAAGACACAGAGACAAACCCACATAAATACAGTTATCTCATACTAGACAAAGGCGCCAAAAACATTCATTGGAGAAAAGATAACCTCTTCAATGAATGGTGCTGGGAACTGGAAATCCATATGGAGCAAAATGAAATTAAACCTCTATCTCTCGCCCTGAACAATACTCAATCCAAAGTGATCAAAGACTTAGGCACTAAAACAGAGACCCTGCTCCTAATAGAAAAATAAAGGCCCAAATATTCACCATGTCATCTTAGGAACTGACTTCCTTAGCAAGACTCCTAAAGCACAAGAAGTAAAATCCAAGAATCAATAAATGGGATGGATTCAAACTACAAAGCTTCTTTTTAGTAGAGGAAACAATCAAGAACATGAGGAGAGTGCCTACAGAATGGGAGAAAATCTTTACCACATGCACCTCAGATAGAGATGAATCTCCAGGGTATGTAAAGAACTCAGAAAACTCAACACCAAAACAAAACAAAAAAACCCCAAAAACCCAAATAACAACAACAACATCAACAAAAATAATCCAATCAATAAATGGGATAAGGATCTCTTGACTTTTGACAGATATTTTGAATAAATTTGTAATTTTGACAGGTTACTTAGATTTTATTTTGCCAATTAGCAGAAAATACTTTCTTCAAAATATAAAATTTGAGTCAAAGAACTACATAAACCTTGATTTCTGTCAATTAAGGATATTTTATGTCACTTATTCAATGAACATATTAAAAACAACAATATTTAACCAAAATGTCATATTACTTGTTAACAGTAACATTGATGCTCATATTAAAGAACATTTCTTGATTTTTTCCTTTGTTAACAAATAGAGATGAACCGTAATGACCCCTGCATGGAAATGTCTATCAAGTGGAGTCTGCTGCCTATTATAGCAATGCAAATATTACAGTAATTGAATAATGCTTTCTGGGACACATTTTCATTAGAGATAGAAAAAGAATAACATCTGAAAAAACATAATAATATTGAAGAACTTGTAGGTATGTATTTTCTGCCAACATACTTTTTAATATATAGATACTGATTTAGCTTTTTTGTTGCTATGACCAAAAAGACTTGACAAGAGCAAGATAGAAGAGGGAAATTTTATCAGGGGCTCATGGTTCAGAGGTCTTGGTCCATAGATGGCTGAATCTATAGCTCTGGGCCCAGGGTAGTACATAACAATATGATAAAAAGGCATGGCAAAGGAAAGCAGCTCAGGACATGCAGCAGGAAGCAGAGAGACCTCTGTTTACCATGGACAAAATATAAACCCCAAAGGCATGCCCTCTAATGACTTACCTTCTCCTGCTTTACCCTATCTGCCTATAGTTACTTGTCGCTGCCTGAAGCGGAAGTCGCTTGGAGCAGCGAACGCCACAGGAAAATTCGGAGGCAGGATGAAAATGAAAAAAGGTCTTTTATTCTTCTCCTCTCTCCAGCTCCAGCAATCACTCCAAATGCTCTAACTCCAACCACCACCTTCTTCTTCCCCACACACACTAACGAACCTCACCCAGTTATATACATATAGCTTTAACAAGGACACGTGCTTACAGCTCGAGCTTACAGGTGCGTCACGCAGTGTTCACGGGCATACAAAGATTCTTTGAATAATGTATCAACATCAGGTGGAAACTAGAACATCTTTTATGGCTCTCAGCTAACCGCAATCTTTAGCTATCTCCTTGATTATAGGCTTCTTCATTTCCCCCTTTTAGTTTTAAAAGAGGGGATGTTCTAGGACGTCCATGTGCAACCGACATTCTTACCCGTCATGGGAGTCTAGGCTGTCCTGACTCCTGGCTTAGGTTGACATGCCGGCCACATTAGACTGTCCCGTGCGACTGTGCCGTGTCTTAGGTTGTCCCCCTCTGGGGATCTTACCCGTCATAGGCTAACCAGCCATCCAATAGAGCCCTTCAGGATCGACTGTGTGTTGACTAACAGCCGTCCAATTTTTAGGAGATGCTGCGGCTTTAAGGCGGCAAGCCTACTGCTGACGAGCCAAGTTTCCATAGCGTATCAAGTTCTTTAAGCCAATCAGCTGCCCTTAGTTTCATCAAGTAACGCACTGAGTTCTCTTAGACAAATACCCGCAAGGCATTGTCCCGCAATGTCCCAAAATAATGGAAAATCAAAATGTCCATAAGTTATAACACATAGATTCAGGAGGCCCCATGCATGCAGAGCAGAGGCCACACTGCTGGTGAGGTTGTTGATGCTTGAGCAGCAGGGATGCTTGCAGCGACCGCGGTCCCTGCAGTTGTAGCAGCAGCCGTCTTTTTTATGTCCAGACATTTCCACCGGCAAATCTTCAGGGCCCGCTACCTAAAAACTCAAGCATCCATTATTAAGGGAAAGGCAGTGCTATTCCAGCACTGAGATCAAAAGGTGAGCTGTCAAACTAAAAAAAAAGAACTATTAGAGTAGAAAATAAAAGTTGATCTCTGCTCACACACATTGCTGCTCAAGCTCCCACAAACATAAGCTGGCAAAATATCACATTCAGAAATAATCAAAGAGAAACTGAGGGTGTTTACTGCATTAAAGATAAAGAAAAGCTAAAGGCATTTTGGAAAAATAATTTGTTAGCTGGAATCCTCGAGTCTCTATATACACAGCAATCCTATACCTGTTGAAATAATTCAAATTAATCAGCTACTAAACAAATGAAGTCAATAACAAATAAATGATCCTCTGTCGGAACACCAAAATATCAGGTTATATAACATTAAACATATTCACAGCTGAAGAGAAGTCCCGGAGACAACTATAAATCAAAATTGATTATCATTATAATTGATTATCTAAAAATATTCTGAACTTATATAAATATCTATTTATCTATCTATCTATTGATTATCAAATTAGAATATTCTAAGCTTAAATGAATTAACGTTATTTGTTATTTGGATCTATATCTATCTACCTTTTTTTTTTTTTTTTTCTTTTTAAGCGCTTAATTATTTGTGACGTCACACTAGACAGACGCACATATAAACATATTTGTGACATCACATTAACATGAAATTTAGACAAATGCACAGACATAAAGACATATATAAAAGAGAAAAAAAAAATTACAATTGTGTATACACTGAAGAGAGATCTTCTTGTCCCGGCCGGGAAGAATGAAATTTAAGTTGTAAATTTAATGGAGAACTCTTTTAAGGGAATCACTCCATACCTTCATTTTGGTCCTCTTGACCTTGCACTTGTTTATTCAATCTAGACTCCTCAATAACTTCGTCTTGATCCCTTTGACTTTGTACCTGCTTTATCAATCTAGATGGTATCCATATTGGAGAGGATTCGTGCTTTGGAAAAACACAAACAGATCCTCTCCCCCAAATTAATACTGGGTCTGGACCCTTCCATGTACCTGAGAGAACATCCTTCCAGTAAACCAAAGGTTTATGTTGTTGGTGTGGGTTCCAGTGTCTATCTCCAGCCGAATGTCCATTAGAATCTAAAGTTAAGAAATTTAGGGTAAACAGGGCAACTGCCAATCTGTCCTTAGGATTTTTCCAGTTTCCATCTTTTTGCTTTAGTAACATATTTTTAAGTGTCCGATTTGCTCTTTCAATTATTCCTTGTCCCTGAGGATTATAAGCAATACCTGTTTTGTGGATAATATTGAACTTTGTACAAAATTGTTTGAAGGATGTGGATGTATATGCAGGGCCATTATCTGTTTTAAGCATTTTGGGGATGCCCAATGCAGCAAAAGCTTGCAGACAATGAGATATAGTATCTTTAACTTTTTCTCCGGAATGTAAAGAAGCAAAAATCATGCCTGAGCATGTATCTATGGTGACATGAATAAATCGTAATTTTCCAAAACTTGGCTCATGTGTGACATCCATCTGCCACAAATGATTGGGCATCAAACCTCGTGGGTTAACCCCATAATGTGGATTGGGCAAGAGTGTTACACAAGATGGACATTCTTTTACAATTCTACGAGCTTGTTCTTTTGTGATTTTAAATTTTTGTCTTAAGGTAGTGCTGTTAACGTGGAACTGGGAATGAAATAAAGTAGCTTGTTGTACTGTAGTAAATATAAATATTGTTTTAGTGAGGGCGTCAGCTTTTTGATTACCTTCATGGAGAGGACCAGGCAGATTAGTGTGAGCTCTTATGTGACCTATAAATAAAGGTTCTTTTCGTTGCCATAGGAGATTTTGGATTTGAGAAAACAATTTAAAAGCTGGAGTATGTGGTGCTATTGGACCTGCTAGCTCCAATTTTGGGACAGCATGTACAATATAATGGCTGTCTGAAAAAATATTCATAGGCTGTTCTTTAAAATTTTCCAGAGCTATTATTATAGCTTCGAGTTCCACTAATTGAGCTGATTTTTGATTAGTGATATGAATCATTTTTTCATTTTGAGTGACTACTGCAGCAGTACCGTTAGAGGATCCATCTGTAAATACATTAAATGCTTTAGGAATGGGTTGATTTTTTATTACCTGTGGGAATATGATAGGATGATTGATACAAAAGGACAGTATAGGAGATTTAGGAATATGATTGTCAAAATTTGCAGAAGTAGAGCATCTAGCTATAGCCCAATCATTATCATTGAAGCACAAATATTCAACCTGTGACGATGAATAAGGAGTAATAATAGTAGCGGGATGAATTCCAAATATTTTAGTAGAGGTTTTAAGTCCTTGAAGAATAAGTTTAGCTACCATGGAGGTATAAGACTCAATTGTACTTTTAGGAGAGACAGGCAAATGTATCCATAATATAGGTCCCTGTTGCCAAAATACTCCTGTTGGAGTATATTGTGAAGGAATAATAATCAATATTAGTGGTTGTGCAAAATCAAATCTATCGCAATGGGATCTTTCAATGGCCTGTTCTACTAATTTTAGAGCTCTCCTGGCCTCAGGAGTTAATGTTCGAGGTGAGGATGGGTCAGGGTTCCCACGAAGGATGTCAAATAAGGGTTTTAATTGTCCAGTAGTGAGGCTTAGTGTAGGGCGAAGCCAATTAATGTCACCCAGTAATTTTTGGAAATCATTGAGGGTGGTCAAATGTTCTTTACTTATTAGAATTTTTTGGGGTTTAACAAAAGTATCCATGATTTTAAAGCCTAAATATAGTATAGGTGATCTGCTTTGAACTTTTTCTTCTGCTATATATAATCCATATTTTTTTAGATTTTTTGTTATTTCACTAAATATATTAAATAAGATTTGTTGATTAGGGTGAGCTAATAAAACATCGTCCATGTAGTGTAGACACATAAGGTCTTGATATTTGTTTTTAATGGGCTGTATAGCTCTGTCCACATATAGTTGGCACAGTGTAGGGCTATTTGCCATTCCCTGCGGCAATACTTTCCATTGATATCTTTTATCAGGGCCATTATTATTAATAGAAGGAATTGAAAAAGCAAACCTGGGGGCATCCAGAGGATGTAGGGGAATGGAAAAGAAACAGTCCTTTATATCAAGGGTTATAAGGTAATAGTTTTTTGGAATAGCTACAGGATTAGGAAGTCCAGGTTGAGTAGGGCCCATAATTTGCATTGTTTTGTTAATTTGTCTTAGATCTTGTAATAGTCTCCATTTTCCTGATTTTTTCTTAATTACAAATATGGGAGAATTCCAGGGAGAGGTGGAAGGCTCTATGTGCCCTGCTTCTAATTGTTCTTTAATTAATTGGTGGGCCGCTTGCAATTTTTCTTTGGATAGGGGCCACTGAGGGACCCAAACTGGCTTATTAGAGAGCCATGGTATTTTTTAAAATTGTTTTCTCAGTGGCCCCTAGAAAAAATGTCCTTTGCCTTTTTTATTATGAGTAGGATTTTTATTCTTAACACCTGCAGGCTTGGTCGCTAGGTGTAGCCCCATTTGATGTAAGATATCTCTTCCCCATAGGGTAACTGGCAAGCTGTTTAAAACATAGGGTTTGAATGTTCCTGTATGGCCTTCATTGTCTTGCCAATTTAAGATTACAGCACTTTGAGCTGGGGTATTACTGTATCCCAAGCCTCTTAAACTGGTTGAGGCTTTCTGTAGAGGCCAGTGCTTAGGCCATTGTTGTAGATTTATGATGGAAGAGTCAGCTCCTGTATCAATCAGCCCCTCCATCTCTATACCTTGAATTTTTAATTTGCACATAGGCCTCCGTGAACAGTCCTGGACCCAGAAAGCCATAGGTCCTGAACCAGTGGAACCGAATGCTCTGCTATTTCTATTTTGTGGCATGCTTTTAAAAGAATTATGGAGACTGGGAATGAGGAGCAGCTGTGCGATTCTGTCTCCTTGATTTACGGAGATGATGCCCCTGTGTGTACTTAGCATTATTTTAATCTCTCCATTATAATCTGAATCAATAACCCCTGGTATAACATTAAAGCCTAATAAACTTTTGGAACTACGCCCAAGGATTAGTCCCACAGTTCCTGAAGGGAGAGGTCCCCTGATTCCCGTAGGAATCAGCTGAACCCCCATTTCAGGTGTCAGGACCATCCGGGCAGTAGAACAGAGATCTAATCCTGCACTTCCTCTTGTCCCTCTGATAAGGGAGTTAATGGGTAGGAGGGACTGTGACGAGGAATCATTTGAATCTGAGGGCCTTCCTCCTCTAGTGCCTCGTACATTTGTGGGCCCCGGGGCATTGGGCCCCGTGCCCCGTTTTTTGAAATCCTTGATAAATCATTTCCATATATATCATATCTAGAATGGCATTGATTGGCCCAATGTATACCTTTTTTGCATCTGGGGCATCGGCCTGGAGCACGGTATGAATTTGATTTTATTACCCTTGGGGGATATTGCTTAGCATATCTTGGTTGATTATAATAATTTTGTCTGGAATATCCTGTTCTAGGTTGAAACCTTTGGGAATTTTGAGGGGAGGAATTTTTCATCACTGCAGCAATTACATTGCCTGTGATAACAGCCTCGTTAATGTCTTTGCACAGTCTGATATAAATTGATAAGTCTTTTTTACTTCTCCATGGCCTTATTGCATCCTGGCAATATTTATTAGCGTTCTCGTATGCTAATTGGATAACTAGGGGCATAGCTTGCTCGACTTCTCCAAAAACTCTAGATGTTGTTTTTAAGAGCCTATCTACAAAATCAGCGTAAGGTTCGTTAGGCCCTTGTATAACTTTTGATAGGCTGCCTTGCAGATCCCCTGTGCCTGAGATTGTCTTCCAGGCTTTCACAGCTGCAGTGTGTACCTGGGCATACACACCTGGATCGTATTGTAGCTGATTTTGTAGTTCGGCGAACTCACCCTCCCCTGTGAGCATATCTATATTGCGTTGAGGGAAACCTGCTGCAGCATTTCTCTTTGCTATTTCTGAACAAAGTTCCTGGAATTGAGTTTTCCAGATTAGGTATTGTCCCCCACTTAGTACCGCTCTGCATAGACTTTTCCAATCTGAGGGGGCTAAGGTTAGGGTGTTAAGTGACTCTATCATACTTAATGTGAACGGAGCTTGAGGCCCATAGGTCATTACCGCCTCTTTAAAATTCTTTATTGTTTTAAAGTCTAGGAACTCGTGATATCTTTGTCCCTGTTCATTTTGAAATACTGGCAGTTCTAGGTGCTCCTGCGGTCTATGTTGTTCGAGAGCGTATAAGCGCTCTGAAAGGCCGCCAATTTCTACCTCAAGGGCACGTACACTCTGATCAATACTCTTTATTGTTTCTGTTAGGGATTCTATCCATGAAGGAGCAGAGGGCGCTAGTGGTTCCTCTATTTGACGGTCTTTTCTCTTTTTTAATTTCTTTTTGTTCTTTTTATTGGAGACTGTGCTCTCCGAATCGCTTTTTGATTCCTCTTCACTACTAGCTTCATAATTCCTAACCGGCTCAGTAGAGGAGACTGTACTTTCATGGTTTGGCTCCTTGTTACTATTATTACTTTCACTAGTATCCTGAGTTTCAGTTTCTAAGGAGAGTACATACTCCTCAGCTAATTTTATTAAGCTTCTGATGGCTTTTGCAGATCTTACTTTTGAATTTACATTCCTACTCTCCTTGCTGGTCTCCACTGAGTCAGAGGATATGCTTTCTTGTTCACTTTTCTCACTATCCTCTGAGTTCTCAATATCAAAAATTTCATTCATGGCTTTTATAAACCGACTTTTTGTTATATTTGCTCCCATCTTTTTAAATTTTCTTTTTTCTTACCTTGCCGCCGAATTCCCCGTACAGGCCGCCACCTGTCGCTGCCTGAAGCGGAAGTCGCTTGGAGCAGCGAACGCCACAGGAAAATTCGGAGGCAGGATGAAAATGAAAAAAGGTCTTTTATTCTTCTCCTCTCTCCAGCTCCAGCAATCACTCCAAATGCTCTAACTCCAACCACCACCTTCTTCTTCCCCACACACACTAACGAACCTCACCCAGTTATATACATATAGCTTTAACAAGGACACGTGCTTACAGCTCGAGCTTACAGGTGCGTCACGCAGTGTTCACGGGCATACAAAGATTCTTTGAATAATGTATCAACATCAGGTGGAAACTAGAACATCTTTTATGGCTCTCAGCTAACCGCAATCTTTAGCTATCTCCTTGATTATAGGCTCCTTCAGTTACTGCCCAGTTAATCCACACCAGTGGGTTAATGCGCTGATTAGGTTAATGTTCTTATGATCCAATCATTTCACCTCTGAAAATTCTTGCATTATCTAACACACGACCTTTTTGGGACACCTAATATCTAAACCATAACAGATATTTTTAGTTCTGAATTTTTAACTTCAAAAATGAATATTTTTAATGGGCCAGATTGTATGAGAGTCATTTCTAAGTGTTTATTCTCACATAAATATTTTAATAACCCACAAAAATCCACAAAGGACTGAAATAGCTCTTCAACAAAGGCATATCCAGGTTTCAGCATTTGCTTTGTGGAAAAAGCAGGCAAATATACCATTTGCCCTGGAGAGCCATGGGGAGGAGGGTGCCCTGTCTGAGTAGCACTGTCAGTACTTTGGCATTCTGGGATTGTAGGTGTCAGAGGCCAGTTTAATTCTCAGCTAAATATGGGAGACTCTTATTGAAATCAGTCAGAGATATATGAGCATCTTATCTAAGGGGATTGGTTTCCTCCTCTGCCATGGAGTCTGAATTTGAACATATTTACATCTGTCCACAGAATATTTGCCGATTTAACCACCCGAGAAAATTGCATTAAAAACCTGATGGTGTTTTATAGATCTCAGAAAAAAAAAAAAAAAAAAAAAAAAAAAGCTTAATCCCATCTCCCCTGATATTAATGACTTGCCTTCTATCCTCTGAAATTAATACTGCAGGTGACATCTAGAATATGCTTCCGTTCAGTTACCTTCTAGTATGAGCCCCTCCTCCATTTCAGTTTAGCCAAGACCTTCCCACTTTAGTGCTGTGTACCGGCCAACATCTCTCTCTCTCTCTCATCTCCCTCATCTCTGTCTCTTTCTATCACATCTTTTATATCACACTAGATCCTGCAAAGCCTCCATGGAAATGAGACTACTTCCTGTTAAGTGATTCTGGGGAATGTGGAATGTAAAGACAACTGAGACCAGGGAGTGTGTCCTGCTGTAAAGGTGCATAAAAGCTATAAAACACTAGGAGGAGGGGGCACGGGTGGAAAAGAGGGTGGTGAGTTTTGCCATGTGCTGTTTCTCTCCAGATCTGTTTTTTAAGAGTCACTTCTGGCCCTTTGGCCAATCTGCACTTAATTACCTGTTCCTGCTCTATTCTCCAGCCAGCCAGCAGTGTGGCCAGTCTATCCCTCATCCCTCCATGAGGCCCAGCTCTGGGGTTAGCTGATCCTTTACAAATGCCTTGTGGACCAAAACAATGTATGTGTCTGTGGGGATTTTCACTAAGTGGTCAGGATGCCAACCACAGTGCTGATCGTTTTAAATGGCTTGCGATCTGAGGCTGGGGAGATGCTCATTAGTGGCTGTAAGAGTTCAGTGTCAGGAACAGATTGAACCAAGTCGCATTGCTCTCTGCCAGCACAAGCATTAATAGAAGAAACTGTGTCAATAAAAGTTCCCAAGACCAAGCCATAGAACCAGGCACTTATGGACAATTATAAACATTTTGCCCCGTGGTAACTCTCCTCTATCAACCTACTCCAAGTCTGATAAGCACGGCCTCTTTAGGGGTCATTAGTTTCTCTGAAAGTTTAAACAGCTGTCACTTGTGATCCTCCTCAGGTGCTCATGTGGGAGAGATTAGCCTGTGTTTATAAGCTGGTCTGTTCATTAAGCGTCTCCCCGTGTGGAACCCCCTCCACAGGCTGCGAGTCCGGCTGCAGATCTCCCACAGATAATTGGGGACTGCTGCAAATTACACAGAGGCACTGCTGGCCTCAAGGATGGTGTGGCTTATTAATATCAGCTGGGTAGAGTGCGCCATTTTAATGATTTCCAATAAACCAAGGCAAACTCAGCGCTCCACGGAACATTTGGGCATTGACAGTTACAGAGACTGTACGGGTTTAAGTTTCCTGTAGTTACTGTCAACTTTCTCATTAACATTTGAAAATCAAGGTTTAACTTGTTGTCATGCAGCAAATCGTCCATGGTCCCCTTCTAAATTCAAGTTTCTCTAGTGCTTTTAATGCCTGCCAAATCTTCTGGTAGATTTATTTAATGGCTGTTATAGTAGAAAAAGATACTTTATGAAGATGTGTGGCTTCAAATTCAGGAAGTGAATTTTGGCAGTGTTTTTGAAATCAAGATACTGGTGTTTTAAACAGCATTCTCCATTTATTTGCTCTGTTAACAAAATTTGGTGTGTTTCTGTATTCTCTGAT
The DNA here is from genome assembly GCA_025594165.1 of Tamias sibiricus. NCBI lineage: Eukaryota > Metazoa > Chordata > Mammalia > Rodentia > Sciuridae > Tamias > Tamias sibiricus. The sequence goes on from CM046666.1 coordinate 111,686,837, forward strand.
GTTACTAAGTTTTTGCAAACTAATAAAAAGGTTTATATTTTAACATTTTAAACACAATCTTAAAACTTACTGAAAATTCTTTGGAATATTTTAAATAGATTGGATAATTTGTTTTCCAGTCTGGTAAACATATAGGTAAAGGAAAGATATAAGATGATTTTTTAAAAATTGGTGACATTTATTTATTTTTTTTGGTAACAAAATATTGGAGTATTTCTAAAGAACCTTTTCAAAATGTCTCTATCGTAGGATTTGCTTTTGAAACACAATAATTCATACCCATGTTGGAACATTCAACTTAAACTTTGACAGATTAAATGTATCTATTTTTGAAAAACAATATTTTGGTGGGGAGCATACAATGAGCAGTCATAGTAATCACATTCAATGGATGTGATTAAAAAAAAAAAAGTGTATCTGTCCTTCAACAAATCATTTTTAAAGAGCTTGGTCATGAAAACCTCTGAAGTACAAAATGTTTTACTGTTCCTTTCTTACCTCAAGTGAACTACTCTACGTTTTACCACTTTTAAAAGTCATCTTCCATAAATCTTGGGCTGCTGACAATCTGTAGCTTAAAGAGTACCTCTGCCATTACTTTCTTTGCTACCATTCTTGGCTAATGAACCACGGAGGAAGTGGTCTCTTGAATAATGCTAATTGTGAGATTTGCTTCCAAATCTTTTATTATATTGCAGTTGAGGCAGTGGCTTCATTAGTAGTTATAGGATACAATCTTTAAAGCATTTTACTAAAGAATGTTTTTAATACTGAGAATCTATATCTTCTCTGTTTTACCCTTCCTTTAATGACTGATAAGAAAAAAAAGTAGCATTTGTATATTTCATGTAAACATAATCTGACAGATACCATAAGCTGAGACAGGAGGGAACATCACCATGTTCATCCTACTCATACCAAGTCTCTCCAAGCTTCATAATGTGATAAGATGCTTGTTTTGCCAAATCTTCAGAAATGTTTTCTATGCATAATCTAAGTCTTTTTGTTTATAAAGGAATGCCTTGCAGTTTGTCAGTGTATTGATTTTTATAAATTATATCAGACATTTTTATTAGGAAGAGGTATTTCCCCAATGCTGTGTGACTTCCCCTATTAACTAAGGAAATGTAGAAGTGGCTCCTAATTATTTATATTAAATTTAGTGAAATGTTAGAAATTGCTGGTTTGAGAACAACTGACTCTAAATATTACAAAAAATGGTTATGCTCTACTATAGTTGTACGACTACATCGATGTTTACAGCAGCTCAATTTACAATAGCTATACTATGGAACCAACCTAGATGCCTTTCAACAGATGAATGGATAAAGAAAATGTGGTACATATATACAGTGGAATATTACTCAGCCATAAAGAAGAATGAAATTATGGCATTTGCTGGTAAATGGATAGAACTGGAGACCATAATGCTACGTGAAATAAGCCAATCCCAAAAAACTAAAGGGAGAATATTCTCTCTGATGTGCAGATGCTGACTCACAATGGGAGAGGATGTCACTGGATTGGACAAGGAGGACTGGGGGGTGGGGAATGGAAGGAGGATGGAAATGGGAAAGAGTAGAATTAATTGGACCTAACTTTCCTATGTCCATATGTGAATAATGATCAGTGTAAGTCCGCATCATGTACAACTACAAAAATGGGAAGTTATAGTCCATGTATGTGTGATATGTCAAAATACATTCTACTGTTGTGTATAACTAAAAAGAACAAATAAAACTTTTTTTTAAAAAAATTATTATGCTCTATTTTACACACCTACATTAAAATTGTCATATTTCTGATGATCCTGAGTTAATATCTAAAATCATGAAATTAATTAATAAAATGATATTTTTATTAATTCATTTAATCAGATTAAAAAGGATGAGGGTAAACCCATATTCAAATAGTGTTCTTGATAATTTTGAAGTTTTCAGACAGATCTTTTTGTACATAACTAGATGATCTTTTTAAAATACAGATAACATGGCTAATGAAAAATATGTAATAGGAACTACAACACTAACTTGACCTGTTTTTCCTCATTGTTTGCTTGTACTTGAATTAATCTCAGTTTTCAAACCATTGGGTTATTTGCAAGTCATTTTTTTAAATCTGCTTGATATTTTGTGAGAGAAACTTCATTTGGAACAGACAACCTGTTTAATAGGACCCACAAAAACTACAGATAATGGACTATAGTCGAAACATGTATATGACGAAGGGTATTGCTCTTATCCCTGCCATGCTTTAAAACTAGCTCCTCTCTTACCTCAGGACACCTTGCTCATTGCACATGCTGGAGGGCTCTGACAGACAGACTGGATGAAGAGAAGAGTCAAGTCATATGATAAAGCTTGGTTCCTTTCTTATCGGATAAAATCCTAGTGCTTTCCCTCAACACCATGATAAATTGTCTTTGGTTAATGCCATCTGAGGGGCTGCTTCCTGAGAGAAGAGAAAGATGATCATTACTTTGCATTTCTTTACCCAGCTCTGGCTCTGGCTGCCGGACAGTTTGTAACAGAATGGGCAATGACACAACTTCAGGTAGTGGTTTTTGGTCTTTGTGAACCAGCTCTGGTATTAGTAGATAATGGTATATAATCACAAGATAAGTCTTCTGATTCATGCTGTTATATCTAAAATTTTAAAAAATGGTGGTTTAAAATGTTTTATTGGAAGAAATTATGCATATATGAATGATGCATATTTCATATATATAAACATTATACGCACACAGACACAGACACTCACACACACACATATATATACATATATATTTATTTATTTTAGGGAGAAGTTTTATTTTTTTAAGACTTCTAAAATGACGTGGACTCTCCTAAAAAAGTAAGAGAGTGTCAGGGAACAAGTGATGTATATGCTTATACTTTGTTTATTCTCATCAACAATGAATAGAAGAAAATCCCCAAACTCCCTTTTAAGTAAAATATAACTTTTATATAATAGTGGATAACTTTATTTTCTTCTTGGCATCTTTGAAGGACCTGAAATTCATATGTGTATAATCATTGCAAAGTAAAATTCAATGAATAACTAGACCGTTTGATATATTCAAAGAACAAGAATGACTAGGAGAAGAGCTTCTTGTTCACAACGATGGACATATGGCAAAGGCAGGAAAATGCTTTAGAGGGATGAAGCTATAGCCCAAAGGTCAGAAGGAACCAACCAGATTTGGTTTTGTAAATCATTTTCACTATGATATTTTTTGTGTGACATGCTTTGTGGATCCACATCAGTATGATGCTTCATGTCAGGGGAGATCAGAAGTTATCAGATCCCAAAATAATATGTAAATTTATAGTTAAAGCTAACAAGTAAGCAAAATGTGTTAGACCCATCATTTATGTGAACTATCCCTTTCTTGGAAAGTTTCTGATATTTCCTGTAAGTAGTCATAATTCAAACTGTCACGTCATGTGGTGCTGGCAAAAATTCACATTAACTCTGTTCCATTTTTTCTTTCCATTTGTCTTTTGTTTGGATTCTCTTTTGATGACACTTATTGCTTCATAAAGTTTATGATCTTCTTCTTTTCCTCACAATTGCTTTGTTCTCCATGCTTTTTGTTTCTCTGGAGGGAGAAGATAGTTTGGGAAGGGACATGGATAGACCAGGATTGAACCCTGGCATATTTTAGGTTTGTACTAAGACACATTGAACGCATCATACATGATCCTCAGTTTGCTCAGTGTGAAAGATGATTCTGTTACTTTGGGTATAGATTTGCCTGCATGTGACTAACACCCTAAAGACTTAAACAATGGAAATTTATTTCTTGTTCATATAAAATCTGGGCTGTTATTGTGATTGTGCTTCAGAAAATCATTACGTCTCTATAAAATATCAGAGACCAAGCTCTGTTTATCTTGTTTTTCAGCATTGACAGAGTGTTGCTCCTGTTTACATGGTCGAAACAACTCACTACTTTTGAATTCCAACAGCAGGAAGAAAGAGCACAACCTAAGATTGCTCCCATTATTTCCACTCACATCATAGGCCAAACTTAGTATCTGGCCACAGGTAGATAGACAAGGAGGGCTTGGAAAAAGCAGGCTTAATTTTGGAAGACTGTGTGCCAGGCCAAAAAAAAATAAATAAATAAAAATAAAAGCAAAGGAGGGAGAGTTTCATTATTCTAGAAGAAGGGGTGAATAGTTACTACAGTTTAACCGTTTAACTAACATTGTCTGACATAGGTAGGCCTGACTTATACATTAGCTGTTAGGCCTGTTGCCAAATGCCCACAACACTTTTAGGAAACCAGAAAAAAGGTCTTAATTTTAATTTATTTTAAAATCAGAGGGAAAAGATGAGTGTGGCAAAAATGGATATGCAGTAATGAATTAAGCCTGGATTATAGTTGCTTTTATTCCAAAGAAGTCATGATTCCTGCTATTTTTTTCTTTCTTTTTTAAATTTATTTTTTATTTATAATAATTACAATTCATAGTGCACATATATAGCATATTTTTACATACAACTGTTTGTATACAAAATATGTTCATACCATTCAGGTCTTCAATCATGCATTTATGATAATGATATCAATCTCATTCAACCACCTTTTCTTTTTATTTTTTCTTTTCTCCCCCTCCCTCCCCCCTTGCTCTCTCCCTTCCCCTCCCTTCCCTTTGACCATTCTAGTGTTCCTCTAATCCTCCTATGTACCCCCATCCAACAATACTGTGAACTAGCCTCCTTATATCAGAGAAAACATTCAATATTTGGATTTTTGAGATTGACTAATTTCACTTAGCATTATATTCTCCAACTTCATCCATTTACCTGCAAATGCCATTATTTTATTCTCTTTTACTGCTGAGTAAAATTCCATTTTGTATATATACCACATTTTCTTTATCCACTCATCTACTGAGGGACATCTAGGTTGGTTCCACAACCTTGCTATTGTGAATTGTGCTGCTATAAACATTGAAGTGGCTGTGTCACTGTAATATGCTATTTTTAAGTCCTTTGGGAATAGACCCAGGAGTGGGATGGCTGGGTCATAGGGTGGTTCCATTACCAGTTTTCCAAGAAATCTCCATACTGCTTTCCATAATGGTTGCACCATTTTGCTATTTTTTTATAAAGAAAAAGGACCACAGAGGAAAAGTGCCCAGGGCCTCCACAAGTTATGTGGTAACCCAGGCCACAAGGATGATACTTAAACCTTCTGTAGGGTACTGTAAAGATAGAGGTATTGTAGATGAAAATAATTATAATTCCTTTACAATTGATGTTGCCGTCTGCAGCAACGATACCGCAGGAAAGAAATCGGAGGCAGACTGGGAATGAGTAGTTCTTTTATTGTTCTTTTCTTTCTTTCTTTCTTTCTTCTTTCTTCCCCCCTCCTGTTCCTCTCTACAGTCTGGTAAATATCTTTTTTTCCTCACAGGTGCATTAGTTCTCTTAATAAACATACATGTGTCTCATCACAAGCTTAACTTAATGCTACAGCACGCAGTGCCCACAAGCACAGGAAAAATTCTTAGCCAATCACTATAAAGGTCAGGTCATGGTAAGTTGTCTGACAAACAAGTAAGCGCCACCTCTTGGCTCTCAGCCAGCCGCCATCTTAGAGCTACTTCCTCATAATGATATATCAAAGGCTCTTACAAATTGAAAAGCATATATTCATTTTTAAAGCTATGAATATCAATATTAGAGAAATATATTATTTAGCATTACTATATCTCAGTGATACTCAGTGGAACAAATAAATTACCTATTAGTACTTTTTGAAAAAAATAATAAACAAAGATAGTACATAGTACTATCAATACTATTTTGTCTTTAATCCTTATCATTTTTGTATTAGTTTATCTTTAAAGATGCTATTTTTTTTCTGAATTTAACACCAACAGTTACTTTCCAGTGAAACTTTTTTTCTATATATAGTCCATCTATGTCTCTGCTGTTGGGACAGCTTGTATAATTTGAGGACAATGGAAAAAAGGAACATTTGTCTACACTTTTCTCATCTGTTAGAGACACTCCTTTGGGTTAAGACATTGGCTGTGGGAGGCCCTAGTTGAAATTCAGCATACAATTTGAAAAAATTTCCAAAGAGATTGTGAAATATCAGATCTTTATCTACATGGAAAGATAAACATCAATATTGATAAAAAATTTCTCACTGCAACTTAGGTTTCTGTTTACTAGTTTCATATTTACTTGGTTTAAAATGAGTAACTTTTATGATCAGAAACCCACAATAAATATAATTCTAAAATTTAAATTTATCTATCAATTTGCAATTTCTAGACTGAGAATAGGTCCTAGAAATAAGGGATCACAAGGTGAACGTAGGTTCTCTTTGGAGGGAATGGGAAGACACTAGATTTGAAAGGATTCTATGTACTATTTATTATTTTTTCAAAGAGTACTAACAGATAATTTAGTTGTTCCACTGAGTATCACTGAAATATAGTTATGTTAAATAATATATTTCTCTGATATTGATATTCATAGCCTTAAAAATGAATATATGCTTTTCAATTGTGTCAGTAGCATCTACAAAGACAACCTGTTTTATTTATGCTTTCTTCAAATATTGTGATTAAAGAGCTGTGGGTATAAATCAGTGGTTCATGATAGAGTGCTTGCTTGGCAAGCCCAAAGTCCTGGGTTTGATCCCCAGCTCTTAAACAACAACAACAATAACAACAAAGATTGTGATTAAAGCTCTATTCATTTTAAATGACCACAAAGCCTTACCTTGAAATTGATGTGCATTCTGTATACTCTGATGAATAAACACAGTACATCTTTCTGAGACAAAAATTTTACTCCATGTTATGTTTCCATTAAGACAAAAATTTCATTTCAGAGTAGAATGAAAATTTACATGAATTTAAAGGAAAAAAAAAAAAAAGGACTTAAACTCCAAACATGTACTTGACAACTCTTGGACCTGATCAAAAGATTCTTACTTTTCTTTGCCTTTCCCATTATTTCACTAGGAAAATTTGCAAAGCACCACTTTCAGTATTTGAGGTTCTACTTGATCTATTTCCAGAGCATGGATATTGTGTGTGTTATGTATACCTGGGAAGGCCATTTGAAACAAAATATCATGGGACAATCACTTAGCCATGACACTATAGAGGCATGGCTTATTAAAGAGGAAATTTTGTCCCACGATTATATCTAGATATGACCTTAAGCCAGGGTCTCAACAAAGCTGGAATTGGCGTCCTTAAGGACTTGGGATATTTTAACATGTTCCTGTGTCCCTTAGAAAAGGGCAGATGTCAAGATTCCTGAATATTACCTCATTAAAAAAAATTCTTCTTGTAGATTAGAGATTTGTATTTTACCCTAATTAGGAGTTCATGCTTTCAGTTACCAAATTCACTCCCCCCCAGTCTTAGGGCCACCAAGTAGTATGTGGGATATTTACTGACTCTAATCAATACCTTCCAACCAGGCAAGATTAGCTGTTTACTTTAGCTTGACTATTTGAAATCATTGGCCTGAATTTGTTTATTTGAAAATGTGTCTGATATTTCAGTCAATACAGAGCTTGTAAGCTATGTTGGCACTGAGAGCATTTATATTTGCATATGTCACAGGGCCTTATTCAATAGTTTATTGCTTTGATTCCTTAAGTAGGCACTTGTGACCTGAGTTAAGATTCTTATCAATGGACTTAACCAGTTATCCTCAGGAAGTCAACTTTCTCCTATGTGGAAGATTAGGTTTAGAAACTGCATTAGCCCATAAGTATTTGACTTAGTATAGGATATAGCACAAGGAAGGCAAGATAAACAAACACAGGCCCTTCTACATTTCACTGCCTTATAAGGTTGAATGTTAATGGCCCTGGGTGATGAGATGTCTATCTCTTCACCATGTGATCTTAAACTCTTTAATAAAGTATTTTCTCAGATCGTGTGATTGGTATTCAGAAATCTACTTGTATTACGCTCCTTTTGAGGTAAGGAATTATCTTGCCATAAATTACTGAAGCAAATTCTTCCTAATAATTTCTTAAATTGTAAAAATTGATGTGGTAAAAATGAATCTTTGTGTGCAAACCCTTCTTATTATCTGTTTTGGGCTTTATTTCTGTTACAGTAGAGTAGAATATTTCTATTAATTTGGGTTTTCCACTCCTTCACATTTCCTAGGGAATGTGTCTAATATTTTGTGGAGTATAATGTCTTTATTAGTCTATTTTGTGTTGCTATAATACAATACCTGAGACTGTACAATTTATAAAGAAATTGTGTTTGTTTGGGTTCATGGGTTTTTGCTTCTGTCTGCCACACTGAAGCACTGACATCTCTGTGAGACTTTCTATGATCTCTTAAACCTGGAGATAGCATAGAACCTTTCTCTTTCTAGGAATCTGCCTTCCTAGAAAAAACCAGAGAAAGAGACAGACAGATAAACTGACTGATAATTGATTTGTGTATCTATAAAGACCTTTCAGTGCAGGCATAGATAATTTGTGCTTCCTGGAAACTTTTTCTGAGAACTGGTTACCTCTGTTTCAATGTTCCATGAAACACTCTCAGATCTTCAGTCTTCTTTGTGCTTTTATTTGAGAAGCAGGATGCTAGAGCCTTTCTTTGGGTTCCAAGGTTTTTGCCCCTTCCGCCAAAGAGAACAACTCTAATGTGCGTATAGTGGATACCGTTGCTCAGTTTTGGCACTCTGCCTGCCTGAATCTGGTGACTAAATTATTTTTCAACTTCCTGTTTTAGACAGTAACCATCAATCAATCAAAGATGGCATACAATATGAATTTTTTAAATATCTTTGCCACATTAAAAGTGTGGGTTCTGACATCAGAATGCCCTGGTTCGAGTTCTACTTCTACCATTTATGAACTGGGCAAATGATTTGGGCAAGGCATTTAAACTTTTCCAAGTTTCTATTCTTTATGTATAAGATGGAGTAGTAATAAAATCTCCCCAAAAAGTCATGGCAAAAATTAAATATTCTATGAAGTTTGGGTAATGCCTAGCACTCAAGTATTGGCTTTTTAAAATATTTATAATATCATTATTCATATGGAATGTTTTTAATTGAAGTGTCCAGACAAAAGTTGATTTATGATTCCAAATCTGTGGAAATACCATTTGTCTACATTTTCTCAAATTTAAGAGAGGCTTTGTGGTTTCACTGGAAGACTATATGAGAGTAATTTTAGGAACTCTTGAATATGGGGACAAATTGGCAGGACTCATGAATGATTAGAGCTGGAAGAAGAGGTATCACTAAATGCAGTATATCACTGTATTGGGGTCAAATAATTGTACTGTGTGGATAAAGAACTGTTTGCAGAATACATAGTGGTACAGGAACCTTAGCTAATTTCACATTCTTTTCTGCATTCTGGCAGAATTGCATAGAATCTACATCCAGCATCAGAAGTTATTATAGTTGAAATGATCAGACTAGAAGAGAACTCTTATGAGCTTCCCTTCCATGGGAAACCAGGCTTAAAAGGAATAATTTAAAGCCAAAACAAAGGGTAGACTGGCAGAGATACACATATCCACTTAGGGACAGATGGATTGAATCTGCACTTCCATTGGTAGCCAATTAGGTAAGTGAAAACAACTGCTTTGAGGGCTTTAGCTTTGAAAACTTGATAGAACAGAAGTTTGATTATAGTAACTGAAATTAGGAATAGAACTTCAGAGCTGTATTATAATTAGAAACTGTAAACTGGTGTGGCTCTTTGTTCCTTTCAAAATTTTTAGTCTCCAATTTTGGGGGCAAGGGTATTGGTGAAGTTCGAATACACTGTATTATTAGAAAACAGTTATGTAAAATCATGGTAAGGAGGAGTCTAGCCATGTAAGGTGAGCAAATAATTCATCAGGATTGATGAAAAATAATTGGTTAATAATATGGTCTAGTAGAAAGATTACCTTATAAATAGTTCTATATCTGCTTCTATATCCTTTCCAGAATATGCCATTTCCTTACATTTTATGAAAAATTAAATATGTATGAATGACAGTGGCGAGCTTCCCAGAGACTGGAGCCCAGAAAAATAATGCATAATGTTCACTGGCATAAAATGACAGTTGAATCCGTGGGGGTGAGTGAAAATCATCTGCAGAGGATAAACAGAGTAAGAAATGGAAAAGGATGAAACGTCACACTTGAAGAAGAAAAGAGAAGAAAGCAAGCTAGCATTTGTGGAGCAAGTAAATATCAGGGAAGTAGCAGAAGGCAAGGCTAGGGGAGAGGACGTTGAGGTTAAGAGAGTCATGCTTCTGGTTCCAGGTGACAGATTGATTGTCTATGTATCTATTCTTCTTTCAGAAATCCCATTAAAATAGAATTTAAAAGTACCAAGAGTAAGACATTAATAGCAGTCCTCAAATCAGGCAGAGACACACATGAACAATCCTTGACAATTTTCTGGACTATGGAAAATGTATGCTAAGGAATAAAGGAGGGAGAAACAGCTCAGAACAGGAGGACACAGGTGGCTGTGGTGGAGGCACAGGATGTGCTGCCTGATGGGGGTACCTCTGGAATTCTCCCACTCTGGAGATAAGAGGTCCAGGTACAAAGGGGAAAGTGGTCAGATGTGGGTCTATGGGTGTCCTCCAAAAATCTGTGCAAGTTAGCAGCTCTTCTCATGGTATTACTCACCAAAGAAATTAAGAGTCCCTGAGTAAAACCCAGGGTGGGACTTTGTTCCTGAGTTCTACTTACATAGTTTAAAGAGACATTTTCTGAGTACCCAGAACTTGCACCCCATTGAAGAAGCCTGGTAGGGACAGGACTGCTACCAACAGAGGGAACCCAGACCAGCTAAGGGTGTTAAGTCAACTTGCCTTCAGTTCATGATTTTATTTTATTTATCTTAACTTTTATTATTTTATCTTTTGTGGTTATGGGGATTGAAACCCAGAGCATTGCCCAGGAAAAGTGTTCTACCACTGAGCTATATCCCCAACCTAATTTACAATTTTAGACAAATATATTAAAGAGAACCCCCCCCCCCCACACACACACAGTGCCAGTGAATCAACCTTGAAAGAAACAGATAATTTAGGAAACAAAAGAATTTCATATACTCCTTCAGTGATATTTGTTGAGAGATTTGAGAAACTATGGCCTATGTTAATAAAAGAAAAGCAGGTGGTTATGAAAAAGAAACAATTGGAGAATAATGAAAACTTATTAGAAATCTAGAAATGTAATATCTGAATGAAGAAAAGTGAAAAAAGAAGTGCTAAAAGGAAAGCTTGAGGCGATCTCTTAGAAATCTCAGGCTGAAAGAAAACTAGGAACTTACATGGAGAAGTTTAATATACTAGAGGATCTGTTAAGAAAGTAAGGGGTCTGGGGTTGTGGCTCAGTGATAGAGCGCTTGCCTAGGTTCGATTCTCAGCACCACATACAAATAAATAAAATAAAGGCCCATCAACAACTAAATATTAAAAAGAAAAGAAAAGAAAGCAAGGACTCTTCCACAGGCATTTCATAAAAAGAGAGGCAGAGATGAAATAAATAATTACCAGAGAAATAATAGAAGAAAGCCTATATACATGTATTTTTACTTTTAAAGGAGTTTAGAGTAAAGAGGACACAAAGAAGGGAAAAGCCATACACTAAAAGAGACTTGTGAAAGGTGAAGAGGAGGTCCAACAAGCCTCCACTTACTGCCTCCAATAAATGGAAATCTAGTTTCCTATCATAGTACATAGACATAGTACACTTGAAGACTGTGGCTTGGGAAAAATAGAATTTGGAACTTAGAATCAAATGTTCAGCCAAATTTGAATTCAGATAAAATGGGGAATATTTAGATAGGCAAGGCTTAGAAATTTTTACCACTCATGCTTCATCATCTGAAAGATTTGCTTAAGTAATTTATAAAGGAAAAAAAAGCTGAAAAAAGGAGAGGAAATGAAATGAAGTCTATGGAACAGTAATTAATTATAGTAGATTTTGGTTACCTAGTACTATATCCCTGTTTTGTAGGAAAAATACACAAAAATATTCAGAAATTTTAGAATAAAAATTCAACTTATTTTCAAAGGTTCAGAAAGAAGGTGTCGTGTTGTATCACTAGCTTTTATGTAACTTTAAATTGGTGCATTATAATTATACATAATATTGGGATTCATTATTACATATTCATACATACACACAATAGAATGGCATAGTTTGGCCAATTTCATTCCCCAGTACTTCTCTTTTCCCTCTTCTCTTCCCTTCTATAATTTCTTGATTATTTTGAAATAAAGACAACTTTTTAAAAACAAAACAGAGGTAAGAAACCTTAAGATGTAAAATAATAAAGTCTCCTTTCCAGTGAATAACATCCCCTCCATAGTATACCCTATTTAAAATTATAACCCCATTCTCTACCCCACCTTCCTAGTATCAATAAAAATTGATTTAATTTTATATATCTAATTGTTTGTATGTTTCTTGCCTTTTGCCTTTGCCTTGCCAACTAGTATAAAACTTTTATAAAGAGCTATTTACTACGATATCCCCTGAGCATGGGATGCTGCCAAGAACATATTGAGTCCTTGATAAATATTTGTTGAATGAACCAACAACCTCATTATTAAAAGCACTAGAAATAAGTAAATGTCTTTCTTCACAAAATATTAATGCTAAAATTAAAATTACTCTGTGTTGCCTATTATTTTACATGACCATTTTTTTATTGCATTATCTACATAGAAAGACGCAAATTTGGTCAAACATCACTTGTTAAGATCATTGTCCTCTGAGATTTTCTTGCAAATGAGATGTCTTCTGCTCTGCAATCTGTCCAACAGAGGAAAAAATTTAAATGCTAGCTTATGATCTGAACAGTACTGAGAAAATGGTTTGATACATTTTTTTTCAGAATGAGGTATAAGTACATTTTTAAGATAAGTACCAGAAGAAAAAAAAAAAAAAAAAAAGGAAAACTAATTCCAAGATGACAGTTTATGCAGTTGTTGTAGAATACAAATTAGGACAGGGAAAAATAATGCTCCACCAACAATTTCATGTAGAATAAAAGTGATTTTGCCCAATTAAACCATCATGTGGTCCCCACTTTGCTTTCCTGTTTGTTAGATATGTTCTTCAGGAGCACAAAGTTAATGATGGGAATGATCTTCACTCAGCGTTTTACCACGTCTTGATTCTTTGGAGAACTATATTTAGATAATAACATTTTAAGCATTTTGTTTTTGATTAACTTATAGACAAAGTTGAGTTACTTTTATAACTTTGTTATAAAGACAGAAACCAGAAGCAGTGATCCACAATTGTAATCCCAGTAACTCCAGTGGCTGAGGCAGGAAGAGAACTGCAAGTCCCAGACCAGCCTAGGGAACATAGGGAGAGACCCTGTCTCAAAGTTAAAAAATGAAAGGAATGGGACATAGCTCAGTAGTAAAGCATTCCCAGATTTAACCTCTAGGACCCACCGCCCCCCCCCCAAAAAAGGGTATAAAATTGGACATAATAAAATGTGATAAACACCTAATGCCTATAAAAGATGGGTCAAGAAATAGAAAGTTGTGTTTTATTTGAAGAAACAGATTAGCAACTAAAAATTTTAATGAGTAAAAATGTGAGTTTAGCATTTGGGGACAGGAGGCAGAGGCAGGATGTTCACAAGTTTGAAGCTGGCCTGGATAACTTAGAAAGATGCTGTCTCAAGATAAAATAAAAAGGACTATGGGTGAAACTCTTAGAGCACTTATCTAGCATATGTGACACCCTGGGTTCAATCCCAGGTACTAAAGGGGGTGGGGAAAGAAGGCAGTATAAGCAGAACCCCTCATTCTTTACAACATAGGTAGAGTCAGATCTAGTTTAAATTGAATAAATAGTCAATGAACAGATATATATATGTACATATATATGTGTGTGTGTGTGTGTATGTGTGTGTGTGTGTTCGTTATGCTCATAAATAGTGAATAAAAATATATATAAAGTGGTTATAATCATCAAAAGAAATGTAAATTTTTTTATAAGGGGTTATCAAATGTAAGGATTAAGAGTTAGGGATAGTTTAATTTTCATCTCCAATTCTTTCAATCTGGATTTGAAATCTTAAATTACATACCAGATGTGCACAGGAAAATGTCTGGTATATTTTGTGGGCCTTGGTTCTCCCAGGTGCAAGAGAGGAATGGTAAAGAGAGGACTTGGTTATACTCTTTGTTAAATAGTTTCAATTATTTTTGTGCAATAAGTGTACATTATTCTGTTATCAAATGGAAATCAAATCAGATAAGAACTAAAAATTTATTTGATTGCCAATTGGGAGGGGACCCAATGAATGCAATTCAAGTACAGTATGAAACAGAAGTAAAATGGGAAGGAAACCTCTTCTCATGGAGCAGCACAGGGAGGAAGGGCAAGCAGATATATACTATTTTTTTTTAAAGTTTTAATGAAAGAGGAAGGGAGAGAATGGGTGAATGTTGAACATCTATCACTTGAAAATCATGGTTATTTAATGATCACTTAGATTATAAAACAGTGTTGTATCTAACAGCTTCAGCCTATAAATGAAAGAATCATATAAAATACACCAAGTGGTCATATAAAGATTTTTCCAAGAAAAAATGTCTGTATCTTTTTTTTTTTTTAAATTCTTTTCATTTGGATGAGGCCGGTATCCAACACATTTTCTTGGAGGCTGGTTTTACAATTTTATTTTAAATGACCCTTGTAACAGGGTCACTCATTGTGAAGTCAATTTGCCTCAGTCATTTAACTTGGCTTACTGGGCTAGATGCCAGTTCGTTCTTCTTCTTCTTCTTCCTTTTTTTTTTTTTTTTTTTTTTTTTTTTTAGTTTTGACAAATAAAAGTGGTATAAATTTGGTATAAAATGATATTTTGATACCTGTATGCATTGTGGAAGAACTAAATAAACTAATCAACATATCCATTACTTCAAATTCTTATTTTTTGTGAAGAGAATGTTTAAAATCTACACTCTTAGCAATTTAAAAGTATAGACTACCTTATTATTAACTATTATTACCATGTTGTACACCAGATCTGAATTTATTTCTTCTAACTGAAATTTTTTATCCTTTGACAACATGTCTCCATTCTTCTCTCCACCCCAACCCCCTGGTAAGTGGACCATAATCTACTCTTATGAGTTTGACTTTCCTAGATTCTACATCTAAGCAAGACCATGCAGTAAGACACTACTTTCTGAACTCAGCATGGGTTCAAGAAAAAGTCTTATTTCTTTTTTTGTTATTTATCTATCATCTCTTCTTTTCATTCTTCCCTTATCTTCTGCATTCACCCTCAGCTTATACATGCCCAGCATGCTAATGTACTTAGCATCTTGCCCAATGCCTCTACACCACAACTTCCAGAAAAGCCTGATCACCAGAAAGATTCAGAGAAATTAATTTTACCTAAGCTAAAGCTAGTACTATGTCCGGCCTCATTAGGCTTTCAAAAAGTATTAAGTGCATGAATGAGATGTAAATGATTAGCGGTGTTTCTTTTGGCAATTAATTGCTATGTAACAAACTACCACAAAACTGTGTGTAGTAAAAGCCATCTTAAAATGTTCATAAATTCCGAGCATCAAGAGCTTATTAAGGCAGAGAGGGGATATAGCTCTTTTCTGTTCCATAGGTTTTGGCTTTAGCTAGAATAACTTAAATTACTGAGGGTGACTCCAATGACAGTGTTGGGACAGTAGAGACTTGGAGCATAAAGCTTAATATGACATCTTTGCTCATAGATCTGGTGTCTTCCCTTGGTTGTACATGGTGTGCCTGTTGACTCATTTGGCATAATAATAAATTCATGGTATATTTTTAAATTATACTATTTGTAATGTGACAGTTGAATTCCTCAGAAGATGTGAACTATGAGGTGTTATCTTACAAAAATGAACTTTTTTCCAGCAAAAGCAAATTAGGGGTTACAGAGTTTCAGATTTCCAATTAAAAAGTTGTATTTCCTATATTAGTTTCAGAAACATAAACTTTTCTGTTTGCATGTGTATTTATTAGGGCAATACACAAAATTCCTTAAAAATTCTAATGTGATCACAAAAATAAATTAATCACATTATCTGTGCATTTTTTCTAAGAATCATTGAAAGCAAATATCACTGGACCTTTTTAACACTTTAGATATTAACGGATAATGTGCCTCAGTTTGTATCTTTGTCTCTTTCTCTTTTCTTCTCTCCTCCTCAGAGTGGCAGGAATCATTGTTACATCTTATTGTCAAATCATTTATAGTAAAGGTCCAGTCTGTAATGATCTGGCTTGGCATTAATAAGTAAATTCTAAATTTGAGATTTCCAGAAAAAAGAATTCATTTCTATAGAAACAAATTTTTCCTCATGTTAATTAAATATTCTTTCTTTCAGATCATTGCCTCTTATGGACTTAAATTAAATCTACCTTGAAGCCCTGCTAAGAAATGCCAGCAATGATTTTTAAATTCTGGATAATATCTGACATTCCTTCCCGATGTAATGACAAGTACTCTTATCACTGAGTTACATCCCTAGCCCTCACTTTTAATTTTTGTTTTTATTTCAACACAGGGTCTTACTTAATTATCCAGGCTGGCCTCGAACTTGTGATGCCCCTGTGTCAGCTTCTCAAGCAGTTGAGATTATAGGAATTCACCATCATGTTTATCTCTCATATTAATTTTAATGTTGTAAAAGTTTCAAGGGAAAGGAATATCAAAAGAAATGAGGAAGAGCCGGGTGTGGTGGCGCACGCCTGTAATCCCAGCACTTGGGAGGCTGAGGCAGGAGGATCACAAGTTCAAAGCCAGCCTCAGCAATGGCGAGGCACTTAGCAACTCAGTGAGACCCTGTCTCTAATAAAATACAAAAAAGGGGTGGGAATGTGGCCCAGTAGTCAAGTGCCCCTGAGTTCAATCCCCAGTACCAAAAAAAAAAAAAAAAAAAAAAAGAGAAATGAGGAAGAAAAATAATTAGGTGATATTTCAAAATGATTCATTAATACATAAGCTCATGCTATAAAATATGAGGGTAGAAAGTGGGATATAATGTTATTCTGTATAAAGGAATCTTGAGGCCTCTGTATTAGTTACCTAATACTATGTAACAAATCAGCCCCAAACTTGACTCTAAAATATTGACATTTATTATATCATATTTTATATTCTGCAGATATGGAATTTGAGATTACTAGGCGGTTCTGGTTCTGTGGTGTCTCATGAGGTTGTGGTCACCTGTCAACTGATACTGAAGTTATCTAACATCTTCACTGAGAAGGAAGATCCCCAGTTAAGGTGACTCTCTCACATGACCTGAAAAATGGTGGTGGCTATTGTCAGAAGGTCACAGTTCCTTTCTGTATAGGGGTCTCCATTCAGCTGCTGGAGTGTCTTTAGGCTTAATTTTTACTGCTTTCCCTTAGAGTGCTCCAGCAGGGCAAATCTAAAGCTTCAACGTGTTTTGTAGCTTAGTCCTGGAAGTCACACACAGTTGTTTTTCCAGTATTGTGTCATAGAGGTCAGATTCTATGCAATATGAGAGGAGACTATAAAGAGAAGTGAATACCAGGAGGTGAGGATTAGTGGGTGAGGTCAACTGACTCCCAATGGTTCCCATATCTCCAAATTCAAAATACCCTCACTCTCTCTCAAGAATCCCCAAAGTTTCTTCTTATTATTGTTTCAACTTAAGGACCAGAGTCTTATCATCTAAATCAGGTCCAAGTACAGGTAAAGTTCTTCATATAGAGTTCTTCATATACAATTTATGTCAGTATGAAGACTTGTGAACTAAAGAAACATACTACCTATATCCTAATTCCACCCTAAATTGAATGTTGGAGCAGGAAGAAGATAATTATTATAGATTTTTCCATGGATAAAAGGGGAAAATAGGAGGCACATAGAAATACTGGTTCATAATAACTCTGAATCCATCAAAGCATACATAAGCTATTACTTTCTTGATAAGATCTCATTCCCACTAGTACCTGGGAATAATTCTCCAGGGCTCTTCTGTTCTTAGTTCCATTCTTTGAACCTTCTTTCCTTTTCATTGTCCATAAAAGGTCAGCTGTGTTACTAAGTGAGTAGTTTTCTCAGCCTACTTTGCAATCTAAGACCCCCTTCCCATTTTGTACTGTCCTTGCTTGTTTGATCCAAACTATGGCTTTTATACTAACAGCTTTCTTAAAGACTTTGATCTTCTATGAATATTGTTTGGGTTCAGTCCATTAGGCTGTGGGAGAAGCTATGCCCCACTGTGGGCTGCTGCTGAGCTTGCTGAGGGACAATTTCTTAAAAACCCAATTATTTAAATGAAAGGATCTTTGAAGTACATCATTAAAGTCCTTGGAAGATCTTTATACTGACCTAATATTTCTCTGGTCAAAACAAAGAATTTTACAGTCAAGGGTCTAGTATTGTCTTTACACCATGTTTTCCAGTTGGGTCTTGGATTTGCTCTATCTAGAAGCAACTACTTAATTTTAGCATTATTTGCAGTGTAGATAAGCCACAAGTCCTGGTTTTAAAAAAGTTCATTAGTTCTTCCTTTTGCTTCTCCTTGGTGTTGCATTTCACTGTAAGTAGAATAAAGAGCCGGGGTGGTACTTTTGTCCCTGCCTGGAAGTCCCCTGGGCTAGATGACCCAATTCCTTATGTATAGTTTTTACATTTCCACTTAATTTGAATCAACTGAAATGCTAAACATTTTTCTACTGCAGAGTCAGGATCCACTTTCTTTTTCCAACAGTATTTTCCTTAACTCTAACCTCCACCAACAAATTTGTAGAAGACTCTAAGGCTTATGATAATAGTCTCTTCAAGAGTTTTTAGACCTTAACACACATTTTCCTCAAAGTCCTTCTAGTTTTTGCTCACCCTGCAGTCCCGAACCACTTCTGTAATTTTATATTTTTGTGATAGCAGCACATTACTCCCTGATACCAAAATGTCTATTAACATCTGTCATTGTGAAACAGAGTACCCAAGAGTAAAATAATTATTAAAAATAATTATTTATTATACCTTAGATTCTATGGGTTAAGAATTAAGGCAGAGCACAGAGGGAATAAATATTTTGTGTACTACTATCTATGTTTAGAGTCTCAGCTGAAAGATGCAAGACATAGAACTAGAAGCATCTAAAAATTCACTCATTCGTCTATTTGGTGGTTGTTACTGATGTGGCTAGGACTATTAGTTTGTCATCCACATGTGGCCTCTCTCCTGGGCTTCCTCACAACATGGTGGCTGAATTCCAAAAAGCAAGCATCCGTGGAGCCAGATGGCAGCTGGATCCTTATAGTGACTAGTCTTGGAAGTCACATAGCATTACTTCTGCTGTATTACTGTGGTATGATCAGTCACAAACTCCCACACAGATTCAAAGGGAAGGAAAACCAAAAGGTGGCATGATGCCAGCCACTTTGTAAGAGGAACATGTGTATGGATAATAGATGTGTACGTGTTGATATAGGCATTTGCATTTGTGGAAAATACAATCTGCTAAGCCATCAGAGCTGTAAGTCACTAAGAGGTAGAACATTCTCAGGCACAAAACCCCTAGCAACATATATCATCTTTTTAATCAACTCATAATATCATATGTATTTGCTTTATGACGTCTTTAATTATTTTAAAGGTGGAAATCAAATTCCATTTTTGCTAAAATAATCACAAATATAGTATTGACAAATAATTGAAGATAATTTAATATAAATATTTTTTACAGTTGTAGTCAATAATAAGCATTTAACTTAATAGAATTTCAAAATATAAGAGCAAATATTAAAAAGTACTTTAAAAGTATAAAATCTTTGAGAATTTTATGAAATGTTTAGAATGATACAAATTATTTTATCTTCCATTAAGAACACTGTACAAAATTATAGCCAAGCTTACTTTTTGTGTTATACTTACTTAGAACATCACTGATCAAAAGAAAGGGCAAAATGGAATATGATTCCAAGTTAATAGACATGTTCATAAAAATGGAAATCTCAGATATTTGAGATAGGTAAATTATTATAAATTATCTTTAAGTCTTACATGGGGAAGACTATATGATTCATATACAAGTTAGTGGAAAATATGTGCTTTTTGCAGTTTTGACTTTCATTATTATTTGGCATGAATATAAACTCTTATCATCCCAAGTGGCCTGTGAACCAGCAGCAATAACTTTGTTGGTTCTCCTAGAAATAAAAATTTTCAGATTGTACTGGAATCTCTAAACCATAATTTACATTTGCACAAGATCATCATGATTCGTATGCACATTTGGAAGCACTGGTACAGACAATATCACTTAATATGAATATGTTTGAATTTCAAGTTGGCCGTGCAAATTAATTTGTGTTTTGACTGTTAAAATAATTTGATGAGGTTTTCCTGTGTGTTTTAAGAAAGTACACTGGCTTTTGATTTGCCTCTAAGTCACATGAAGCAAGTTTTCTAACTCTGCAGTATTTTTCACCAAACTTTTTTTTTAACTTTATTTTCATTTGTATTTCATGTCAGTAAGACTTGACCAGGTTGGCAAACAAATCTTTAATCTTAGACAGGCTTGCCTCAATTTTTATGATGAACCACTTTCTATAAATATTCTACTCACTCATTCTATGTATTTCTCTCAAAAAAAGTTTTTTGTAATAAGGTATTTTAACTTTCTTTTTACATTTTAATACAAAAATTTCAAAGATACAGAAAAATATTTAAAGGATTATACTAGAACATATTGATTTTATTGATACTGATTTTAGGGAGTTAAAAACATAAGACTTTTTTTATTATTAGAGCAGTATAGTAATACATAGTAGTTTGGGTTCATCATGACAAAATCATACATGAATGGAATTTTATTTCAGTTCATATCTCCTCCCCACATTCTCCTACTGGTCTCTCTTTCCCTCATCTATTTATTTGTTTCTGATTGGTTCTTTCTACTTATACATAAAGATGAAATTCTCTGTGGTATATTTGTATATGCACATGGAATGATTTTTAAAAATTCACTTCTCATTTCTTCCCCTTTCCCATCTTCTCTTCCTCTTGATCTCCTTCTTCTACTCTACTGATCTTGCTTATATCTTTATAATATCTTATCCTTGCCTTCTTCTTTTATTTTTCTCTAGCTTCCATATATGAGAGAAAACATTTGACCCTTGATTTTCTGAATCTGGCTATTTTCATTAGCATGATATTCTCCATTTTCATTCATTTACCATTTTCATCCACTTAAATACCATAATTTCATTCTTCTTTATGACTCAGTAAACCTCCATTATGTGTATATACCATAATTTGTTAATTCATTCATCTGTTGACAGGCATCTGGGTTGATTCCATAATTTAGCTATTATGAATTGTGCTACTAAAATATTGATGTGGCTGGAACATTATAGTATACTGATTTTATTTCTTTTGGATAAATGCTGAGGAGTAGGATAGCTGAAATATATGGTGGTACCATTCTTGGTTTTTTGATGATTCTCCATACTACTTGCCAGAGTGTTTATACTAGTCTGCAGTCCCACCAACAATGTATGAGTATACTTTTTCCCAATTTGATAAGCAGAGGCAACTCCATTCTAGATTACCCCCCATTTTAAGGTCGGATCCACCCCCTGCTCCTGGAATGAACCCGAAATAAAGAACAGAGTTACACAACACCTGCAATAGAATCCTAGGGTGGAGCGAGACTACTCCACCCTTAAACCATCTCCACCTGAGGGTGTATTAACCCTGTGCTTTATAAACCCTGCCCTTGCTACAAACTGGTGCCATCTTCTACTACCCTGCCTCGTGAAGGCCAGAATAAAGACTTCTTTGGGTGTTATGTGAGTGACTTGTGAGACTTTTTTTTTCCTGCAAATTGGGTATAACACCTCCATATCCTTGCTAGCATTTATTATTGTTTGTGTTCTTCAAAATTGCAATTCTGACTAAAGTAAGATAAAATCAAAACAATGATGTCTATTCTCACAACTTCTATTCAATTAGCTTCTCAAAGAGCACTAGCCAGAATAATCAGGCAAGAGGAGGAAATTAAAGGGATACAAATAAGAAAAGAAGTCAAGCTATCTCTGTTTGCTGATGACATGGATCCTATATCTAGAAGATCTCCCTCCCATCAGAAGACTTCTAGAGATGACAAATGAATTCAGCAAAGTAGCAGCATGCAAGGTTAACATCCATAAATTAATAACTTTCCTATACTCCAACAGTGATTCTACTGAGGAAGAAATTAGGAGAACCATTCTATTCACAATAGCTTCAAAAACAAACAAATAAAACTTGGGAATTAATGTAACCAAAGAGGTGAAAGATCTTTACAATGAAAATTATAGAATACTAAAGAAAGAAATTGAAGAAAACCTTAAAAGATGCAAAGACTTCCTATGTTCATGGATAGGCAGAGGTAATATTTTCAAAGTGGCCATACTACCAAAAGCAATATATCGATCCAATGCAATTCCCTTCCAAATGTTAATGACATTATTTACAGAATTAGATAAACAACTCTTAAATTCATTTGGGAGAATAAGAGACCTAGAATAGCCAAAGCAATACTGAGCAAGAAGAGTGATGCAGGAGGTAACAGAATACCTGATCTGAAATTATACTACAGAATTGTAGTAACAAAACCAGTATGTAACCTGCATCAAACTTGACATGAAGATCAATAGAACAGAAATAAGACACAGAAACAAACCCACATACTTACTGCCATTTAAGAACTTAACAAAAGTGCCAGAAATATATTTTGGAGTAAAGAGCCGTTTTAACAAATGGTGCTGGGACAACTGGATATCCAAATGTAGAAGAATAAAACTAGATCCCTGTCTCTAACCATACACAAAATTCAAATCAAAATAGATCAAAGGCTTAGGAATTAAACCAGAAACCTTACAACTGCTATAAGAAAATATAGGATCAACACTTCATCATACTGGTGGTGGTACTGACTTGCTTAACAAAACCCCTAAACCTCAAGAAATAAAACCAAGAATCAATATGTAGGATGCCATCAAATTAATAATATTCTGCACAGTAAAGGAAATGATTAAGAGCAATAAGAGAGACTACAGAATGGAAGATCTTTGCCAGGTGCTCTTCAGGCAGGTAATTAATATCCAGAGTATATAAAGAACTCAAAAAATTTAATGACTAAAAACCAAACCAAACAAAAACAAACAGCCCAATTAACATATGGGCAAAAGAACTAAATAAATATTTCTCAAAAAAAGAAACACAAATGACTAACAAATATATGAAAAAATGTTGAACATCTCTAGCAATCAGGGAAATGCAAATCACTGTTTCACTCAATCACCTCAGTTTGACTCTTGTCCTAGCCAACCACTAGTTTTAGTGAACATTTGTATATGAAACTCCAATATTGAATAGTTACTTTTTTTTTTTACCATGTTTAACTTTCTATATATGTATAAGGTTTTTTTATATACTTAAATAAAATTAATTTAAGGATATGTTAAATCTTCATCAATCAATCATTTTTGCATACTTCTGAGATTAAAGATGTTTGTTTTTCTAATCTTCAAAAAATTTATATTTATGACTGATAAATAAAAACATAAAAGTTGCACATGTTAATGGGGGTACCATGTAATGTTTTGATAGATGTATGCATTGTGTAATATTTAAAGCAGGTTATTCATATTTATCTCCTCAAACATTTGTTATTACTTTATGGTAAAAATGTTCAAAACACTTTTTTTCAGCTTTCCAAAATATATAGTACATTATTGTAATTTATAACCATTCCACTGTGCATTCATATACCAGAAGTTCTTGTTCCTATCTAATTGTAACTTAATACCCATTGATCAACCTGTCCCTATGTCTTCCTTCCTCTTCTCACTCTCCTCAGCCTCTGGTAACTACCATTCTCCTCTCAACTTCTATGATATCAGCTTTTTTAGATGGCATAAGAATATTATATTATCTCACATGGTACTTCTCTTCTGAGAGTGGCTTATTTAACTTAGTGTAATGGTTTCCAATTCTACCATGTTGGCACAAATGATGGGCCTTCATTCTTTTCATTGTTGAATAATATTCCACTGTGTACATGTACCACCTTTTCTTATGCATTTATCAGCTAATGGGTATTTTGGTTTTTCTTTTCCCCCATATTTTGGCTATTGTGAACATGGGAACCTTGATGATAAACATGGGGGTACAGATGTCTATTCAACACATGATTTTATTTACTTTATATATTTTTATATATAGCCAGTGGATTGCTGGATCATATAGTAGTTATATTTTTTATTTTTTAGTAGCCTTCATATTGCTTTCTATAATGGCTGCTCTAATTTACATTCCCACCAACAGTGATCCTTTTAACCACATTCTCATCAGCACTTGTAATAGTCTTTTTTATAATAGTCATTCTTACTGGGGCAAAGTGACATCTCATTATGGTTTTAATTTGTTTTACCCTCATGATCAGTGATGTTAAACATGTTTCCCTATATTTTTAGATATTTGTTCATCTTATTTTTAGAAATGCCTATTTCAGTCTATTGCCCATTTGTAAATTAGATTATTATTTTTTTGCTGTTGAGTTGAACCTCTTAATATATTCTAGATATCAACCCCTTGCCAGATGTATAGTTCACACAAATTTTTTAGTTTGATGTAATTCCATTTGTCTATTTTTGCTTTTGTTTCTTGTATGTTTGGGGGCGTTTGTCCTAAAAATTCTGCTCATTCCAATATCCTGAAGCATTTTACCTATGTTTTCTTCTGGTATATTTATATGTTCACTTTGTACATTTAAGAATTTAATCCACTTTAGTTTATTTTTATAGCTGGTGAGAGGCTTCATTCTTCTGCATGTGAATATCCAATTTTCTCCGTACCATTTATTGAAAAGACTGTGTTATCTCTCCAATGCATGTTCTTAGTACCTTTGTTGAAAACTGGTTGGCTGTAGATGTGTGGGTTTACTTCCAGACTCTCTATTCTGTTCCATTGGTCTGTGTGTTTTTATGCCAATACCATGTTGTTTTGTTATTATAGCTTGGTAGTATGTTTTGAAATCAGATGGCATAGTGCTTTTCCTGTTTTGTTGTTTTCTCTCAAGATGGCTGTGGCTTCTTTCCTAATCTTAATTATATTATTACACTTGGTAAAAAATCATCAATAATTGCTGAGCCATCTAATATCAACATCATATTCAGATTGCCTCTATGTCTTTTATAGTGTTTTTTATAAAATCCAGGAGCAAAAGTAACTTTTTTGATTATTTATCTTGTTTGCTTGAAAAAGAGGAGGACATAAGATCAAGAATTTATTTTTAATGTCTTTTCTTTGAAAATCTTTTCCTTAAAGAATTTTTCATTTTAAACTTTGGCCTCCAAGTTTAGGTAGAAGTAATGTGAAGAAGAAATTTAGAGGCAGAGGTTTTGGAAATGATTCAGGTAGGAAAGACAAACGTGGATTAAATATTTACAGACTGAAAAAATGGAGAATAACAAGACATTTGAATCTGAGCAAATATTTTTCACAAGATTCCATCAGCTTTTTCTTAAAAATAAATATTTGTATAGGGTCCCTGCTCATAGGAGATAAAAGCTGCAAAGTTTCAATATCTACTCTGCATTCCTTTTATGTTCTTTATGCAGACAGGAGCCACAGGCAAGTTTCCCTATGAGGACAATTTCTCAAAGGTCAGAATTCCTAAGTGCACATAACATCATATCAAACAGGACAATGTATTAATGGAGCAACACTTTTGAAGACTAGAAGTCCACACCCATGGACTTTCTCTAACACCCTACAGATACTGTACCTTGAGTTTCACGACCTTGGAAGTCATGAGGGAGGAAAGTGGTAAGGATTTTTGGGGAAGAGGTCAGCTTTTCATGGGATCCTGATTTTATGAATTTAAAAGGAATCAACATTTATTCTGACTCTTCTCAAGATACTAATTAACAGTTTGGGCTGAAGCTTTATGAAATATTGACTAAAAATTAGTAATTGGAATATAGTTTTGTAAAATAATTTACTGGGCTGATGTGGTTTTATCTTGAAGACATTGACATTTAGCACAAAGAGCTTGTTCATTCCTTATTTCTGACTGAATACTTGGGCATCCTGTGGACGTAAACTACACAGGAATGTTTTATAGAAACTGCAGACATTCTGCTAAAAGGAGGCAAGGCATACTGTAGTGAAAAGGACTTAGACTTTCCATTTAGACAGAACTTAGAATTTGACTCTGCAATTAGCTGTGGAACTAGGCAGGTTGTTTAACACTTCCCTAATGCTAATTTACAAAATGGGGTTAATAATACTTGCCTTCCAGGGTTACTAGTAGGAATCCATGAAACAAACAAACAGAACAGAAGCACACAGTCTCTGACAGGAAGGTGCTTAGAAGTGTGCATCAACCTCCCTTTATCATATTTATTGACGTTGACAATTTAACATATCTGATCCTGGGCCACCAAATTGAACACAGAGAAATAATTGCAAACATTAGATTTTCAAAATCAGGTAATTCCTGCCACTGTGAGAAAGCAGGCAATTTGATTTAGGTGCCATATATCAGCTAAATGACATTTTGAAGGAATAGTTTCTTAATAGTTTTCTGTGAGACCCTAATTCTTTAAGATATGCTATGATAGGTAAATCTACATGTGCAAATGATCCTCGTATATATTTCTATTTCCTTTCCAAAGTGTCTCAATATGACATATTATACTTGTTATGGTTTGGATGTGAGGTGTCCCCCCAAAAGCTCATGTGTAAGACAATGCAAAAAGTTTCAGAGGAGAAATGATTGGCCTGTGAGAGTTTTGATACAGTGATGGGATTAATTGAATGGTAACTGATGGCTGGTAGGGTGCAGGTGGGTCATTTGGGACATGGCTTTGGAATATATATATTGAATCTGGCAAGTGGAGACTCTCTCTCCCCTTCCTGATAATCATGTGAGCAGCTTCCCTCTACCACACTCTCCCACCATGTTGTTCTGCCTGACCTTGATCCCTCAGGAATGGAGCCTACTGTCTATGGACTGAGGCCTCTGAAACCATGAGCCTCCAAATAAATTTTCCTCCTTTACAATTGTGTTGGTCATGTCTTTTAGTCACAGTGACAAAACAAGCTGACTAAAACAATAATAAAATTTAGTTTCTAATAAATTACTTTTTAAAAACCCCAGTCTGAGTCCTTTCTCCACCTCTGTACCTATGTCTGCCTGTCACCATCTTCTCTTAACTGAACATGGACAGTAACTCTTCCTTTGTCTTCAGGTCTCCCCTTTTGTCCAACACAGCAAACTGGACCATTTTCTTCCAATTAAATTTTATCCTATCCTTGTTTAAAACCTAACAATGCTTTCCTTTACTCCTTGAATAAAAAGCAAACACCTTTTCCTGGCTTAAAAAATCCTATCTGATTTTTCCTCAAGCCCACACCTGGGATCATCCCTTTTTACCTCTCATCCACTATTCTCCCCAAACACTCCCATCTCACCTGTGTACTTCTCAAAACTGACAAGTTTTCCCTACCTACCTCTTTTCTTTCTACCAAAATTGGTACACAATTGGTTCCTTCCTAAACTTTAAGATTTGGCCCTTCTTCAGAGAGATTTTTCCTGTCTACCATGTTTTTAAAAGGTCACATGATCACTCTATTGTAAGAGCACTATTAAGGAGATAGCTAAAATGGCGGCTAGCTGAGAGCCATAAGAGGTGTTTCAGTATTTTCACCTGATATTCACGCATTTATCTAAGAATCTTTCTATGCCTGTGAACACTATGTGACGCACCTGTAAGTTTGAGCTGTTAACACGTGTATACTTGTTAAGGCAAAAGGTATTTAACCGGGTGAGGTTGGCTAGAGGGGGGTTGGAGTTGGAGAGGTTATTGGAGCCGGAGAGAGTAGTTACAAGAAGCAAGAATAAAGAGCCTATTCTTTTCCCAGTCTGCTTCCTAATTCTTTCCCGCGGTATTGTTGCTGCAGGAGGCAACACTCCATTTAAATCCTTTGGATAATATTTACTTCTAGTCCTGCCCCTCCACAATTATATGCATCTGCCTATCTACCTACTTACTTATCTTTCTGTCTTCATTTATTATTCCTTCCACTAAAATGTACGAGATCAAGGTCCTTACCTTTCTTGTTCATTGCTTTATCCTATAACTTACACTGGTGATTGGCATATTTAGCAACTTAAAAAAATACAGTCATATGAATCAACTAGCATGATCTCCACCAACCTCCACTTTTTCTGTCTTTATTCTTAGATAGTAAAGTCAGGGATAGAATCAGACAAAGGAGAGAAACTAGGAAGTGCAGACTGGGGAAGAGAAGGCAAAAATACCCCGTGTTTTTTCTTAGAAACTTTCTTCTGTTGCTTAAATTTTAACCTGAAGATGATTTTACACCAAAAAAATTTTTTGGCCTAGTGCAGTGGTGTCAGTTGGGTTACTTTATAGTAAGTTTGTCTTTTCATATATCCATGGACTGGTCATTAGAGTCTATCTCCTCAGTTGATGGCATCAAACAGATTTACATGTAAGAAATTGTTCAGTTGGTCTTCCCTTTTTGCCCAATTGTTGTTCCCACCATTTGCTGAGCTAATTCTGTCTCACCTTCTGTAGCATTTTCTCTGGGAAACCTTTCCTGTCAAAGTTAAGCCTGGATTAGATACTCTCCCTGTTGCTCTCAGAACACTTCATTTTTACTTATCATAGTCCCAACCACAAATCACCTGCTTCCTTGCTTGTTTTCTACATTTGCTTGTAGGCATCAGGAATTGAGGGAATATTTTTTTTTTTTGGCTGCATGTTACCAGCCTCAATGAAATACATATAACTGGTAAATAAATATTTTTAGACTTAAGTTATTTGGTTATTTATGCTTATATGGAATATTTTGATACTTAATAAATATTATTAGACTTAAATTATTTGATTTTGGGGGGAGTACTGGGGATTGAACTTGGAGGCACTCAACCACTGAGCCACATCCCCAGCCCTATTTTGTATTTTATTTAGAGACAGAGTCTGACTGAGTTGCTGAGCACCTCGTTTTTGCTGATGCTGGCTTTGAACTAGCCTCCTAAGCCACTGAGATTACAGGTGTGTGCCACCATGCCCAGCCTTGAGTTTTTAATGATTTTTAATTTCTCTTTCATTCTTGCCAGAGTTTCCAGCAAGATTCCTGAGTCTTATAATCATGGCTATGTCTTCTCTTTATTTATAAGACATGTTGTTGATTTTTCTTCTCTCTTAGGACCTCTGATTGTCAAAGCTATACAAAGCTATAGGGTATTTAGAGGAAATAGTCACCTACCAAACTCCTTTTGCATTTTAAAGATGTAGAAACTTAGGCCCAGAGAGTCAGTATTAATGAGTCAATTGACTTCTCCTCCGGTACTAAAATCCAGTTTCCATTTGTGTTACTGTCTACATTACTTAGGTCATACCTAAATGTTGAGTAAGCTCCAGGAGTTTTGGATGATGGTGTTCCACAGGGATTTTCTAACATAGTGCTGTGCTTTGAAAGCAAATCAAATTATCAGCAATATAAGCAACAATTGTCACGATCACAATGCTGACACTGCCCATATTTTTAGCCTCTGTTCCCACTTTTACCACCGACTAAGTACCTAAGACCCTGGGCCAGGCACAGTTTCACATTAAGCAGGAAGCTTGGCTTTCTCCTCACTGTAATCTCTTCCCAAGTATTTTGGGATATCCCTTTCTTGCTCTCTTTTTACCACATACACATCCTTGCATTTCATTTTTGATTTGTATAAATTTGTTACAGGCCCTCTATTATCATTCTATCAGGATCTCTAGAGTTATGTTCAGCTCAGTTGCCATCTTGATCCAGATTATTAATTTTAAATAAAAATGAATTGCCTGCTCTTGGTTTTTTCATCCAGATCCTGAAACATTTACCTAATAGACATACTAGTTATATTTGGGGAAAATAACACAGAAAATCATAGTTTTATATTATATGCTTCTGTCTAGTATAGCCTTAGGAGATTTTGCAATGAAAATCTAAAGCTTGCATGTCCTTAAATATCAAACAATATTTATAATTGGTAAATGTATAAATAAATCACTAAATTCTTCTCCAGTTCCTCCTTTGACTGTAATTTAATTTACTAAAAGTTTACAAAACAAAAATCTCTAAAAAAAACATGCAAAATGTCAAATGTGTAATATCTTAGCATTGTGTGAGATCCAGATGTGTTTAAGACATGGAGAGCTAATTAGAGGTAATAAATATTTATTTTCAGTTATAGGGGCTAATATGAGGCAAAACTTGGAAGGTCCAGCTCAGATAAGCGTCCAAGAGCTTGGCTGCTGATCCCAAACCTTATCTGAACGATCTGAACCTTTCAAGTCTTGAAAACGGGGCTGGATGTCTTTGAGAACAGCTTCATCTGGGTTATTTGGGTCTGTTTGCTTCCAGCTGGAACCTAAAACTGCAGAGAGAGGCACAAATGAAGAATAATGGGGGGAACTCTGAACTTCCTCAAACCTCAGAAAGAGTCTTTGGTTGTTTGGAGGAAAGGTTAGGGATTAAGAGCAGCTTCTATTTTATCTGGCTGCATTCATCCACCCTTAAAAATCCTATTTTAATCTTCCAAATGGAAGGTCATTAATATTGCTTTGTTTTTGGTTGGGCAATATGATGAAACATTCTTTAAAACAGTGTAACTCTGCTTGTTTTACATGCCTCACGTAGGAACTTGACAGCAGATGATTTTTCCAGAACAGCAGAGTGCATACTCCTGATCATTCACACATGCTTAGGTATGGTTTTAGATATCATGCCAAATGGAGCCTTAAATAAAGCTAAAGGAACACCATAAAATATAGTCCACTGTAAGCAGAGAGAGAGGAAACAAAAGTAAATACTATGTTGTTCTTTATCAAATCTGTATTCAAATCACATTATGTTTGTTTTCTTCCATTTTGAGTTCATTTCACTTTAAATAAGACAGTTATGCCTTAAGGATTTTGGACATAAAATATGTAGAGTTAGAACACTAATACTTATTAATTGCCTATGACATGCTGTCTATATGTTCCTATTCATATAATTCTGAGAGGTAAATATAATTTAAGCTAATTATATAGGGTTCAGAAAGGGTTCTTCATTTGCTTAAGTTTGCACAGTAAGTCAGAAGGTTAATTATATGTACAAACTTGGCTGAGCCATGGTGCCCAGGTATTTGGATATTCTTCTCTATGTTTCTGTGAGATTTACACTTAAATTGATGGAGTTTGAATAAAGCAAACTCTGTCCATAAAGCTAGTAGACTCAATATTAAGTAGAAAGAATGAAGAGAATAAAAGCCTGGCCATCCCCTAGCAAACAGGTATCTTTTAGTACTCTAACTTGGACTTCATCTGCAAAAGTGGCTCTTCTGGTTCTGTAACAGACTGCTATGGCACTTGGACAGCAACTGTCTTCTTGCTCTCTAACCTGTTGGTCTCTTCCAACAGATTTTGGTCTCACTGAACCTCCATACCCACATAAGCAAATTCCTTAAAATAAATCTCTTTCTACATGTATGCACATGTCCTATCAGTGCTGTTTCTCTGGAGAATACAGATTAATACAGCTAGTACGTGAGGAAGCCAAAGTTCAGATTTGGTTCTGTTGACTTACATTTTATGTAATTTTTATATAAGCATTTTTTATTTTATATAAACATTTTTTATCTGCTTACCAAATTAGTAATTCAAATTGTTAGTATGCGTTCAGATTTATACTCATAGATACACATGCACAAATTTGAGTTAAATAGTTAATGAGTATTTGCTGTGTGGTCTTATTTATGTAAGTATGAGATATAAGGTTTTAGCTTTTGCTATG
Source organism: Tamias sibiricus (assembly GCA_025594165.1). Lineage (NCBI taxonomy): Eukaryota > Metazoa > Chordata > Mammalia > Rodentia > Sciuridae > Tamias > Tamias sibiricus. Next base: position 111,718,716 of record CM046666.1, read on the forward strand.
GAAATCCTGAAAGAGAATCATGAAATCTCATTCTCAACAGGTAATCCTGTGAAGATAGACATTATCATATTTGCTGTTGTATAAAAGTAATATTTCACCCTGTGATACTGTTATTGGTCAAGTTTATCCCTAAAATATGCTTCAATCTGAATAACTGATATTATTTTCCTAAGTTTCCCCCCAATTTTGGCTTTACTGAAGACATTTTTCTAATTTATTTCTGATAAGATAATAAATTTTACTAATTTTTTCTGTTCTCCTTTACTCTTATAATTATGAAACTGAAACATCTAAAGCAAAATAATTATAGAAAAGTAGGAAATGAGATAATACTAGAAAAATCCCATGAAAGATTCTATAATACTACTTTTTAAAATTTATTTTTATTTATTTTATTTTTATTTCTTAATTTGTTCTAATTAGTTATACATGACAATAGGATGCATTTTGACACATTTACACAAACAGAGTACAACTTCTCATTCCTCTGGCTATACATAGTGCAGGTCACACTGATATTGTAGTCATACCTTTGTAGTCATACCTGTATATAGGGTAATAATGTCCATCTCATTTCACCACTCTTCCTACCCCTACACACACTCCTCCCCACTTACTCCCCTCTGCCCAATCCAAAGTTCCTTCATTCCTCCCTATTCATCCCCCACATTATGGATCAGCATCTGTTTATAAGAGAAAACATTTGGCCTTTGGTTTTTGAGGATGGTCTTATTTTGCTTAACATGATATTTTCCAGCTCCATCCATTTACCTGCAAATGCCATAATTTCGTTCTTCTTTAAGGCTAATTAAGATTCTATTTTCTTTTATCCATTTATCTGTTGAAGGGCATTTAGGTTGGTTCCATAGTTTAGCTATTATGAATTGAGCTGCTATAAACATTGATGTGGCTATGTCACTGTAGTATGCTGATTTTAAGTCCTTCGGGTATAAACCAAGAAGTGAAATAGCTTGGTCAAAAGGTGGTTCCATTCCAAGTTTTCTAAGAAATCTCCATACTGCTTTCTGAAGCAGTTGCACCAATTTTCAGTCCCACCAGCAATGGTAATACTTTTTGCCAGGTGGGAGCATACAGGGGATTGAACACAGGGGCGCTTAACCACATCCCCAGCCCCCTTTTTTATATTTTATTTTGAGACAGGGTCTTATTAAGTAGTTAAGGGCTTTGTTAAGTTGCTGATGCTGGCTTTGAATTTATGATTCTCCTGCCTCAGCCTCCTGTGCCACCATGCTCAGCTGGAATACTACTTTTAAAGGAAAAAAAAAAATGAAAATTGCCTGAATAAGGAGAATTTTGAGTGATATTACCTATAGCTATTAGTTTGTGTGTCTTTCTACCTAGCTATCTACTGTTTTTTCGCCTATCTTTGACTTGCTTTGGCATATCATAGCCTACATTAGTTTCAGCATAGATTTATAGTTGCAATATGTTTCAGTGAAAGGGTATCTTATCAGTTTGATAATGAGTAACTCATAAAAATTAGAAATTTATTACATTTCTGGAGGCTGGAGCCTCCAACATCAAGGCATCAGCAGATTCAGTGTCAAGTGAGGGTCTGTTTCTCATAGATGTCATCTTCCCAAAGTGTCTTCACATGGCAGAAGAACAAAGAGGACAAACAGTCTCCCTTATGTGTCTTTCATAAGGGGACTACTTCCATTCATGAAACCCCCACCCTCATAGTCCCTTCACCTCCCAAAGACCCCAACTCTTAAAAATAATATTGTACATTCAAATTCAACATAAGAATCTGATAGGGACCCAAATATTCAGACCATAGCATAGAATCAGAACTAGGGTGTATGATCATAGCTAAAGAGTTTAGGGGTGTGTGTGTAGGGACAGGGGGTGTGGTGATAGATATTTAATATTTGTTATCTTCTATGCATCAGAAGGTACATCATCTTATGTACCTTATATTCATCACCTAATTATAATTAGTCACTGTCTTATGTACCTGTATTCATCACCTTAATCACCTAATTATAGTATTATGACATAGTCATTAGCATACACATTTTACTGAAATTCAGAGAGATTCGTCCAATATCAAACACCAAGCACATGGCATATGAAAATACGAACTGATGTTTATCTAATTCTAAATTCAGTTTTCCAATTATATTGTAAGGATATGGATACCATGTAAGAATATGACATGAAAATAATAATAATTAAAAAACCCTTCTTGCTCATAGTTTCTGGGATAAACTAAATTAACACCTTGAAACATGTCCTTTCCATTTTGGCCACAGGTGCTAGTTGTAATCTCTAGTCTTGTTTATTCCTTCCCATATGGACACTGAGGGACCTTTAGGTAAAACTGTGCTCTGGCTCAAGCAATCCTCCCATCAATCCTTTGATCTTTCTCTCCCTGGTTGCTGGATCCTTTCCCACAGGCATTTAACATGCCCAGATCCTCTCCATCTATTTAATCCTTTGATTAATCCTTTGTCACCACTTTCCCCTTCAGCTTCCTCCAATCTCTTTGCTCCCTTTAGTTATCAAATTTCTAAAAGAAGTTGCCTCATCCATTTCTTTGCATTTCTGAAACATCCCTTGCTAAGGACATTAATAACGTTTAGTGTCAACAATTCCAACAGAGATTTCTTATTCCTATGTTTCTTGAACTTTTGACAGCCTTGGACTCTGCCTATACATCTTCCTTCCTGAAGTTCTTTTCTATATGCATGATCTTAAGTTCTTGGCTTTCCTTCTTTCTCTATAGAAAAACCTTCTCAGACACCTATTTCTAAGTATTAGGATTTCTTTAGGACTTCTTATGTCCTTTTTGCATCTAATACTGTTAGATTATTCCATCTCTATCCTTATTGCAATTGACATTTGTACTTTAATAATGGGAATAAATATTCTTGTACTGTGATCAGACAATGGTAAAAAAGTTGGCCATATATTATGCAACCTTAGATAATTTTTCTGATATCAATTTACTAAACTAGAAATTAAACAGAAAACCATATTTCACAGACACTAAAAGCAATATGTATTATCTCTTTTATGGAATAGAGTTCAAGTACTATAAACATATATATATATATATATACACATCTCATTAATTTATATTATTAGGTTTTTTCCACTTGATCTAACATGGATTGAAAGAGGTAAATTAAAATTTACTTTTACTGAGTTTCTAGGTATTTATCTTTGGGTTTATTATAGTTTTCTCATTGTGAATGTGGAACCAGCTTATTTTGTGGAGTCTGTTCATATCTGTTCTCTATAGATATATGTATATATATATTTTTTTTTACTGGGATTGAACACAGGGATGCTTAACAACTGAGCCAGATCCCCAGCCCTTTTGATATTTTATTTTGAGAAGGATCTCGCCAAGTTGCTTAGGGCCTCACTAAATTACTGAGGCTGGCTTTGAACTTGCCATTCTCCTGCTCAGCCTCCTGAGTCACTGGATTACAGGTATGCACTACCTGCTCTGTGTTTTTTATTATGAATTGCATCTGTATTTTCATTGTGAATTGCATTGTTTTTATAATAAGATGCCTTTGTCTTAATATTATATGTTTTCAATTGATATTTAAATTGCTTCCTCTGTGCATTAGTTTTCTATGTTGTATAACAATTACCCAAAACTTGGCAGCTCAAAACATCTGTTTATTAGCTTACAGTTATATTTGTCAGAAGTTTGGTACAGAGGTACATTGTGTCTGGGTCCTCATGACTGAAATCAAGGTGTAGGTTGGGATGTTATCTTATTCAGAGGCTCTGGAGAAAATCTGTTTCCAAGTTGATTCTTGATGACAATCATTCAGTTTGTTGTGTCTGTAAGATAGGTCCCTGTTGTTAGCTGAGGGTTGCTTACAGCTCTTGGAGGTTAACTGGCTACCTTGCTGTGTGGCCCCTTCATTTCAAATCCATAAATGGTGCATGGAATGTTTCCAGCGTTTTAAATCTTTGACTTTGTCTTCTTCCGCGAGCTGCAGAAAGCTTTCTGCCTTTCAAGAGCTCGTGTGATCAGATTGGGCCATCCCAGAAATTTTCCCTAGTTAAGGGTCTTATGTAACATAATTTCATCACAGGATTGAAATTCATTATATTGAAAGTATAGGAGGATTGTGTGGGGCATAGTCTATGACTATTCTTATCCTTTCCAAATCAATTTTTTAAAAATATGTTTGTAAATAACAGTAGAGTTTTTTCCTTCTACAATTTTTGTTTGTAACACATGTTGATTTATTGATTTATAGAAATGTGTCTTCAATTCATTTAGCACATTTTAGATTCTACTTTCTATTTTTATTGTTTCCTCGAAAAATATTCACTGAATTATCTGTAGGTATACTTTTTCAGATTCAGTGTTATGTTTCTTCTAATAACTTATAAGCTCTATATTTGAATTCTTCATGTAACCTTTTGCCATATCTCTTTATAATTTTAGAAATTTAGCTTTTATGTATAACTTTACTTGATACAGTTAATCTTCTATCTCATTTTAATAGCAGCTACTTGCTCATTTGGACAAAAATTTACCAAGTTTTCAATGATTAATTATCATGGATGAAGTGAGTCCTGCTGAGAGTCTGGAAACTTGATCTTAGCATCAATAATATTCATCCTTGTATGCTAGTTGTGAAAAAAGGAAGAATTATGTTCTAGGGACATTATATATCATTCTGTTTAAAGCCATATCAGCAGGATATAACTTTGTAAACATTAAGGTTAAGAGGAACACATGTCTATAATTTGTTGGACTTGTCTCTAAGTGTGATCTCCCATCCATGTTCCCATAAACCTTTACCCTGATTTCCTTTTGGGGAGCAGACTCTATGGAATTCAAGATTATGAACCACTTTTTTATTTAAAAGTCTTCGTTGACAAATTATGGCTCACAGTCAGAATTTTGTCCATGAAAATGACCTTCAATTATCGAGGTATATTCCTTTATCTTATAGACAAAGAAACTGTGGCCCAGGTAAGTGAAATGACCCATGTAAGTGATGGAGTTGGACTAAAACAGTTTGCTCAATTTCTACTGCACATAATTTCTTCAAGAGTGCATGTTGCTTTCCTTTTGAAAGTAGACCTAAGAAATGTGAAAATCAAAAAATATTATTTGGATCACTTAGGATGTCAATAACAGAACTTTGAATCTGTGACTTGAGTCATTTATTACCACGTTCCCATTCACCCTGGGAGCTTTCTGAAGTGCCTACTTGTGAGTGCTCAGTTTAAGGTTTTAAAGTTCAACCACTAATTGAAGCTATTGGCAGCTTTTCTGGTGTGGTTTTAAGCATTTTAAGATATTATGAAGTTGCACATCCCAGAAGTTCTCTATTTCTGTGTTGGATATAAACCCCCTATAATTTAGTTTTTTCATATGTTAGGTAATAAGTCTTTAATATGGGCCTGCTCTCTGTATAGGGTTTTATTTTTATAAAATGTGCCTATCTTCTTTTTTATATTCTACATGATAGCACAAATGAGGGATAAGATCTCTTGTTTCCACTCATGGTTTATTATCTTAGACTGCATGTCAATATCTTCTTAGAAAGGATTAAATTTTGTTTTTATCAACATAATAATAAACTGTTTCTAGTGATTTCAACTTATTTTCCTGGCTTCAACCTATTTCTTATGGGGAATTGTTTTTCTTTTTTTCCAATGACTTCCTTTTATGCCTTATCATTACTTTTTTATAGTTTGAGATTTCTAAGAGCCTAGGCAAACAGTTAAGTATTACAGATTTTTCTCTTTTGTTTTCTTCCTCCTTTACCTGTAAACATAAAATGCAATCATAAATACGTTGATTGAAATGTACCAGAAAAGTAATATGTAAATAGATCATCATTATTATTAATTTTTACTATGACAAAATGTTGCATATTTGGTGTATTATGGTTTAGATCCTGTTTCCACATAGGCCTGCCCATGGCAAGTGTGAAACTCTGGAATGAGCATGAACTTTTGGAATGAATTTTAATTTTGCCATGTGTCAGCTGAGTGAACTTGGACAAGTCATTTGACCCATCAGGATTACAGTTTCTTTGTTTATTAAAATTCAGGCAAAAATACTTTTGTTTCACACTTAAAAGGATTAAATTATTTTGTGTATACATGCAGGCACAATGAGCCTGGCTATTGTGGGGCTTAATACATATTAATTTCATCTTCTTTTTAATCTCTACTGCTGTCTTTAGTTTCGGGGTTTATGAATCCTGGTACAATATGGTCCATTCACCTGAAGGCCTTCTAGGCCAATCTCTCATAGTCTTTTCCATGTGCAGGTGGAAGATATTTCAGCCAAATTATATGCCTGAAAATAAATATGTGCATACAGAGTTAATTTCTCTGTCCATTAAATTCTTATGATGGTTTGGATTAATTAATTCATTGTGCTAAATCTATCATGGTGAAATAATTCAGTGCTAGATATAATAGAAGAACTATCTGGTGAAGTTAGAAAATAGTTAGGCAGTTATTTTTGTTTAAAGAAAATTTTGCATAATGCCTTTTGGAGCAGTCTTATTCTTCATAATTGCCTGAGATATTTCAAGGTGCTTTGCTATAAATCTGAAGACTTAAAAACAATGTTTTACAGTCTGGCCCACTAAGAATAATGACCTCTCCTGTTCCTTGTTTTTCTGGGTGATTAAGGGTTTCCTGACTGGCCCCAGGCCATCTGCCCTGACTTTTTTTTTTCTCCCAAGGATTTAGAACCATATTGTCAAAAATAATCTCGTACTCTGAGAGATCTCTCTGGCCCCAGAAGATAGAAAGTGTTTGCCACGTGTGCTTCAAGCTTGCATGAAAAATCTTGCAAGCAATGGTTCTTGTTGAAGGTATAATGCAGCCCCATCATTTATGCTCCTTTAACTAAATTAGGTGTAAATTATTTCAAGGAGGCCAAAGTTCTTCTCTGTGTTCCTATGAGGATAATTTCACAAATACACAGCACGTCCTTCCAACCACATATTTTGGGCAAGAAGAAGAAAACAAGAAGGAGAAGAAGAAGGAGCTGTGGCCTGGGGCCAGTGCACACCTCTCCACAGGGGGTTTCTAGCATGTGGGTGATTTTTAACCATGCTGACATAAATCAGACAATTCAGAGGAACGGCATTCTGATTTCTGTGCTGGGAGATGCCTGGATAGTGTTACGCGTCCCTCATTAGGAGGCACTGGAGTAGAGCTGGGGAGTTGAACTTTCAGCTGTATCAAAATAACAGTGTGCAAGCAAAGAAGAGGCTGGGATGAGGGGTGTACCCCAAATAACCCAGCCTTTTCAGACAGGTTATGTGAAGTGTTTTGGTCCCTCATCCTTAGAGATAATTTATTTATAAACTGAGCTTAGTAGAATCAAGGAGAATTTGGTCCATGAATGCTATCGATTAAATCTTCTGATTGAGATATAGGTCTCATTTTCTCCCAGCTGGGACATTCTGCCACTGTGGCCTCTAATCCTGTTAAAACTGAGTTCCTGATGCATGATAAAAATTTAGTGTTCAGAGGCATTTTATTTAAGCCTAATTATTTATTATCTATAGCCATTAGTTTTTAATGAAAATTAAGTGTGAAAATTGGGTGTTAAAACACAAAGTTGAACATCTAGGTTAAAAATGCAAAACTTTTTAAGCAAAAAATATGTTAAATATTGAAAATAATTATGCTACATTAGAGGAAAAAACAAACCATGATAAATATAACCTAATGAACCAGTTATAACATAAAATAATTTACAGAGCTGATACCAAACCTATCAGTCATATAAAAAATGTAAATGGGTATAAAAACACCGGTTTAAAAAAAGATTTTCAAATTAGCTAATATGCAAAATGCAGTTCTATACATGATATAGAAGACATATAAAATACATGTGGGGTTTTTTTTAAAGGCTAAAAATAAAAGTATGAGCAAAGATAAATCAGACAAGTTAAAATGAGGGTGATATCTTGATATCCAACAAAGTAGAATTGAGTAAAACTATACATATGCTTAATTTTTGGCCCAGAAAACCCCTGATAATTCACTCTGAAGACATACTTCTAAGTGTACAAAATTACACATGCTTAAGTTATTCATTATAGCATTATTAGTAATTGAAAGCAATTATAAATGCCTAGACATAGGGAATGGATTTAAAAAACTGTATGTGCACAATGGGACACTATGCAGCTATATAAGGAAGAATGAGAAGGGGCTTTATGAAGTGGTAAGATGGTTATTTCTAGGATGTGTTGTTGAGTGAAAAAAACAAAGTCTATACTAAGCCCTGAAATAAGGCAATACATGTATAACTACTGACTTTTTGAAAAAGAAGCATGCTGTAGTTTCAATTTATAATGTCTTCCAAAGGCTCATGTGTTAAAGTCTTTGTCCTGATGCTATGGGTCTGTTGTGGAATCCTTAGAAAGTGGGGCCTAATGGGAGGTCTGTGTGTCACGGGGGCATTCTCTTAAAGAGGATAATGGGGACCTAGTCCCTTTTCTCTCCTTCTCACTTCCCAGCTGTGAGGTGAGGGCTTTTACTTTATCATGCATGCCCACCATAACGCATACCACAGGCCTAACAATAACAGGGCCATGAACTGGAGCCTCTGAAACTGTGAGCCAAAAACTTCTTTCTTTATAAATTGATCATCTCAGGTATTTGTTATAGTGCTAGAAAGTTAACTAACACTAAACATAAAGATAAATCAGGAAACATTGAAACTGGTCACCTGTGAGGGAGGAATTGGGTTACAAAGGGATAGGAACAAAAAGGACACTTCTTAGAGCATACCTTTATGTGCAATTCTGACATTTGGAAGCATGTCTATTTTCTACATATTCAAAAATAAAATTAAATTGACAGTGATGGGAAAAACAAACAAAACTGAATACAAATAGCATTTCAAATAATTAATTCAATTTTAAATAAATCACAGTCACCCCAAAGGGGGAAAAAGAACTAATCCAAATAAGTTGAACACATTACTTTCTTATCTAGCTTAAACTTATTTAGTAGGTTTCTTTCTTTTTTTCCCCTAGTTATGTGACTATAGAAATTCTGAAACTCTTGTTTTTATTACAGGATTAAGTAATTGAGTGATGTTGAGGGTTCTCACTGCAAAAGGAGAAACAAATGCGGAAGAGGCAAGGCAAACAAGACCCTTGTGAGGTCAGATTGGAATTGGTGGTATCAGTTTATATAAAATGTCAATGTCATGATAGACAAAGGCTGACATACTTTTCCAAATTAAAGGAGACGAAAGGGACAATGCAATACATAATCCTAGACTGGATCCTAAAGAGGAAAAAATATTATAAAGGTTGTTACTGGAATAATTGGGCTACAAATAAAATTAGAAAAAAGTGTGCATCAATGTTACATTTGCTGAATTTCATCACTCTGCTGTGGTTATGTAAGCAAATATTCTTGTTCTTAGGAAATATATGATGAAGGATTAAAAGCAAAAATTTCAGAGAGAAAATGATAAGGCAAATTTTGCAAAATATTATAAAGTTAAGTAAAAGATATCAGGGGGCTTCAAGTCCTATTTTTCAAAAACCTTCTTTCATCTTGAAATTATTTCAAAATAGCAAGTCAAAATCATGAATTGCATTCTTGAATTTTCCCCTGGTATCTTGCTTGCCAAGAAAAATAAAATGCCACCACATGTCATTATGTCGCTATGTAATTCTTCCATGTTTTCCAACCCTTATCCTTTCTGTGATTTTTGTGAATATTTGGAAAGTACATCATGTGTTCTCAGAGCTTGCCATCTTGACTCTTTTGGTCACATTTTTCAAATGCTTGTTGATTAATTTGGTGTACACATAAAAAAAGTGTTTCTGAAGTATAGTCTCTTAGTTGACCCTAAGCATGTTCTCATCACACATATTTTCCAAGAGACAAAGTGAATTTTATTGCATAGAAAATAGATTACATGGCTTTTGGTTGGAACACTGATTTCAGCCATTTTAGTGAAATTTAAAGGTAAAACTGACTTACATGTTATTTTAATAATTTCTACTTCTCATGATTTTGGGAAATCATATAATTTCCTAAATCACATGTATGAATGACTCATATTTGAAACTTCTTATCAAATGTTAAGGTCATTTAAATATATATGTCTCACAGGAAAAAAAATTTTTTGGTGAATGTGATAAAATTTGTCATATTTATGTCTAAATGAAAATGTATAGGTTATTTACTAAGAAATTGGATTTATCATTTTACATGTATCTCCAATAAAACACTGGACATTTAGTGACTGACACTATTGTCAAAGTGTAAAAAATGGTTACTTAAAAAAAAATTTGTAGTTGTAGATCAGCAACATGCCTTTACTTTGTCTATTTATTTTTATGTGGTGCTGAGGATCGAACCCAGTGCCTTACACATGCTGTTAGGCAGGCGCTCTGCCACTGAGCTACAGCCCCAGCCCCCGAATGGGTACATTTTGAATACAAATTCTTCTAAATTTTCTACTTAAAAAAAATACACGTAAGTAAGATGTAGAGGTGCATGCGCTGGGTACAAGATTCTTTATAGAAAAAATTCTGGTGTTTGCACTAATCAAAACCAAGAATTCCATGTTCAAGTGGCTTCTCTGGTTTTGTTTCTTTACTTTCTGCATATTATATGTTGTTCTCTGAAGAAAGTTATTTTAAAACATGACTTGCTTTAAAATAAAACTTTTGCTTCTTTTTGCATTTCTTCAAATTAACTATTGACAGTAGAGTGGTAATGTTTTTTCAGTGTTAAATATTTTATGAGAAAAGAATAAGTGAAACAATACAAATAATAATACAAACATTTAAAGGTAGGTAAGTGTGATGAAGGGGTTGTCGGAAAGTTTGCATGGTGGGTTTTGTGTCATATAATTTAAGACAGTAAAGGTGGGGCTAAGGATATGGTTCAGTGGTAGAACACTTGCCTAGCATGTTTGGGGCCCTGGGTTGGATACCTAGCACTGCTAAGAAAAAAAAAAAAAAAAAAAAAAAAAAAGGCATTCTAGTAATAAGATTTTTAACACCACATGGGCATTTCTTTGCCTATTGATCTATAAGAGGACATATTAAAAAAAAAAAAAAACTGAAACCAATGCTTCTTCAGCAAAATGTGCTTTCATTGTGTGGTGACAAAATGGATTTTTTTTTTCTGTTGCAAGTTGATATTTAATGTCAAGCAATGAAAGAAAGCTTAAAACAGAAATATTATTTCAGAATAGCAACAAATTCATTATGCCTTCTATATTGCCCTCACTTCCTGTTTCCCCATTTCATGATGATATGCCATCCATCAACCTCCTTTTCATTATTATCTAATTCTTGCCAGAATATTTGAACTGATGTTGGGTAAAAATAAACTTCCAGGAATGCAGATGTGTAGGGTAGGGAACTGAGATTTGCTTTACTGTGTGCAGGACATTTTACATGGATTATTTCTTTTACTCCAAAATGAAACTCTATGAGTTTGGAATTATGACCTCGGTTTTATAGATGAGAAAAACAAGTCTCAGAAAAGTTAAGTGAATTGCCTAAAGCTAAAGGTACCAAGCGAGGGAGCCAAGATTCCAACTAGGAAGGATTTGAGCACAGACAGCATACCAAGACCTGCCACTTTCCCAACACTCATAGAGTTGGCTCAATCTTAAAGCATTTTCATTTTCACTTTTATTTCTTTACTTCTCCATGATTTTCCAAGGGGTCAATGTCTCAATCAGAAATGAGGGAACCAGCACAGTCCACATAGACTATGTGTGTGGTTGAGACAATTTTGGACGCTATTTGGAAGCCAATATTAAATGTTGATTCCAAAAAGGGACTATTTATTGAATCCCTGCATGTAGTCACACCTTGGATTTTCTTTGGTGGTCTTCCTTCTAAGTAATGACAAAGTAAGACATAGTTTATTTTATGGGAACTGAGAAAATCACAGCACAGGGTGGTCTTAAGTTTCAGAAAAGTTTAGCTTTTGTTAACATAGATTTTTCCAAACCTTAAAGTCACACTTCTATGCATAAACAAAAGTTTTAAGAGTCATATGTTTTCAATGGGCAGTGAACTCAGTTAAGCACTCAGTGTTTGCCATTCAGTCATGGTAACCGAATAGGCTGGACCTGTGATGAAACTCATTGCATTTGAAAATCAATTACTCTCTGCCAACTGTGCCTTAGAGTTAACTTTATGGATTTTTAAGATTACTAATAGTTGTATTATGGAATTCCACAGACTTGCTGCTTTCTGATTAATTTTTCACTTCAAACACATGAGAATTGACTTCCTTGCATTCCAATATGTATTTCCCTAGGCATAACTGTCTGAAAGGAATTAAACTCAACTAATATTTTTTCTTTCTTTTTGGCTTGAAACATTCCCAAGGCTTTGCAAAGTATAGGCTCAGGTTATATTTATGGCCAAAATAAAAAGCCATTTAAATATGTATTAAATTGCAGAGTCAGATAATGATTATAGCATACATATATTAAATTTGTTCTATTTGGTTTGTTTGAATAAATTTAAATAATTATTAGCAAATGCTTTATAAATTTAGTCACCATTAGTGTGCTAGGTACCTTCCTTACTTACTTCTTATTAAATATTAAAATAAATAGAAAATAAAATCACACACAAGAGACTTATTTTTCACAAGATAAAAATATTACAGAACCAATTTGAATTTATTTCTGATTATAGCATTTAACATTTTTTCAAATAAATTAATAATTACAAACATGCCAAATAAAATAGTAATAATAAGATAATTTTTATGCCTTTATGTGTAAACCTTATTTTGTGTATTCTCTAGTACTCTTTTTTAAAATACATCTAGTTAATTGCTTCTTACAAGGTTACTATTTTATTGGGTACCAGGGATTAAATTCAAGGGCACTCTGCCACTAAGCCACATTCCCAGCCCTATTTTGTATTTTTTGTTTTGTTTTGTTTTTAGAGACAGGGTCTCACTGAGTTGCTTAGCACCTTGCTTTTGCTGAGGCTGGCTTTGAACTTGTGATCCTCCTGCCTCAGTCCTGAGCTGCTGGGATTTCAGGCATGCACCCCTGTACCCTGCTTCAAGATTACTTTCAATTAGATTTCTCATATAAGACAAATGTTATCTGTTAGAGTTCTGTTAGAATAGAGAAACCTCACAGTGACGTGAACAGAGGAAAATTTAATGTAACATATTATTTGTTATTTCAGAGTGTTTGTATAAGTGTGGGATTAGCTAGTGAATAGAACTCTAAAGTACATATGAATAACAGATATGAGGCAACTTTTGCTCCTAGGACTAAGACTCTAATGAAGAGTCCCCATTCCCCCAAGACTGATTCATGTCTTGTTTGAGAGGATGTCCTGGCTTACTAGATGCCAGAAAAGGCACTGTGCTGTCATGCTGGTAGAATTTGCTAGAAATCCACCCTTCGGGATGCTGTGAAAAATAGTGCACAGCTGTCTCACCGGAGGTATTGTGATCAATTCCCTGAGGGAGGTGGTAGGGGAACTTGATGGCCACTGGGTGCTGCTAGGCCCTGTACGTTGTAAGAGCCTCCCCAATGAGAACATGCAAACCAGGATGCAAACTCCTCCTGCCATGTCTGTTCAGTGCTCTTTACAGAGAGTGCTACCATGCCAGCTGGCAAAGAAAAAAATACTTAAAACGTCCAGATCCATTTTCACAGAGCTGGCACAAAGGGTAAATTGGAGCAAAGAGATATTAAATCAATAACCAGCACAGTATCAGATTTTTTAAATGACTGAATATATTATATTTTAATATTAGTTATAACCATATCCAATATTATTTTTTACATGGACATATTACCTAATGCCATAGGTCCATTTATAAGAGCAGATTTTATTTTTAAAAATGATTGCAAATCAACAGTCATGTAAGGTGTTAGTTAAGAGTACTGGTTCTACAGTCAATTCAACAAGTTAGTTCCTGGCTTGGCTCCTTTACTAATTGTAACCTCAGGAAGGTGTTTCACCCTGGTATGTCCATTTTCTCTTCTGTAAAACTGGCTAAAAATGGTTTGCCTTAGTTGGATTGTTGAGAGGGTCCATTGAATATACTGTATGTGAAGTGCTTAGACCTGTAGGTGGCCCAAGGGAAGGTCTCAACAAATAGCTAACTATTACTTATTAAGACTTTAGATTTATCAAACCAGGAGTTTAAAATTTTGTGTAATTTTATGTCAACATATGTTTTTCTAGGTAAATTCCTTTAGGAGCCCAAAATGTTTAGAACTCATGAGACTATGATCTGTTCATTGATTTATGCAGCAATTCTGACAAACCATTATGGATGTCAGAGGGAGACAGGTTTTGGCTCCAAATGAAAGTTATGATTTGGATTTCTTTATTTCAAAGTTGTTTAATCAGAATTCAACACAAATATGTTATAAAAAAATGAAAATTTTAGGTAAGAATGGGATGTAGCCATATTGCTAACTGCTGTTAAAATGCTTCCTAAATGAACATAACTATTATATTTTAAAATGTGATAAGTGGAAAAGTACCCACTCTTTTGTTAAATGGAATAACTTACATCATTCCTAAGTTTTAGTATTTTTTATACAATTGATGATATTGGACATGAGTTTTCAGAACACATTAACCTAAATGACCAATATGAGACATGCTAAAATTGGATGACAGTATTTGGCCAAGTTTTCAGAATCACTGACAAACTGGGAGAAAGATGGGTGGTCTGAAGACCAGTTTTAGCATAGTGTCTAAAAGAAATACAAATATAACTTTATGAGTCTTCAAAAATTTTGAATGTATTTATTACAGATTTTTTGAGAAGAGGGAAAAGAGGAAATTACATTGTATCATACCTGTTTACCCTAATTATTCATTTGTCACAGGAGTGCTTCCCTTTCTCTCTCACATACTTTAGTTTGGTAACTGAAATACCACTTAGTACCTACTTCCATTCTGCCGTCTCAACCTAAATACCTGGTCTTGCCTCTCCTTTATGAGCAAATGTCAACCCAGAGAAGGGTCAGAGAACTATGAATGAGGATTTATATGGATTCCCAAAGCCAAGAGGACCAGGAATCTGTCTCCATGGCAAATAGAGCTGTGTGGGAGAAAAGAATAGTTCAAGAGGTCCACACTTGAGGCAGATGTACAGTCCCCCCCCATTATAAAAGTCTACCAGGTAGGAGTATGAGCAATGTTATGCCTAACAATTTCATTTTCATACTAGTTATAGTAGTACTTCTCTTCCTTGCAAATGGAATAGAGATAAAAGACAGGTGTGCTTAGATATATATATACATCTCTCAACTCAAATGAAATAATTTTGTAGAAATAGTTCTGTCTACTACTTAAGCATGTTGGACTTAAAACGTTCATGGAATCATTATATAATTGAACAGTTTAGATTCTGGGGAGATCAGGCTTCCATTTAAAAAACAAAATATTATTACAAAACTTAAGCAATGAACAGCATAAATAGATAATATTTTCATTCCAAAAGGATATCCATCAAGGTTAATTATTATACTTTCTAGTGTATCTTTGAACCATACCCTTGAAAATTAGAGATTCTCCAATTTTCCAAATACTCTTATGACATATTCTTCACCCCTGCCGCCATGCAGTATCATAATTTTAAAAAGACTTCTTCAGTTTATCATTATTCCTTATATTGATATAGGAATAAGACAATTTATTTACATAAATCCTTCCACAAAATAAATTCCATATGATTGAGTAGTCATTGTTATAATTTGTAATATTAATTTTAAACTTTTCTGTATCTGCAAAACTAAGACATCTATGATAATAGGGATTTTGAATGAGAATTTTTATTTTATAATACACATACATAAGAGTAGTAGTGAAATACGTTGCCTGGGGGTAAAGCTGGGTCATAACTGCTCAGAAACAGTCTTCCAATCTTTTGAGGCAGCTATACTGACCATCATGGAAGAAGTAGGTGGTGAAGAACAGGAAGGGTAAAATTATAGGACACTTCATGGAGGGGCAACACAGGAAGGTGTCTTGTGAAATTTTATTAAGGAATTTTATGAATGGCAGTTATCATTTTGCTCTAGACAGTTATTTTTGCATTTCCTGGAATGTAGCAAACATTGATTTAGTATGGCTAATACATATATGTTAGCTCTGCTTTTGCATATTGAAAGACCTCAGTATATTTTCAAAGGTCCAAAGAAGCTTGATCTTATTTTTCAATACTGCAATTGTTGTCACTTTGAAACCAATTCCTTTGTTTCTTGTGCCTTCAGCCAACTCTTCTTCGTGACTTGCAGTGGTGTGCACAAAATCTTCATCACTCACTTTCCATGCAATTTTCATAATTTTCACTCCATCATTTGTGGATGGAAACATTCCTCCAACTACATTGCTTTCTAAAAAATTCACTTTTCAGATTTCACCTCACTCACTAATGGCTCAAATTCATCAATCATTTAGCGTGTTGTAAGAGAAGTATGTTTTAATTCTTCCAACCATTGGCGCTTACGTTTAGTTCTTTTCCATAGCATGTATGTCATCATACCTTGGTTGGGAAGCCTGGGAAAGTGTCATGGTATTAGGGGAAGGGAACACCATGTTAATTGACATTCATCTATGAAAATGACTTGTACATGTTTGGTGTATTAGTAAAATCTTAAATTAAAAATTATGGGAAGTAATATATTTCCACACTTTTAGCCAAACATTTATTAAGCCAGTCTCAAAAGAAATATACCATGATCCACATTTTCATATGTCTGCCAAGAAAATCTGGTCTCTTGGTGCCCTGCATTTTGAAGAATGGTAAATATGCCTTGCTTAATTACCCTGTGGGGTGCCCTGCTCAAAAGTTGAGCTCAGTCTGGCTTTGGCCACCTGAAAACTTATGTTCTTTTTCCCATGGGTATTCTCATGAAGGCTATTTCTTCTAACCATTTTCATTTTGTTATGAAAGTTATTTTAACTCTTTGAGTGTGTTTCTTTAGCTTCGGAGGACAACATATACGTGCTTATGATCTGAAGATGCTACTTTCCAAGTTTATTTCACATTATGTAAGGTTATATATTTCTTCAAATTAAAAAAATATCTAGCCACATGATAAAAATTATGCCTATACTTGTACTAGTAATGCACCAACTGTTGCTTTAGAGATATACTTCTATAGGCTCCTTTTCCAAGTAAAATTTATGTTGCAAACCACACATTTTCTGGGTACATTTTTACACTCTCTCATCTTTACAATATTTTTGTTATTATTTTGCTCATAGTTTTGCAAAGGCTAAAGATCCTAATAAAGTTATTTCAGACATTACCCATTATTTCCATTGAAAAAATGGTAGAATTATTCACAACATAGAGCTGTCAGTAAATTGGATATGTGCTCTTATCATTTATAAAAAACTCGAATTGATCCCTAAGTGCTGATAGTGTACTGCATTAGCCAAAAGGACTTTGATGAAATATGGGTGTGGTTGAGTTTGAGTATGGGAAAAATTTCACTAGTATTTTTCTCACTCATGCTTTCTCACATTTGCATACTTCATTCAATGCATTGCTTCTATAATCACTTCACTTTTATACTAACAACTAGTGGTTAATTTTATTTTCAGGGATATTTTTCCCAAGAAATAAATTTCAGGATTTCAGTAATCTTATTTATATTCAAAATAAGGGAATAATTAACCACATTGAAAAGTGGATGCTTGCTAGTAGGTTAGCCTCCAGCTAGTGAACTAATCTCAGGGATATTCAGTTGTAATTTGTACCTAATACCTTATTATTAATAGATCAAGTTCTTTATAGTTACGGGCAAATTATGAAACCAAAAATGTTAATTGCACAAACATAAAAGATTAATGTTTAAAGAAATGTAAGGCAAAAGATTCTACTTTATACTTCTGATGAAGCAAAATATTTGGGCATGGATTTATTATTCAACATTCAATAAACTTTAGTTCTTGAGCATCTATTGCATGTCCAGAACTGTCATTGACTCTTTGGAGTTTTATTATTAAATAAGAAACTTCATTTGAATCATAAAACTTCAGAGTTAGAAGGAGAGAAACTCATATTAGTGTCTGGAGACAATTTTTCTAGGCATATCTAGGCCTTACTGTACTATCTTGCAGGAACATTATGGTGACCAAGACCTCTCCTGGCTATAGCCATCAATAAGAACAATTTCCAAGTTCCATTCATCAACTGTTAAATGTCATAATTTCATCCTTCTTTATGGCTCAGTGATATTCCATTGTGTATACATAGCACATTTTCTTTATCCATTCATCTGTTGTAGAGCACCAAGTTGATTCCATCACTTGGCTATTGTGAATTGAGCTGCTATAAACATTGATGGGGCAGCATCACTGTAATAAGCTGATTTTAAGTTCTTTGAGTATAAGCTGAGGAGTGGGACACCTGAGTCAAATGGTGGTTTCATTCCAAGTGTTCTAAGGAATATCCATACTGCTTTGCAGAGTGGTTGCATGGATTTGCAGTCCCACCAGCAACGTGTAAGTGAACATTTTCCCCCACATCCTCACAAACATTTATTGTTACTTGTATTCTTGGTAATTGCCATTCTAACTGGAGTAAGATGGAATCTCAGTGTAGTTTTGATTGGCATTTCTCTAGTTGCTAGAGATGTTGAACATGTTTTCACATGTTTTTTGACTATTTGTATTTCTTCTGTGAAGTGCCTATTCAGTTCCTTAGCCCATCCATTGATTAGGTTATTTGGGGGATTTTTTTTTTTTTTTGGTGTTAAATTTTTTGAGTCCTTTGTATATCTTGGAGATTAATGCTCCATTTGAGGTGCTGGTGGTAAAGATTTTCTCACATTCTGTAGGCTCTCTGTTCATGGTCTTGATTATTTCCTTTTCAGTGAAGAAGGTTTATAGTTTGATACTGTCCCACTTATTGATTCTTGATTTTACTTCTTGTGCTTTAGGAGTCTTATTGAGGAAGTCAGTTTCTAAGCCAACATGATGGAGATTTGGGCCTACATTTTCTTCTAGTAGGCTCAAACTCTCTGGTCTAATGCCTAGGTCCTTGATCCACTTTGAGTTGAGTTTTGTACAGGGTGAGAGATAGAGGTTCAATTTCATTCTATGTGCTAAGTGAAATAAGCCAGTCCCCAAAAACCAAAGGCAGATATGTGGATGCTAACCCACGAGAAGGGAAGGGAAGATTAGAAGTTCATTGAACAAGACAAAGGGGAATGAAGCGAAGGGAGGGGGAATGGGAAAAGAAAAGACATTTGAATGAATCCTATCCTTTTATATGAATACATGACCAATGTAACTCAACATCACATACAACCCCAATAATGGGATCCTCATTGGAACAAATTATACTTCTTATATATATATGTGTAATATGTCAAAATATGCCCCACTGACATGTACATCTAGAAAGAACAAATAGAAAAAGAGAAAATTTAAAGAAGAACAATTTTTAATAAAATTAATTACAATGGTCTCTAAACATAAATTTTTGTATTCACGTGTTATAGAAAACTAATGTAAAATTTGGAAATTTTTAAACATTGTCAGCACGTTATAGAGATTAAAGGGCTATAGTTGATTGAAGTTCTTTTTTATGTCTTTTGATGAAATATAATTTTAGGCAGAATTAAAACAAGAAGAGGGCAATACTAATATTTCTGACTAAACTATCAATAGTGATAATGTGATCCTAGGTAATTAATATTTTTTTACATTTCAATTTACTTATTAATGACAGTTAAATAATAAAAAGCATCGGGACTATTTAGTTCAAATTGTTCATTTAAATAGTTATTTGATATTTGTTTCTCAATTACTTAATAAGTTTTCTCTATGGGCCAAGCAGTGGGCTAGGTGGTAGAGGTATAAAAATGATTAAGTTACATGAAAAAAAGGATGAGTGTATTTGAGGAGCAGTAAGAAACTTACTATAACTTGAGCAAAGGAACTATGAGGAGCTGAGGAGTAGGGTAAAGATGAGGATGGAAAATTACATGGTGAAAGACTTTGTTTGCCAGATCAGAAAGACTGGAGAGGATCCTGTAGATAATAAAAATCCTCCCTTAAAGATACTTAAGCCCTAGTGATGATTTCTTTAAAAATCAGTGTATTTAAAAGGGAATGAACAGTACATAATCTCATTTTTTATCCCTTCTTGGTTTTATTTAAATGGGCTGCTCTGGGAGTCCTTGGAGTATCCTTACTTTTATACTCTTCAGGGCCTCATTGACCCTCCCCTGCATTTGACTCTGCATTACTTCCATTATAAATGACATTTAAGACCATGTCAATTGTGCCAAAGTGAAAAGATATGGTAAATGTAATCCCTGAGGATAACTAAATCCTGAAGAGTAACGCATATTCCTAAATTATTTGGTTTGACATTCGATGCATTCCCATTGATTCTATAAATGTCACACACAGGCTTCAGTCACTGGCTTTTCTATACAACTGGAGATGGCTGATACAACATTGGAACATGGGGATATCTAGGGCAGCTCTATACTTAAAATTAATAAAAATGGACAGATCTGATTGTGTTGGCCAAATCAAGTTTCTGTGGGCATAATGAGTTTTGAGAATTATTTGTAAAACTGACTTAGGAAATATTTGTAGAACATCATGAAATTTTTTGATAAAAGTCTCTAGGTAAGACATTAAGGATCATTTTCCCAAGTATTCAAGATTTTAAAATAATGTAAATATTCTTGCATATTGTAAAATACTTGGATTAATTGGTATTTGAAATATGCCTCTTCTGGAAATTGAAGAAGGTTTACTTGGTGCACTGGTTTGAGATAAAATATTTCATGTTTTTCTTCTTCTTCCATTATCCTTAATATGCATAAGAGAATATCTATATTTAAAAGGATGAAAACATTTATCTTTCTAAAATGAATGGATGCTAAAATATCTCCACAATTTGTTCAAGGTTAGGACTGGAAGTAGGAATAGAAGATAATTATTATAAATTAACATGCATATGTACTGTACATATTTAATATAAAACATATGATAAGATTCAGAATTTCTCAAGCAATGAAACCTTAATCCTCTGAGCTGTTAAAAATTATTTCACAAAGAAGGAGTCCATATCTAACAAGTTTATCAATAATGAATTTTAATTTTCTCTTTCTTAGAAAACCAAACACTTATTATCTCTTTAAAGTCTTCTATAAATTCTACGAAAATGAAATGCATTTAACTTTGTTTAAAACTGTGAAAACTTATTTGTATTTAGATATTCCAACCTTAGAATACTTATTAATATTTTATGGAATCCTAATATTCTAAGGAACATTTTCTAGGAAAAGTTGACATAGAATATATATAAATATAATTTATTACACACAGGAGAGGTGCAATTGAACACAATAAAGAGAACTCATTGCCCTGATTTAAGTGGAACAGGCTAACTTGACATGATCTTTGAAGGTGTACAACTAAATACAGTGCCCGAAGCATAGTAGGTACTCACTTGGTAAGTTATCTACATAAGTGAACCAATTTTAGTATGTAGATGCCTCACTCTCCCCACCCCAACCTCCACCTGCCAGTTTCCTATAGCACTTTCTGAAGTTCCTTTTGCATGTGGCCAGACAATACGCTGAGTAAGTTATTATGATTCCTTGTAATTAAACTCTGTTTGGCATGTTTTAACTTACTGTGTTACAGCCCAGAGCTTGCTTTTGTAGTTGTAAAACACCCCTTAGCATGAAACTCTAGCGTGCTAAAGCAGATCATGTAACCATTAATCACCAGAGGATTGTTTTCTCAATGTTTCATTACCTCGGCCCATGTTGAAGAATGCATTAGTCTTCAAGGTCCACTGCTTTTCCTGGACCTCACACCTTTTCAGCATTCTCTGCCCTTAACATGTCCTCTCTCAGGTTTTGATCATTCCTGGATTTATAATTGTGCTTCCATATCCTTGCAAACTCAGGTGTTCAAGTTTACTTTGTTTCTTGTGAATTTAAAAGATATCTGCTCTCTCTGTTTTCTGTGTTGCCTTATCTCCCAAGGGTATTCCATAAACTTCTTCCATAAGCATTTGTTCAGTGCCTATGAATTTTGGAAGCTAGAGACTATCCCAAATTGCCTCCTGGTCTAATAATAAAACATACACAACACCAACACTCACAATTTTATGTGAGAATAGATGTGCTCCAACTACACATAGAAGGTAGTGTTATCTTGAGGTTTAGTCACTCCTTAGTAAAGTTTTGAGACAACTCAGATTCATTTCTTCCCCCCTGCCTCTCCACCACACACTTGAAAAAAATAATTCTTCTTATCTCTTTAGACTCAAACATCTTTTAGAGAAAAAATACAACTATGCTGATGGAATTAATTTTACATTTGTGATTATAAATTTCTGATAAACTCTCAATAATGTTCAGCAATTGTGCTATGTCTTTCTTTAGCCCCAATGCCATAGTTTAGATCTTCAGTGTCACCCAAAGCCCCATGAGTTAAAGGCTTGGTCCCCAGCCCATCACTATTGGGAAGTGGTAGAACATTTCAGAGGTAAGGCCTAGTGGAAAAAAGTTAGATTACTGGGAGCATGCCCTTGAAGGGAATATTGGGACCCTAGCCTCTTCCTTCCTCTTTGCTTTTTGACTCCCATGAGATGAACAGGCCTCTTCCATCATGTACTCCCAACTTGTTGTACTGTGTCAACAAAGGCCTGAGGTGACAGGGCCAAGTGACCATGGACTGAAACCTCTCAAACTATGAGCCAAAACCAACCTTTGCTCATCATAAGTGTATTATCTCAGGTATTTTGTTATAGTGACAGAAAGCTAACTAACACATTTAATTTGGAATTCTTTAAGACAACTCTTACCAGTTTTTCTTTTCTCCTTAAACCTCATTCTTTTCTGAACTTGTAAATATTCACTCAGTTGATGATCTTGCCTAATTTTTTAAAAATAGTAGACCATATTACTTCCTCATCTTCCCACCATCAAACATATAGGCTACCCGGATGTGTACTATCTTCCATTTCCCTTCTTCCTGTCATCTTGGAGGAGGTGTCACTCCTTCAATTATACATGAGTGCTTGAGTGCTTCTACTTTTGCCTTATATAGAAATTTATTTCTACCATTTCTTCTCTTTTCTATTGAATTAATCTTTTCTTCTCTGTTAGAGCATTTTTATTTCTTGAAGATCTTCTGCTATCTCCCCTGTTGAAAAAAACAAAAGAATAAAAAGGAGAAGGAGGAAGAAGAGGTAGAGAGGAAAAGAAGGAGAAAGGAAAGGAAACCTGTTCTTTGAGCACTCCCTCTAGCTACTGACCCATTTTTCTGCTCCATGTCATATCCAAATTTATTAAAAGAACTGTGGACCTTCCATCTCTACTTCCTCACCTTTCTTTCATTCTTCAAACTCCTTCAATCTGGAGGGTTCACATATCTTCATTAACACTGATCTTTACATCATTTAAGGTAATGAACTCTTTTTTGTTCTTATCTCATGACATTTAGGCTCTTAGAAACCTCTTAGTCCTTGGATTCTATATCTGTTCTTCTGGTTGTCCTTCTACCACATTCACTACTTCTCTTATTCTTTTTTTGATGGTCTGTTTATTGTCATTTTTCAGAACTCATTTCTTCAGCTAAACTCTCTCCTTATGTGATCTCATTCATTTTCATGACTTTACATTTTTCTTTAGTGTCATGACTCCCTTGAGCTTCAGACTCATATCCTAATACCCACTTGAATATATTTCTTCACCGTCTCAGTTGGGGAAGTGTCATAAGGTGGTCTCATTTGGCATTTTGCTCCACTCATTACAGGTGTGGGACTCTTCCCTTCCAGACTTTCATCTCTCACTGAATGTCCAGAGCTTTCTCAAGGCTTATGAGTCCCTGGGATATTACAGAATGATTTGTCTATTTGTCTGTATGAGGTAAGTTGAAGTAGGGTCAAGCAAAATCTGAAGAATCAACAGGTGTCACTCCTGCTGAGCAGTGACTGGGAGAAGTGCCAGAGACTATTGAAGAGATGCCTTTATTAGTCATCAATGAAAAAAGCAGCTTGTATAAACTCTGGGCACAAGGGATGAATAGTGACTGCATATAAGTAGGCCAGGGCACTCATTAGATGATGACTTCCACATGATTCCAAGGTACCCAAGCATTGCTTTAACTATAGCTCTTTGTTGAGCTAGTCCCTGTTCTTGTCCATGTGGCCCATTCTAGTCCAGGCCCTTTGACCTATACTATCAACCTCTCTAATTTCATCAGTTCTTTGTTCCCTCATATCTCAGGGAATCTCTTCTGACTGCTGAAAAGTGGGATGGAATGAGGAAAGAGTTAGCGAAGAGATTGATTCACCTAATTATGTCTCACAAATATTAATATTAAATAATCCATACTAAAAGTCCTCTCCATGTTTTTAATAGTATCCAAAAATCATGAATCTACCCCTTTCCTTTGTATTCTATAGTTACATCCTTACCTTAATTTAATTGAACACAGAATGCATTGAATAGGGGTTGGGAAAGGGAGAAAAATAAATACAACATAATATTAGACTATTACCCTACCAAGATGTCTCTATTAGTTAGTTCATGCTTCCATAACAAAATACCATAAAATGGATGGCTTAAAAAATTAACTTTGTGTAGTTCTGGAGCCTGGAAATTCCAAGATTAAGGTCTATCGGGGTTCAGTTGCTGGTGGGGCCACTCTTCCTGGCTTGCAGATGGTCACCTTGTCACTGTGTCCTCATATGGCAGAGAAAGAGAAATTCTGTTATTTCTTTCTTCATCATAAGGACACCAGTTTCACCACATCAGGGCTTCACCCTTATGACCTCATTTAACCTTAATCACCTCTTTAAAGGCCCTGTCTCCATATTGTCAACCAGGAAATTAGTGTTTCAACATATGAATTGAAGAGAGAAGCACAGTTTAGACCATAGCAAAGTTTAATGGGACTCTCAAGTTTAAACATGCATAAAATAGATTACCTGATTTTCCTCCAGTTCATATACCCTCATATGCCCAAACTCCATCAGAGTTTTTTTTTCTCAAATTGCATTATCAGCACAATTATCTATCCAGTTGCTTAAGCACAAAACTTGGAGCCAGTTATCCTTGAGTCCTCTAATTTCCTTACCCTCTAAAATCCAACTCAAAAACAAGATCTGTTGCTTCTATCTCCACAGACTTTCTTGACCTTGATCACCCACCAGTCTCTGTACTCAATATCTTAGCAT
This sequence comes from Tamias sibiricus, assembly GCA_025594165.1. Lineage (NCBI taxonomy): Eukaryota > Metazoa > Chordata > Mammalia > Rodentia > Sciuridae > Tamias > Tamias sibiricus. The sequence goes on from CM046666.1 coordinate 111,743,925, forward strand.
GAGACAACATCTCTTGGGCTGAGATCCTCTTTAATGATGTCCTTACTTCCATTCTTGCCATCTTATAATCCATGCCCCACAGCCTGATTAAAATATTAATAAGATTATTACATGCACCTGAATAAAAGTTTTCAGTGAATTTCATTGAATTTATAAAACAATCCTATTGCCTGACTTTGGCCTGCAAGACTCTGGTTAATAGATTTTGTGGGACAGATGTTTTAATACAGAAGTTTAAATAATCAAAGAAATGCTTAGATCTGCTTTGTTAGAAATGGCAATTTGGAAGCAATACAGAAGTTTGTTAGGAGAAAGTTTAGGCTGTGACAGAAAGAGATATAGCATCTACTGATATAACCCAGAGAGGTTTTAAGGGTTGAAGGTAGTGAGTAGTGGGTTTTAAGAGGAGGAAATATATTAAGGAGTATTTACTAGTTATAGAAAGAAGGAAGGCAGGAAGGCAGGCAGGAAGGAAGGAAAGAGGGAAGAAAGAAAGGAAACAAGTCTAAATTGATGTGAAGGTGAAGACAGAGAGAAGTTAGTTTAGTGCCAGAATGGAAATTTGCTCAGAAATAAATTTGGAAGGAGGAAATTTGAAAGAGTAGTGAAGGAGTTAAGTTACTTTTGACACATGCCGAGTTTAAGAATCTAGAGAATCAAAACCAGTCATTTAGTTTTTTGTTATAGATTTCTAGGACCTGACATACAAAGATTTGAGGAATCAGAGAAGGTTCAAAGACCTGAGGGTAGAATCCTTGATTGCACACTATTTCGGTATTTATTAGAGCAAGTGGAGACAATGAAAAAAATGGAGAGATGGTCACAGATAAGCATGGAAAAGCAATCTATTAGAAAACTAAGAGAACAAGCAAAATGATGGCAAATGTTGCAAAACAAATAAAATATAGGAACTATATTTGTCCTTTGGATTCAATCCAGACAATGGTAATGGTATTTCTGAGAACAATCTGGTTGAAATTGTCAGGCTAGAAAGTGGGTTTCAGTGATTTGACGAACAAATGAGGGTCCACTTTATTTTCAAGCTGCTTAGGTGAAAAGGAAAAGGGAGAGCTAGGGTGTTATAGCTAATGAGACGTACAATCAAGGGGAGTTTTTTAAATTTTATTTTTTTCAATTAGAAGGGAAGGGGACAGTAATTATGGAGACCCCTAAAAACAAAACAACTGAAAAGAAATAAAATAGGAGCCGGATGGGTTAATATATGGTAGGTTGAGTCCCACACACAGGAGAAAGAGGAAGCTTAACAAAATGACACCTCTCTTCAGATTTGTCTTTTTCCTAGTCTCTGGAATGGGATTGAGGCATGCATTTTATTACTTGTTGAAAAGAGCTTTACGTTTTCCATGAAATTAAAAGTCAGTTATGTGTATGTGTCTTTTATCTCCAACATAGGTGAGTTATTCTTACTTTAGACTTTTGTATGACTTATGACTGATTTCTCATTGATGGTGATCCTGGATACATAAACCTTGACTAAACCCCACAGTGGCATTATATTCTTCCTGACCTCCTTCCCATATAAACAGAAGTCTATGTGACTAGCATAAGTTAAACTATAAGGCCTTCAAAATACATTATCCCTTCTGTCCACTGTTCAAGTCCTAATCACCCCAGCTAAAGCAAGTTTTGCTTTCCTTTGTTTTGTTTTTTTATTAGACTTTTGACACCAATTCCTTCCTGCATGATTCAGTTTATTTGACAACTTAGGCTCAGTTTAGAAGCAATTGAAAAACTCACCTAATTAAAATTTACAGGTCATAAAATTTAATTCAGTGCTAAAGCTAATTTTCCTCTAAGCTATTGAATGTCGGAGATCACTTTTTCAGTGGGAGTGAAGGCGAAGACCATTGTTGTCTCATCGTTAATATAAATTATTCCTAACCAAGACACTCCACAGAAAGTCCCAGAAAACAACCACAATATGAATTAAAACTGCATTGCAGTATATAGTGAAGATTCTGTTCTCAATAAATGAGATAATTTTTAAAAAGTGTTAAATATAATCTTTCATGAACTAAATGAATGAGGTCCAATCATCTTAGAAATAGTCCATTGCTTAGAGGTTTCAGTAGCTGGTATTGTTTTTGTGCATTGAAGAGTTGAATGCATTTTTGCTTGGGGAAGAGGGAAAAAGAGGAGAAAATCAGGAGAATAGATTTATAAGAACCGTAAATTTTCCTTTTTGTTAGTGTCATACAATCATGCTAAGAATATTTGGCCATGGAAGCACACTGGGAATCTATCCTTCTAATTGTTTCTAAACAAAGCTTGCACACATTGAAACAGTTAATTTTTTTAAGCTGAAGATAATTTTTACTGGAGGTGGAAGTAGTTTACAAAGTGTCTCCCTCTTATTGCACTGTGGGTGAGGTATGACTTTTGGGTATATTGTGGGAAGCTGCAGGAATCTTCAAGTCTTTTTCCCCCTTTCATTTTGCATTAGTTGAAGTTACACAATATGTACAGTTTTACTTTGGTGTTTTCCAATTTGTATAATTTAACTTGTTCTGTAACATAGCAATAATAATGACATATACCTCATAAAGCATTTTGAGAATAAGATGAGTCACACCAGTGCTAGATTGGTGCTTATGTGTGACACCACCACCCAGCTTTCCATTTGCAGCATCTTAAAGTGGCTATATAAGAAGGATGAACTCCTGGATCTAACAAGGAGATTAGAAGTCTTGCTTTCTCAATCCATAGCTGGTTTGATCTTTCTCAAAAGATGATATGAAAAAGAAGAAATGACATATTAGAGAGTTTGGGTATTGGAAGGGAGGGATCGACTACAAGAAAATTAGTGTGAAACTAATTAAAAACCATAAATAGACTCTTCCCTGGGTTTTGCAGATGTTAATAATTTATTACATCTTATTCAATAAAATATTTTGAATAGTGTTTTGATGCCAGTTATACTACAATGACATTTTGAAACTAATTTAGTTTTTAAAAAGTAAATTGATTTTTAAATGTAGACATGATGAACTCTTTAAAAGACAGGGTTTTGTCACAGTTTTCAATCTGGAAACTAATAAGTTATTATGGGGCAAGTTATATGGCTTTGTCTAGGGAATCATAAACAATTATACCTTGCATAGTTGATAATGATGAATGCCTGCTGGATGCAAAAATTCAGTAAGAGAAATTGTGGCACGGCCATTTTCCAGTGCTACAGTAAGTAATAAAAATTAGCTGAAAAATAAAAAAAGATTAATTCAATGTCTTCTCTGTAGAATTATATTTCTTCCTTACTTGAAAATGGAAATAACTACAAATGTGTACTGGGATTACTGTTTTGCTTATGTTCCAGTACAAAGCAATTTTATTCAAGATCTTTTATTTGAACGCTTGGCAAAAAAACACACAAATGGTGCTAAAATTGTCAAAGGATTGTATATCTTCTTTTGAATCATATGGCTTCTTTGAAACAATCATGTTGACATTTATACAAGTGGTACAAAAGCAATTGGTAAGTAAAAAACTGTTGACCCACATCAAAGCTATGGGCACAAACTAAGTTTGTAGTCATTGATTTGTCACTGCTACACACAGGCAAGAAAAAAGATCCAGTTTTATTTAAGTATGTTTTTGATAAAGTAGTAAAAAATATTTTTATTAAATTATAGTGCTTTAATACTTATGTGTCTTTTTAATATTTAGTGTATAAAGCAAAAATATGCACAAAGCACTTCTACTGTGAAGTATGATGTTTGTCAAGAGAAATGATGCTCATGCAGTTGCTTCAGTTGTATGCTAAAATGGCTATTTTTTTTTTTTCTCTCTGGAACACTGTTTCTTCTTGAAGGAATTACTGACAAAATTATGGTCACTTAGATGTTGGTGTTTGATAAGCATTTTATCAAAATAAACCAAATGATTAAAAAAGCCAATGTGAATTTTTTAAAAGACTTATAACTATACGTGTCAACATTTAGAGGATCAGTGTAACTCAGCAATGTGATGTTTTCCGAATAATCAATATAGGATATGTGTTAATCAGCTTTTCATTAATGTAACCAAATGCTTAACAAAAACAACTTAGAAGAGGAAATATTGATTTTGGCCCGTGGTTCCTTGTTTTCAGAGGTTGCAGACAATCATTGGCTGACTCTGTTGCTTTGAACCTGAGGTGAGACAGAACATCATGGCAGAAAGGCACAGTGGAGGAAAGCTACTCAGTTCATAGCATGGAGGAGAAGACAGAGAGGAAGGGATACAGACAAGATGTAATTCCCAAGGGCACACCCCCAGTAAACTAATTCATTCAATCATGATGCACCTACCTATAGTTTCCACCACCTACCAGTAGTCCATTCAGCTATCAACAGCTTAATCCACCAATGAGGTCAGAACCCAAGCCCTACTCTGAACATTGCTGCATTGGGAAACAAACTTTCCAACCAAGAGATAGAGGGATATTTCAGATTCAAAATGCAATAGGATATCATAAAATGATACACCTATAAAAGATCCACTTAAAATGCAGGCAAAACAATGGATTTTCAAAACAGAATATTTAACATTCATTCAAATTGCACATATAAGAAGTTTCCTTTGGTGTGTTATCAAAGAAGGATATCCAATTATCTGAAAAGATTATTTTAAAATACGTCTTCCTTTTCTCATCACATATCTGTCTGTGGCTGGATTTTCTTTATGTGCTTCACAATTTATGGCAATGGATTGAATACAGAAGTAAATAGGGCAATTTTGCTATCTTCCATTAAGTCAGACTTAAATGAAATTTTCAAATAGCAAAATAACTCCATTCTTCTTACTAACCCTTTGTTTTTGTTCAGAAGACAATATAGCTTTTTTGGTAATAAAATTACATTAATGTATAAAGTATTCGTTTTTAAAATTTATTTATTTATTTTGAGGTTCTGGAGATTTCACCCAAAGGCACTTTATCACTGAGCTGCATCCCCAGTCATTTTTGTTTTTTTATTTTGAGATAGGGTCTCACTAAGTTGTTTAGGGCCTTGCTAAGTTGCTGAGGCAGGGCTTGAACCTGCAATCCTGTTTCAGCCTCCTGAGCTGATCGGATTATGGGCATGTCTCACCATGCCTGGCTAAAGTGTTTGTTTTCATTTTAAAATCAATTAATGATAATCATTATTTTTAAAAGAAACAATAGTTTTCTTATTTGAGGTACAGCGTTCAGTATTTGCAGACATTAGCATCTACCTTCATGATTAAAACTGTTTGAGCCCTATGGAAATTCTTCTCCACCTCTCTTGACTTACCTTCTTGAACTAAAAGAATACCTTGAACATTTGAGGGTTATGCTATTGTCAATATTGATGGTGGATACAGCTTTGAAGTAGAGAGAGGATTTGAGGAACAAAAGTGCTTTAGTGTAAAAGAAAACAAATTAACTTTTCAAATTATTCTTTTTGGTAGCACTAATGCATTAGGTTCTAACATGATAAAGTGTGGACATTTGATAATATCCAGTCCAGCCGTTCGGGGGCTGGGGTTGTGGCTCAGCGGCAGAGCGCTTGCCTCGCACGTGCGTGACCCGAGTTCGATCCTCAGCACCATGTAAACATAAATACATTGCATTGTGTACAACTAAAGTAAATAAATAAATATTTTTAAAAAATATCCAGTCCAGTGTCCATTCCTTCCTTCTTTTCATGTTTCATCTTATGATTTCATAACCAGTCACAAATTTGTGTTGTTCTTTAAAAACCATTACACATGGAGGCTGAATAACAGCAAAATGAAAACAGCAATATTAAACAATTCTCATTATTCTCAAATGAATGTATAATTCTACACATGAGTGAAGGATGATCATAGTTATTATATAGGTATTATACATAATTATTATACAGATCCTGATATTATTTTATGATTTGGTAAAGATTGTTGTGTAAGCAAGAATAATTTATTGGGTAAATTTGAGATATTTTGTAATATGTCTGTGATGCATATTTCTGTGATTCCTTTGTAATGTTTGAACAAAACATGTAAAAAAGGGTTCATATCCTTATCTTAAAATGTCTTTAGAATTTCATTCATATTTATTGGTATTACCTGACAAGTAAATAGTTTCTATAAACTATAGTTCATAAAATGCTGAAGACTATATTGCTTTAAAAATGTATAACTTGCCATCATTGTCAATAGAACATAAATTATTGATTATGATAATAACTAATAATTTTTAAAAATTAAAGGCAAGTCAAATGAATTTTATGGCGTAAATACATGAGCAAAATTGTCTTTTTTTTTTTATTACTTACCCAGCCATCGCTAGCTTGGTAACTGTACTCATAAATGCCTATTAATTAAGTCTTTATTGACTTTAATTCATACAAAAACTAGAGCTATACACATATTTTTTGAAAGATGTATCTGCCAATGTTGGAGGAAAGAATATATTTTTTAATGTAACATAGTCCTTTAATAAATTTTAAAATGTTGATCACACATTGAAATTATTGTATTTTGCATATGTTGGATTAAATAAAATATACAAGTGAAATTAATTCCATGTGCTTTGCAACTGGCCCCTAGAAAATAGAACATCATACATGTGGCTTGTATTATATTTATATTGCACAGCACTAAATGTGATGAAAAAACATGATAAAACCTTTGAGAAAAACTTGGGGAGAGGGTCATTTTCTTGGAGTAAGTGGCTTTAAAGCTGAAATCTTAAGAACATATCCAAGTCAGGTGAACTTTTATAGGAAGTGGTCTTTCAGGCAAAGGGAGTAATGTGCTAGTGTTCTAGGTGAAAAGACTAAGGTAAGGTATTCTTTTTTTTTTTTTTTTTTTTTTTTGGTACCAGGTATTGAACTCAGGGGTACTTGACCACTGGGCCACATCCCTAAGTCTTTTTTTTTTTTTTTTTTCAAGTTACTGGTTTAATATAAAGTATTTTTACAACTATTGTGTCTTCATACATGTATTTAGGGTAATCATGGATAACTCAGTCTGCCATTATTCCTATCCCCTTGTCCCCTCCCCTCCCTCCCCCTTCTTTGTTCTAATTAAAGCTCTTTCATTCCTTTCATTACCTCTCTCTTGCCTTTATAAGTTAGTATCTTCACATCAAAGAGATCATTCGACCTTTGGTGTTTTGGGATTGGCTAACTTCACTTAGCATTATTTTCTCCAACTTCATCCATTTACCTGCAAATGCCATAATTTTATTCTCTTTTAGTGCTGAGTAGTGTTCCATTGTGTATATATACCAAAGTTTCCCTATCCATTTATCTGCTGCTGCCCAGCTGCGACTGGAACAAGAGGTAGGCACCCAGGACTTTTTTGTATTTTATCAGAGACAGGGTCTCACTGAGTTGCTAAGTGCCTTGCCATGACTTTGAATTCATGTCCTCCTGCCTCAGCCTCCCAAGTGCTGGGATTATAGGCGTGCACCACTGCACCTGGCTCAATTAAGGTATTCTTTGAGGAACTTAAAGATAGTCAGTGTGACTGCAGCATATTAGGTGAAGAAGGGAGGATGGTGAGAGACAAAGATCCAAAGAACAAAAAGCTAGTTAATATAATGTTTCATGGATGATGCTAAAGGAAAGTAAGCAGAAAGTGATTAAAAATACTTTGCTCACCACTCCTATTCAACATAGTTCTTGAAACTGTAGCCAGAACAACCAGGCAAAAGAAGGAAATTAAAGAAATAAAAAAGAAAAAGGAGAAGTCAAGTTATCTCTGTTTGCTGATGACCTGTTCCTGGCGCACACCTGTAATCCCAGCACTTTGGGAGGCTGAGGCAGGAGGATCCGAGTTCAAAGCCAGCTTCAGCAATGGCGAGGCACTTAGCAACTCAGTGAGACCCTGTCTCTAAATAAAATACAAAAAAGGGCTGGGGATGTGGCCCAGCGGTCGAGTGCCCCTGAGTTCAATCCCCGGTACCAAAGAAAAAAAAAATTGGCAGTGGGTGGGGGGAATAGATCTAACTAAGGAGGTGAAGACCTCTACAATGAAAATTACAGAACACTGAAGAAAGAAATAGAAGGAGACATTAGAAGATGGAAAAACCTCCCATGTTCTTGGATAGGTGGAATTAATATTGTCAAATGGCCATATTACCAAAAGTGTTGTACAGATTCAATGTAATCCAGATACCAATGACATTTTCCACAAAACTAGAAAAAATAGTTCTATACTTCATTTGGAAGAAGAAGAGACCCAGAATAGCCAAAGAAATACTGAGCAAGAAAAGCAATGCAGGAGGCATCACAATACTAGATCTCAAATTATACTACAGAGCTATAGGAACAAAAATAGTATGGTTTTGGCACCAAAACCAACATGAAGACCATGGAACAGAAGACAAAGAGACAAATCCATAATACAGTCATGTGATACTCGACAAAGGTGCCAAAAACATACATTGGAGAAAAGATATCCTTTTAACCATTGATTTTGGGAAAACTAGATATCCATATTTAGAAGAAGAAATTAGATTCATATCTCTCACCATGCACAAAAGTCAACTAAAAGTGAATCAAAGACCTAGAAATTAGACCAGAAATTTTGCAAGTGTCAGAAGAAAACACAGGGTTAACACTCCAATGTATTGATGCAGGCACTGACTTCCTTCACAAGACTCCTAAAGCATAAGATATAAAACCAAGAATCAATATGTTTGATGGCATCAAACTAAAAAGCTTCTGCACAACAAAGGAAACAATTACAAGCATGAAGAGAGAGCCTACAGAATGGGAGAAGGTCTTTGCCACCTACTTCTTAGACAGGGGATTACTATCCAGAATATTTAGAGAACTAAAAACAAAACACCAAAAAAATGAAATAACCCAATTAATAAATGGGCAAAAGAACTAAATAGACACTTCTCAAAAGAAGAAAATATATGAAAAAACGTTGAACACCTCTAGCAACTAGGGAAATGCAAATCAAAACTACGTTGAGATGTCAGAATGACAATTATTAAGAATACAAATAATAATAAATGCTGGCAAGAATGTGGGGGGAAGTACACTCATACATTGTTGGTGAGACTACAAAATAGCACAACTGCTCTGAGAATCAGTATGGAGATTCCTCAAAAAACTAGGCATGGAATCATCATCTGACCCAGTTATCCCACTCCTCAGTATTATTAAAATATCAGTATTTTTATAGTATGCTGATACTATAGTGATACAGTCTCATCAATGTATAGGAACACAATTCACAATAGCCAAATTATGTAATCAGCCCAGATGCCCGTCAACACATGAATGGATTAAGAAAACGTGGTAGCTGGGCATGGTGGTGCATGCCTGTAATCCAGGAGGTTTGGTAGGCTGAGGCACAAGGATTATAGGTTCAAAACCAGCCTCTGCAACTTAGTGAGGCCTCGGCAAACAAGTGAGGCTGTAAGCAACCTAGGGAGACCCTGTCTCAAAATAAAAAATAAAAAGGGCTGGGGATGTGGCTCAGTGGTTAAGTGCCCTTGGGTTCAATCCCTGGTACAAAAAAAAAAAAAAAAAAAGTGGTATATATACACAATGGAGTTTTACTCAGCCATAAAAAAGAATAAAATTATGGCATTTACTGATAAATGGATAGAACTGGAGAACTGTTAAATGAAATAAGATGGAACTGCTAAGTGAAATAAGCCAGATTCAGAAAGTCAAGGGTCAAATGTTTTCTCTCATATGCAGAAGCTAGACCAAAATAAAAGGGGAAAAAAGGAGGGGGAGAATCCCATGAAAATAGAAGAGAGATCATTGGAGTGGAGGAAGGGGATAGAGGGGGGAAGGAGAAGGATGGGAAAAGGGAGGAGTGAAATTGATTAAACTATGGTTAAACAAATATGAATATTCCACATATTAACATATAACTATTTATTAAACATATATGAATATATGACAGTAAATTTAATATATGGTTATATATGTATATATAGCATTAATTTATACATGTTTATATATATGTATATATGCATATATACATATATATATAAAGAGAGAGAGAGAACTAATTTTTAAAAACTATAAATAAATAGAAGGAAGATAGTATAGTAGAGGGAAGAGGAGGGGGAAAGAGGGAAGAGGAAGTACTGGAGACTGAATTGGAACAAATTATATTCTATGCTTGTATGCTTATGAAAAATGTGCTCTATAAGTGTAATATGAATTGCAATGCATTCTGCTGTCATATATAACAACTTAGAATAAAAGAAAAGGAAAAAAATGAACCCCAATATTATGTATACCCACAACGAACTAATAAAAATTACTTGGACAGCACTGGACTGAATGACTAGGCCAGACCTTCAGTGAAGGGAGGAAGGGTTATAAAAGGACAAAACTCACAACTTCAGTGAAACTTTGAGATAATCTCGGATTTATGTTTACCCATTTTATACCCATTGGCAGATAATAGTTTTAAGTCTTGAAAATTGAACACAAGTATAACTTTTTTCTTTACTCTTACCTAGAATATGTTCTGCCTCTACTCTTAAAATATGCATCCTGTCTGCTTTTGGAATTAAATTCAGAAGCCTCTTTGAACGGATACATTTTTGGACTTCACATAAAAGTAAAGGAGGATCAAGAGAATGCTGCAATACTGTTTGTAGTTCTCTGTTTATAAGAACATATAGCAATCAATGTTTGCACCCCTTGGAAATATGGTTTCAATTTTATCCTTGAAATACGAGAAGAGATGTGTTGCCAACACATATTTATTCCTGCCAAGCATCTTCTTATTTCTAGAGTGTACAGACATCTTATAAAGTTTTGCTTTCAATTTTTTTCAAGTTTAGTCTCGTTTTAAAGTGAGGAACACCTGTTAAATGACAGCACTTGTTACAATGATGAGAATGTTAGGTGGAATTTTGTGCCAACAGAGATGGTGGAGGGATGCCAATTGTCAGAAGTCTACTAGGAATATCAACTGCTGTCTTATTTATTGGGATTTATATTGGAACATGCTAGCTAACTCAAATCTGACCTTTGCATTGGTTAAAGTCAAAACAAAGGGCTAAGATTTTGAGAGTGAGTGTTTAGAACTCGTTATGTTTTGTTCTTTGTTATTTACGAACATATTGAATTACAGAGCTGAAAAAAGATGATTAATAATCATAATGTTGTGAGCTCATTATAGATATATCACATGTTCATTTACCATTGATTAAAAGTTGTAGAGTTTCCTTTGACCAACAAGATGGTCTGTGGATGGCAAAAGTAGGACAAATATTACATAGAATTTTTTATTTTCTCCAGTCAATATTTTTTTTCATATTCATATTCATGTGCATGTTCATGTTTTTTTTTCTATTGAACATTTGTAAAGAAATAATAGTATACAACACAACATTGCTGCAAGGAAAACTGAAATGTGACATGCATTATTTTGGTGGATTCATGCCAAAAATTGCATCATGATAAATGGGTGAAGGTCATCAGACTTGGCCTTGAATATTTTCTAGGTTTCTTCTTACTGCCATGGTAGTCTTCTTTTTTGCTCTTAGATTGACAGCACACTTCATTATTATTTCACTTTATTCACAACAATACTTATATTTTTGAAAGCCCAGAAGAATATTCCTTTCCCAAATATTTACAGTTTCTTGATATTGAATTTACTGTACTGAAGAGAATCAGAGAAGATTATAATCTGGGTGCATATGAAGGCTGTTATGGTTTAGATATGAGGTGTACCCCAAAAGCTCAAGTGAGACCATGCAAGAATGTTCAGAGGTGAAGTGCTTGGTTATGAGAGCATTAATGTAATCAGTGGTTAATCCACTGATGTGGATTAACTAGGTGGTAACTAGGCAGGTAGGATGGGGAGGAAGTAGGTCAGTGGAGGGTCTGCCTTTGGAGTTTATGTTTTGTTGTTAGTGAGCAGAGCTCTCTCTGCTTCCTGTTTGCCATGTCCTGAGCTGCCAAGCCCTGTGCCATAATGTTCTGCCTCAGATTAGACTCAGAGCTATGAAGTTAACTGTGTGGACTGAACTATGAACCAAAATAAATTTTTCCTTGTCTAAATTATTCCTTTGGGGTATTTTGGTTACAGTGACACAAAAGTTGACTAAAACAAAGGCTTTGTTAAGTTTATCCAAAACAGTATTTCTTACTGTTTCTCCAAGTGTTAGGATATTTGTGTTTCTGTGCAACTGAGGACTTTAATCTGAAATTTTTAAAAAGTTCTCATCAAATCTAGATCCTACTCCCACTACACCGCTAAAAATTCTTGTATGATGTTTATAAATAATATAATATCCCACTTGCCACATATGTTGAATTTCATGATTTTTTAATAGTGTTTGCTTTGCTGACCGCTGTTCTGCCCACCACTTGCCTTTCATCTATCTTTGCTTTCTTATCTATAAAATAGGGTTGTTATATTTAAATAATATAAAATATAAATACATAAATACATAAATAATATAAAATAAATAATATAAAATATAAATAACATATTAAAGTAATGTCTAGAACATAATAAGCACAGCATACTTTTTTTTTTTAACTATTATCACTATTTTATTTTCAGTTGCTGTCCAAATGTGTCCTAGCCTGCATTTTCCTGAAAGCAGATCCTGAAGTCAAAGATTGCATGAAGGTATTTTGTTGTGAAATGATCCCAAGGAAGACATAAGGAACCAGTGGAATTAAATAAGGAAGAAGCAAAACCAACACAAGGGTACATTGTTAGCTTGTCTATTGCAATAGAAACATTTCAAATCCATTGAAACTGATTACATTTGTTTGTTATCTCTCATACCCTATTGATCAAGGATGGTCCCATAGGCCCTAGGTCCCCTATACTTTCAGGTTGAGAAGTTGTTAGCTCCCATCTGATTCAATGTGTCAGAGGAGTCAAGAAGTGAGAGGGTCAGAGCACACTCTGTGCTGAGAGTCAGTTACGGTACACCTGTGATGAAAGAGTACACAGAGATGGTTATAGCTGCAGACTGTGGTAAGGTGTGGCTGAGATCCCGGTTTGGCCTGCGGGCCCTGCGACCTGTGGGCGGAGTTCCCAGTTCGGCTGCTGGCTTAAATTCCCAGTTCGAGCTGCCCCCGTGAGACCCCAGTTTGGCCTGCCGGCTTGGGTTCCTCCTTTAGCCTGCCAGCCCTGTGGACTGCTGGTGGAACTCACAGTTTGGCCTGCTAGTTTAGGTTCCCAGTTCAGCCTGCCCGCGGGGGATCCCAGTTCGGCCTGCTGGCCCTGCAGCCTGTGAGCAGTCCTCCCAGTTCAGACTACCAGCTTATGTTCCCAGTTCGGCCTTAGGGTGGGAGCTCCCAGTTCAGCTTGCTAGCGAGGGTTCCCAGTGGGCCTGCCTGCGTGAGTCCCTAATTTGGCTTGCCGGCTTGACTTCCCAAATTAGGGCCCAGCCATCGGGAGCTCCCAGTTTGGCCTGCAGGCTTGGGTACACAGTTGGCCTGCTGGCGGGAATTCCAAGCTGGACCTCCCAAGGTGAGGTCCAGCTGGGCATGCCTGCAGGATTTCCACCTCTGCCCATCCAGCTTCCTGCTGAGGACAGCAGGGGAACAAGCCCCACCCAACTGCATCCATACTAGCTCAGTCCACTTACTAAGGAGCCATAGTGACAAAACAGTAATATGAAAATAGAAACTAACTGATATATGGATATATATTGGGTACACTGAAAGCTCTAATAATGATAGTTCCCTAAAAAGTGAGGTTTGGGGTAACCCGTAGGGACATTATAAGACAAAAGAACAGAAGCTATAATACTCCAGGCTTACCTTGCAGGAGAGGGAAATACATAGGCATCATGAAAAAACAAGGAAGGTGTGGCTGAGGGTGTTTCTGGTGGTGTCCAGAAGAATCCAAACCTTTTTTTGGGATTTCTCTTACTTCCTTGCCATTCTTTCTCCACATCATCTTCACATTTTGCTCGCTTTAAAAAAAAAAAAAAATGTTTCTTTAAAATAAATATTTGAGGACTATGGCACATACAACAAAATAAAATCCTTACATCAATTAAAGGCATAAAACACTATCTAGTGCCCCATGAATTCTCTCTTGGTGATCAAGCCTTCCTTGCCCTGCCTCCAGGCAAACACTGAAAGATAAAGATGTTGAGTATTTTTTTGAATGTGTGTATATACAGTCTATTTTTCTTCTTTTGTGAATATCTGTTTAAATATTTTGTCCATTTTTACTTAAGTAGTTTGGTTATTATAGTACTGAGTTATAAGAGGTCTTTATGTATTCCGGATATAAGGTCTTCATCAAAACTATGTATTATGAATTTTTTTTCCCATTCTGTGGTTTGCCTTGTTATTTATTTGCCAATGTCTTCCAAAGAGCATAAGTTTTAAATTTCAGTGAAGTCTAATTTATCAATATTTTTTTATCTTATTGTTCTGCTTTTTGTGTACGATCTGGCCAGAACAATTTGGGCAGAATTAACATTTTAACAATAGTATCTCTCTCCATAAATATGGTATGCAAACCTATTTATTTCACTCTTCTTTAATTTCTCTTAACAGTGTTCTGAAATTTTCTGGTGTAGATCTCTATTATATAGTTTGTTAAACTTATGCCTGGGTATTTTATAAATTTTTCTACTATTGCAAGAGATATTTTATAATTTTGAATTTCCATTTGTTTTTTGATAGCATATACACATACACATGATTTTATATGTTCTTATATATTTTATATATAAAACATATCATTTATTTTTATATAAATATGTATACTTATATATATATACATACACACACATATATAATATGTGTATTTTGTTTTGTTTTTAGTTGCTTTTTATCCAGTTACAGAATTATTCTTCTGTTTTGTAGTTTAGTGAGTTCTATCATTAATGAGTGTCAAATTTTGTGCTTTATAGACAATGTCCAATTTGAATACTAGCATTTCTTTTTATTTTTAATTAAAACATTCAGTTAATATAATTACATTAGTCAAATATTTAAAAAGTGTTAAGTAGTCCTATTCTTCATTTTCTAAGGTCCTATTCTTTCTCCATAGATAATCACTTTTACTAGTTTCTAGCATAAGCTTTCTGAGTTGTTAGAGTGCAAGAAAATATCAATGTATATTTGAATTTTCACCAAACACATAGCATTCTATAAGATGGTTCTAGTTTTTTCTTTTCTCACTGAATATACTTTGGAAGCTTTGCTTATCAGTACACAGAAAAATGTCTATTGTCTTATATCTGTGTATTATCTATTGTATGGATATACCATTGCTTAGAAAACTAGTCCTCTCTGATAGAAATTGGAATGTGTTCCAATGAATATTGGAATTATAAGAAAACTGTAGTGGTTAATCATGTCATAATAATTAACCCAATTCAAAGGGGACATGCATTTGTAATTTTGATATTGTAAGTTTATATTTACTTTTAATGCCACATTACAAGGAAATGATGTGACTCTTGTTCAGATGTGCTATGGAAAATCTCTTTCATACTTTTATCTAGATTCTGTTCTTCATTATTGCCCTGGCTCTAAATAATGAATGCTTTCTCTTTCACTTTCAACAATGCATCTCAGGCTAGACAATGTCAGCATGATTCTATTATTTTATCATGATTTTATAGTAACTACAGAGAATACATAATTCTTTGATTTGCAGTTACTTGGAGTTCAACATTTGTCATATCCAATTGTATTTTTTGTGATGAAAGCTACTATTTTTTTCTAAGTTACTATAGAAAAGATCTATGCAAAATTACAACATGAAAAGATTTTTTATTCTTCTCCAACACTTGCTGTATCATTCAGTATTCTGGAAAGAGATTCTTTTCTTCTTTGTACTGCATACTTTCTTTATTCTACTTCTCTCTGTCCTTGATAAGAGGCTTACATGGGTTCATTAGACCAGGAAGAGGGGTATAAGGGAAGCAACTTTATAAGGGTCAGTACTTAATCTTTTCTGCAATCCCCCTGGAAAAGAGCTAGAAATGGCTGGTGCTGCAAATAACACTCCAGATGACTGGTATATCCAAACAAAATAACAAACTTTTCTAGTTCATTATTATGAAGTTTATGAAAACAGGGCTTTCTCAATCCACTGCTATCTTTCCTATCTTTGGATACATGTCTGAAGATTGTACAAGAGGCAGAAGTGGAAATATATGCCAGAAGAATAGAACTTGCTGTACAGAAATTATACATGTGACACAGTGTTTTCAAGGAACAGTATGTAAAGCAGTCTTGGATGACTTTAATTGAAACAATAGAAATGTAAGTCCTCAATAACATTTAAAGAAATGGCATATAAATGTAAAGTGTCAAAATATCCCTGAGTATATGATAGATTTATGTTTCTCTCAAGTGATTTGGATCCTGGTGTAAGAGAGTAGGAAGACATTTAGAACTGGTGACTCAGTGAAGCAATAAATTCTCTTGCACTGGCTTTGGTTAAGATGAATGTTTTATTCATTTATTATGATCTCTTTAATTAAATGTAATTAATTGGAATCATTTTCATATCCTTTTTGTGCTAATATATTGAGTTATTTATTAGTTAGCTGACTTAAAAGAAATAGTGGCTAAGAATACTGGCTGTTGAGCTAAGATTGAATTTAAATTTTGACTTCCTTAATTACTAATTAGTTGTCTCACATGTGACCCAAATTCTCAGAAACACAATTTCCTCATAGGTGAAACAGATAGAAAAATACCTACTTTTAAAAGTTATTGTACAGATTAAGTTATTCTAGGGGACTTCAACACACCTCCCTCACCAATGGATAGATCATCCAAACAAAAGCTAAACAAAGAAACTTTAAGCCTCCTTAAAACAATTAACAATTTAGACCTAACGGACATATATAGAATATTTCATCCCTCAGTAAACGAATACACATTTTTCTCAGCAGCACATGGCTCCTTATCCAAAATAGACCATATATTATGTCACAAGGCAACTCTCAGCAAATATAAAAAAATAGAGATACTACCCTGCATGCTATCGGACCATACAGGGATGAAATTGGAAATCAATGACAAAACAAGGAATAAGAAAAACTACTCTATCAACTGGAAGCTAAACAACATGCTACTGAATGAACAAGGGGTTGAAGAAGACATCAAAGAGGAGATCAAAAAATTCCTAGAGCTAAATGAGAACACAGATACATCATATAGAAATCTCTGGGACACTATGAAGGCAGTAGTAAGAGGAAAATTCATTGCACTGAGTTCATTCCTTAAGAGGAAAAAACCCAACAAATAAATGACTTAACATCACACCTCAAAGCATTAGAAAAAAGAAGAACGGACCAACACCAAGAGCAGTAGAAGATAGGAAATAATTAAAATCAGAGCAGAAATTAATGAAATTGAGACTAAGGAAACCATTCAAAGAATTGACAAAACTAAAAGTTGGTTCTTTGAAAAAATAAACAAAATTGACAGACCCTTAGCGATGCTAACGAAAAGAAGAAGAGAAAAAACTCAAATTACTAACATTCGTGATGAAAAAGGGAATATCACAAAAAACACCTCAGATATACAGAATATGATTAGAAATTACTTTGAAAACTTGTACTCTAATAAAATAGAAAATACTGAATGCATTGACAGATTTCTAGAGTCATATGATTTGCCTAAACTGGATGTGGAGGCTATACACAATTTAAACAGATCAATTACAAGCGAAGAAATAGAAGATGTCATCAAAAAGCTACCAACAAGGAAAAGTCCAGGACCTGATGGGTTTACAGCCGAGTTCTATAAGACTTTCAAAGAAGAACTAATACCAATGCTCTTCAAACTATTCCAAGAAATAGAAAAAGAGGGAGCTCTTCCAGACTCTTTCTATGAGGCCAATATCACATTAATTCCAAAGCCAGGCAAAGACACATCCAAAAAAGAAAACTTCAGGCCCATATCTTTAATGAACATAGATGCAAAAATCCTCAACAAAATCCTGGCAAATCGGATACAAAAACATATCAAAAAGATAGTGCACCATGATCAAGTGGGGTTTATCCCAGGGATGCAAGGCTGGTTCAACATTCGGAAATCAATAAACATAATACACCACATCAATAGACTTAAAGACAAAAATCATATGATCATCTCAATAGACGCAGAAAAAGCATTTGACAAAATACAACACCCCTTTATGTTCAAAACACTGGAAAAACTAGGAATATCAGGAACATATCTCAACATTATAAAAGCTATATATGCAAGGCCCCGAGCTAACATTATCTTTAATGGAGAAAAATTGAAAGCATTCCCTCTAAAAAACTGGAACAAGACAGGGATGCCCCCTTTCACCACTGCTATTTAACATAGTACTGGAAACTCTGGCCAGAGCAATTAGACAGACGAAAGAAATTAAAGGGATCCAGATAGGAAAAGAAGAGCTCAAATTAGCACTATTTGCTGATGACATGATAATCTTCCTAAAAGACCCAAAAAACTCTACCAGAAAACTTTTACAACTAGTAAATGAATTTGGCAAAGTTGCAGGATACAAAATCAACACACATAAGTCAAAGGCATTTTTGTACATCAGCAACAAAGACTCTGAAGGGAAATGATGAAAACTACCCCATTTACAATAGCATGAAAAAAAAAATAAAATACCTGGGAATCAACTTAACGAAAGAGGTGAAAGACCTCTATAACGAGAATTATAGAACACTAAAGAAAGAAATCATAGATGAACTCAGAAGATGGAAAGACCTACCTTGCTCTTGGATAGGTAGAATTAATATTGTGAAAATGTCCATACTACCAAAAGCATTATACAGATTTAATGCAATTCCAATCAAAATCCCAACGTCATTCTTCAAAGAAATAGAAATAGCAATCATGAAATTCATCTGGAAAAATAAGAGACCCAGAATACCCAAAGCAATCCTGAGCAAGAAAAGTGAAGCAGGGGGCATCACCATACCGGACCTTAAATTATACTATAGAGCAATAGTAACAAAAACAGCATGGTATTGGCACCAAAACAGACTGGTGGACCAATGGTACAGAATTGAGGACACAGTAACTAATACATATAATTTCAGCTATCTTATATTAGACAAAGGTGCCAAAAATGTACAGTGGAGAAAGGATAGCCTCTTCAACAAATGGTGCTGGGAAAACTGGAAATCCATATGCACCAAATTGAAATTAAATCCTTATCTCTCACCATGCACAAAACTCAATTCAAAGTGGATCAAGGACCTAGGAATTAGACCAGAGACAGTACGCCTAATAGAAGAAAAAGTAAGCTCCCAATTTCCAACATGTTGGATTAGGCCCCAGTTTCTTAATAAGAATCCTGTAGCGCAAGAATTATTACCAAGAATTAATGAATGGGATAGATTTAAACTAAAAAGCTTCTTCTCAGCAAAAGAAACAATCAGTGAGGTGAATAGAGAGCCAACTAATTGGGAACAAATATTTAGTACATGCACATCAGACAGAGCACTAATTTCTAGAATATATAAAGAACTTAAAAAACTTTACACCAAAAAAACAAATAACCCAATCAATAAATGGGCTAAGGAATTGTGAAGACACCTCTCAGAAGAAGATACACGATTAATTAACAAATACATGAAAAAATGTTCAACATTGCTGGCAATTAGAGAAATGCAAATCAAAACTACTCTTAGATTTCACTTCACTCCAGTCAGAATGGCAGCTGTCAAGAACACAAGCAACAATAAATGTTGGAGAGGATGTGGGGAAAAAGGCACACTCATACATTGCTGGTGGGATGGCAAAATGGTGCAACCATTATGGAAAGCAGTATGGAGATTTCTTGGAAAACTGGGAATGGAACCACCCTATGACCCAGCCATCCCACTCCTGGGTCTATTCCCAAAGTACTTATAAACAGCATATTACAGTGACACAGCTATCTCAATATTTGTAGCTGCGCAATTCACAATAGCTAGGTTGTGGAACCAACCTAGATGTCCCTCAGTAAATGAGTGGATTAAGAAAATGTGGTATATACGCACAATGGAATTTTACTCAGCAATAAAAGAAAATAAATTAATGGCATTTGCAGGTAAATGGATGAAGTTGGAAGACATAATGCTAAGTGAAGTTAGTCAGTCTCAAAAATCCAAGTACCAAATGTTTTCTCTGATATAAGGAGGCTAGTTCATAGTATTGTTGGATGGGGGGGGGGTACATAGGAGGATTAGAGGAACACTAGAATGGTCAAAGGGAAGGAAGGGTAAGGGGGGGAACAAGGGGGGAGGGAGGGGGGAGAAAAGGAAAAAAAAAAAAAGAAAATGTGGTTGAATGAGTCGGATTTCATTTTCCTAAATGCATGATTGAAGACATGAATTGTACGAATATACTTTGTATACAAACACTTGTATGTAAAAAGATGCTAAATTCATGCACTATGAGTTGTACACATTAAAAATTATTTTAAAAAAAGTTATTGTACAGATTAAATGAGAAAAGGTATTAAACATTCAGCATAGTTTACTTGGCAAATAAAAAATAATAAATGAGAGTGAAAGCAAAAAAGAATATTATTTTCCATTCTAGTATAGGTGCACTAGTGGAATATGTGCAAATATACTTAGAGATGATTACTTTAATGGAAACAATTGAATATATGGTAAAACTTTTTTATATATAAATATAAATATATTTATAAGCAGAGAGACACATAAACATATATACAATGAATGGAGAAAAAGGTTTTGGTAGCAAGAAATTAACATGCTTAATCTCCTTATGTGTGTTTTAAAATTAGTTTGCTACTTGAATCTGTCTCTTTATTATACATTCCAGAAGGATAAGCAGTATTTCTAGCACTGCGTATTCAGAAGTGCACATCTGCATGTACTTTAAGAATCCATCAGGGTGCTAGCCTCCCTATGGTATAATCCTGTGAGTATAACTTAGCCTGGAAATCTTTCAGGGATAGCATCATAACACATCCCATGATTTCATGTGCTGCATAGCTGGCATCATTCCCAGTGGGGCAGGATAGATGCACATATACTAAAATGACGGTCACAACAGGTTAAGATGAATCATCTGAAAATATTTTAAGACTGGGATTAGTGAGGACAGCTTACCAATTTTCATTTAAATGTTTTGTTATTTCACTTGATATTAGACTGCCTGTCTAGGAACATACCACCTGCAAATTGTATTTCTTTATTAAATCAAAAAGTTTAACTTCAGAGTAGATGACAACAAGCTAAAAAGTATGCAGGGAAAGCTAGAAACTTGTAAAGAGCACATTTTAAATGAGGCGACTGAAATTATCCAGAGAATCATTTTTATCATCAGTAAATATACTTTTCACCCTTTCCTCTTGATTCACATAAATTTAATAAAGAGAGTTTAAGAAATGTGTGCTGGTCTGCATTTTATTATGTAATAGCGTTTGCATGGTACCGCTTTTCTGTTTCTCACTTCATCAGAACTGTTTTTCATTTGGTTGGACCTCCTCAGCTGTGACGGTGTTGGAAAAAAAGCATCTGTTGTTGTGCAATCATCTACTGAAAACTGCTGTTTCCATGTGACTATATGTCTCTTTGAGACCAAATGGGAGATGCTTAATGTTAATAAATAAGCAGTTTCGACATAAATAAAGACCAGGCCCTGAAATCTACAGACTTGATTAATTATTTTTTTCCATGCCAAGCCAAATGGACTCATAAAACAAGCGATAAAGCTGTGAATTGTACACTTAGTTACAAATGCATTCAGAATAAATATGGTTTCTATTTGTAAATACAGATATTACAGTGCTATGGGACTCAATCTTAATCCCTTATAATAGAGAAAAATACAAATATATGACCCTTGTGCATAAAACACATTTGTACCAAAGTACTGCAGGAACAGATAATAAGTTTGCTTTTGTTTTAGATGCCAAAAAATGTGGTGCAAAGCCCTGGAGGATGTGTTTGACTCACCTTCTTTCTGGCCTTCTGATTGGTCCCTTGCTCCAAACCTTATTAAGTCTAATCAATTGAATCCATTGCATGATGACTTTCATATACACAGAGTGCATTTGAATGCATTTAAAAATAGACTTTTTAAAAAGTAGTGGTGTTAATTTTAAAAACAATGATACTTTATATTTCTGTCTACACCAAGGGCTTTAATAAAGAAGCAGCTATATTAGCTGTTATTTTCTATTGCTATGAGATTAAATTTTACTGTTTGGATAATTTGGACAAATATCCCTTTACGCAAATTTTCTTATTTCTGTAAAAGAGCCATAATTGACCACAATATGCCATGATTGACCACAGAAATCAATGGTTGCCCCAGAATAGATTTTGATATCACAAATTCACCGTTTCAATTTTAGGATAAAAATGATGGACAACTGGGCTGGACATGGTAACACATACCTGTTTTCCCAGTGACTAGATAGGCTGAGGCAGGAGGATTCCAAGTTCAAGGCCAGTTTCAAAAACTTAGCAAGACCCTCAGTAATTTAGTGAGAATCTGCCTCAAACTAAACAATCAGTAAAAGGACTAGGGGTGTAGTTCAGTGGTGAAGTGCCTGGGGTTCAATCCCTAGTACAGTAAATCAATCAATCAATCAATCAATCAATCAATCAATCAGGAGCCTGAAGCCAGGAAGACTCAAAGCCCTGTTTACATATAATAACTTTGTATAATAACTTCGGCAATTACCTGGTGTAGTAAAAAGAATTATAAAAAACTTATGAAAAGCAATATTGGCATGTTTATTTGATAAAAGAGTTCAAAGTTACTTCTGTTCTGGATATTCTACCTTACAAAGTGTATAAACAGATTACAATCAAAATCACTGTATTTGGTTTATGGCCTTTATCCCCACTTAACCAGAAAAGCTACTTTATAATGATAAGATTCTGGCACACTATCTTCTTCTTTTTAGAAAAATCTAATTTAAAATGAATGTCTAATAAATACTTTTCCATTTTATCTGTATATTTGGAAAAATTGCTATTTCAAGAATGCTTATTAATAATTAACATTAAAATATTTTTTTTAAAAAATTAATGCAGTAAGAAATATGAGACCCATTTTAAGAAGTTCCATGTGTTTCATGAAGCTTTGATGAATTTAAGTGGATCAACTGGCATTGACCTTCCATTCAGTCTGTAATACTTACTGTATTTGATCACTTCCTCCCAACTTGAATTCAGCATCAATGCCCTTCTAACTTGTGCAAATACAGATACATGAACCCCTATAAAGTAGGATGGTGGCCAAAGTAACTTCTCCACTAGTGTCAGTTTTTTACACCTAAATTGAAAACTGGATTATGTTACATCCTTGCCTAGAAGTCTTTAAATACATCCCAAAAGGTATCTGTAGGATAAAAATCCAAACATGTTCTTTCTAGTATGGCCCTTATCTATCCATTCACCATTCACCTTAGGAGGAATTAAATTACCTGGTTACCAACTCCATCTTGCTTTCTCACATTGCAAGCAAGATGGAGTTGGTAACCGGGTACCTGATATTTGCCATATCTAGAACACCTTGCACTACTGTGACTACTTGGAAATTCTAGCTCATTCTCTAATTCTCAAAGCAAATGTTCTCTCTTTGGTGAAGTTTTCTTCCACTTCCTAATCCCACAGCAAACCAGGTAAATTTAGGTCTTTTTAAATCCTATCATAACTTAGAAAAATAGACATGCTTTCATTACAGCCATGATCACATTTTAATGCATGTTCTGAGTTTGCCTGGTCATCTTCTTTACTTGACAACAAGACTACCTAAAGACATGGAAAACAGCCCGGCGCGGTGGCGCATGCCTGTAATCCCAGCATATGGGAGGCTGAGACTGGAGGATCGCGTGAGTTCAAAGCCAGCCTCAGCAATGGCGAGGCACTTAGCAACTCAGTGAGACCCTGTCTTTAATAAAATACAAAAAAGGTCTGGGGATGTGGCCCCAGTGGTCCAGTGCCCCTGAGTTCAATCCCCAGTACCAAAAAAAATAAGACATGGAAAACATCTTCTCCCGTTGTACACTTGCTATATCAAAAGCTCAATATGTGATGAATAAATGAATGAGTAAATGAATTAAAAGTGGTGGGGTTAAAATTTATTTTGAAACCCTGGATTTCAGTTAAGTTTCTCATTGCATGGACTTTTTCTTCAATTCTGTATGAACCTGTTTCTATGCCCCTAATCTAAAATTTCCTCTAATATGTTTAAAGATGAGGAATATAATTCAGGTTAGCTTACTATTTAAGTCTGAAAATTTATTACTTATATTATAGATATTTCTAAATTCTGAGGGAATTAAATTGATTTCACCTTTATACTTTCTATGAAAAATATCATATGGCAAATAATGATGAAAAAATTATTCATGAGGTGATCCTTCAAACATAGTGTATCTGAAGTTCTTTTTTTTTTTTTTTTTTTTTTTTTTGGTACTGGGGATTGAACTCAGGGGCACTTGACCACTGGGCCACATCCCCAGACCTTTTTTGTATTTTATTAGAGAGAGGGTCTCACTGAGTTGCTAAGTGCCTCGCCATTGCTGAGGCTGCCTTTGAACTGGTGATCCTCCTGCCTCAGCCTCCCAAGTGTTGGGATTACAGGCATGCGTCACCGCGCCCCGCGTGTATCTGAAGTATTTTGGCAACATCTTGAATGCAGCATTCAAATTGTTTGATATGGAATCCAAATGCTTTATTGTTAATTTAAGTCAATTTTGAAGGACAAGAGAATATGTCTGTGTATATGTATACACACATGAATATACATGTATATATATATACACATACATGTATATGCTTGGATATAAGTAAAAATTTTATGATGTATTGATTTTCCTCCCATTTTAAGTAATATATTCTTTTAGAATTCATGCCTTTTTATGTTTTGCTTTATTTATTATTTTATTTTAGTTTTTGGTCCTGGAAGTTGAAGGGCTTAACACTGACCCAGATTGCCAGCCATTCTTATGTTTTATTTTGAGACCAGGGTCTCACTAAGTTGCTTAGGGCCTCACTAAATTGCTGAGGCTGGCCTCAAACTTGGGATCCTCCTGCTTAGCCTCCCAAGTCACTGGGATTATAGGCATGTGGCACCATGCTTGGCATGTTTTGGTTTTGAGAAGAGACATTTACATTTTCATTTTCCAATTATGTATATTTTATAATTTAAACCAATGCTTTCATTAACCATAATTAATCTAATTTTAACTTGCTACATTTACCTTTATTCTCTCTGAAGCATCTAAAAGAAATCAAACCAGAAATCACCTAATTGCCACAAAATCACAAAATTGAAAAGATATGCTTATTTTTTCTGTTGCTACTATCAATTCACTCCCTTGTATGTTAAATAGTGAAATAGCTTCTTTTATTTTATGTTTATGCCTTTAAAATGATTGTAGCCACTTCTAGTATTAGCAGTACTATGGTTACCATTAGAGTTATTTTTTGTTTATTTGGGTTTAAAACATATTAAAATTCCCAAATACTGTATGTACTTTGTAAATTAAGTAATCAAGAGCCCATTCATGTTTGAAAGAATGTGATAGAACTAGCTCTCAAACTAACTTAAGTAAAAAAAGGAGATTATAAGAAAGATGTTGAAGTGGACCACTATAACAGTTTTAGAGACTACTTCTAGTTTTTGGGAGTCAGGACATGATTATTGGAAGGTCTGGCATCTCATATTTCGAGCTTCATGCTCAGGGAAGAGAGAGAGTTACAACATGTCTGGTAGCAAAATCCTAGGAAAGTACGCTGATCCCTTAACTCATGTACCCATCTCTGGACAAGTCATGTGGCCAGAACTAGAGCAAACCATGAGTGGTTCAGCTGGGTACTTGAATATACCAGTGATCAATATGTGGCACTGTTTTCCAGAGAAGGGTGACAAGGATACCCAGCTAAAAATGTCAACAACCACTACAATGAAAATTGTTTCATTAAATTTTTGTGTCTTCTTCTGTAACATTATAGATGATATAGAAAGACAGATGATTTACACCAGGTATATTTGTAATGCTACTTTTGTTTAAAGGTGGAAATATTTTCTCTGCACAGCATTTCAATAATTGCTCTGTCCAGGTATTATTATGAAAAATCCCCAAAACTATTAAGACCAGGTGTCAATGTGAAAATGTAATTGAAATATGAGAATGTAATGGGTTATGAAATTCTAAAATGAGATGCCAGACCAAGATGAAAATTTATTCAAAGGAAATGTATGTGAATGGGTTTCTTGACTATAAAATCTCCTTGCTCTCATTTGGAGTAGAAATAGTAAAAAGGAGAACGTGTGAAGGGAGATTTGAAAAGGTGATTAAAAAAAAAAAAAAACACAAAGTTGTGATTTCCTCAGTATTTCAAGTCAAGACAGATGAGTTCTACCAGCATCTATCAGAAAGGCTGAACTATGGCCCCACAGTTAGGGAGAATATAGAAGGTGAGGTAATGGCTAATTGCAATGGGCATGGAATGAAGCTCCTGTATTGGGATTGTCCTGCTGGCCTGGGTTGTTGTGGGGTCAAGGATGCCTGAGTGTGTCCTGGGCATCTCATGTGATCAAAGGTGAGATTGGCATAGTTGCTTTATTAGATACTGTGCAGACAGGTCAACAGGAGAGAAAACAAGCCTCAACTGGAGAGGTGAGAGGTACATCATACATATAATATGTTGTTATATATCTATTATATGTATCATATTATATAAAATATATAACATAACATTTTATATAATATAAATAAATATCTGTGTCTATACACACATATATAATGTGTATATATTCACGTGCATATATATGTTTATATCTCTGTGGCAGAGGAAGAAGTAAGCTTATCATTGAAGTACAGTACATTTAAGTGGACTGCAGGCTGGAGACTACCTTGGATGACAGGAAGATTAGAGTTTGACTCCCCCCAAAAAAACCAAGTGAAACTTCCTCAGGAGACAGTGTTAACTTTCACCATTTGCAGGCCTGTGAAAGACAGAAAGCAACTTAAAACTGTCAGCCAAGTAAGAACTTTCCTTCCCCAGCTCATCTGTCTTCTTTATTCTCACATTGTCTCTGAAGGAAGATTCACCACCATGGTTGGAAGATGGAAAGTGCAAGAGAAGCTGAGGAGGAAGAGAGAGAAAAAGAACAGAGTTCCCCTCTCTCCTTTATTGGCTTCCTCTCTCAATAGACCTAAGCTTCACCTGGGAAGTAGCTCTAATTTTTAATGGAGTTGGATACATTGATTTACATGACTTGACATTCAAAACTTTGAAAACTAGAGTGATTATAGTGCTTTTTTGTTATCTAAAAGTGAGAAGAGCCTTCTATGGTTGCATATACCATTCATCCCAGCCACTTAGGAGGCTGAGGTGGGACAAATTTGAGACCAGACTAGGCTAGTTAGTAAGACCTTGTCTTAAAAATTAAAAAAAAATAAAATAAAATAAAAAGGGCTGGGGATGTAGTTCAGTGGTAGAGCACCCCTAAGTTCAATCAACCCAACACACACACACACACACACACACACACGCACACACACACACACACAAATAAATAAATAAATAATAAAGTGAGAATAATAATATGTACCTACCCTTGCTTTATTCCAGGATCAAAGGGAAGAGCTCATACTGCTGAATAAAAGAAACAATTATTGCGTTCTTAGGGTATATCTAACTAACTGATTCTTATGAAGTGGTAGACAATTTGTCCTACTTTATCAGTCTGATACAAAGAAATTTTGTGTGTTCTACTGTTCTTGCCTATGTGTATCACTATGTATATATATTATATTCTTTATTGTTAAATTGATCTGGTGTCTCAACATAATATCAATTATAGGAACAGCTTTTTTGAACTTAAAAATTATTAGAGTCAGACTCATATTATAAAAGCAATAGAGAAAAGTCAACCACTAATTGGAACTTGCAAAATATATTTTTACAGATTAAAATGAAAAACAAAATGTCATTTAAATGTTTTAATTGGTTTCAGTTTTACAACTGCAAACCAGATGGTTTCTTTTCAAGTAGTTTACAATGTCTTTGCTGAATAACTGAATTACCAAAGCAGCTGTGGTTATTAACATTTACCTAAACAGAAAAGCATGCCTGCTATTTGTTTGCTAGGAGTACCTGCTTTGCAGAAGTTTGGCAAACAAATCCTGACTTCAGTTATTCTAGATATCTTGGTATTTTATAAAATAGAGAGTTGGGATAAATAAGAGATACACGTATTAACCTATTGTTAATCTTTTAGTTATTTACCAAGGTTAGAATCAAGCAACTCTATGGATTCTTCTATTTGTTTACAATAATAAAATTTGCTTACATTTTTGATGTGAAGAAATTGATTTTAGACTTATAACCCCTGATTTCATTCTTTTTAATCACTGGCTAAAAAGTTATACTGGCTCTAGAAATTTGTTTCTGATGTGAACTGAGGTTTTTCTAACTCAATACTCTTTTTTTTCCCCCCTCATATTAAAAGAGTATTTTTATTATGTAGTAACATTTTAAGGTCACTCAAAAGTTGTTATTATATTTGAAAAGGTAACTTGTCATTATCATGTTCCAAAAGCATTTATTTTTTTTCTCTTTTTTTTAAAATAATTTTTAATGTGTAAACTCATAGTGCATGAATTTAGCATCTTTTTACATACAACTGTTTGTATACAAAGTATATTCGTACAATTCAGGTCTTCAATCATGCATTTAGGAAAATGAAATCCGACTCATTCAACCACCTTTTTTTTTTTCCCTTTTCTCCCCCTCCCTCCCCCGTTGCTCCCCCCTTACCCTCCCTTCCCTTTGACCATTCTAGTGTTCCTCTAGTCCTCCTATGTACCCCCCCCCCCCGATCCAACAATACTATGAACTAGCCTCCTTATATCAGAGAAAACATTTGGTACTTGGATTTTTGAGACTGACTAACTTCACTTAGAATTATGTCTTCCAACTTCATCCATTTACCTGCAAATGCCATTAATTTATTTTCTTTTATTGCTGTAACTCAATACTCTTAACAAAGTTGTTTCTACATGCTAACGGTACTGGAGTACTGGATACAAGTTTAATTCTTGTTAGAGCCAATTAAGGAAGGAAACATTTAGGGGAAATACTGGCAAGAAGAGCTGTTTTAGATATTTTACCCAAAAGATAAGATTTTTGAAAAATTCATATTGGAAAATCACATTGTAAACATTCAATGACAGTCATTTTCCAATCGGATTTCTCTCCTTGGTAATTGTATTGTTTTGGTAAAAGGACTGAAACAAATACGTTTTGTCCCACAAATATATGATTGACTAGGCATTTTTGTTGATCTGGGTTTGGCTTGACTGATATTAGCTGGACTCTCTCAATCTATCTACTGTCAACTGGAGGCTAGGAGGGGGCTGATTCTTGTAGGATGGTCAAGATAGTGACAACTCAGCTCTCCTCCAGATGTTTCTGATATTACTTAGCAAGCTAGCCCAGGCATGTCCTCTTAGTCATGGCAAAGGAGCAAGAACAGCAAGAGACCAAATCCCAACGCATGGGAACTTTTGAAGCCTCTGGCTGGTCATATTTGATAATTTTCCTTTGGGCAAAGCAAGTCATATAGTTAAGCCCGAAGTCAAATTGTGGGGTAGAATGCCTTGTCCTTGTTTGGAGGGATAAAGAAATGGAGCCCTTAATGAAATCAAAGAAACAAGTGTTCATATATTAATCTTTTATAGCATTCCTGGGTGTGTATTCACATTCTTTCTTATGCATATTCAAGTTGCTTCTAACTTTTTGCAACTATAATCAATGCTGCAATAAAAATCTATAAGCATACAGCTTTATGCAAGTCTTAATATATTTAATTATAAAACATTTTAAACATACAAAAATATGTCTTATTAGTGAGATTATGTAGCTCTTCATATTTTGTCATCCTTGTTTCAATCTCTGTGAATGTCTTGTTTGTTGGTTGTAAGAAACAGGAGCAGCTAGAGCCCTATCATCTATTTCTCCCTCCCTTTCCAGAGACACCCACTACTTTGAAGTTGGTATAAATAGTCCCTTCCTGTCGCTGCCTGAAGCGGAAGTCGCTTGGAGCAGCGAACGCCACAGGAAAATTCGGAGGCAGGATGAAAATGAAAAAAGGTCTTTTATTCTTCTCCTCTCTCCAGCTCCAGCAATCACTCCAAATGCTCTAACTCCAACCACCACCTTCTTCTTCCCCACACACACTAACGAACCTCACCCAGTTATATACATATAGCTTTAACAAGGACACGTGCTTACAGCTCGAGCTTACAGGTGCGTCACGCAGTGTTCACGGGCATACAAAGATTCTTTGAATAATGTATTAATATCAGGTGGAAACTAGAACATCTTTTATGGCTCTCAGCTAACCGCAATCTTTAGCTATCTCCTTGATTATAGGCTCCTTCATTTCCCCCTTTTAGTTTTAAAAGAGGGGATGTTCTAGGACGTCCATGTGCAACCGACATTCTTACCCGTCATGGGAGTCTAGGCTGTCCTGACTCCTGGCTTAGGTTGACATGCCGGCCACATTAGACTGTCCCGTGCGACTGTGCCGTGTCTTAGGTTGTCCCCTTCTGGGGATCTTACCCGTCATAGGCTAACCAGCCATCCAATAGAGCCCTTCAGGATCGACTGTGTGTTGACTAACAGCCGTCCAATTTTTAGGAGATGCTGCGGCTTTAAGGCGGCAAGCCTACTGCTGACGAGCCAAGTTTCCATAGCGTATCAAGTTCTTTAAGCCAATCAGCTGCCCTTAGTTTCATCAAGTAACGCACTGAGTTCTCTTAGACAAATACCCGCAAGGCATTGTCCCGCAATGTCCCAAAATAATGGAAAATCAAAATGTCCATAAGTTATAACACATAGATTCAGGAGGCCCCATGCATGCAGAGCAGAGGCCACACTGCTGGTGAGGTTGTTGATGCTTGAGCAGCAGGGATGCTTGCAGCGACCGCAGTCCCTGCAGTTGTAGCAGCAGCCGTCTTTTTTATGTCTAGACATTTCTACCGGCAAATCTTCAGGGCCCGCTACCTAAAAACTCAAGCATCCATTATTAAGGGAAAGGCAGTGCTATTCCAGCACTGAGATCAAAAGGTGAGCTGTCAAACTAAAAAAAGAATTATTAGAGTAGAAAATAAAAGTTGATCTCTGCTCACACACATTGCTGCTTAAGCTCCCACAAACATAAGCTGGCAAAATATCACATTCAGAAATAATCAAAGAGAAACTGAGGGTGTTTACTGCATTAAAGATAAAGAAAAGCTAAAGGCATTTTGGAAAAATAATTTGTTAGCTGGAATCCTCGAGTCTCTATATACACAGCAATCCTATACCTGTTGAAATAATTCAAATTAATCAGCTACTAAACAAATGAAGTCAATAACAAATAAATGATCCTCTGTCGGAACACCAAAATATCAGGTTATACAACATTAAACATATTCACAGCTGAAGAGAAGTCCCAGAGACAACTATAAATCAAAATTGATTATCATTATAATTGATTATCTAATTAAAATATTCTGAACTTCTATAAATATCTATTTATCTATCTATCTATTGATTATCAAATTAGAATATTCGAAGCTTAAATGAATTAATGTTATTTGTTATTTGGATCTATATCTATCTACTTTTTTTTTTTTTTTTTTAAACGCTTAATTATTTGTGACGTCACACTAGACAGACGCACATATAAACATATTTGTGACATCACATTAACATGAAATTTAGACAAATGCACAGACATAAAGACATATATAAGAGAAAAAAAAAATTACAATTGTGTATACACTGAAGAGAGATCTTCTTGTCCCGGCCGGGAAGAATGAAATTTAAGTTGTAAATTTAATGGAGAACTCTTTTAAGGGAATCACTCCATACCTTCATTTTGGTCCTCTTGATTTTGTACTTGTTTATTCAATCTAGACTCCTCAATAACTTCTTCTTGATCCTTTTGACTTTGTACCTGCTTTATCAATCTAGATGGTATCCATATTGGAGAGGATTCGTGCTTTGGAAAAACACAAACAGATCCTCTCCCCCAAATTAATACTGGGTCTGGACCCTTCCATGTACCCGAGAGAACATCCTTCCAGTAAACCAAAGGTTTATGTTGTTGGTGTGGGTTCCAGTGTCTATCTCCAGCCGAATGTCCATTAGAATCTAAAGTTAAGAAATTTAGGGTAAACAGGGCAACTGCCAATCTGTCCTTAGGATTTTTCCA
Organism: Tamias sibiricus; assembly: GCA_025594165.1. Lineage (NCBI taxonomy): Eukaryota > Metazoa > Chordata > Mammalia > Rodentia > Sciuridae > Tamias > Tamias sibiricus. The sequence goes on from CM046666.1 coordinate 111,776,069, forward strand.
GTTTCCATCTTTTTGCTTTAGTAACATATTTTTAAGTGTCCGATTTGCTATTTCAATTATTCCTTGTCCCTGAGGATTATAAGCGATACCTGTTTTGTGGATAATATTGAACTTTGTACAAAATTGTTTGAAGGATGTGGATGTATATGCAGGGCCATTATCTGTTTTAAGCATTTTGGGGATGCCCAATGCAGCAAAAGCTTGCAGACAATGAGATATAGTATCTTTAACCTTTTCTCCGGAATGTAAAGAAGCAAAAATCATGCCTGAGCATGTATCTATGGTGACATGAATAAATCGTAATTTTCCAAAACTTGGCTCATGTGTGACATCCATCTGCCACAAATGATTGGGCATCAAACCTCGTGGGTTAACCCCATAATGTGGATTGGGCAAAAGTGTTACACAAGATGGACATTCTTTTACAATTCTACGAGCTTGTTCTTTTGTGATTTTAAATTTTTGTCTTAAGGTAGTGCTGTTAACGTGGAACTGGGAATGAAATAAAGTAGCTTGTTGTACTGTAGTAAATATAAATATTGTTTTAGTGAGGGCGTCAGCTTTTTGATTACCTTCATGGAGAGGACCAGGCAGATTAGTGTGAGCTCTTATGTGACCTATAAATAAAGGTTCTTTTCGTTGCCATAGGAGATTTTGGATTTGAGAAAACAATTTAAAGGCTGGAGTATGTGGTGCTATTGGACCTGCTAGCTCCAATTTTGGGACAGCATGTACAATATAATGGCTGTCTGAAAAAATATTCATAGGCTGTTCTTTAAAATTTTCCAGAGCTATTATTATAGCTTCGAGTTCCACTAATTGAGCTGATTTTTGATTAGTGATATGAATCATTTTTTCATTTTGAGTGACTACTGCAGCAGTACCGTTAGAGGATCCATCTGTAAATACATTAAATGCTTTAGGAATGGGTTGATTTTTTATTACCTGTGGGAATATGATAGGATGATTGATACAAAAGGACAGTATAGGAGATTTAGGAATATGATTGTCAAAATTTGCAGAAGTAGAGCATCTAGCTACAGCCCAATCATTATCATTGAAGCACAAATATTCAACCTGTGACGATGAATAAGGAGTAATAATAGTAGCGGGATGAATTCCAAATATTTTAGTAGAGGTTTTAAGTCCTTGAAGAATAAGTTTAGCCACCATGGAGGTATAAGACTCAATTGTACTTTTAGGAGAGACAGGCAAATGTATCCATAATATAGGTCCCTGTTGCCAAAATACTCCTGTTGGAGTATATTGTGAAGGAATAATAATCAATATTAGTGGTTGTGCAAAATCAAATCTATCGCAATGGGATCTTTCAATGGCCTGTTCTACTAATTTTAGAGCTCTCCTGGCCTCAGGAGTTAATGTTCGAGGTGAGGATGGGTCAGGGTTCCCACGAAGGATGTCAAATAAGGGTTTTAATTGTCCAGTAGTGAGGCTTAGTGTAGGGCGAAGCCAATTAATGTCACCCAGTAATTTTTGGAAATCATTGAGGGTGGTCAAATGTTCTTTACTTATTAGAATTTTTGGGGGTTTAACAAAAGTATCCATGATTTTAAAGCCTAAATATAGTATAGGTGATCTGCTTTGAACTTTTTCTTCTGCTATATATAATCCATATTTTTTTAGATTTTTTGTTATTTCACTAAATATATTAAATAAGATTTGTTGATTAGGGTGAGCTAATAAAACATCGTCCATGTAGTGTAGACACATAAGGTCTTGATATTTGTTTTTAATGGGCTGTATAGCTCTGTCCACATATAGTTGGCACAGTGTAGGGCTATTTGCCATTCCCTGCGGCAATACTTTCCAATGATATCTTTTATCAGGGCCATTATTATTAATAGAAGGAATTGAAAAAGCAAACCTGGGGGCATCCAGAGGATGTAGGGGAATGGAAAAGAAACAGTCCTTTATATCAAGGGTTATAAGGTAATAGTTTTTTGGAATAGCTACAGGATTAGGAAGTCCAGGTTGAGTAGGGCCCATAATTTGCATTGTTTTGTTAATTTGTCTTAGATCTTGTAATAGTCTCCATTTACCTGATTTTTTCTTAATTACAAATATGGGAGAATTCCAGGGAGAGGTGGAAGGCTCTATGTGTCCTGCTTCTAATTGTTCTTTAATTAATTGATGGGCCGCTTGCAATTTTTCTTTGGATAGGGGCCACTGAGGGACCCAAACTGGCTTATTAGAGAGCCATGGTATTTTTAAAATTGTTTTCTCAGTGGCCCCTAGAAAAAATGTCCTTTGCCTTTTTTATTATGAGTAGGATTTTTATTCTTAACACCTGCAGGCTTGGTCGCTAGGTGTAGCCCCATTTGATGTAAAATATCTCTTCCCCATAGGGTAACTGGCAAGCTGTTTAAAACATAGGGTTTGAATGTTCCTGTATGGCCTTCATTGTCTTGCCAATTTAAGATTACAGCACTTTGAGCTGGGGTATTACTGTATCCCAAGCCTCTTAAACTGGTTGAGGCTTTCTGTAGAGGCCAGTGCTTAGGCCATTGTTGTAGATTTATGATGGAAGAGTCAGCTCCTGTATCAATCAGCCCCTCCATCTCTATACCTTGAATTTTTAATTTGCACATAGGCCTCCGTGAACAGTCCTGGACCCAGAAAGCCATAGGTCCTGAACCAGTGGAACCGAATGCTCTGCTATTTCTATTTTGTGGCATGCTTTTAAAAGAATTATGGAGACTGGGAATGAGGAGCAGCTGTGCGATTCTGTCTCCTTGATTTACGGAGATGATGCCCCTGTGTGTACTTAGCATTATTTTAATCTCTCCATTATAATCTGAATCAATAACCCCTGGTATAACATTAAAGCCTAATAAACTTTTGGAACTACGCCCAAGGATTAGTCCCACAGTTCCTGAAGGGAGAGGTCCCCTGATTCCCGTAGGAATCAGCTGAACCCCCATTTCAGGTGTCAGGACCATCCGGCAGTAGAACAGAGATCTAATCCTGCACTTCCTCTTGTCCCTCTGATAAGGGAGTTAATGGGTAGGAGGGACTGTGACGAGGAATCATTTGAATCTGAGGGCCTTCCTCCTCTAGTGCCTCGTACATTTGTGGGCCCCGGGGCATTGGGCCCCGTGCCCCGTTTTTTGAAATCCTTGATAAATCATTTCCATATATATCATATCTAGAATGGCATTGATTGGCCCAATGTATACCTTTTTTGCATCTGGGGCATCGGCCTGGAGCACGGTATGAATTTGATTTTATTACCCTTGGGGGATATTGCTTAGCATATCTTGGTTGATTATAATAATTTTGTCTGGAATATCCTGTTCTAGGTTGAAACCTTTGGGAATTTTGAGGGGAGGAATTTTTCATCACTGCAGCAATTACGTTGCCTGTGATAACAGCCTCGTTAATGTCTTTGCACAGTCTGATATAAATTGATAAGTCTTTTTTACTTCTCCATGGCCTTATTGCATCCTGGCAATATTTATTAGCGTTCTCGTATGCTAATTGGATAACTAGGGGCATAGCTTGCTCGACTTCTCCAAAAACTCTAGATGTTGTTTTTAAGAGCCTATCTACAAAATCAGCGTAAGGTTCGTTAGGCCCTTGTATAACTTTTGATAGGCTGCCTTGCAGATCCCCTGTGCCTGAGATTGTCTTCCAGGCTTTCACAGCTGCAGTGTGTACCTGGGCATACACACCTGGATCGTATTGTAGCTGATTTTGTAGTTCGGCGAACTCACCCTCCCCTGTGAGCATATCTATATTGCGTTGAGGGAAACCTGCTGCAGCATTTCTCTTTGCTATTTCTGAACAAAGTTCCTGGAATTGAGTTTTCCAGATTAGGTATTGTCCCCCACTTAGTACCGCTCTGCATAGACTTTTCCAATCTGAGGGGGCTAAGGTTAGGGTGTTAAGTGACTCTATCATACTTAATGTGAACGGAGCTTGAGGCCCATAGGTCATTACCGCCTCTTTAAAATTCTTTATTGTTTTAAAGTCTAGGAACTCATGATATCTTTGTCCCTGTTCATTTTGAAATACTGGCAGTTCTAGGTGCTCCTGCGGTCTATGTTGTTCGAGAGCGTATAAGCGCTCTGAAAGGCCGCCAATTTCTACCTCAAGGGCACGTATACTCTGATCCATACTCTTTATTGTTTCTGTTAGGGATTCTATCCATGAAGGAGCAGAGGGCGCTAGTGGTTCCTCTATTTGACGGCCTTTTCTCTTTTTTAATTTCTTTTTGTTCTTTTTATTGGAGACTGTGCTCTCCGAATCGCTTTTTGATTCCTCTTCACTACTAGCTTCATAATTCCTAACCGGCTCAGTAGAGGAGACTGTACTTTCATGGTTTGGCTCCTTGTTACTATTATTACTTTCACTAGTATCCTGAGTTTCAGTTTCTAAGGAGAGTACATACTCCTCAGCTAATTTTATTAAGCTTCTGATGGCTTTTGCAGATCTTACTTTTGAATTTACATTCCTACTCTCCTTGCTGGTCTCCACTGAGTCAGAGGATATGCTTTCTTGTTCACTTTTCTCACTATCCTCTGAGTTCTCAATATCAAAAATTTCATTCATGGCTTTTATAAACCGACTTTTTGTTATATTTGCTCCCATCTTTTTAAATTTCTTTTTTCTTACCTTGCCGCCGAATTCCCCGTACGGGCCGCCACCTGTCGCTGCCTGAAGCGGAAGTCGCTTGGAGCAGCGAACGCCACAGGAAAATTCGGAGGCAGGATGAAAATGAAAAAAGGTCTTTTATTCTTCTCCTCTCTCCAGCTCCAGCAATCACTCCAAATGCTCTAACTCCAACCACCACCTTCTTCTTCCCCACACACACTAACGAACCTCACCCAGTTATATACATATAGCTTTAACAAGGACACGTGCTTACAGCTCGAGCTTACAGGTGCGTCACGCAGTGTTCACGGGCATACAAAGATTCTTTGAATAATGTATTAATATCAGGTGGAAACTAGAACATCTTTTATGGCTCTCAGCTAACCGCAATCTTTAGCTATCTCCTTGATTATAGGCTCCTTCACCTTCCTCTCCAGAGGTACCCATTTTTCTGAAGTTTGTGTTGCTCCTGGGTGCTGTATATGATTATTATCTATGTAAAACTATATTGCTGCTTTACATTTCAACATTTCACATTTGAACTCACTGTTATCATACTGCCCATAAGTTTCAGCAAATTCCATTTTTTCAGACATTATGTTTTTGTGATTTATCTGTATTAATGCATTTAGACTTATTTCAATCATTTCAGCAGCTACATAGCATTGTCCCACTGTATGAGCAAGACAGTTAATGGGAGGTGGTTCTATTTTTTTCAGTTTTTTGCTGTTGCAAAGAATGTTCAAATGAAAACTTGTCCATATTTCTTTGTGCATGTGCATGAAAGTTTATTAAAGGCAGAAATCTCTTAGAATAATTTTTGTTTGCTAAAGCATGTGCATCTTGTGCTATCTTTTATACAACCTCTCCAAGAATTTTCAATTTATTTGCTTTTCCTCAAATTTCACAAAAATTAGTTATTATCTGAACTAATAATTTATGACAATAAATTTTGAATTGTACCTGATTTTTACTTAAATTGATATTATCATGATTTTAAGCATGTTTTTATATGCTTATTTTTCCCAATCCAGTTTCTATAATCCCTTAACTATACCACACAAATTTCTGAATGTTTGTCAGCCTCCACAAAAACCTTGTGGATTGAAATTACATTGATTTTAAGAATTAACTCTGGAAAAATTGTTATATTTATGTTATTTATGATTATTATTCATAAACATGCCATAGCACTATATTTAGTACCTTTGCATGCTTTTGATAATGTCTTGATATGAGTTTTATATCATATTAAATTCTCAGGAAATTTATGGTTTTGTTACTATTGTAGACCATATCTCTTTTTAATTAATTAATTAATTAATTAATTTTAATTAGCTATATATGACAGCAGAAGGCATTTTGATTCAGTATACACAATTGCTACACAACTTTTCATTTCTCTGGTTGTACACAATATAGCATCACACCATATATGCAGTCACACATGTACCTAGGGTAATGATATCCATCTCATTCCACCATAATTCCTGCCCCCGTGCCCCCTCCCCATCCTGCTCTCCCCTTTGCTCAAAGTTCCTTCAATTTTCCCATGCTCCCCCACCCCAATTATGGATCAGCATCCACTTATTGGAGAGAACATTCTGCCTTTGGTTTTTGGGGATTGGCTTACTTCGCTTAGCATGATATTCTCCAACTCCATCCATTTACCTGCAAATGTCATAATTTTATTCTCTTTTAATGCTGAGTAATATTTCATTATGTATATATACCAAAGTTTCTTTCTCCAGTCATCTATTGAATGGCATCTACGTTGCTTTCACAGTTTAGCTATTGTTAATTGAGCTGCTATAACCATTGATATAGCTGCATTACTATAGTATGCTGATTTTAAGTCCTTTGGATATAGACCAAGGAGTGGGATAGCTGGCTCAAATGGTTGTTCCATTCCAGGTTTTCTAAGGAATCTCCATACTGCTTTCCAGATTCGTTGCACCAATTTACAGTCCCACCTGCAATGTATGAGTGTGCCTTTTCCCCCACATCCTCGCCAACACATATTGTTCTGTATTCTTCATAACTGCCATTCTGACTGGCATGAGATGAAATCTTAGAGTAGTTTTGATTTGCATCTCTCTAATTACTAGAGAGGTTGAACATGCCAAAAACATACATTGGAGAAAAGATAGCCTCTTCAACAAATGCTGGGAGAACTGAAAATCCATATGCAGCAAAATGAAACTAAACCCCTATCTCTCATCATGCACAAAACTCAACTCAAAGTGGATCAAGGACCTAGGAATTAGACCAGAGAACCTGTGACTAGTAGAGGAAAAAGTAGGCCCAAATCTTCATCATGTTGAATCAGGCCCCAACTTCCTTCACAAGACTCCTAAAGTGCAAAAAAATAAAAATAAAAATAAAAAAATAAATAAATAAAATCAAGAATTAATAAATGGGATGGAATCAAACTAAATGGCTTCTTCTCAGCAAAACAAATAATCAATGAGGTGAAGAGAGAGTCTACATTTTGGGAGCAAATTTTTTCCACACAAATGTCAGATAGAGCACTAATTTCCAGGACATATAAAGAACTCAAAACCATAACACCAAAAAAATAAACAATCCAATCAATGAATGGGCTAAGGAGCTTCTCAGAAGAAGATATACATTTGATCAACAAATAGACCATATCTTTTTTAAAAGCAAATTTTTCTGTTTATTGTAAAGTATAGGACCACTCTCAATTTTGAGCTCATATCAAATTTGGTAATCTTTTTTACCTACTGAAATTATTTATCTGTAGGGTCTCACAATACTTTTTTCTACAAATAGCAACTTTTTAATTCATTTTTATTCAAAGTTTTCTTTCTCTTATTCCTAATGTTTAATAACTCTCTTTTGCCTTATATCACTGGAAATGTCTTCCAACGTAATGTTGACTAGGAGCACTGAATGTCTACATTCTGCCTTCTTCTGAATTATAAGGGACTGCCTATAATATTTCAAAATTGAGTTTGATGTCTGCAGTGAATTTTGATAAATAACCTTCACTTTTGAGGTCACTCTAATCCTACTTTGCCTCTTTTTGAATTAAAATATGAATGTGTGATGAATTTTATGCAAATGTTTTATTTCTATCGAAATACTCATATGATACTCATATGATGTTTTTCTATTTTAGTGTGTTATTGTGCTGAATTATATTAGTATCTATTCCAAAGTTAATCATCCTTACATTACTAGGTAAAATTTATTTCTCAGTATAGTGCTAATTTCTTTTGCTAAGATTTTTTTTTAGGGTTTTTAGTCTAATTGATAAGTAAGATCCACCTATAATTTTTCTGTCTTTAATTGCACCTGTGTTTTTATGTTAATGTTATATTATCTTCATAAAGATTTAAGTAACACCTTTCACCTGGTTTCTTTTAATATCTTCCCTACTTCTTGTGTTTTCCACAGTTTTTTCTATAATTAATTAATATCTTTTATTCTGATTGTAATTTAGGAATCTGAGATTTCATGTCTTCTGTCAACTCAGGAAAATTCTGAGCCATTTAAAAAAAGAACTGCCTCTCGTACTTTTCCTTCCCTTCATTTGAAACCCACCTTCAATTTATATTGTAAATTCTCATTTATTCTCAATGCATCAATTTCTCTTTAATAGTTTCCAAGGTTTTTATATCTCCATTCCACATTCTAGATAATTTCCTTAAATATATTTTTCAGCCCAATAATTCTTTTTAACTTTTATTATATTTAATCATTTTCAAAATGCTGATCTTTCAAAATTCTGATCTTTAAATTTTTGTTCTATTTTTTCATTTTTTGGTGTATATATTCATATTTTGGTTGTTAAATCTTCTGACTGGACAATTCTGCTTTTTTCTTGATTTTTAAAATTAAGTATGAGTTATAACTTCTCTTCCTCTTTTATAAATTCCTTTAATATTTTAATATATACACTCAATAAAATGTAGTTATTCAATATTGTATCTCACTTTTCCCCCCAAAAAAACTTATGACTATTTTCATTATGATTATCTTTCCTACTCTCTCAAATGTCATTATTTTCCATGATTTAAAAGCTCAAATTCCTCCAAGTTGATTATTATTATTTTATAGAATCAAACTTTGTTTATATTTACTCACTATGTACAATAATTTGTATCTAGTTTCTTATTTCTGGTGTTAATTTCTTTCTTCATGGGAGACATCATTTAAACATTCTTTTTGAGAAAGATATTGATGACAATGCTTGGTCTTTGTTTATCTGAACATGTGTTTTTTGTTGCCATCACTTCTGAATGATAGTTTGGTTATAAAAGTTTAAATTGAGTATTAGATTTTTGGCAGTTCAATTTTTTATTTCACTGTCTTTTTGGCTTCTTTTGCTACCATAGGGAATTATGTTCTGTTTATTTTTTTCTAGATGCTTTTATAATCTTTCCTTTGTCAATAGTATTTGGCAAATTTTATAACATTTTGTATGACATGTTTTCTAGATTTTGGATTTTTGTCATATTTATTCTGAATTTTTTCTCTCATTCTACTTCTTTTCTCCTCCTGAAAGTCCTATTATTTCTTTCCATATTTTAAAAAGTCTCTTTTACTTTGTATATCACTTTATAATTTCTTTAATTTTAAAATTCATTACATCTCTGTTCTGTGGGGTTTAATGTCTTGTTTACTTTCAAATACTTTATTGACGTTTCACTGGATTTAAAAAATATGACTGGCTGCATTTTTTTTACACTAGCAGTTTAAACTTTCTTATTTTAAAAACTTAAAACTATTTTGTATTCTGTATTCAATCATGTCTTTATCTGATGTTCTTGTAAATCTGTCTCAAATGCCTATTATTTCTCTTGTGCTTGCTGCTGATGGTTAGTTTCTTTATATTTTCTCTACTTTTACACTGTAAGTTTATGGAGATCAGCAAATGGTGGGTGGAGATTACTAGCAGCTAGAATTGGGGAGGCTATTACAAGGATATTGTCATTATGATGACAAAATGGTGATTTGCTGTGAGTCAAATGCAAGATTTTCTTCTTTAAAACATGTCTTCACATTTTCGTGTATGATTATGATTTTCAAATTAACCATAAAATTTAATGTTAATTTTTAATTGGAAAATATATCTTAGAGAACACAATAGCAAATCACAATGGGAGTACTTGACATAGTAGACAATTATCTGTTTCATATACAGCATGGTAGTTTTATAATACACAATGAAAATTTGATGCCATAATAGGAAGGAAGGAGGCTTATATTCTGGACAGCTAATGTTTTAGGGAAATATAACCTAATATTAGAATATTAGGTATTTCTCCCTTTTAAGATCATATAATTATGTTTACAGATTAAGGAGTCACAGATAATAAGGGATCGGACTATACTCAGACTCCAACAAAAATCTCCACTCATGCTGACATCTGGTATGAGTTCCATAATGCCTCCTGTAGCAGAGACTGCAAATTAGTACATATTCCTTGATGTATTTTCTAGGCACATGGTAGCCTAGAATATTAACATCATTTTCTACTTTGATTTACATGTTGGTGTGGTCATGTATCAGAGCTATAGCCAAGGGAACAGAAATGATGTGGTGCATGTAACTTCCACCTATTGACCTTACAGAAGGGAGGCATGTGCTTCACCTCCACCTTCTTCTTGCTTGCTGGATCACAGAGGTGCTTGCAGAAGATCAAGTGTTTTTTTAAAAGTAGTTAGTTCTCAGTAAGAAATAAGACAATTTTATTATTGAAATTACTAGTCTTTCAATATTAAACACTTAGATGAAGTTAATTTTTAAATGCAAGCCATTTAACTAGGTTTGGTCAAAACATTCACAACTGGATTTCCTCCTCCCCATTTTATTATAAGCTTATTTTTCAAATGAGAAATAATATTACTAAATTAAATAAATAGAAAATTGCCCTTAAAATTAGTATTTTCATTTACATTTTATAATTTTTCTTCTAGCCTTTTCTTTTAAACTTTGTTATTAACACATATTTTTTCATTTTCATACTGAGCTATATATTTTATAAATTTCCATCTGAGTAGTAAAATCATTATTATAAGTGAGTATATGGCACTCTGTGGAAAGACTGCATTGATATAACTGGACATCTTATGATGTCCTGATTTTTGGCTATGATAAATCTCATCTTCACCATGTACTAAATGTGTGACTTTTAGGAAGTTACTTCTGGGTTTCTTCTTCCTTCTCTGTAAAAATTCTTGGAATAATAGTACTTAACTGCTATTGTCATATGTGTGTACATGCACATGTGCATTTTGGGGGGGTGTGTGTGTGTGTGTGTGTGTGTACATGCTGTGCATGGGTGCACACTCCTGGCCATGAGTTTAGTGTTTAGAGCAGTTCCTGGTACATGGTAAACATGCAGAAAGTATTCAGTTATTTAATGATAATTTTTATAATAGCCTGAGATTATTGAATAAGCCAAACGATGCTTTGTAAATACAAATTAGCTTTATTTTTTTCTCCTTTTCTTCTTTTAAATCAGGCAAACTTTTTTCCATCTTAGATGATTGACATTGATGTCAATCTCAGAATTTTATGGTCTCTCTGAAGTAATAAACTAATAGTGTCTCTAATATGCTGATTAAAACCTCAGGTCTAGTAATTATATCATCAGTTCAGTTCACATTAGAGAAATAATTAAAACCACAAACTCTCAATTCAAAGCTTCTTTCCTTATGTGCCTGACCCCTACTTGGAAGCCTAGGTAGGGAGAAATTATAGGAATAGAAGAGAATTTTTTTCATCTGGCACAAAATGGTTTCTTCTTCTTTTCTTCATTATTAACCAATTGATGTTAATCAGTTTTCTTATGGAATGCGTAATAGTTTGTCAATGGAAAGCAGCATCAGTTTGAAAGCTCCCTAGAGTCACTAAAATTTCAGTTATTTTATTTCATTTTAAATAATTCATCATGTTTTATGGTCCTATCACCAATAGAGTAAAAAATTTAAATTGCAATATTTTATTATTCTTTTGCATTATTCTATTCCAAATAATGTTTTAGTAGTAATTGTACTTAAAGTATACAAATGGATAATATTATGTTACAGAAAAGTTACCAGCAGTGTAGTTTTTGCTGTGTTTTAAATTTTTATTTCTACTTAATATTTCCTAGTAACGTCTGCTTCTTTTGGATTACTATGTCCTATTTCAAAGTCATCTTTTAAAATATGAATGGTCAACAAATATATGAAAAAATGTCCAACATCATTAGCAATTAGAGAAATGCAAATTAAAACTACACTGATATTTCATCTCACTCCAGTCAGAATGGCAAAAAATCAAGAATACAAGTAACAATAAATGTTGTTGAGGATTTGGGGGAAACAGTACACTGATACATTGCTGGTGGGATTGCAAATTGGTGCAACCACTCTGGAAAGCACTATGAAGATTTATCAGAAAACTTGGAATGGAACCACCATTTGACCCAGTTATCCCACTCTTAGGTATACACCCAAAGGACTTAAAATCAGCATACTATAGTGACACAGCCACATCAATGTTCATAGCAGCTCAATTCATAACAGTTAAGCTATGGAACTAACCTAGTGTCCTTCAACAGATGAATGGATAAAAAAAAAAAATGTGGTATATGTTCACAGTTGAATATTACTCAGCCACAAAGAAGAGTGAAATTATGACATTTGCCAGTAAATGAATGGAACTAGAAGCTATCATGCTACATGAAATAAGCCAATCCCCCCAAAACAAAGGCTGAATATTCAATCTGATATGCAGATGCTAACTCATAATAGTTGTGTGTGGAGGGGGAGGGGTGGAGGTTTATCAGATTGAATGGGGGAAAAGGAGGGGGAATAAGAATGGGAAACACATTAGAATGAATTTGACATAACTTTCCTATTTTATGTATTCATAGTAAGACAACTTCTACCAGTGTAACTAACTCCACATCATGTACAACCTCAAGAATGGGAAGTAATATTCTATGTATGTATGATATGTCAAAATACAGTCTACTGTCATGTCTAACTAAAAAGAACAAATAAAATAACAAGAAGTTGTCTTTTGATGAAAAATAATGCTTCAAAAAGCCTAGGGTTTAAGCAAATATTTTTCAATAATGCTGGAAAATAGATTTGTTTCCCTTTAACCACCCCATATTTACTCTGAAAAATGGAATAGTCAGAGAGGGGAAGAAGATAAGAAGAGTTGCACTTGGCTGAGGTAAAGGATTTGAATTATGAATATTAACTAAGAGGACACACGAGTAAGGTAAAATTTTCCTACACTTCTGGAGTAATTTGTCTTATGAATGAACTGCTGAAAAACAGAAACAGCATATTTTACAAAATTTTATAAAATTCCAGCTCTCACAAATGATGAATGAAGCCATAATAGAGATGTTATAAAATAATAAAAAAAAATTTAGCAACCATATTGCATCTGGCAGATTAATACATTTATTAAAACCATTATTATAATCAACATAATTTTTAACCCTAATAAAATGTAAATCAAAAACTCTGGAAAAAATCAATCAATCCCAATTGTACTAATTATTATTAATCCTTTTGTAATGTTTTGTTAATAAGTTTTAAAAAAGGAAAGTCAGAAATAATCTTCCAAGTCATTCATTTTATTTAAAATGATTAAAAAATGTTAATTCACAGAAGTATATAACCTGGTAACATATTCCATATGTGAGCATTAGTAAGACAACTTCTGAAAAACAAAATCAAAATTTTTTCAAGATTGTATCAAATACCAGAAAATATTAATAATATTTTCAGTTCTTAACATAAATAATTTTCTTAGAGAAATAGTGTAATGGAATATATTCAGTGAACTTTGTAAACTATAAACAACATCAAGTAGCCAAACTATGAAATATCTCATCATTTTGAAAGTCTTACCACAGAAGATATGAATAACTATGAGGATAATTTTTAAAATTATACATACTTCCATTACCTCAAAATTATTTTCACATTTTAATATATTTTCTCTGAGTCTTGTGTGTATGCATGCATGCATAGGTGTTATTGTCAATATTCTTAGGGTCACATTGATTTATATAGAAGTATTTTTCTCTCATTTGACATTAATACAGATTACTTACTAGGCCATTAAACATCATTTTAATTAGCTCATAATAATACTTAATGCATGTACAAAATTATACGTTAGACATCTTTTTTTTCAAATATTTCATTATTTTCAAATCTGTGCAGAAAATATATTTTGTATTTAGGATAATTTTTTAGGGTAGTTTCTGAAAAACAAATGCAACACTATTAAAAATACTTTAGCAGACATTAAATACAATAAAAGCGTGAAGTCTGATAGCTTAATGTACCTAAAATAGTTTCTCATGAACACCAACTTCTTAGAATAGTATGACAGGACAAAAAGAAAAATTTTCCTTAAGCAAATTTAATTTTTACATTTACACAGTAAATAGCACAATCAAAGAGGCCATTCCCTTACAAATCAGGGCAAAATTTATATTAGAGGAAGAACTGGATTGGCTAAAGAAAGGGAAGTATGTATCTCTCTTGTATAACTGTGGCTTCCATCCAGATCCTTCCTTACCTATTCAGACTCCTTTTAACTTCCCTGGATTTGGAGTTAAGGACTGTCAGGTCCTTAAGTCACTTTTGATTTTGGCTGAAAGGGATAGAGTTCCAATAGCTGCTTTGTGATTTTTGACCTTTTGAACCATAAAAACTTAAACTAGTGAAAAAAGAAAACGAGAACACTTTGAAAATTTAGATTGTAATGCAATTTTACAATGTTTTGCTCTGTAACTCTTTAATATATGAGGGTTGGAATCTATTAAAAGTGTAGACATTAAAGAAAAGCAATTCAGCAGGATTTTGATGCTTAAGGACTGTATAACATATTTGCAAACCATAACACCTGGTTTAATGCATTAAATTTTTCACTCTGACTACTTCATTTTGTGTAGAATAGAAATTACAACATTCATCCTAGCCCTACCAATTTCATAGTTTTTTTTAAGATGAAACTTAATAATGTATGTTTTCATTGTAGGAATAAATAAAATCATTACTTTCATGCTCAAATATTCTTTTAAGTAAATAAAAATTTAAAACCCCATAAGTTTATTTTCATTGTAAAAGGTATGAAAAATGCAGATAAATTGAAAATACTCTTTGAATTCTATTTTCTGCCTCCTATCTGCCCTGAAACTTTTGGGAGAAAATTCCTTGTTAGGATCACTTATTAGTTGATACTTGACCTAACTGTATGGTTAAATATGACAGCCATTAGCTCTATGTGAGTATTTAATGTACACATGAGTGAGCTATATTATACAAAATTAATATTATTAATTATTAGTCACAATAGTTATATTTTAAATGCTCACCCCTCTTTATTGAAGAGAAACCACATATCACAACTATACTGGGCAGAGAAGATATGCATCAATAAAGAAACTTTCATATACAATAAAATTAACTAGAATTAAAATAAAACTAGAATTAAGACCAGGAAAGAGCATGTGGTAGATAGAATAATGCCTCCCCCATAATATCTATGCCCTAATACTCAGAACCTGAAAACGCTACCTTACATTTCAAAAATGACTTTGCAGATGTTATTAAGCTATGGAGCTTTGAAGGGCAAAAATCACACCGGAGACAGCTGTGCAGCCAAGAGATTTATTCAACAGTCTTTGTGGCTGGTTGGAGGTCAAGAGGTGCTCTGGTCGAAGGTTGAAGAGGTGCTGGGAGAGGGGAGTCAGGGAGAGGGGAGTGTGCAAGCTCTAGTGGGAGAAAGGAGTCAGGAAGAGGGAAGTGTGCAAGCTCTGAATGGAAGGTGGGTGCCTGGTTGCGCCAGCTGGGATCTCTGGAGCTGTTGGCTGGGGCAGCTGCCATCGGGTTGGAGGCAATGGGTCTAGGGCTGGTGCAGTGGCTTCCTCCTCTCTGCAGGGATGAGCTGTTGTGTCTGAGAGTCTCTTGAATGGGATCCTATATAGGAATATATAGGTACATCCAAGCGACCCCAATGCCATTGGCTCTTTGCCTGTGGAACAGGGTGACCTTTAAGCCTATTGGCAACTTTCCGGGGAAAGAACATCCTGTCCAGAGAACAGAGAGACCTCCAAACCCATTGTCTCTTGCCCAAGGAAAACAAAACAAGGTTGCTTTGCTCAGGACACAAAAACCTCCAGGGGGGAGGGTAGCCCATCTATCATCCCCCCCCTTTTTGTTTCCTTAGGAAGTGGGACGTTGTGTGTCAGTCTGGCTACTCCCTGCTGAAACAGGGTGACGTGGGGTGTTATGGGGGGATACGACAAGACAGGTAGGTCAGGCTTGAGGGCAAAAAGGATTCCCAGGAGGTCGGTGCCACAAACATGAATTCGCCCTGAGGTGATGAGAAGTAACAGGTGATCCCTAAGGAGAAGCTGGTTAAAGGTTCAGAACAAGAAAGACAGAAAAGATTATTCTGAGTCAGTATCGGGGATAAGAGAGAAGCAAATTTTTAGGGGATCGGTAGGAAGGGAAGAACAAGTATACTGGGGTAGGTGTCTGTCGTCCTTTTGTGGATCCTCAGCTAGTTTGGCAGCTGGTGTTAGTCTGGAGATATGAATCCAAGATGTCAAGTTCCCTGAGATTTCACGAAGCTTAGCAGCTGTGGGTGTGCACAGCACAACCTGTAAGGGGCCTGTCCACTTTGGGGCAAGGGAGACTGATCCTGTGTCCTGGGGAGGGGAGAAATATACCCAAGAACCAGGTGTTAATGGGAATGAAGCAGTGAGTCTACCTGGGTCAGGCAGAATGTAATCTTGGCACTTCCATAGCTGATGTCTGATGAAGGACAAGATGGGAAGAGAAACATCTTTGGGTAGGGGTCCTTTAGTTGGGGAAACTCCAGGTGGAAGAGCTGGTCACCCAAACATAACCTCAAAAGGGGATAGTGAGGAAGGTTTATTTGGGAGGACTCGGAGCCTAAAGAGGGCGAGGGGAAGTAGCTTGACCCAGTCCAAGTGAAGCTCCAGGGAGAGTTTAGTCAGAATATTCTTAAGAGTTCTGTTAGTCCTCTCTACCCTCCCTGAGGACTTGGGGTGATATGGGATGTGAAAATGCCAAGGAATGTTAAGGGAAGCAGAAATATTTTGGGTGACATGGGTAACAAATTCAGGCCTGTTGTCAGACCAGATGAACGTGGGCAACTTAAAGCAGGGAAGGATTTCTGAGACTAAAATAGAGGCTACTGTGGAGGCCCTTTTGTTGGAACTAGGGAAGGCCTCCACCCATCCAGAGAAGGTGTCTACCAAGACCAGGAGATATTTGTGTTTCTGGACAACTGGCATGTTAGTGAAATCTATTTGCCAATCAGCTCCTGGAAGCTGACCTTGAGCTTGGTGAGAGGGGAATGTTCCTGGTTTAAGGGGAGTATATGGGTTGGTGTGCTGACACACAGTGCACGTGGAGGTGAGTTGATGGAGAAACTGTGTGTCCTCTGAAGACAGGGTGAGGAAGGAGGTAGCGAAACTTTTGAGGGCCTGAGGGTTAGGATGGAAAAGAGAATGGAAATAGGAGAGGATTGATTGTACTAAAGGGGATTTGGGGATCTGCGTAGATTGGACTGGAGCCAGAAGAGAAGGAGAAGATAGTGCTGCTTCCTTGCTGCCCTATCAGCCTTTGTGTTTCCCTGAATTATGGGAGACTCACCATTTTGGTGTGAAGGACAATGAGAAATCCCTATTCATTCGGGCAGAAGAGAGGCCTGCAGGAGCTTTGATATTAATTTGGAATTAGTAACTGCAGAGCCCTGTGTGGTCAGGAGCCTTCGTTCTTTCCATATCACTGAGTGAGAAAGTAAAATATGATAGACATATTTTGAATCTGTGTAGAGGGTGAGGTTTTGGTCGGCTGCTAATTCAAAGGCATGAATAACAGAATAACAGCTATTAGTTCAGCCTGTTGGTTTGTAGTGTTGGGTGGGGAAGGGTGCTGCCTCAATAACCTCTGATAGGGAGACGACAGTTTAACCGGCAAAACGATAAGGAAAGATCTGCCATCTGTGAACCAGTTTAGGGAGGATCAGGAAGTGGTCCCTCTTGAATGTGGGAGGGGTGGGGGATTAAAGCCTCAAGCATCTCTATACAATCATGCTCTGGGGGCTCTGAAGAGACTGGGAGGAGGGAAGCTGGGTGTAAAGTGGATCAGGGTTGGAAAGAGATTGAGGAGTCATGCAGAAAAGAAATGAGGAAAGAGAGAACACGACAGGGCGGGAGAGTTTGAAGTCTCTTATAGGTTAGTAGATCTTTTAAATGGTGAGGAGAGGCAACAGTGACATGGGCACCAAAGGTCAACGTTTTTGATTCCTGTAGAAGTAGGTAAGCAGCAGCCAGAGTCCTAAGACATGGGGCCCATCCATGAATGGTGGGGTCAAGCTGTTTAGAAAGATAGGCAACGGGAGCAAAGGTGGAGGCCTTGTATTGGCCTAAAACACCTAGAGCCAGACCTGTCGTTTCATGGACATAAAGGGTGAATGGCTGAAGAAAGTCTGGGAGGTGAAGAGCTGAGGCCTGTAATAGTGCCTGCTGCAGATGCTTAAATTCAGCCCTTCAGGGAGGGGCTTTTCCTTAACCCCCTTTTAGCTGCCTCTTATAGGGGCTTTGCATAAAGAGAAAAATTGGGAATCCATGTACGGAAGTAGCCTGATAGCCCCCAAGAATGAAAGATCTCTTCCTTTGTCTTGGGACATGGGAAAGCCTCAATGAAGGCCTTTCAGTTTACAGTAATGGCCTTCAATGGATGGGAAATCTGAACTCCTGAATAAACTACCTGGGTCTGGGCAAATTGTACCTTAGATGGGGAAATGCAATACCTGCGAGAAGCAAGAAAATTTAAAAGGGTGTAAGAGTCTATATGAGCTGTGGAGAAGGAAGGGCTGCAAAGGAAAAGATCATCTACATATTGCAAAAGAGTGGAGTCAGAGAACTCAAGGTCTTTGAGGTCATCAGCCAGTGTCTGTCCAAAGACATGAGGGCTGTCTTGAAAACCCTGAGGGAGGACTATCCAGGTCAATTGTTGGGACCATTGAGTATCAGGATCAGACCAGGTAAAGGCAAAGATGTCTTGTGATTCCTGAGCTAAAGGGACAGTGAAGAAGGCATCCTTAAGATCAATGACAGAGAAATGGGTAGATAAGGAAGGAATTAGGGAGAGAAGAGTATAAGAATTCGGGACCAGAGGGTATATGGGCCTAACAGCCTCATTGATGAAACGAAGATCTTGGACTAGTCAGTATGAACCATTGGACTTCTTAACTGCCAATATGGGAGTATTATAAGGGGAATGGGTGGGTCGGAGAAAATGTTTCCACAGAAGGTGTGAGATAATAGGTTGGAGACCTTTGAGGCTAGCGGCCAGGAGTGGGTACTGGGCTCTGTTAGGGAAATGCTGGGGATCTTTAAGGTGTATTTGTACAGGGTCACAGTGAGCAACGGAGGGAGTCTGGGTGTCCCAAACTTTGGGGTCTACAGATGGGAGGGGTCAGGGTAATGAAAGGTTTCCGAATTGGTAGAAAATTGAGAGGTCTCTTCAGGGTCATCGGGCTCTAAAACGCTAAGAAGGAAGACAGGCGGAGACGGAGTGAGACGAGTCCGGGAACACAACTGAGCGAGGCGGGTCAGAGAGCACAATTGAGGCCTGAAATTTGGCTAGTATAACTCGGCCCAGTAAAAACACAGGACATTGAGGCGTTACTAGGAACTGGTGGGCAAAAGGATGGTGGTGGAGGGGGCAAGACAGCATGGGAGTCTTGCGGGGGTGAATGGTGTGTCCCTCTACCCCGACAATAGGGGACGATATGGTGGTGGGCCCCCAAAACTCCCTCAAGACCCAGAAAGTGGCTCCTGTATCTGGTAGGAAACTTATGGGGCTGCCATCAACAAGAAGGGTGACCCTAGGCTCCTGTAAGGTGATGTCAACTGTCAGGAGAGGAACCCCAGGGCCCAGTCAATCTTCTGCAGCCAGCCCCAGTAGGTTAGGTTTCACGACCGGTCTGGGTTTTTCTGCGGGAACTGGGGCAGTCAACACCCCAGTGGACCATCTTGGAGCATTTAGGACATGGGCGCGTAGGGGCCCTGGGGTTGGGGCAAGCTCTAGCCCAGTGTTCTTCATTCCCGCACTTGAAACAGGGCCCTGGAGGTCCTCTCTACATGGGGTCATGGCCTCCTGTTTGTGAGGCCTGAGCATTGGAGCCTTGTAAGGCCTGGACCAGCATTTGAAATTTTGTTTGTTCGGCCTTTTCATATTTCTGAAACCTACAGCATTCAGTATTCTCTTCTCTGTTATGATAAGCCTTAAAGGCCATGGCCAGGATCTCTGTCTGAGGTGTTGCAGGTCCTTGCTCTAATTTTCTCAATTTAGCCCATATATCAGGGTAACTTTGGACAAAAAGTAAGTCATAAGGACCTGACGCCCCCCTGGAGATTCAGGATCTAAATTAGCGTATTGTTGGAGGGCTTTTGTCAGTCGATCAAGAAATTCGGAGGGGGTCTCTTCCCTTTTTTGTATGATTTCCTGCAGCTTGTCAAAATTAACTACCTTTTGTGCTGAACACTTAAGACCAGCTAGTATACAAGTGGAAAACTGATCTTGCAAGGCCACATCCCCTGGGGAATTATAGTCCCAGTTAGGGTTCCTTTTAGGGATGTCCTCAGGTTCAGTGAGATGGTTAGGGTTGGTTCTATGGTTCTCATCAGCATAGTCCCTTGCCTGTTCCCAGACTCGCCTACACTCCTCAGGAAGGAGGGTATTTGCCAGAATCATATATATATCATGGAAGGTAAGGCTACAAGCTTGGAGGACCCATTGAAATTCCCTGAGGTATGTAGTGGGGTCAGTGGTATAAGAGCCCAACTGTTTCTTGATTTGAACTACCTTGATCATTGGGAAGGGAACATGGACATGGACAATTCCTTCTGGACCCGCAAATTCCCAGAGTGGGGCCAGGACTTGGGCGGGAGTAAGTGACGGGAGGGTGAGAAGACATTGTGCGAGATCACGTGGAGGGTGGGCTGAATGAGGATGTGGCAGGAGTGGGTAGAAGTGGGGCTGGAGGAGCCGAGGGAGGGGGACAGGTTTCAGTTCTGTATGGGGGCATCTCATCTGTGGGATCGAAATCAAGAAAGGAGGAGGATGGTAGGGAAGCAGCCGGTTGACAGTCAAGGAGGATATTTTCGGGGTTGCAGCGGGTACAGAGTGAGGGATTTGAATGGAGGAAAAAGAAAGCCTGAATATATGGAATCTCTACCCATTTTTTTGATTGCTCACAGAAGTTAAAAAGATCTCTCAGTATAGAGGGATCCAGGGACCCAGAAGCAGACCATATGTTTTGGTTATCTATGGGGTACGTGGGCCAATCTTGGGTGCGAAACTTGATGAGTCTTGTTGGTTGTATATTGGGAGTTAGGCCAAGAGTGGCTAGGTTGTTTAAGAGGCATTGTGGAGGGGAATCGACTGGGACGGATAAGAGTGAGTACGAGGGCAACAGAGAGTGAGTGATAGCAAAACTGAAGAAGAGAGCGAGGACGAGAGTGAAGAAGAGCGTGATCAGAGGGTAGTCAGCCGGGAAGGATAGGAGTGGGTCAGCCAGGAGGGACGACGAAGAAGAAGCCCCCATTTTCCCATGCCGAACGGAGAGATATATTATCCTGAGGAGCATCCCCCTCAAGATATACATATATTTCATAGATTCAAGTTTGTGAGACCCAGTCGTCACTGGAGTCAAACAGACATGGGGTCCAAAGGGACCGAAGGACAATGGGCCACCCTGCCCAGGGGTTTTCGTGTCCTGTTCTGAATGGGAGAGTTAAGACCCAAGTCCAAACTAGGCCAGAGGCCAGAAAAGGGCTTTCTTCAACTGTTCCCAGGAAAGGGAGAGGGAGAGAGAGAGTGAGAGAGAGCACTCGAGAGAGAGCTCCTTGAGGTCCACTGTGACCCTGAAGGTCTAGGTGGGGTGTGGTCCTCCCTGTACAGGCCACAAGCGGGGCTGTCGGACTATCAAGGGTCAGTTCCCACTGTGAATGGCCCGATGGGTTTAGGAGCTCGGGGGACGAGGAGACCTACCCAGGAAAAGGAGAGAGAGAGAGAGAGAAAGAGAGAGAAAGAGAGAGAGAGAGAGCGCTCCTGAAGTCCACTGTGACCATGAAGGTCTAGGTGGGGTGTGGTCCTCCCCGTACAGGCCACAAGCAGGGCTGTCGGATTATCAATGGTCAGTTCCCACTGTAAATGGCCCGATGGGTTTAGGAGCTCTGGGGATGAGGAGACCTACCCAGGAAAAGGAGAGAGGGGGGGAGAGAGAAAAAGAGCTCCTGAGGTCCACTTTGCTCAGGACACAGAAACCTCTGGGGGGGGGGGCAGGGAGGGTAGCCCATCTATCAAGCTTGAGATGGGAAGATTATCTTGGATTATCTAAAGGGGCCCAATGCAATAAATAACATGGACTCCTAGAAAGGAAGGCAACATGGTCAGAGTCAAAAAAGGAGATTTAATGATGGAAACGGAAATTAGAGTAAGGCTCTTTGAAGATGGAGGAAGAGGCCATGAGCCAAAGAATGCAGGTGGCTTCTATAGTTGGGGGAAAAAGCAAGAAAACAAATTCTCCCCTAGAGCCTCCAGAAGGAATGCAGCCTGCTGTTGCCATGACTTTAGGACTCATGACTTTCAGAACTGTACAAAAAGTTTGCTTTGGTTTAAGACCTTATGTTTGTAGTAATTTGTTACATTAGCAACAGAAAACTAATACACATGACAATTGGTCTTTCTATTAAACTCTTAATGCATTACTTATCTTCGGTTCTTTTTATTATAAATAAAATGGCAATAAGAGTTTTTACTCTGCAGAAGCAAATACTAGATTATGAAAAATGAAACACAGAGAGGGCCAGGGATTTCAGGCCAACAGGGACATGAGCAGTTTATGTTGATGATTTGCTTTCAGTAAAACACAATGAAAATGCCTGTTTTGTAGCATTTGGCAGTTTATATTATATAAATGCTTATATCATGATCAATTTCTAGCTCACAATAAGGTTAGAGAGTTAATTATATGTTTGTGTGTGAACTTGAGGGGCGGGTAAGGCCTCGTGTGGAAATAAAAATTAAGATGGCTGCGGTGTGGTCAAGAGAAAGAGACAAACTTCTTTGTGAGCCTCAGAAATCAAATATGACAGGTTTTCTTCACAGACACAATTCCTTCAGTTTTTAATTTTCATATGAAGAGAGCTGTTGGGAAAGAATGTGCCTTCAAAACCCCAACAATTTTCAGTCCTGGTACTTCAGCTGAACTGTTGTCTGTTTTAAGAGAATTGTTGCTTACTGATCACCGCCTGGCAAACAATCACTTAGAACTTAATGCCTATTCAGATCCTCAGCACCAATCTAAATTTGTTCAAAACAATTTGTGTAACAGCAATAGCCAATGGAAAATTGTCAGAACAAATTATTTCTCTTTACCTCATTATTTTAATTTTTCCCTTTAAAAACCTCCTCCTTCTCCTTGACAGAAAGAAAACTTGTTAGGTGTCTAATTTAATCTGTGTATCCTGATTTGAAAATCTGAATCAAAATGGTCTCTGCTTTTATTTTCACATTGTTTATGATTTCTTGGTTCACAGTGGTCATTGCAGGCACTTCTTTTTTTTTTTTTTTTTTTAAGATGGATGGAAAGTCACTAGAGAGGTTTGATATCTAAGCTAAATATGGCTCTCCTGTTGAAGATAAATAGGAACAGGCTGAGACACAGATAGGAGGGTGTTGCTATAATCCAAGCATCCAAGTGAGAAACAATGGTGGCTTGGCCAAGAATGGTAGTAGACATAGTACGATGTGATCAGATAGTGTTAAGTAGAGCTGTCATGTTTGCTGAAAGATTGAATGTGGGAGTGAGAAGCAGGGAGACCAAGCTGATTCCAAGATTTTGACTTGAGAAATTGAAAGGATAGAAGTACCATAAGTTCTGATAGAAATGATGGTGGAATGAACAGTTTTGGGGTTCAGGGAAAGATCAAGGGCTAATTTTGGTCATGTTACATTTAAGATGATGTTTAGAGTTTTATTCCAGTGAAGAACTGAGTATTCATGTCAGTTGCTTAAATGTGATATCAACAATTACATTTTTCCCATTCTCTTTTGAAGCCAATGAAATCACAGCAAATAATTAGGAGATGTAAATTTTTATCTTAAAGCCATACTGGAGGAGATTACATAAAGAATAAAAGCAGATAGAGAACAAATGTGAAGAATGAGTCAAAGGGTATGCAAAGATTCAGATTTCAAGAAAACAAGAAGAAACTAGAAAATGAGACCTATGGGCCATAAGATAGGAAGAAAACACAGAGAGAATCACATCCAATTAAATAAAATGTTTTCTTGAAGGAAAGAATCATAAAACAAAAAAAAAAAAAAAAAAAAAAAACACCCCCTGGTTGATCAAATGAGCTGAATTCTGGGAACTGACTATTATGGTCCGGATATCAACTGTCCCCCAAAAGCTCCTGTGTTAATTCATACATTTTCAGAGGTGAAATGATTAGATTATGAGAGATGTAGCCTAATCAATCCTTTCATGTTTGAATGAACTAACTGGGTGGAAACTGTAGGCAGGTGGGGCATGGTTGGAGGATGTGGGTCACTGGGGGGCTGGAAGGGTTTATCTCCCCTGTGGCCCCTTCCATTCTCTCTCTCTGCTTCCTTACTGCCATTAGGTAAGAAGATTTCCTCTGACACCTATTTCCACCATGACATTCTATTTCACCTTTGCCCAGAACAACGCAGTTGTTCAACCATGAATTAAACCTCTGAAACCATAAGCCCCTAAATAAACTTTACTTCCTCTAAGTTGTGGTTAGGTATTTTTGTCACAGTGATGAAAAGCTAACCTACTGACCATTGTATTTTAAAGTGTTATGTTATTAGTCATTTTGACCAAACCAGTTTTGGTGGAGAGAGATGTGAAATGCTCTGATTTCATTGGCTTCAAAAGAGAATGGGAAAAATGTAATTGTTGATATCACATTTAAGCAACTGTTTCTAGTTTTTCTGTGAAAGGGTAACACTAGACAGAGTCAAGTGTGAGTTTTCAAAAGACTGAAGATATATATGTGTGTATATATGTTGATGGAAAAATTCACTACAAAAGGACAATTTGTGAAGCAGAAGTGATGAGAGAACTGCCAGGGAAACATCCTTAAAAAAGGGAAAGGCTGGAATCTCGGGCACAAGGGGAATGGGATACATTACATACAAGGAAACAAATGGAGGTTACATGGGTAGATGTGGTAAAAACATGTAGAAACTCCCTACAGTTGCTTGATTTTTTATTAGTGAAGCAATGCTATCAACTGAGAATGGGGATGGGGTAGGAAGTGTAGGGAGTTTAGAGGAGAAAATGCATGGCACTGTTATTAAAGAGGATGGGTGAACAAAATGCCTTAGAAATATCAAAGGATTGCAGCAATACTTAGAGCCCATGCCAGTGAACATGAATTTAAATTGAAACAGGACACAGGAATGTGTATGTGGTCTTCTTAATCCATTATTATTCACAAAGCATGCTTAGGCAGGGTTAAGATTTGTTGGGGGAGTATGAGAAAATGAGACTAGAGAGTTGGGGAGAAATGAAAGGGAGCATGACACACAACAGACTGCCAGAGGGATGAGAAGGCACAAGGTGGGACTGAGGCATTACAGGGACAGAATTATGGGAATGACAGAAAAGAGAGAGGGCAATGATCCCTGTGGTATCTAAGAATAGTTGTAGTTGATGAAAGTTCAAAAGCTAGAGATGAGGTTGAAGAATAAGATGATTGCATTGAGGGTATAGAAGAGTTAAGAATTTGTAACAATAAGGATTAGTGTATGACCACAGGCATGAGTGGCTTATAGGGGGTAAGAAATGATCACAGGCAGAGAGGTTGTCCTGGAAATGAGAGACCAGGTAGTGTTAGGTTCATCTGTGTTGATATTTGGAACACAATAATTATTATAGCAGTAGTGTTAGAGGTCATTACACTCATGTTGGTTCTCAAAGAGTGGACCTCATACCAGCAGTATCAGCGCCTTGTGAATATTTGTTAGAAACACAAATAATTGAGTACACTCAGATGTAGTGAATCAGAAAATCTGGACTTGGGGGACGATGCAGTGTTTTAACAAGCCCTGTAGATGGTTCTGATTCAAATTTAACCACCTTTACGGTAGTGCAGAAGATGTAAACTTTAGATTCTTGAAGAAATAAATTAGTATTTAAACTATACCTGAAAATTATTGCAAGGCTCAGTACGAGGGTTCATAAAATGAAAGGGAGCAGCATTTGTAAAGAAAAGCTAGAAACATGAAAAGAGATAAGATCAAACAAAATCATGTAAAGGTGAAAATTATTAGCTGTTAATTTTAGATCAGGCCTTGCTAGGAAAGGATTGTTGGCTCTTAAGGAATCCTGATAAAAACACCACTTTTTCCCCATTCATCTACTTTTTAGTCCGTTGGTACTAGGTTCAGTTTTAGAGGCAAAGCTTGAAGAACAAGTGTAGAGGCCCTGGCATTACCAATTAATCTCTTCCTAATTTCTCATCTTTTCTAGGGAACCTAACAGGAGCCTTTTTGAGGCAGAACCTGATTCAAGTAAGCTCTGCCCTTTGTTGACTTTATGGAGCACCCGGGACCCGCCTCCGTGGGCGTTTTCCACCTAACCGCCCGCGCTTCCGGCGGCGGAGCGCGCGTGGCTGACGTCATTGTGGAGCGTCGCCGGCTTTCAGTTGGCGGCGGATTCAAACGGTCGAACGCAGTGTCTGGGACCCAGGCAGCATTAGAAGGTTGGAGTTCTCCTCACTGCCTCAGTGCTGGTGGGCTTGAGTAGACCTCGAGAGGACCTCGGCATCTGAGGCGGCTGGTGCCCGAGGGGGAGAATGTCGCTTTCCACCACGGTGTCCCAGAGAAAGCAGATCAAGCGGAAGGCTCCCCGAGGCTTTCTAAAGCGCGTCTTCAAACGACACAAGCCTCACCTTCGACTGGAGTCGCGTGGGGATTTGCTGGTGAGAGTCCATCGTTTCTCAGCTGGGAGCGGGACAGGGGGATATCAGGGAAAATGGCCTCAGCCATTGTTGCTTCCTCCTGGCCGGTGTTTCAGGCGTTTCCTGCATTGATGAGGCAGCTCTGCCCCTCCATGTCCTGACGCTTGGTTATACCGGGATTCCCCGGAATGTGGATGTCTGGAACTTCTTAAAGGAATGCTGTCAGGAACATCAGCTCAAGGAGAAAACTATCGCTTATTGATGTTTAGGAATACAATGTGGCATTGTGATTTGCGTGCTTGAGAAGAGTATGAATGATATGCCCTTTAAAAAAATCGTTTGAAATTCAGATTGGGTTAGTTTTTGTGTAATTATTGTGAGAAGCATTTTTAAGCTCCTTCCTTCTTCCCTGCCTCCTTCGCTCCCTCATTTTTTAATGTTAATCAAACTCATTGCCTATTTCCTCTACATTAGGTTGCTTACTAAAGAACTCGGATCCAATTAATAGAATGCTTGTTAGTTCAGTTTTTACGCCAGCCCATTAAAGCCTGTTTAATTGAACTCATAGTACCTGAAGCATGCACGATGTTTTCCTAATAAGTAGCCTCAAACAAACCACTGTATGATAATGTTTCTGTCTTGAAGTAAATTCATTTTCTGTGTTGAATACTTGGAACACATATTCCTCTAGCAGAATGAACACTGTTCCCCCAGGATTAAACCATAGGAAGCACTTGCTGAGGCTTGTTACAAGAGCTTTTTTGAGTAAAGGAGCCATCATAAGTGGACATCTAATTTCCAGAAGATTAAGGTAAACAATTCTGAATATAACAAGGGTATACTGCACAGATAGTCTTCAGTATGCACTATTCCACCTGTTTTTAAATTACATTTTTTAAAAAACCTCCTCTTTTCTCTCTAGCCTCCTAAAGTTCTCCACTGGCTTTCCATTTGTTGCCTTTTTGAAGTGTCTCTCTTTTTCTCTTTTTTTCTGAACTACTGTAACATTGTCTCCACTTTTCTCTAGTTTGTTTTCTAAAGCCTTTGGCAACATTTCCCCCTGTTTTAGTCAGTTTTTGCTGATGTGATTAAAAGACTTGACCAGAACAATATTAGGGAGGAAAAGTTGGCTCCATTCCTTTGGCTCTAAATGAGGCTGAACATCATAGCAGAAGTGTGTGGAGTAGGGAAGCAGCTCATATGATAATCAGAAAGCAGAGAGACTCCAGTTTCCAGATGCAAAATATATACACCCCCATGCCACCCCACCCCTCATGTCCCTTATGACCTGCCTCCTCTAGCCACACCCCACAGTCTCCAATCTATCAGGAGATTAATTTACTAATTTGGTTCAGACTTTCCTAACAATCATTTCTCTTCCAAAACTTCTTGCATTGTCTCACATGTGAGGTTTTGGGGGACACCTCACGTTCAAATCATAACAGCCCCCCCTAGAAAAGTACTACTTCTAATATCTTGTGCCCTCATTTTTGTTCTTGTTTTATATTCTATAAGAAAAGGCTGTACATGATGTTGTGTTCTACCCCTAGCCTTTCCTGGTAGTAGAGATGGTACAAATGGGCTGAATTAAGATGAAATTGACTTTCAGTACAATTTTAGGTGGTTTATTCTGGATTTTTTTTACAGTGACTTCGAATGGTGGGGGAAAAATGTACCTCATCAAGGATATTCAGGAATCTAACTGCTGGTGCAGATGGTTTGGAGAAATTTCTCAAGTAGTCAGCTTCTTCTCAATGTCCACTCTTTTCTGCCCCAGAGTGACCCATGGACAGAAGGGCTTCATGATGGGGTGGGATATAGGTGGCATGGAAGAGAAAGGGGAGTGAAAATTCCACATCTATGCAGTGGTGGGGAAAAGAAAATTCTTGTGGCCACTAACTATTCTCAGGTGGCATGTATGTTTTCTATGGCATCCTTTAAACGGTTCTCCTTCACTTTGTGGCATGCATCAACCTGCTTTTTTCGTTTATGTGTCTCTGCTTACCATCGACACCTCATAATCTTACCCAGCAGGTGTCCCACATTAGCTATGAAATGTTATACAATTAAAGCAGTCTGTTTTGAGCTCTTTTCTGAATATGAGCAGCAATTAAGAGTATGCATAATACAATTTAGCTACTGAGATGCTTAACACTGTTCTTTAGAAGTTTCATATGCTGATGTTGGCTCCTAGTGAAATATGCAGTTCTTGAGAGAAAAAAACATATCATCTCTGCTATCTCCCTTTATTTTTTTTAACACAAAACTGTTCTATTTTTATGCTCTTTTTACACATGATATTTATTTATTTTACACATACTTCTTCTGCCTGAAGATGTCTTCACCCTGCACTTGGCAAACTGCAATTCTTCCAAACTCTAATTCAAATGCTACTCTTTCAGTGAAGCCACCTTAATCTCCTTAAATGGGAACAAATTTAGCTTCCTTTTTTTTTTGGTACTGGGGATTGAACTCAGCAGCACTAGACCACTGGGCCACATCCCCAGCCCTTTTTTGTATTTTATTAGAGACAGGGTCTCACTGAGTTGCTAAGTGCCTCGCCATTGCTGAGGCTGGCTTTGAACTCGCGATCCTCCTGACTCAGCCTCCCAAAGTGCTGGGATTACAGGTGTGCGCCACCACGCCCGGCTTAGCTTCCTTTTTATTATTTGCTGTAATACATTTGACTAATTGTTTCGTGGGTTTTATTTACCCACCAATCTGGGAATTTGAATTGAGAACTTTTTGTATTCCTAGAGTTTAATACAGTATCTTGAAAATTCCAAGTGCATTGATAATACTGGAAATGCATGGTACATATATGTGCATTGATAGAGATTTTAGCATTTTACTCAAAATTTCTTTTTGTTAACAGTTTTTTCTGCACTGGCTTTTTGTTATTTTATGTGTGTTATGTTACCTGATTGTATATCCCTAGGATCTGTGTTGATAAAAGATTTAACATCTGCTAAATTTAAATTAACTGTTCAATTTTATAATGGTTCACTTAGTTTTTAGATTTATCATAGAACACCATGCAAATATTTGGGGGCTTAGGGTTTGTATAAAATTGAAAAGTGCTGTCTGGGTGTGGTGGTGCATATCTGTAATCCCAGTGACTCAGGAGGCTGAGGCAGGAGGATGGCAAGCTCAAAGCCAGCCTCAGCAAAAGCGAGGTGGTAAGCAACTCAGTGAGACCCAGTCTCTAAATAAAATACAAAATAGGGCTGGGGATGTGGCTCAGTGGTCATTTGCCCCTAAGTTCAATCCCTGGTCCCCCGCAACCTCCCCGCGCTCGAAATATTGAAAAGTGCTATGATAAAGGGAGGAGGAAGTCAGGCTGACCCAGGCTTTTTGTCAATTGAGACCATACGGAAATGGAGTTCTTTTTTTTTTTTTTTTAAACCATTACAGCAAGCTGATTTTTTTTCAAAGTAAATTAATGATGTAAAAATTTATCTTTTTAAAATTTGGATACCTAACTAAGTTCCTTGAAACTAGTTTTTGTTCTGACCATTTTAAAAATTAAGCTCTAGTTCATTTCAGTGACTCTGTTAAATTAACTATTTTATTTCATGGATATATGTTGCTTTAATTTTTATATGTGGGATGTCTAAAAAGGAATGCTGGTTTGTTTAGCTCATGGACATGAAGAGGAAGAGGAAGATATACTTTGTCAAGGATAGTAGCATGAACTCAATGTGGTTTAGTTGGTTTTCTTTTTTTCCTTAAAGTTTATCTTTCTTTTTCCTTTTATGCCTTATTTGGGGATATATGGAGGGATCATTTGGTCGTGTAATAATAATTTGCTGCTTACCTTGTATTGGGACATGGTCTGAAGGTCACTTGGGAAACAATATTGATAAGGACAGGAGTAGTTCTTGCACTTATAGTACACTGGAGAAGACAGTTAAGTGAGAAATTAATGCATAATATAGTATGTGTGGTGTTAGGAAGTATGGGTGCAGTCATTGATCTGTATAATCTTCTGTATTAGGGAAGTTGGGCTTTCAGGGCAGTCTGCCCAACCCAAAGAAATTTTGGAGGTAATGATACATTGGAATTCTAAAAGAACTTCAGAAGATTTAGTGTAAAACTGGGAGCTGAGAAAAATCAGAGATGAAACTGGAAAGGCCAATTCAAGTAGAGTGGAGTGTTAAGGTATATAGAATTTATCCTGAGGGCCTATGGAAACTATTTATCTTTAAAAATGGAAAAGAAGATTAACAGATGAAATTGTGCTATATTATGGAGGGTTCCCCTCCCCCACCCCCCAAATATTGAACCCAGGGCTTTATACATAATATTTAAATGCTGAACCACTGAGCTACATCCCAAGCCCTGTGGAGTATTTTTGCTGTAAAAGGGAATGGAATATCATTGGAAGTTTTTTAAAAAAAAAAAATGTCATGGTAAAATGTAAAGAGTTAGAATTGGAGTGTTTTGCCTCAGGGTACTTTGAAAACCTAAGAAGACAATGTGTCAAATACAAGAAGAATATATCTTCCATAGGTTCTTCATCTTATTAAATTTAAATTTCTAAACTCTTGTTTTCTTCATATACCACTAGAATACTCTTTTTAAAACACCTATATAACAATTCAGAGAGGTGTAACATTACCTAATTAATTAACATTTATTGAACTATGAGGAAGTATTTTGTGTGTTGTACACAGGATGATGAATATTAAGCATTGTATATGAATTGTTCTAACTGCAGAGATTGTGCACTATGATGTAAATAACAATGGAAATTATATGTTAAAGATACTAGCTAGACTACAAATTAGTACAACCACTCTGGAATGCAGCATGGAGATTCCTCATAAAACTAGGAAGGAACCATGATTTGACCCAGTTATCCCACTCCTTAGCATATATCCAAAGGACTTAAAATCAGAACACCACAGTGACACAGTCGCATCAATGTTTATAGCAGCACAATTCATAATAGCTAAACTACGGAACCAACCTAGATGCTCTTCAACAGATAAATGGAAAAAGAAGTTGTGGCATATATACACAATGGAATATTATTTCAGCCATAAAGAAGGTTGACTTTATGACATTTGCTGGTAAATGGATGGATCTGGAATTTATCATGCTAAGTGAAATTAGCTAATCCCCCCAAAAACCAAAGGTCAAATGTTTTTGCTGCTATGTGGAAGCTAACCCACAAGGGTTGGGGTTCAGGGGAGAATAGTAGTTCAGTGGTTTGGACAAGGGGAATGAAGGGAAGGTAGGGGGGATAGGAATAACAAAGACAATGGAATGAATCTGCTATAACTTTCCTATGTACATATATGAATACACCACAGTAAATCTCAACATCATATACATCCACTAGACTGGAATTCTAATAGGATATATTCCATGTTTGTATAAATATATTAAAATAGATTCTACTGTCATGTATAACAACAAAATAAATAAAAAGGATACTAACTGGATGTAAGTTGCTAATGCCCTCAGGTACCTTGCAGAAGCAAAGAGTGGGAAGGATGTGAATAGTAATATAAAAGAGCATTACATATGATCCTAGAGGGAGGATTGAGATAGGACTTCAGTGCAACCTTTATTCTCTCTTGCTTGAGTTATGTGTATTTTACCTGTTTTCAAGTTGTGTGCATATAGAGTGAGTAGCACTTTTTTTGGTTTGGATGTCTATTTTGAGTAAAATTAGTAATGTTAAAGAGCATATTCAGATAGTGAGATTGTATTTATATATGTACACACACACATATATACACATAATTTATAATATAAGCATTAATATATACATATAGGACATATATAAGAAAATGGCAAAATCTGATGATATATGTGTTTTGCTTATATGTAAATCTTGTTTCTGTAAGAATGTGTAAGAAACTGGCTACCATGGTTGGTTAATGATGATATGAGAAAGTGATTTATTTTTGACAGTCTATGCTTTTATTTATTTTTGTTTATTTTTAATTGTTATTTTGAAATAATTAGACTCACAAGAAGGTGCAAAAATGGTACAGAGTTTCCATGTATCCTTTACCCAGCTTTCCACAATACTAATGTCTTACAAAATTAGAATTTTTGAATTTTGTACTGTTTATATTATCAAATAGTTTTTAAAAATGAGGTTTAAAGATTAGTAATTGTAGATATGATTATTTTATGATATTCACAGAAAAGTAGGTTGACTTTGGCATGTATACTTTGTGCTTCATCATTCTTTAGAAATTTTAGTTATTAATGTATTTTTAAATACATTTTTGTAATTAAATATCTGGCTAAAATATCTTCTTAGACATCTCATAGTGGAGTAAATTTTGATATAACATTTTCTGGAAATTTAAATTACATTACAGTTTCAAATTTATTTGAAATCAAAAGCAGGACTATTTATTTCCTAAGTTTTGCTATGTAGTGATGCTTTTAAAAGATGTTGTCTGTGGCCTTTGGTCTACTTCATATAGCCTCGTTTCTTGTATTACAATGATTGTCTCTATGGATGAAATCTAAGATTGACTTATATTAAACTGAATTATATTTAACTTTGTAGTTAATTGACTTAACTATAGTAGCAAATAATAGAATAAATTTTGACTAAAATGCTTTATAATCTTGAAATCTGTCAAAAATTTTATTTTCTAGCTTCATTTTGAGATTTGAATGATTTATGAATGAAGCCTCTTACAGAGAAGATTGCATTTTTAAAAGTTATTATTTCAGAATATTATTTCAAACACATTAGTGTTTGAGCTTAAAAATTGTTCTGGATTTTCTCTTTTAAAGGTTCATTTGAGCTGTTTACTCTTTGTTCATCGACTTGCAGAAGAGTCCAGGACAAATGCTTGTGAGAATAAATGTGGAGTCATTAACAAGGATCATGTTCTAGCTGCAGCAAAGGTAAAATCTTAATTTCTTTTCTTGAGCAAGAATTAACTTTAAAAATACCAACTGAGTCATTACCTCTGCCTGATTAAGGTACCTTTTTCAGCTTTATTGTTTGAGTTGATATTTGACTTTTCATATTGATGGATTTTCCATACACATATACATGCATGTGCATGTACACAATAGACCACCATTTTATCACTAAGTGGGAGAAAGTGAATGTTTGGTAATCTGTGGGCAAACAAACTTTATAACCTTGAAATTTGTCAAATCTTTCTTATTTTAAGTTTCCTGAATTATTTTATAGCTTTGTTTTGATATTTGATTGATTGACAAATTAAATTTCTTACAATCAGAAAAGATTGCATTTTATTGGTATAACGATATAATGTAAGAATATGATGATGCCTAGGACAGAATTTCCCTGATATGTTCCTAAGAACCTTCTTTCCAAAAGATGTTCATAGATATCCCACCTCATAAGCTTTTGTGTTCAGAAAAGTGTTAATAACCTAATATACTATACCTCCTTTATTAGTCACAGTGTTGTTTATATGTAGAGTTTTTTGTATAACATCCTGCAAGAAACTGGTAACTCTAGTTGATGGGATGGTGTAGAAGAGAGACTTAGTTTTGACAGATTACCTTTTTGTTGACTTTTTAAAGATTTTTATTTTGAAATAATTGTAGACTAACAATGTGCAAAAACAGTTTAGTGCTCCATGTACCCTTTACCCATTTCCCACAAATGCCAACATCTTATATAACTATAGTTATATAAAGTTATGAAAGGTTATGAGAAATGTACTAATACAAAACTTGCTGAACTCTGCTCACCTGAGCATTTTATAAATTTATTTGAGTACATATATATATTTAGCATTTTGTAAATTCATATGAGTACATAATACTTTCTTTTGTGCTCTCTGTGTTAGTATAGAACAAAGAATTGCTGGTCTAGATTGCAGACCTATTTGAGGGCCTCTGTGGAAGCCTAGGAGTGTGTATGATCTGTCAATTTTTAAAGGGGCTTTTATGTTCTCTTGCTATTACAAATATTCCACTATTAAAAGTCAAAATAAATTGTTCCCCCCTGAAAGGAAAGTAAGAACTCAGAGCTTGAAGATGTGCATGTTTAAATTTAGGTTTGTTTTTATTAATAAACTATATAAGTGTACCTAGCAAAAACAGCATCTAAGTTCTTTTTTTTTTTTTCTAAAGTTGGGAGACCAGTAAAGATCTTGTTTTGTCTTATTTTTGCCACAGTGATGTGTTTTGAAAATTGTCTACTTAATAGGCTGTTCAATAGAAGATGACGGGTCTTGTCTCCAATTGATATAATTGTAGCCCAAATGTGGGAAATTTTACATTGTAGAGGATTTGTACTACTATATAGTTTTGAGGATCTAAGCATGTTTTGCATTCATTGAAAGAAGTAGACTTTTTTAGAGGAATTTAAGATCATTACAAGGCAAAAATATTCCCTAATTACCTTCCGAACTGGCTTTTAAAAATGAGAAAAAGACTTGTATATTGTTCATAGAGGGCTATGAGGAATTATGTTTTGTTTTCTGTAGGTATAATATGAATTTTCATTTTTTTCCCCTCCACAGGTAATTCTAAAGAAGAGCAGAGGTTAAAAGTCAAGGAACATGTTCTTGAAAATTATATGATGTGCTATTTTTTAGGTGGTAACAGGTCATTAAAGTACTTCTTATATATAAATTTATACTGTGGATTATTAAAATATTGGCTAGATGAGGAATGTCTTTTTATATTTCTTTGCTGGCATTGAAATATCTCAAACACAAAGGACTATTTTACTTTTTTGAAAGCCGGGCGCGGTGGCGCACGCCTGTAATCCCAGCACTTTGGGAGGCTGAGGCAGGAGGATCACGAGTTTCAAAGGCCTCAGCAATGGCGAGGCACTTAGCAACTCAGTGAGACCCTGTCTTAATAAAATACAAAAAAGGGCTG
Organism: Tamias sibiricus; assembly: GCA_025594165.1. Classification (NCBI taxonomy): domain Eukaryota; kingdom Metazoa; phylum Chordata; class Mammalia; order Rodentia; family Sciuridae; genus Tamias; species Tamias sibiricus. The sequence continues at coordinate 111,811,570 of CM046666.1, forward strand.
GGGATGTGGCCCAGTGGTCGAGTGCCCCTGAGTTCAATCCCCGGTACCAAAAAAAAAAAAAAAAAAAAAAAAAAAAAAAAAAAAATTTATTTTAAGAGAACTCTAGTTCTTTTCCCTTGATTTGTTGTTATAAATGTTTTAAATACCAAACATGAAATCTGACTGTGTTAAGTGGCTTAAAGAGATCCACTTCATACAATTCAGTTTATATATTTAAACACAAATGTGCAACAGATTTAATTCCTACAGAAGGACAATATGTAGTCAGATCTAGGTACATTTTAAATGTGTTTTTTCCCCCCAGTGCTTTCACAAAGCAATACAATCTACTTTTTTCTTATGTCAATAGTAACAATATAATTATCTGAAAGATTGTAAGCATCACTTGGGTTCTTTCAAAACACATCTCCTTCTCCAAACCAAAAAATAGAATTCTGGATCAAATTGAGTTTTTTTCTTCAAATTGTGGGATTTAGTGGATGGGATATTTCCCCCCTTAAAATCATTTAGAAATTTATTGCATAATCATCCAATAGTGGTGTTTTTTTTTTTTTTTTTTTTTTTTTTAAAATTTTGAGCTCATTATAGATTGCAACTTGAAGCTACAAAGTTAGTACAAAGAGGACCCACATACTCTATACCCAGTTTTCCTAATGGTTATGTTATAATTATATTACAACCAGGAAGTGTGATATATAGGTAGTGTGTTTGTAGTTCCATGCCATTTATCATTTGTAGATTCATATGACTACTACCATAATCAATGTATAGAACTATTTCATTACCACAAAATCTTCCTAATGCTGTTCTTTTATAGTTACACTGGCCCACTGTGTCTTCTACCCTGGCAACCATTCCTAACTCCTGGCAAGTAGTAACTTCTCCATCTCTGCAATTGTGTCATATAAATGGAATCACATAAGAGATGACCTTTGGAGTTTTTTGTTTGTTTGTTTTTACTCAGTATAGTGATTCATTCAAATTTTCACATGTTTTGGTAGTTCCTTTGTGTTCCCAAGTGATATTTCATGGTGTGGGTATGTCACAGTTTGTTTAACTGTTCACTTATTGATGGGTATTCTTTTTTTTAAATTTTTTTCCAGCTTTGGGCTATTAAAAATAAATTATTATGAACAATTGTATAGGTTTTTATACATAGATCAGTTTTCATTTCTCTGAGATAAATGCCTGGCAATTTGATTGTTGGGTTAAATGGTAAATATATGTTTAACTTTTAAAAAAGAAATTACCAAACTATTTAGAATGGCTATATCATTTTACATTTCTATTAACAGTATATAGAAGATCACTGTCTTCACATTCTCATAAACATTTGCTATTGTTAATTTATTTTATTAATAATTTTAGTTATTCTTACAGTTTTAATTTGTAGTTTTGTAATATCTTATACTAGTTTTAGTTGGGGCTGCTAAACAAAGTAGTATAGAGTAAGCAGCTTATAAACAACAAATTTAGTTCTCAGTAGTCATTGCTGGAAGACTGAGATCAGCATATCACCATGCTTAACTTAACACCTGTGTTCTGGTTTTCTTAGAATTTTGAAATATTTTGAAAAGCCCTCAATATAAAGTTGCTTATCCATTAGTTTTTTTTTTTTTTTTTTTTTTTTTAATTATCTAGATGAGATGCCCCCACTGGCCAAAGCCCCTGTTGCAGGAATATACAGAGGTCAAATAATAAATTATGAGAGCTATAAACTGATCTTAGAGTCAATGGACTCTTAACTGAAGACAGGTATGGCATGGGTGGAAGTTGGGGGGGTGGGCTCTGAAAGGGTTGTTCTTGCTGTGGCCCCTTCTTTTCTCCCTCAGTCTCTCTCTCTCTCTCTCTCTCTCTCTCTCTCTCTCTCTCTCTCTCTCTTTCTCTCTGCTTCTTGACCCTTACCTCCACACAACCTTTCCCCCATGATATGCTGCCTCACCTTGGGCCCAGAGCAGTGGAGTCAGCTATCTATGGATTGAGGTTTTTGAAATCATGAACCACAAATAAACTTTTCCTCCTCTTATCTTGTTGAATATTTTGGTCACAATAACAAAAAAAAAAAAAAAAAAAAAAAAGGTTGAATAAAACAGTTATGATGGTGTATGTTAAGCAAAAAATTTCACTTTGTTGTTTGGAATTACCTAATTTTAATTGTGTAGTATGCACTGGAAACAAAATGACAGTTCTAAGACATCCTGTTAGGAAATTGCTACTCTTGGGATGTACTTATAAAATACTTTCCCAGAGAGTGACATTGGGAAGATGGTGGACTAGGAGGTCTCAGTGCTCATCTGTTCCCCACGGAACAAAACATAACTAACAATATTGTTGAAATTATCTTTGGTAGAACTTCATTGGATAGTGAAGAACTTGCAGCAACTCATAGCACAAAAAAGGATGGCAAAAATAGCATAGAAGTTCTTATCTATGTCTACTATCGAATAACCCAGCATAACTTGTCACCAATAAGAATCCCTTCTACATGACCTCTCTCTGCAAGGCAAAACAGTAGCAGGAAGACCTGGCAGCCCTTGTCACTGCAGTAAACATCTGATGCTTTTACGACCAAGGACTTTGCAGTGTTTACCTGTGTTGATCCCAGCTATTACAGCTGCCCACAATACATGCTGCTGTGCAACTTTGCCCTCTGCCCCTTTAAGGAAGAGCCATTGGTGTACCACCCAAGGACCTGACCTGCTGTGCTTCTGTCTCCATGCAGTCGTATGTATACTCTAGAGCTGAGGTGGATCCTGCATGCTTGTGCTCGGAACCCTAGCTCTGAGGCCAGTTTATGGAAGCCTTTATCTCTGATACCAATGCCGCTATAGAAAGCTTGCCTGTGTCCCAGTGCCGTACTCAGTGCATACACCCCTTGCAGTTTACTTAAAATACCTAATATAACAAATGCTGTGTAAATAGCTATGTTGGATTGTTTAGGGAGTAATGTTAAGAAAAAAATTCACATGTTCAGTACATGTGCAGTCTTTCTGGTTGAATTCACAGATGCAGAATCTGGATACAGAGGACTAACTATAATCAAGTCAAATATAAATGGATTAAATCCAATCAATCAACATAGACTGGGGATTAAAAAAATAAGTTGGTGATATGTTGGCTATAAGATACTCTCTTTAAAGACACACAGGTTGAAAATAAATGAATGGAAAATATACTCAAAGATAACCAAAAGTAAGCAGAAATTTCTGTATATAGATAAAATACCATTTTAAGTTTAAAATTCTAGGCACCACAAAAGTTGATAGAGTATTATAAAAGGGCCAGTTCAACAGGAAGGTATGATATGATATATGTGAGCCTAACATTAAAGAACTTATTAACAGCAATTCAATAATAGCTTGGAACTTAAATATTTTACTTAAAGCAAGGGATATAACATCCAGACAAAAATTACTAAATGAACAAAATTATAGGCCAAATGGTCCTAATGTACACAGAAATTTCCACTCAACATTAGAATACAAATTCTCAAATGCTAATGGAACATTTTCCAGGATGGACCACACATCACAGAATAAGTCTTAACAAATTTAAGGAGATTTAAATCATTCCAAGAATCTTTTCTGACCACATTGGAATGAAACTGAAAACATCAGCAATATTGGGAAATCAACAAATATTTGGAAACTTAACCACACTCTTTAAAACTTTTTTTTTTTTTAATTAAACTTTTTGAAAAAAAAAAAAGATCAACAAACAGGCTAAGGGAATAAAGTAATTAGAATGGAAGAGGAGACATCACAACTGATGCCTCAGAAGTAAGAAGGATCATAAGGGACTTTTTGAACAATTATATGCCAATTACTGGATAACTAGACAAGTGGATACATTCCTAGAAACATAACCTATCAAGAGTGAATCATGAAGTGGAAAATCTGAACATACCAATAACAAGTAAGAAAAATTAGTAATCAGAAATCTAATAAGAAAAACTCAGCACCAGATAACTTCAAGGTGAATTATACCAGAATTTCAAAAGAATACAAATCTTTGTTTAACTCTTCCAAAAAATAGAAGAGGGAACTCATTCTATAAGACCAATGTACTTTAATACCTAAACAAGACACAAACACTCTCCTGATGAACATAGATATAAAAAATAATAAAATGCTAGCCAACAGCACAGTAAAGGATCATATGGCAACACCAAGTTGGGTTTGGGTTTGGGATGTAAAGATGGTCAACATATGCAAATAATACAACACATTAATGAATGAAAGAACCACCTGATCATCTTAGATGCAGAAAGGCATTTGATAAAAGTAACATCTATTTAATTAAAACTTCACCAAACAGGCATGGAAGCAATATACTTCAACATAATTATATGAAAGCTCCTAGCTTATATATTAATGGGGAAAACTATAAAGCATTGCCTCTAATATCTGGAGAAAGCAATCTACCCTTATCACTTCAGCATAGCCTTGGAGATCCTCTGGAACAATTGGATAAGAAAGAAGATACTCAAGTCTGAAAGGAAGCAATAAAATCTTTGTTTTCAATTCACTTGATCATATTGCAGATTATTTTATATATTCAAAACCTGAATTCTTTAAGTCTTATCATGAAAATCAATCATGTTTCTGTATACAATGAAACAACCCAAGATGAAATTAAGAAAACAATACCATTCCCAATAGGAGGTAACAACAAAAACCAAAAAGCAAATGAATCTGAACAAAGTGAAAAGCTCATACATGATTATAACATTGATGAAGGAAATTAACAAAAAGATGAAAGACATGTTCATGGATTAGAATAGTGTTAGGATGTAATGTTCTCAAAACAAGCTACAGATTCAATGATGATAAAAATTCGAATGGCATTCTTTTAGGAAAAGAAAAAAAAAAAAAAAAAAACCCTAAAATTTATATGGAGGCCAAAAAGACTCCAAATAGTCAACACAAGTTTGAGTAAGAACAAAGCTGTAGGTATCACGTGTGCTGCCGCCAAAATATATTGCAAAGCTACAGTAATAAAAGCAATGCTTGCATAAAAGTGTACATACAGACAAATAGAACATAGTACCCAGAAATAAGTACATGTGTTGAATAAAATTGGTCTTCCACAAGCGTTCCAGTGCATCAGAGGAAAAGGTAGTCTCTTCAATAAATTGTGCTGGGAAAATTAGTCAAATACAGAAGAATAAAGTTGGACACCTATTTCATACTGTAATCAAAATGGATTAAAGTCTTAAATGAAAGACTGAAATTATGAAACTGTTGGAGGAAAACAGAAATAAAGCTCTTGACCTTGGTCTGGATATGACACCAAAAGCATAGACAACAGGAGTGAAAATACACAAAATTTCATCAAACAAAAATTTCTGCACAAAAAAGAAAACAGTGAAGAAGCATCCTATGAAATGGGGAAAAAATGCTTGCAAAACATACCAGAAGTTAGTATCTAAAAAAAAAAATAAATTCACAAGCCCAATAGCAAAAATAACCCCATTAAAAAATGGGTAAAGAATGTTATTAGTTCTCCAAAGAGGATGTATAAATGACAAACAGGTATATGAAAATATGTCCAACCTCACAGGGAAATTCATTTCAGAAATAATGAAAATGCCATATTACATGTGTTAGAATAATTGTCAGAAAGTTTGAAGTATGGTGAGGGTGTGAAGAAAAGGGAACTCTTATTCATCATTGATGGGAATGCATGTATCTCACACCTAGATCCTATGCAATCTCTGACTATTTCCCTACCCTACATTTACATAGCCCATAGTCCCTACAGCTCTTGAGTCATCTTTCTAAAATGTAAACCTAATCATCTCATACCGCTATTGAAAAACCTTCTGTGGCTTACCTTTGTCTTGGCTAAAATGGAAGGTATGTATAGCATTAATTATGATCTGGTACTGACAGTGTTGTGTGCATGGGTTGTTTTATTGTTTGGCAAGTATTCCTTCTAGATGAGTGTGTTAATGAGCAGAGAACTGTCAGGAGCCCTGAATGAATTCAGCCACTCAAGGCAGGGGTGTTGCTCCTCGTGAGAACTCTTGAGATTTCACTGATTAGAGATAGCTCAGTTTTTGCTGACACTCTGCACAGAGACTATTCATAGAATATTAGTTCGAACAGCTGTAGGTTCAAATGCAGGTGCTCAGGGATGGAGGAGATATCAGTGTGCCCAAATAGCCTTGAGGTACCAGCTGCCTGGAGGAGGAAGAAATACTGAAATTTGATAAGCTCCAAATTAGGCTGTGTCCCCACAGCCTTACTTTTGTTCATCTTGTAAAAGTTTTTCTCACAATAAATCCCTTTGATGGGTTTGCATATAAAATAAAACACACAGGCCCTCACTCTTTGTTAGAGGTCAGATCCATGTGGCTGACCAACCCACTGAGCCCTGCTTTTTTACCTATTTTCTTGCCCTTTGTCTATTTCTTTTATAACTTTTAATTTTCTCCATCCTTTTCATAGCCTGTGTTTGGTGAACTGTTCATTCGTTGTGCAGGATGCAGCAAGAGAGAACCAAGTGTTACCCCCAGGAAGCCACAGAAATCAAATTATGAAAGACTTTTTCATGGGCTATCCATATCCATCTCGGCAGCCTAATTTTTCTGGGTAACTTAAAAAAATTCTTTAGGGAAGAATGCCTCCCTTGCCTCTTTTTCCTTACCTTGGGCATCTGTATCAGATGAACATGAATAATGTAGTTAGTTATGGCTATTTCTTCCCTAAGAAGGTCTTTCAAGTAATCTGTACTTTGTATATTCTCTGATAATAGGGTTCTGTCGCCTATTTCTTTATCACACTCCAATCCTTAATTGTAAAAGCTTCTGAAGAGTATGTTTAGAGTAGGGGTCTATAATTGAAGGGCAAAATAGGATTTTGATTGGGTGATTGGTGAGGCTTCATGATTTTTGCCTCTATCTTGGAGAGACCCACACTCTTGGTGAATAAGAAGGAAGTTATATGTTCAAAAGATAGATATATATGTGTATGTGTGGGGAATGCAGAGTAGTTTGGGATAAGGCAAGATAGTAGATGTAGAGTCAGTAGAGATAAGTTATTGGTATCTACCTCTGTGAGTTTGGTATCCTCTTTGGGAGTCTTTATTGATATAGGTAGAAATTATGCTGTCTTAGTAAAGATGTTAACTCTAATATTTTCATTTCGGGAAGTTGAAGATTGAACTAAAACCAGAATCAAGAAACAATGAAAATAGTAAGAACATTAGGAGAAATTTTTTGGCTTATTTTTTCTAGCTTTATGGTGTTTACATGACACATATTCTCCTACCTGAAATAGAAAAGATGAAAAGCATCTAGAGTGTGGAGTTCATTAGAGGTGGGGAAATTTAGGTGAATTTTATTTTGATGTTGAGGAGGTACTATGAAGTCTTGAACAAGTAATTGTTCAATTGTTGAACCTCAGTTTCCCTATATTTTCATGTAGTAAATTTTATAATCTATTTCTGATTAATTTTGCTGAGTTATTTTGGCAAGTACATAAAGCTTATATTTTGTGTTTTGTTTATGATCAAATATTTCAGGGAAATGAGGATGACTTAAGTTTTGGCTATGTAGTTATGGCCTATTGGCCTTGGGGTATATCTAAACTGTGGCCTTTATTTCTCTTTTTGTCCTTAACAATCTCAACCTGGTTTTAGGCCTTGACTGGTGAACATTTGGTAGGTATGGGATTTAAGGATGGAATATTCAATTCTTCCTTTTTTTTTTTTTTTTTTTTTTTTTTTTTTGGTATTTGACAATCAATACAGTAAATGTTAGTGGGTTTTGCGATAACATGTTTCCTAGATCAGTAGTTTTCAAGCTTTACAAAATTTAAAAATCACCTGGTGGACTTGTTGAAGGGCAAATTTCTGGGTATAACTCAAATTTATAATATAGTTAGTCAAGGATGGAACTGAGAGTGTGTATTTCTGTCCAGTTTCTCATGTTGTTAATGCTGCTCATCTAGGAACTATGCTTTTGAGAACAACTGCTCTAGATATGTAAAATTGTTTAGGTAAAGTTTAATTGGAACACAGGCACTCATGCGCCTATTGTCTATGGCTCCTTTAAAGCTATAAATTACAGCAGAATTGAATAGTTGCCACAAATACTGTATGCATTGGAAGACTAAATTATCTGCTATCTGGCTACATGGCCATTTAGATTAAAAGCTTGTTGACTCTGATTTTAGATATTGATTATAGATACTTTAGATAGGAGAATCCTAATATTGCTATATTGCTTAAGCTTAGGTTGCTAAAATGGCAGATTAAAAAAAAGGGGGGGGGTGGTACTCCAGAGGCTACCTCTTTTTTTCTTTAACTAGTTGTGCTTCCATGATTGCCCAAATGCATAAATGTTTGAATCTACCTACTTTTTAATTTGATGAACACATGGCAGTATGCTTGCTCCTGGTTATTTTATAAAAATACGGAAAATCAAAAATGGTTGCTAGAATTTTCATTAAGTAAATATAGGAATTTTTCTAGGTACAGGTATTTCTTATTTAAATCATCCCTTTAAAGAAAGAAATTAAAGGGATACAAATAGGAAAAAAAGAGCTCATCCTATCCCTATTTGCCAAGAACACGATTCTATACTTAGAAGACCTAAAAAAACTCCATCAGAAAGCTTCTAGAACTCATAAATGATTTCAGCAAAGTATCAGGATAGAAAATTAACACTGTTCCTATACACCAATGACAAATCAGCTGAAAGAGAAATCAGGAAAACTAAACCATTCACAATAGCCTCAAAACAAACAAACAAACAAACTTGCGAATCAATCTAACAAAATATGTGAAATACTTCTACAATGAAAACTACAAAACATAAAACTATTGAAGAAGACCTTAGAAGATAGAAAGATCTCTCATGTTCTTGGATAGGCAGAATTAATAGTGTCAAAAGGCAATACTACCGAAAATGCTATACAGATTTAATGCAATTCCTATTAAAATTCCAATGACATTCTTCATAGAAATAGAAAAGGCAGTCATGAAATTCATTTGAAAAAATAAGAGGCCCAGAATACTCAAAGTAATCCTTAGGAAGAAAAGTGACACTGGAGGCATCACAATACCACACCTTAAATTATACAAGTACTATAGTAACAAAAACAGCATGGTATTGGCACAAAAACAGAAATAAAGACCAGTGGAACAGAAGACACAAAGTCATGTTCACATAAATACAGTTATCTCATACTAGACAATGGTGCCATAAATATACATTGGCGAAAAGATAGCCTCTTCAACAAATGGTGCTGGGAAAACTGGAAATCCAGAGGTAGTAGATGAAATTGAATCTCTGTCTCTCACAAGACACAAAACTCAACTAAAAAGGCATTACAGCAGAGACCCTATAACTACTAGAAGAAAAAGTAGGCCCAACTCCTCACCATTTCAGCTTAGGAACTGACTTCCTCAACGAGACTCTGAAAGTGTAAGAAGTAAAATCAAGAATCAAATGGGATGGTACCAAACTAAAAACTTCTTCACAGCAAAGGAAACAATCAAAAACATGAACAGAGAGCATACAGAACGGGAGAAAATCTTTACCACCAGCACCTCAGAGCATTAGTCTTCAGGATATACAAAGTACTTAAAAATCTTAATACCAAAAAACCCCCAATTAACCCAATTAGTAAATGGGCTAAGGAACTGAACAGGCATTTCACAGAAATGTAAAGAAGAAATGTGAATGATCAACAAATACATGAAAAAATATTCAACAACAAAAGCAATTAGAGAAATGCAAATCAAAACTACAGTGAGATTCCATCTCACTCTAGTCAGAGTGGCAACTATCAAGAATATAAGTAAAACAATAAATGTTGGGGAGGCTGTGAGGGAAAAGATACACTCATACATTGCTGGTGGGAGTGCAGATTGGTTGTAACCACTCTGGAAAACAGTATGAAGGTTCCTCAGAAAACTTGGAATGGAACTACCATTTGACCCAGTTATCCCAATTCTTGGCTTATACCCAAAGGACTTAAAATCAGTATATTACAGTGATGCTGCCACTTTAATAGCAGCTCAACTCATAACAGCCAAGCAATAGAACCATCCTAGGTACCCTTCAACAGATGAATGGGTAAAGAAAATGTGGTATATACACACAATAGAATTTTATTTAGCCATAAAGAAGAATGAAATTACTGCATGAACTAGAAATATTATGCTGAGTGAAATAAGTCAGTCCATACAAACCAAAGGCAGAATGTTCTCTGTGATGTGGATGCTAACCCACAGCAAGGGAGGAGAAAATTAGAAGTTAATTGGACTAGACAAAGGGGAATGAAGGAAAGGGAGGAGGGATAGAAATAGAAAAGACAGTAGAATGTATCGGACATATCTTTCCTATCCTTATATGTGAATATATGATCATTGTAACTCCATAGCATATACAACCACAATAATGGGATCCACTCTGGAAGAAGTTGTACTTATTCTATGTATGTACAATATGTCAAAATATACTTTATTGTCATGTCTATCTAGAAAGAACAAATAAGTAAAAGGCACACACACACAAAAAAAAACCATCCCTTTTATTTGATGCATATAGTCAGTCTTATTTTCCAACTACTATTTCAAATTATTATCAATGAAATTTAAAGAATCCATTAACATTGTGCAGGTACTTATATTACTTCTTATTTATGCCACTTTGAACTGTGATATTTAGTAAAACTTAACTTTTGCCTTATGATCTTGAGATATTGTCTTATTTGACTATGTTGTCTGCAATGTTCTTTTTAAAGAGATCTATCTTAATGAGACTTGTACTTTGCTGTGTCTGACAGGCTTTTAAGAGGTTTTTTGGTTAGTAATTTCATGATATATATTTTCTATTGTTATTTCAAAACATCCTGTATTCTTTAAAGTACATTATTGTAATCAGCATTTTAATCTTTAATCTGGCAGTTTTAGTAATTGGAGTTTTTACTCCATTTACATTTAATGTAATAGTGTTACATCTGGGTTTATAGTTATTATTTTACCATTTGTTTATTGTGTGACACAGCTGTTCTAAGTATGTTTTTTGCTTTTGTTTTCTTTTGAATTAGTTGTATATTATGATTCATTTTATTTTCTATTAGTTTTGTTATAGTAATTATCTGTCACATATGTCAATGTGATATCAGTCAAAGCCATTTTGTAAAAATTAAGTTTATTGGGAACAGTATGGCATTGCAATGGGAATACATAGCTACAGTAAATTATGGGCACAGTCAAAGAGGTTTTGGTAAGGAGACGTTTTTAAAAGCTAAATTGGGTGGGGGAGGGAGATTACCTAAAATATTTTGTGACACTAATCTTGCTACAAGAATCAGTAAAATATTTAACAGTCAATTCCATCTTTTCCCTGAGTTCTTTTTGTCAGTTGGTGGCAGTATATGGATCACATGATAAGTGATAATTCACAGAATTAGCATTATTTTACCTTCTGTCTTTACAGAGGTGTATTTGGTGTTTTATGAGACATTCTGGGAAGGAAAAAAAAAAGACAGTTGTTGGGCAGACATTTTTGCAGAAGTATTTTTTTTTTTTTTTTAATGTAAGATTGTGGTGCCCTCTGCTCAAGGTCGTGGTTGTGTGTGGTTCTGGTAGCCTTTTGTGAATAGTTCTTATTATGAACCATGCATACACAGAATCTCCTTTACAAGGTCCTGAAGATAAAAAAAAAACTTTTCTCTAGGGGATGGTTAGGGTTTGACAGAAGGTACTCCATTCAAACCACTTTCACATTTCCCACTTGTGATCAAGATCTTTCACCAAAAGCCTCACTGATTAATGGTACTGTAATTAGCCCTCTCCCACTTTCCCCCCATCCCTCATTTGGGGATCAAACCCATGGGCACTCTGCCACTGAGCTATACCCCCAGAACTTTATTTTTGATACTGAGATAGGGTCTTGCTAAGTTGCTGAGGCTAGTCTCAAATGTATCCAAACAATTCTGAAGACATTTCCATTTTTATTTTACCAACAATTTTTAAATCACCTGATTTAGTAAATATTTATTTAAGTCATATAAGCTTAAAAGGTATTTGGGTTAATTAATCTTAACAGTTTTAATTTATGTGATCAATCATTTACCTGTAAACTAATTTGATTATAATTCCTTAAAAGGAAGATACAACATACACCATGTACACATGTGTAACATGCATAAATACATACAAAAAACGTGTGTATTTTAGAATTTTAGTCATAAGACAGTAAAAAATATGAAACTCATCAGTGTATAAAAATATGATTGATTCCAAGTTACATTTCTGACAAAAAGGGAAGTAGTTAACGTCACCTGTTTATGTAGCTAAATTTTAAGAATTTAATTTGTGCTGATAAGTAATCTCTTCTGAAGTTTATAGACCAGATTTCAGGTAAAGTAGTTCACATAGAAACTTGTTTCTAAAAAGCCTCCCCTCCCAATGAGGGTGGGAAATACTTTTAGAAATCATTTTTAAAAGATTATTTGCACTTTTCCTTTGCCATGTGACAGACAAAGCAATTTTTATGCTAGACACAGAGATTGTTTTTTTATCGCTCTAAGTTAAAGATTAAAAAAAAAAATTTTTTTTATTTATAGTAGTAGTATGTATTACAATTCATTTTGACTAAGGTAATTAAAAAAGATTAAGGTAGTTTAAAAAAGAAAGAAAGCAAAACTATTTCATCACCCTAAGCTACTGTTAGTCAGGCACAACTAAATTTTTATTTCTAAAATGAGAGCAGTGAGGGGACCACTATAACTTGTAAGCTCTTTTAATTTGAAAGCTTTTCCTGTATATGCTGAAATATCCGAAGAAAAAAAATTAATTTTTCCCATTTTCATTTCAATTTTTCTCTATCTTATGTAAACAAAAAAGCAGATGCAAAACAGGTCAAGGAAAAAAAAACAGCTAAAAGCGTTTACATGATAGCTCTATAATTGCAGTTTAGAATTATCCTTTCCTATTGATTAGAAAGAAAGCTTGCATAACAATTGACCATACTTATAGCCAGGTAGAGTCCCTGAAGAGAGGGATACTTTGTATGTTTATGATTTGGATATCCCATTTTGTTTCCTATTACCTTGAGAGTAGTGAAAATCCTGTGAGAAAATTTTAAGGGCTTTGGAAAAAAATGTTTTGCTTTCACAAGTGGATATGGCACAGGATTCTTCTTTTACATAGCCTTTGCCCAGGTTTGATCTGAGCAAGGCTTCCCTAATTGTTTTGTGCCTGGTAGCTGCCCTAATAGCACTATTGCCTATCCATGATCAGGTAATCATCATATGAGAGACTTTTATCTTTGGGGATCAGAAACCCTCATAGATAGTGGGCACTGCCTTGTGACTTTTAATTGGCCTTCTTGTGCGTATTACTGAATTTTTATTTTTGCCCTTGAATGAAGTTCAGAAATAGGAAGGGGTAAACAAAATAAATAAAAGATAAATCATTTATAGGTACATGTAACCAAACCAAAATGAAACAAAAGGTGCTTATAACAATTTTAAATTAGGCTTGCACAGCATACAAAATAGTAAACTAGGCTCATGGAATCATATGAGTTCTCACAGAATGTAAGGTCTGTGGAAATCTGAGCACTGAAACTGAAAGGACAGTGTTTTTATACTGTAAAGCATTTGTCAGTAAAAACAAACATTTTGAGTCTCCAAAAGGTATTCAACATCCTTTATTTAGACCAGATCCAAATAAAGGCAGCAGGAATCCTCTACAAAGAAAAGTGAGCTTGACTTGAGAGGAGGCTCACTAGAGCAGAAAAAGTTGAGCCATGGAAACAAAGTGGAAAAACTCAATATTGATATCATTCACACTTGGTTCTAGGTGTGTTAGATTTTCTCTAAACTTTGCCTTGCTTCAGCTTTCACTCTGGAAACTAGATATATCAACCTAAATAGCAATCAGAGAGATTTTCTAAATGTAAAGTTTACTTGGGAATAGCACATCTAGCATTGCAATGGGAAAAAAACGTGCCATACTATATTATTATTATTATCTGTCATGGAGTAGACCATAAACTGGCAGCCCAGGTACGGTTTGGCCTGAAGATAAATTTTATTTAACCCACGTAAAGTTTTCATTTTTTAATTAGTTGATAACATTTTAAAATTAACTTTCAAATGCAAATTTAATTTCTGCCTTCAATAATACCTCCACAATGAGTTGGATCTAAATAGAAGATAAAAGGGAGGATATATTCTTTGATTCACTCCACTTAGGCCTGCTTTACTTATGTTAAACACAGCATTTTCTAGGTACTTGAGTCCATGATCTATTTGAAGACTTAAAATCTGGTATTTTTCATGAGATTTTTGGCCAATTTTCGTGACATGCCCTAGCCATGACTCAATTATATTCTCTTTCTCAGTATGATATTTTACAAAATTTTCTCATATTTCTGTTAGTAATTAGCATGTACTATTGGTTCTGAACTTGCCAAGTGCAATTCCAATCGTAGCACACAGGCCTTTATGGAATCTCATCTTAGGTAGTAGAGTAGATCAAAGTGAACTCATTAAAGGATGTAAACACATCAACCTCTCCATCCAAAAGGAACTCAAATTTGTTAAATTTCCTGTATCTATGCAGGTTAGATTAAAACTGATGCCCAGGCAGGTATCTCTTTATCATGGGGACTTCATTTTTTAATGTCTATACTAATTTATGTTTCCCATGAACAGTTCTTCTTTGTGAGATCTTTCTTTATATCCTTGCCAGCAATTATTTTTTGTCTTTTTGGTAATAACCATTCTACTGGTAAGGAGGCACACTGTTGTGGTTGTGATATTCATTTCTTCATGGTTATTGATGTTGAACTTTTTTTTGTTTGTAAGCTATGTGTCTTCTTTTGAGACGTGTCTGTTCATGTCTAGCACATTTTTAAAATCAGATTATTTGTTTTCTTAATACTGAGTTGTTTGAGTTCCTTATAAATTTTAACTATCAACCCCTTGTTAGACTTAGAGTTTGATTAGATTTACAGTCCCATTTTTCTAGATTTTCTCTTAGCTCTACTGATTATTTTACTGTGAGGAAGCTTTTTAGTTTGTTATTATCCCATTTGTCAATTTTTGCTTTTGTTTCCTGTGTTTCTGGTATATATAAAAAAGTATTGGTTCAAGTCAATGTCTTGAACTATTTAACCTGTTTTCTTCTAGTAGTTTCAAATTTTCAGGCCTTATACTGATATCTATAACCCATTTTGAGATAATGTTTGTAAGTATCAAGTGATAGGGGTCTAGTTGCATTCCCTGCATTTGGATATCCAGTTTTCTTGGCACCATTATTAAAGAGACTAGTCTTTATGCATTGTGGGCTTTTGGTTCCTTTGTCAAAAATTAGTTGGCTGGGCAGGCATCGTGGCACATGCCTATAGTCCCAGTGATTTGGGAGGCTGAGTCAGGAGGACCACAAGGTGAAGGCAAGTCTCAGCAACTTAGCAAGGCCCAAATACAAAAGGCTGGGGGTGTGGCTTGGTGGTTAAGTGCCCCTGGGTTTAATTCCCAGTACCAAATAAATAAATAAATTGGTTGTAAATAAAACCTGATGTCTAATTTGTAACTTTCAGAGAGTTTCTTGGACTTTCTGATTTTAATGTACAGATAATAATGTTACATAGGATTTGTTTTTTTGTATTCTCAGCACCAAAATGGACCATTTCAAATTCTGCTTAACAGTGTCTTTTTTTCTTTAAGGTGCTGTTTGAGGAACAGTATAGCACAAAGTTGTTTTATTCTTACTCCATTGTTTCTTAACTCCAAGAGTATGATGGTTATGTTGAAAATGCACTCTAGATTTAGTGCTAGTGTAGGCATTTGGGGGACATTCAAGATCCAAACAAAATCCAAACTAAATCTAGGGTGATAGCACTCTATGAGGCATCTGGCACTAGACCGGAGGTCTGCGATACTAGATGCTGCCCTGCCAAACGTACTAGGTGCCTTTATTAATGGAACACTTAGTTACTTATTTGTTGAATGGATATGATGCAAATCTATTTGGCCTAGTCTTCTGTGTCATATTCAAAGAAACAGAAATCCGTCTACAAATGTTTTGAAGAAGAATGCAGATAGTAGTTCTATGTTCTCTTGAAGTTCTAGTGAATGGTTTTCTGTAGCATTTTACACAGAAAGCTTCTGAAATTTTTCTTCAGATGTTTCCCTTTTCCTAAAGTTTCCTATTTTTGAAATGTGCTAAAAATTTCTACTTCTCCCACTCTCTCCAGAGAACTGTCACTACCGTTTTTTTCTCCTTAGTTAGTACCTCTTTCTCTTCCTTCTCTGAGCTGAACTTTCAGTCATCTTAACATGACAGCATATGACTCCATGTCTGGTGTTGTCACCACCCTCCCATGCATTCTAAATGTAATAGTTCCTATCAAAGTTAATTTTCTCATGTAAAATAGCCCTCTTATGAATGATTAAATAAAACTATCCACTTTATTATGTGTACAGAGAAAATGAATGGAAGAAATTGTGTCTATTTGTTCCTCTACAAATCTCTTTTATCCACCTAACCAGGACTGGGAAATATGAAGAATTACTGGAATAGTGTGGACCATATAAAGCCAATTTAATATCTGGGTGTTACGGTTTGGATCTTGACTGTCTCCCAAAGGCCCATGTGGTGGAGGCTTATTCTCCTTCTGTGGATCTGTGGGAGGGGTGGAAAATTTAGGGGGTGGGATCTAGTAGAAGGAAGTTAGGTCATTGGGGGCATTCACCTTGAAGGGGATATTAGGACCTGTCTTCCTGTCTTCTAATATATGCTCCTGCCATGATGTAATTTATTACCACAGGCCCAAAGCAATAGGGTCTAGTGACCCTGGGATGAAACCATGAACCAAAGTAAAACTTTCCTCCTTGTGAGTTTATTCTCAGGTATTTTGTCTCAGTGATAAAAAGACATTTAACACACTGGGCAATCATGATGGAGTAAAACCTCAGAAAACGCCCTGTATGTATCATGATTGAGGTTATTTGGTCCGCATTAGAAGCCTGTGAGAAATACATTATTCACAATTATGCATTTAGTCACAAATAAGGAAACTAAGATTCAAAGAGAAGTAACTTGAGGCTCATAAATACACTTAAAATTGCCAGGCAATTTTCATGTAAGTAAACAGGATAAAGACAGTACTCTTGGTGAGTTTTGAGATCTGGGTGATGATAAATAAGAGGTAATTCTTAATTTTCAGACCATTGGCTTCTAAGAATCAGGAAGTCAAGGTTTGTAGTACTCCCAGAATATCCACTTTCACCACATTCTATTGGTGAAATCAGACCAACCTGATTCAAGGAGGGTGGGGTGGGCAATAAGCTGCATATCTGATGTGGAGAACAACAGATGGCAATGGAGGCATTTTTGGAGGCCGTCTTTGGAGAATACCTACCACATTGAGCTCCTAATCAGGCCTCAATTGCTTTGAGAGTTCTAAGAATAGAGAATTCTCTGAATTTGAGCGACAGAGTAATCTCCAAAAATCATCAAGGGTTATTTTCTGAGTCATAATGACGATATAGATAGCAGGAATGGCAGGGTAGAAAATTATCAGATTCTCTGTAATAAGGATAGAATATGCAAAAATGTATAGGTGGGAGAATAATATCATTGGTCTAATAATGTCAGAGCTTGTACTGCTACTTTCAAATAATGTAGAAAGAAGTAAAGAAAATGCATAGAAAGTAGATGTTTCAAAACATAGCTGATGCAATGCTAAATCAACAGCATGATCTTTAACAACAGTGAAGTCAGTAACTCTTTAAAATTGTACCATAATGAATTTAGAAATAAGATTATAAAATTTATTTGGGAGATTTTTCTATTGGCTCTCATCAGATTTGAGATTTTTATCTCATAGCTGAACATTGCTAGATCAATGCAGCTTATTTCAATACCGGACAAATAAGAAAAGGTAGGTATAGATATGGCTTGGCTTGCTTCTTAGATAATTAAGCTTGGTAGAGTGCAGGTTCATGGCAACTGAGATCATGTACACCAGCACTGAGGTGATACCTGTCAGCTCAGAGAGTTACAAATATGTTTAGGGTCTTGCTTGGTGTTCAGAGTTGTTGCCGCCTTAGGCAACGATACCACGGGAAAGGAATCTGAGGCAGACTGGGAATGAATGGTTTCTTTATTCTTGCTTCTTCTTCTCTCCTTTCTCTCTCTCTCTCTCTCTCTCTCTCTCTCTCTCTCTCTCTGACGCCCCCCCGGCCTGGTTAAATACTCTTCACCCATTAAGCATACATGTGTACAGGTGCGTCACAGATTCTTAGTCAAATTCATTAAGGTCAGGTGTAAACAAGTAAATGCCTCCTTTTGGCTCTCAGCCAGCCGCCATCTTAGCTACTTCCTTATTAAAGGCTCTTACATTTCCTCCCTTTTGTTTTAAAAGAGGGATAGCTTAAATGGATGGGTGACGACCCTCACCACATCAGGATCGACTGTGCCTGTCTTAGGCATCTGCATGTGCAACCGACATTCTTACCCATCATCGGATAATCAAGGTCGTACCCTTGACTCCTGTCTTAGGTTGATATGTTGGTCACATGAGACTTTCCCGTCTTTGACTACCAGCCGTCCAATCGAGCCAACCAATCATCAGGAGATGCTCCGGTTCTAAGGCGGCAAGCTTTGCGCTGATGAGCTAAGTTCCATTAAATAGTGTACTAAGTTCTCTAGACAAATCAGCTGCCCTAAGTTCCATTAAGTAACGTACTGCGTTCTCTAGACAAATCAGCTGCCCTATTAGGGTTAAGAAAAGGGATACCCGTAAGGTATTGTCCTGTGTAATGTCCTAAACATCCTATAGTAGAAAGATCTGCCAAAATGTCCACTTGCTCTTGGAGAAGATCAACACGTTGATTGACAATTTCAAAATGTGGTGCTGATCTAGGAGGCCCCGTGCATGCAGAGCAGAGGCCATACTGCTGTTGAAGTTGTTTAATGCTTGAGCAGTAGGAATGCTTGTAGCGATTGCGACCCCTGCAGCTGTAGCAGCAGCAGCCATCTCTTTTATGTCTAGACAATGCCACCGGCAAATCTTCGGGGCCCGCTAAGACTGGCATAGGAATGTACCTAGAAACTCAATCAACAATCATTAGAGTAAAGGCAGTGCCAGCCATTCCAGCACTGAGTCAAGAAGCGAGTTGTAGGAGTGCAATTCAAACTAAAAAATAGAACTATTAGATCTTAGGTCAGGTGTCTGAAGTTGATCTCTTCTCACATACATTGCTGCTTGAGTTCCCATGAACATTAGCTGGCAAAACATCATATTCAGAATGGATTAAAGAAAGACTGAGAGTATTTAGCTGACAAAATATTACATTTAAGATAGATTAAAGAAAGGCTAAGAGCATTTTAGAAAAATATTTTGTTAGCTGGAACTTTTGAGCCTCTGCATACACAGCAACCTTTTATGAATATACTTGTTGAAACAATTTAACTTTGTAAATTAACAAACAAAGTTAGTTACAAATAAATAATCCCATGTTAAATACCAAAATATCAGGCTGAACAGTATTAGTCATATTCCTTGCTGAAGAGAAGTCCTAGAGATACTTATAAATTAAGTTTGAAGGTACCTTCCTTTTTTATTTGTTTACTCAATTGAATATTTTTGACTTAAATGAATTAAAGGTATTTGGATCCTTTTTTTTTAAATTAATTTTCATGAGCGCTCGGTTTTTGTTATTTGTGACGTCACATTTACATGAAATCTAGACAGATGCACAGACATAAAGACATATATAAAAAAGAAAAACACAATTGTGCGCAAACTAAAGAGGGATCCTCTCGTGCCGGCCGGGAGGAATGAGACTTAAGTTGTGAGTTTATTGAAAGAAAAAACGCGCAGCTTAAAAGTTTCTTTGCTGAAAAGGCAAAGATGAGGTTCCCTTGTTGGAAAAAGAGACAAACTCGCGCAGGTGCGCGGATTGATAACAAATTACCTCTTTTCCACTATGTAAGAGGGGGATCCGCAACAATTTCATCTTGGCCCTTTTGATTTGGCACCTGTTTTATTAATCTTGATAGTATCCATACCGGTGAGGATGCGTGCTGTGGAAAGACACAAACAGATCCTCGCCCCCAAATTAATACTGGGTCTGGGCCCTGCCATGTGCCTGAAAGAACATCTTTCCAGTAAACCAAAGGTTTATGTTGTTAGATTGGGAAGAAGAAGTATCTGAGCAATTCTATCACCTTGGTTAACAGAGCCAATGCCTTGAGGTGAACTGAGAATCTTGATTTCTCCTTGATAATCAGATTCTATCACTCCTGGAGTAACTTGAAGTCCGGATAAGCTAGTTGAACTTCTCCCCAGGATAAGTCCTACAGTCCCTAAGGGAAGAGGTCCCCTGACTCCTATGGGAATCAGTTGAACCCCCATCTCGGGTGTTAGCACTATTCTGGCGGTGGAACAGAGGTCCAGCCCTGCACTTCCTTTTGTCCCTCTGACAAGGGAGTTAATGGGTAAAAGGGATTGTGTCGAGGAATCATCTGGATAGATGTTTGAGGATACCCCTTCTCTAATGCCTCGTATATTTGTGGGTCCCAAGGCATTGGGCCCCGTGCCCTGTTTTTTTAATTGCCAGACAAAATATTACCATCAATATCAGTTTGGGATCTGCACTCACTAGCCCAGTGGTTTCCTTTTTTATACCTGCGGCAGCGGCCTGGGGCACAAGACGAGCTTGGTTTTATTTCTATTGTCTCTCGCCTTCTTTGGGGATATTGTTTTCTAAAATAACCTGATTGCCTATACTGATAATAACTTTTAGGTTGAGCCCTTCTTGTAAAATTAAGAGGAGAAGCACCTCTCATGGCTGCTGCGATTACACTACCTGTAATAAATGTATCATTTATGTCCCTGCAAAGCTTTATATAGACAGAAAGCTCCCTTTTAGATTTCCAATGTCTGATAGCGTCTTGACAATATTTGTTGGCATTTTCATATGCCAGCTGAACAACTAATGGCATGGCTTGATCAACATCTCCAAAAACCCTACTTGCTGTCTGCAAAAGATGATCAACGAATTTGGCATATGGTTCATTGGGTCCCTGAATTACTTTAGACAAGCTACCCTGTAAGTCACCAGATCCTTGTAAAGTTTTTCATGCCTTAACAGCTGCGGCATATATTTGAGTGTAAACTCCAGGATCATACTGAATCTGAACCTGTAGATCAGCATATTGTCCTTCTCCAGTTAACATGTCTACGTTACAATCTGGAAATCCTGCAGCCGCATTTCTTCTAGCTGTTTCAACACAGAACTCTTGGAATTGAGATCTCCAAACCAAGTATTGTCCCCCGCTCAATACTGCCTTACATAAGCCTTTCCAATCTGTAGGAGTTCAATTCAGAGTATTAAGAGATTCTAACATGCTTATGGTGAAAGGAGCTTGGGGCCCATGTCATTGTTGCTTCTTTAAAATTTTTTATAATTTTGAAATCTAGATATTGATGGTATCTTTGTTCATTTTGATCTTCAAACACTGGCAGATCCCATAGTTCCTGTGAATTTTGACACTCAGGGGCACGCAAGTGCCTAGAAAGACCCCTAGAATTTTGACACTCAAGGGCACGCAAGCGCCTGGAAAGATCCCTAATAGTCTCTACAATTGATTCATCCCATGGGGGAGCAGAGGGCACAAGTGGTTCCTCCACTTGACGGTCCTCCATCCTGGTCCTTCTTAATTCCCTTTTGCTCATTTCATCAGAGACTGTGCTACCAAGATCACTTTCACTTAATTCCTCCTCACTAATACTACTCTCACTGGTCCTAACACTTTCCTGAACCCCAGGTCCAGTTGAGAGCAGGCATTCTTTAACTATGTATAACAAATCTTCAATCGCCTTGATAATTCGGATCTTTGAAATTTTTGAACCCATTTTCGCTCGCTCTTAACTGCTCTGACTAGAGACTCCTGCGAGGTTCCTCAGTTCTCTTACCTGCCGTGTTGATTCCCCGTACGGGCCACCACTTGTTTCTGCCTTAGGCAACGATACTGTGGGAAAGAAATCGGAGGCAGACTGGGAATGAATGGTTTCTTTATTCTTGCTTCTTCTTCTCTCCTTCTCTCTCTCTCTCTCTCTCTGATGCACCCCCGGCCTGGTTAAATACTCTTCACCCATTAAGCATACATGTGTACAGGTACAGCACAGAAAGATTCTTAGTCAAATTCATTAAGGTCAGGTGTAAACAAGTAAACGCCTCCTTTTGGCTCTCAGCCAGCCACCATCTTAGCTACTTCCTCATTAAAGGCTCTTACACAGAGTGAATGAGTAAATTAATGAATGAATGAAAATATAAATGTGGTCCTAGAGATAAAGGATTTTCATAATCTGTTAAGTCTTCATCCCTATGTTCAGCGCAGAAAAAAAGTATGTTTTCCTAGTAGCTTTCACATCTCAGATTAATGCTTGTAACCTAGATGAAAGAATATGCCAGATAGCCTATTGTCTTCCCGGATTGAAATGGGCATCTTAAGATAAACATGTTCCTCGCTTATTATTCCTGCTCTCTCTAGTCTTGTACTGTTTTAAGGAGACACACCTAATAAAAAATTACATTGCTACATTAGTTATAGTAGCCTTTCTTGTCATTCTAGTCATTAATATTTAGAGGTAGCAGCTCAGGAGCCAGCTAAATTCCATAGTAACAATGATAGGGCTGACAGTGCAGGAGCTAGGGACAGCCAGGAGAGGAGAATCTGAGCAAGTGCTGCAGCTGAAGTCCTGGAATTGGAACTGGAACTGGACATTTCTTAGAAATACACATTTGTCAGAATTTCTGTGGCTAAGTTTGTCATACAAATCATTTTATTAGCTGTATTATTATAATACTTAAATTTCCTAGGGACAAACCAAAGGTCACATAATACTTTTCCTTAATCATTGGATTTGGCAACAGAACAGTGTTCTACATGGTGAATAATGTGCCTTTGGTTGATAAAAGAGATGAGCATGCAGAAGTGTCTTGTACTGTTGGGGTAGCCCAGTACTCCAGCATGGGGGGTGGTGGTAGGTGCCTTGTTTCACACTTGACATCCAGCATGTGATAAATTCATCCTATGTACACAGTTCAGTCTATGTATATACATATTTAGGTAAGGATAATGTTCAATTTTTGTAAGTGAACAACTCAGCAGTGTTGGGGTCCTATTTGAGTTGCTGGGGTTTTTAGCTCCCCCACCCCCAACCTGGGATAGGCTCCTCCAGCTGGCGGAGAAGACTGGGGGAACACACCCCAGCGGAGGTGAACTCAGGAAAGGTAAAGGCCGACTGACCGCCCACACCCTGCCCTCCTTTCAGAGGACAAACAGACAGGTCAGGGAGAACGGTCAAGGCACGAACTCAAGTTTATTGAGGAAGTTGGATGGTCTTATAGAGGACATGGGCCAATCAGCAGAAAGATTATAAGGACACTTAAGGAGCATGGGCAAATCACATTGGCGGAGCCCCTATCCTATCCTTAGGGTGGTTTCAGTTCTCACGACATGTCAGGGGAACACCTCCTGATTAGGCCAGGTCTCGTATCAGGGAGTGGGAGGCAACCAAAGAGTTAAAATTTTCTTTTGGCCGATGTGTTCTTATGTCCCCAACAAGCAGCATATCATTTAAATCATTAATTAAATTTTATTTTATTTTAAGATTCTGGGACTTAATAGGAGAGCTAGGATAAAATAATGCAGTGTCTTTCCCCTACTGGTGTAGGGAGACTTGGGGGATGCATACTGGAGAGAAGAGCCCTTGACACAGACTCCTATTTTCAAAGGGCATCAAATTTATACTGCTGTTTTCCAACTGGAAGTGTATAGATGGCTACAGAAATACAACTTAAGGAAAAGTGTGGTTTTTTTTAAAATGAAAATGTGCATCCTCTAATATATTCAGCAGCTTACTTACTCCCCAAAATCCTATTATAAAAGAAAAAGTTGAGCTAGTCATTATAGAATTGAGTTGGATTTGTGTTGCTGCTGTTTAAAAACTTAATTTTAGACCTTGGCAACATGTAGTAGCAGGCAGGTGGTATCACTAATTAATTTTCAAGATGTGGTGCTGAAATAAACTATACTTTTGTACTACATATGTGTGGGAAGGGAAGAAGCTGTTTTTTGCAGCTTTGCTAAACTCTGAAAGGCCATAGTTAAGTACCTTGCTTTATGTTTTAGCTCGAGTGAATCTGTTGTACCACATTGGGCTTTTAAGGGCTTTTCTCAAAAACACTCAAAACTCTTAAGAAATGTACTTTCAAACCATGTTTTGACTTGTTTTGCATAAGTAAACCACATGCTAACACACCACTTACTTTGAGAGCACTGTCCAAACATCACAAAGTCTGTTCCAAAGTCCAGACAATTTCCAGTCCCTCTTGTCAAAGAGCAAATAACAACAAAAGACTTATTCCAAATACAAGTCAACCAGAACCTTGGAGAACCTTCACAGTAACTTGCTTTGCACAACAACTAGAGGGAAATTTTGTGAATAACTCACAGTTGGGAGCACATAACCCCATAATACTCAGAACATATTGCCCAAGTTACACATGATGACAAGGTAAACATTTGCTTAAGAACTCCTTCAAAAGAGGAACTGGTATAAAATTACCAGGGGATGTTCTTCCATCTTTAAAAATCCAAATTAGCTAAAGTTTGATTCTACCCAGTACCCTCAGGGTCTGAGTGCTACAAATTATCTTATCCTTTGGTTTAAAGAAAACAAGCTTAGCTTTTCAATCAAAATATGTAATTGTTGACCTGGTACAATGCAGGTAGGAGTGAGTATGCATAGATGATAATTGATATTTTTTACTATTTTGTGCTTTTTGCAACTCAAGCATCTGTCAGTTGGCTTCCAGTGACTCCATGCATAGATACAATCATGTATATTCATTTGCTATTTTTCTGCTGAAGAGCAGGACTGATCACTTGTGGAGTTTTCCAGTGTGGATGCAATTCACAGATAATTATTGTATAGTACCATAAACCATGGCACAGCGACTCCATTTTAGTAGTTTTACACTTGGCTCTAACCCATATAAGGGCTATTAAAGTTAAAATGTCCCTAGAGTTTCTTTCTAGTATTAACTTTATTTTAGCCATTCTAGATAGCAACAAATCAAAACACAATGTACTGGCCTTTAACACTTCATCCCTGACTAAGGTAAAGGTATGAGGGTAAGCTATTTTGTCATACTGCTTCAGGACTCATTCTTGCTGTGATATATTACCCAGAGCACATTGGGTGCATAAAACAGGGAATGTAATTAATCTTACATTGCAGGTATGAACCTAAAGTTCAGAGGAGGAGGATAAGAGCTGTGTGCATAGAATGACAGACATATTTATATGACAATTTGAAAATATTCCTGATTCCCATAGCAGCATTCTTTAGAAAAAAAGAAAATCCACCTCATATTCTTTATGGAGAAAGTTCACGTATAAATAAGTCTGAATAAAGAAGAAGCACATCACTGTAAATGAAAATGCATTGTATGAATATAGAAAGTCAAAGAATCTAACCTTATATTACATGTAGAAGAAATAAACTTTTAACTTTTCTACATTATATTGTTATGTCTTAGTCAACATTTTTTTATTTTTCTATTTTTTGCAGATAAACAATTGATATTTCAGTATCTGGTGTTCTTATACCAGCTACAAAACTGTTAATTCTTATTTATCAAGATTTAAAAAGTTTTTAAAAGTTAATATTTAAAACAAATCAGTTATGTTAACAAATCCATTCAACAGCAGACATGGAACATCAGCCTTGTACTACATCCTTTCTGTGAGGTACATACGCTATACAGGTAAGAGTTTCTGGTGCCAAGGAACCAAAGTGCATGAAACTTACAGTGGAAATTTCCATAATTTCAGGAATTTATTTTTTCGTTGGTTGAAAAATTATATTATTAAATTCTAAATTATAAGGTAGAGCTATCTTTTTCTTCTTAAAAGGTGTTCCTTCATGGAAAATGGTTAAATTTCTTAGAAGAGTACTAGAGGAATTCTTACTATTCTTGAACATGAAACCAACATTATATATGCTTTGGAAAGATATTGACTTCCAGTGCTGTCAGACTGGCCCTTTAGATGAATGTAATATCTTAATTTTTATTATCCTACTAACTAACCCTCTGCTTCTCTTGAAACCTACACTGGTTTATTCTAACCAATGTGGTTTGAATTCCATCCAGTATTTTACTAATATTTATCAGTACCAAGCTTAGCATTGACTGATAAGTCAAATTTGTTGCAAATAATTTCCAGTTGTACAAATACAATATTTATGTCTAATTGGTAAGAACTCAATGCTGTCATTAAATGAGATGACATGCTCATACAATTACCTAGGCTCACAGTTCTGGAGAGAGAAAAAAATTTTTTAAAAAGTATAATTCAATGAAAAATCAATGAAAACTATAATCTTTGACAGTTATAAAGGGCATTTTCCAAAACTCTGTTTCATTTTGTTGTAATAGTTTGTTTATTTCTTTTTATAAAGTCCCTATAAACTGTCTGAAATTTGAGGTATTTAAATATTTCAATCAAGACTTAGCAGCTGATGAACTAAACCTAGTTTCATTATCAGTTCAAAATGACCCACTGTCCCGATTGAGTTAATGGATTGTGCTACCAACCCCTAAAGGTCATGACTGAAATGACTCGTTGCCAGAAGAAATGCTTGGGTACAATTCCAATTTGGAACAAAGATTGGAAGGTGATTTAAGCTCAGGAAAAGAGAGAAGGAGCAAAAGTCCAAGCTGAACCTGGAATAAGGCTGTCATAGAACTGAAGTACTTTCTTACAGATTAACTGATCTGTCCTGATATTATGAATTTAGCTGAGAGAAACAAGACCTCAGATCTGGTAGTGATTTATCCCTGAAGCCCACCTATGAGCTTGGTGATTAGCAGTGGCTCTACTGTTGTTTCTAATGCTGATCAGGTCAGAAACATCTTTCTCTGCTTTAGGTTGACCTGACCCAGTAGTCGTGTAAAGAACTGGCGGAGAGGTTGCTAACTTCTACTCTGACATGAGAATCTTGTGTCAGGTATTCTTCTGAGGCCATGGGTGGGAAGCACACACTGTATTACTTCTAGCTCATCACATATAGACACAATAAAAATATTTCATTCATTAATTTATTCCATAAATAGGTATTAGATACTGTTGTGCACCACATATTCAAGGTGGCTTTCAGAAATATAATACCTGCATCATGGAATTTGCAGTTCAGTGCTTGTTGAATTTATTGATTAAAAAATTTTAATTTAATTTTGCTTATTTTGTCTTAAAATAATAATAAAGGAAACTTTAAGAGTTGTTATTTGTGACAAAGATTCTGTGCTTGAGCAAACTTCAGCCAGACTCCTGAACCATCTCCACGGTCCATCTTTACACTTGGTTGTAAAATTCAATTTTAGCACACAATTCTGGTAGGTAAATTTGTGCAAGAACCCCTCCTCTCCTTGACATTTATCACCTTGTATATCTAATCTGGTTTTTTATTCTTCACCATCCCCTGAAGGATGGTGACTCTGGCTTGTCTTCAGCAAGAATCTTGTTAGATCATTTTAACCAGAATAGCATTGTATGTACATGTTGTTAATCTATATGTTGTTACTTGGCATCTGAGTCACTTTTGTTGGCAGTACCATTATTACTAGGCAAGAGGGGCCTCAGTTTTGGATCTCACACATCTTTAGAGATCTAGTCGGTGACTAGATACCCCAGATATACACATACAAACTTCATTGAAGTACATGTGGGCATCTCTGTTACTCATGATCTAATTTCTAACACTGATAGTTCAACCAGTTACCTTAAAACATCTTGAACATCCACTGAGACTAACATGAGGTCAGGCCCCAGGGAAATACCTTTGCTTTTTTTTGTTGTTGTTGTTCTTTGTTCTTAAAACAAAGTGACACTATCTGAATATGGAGAATTCTGAATTGTGTTGTTCTTTAGAAATGGTATTGTTTTAAGGTGTGGGAAACATTCCAGTAGAAGAACTATTTAGGTAGTAAAATTAATTTGTTAAATATTTCTTAGCATGAATGCAATAAAATTCTTAAGTTTCATTTGTCAGATTGCCTAACATTTTTTAACTTCTAATTTCTGATCTGAAAGTAATCATAAATCATCACAGTATTTATAATATGTACCTGCAGAACCTGAAGAAGATTTTGGAATATTTAGAATTCATATTTCACTTTAGTTTTTACATGTGTAGGTGTGAATGAAATATACCTAAAACATGATATTAGATAATTAGATGGACAGTGAATGTTAGAATTACTAATTGTTTTATTTTTGTTAAAATTGTTAATATAACCATTAAATTTTCAAAAAAAGAGCATTAAATTATATTTAAAATTCTATATAAATTATGATTTGGTTCTTGCCCTTAATTTCCAATAATTAATTTTGAATATATTATAAAAATGTTTTTGAAGCCTGGCATGGTTGTGCATGCCTATAATCCCAGAAACTAAGGAGGCTGAGGCAGAAGGATTGCAAATTAAAGGCCAGCCTCTGCAATTTAGTGAGACCCTGTCTTAAATAATAAAAGAACTGGGGATGTAGCTTGGTGGTAGAGGGCTCTTGGGTACAATAACCAGTACCATGTAAAAATAAAGTATATTTAAAAAATATATTCAGGGGCTGGGGTTGTGGCTCAGCTGTAGAGCGCTCGCCTAACACGTGTGCCGCCCGGGTTCCATCCTCAGCACCACGTAAACTAAATGCATTGCATTGTGTACAACTAAAGCAAATAAATAAATATTAAAAAATATATTCATAGTTTACATTTCATTTTAAATTCTTAAATGATTGCTTTTTATATCAGACTGAAAATCTTGATATGCAATGTAATAAGTGATTTTGCTGAGAAAATGGTAAGAATAATGTTTAAAAAGAAATAATTTATGGATATATAGGTCTTTAATCCTCAGTCCATCAATAGACCATTTATACCAGTATAATAACTTATTAAATTTAGTTGTTTCTGATATTTTGCTTTCAGTCATATATGGGAAAGCACAGCTTTACACATTTTATCTTCCTGTTTTGAAATTATATTTGTCAAACTAGGAAAATAGAGTATATTTCACTTGAAAGTTGCCTCTATTTGTAAAATTTAAATATATAGAATATAATATGTTGACCTTCATTTGTATTCTTGCTCTAGGTGTCACAAATATTAGGGTTCACCTGGATGGATGGTTAATAGATAATAAACTTTACAATGTTTCCAACATTTATTTTACACAAATTGTTACAAAGTTGAAATGATTTAAGCAAAATTATTTCAAAAAGCTGACTTTAGTTTTTTGATGGCTACCTTGCAGGCTACCATCTCTGTAGGCTACTTGTTTGGCAAAAACTGTTAGAGTTGTCAAAGAGTTATTATTGGTGCAGAAACTGCATCCATCTCTATCCTCCATTCCCCTACTTCTAATCTTTTCTTTTGATTGTCCTTCTCAAGCTCTATTGAGTTCTTAGCTCTAGGGTCTTTTCCTTTGATTTGCGCTTTTTATTGGTGATGTTTGAATAGTTGGCCAAATTTTATATTTGATGTTTTCTCAAACTGCTACATTTGATACAACCTAGTACATACTTCTCCACTTCCTGTTCCAGCCTCTCTAGTCCTCAGGAACCATTGTACCTACTACCTGGTTTCCTGCTTCTTTCTTGACCCCACTCAGTATATTCATGCAAGTGCCTACCCTCAAGATAGATTAAAGCCTCTGTGATTCTTTATCCTGCCCAGGGATCTTGCCTATCTAAAAGGAGTGATTATTTGACATTATTTGTTTAAGGATTTAGATAAAGATTTAAAATTTGTAGTAGCAAATACGATTATGATATTCATTCTAGAGGGGCTGGGGTTGTGGCTCAGTGATAGAGTGCTTGCCTAGCATGCGTGAGGCACTGGGTTTGGTCCTCAGCACCACAAAAAATGAAATAAAGATATTCATTCTAGATTTGCTCAACTAACATGATTGCTTTTACAGGTTTTAAAGTTTTTGTTTCTGACCATAAGCATAATACATATTAATTACAGATCATTTTGAAAATCAAAATAGCACTTAATATTTCCAGGTACATTCTAAGTACCTTCTATATATTCATTGTTTTAATTGATTTCACAACAGTCTTTTAAAATAAATGTTATTTATACCACCATTTCACAAATAAGAAAACTTAGACACACAGATCTGGAGTAATAGGTGAACTGGGACTTGATCCCAGGAGGCATGGCTCCAAATTATATGATTTTTTAATATGTACTACTGTTTTTTACAAATAAAATTCAACCTCTATAATATATACATTTAGGTGATTTATAATTTATAGGTAATCACATTATAATGTTAGTGTGTATATTTTCAAGTATTTTTATACAAATTTTCAAATAGAATGTATCATTTTATATGTACATTTGTTTCTTCAGACCAATGTTTGTGGATATTTGTTAGCTTTATGTAAATTTTTTTAGTACTGTGTATTGAATTTAGGGGCCGTTAACCACTGAGCCACATACCCAGCCCATTTTAAAAAAATATATATTTTATTTTGAGATGGGGTCTCACCAAGTTGTTTAGGGTCTTGCTAAGTTGCTGAGGCTGGCTTTGAACTCACATGTCTCTTGCCTCAGCCTTCTGAGTTGCTAGAATTAGAGGCACATGCCACTGCACCTGTATTTTTTAACTATATTTTTGTAAATACCACTGGGATTAGAATTATAGCAGGGAAAAAAGTAAAATAACATACTGAATCTAGCATTTGGAAAATTATAGGGTGAAGTAGAGATAATAGTGTAAATTAAGGCAGTTGGAAGTGCCATGAAAAATAGAAATGATGCACAAGAAAGGAAATATAAATCACATTATATTATTGCTCCTGTAGTGAATAATATTCATATAGTGATAATAGCAGAATAAAATTATTTATTTTAAAACTTCAGAATCATGTTACAGGCAAGACAAGATATAATTAACCTTAAAAAAATGTTTCTAACCTTGACAAGTGTATTTGACAGATATTTTGAGGTAGAGGAAGAGAAGTGAGGAGTAGTTTAGGGGAGATAATATGTTATAATGTTATAATGTAAGAGATACTATCTTTTCGTTGATACAACAAGAAATAAATGAAGAAGTATATTTTTAAAAAGTATTTATTTATTTGTTTTAGTTGTACACAAGGCTTTTTATTCTTATATAGTGCTGAGGATTGAACCCGGGCCGCGCACATGCTAGGCAAGCGCTCTACCACTGAGCCACAACCCCAGCCCGAAGAAGTATATTACCTAAAATTTACTTAAGAACTAAATATTGCTAATTCAGTTTGGGAAAGAGGAGAAGAGATTAGAGTTTGGTAAGTAAGCTAAACATTTTTATAACCAGAATTCAGTTGGTAAATCCTAAAATTCATAAATAGCAGTATAAATGCATTCTTCTGAAACATAGACTTTTTTTAAAGGTAAAAGTGACTGTTCCTGGAAGTGAGATTCAGGATTAGAAGCAATTATTTATCATTTAAAACTGTTTGGTACAATTTGTTTTTTAAATATGCACATGATCTACATTAAGTCCAAATTCAATTGACATGGTCAGGTAGAAAACAAAGGTCATCTTCTTCTTTAATCAGTCCATTTCATTGTCTCTTAGTTATAAAACAAACTCCCCATGAATATCAATGGAAAGAAAATTTTTGTGATGGGAATGTTGTTAATATGCTGCTATGTCCCATTCTCTCCCCAAACTAACAGTGGCTGAGCTGTCAGCAAAATGCCCTATTAAACATGTAAGAACTATTT
Organism: Tamias sibiricus; assembly: GCA_025594165.1. NCBI lineage: Eukaryota > Metazoa > Chordata > Mammalia > Rodentia > Sciuridae > Tamias > Tamias sibiricus. The sequence continues at coordinate 111,843,407 of CM046666.1, forward strand.
GATTATACCAGGATCATCAGTTCCATTAGTCAATTTCCACTGCTCTTTGGATTCATTATTAGCATTTTTCTGTATATTGTGTCTTCTTCCATTCACATGGGTTTATGTTATACAAATAGGGGCAGATTATGGTTTATTTCTTTAAAGAGATGAAATTGTTTGTGTGTGCTAGAGAAATAATTTCCAAATTGACTCACATTTCCTTTTGTTTTTGAATAGTTATTCTTTCACTTAACACTCTTTTCTTTTTCTAATCAGTTTCTTCCATGTAGGTACTAGGAGCACAAAGATAAACAAAACATGGCCTTGATACTAGAAGAATTCATACATAGTATGATTATAGTTATTATAGTCCATCTTGATAAGTACTGTGGTTGTTATAAAAAAAAGTAGCATAGGAATGCAAAAGGTGGGAAGCAACATAATTAAAGATAACATTCTTCACTTTAATAAAGCAGGCTTTTTGGAATTTGATCTATGCCATAATACCATTAAACATGATCATTAATCTTAAACAATTACTAATAACTACTAATTAATCTTAAACAATTACTACAAGTAAATCACATTTTTAAGTGACTTTGATTTATTTAGAGATGAGCTAAGAAACTTACTGTTTAGTAAAAATAAATCTAGAGTATAAATCCTTCATATTGGCTACATGTTAACTAAATTAATGAAATGGATATTTTAGTTTTTTCTCCTTATAAATAGATTTCAATCCTTTCTACTTTTACTGAGAAATTTTTATGTCCCTCATTTTTTGGGCTATATTTGCCCCCAGTTATCTCTATCATAGTCTGTTCAGCTGTTTTTTTTTTTTTTTAATATAAAATCCTTGAGTCCCAATCCAAGTCAGATTCTGACTACTTACCCCTTACACACACACACACACACTCACAGGGAAAAATAGAAAAATGTAAACTCTGGAGTATGAAAAAGTAATTTGGAGAATCAAATAAATATAAATTTCGTATTTTAAATCTGGAGTACCTTGATTTTGAAAATTATATGGAAATGCTACAGAGGCAGTTGCTTTTTTAAAAAATCTTGCTTTCTAATTAAAATTTTAAAAGACTATCGGAACAATTTTGCCATAGTCAGTACATAATAATATCCTTAGACTTTTCAAATGCAATTAGTATTCTTATTCTTTTCTGAATTAGCATCTGAAGACAGAAAGCAAACATGAACTGTATCTTGGAATTTTAAGCCTAATAGGATTATTGTATGGACAGATGCAAAGAAGACATGAATTAGGTCAGAATAATTATTTATTCAACCCAGGAATTCATGGTCTAACAACCAACCTAAACTAACAACCAAGAAGTTTCTAACTTCTAAATATTTCTGGGTTCACATAAACTGCTCTGGGGCTATCAATTATTAATACAGACCCTTGTTAAAATGTTAGCTTGGTTTCCAAATGAGAGGGTAGGCTTGGTTTAGAATAATAGTATGTAATTCAGAGGGGCCGGCAAAACTGCCTGTGTCTGCTTTTGTAAGTACTAACTGTGTGTCTCCCTTTCTACTCCAATGTAAGCCTGAATTCTAGACATAAAACATATTAGCAGGACCCCTACTGACCTAGTAAGCAGAACTGAGTGTAAATGATATTTACGACCCTATAGACTACTTGGTTGAATTCACTTTGAAAGACAATTGCATTCTGCTTACACAGCAGTGTTTCACCATCAACAGTAGTGTGTATACGCACATGTGCAATGCACACACACATGGATGCTTGCACCAAGCCAAAAGGAAAATGTAGCTCACTAAGGCAAGAAATGTTTAAAGGAAGGTGACTAAACTGAGACTTCATTCAACTGTTTATTTGTCATAAAACTATCCATGGGCTAACATATAAGCATAAGCATTAAGTGAATGACAGTTGTTTTATTGTGTTTTCAACGATTTTAGTTGTATCTTAAAAAATACCAGATGCTGTCCTCATGATGCCAAACATATGGTTTTTGGCTGTGTTCTTGGGATCTGTAGTAGATTGCTGTAATGTACAGGGAAGGGGAAAAAAGCGATTTACAGATAGCCCTGGCCTGAGTTCTTCACAGCTGGATCTAATTTCACTGAACTGACGGTCTCTTCCCTTCAGCACCTTTTATTTTATCAAATGCCACATATTATTTTTTGAAGTGGTTCTTGTTGTCGTAGCGAATACCACAGATGGATAACATACAGGACATTTGGTTGTCTGTTTTCTGATGAAGGTCAGGACCTACTGTTGTTCATGTTTGGGTGGAGGACATTATTTTAAGGGACTGCCCAAGAAAACTAATGAGTTTCAGCTGTCTGAGAGATAATGTATAAGACATTGCTCACTTGGTTGACCTGCTTGGAGCCCATTATAGTCATTTGGATTTTTAGGTACCAATATGGTACCTTTGTATCAGTTACTAAGCTGACGTATTATCTGGAAAAAAAGATGAAAAGGGTAAGAAAGATAATGAATAATTGCTAATAATTACACCAGTGCATCAAAACTGCTTATTTGTTTTTCTGCCTCTACTACTAGATCGTTTTTTAGAATTTAAATTTTCCTATCCAGAATAGCTATATTTGCATTATTAAAAACAGTAGCATTATATTTTATAATAAAGAGTTTTAATCCTAGTTGTACATATTAATGACTTGGTCTCCCCTTGAGAGACTTTGATTTAATTAGTTTTGTAGTGATTTCAGTATGCAACCAGGTAATAAATCCATTCCTGTGTGTGTGTTTATGTGTGTGTGTGTGTGTGTGTGTGTGTGTGTGTGTGTTTTAATTGATGACATTTCTTTTTGTTGTTGTTCTGATTAGTTATACATGACAGTAGAATACATTTGACATATCATACATACATGGAGTATAACTTATCATTCTTCTGGTTGTACATGTTATTTAATCATATATGTACATAGGATAATAATGTTCAATTAATTCTACTACCTTTTCTACCCCATGCCCCCTCCCCTTCCTTTACTCCCCTCTGCCTAATCCAGAGTACCTCTATTTTCCCCTAGCCCCACCCCTTATTGTGAATTAGCATTTGCATATTAGAGAAAACATCTGGCCTTTGGTTTTTGGGGGATTGTTTTATTTTACTTAGCATGTTATTCTCCAGCTCCATTTACCTGTAAATGCCATGATTTCATTCTTCTTTAAGGCTGTGTAATATTCCATTGTGTACATATACCACATTCTCTTTATCTATTCATCTGTTGAAGGGCAACTAGGTTGGTTCCATAGTTTGGCTATTGTGATTAGCTGCTAGATTTTAAGTTTCTCGAGGGTAGATAATACATCTTGTTCAATATCCAAAAGTCTGCATAACCCATGGGCTGGCACATAATGGGGAGTTAGATACCATTGCAAGAACAGATGGGAAAACTAATTATCAAAGAGTTTCAATAGATTTAATAATTATGTAGGAAGTGGATGAGTAGTCTATGATAAATTTGTAGATCTCTTCTGCTTTCTAATTTTTCCCAAAGTCCTATATATTTTTAGATTCATCTTTGTTCCTCTTTGGAAAAAAATCTGTTTCTTTTATCTATACAATAGGTTTTAAGAACCAACTTTAGAACTCAAAAGCCATATATTATATTTTTGTTTACTTTGCTTCCTCCCCCCTTTTTTTTAAACTTTCTTTAAATGTGAGAGAAATTTCATTGGGTAAGGAACCAGGAATTATGTAAAATGTACTTAAGATCTCTAAATTCTATTTCTATAATATATATTACATTGTTAATTTACATAAATACCTACATTATAAGTTTGGAAGGTAAAGTTTACACAGTTTAAATCATGTTGCTCCAATTCGTTTTTTTCTGCTGCATACAGGCTTGCAAGTAAAATGCCCATGCCACAAATTCAATTTATCACTGGACACATAACTGGCCTTTGTAGCCACATTTTCTCACACAGATGATTCCTGTTTTAGAATTCATAGAAAGAACAACATGTAATTTTTGCTTAAGCCAGAAAGCTAGGTTCCCATCTTGATTTGTCACTCTTCTTCACAATCTATATTTAATAAATCATCAAACTCTAATTATATGTCAACTCTGTCATTTTCTCCATCTATACTGCAGCCTATTTAAAACCATGAAAATAGTATCTCTTTCATGACTTTGCAATAGCTTCCTAACTGGATTCCCCATATCTATTCCTGCCTTTTTATGGTCCATTATCACAAAGCAGTTAGATTTTTCTTATACGAATAAATACATGGTCATGTCACTTTCATGCTCAAAACCCTTAAAGGTTTCCCATTGTTTGTGACCTGTTGCCTCTTCTCAATTCAACCTATTCATATGCTGTTTCTTTTTACCTGGCGTGCTCTTACCCTCATTTATCTCAGTGATCCCTATATCTGCAGAGCTTATCTCAGAAGTCACTTTCTCAAGACCTTCTTTGGTGATTCATCAAACTAGGTCTTATTGTGCAGATATAACTATTAATAGTGCTTTTCTGTGCTCAACAATTTTAATGTTTGATAGAAAATTATATGCTCTCCTGCTTTTTTCTCCTTTGTTTTACATACAAAATAGCAATTAAGTGTGTGGTTAACTTTAAAATATCTATTCTGCTTAAATTTAAGCTTCATAAGACAACTGTGTCTGTCTTGTTCATGGAGGTATCTTGATCCCTAGTGTAGTACCGAGTGCTTTCTAAGTGCCAAATAAATATTTTTGAAGAACTATTAATGAATTGAGTATTACTCTGAATTAAATAGCAAATGATAAGGAGAAAAATCAGTTGGTACTGACACAAGAGCAGAGTAGAAGATGGTACATAATGTTTTACAAGGTGTTGACAGAATAATTATAAATTCTTGTTTTTTTGTTCTGGGGATTGAATTCAGGATATTATGCATGTGCTCTACCACAGAGTTATGTCTTCAGTCTCCAATTATATGTTTTAGTTTTTGTTTTACATGGAAAATCTGCTTTGAGAAATGTATCTTTGTGCATATTGACATGATCATCTTACATCTATGATTATTTTCTAACACCTTATAATTTTTATTTGTTAATAAAGTTGTTAAAACTATTACAATAGGGCTTTTATAAGATATTTTTCATTTTTTAATGCTTAAAGTATATGGAATTTAATTTATAAGGTATAAAATTAATAAATTTTAGTGTATAGTTTAATTACTTTTGAACAAGTAATCATCATTCTGATCCTGATTAACATTTCAGTCATGTCAAGAAGTTTCCTGATGGTCCTTTGTAGTAAATATCCCCCTATTCTTTTCTGATTTCTGTCAACACAGATTAATTTTATCTATTCTTAAAATTCATATAAGTAGAATGATATAGTATTAACATTTTGTCTGGTTTCTTTGGCTCAAAATAATGTCCAATATTTAATTCACATGGTTGTATATATCAGTAGTTCTTTCTTGTTTATTGCTGAGTAGGAAACTACAGCTTTTCCATTTTAATGTTGAAAGACATTTGGGTTGTTTCCAGTTTGAGGCTTTTGTAAATAAAATTGTTATGAACATTCTTGAAAGAATCTTTTGTAGAATAGACACATTCCTTTCTTTTGGCAATATGGTTAGAGAAATACTTGGTCATAGGATAGAACATTGTTTAACTTTATTTGAGAATGATAAACAGTTTTTCCAAGTAGTTTTGTAGTTGTATTATTTTACATTCCCACAAGCAATGGATGAGAATTCCAATTGTTTCAAATCCACAACAGTCTTCTTAGTTTCAATCAAACCAGTATCTTGCCTTGGTTTTAATTTGTATTTCCTAGATAACTAATGATGTTGAGCTGTTTTATGTGCTCATTTATATTGTTTTGTGAAGCTCCCGAGTCATCTGCCCATTTTATTCATATATTTTTCCTTTTAAAATTTTAGTTGAATGTTTGCAAAATCATATGTATTCATTTTCCCCAAATGAAAGGGCTCATTTTGGAGCTTTTTGCAAACGGAGGACTTTGCTCATTCATTGTTCCTGAGGGCAGTGCATCTGCTTTTGACTCCATTCAGAGGGAGGCTCTGGAAGTTTCCAAATTTGAATTCTCTATTGTATATTTAATGGGGGGTGGGGAGTGGGGAGTATGGAAAGAGAAGAAGATTGTGGAGTTGGAATTCTGAAAAGAAGTGGGGAGGGTAGAAAAAGCACTTAGAGCCAGGCACAGTGGTGCACTTCTGTAATCCCAGTAACTGGGGAGGCTGAGACAGTAGGATCACAAGTTCAAGGTCACGTTCAGCACTTGTTGAGACCCTGTCTGAAAATAAAAAATAAACAAGGGCTGGGGATGTGGCTCAGTAGTAAAGCATCCATGGATTCAATCAATCCCCTATAGGGGGGAAATAAAGGAGAGAAAAAAAGAACACTGAGACTATTTAAAACGCAAGCATTTTATGCAGGTGAAAGCATGTGATTTTCTTTCCTGCTTCCCTGTCGATTCTTGAAATGAACTTAGATATGTTCAGTAATAGGAATAAATAACATGCAATGAGTATTGCCTCTGGGTAGGGCCCCACCTCATATGTGCAACTAATCCCCCCCCCTTTCCAGAAAGTGATTATTACTCCATTAACTTTGGGAAATTGAGGCTGAGAAATAACAAATAGCTTGCCTCAGAAAACATTAATTTCCAGGACAGAGCTATGCTGTCACATAAGAAAGCCTTTGCAAGGCAGAATGACCTATGATGCTTATTGAAAATGCAGATTCTGGGCCCCCATGTTTATTGTGCCTAACTAGTAGTTCTTGAGTGGGGCCCAGGAATCTATATGTTTAACAATTTCCTGAATGATTCTAGTAGGTAACCTGAACATGTGACCTTACAAAGAACCAGAACCCCTCCAAGCAGGTCAGTGTCCAGGGTCAGACATTTTCATATTATAAGTGTCAGCTGAAGGATATGTGGATATTTTGCTTGTGATGCTTGGAAAAATAAAGAAGGCAGTTGCAGCATACCCCCTCACCCCCCCACACAAGCCGCCCTGGACTGTGACTGGTGACTGGAATTTTTCAAAGGAACCAGCAAGCAGCATGTGTCTGGGAACAGGGTTTGGGGCATGATGACTGTTGATGTGGGGGTTACTGGGGCTGCTCCTGGAGAAGGGGGGCCTAGTTACTAATGTTGTCTTATTTGGAACCCAGACATGAATATGAAAGCAATTGGACAAATCAGATACCATTTTTCTCCTTCACATCACTCTGAGGAAAGACAGCCTTTCTAATTAACTCTGCCTTTTTACCCCAAAGCCAATTGAGAAAATACACTTCATTTTGTTTGCAAGGAGGTATGAAAACTGCTGAATATGGCAGATGAGGCTGGGAGTCTTTGCCGTGCTGGGTGAACAGAACTAGACGCAGTCTCCAGGCTAGCCTGGAAGGACTTAGAGTTGGGGAATGGATGGGGCCTTCTCCTGAAGCCCTGTCCAGTGGTACCTGACTGAGGGATGAGCCAGTGCCTTGATAGGTGTGTGTGTTAATTTTCTGTTGCTGTGACAGAATGCCTGAGAAAAACAAAAGGAAGATTTCTTTTGGCTCAAGATTTCCTAGGTATATGTGTGTGTGTGTGTGTGTGTGTGTGTGTGTGTGTGTGTGTGTGTGTATACATATGTATACACACACACATATGTATATACATATATACATATGTATATACACACATACACATATGTATATTTGATGAGTTGCTTCTAATCCATTTTCAAGTTACTTGTCTTTGCTTTCAGTAGTTGAATATATATAAATTGGGGATTGAACCCAGGGCACTCTGCCACTGAACTACCTCCCCAGCCATTTTAATTTATTTCTTATTTTGAGACAGGGTCTTGCTAAGTTGCCCAAGCTGGCCTTGAACTTGTGATTCTCCTGCCTCAACCTCCTGAGTTGCTGGAATTAACAGGTTTGTGCCAGCCCACTAGCTATATATTTTAGATATAGTTTTGTAATCAGATATATGATTTGAAAAGATTTTTTTCTCGTTCTGTGGATTGTCTTTTCATTTTCTTGATGATCTCTGAAGCAGAAGATTTGAATTTTGATTATGTTCAAATTATCTCTTTTCTGCTGTGTCACTTGTATGCTGCTGTCATAATCAAAGAAGGCTTTGCTTAAAGTTATAAAGATTTTCTCCTGATTTTTAAAAATATAATATAATCCATTCTGAGTTTTTATACATGGTAGAATGAAGGGAACCAACTTCATTGTTTTGTAGAGTATTATTCAGTTGTCTTCATACCATTTACTTAAAAGATTATTCTTTCTCTATTGACTTGTCTTAGCACCTTATGTAAAAATCAATTTAACATTAGCAAATTAATTTATTCCTGGGCTCTCCATTATATTTCATTGACTTATATGCCTATCCATAGGCCAGTTCTGCACAATTTTGATATTGTAGCTTTTCAATAAATTCTGGAATGGAAGTATGAACCTATCCAATTTGTTCTTTTTCTGAAAGTTTTTTAGTTGTAGATGGACACCATAGCTTTGTTTTATTTATTTATTTGTTTTTATGTCATGCTAAAGATCAAACCCAGTGCCTCAAACATGCCAGGCAAGCGCTCTACTACTGGGCTACAACCACAGCCTCTCCAATTTGTTTTTTTCCAAGATTAAAAGGCTTCTTTCACTTTCCAGGACTGGTCAGGCCTTGGTTGGTCATTGGCAAGGATCGGTCAATCCTAGGTCCTGTCTAATGTGTGGTGGAGCTTTTAGGCATCCACTGGCCTTCAGGGCCTTGAAGCCCAGCCATTTTTCTTGCTGTGCCATGCCCACTACCACCCAAAGGTGCTGGGTTCTGGTCCTCTATGACTTGCTGGGGGCTTTGCCTGGGCACTGTAGGGTTGGGCCGGCTTCCCATAGGTAGTCACTGCCCTCAGTTCACTGACATGGGGCAGGAGAGAAGCTTGCAGGTCCTTCCATGTCTGGGCCAGTGCAGTGGGCATAGGGGCTCCATGAGTCTGTAAGGCAGAGGCTGTACCTGGGCCAGGGGAGCAGACCATGCCTTCTCACCATGCTCTCTGCAGAACTGACAGTTCCCTTTGCCAGCAAGGGAGAGGAATGGTCAGCCTATTGGTTTTCTTAACGCAAATTTCCTTTTGTTCATTGCTCTTATACAGAAATATAATTAATGTTGTATCTTGCCTGGCTGCAGCACTGCTGAGCCTATTAGCGCAAATAGTTTTTTATTGACTTTGTTAGGCATTACACTTTATAAAATGCTATCATCTACAAACAGAAGTCATTTTAATTCCTCCTTTGTAATCTGTGTACCTTTAATCTCATGTTCTTGCCTTTTATTTAAATCCTACGTACTCAATACTCCATCACTTTTTATTTATCTGCAAATTCTTCATCTCTCGTATTTGAAGAACCACTTTTTTGGATACAGACATCGCGGTTGACAGGTTTTTCTTCCAGCACTTTGTGTCAATCCACAGGAGGCAGCTGCAGCTCACACCCTCCTGGAAACTGCTTGCCTCCAGCATTTCTGGTGAGAAACTGGCTTATAATCTTACTAAAAATCATTGGTATTTGATGAGTTGCTTTTTTCCATTTTCTTATTTTGTAAATTGTTGCTTTCAACAGTTGAATGATAATGTTAGTGTCGACATCATTATGTTTATTTTATTTGAAGGTTGTCGAACTTTTTGCATTTGTAGATTCATGTATTTAATCAACTTGAGTTTTTCAGCCAGTATTTATTCAAATATTAATTTTTTTCATTTTTTTCTCCATCACTTTTCCTCTAGAATTTCCATAATGTTTATATTGTCCTCTTGATAATACCCCACAGATCCCTTAGACTTTACTTACTTTTTCACATTCTTTTTTTCCTTTTGTTCCTCATGCTTGATAATTTCAATTGCTTTATCTTCCAATTTAATTATGTTCCCTGTTTCTTTAAATCTGTTTTTGAACCTTTCATGTATTTTTCATTTCAGTTATTGTTTTTAGCCTAGATTTTTTAGTTCTTTTTTAGATTCTTCTCTCCTTATTGATATTATTTTTTTTTCTTCTTTTGGTGATATTGGGGACTGAACCCTCTACTGCTAAGCCAACTCAGTTCCTTTTTCCCTTTTTAATTTTGAGTCAGGGTTTGCTAAGTTGTTGAGCTATCATCCAAGTTGTGATCAGCCCCCAAATTTCTGGGATAACAGTCATGGCCATCCATATTGATATTCTTATTTAACTAATACATCATTTTCCTATGTTTATATCTTGCTTTAGTTCTTGGATATACTTTAGATAGTTTTTTTAAAGTCTAGTAAGTCTAATATCTAAACTTCCTCAGATATGTTTTCTATCAATTTATTTTCTCCCTCTGAACATGTTGCAGGATTCTTGCACAGAGAGCCAGTATATGGAGGCTTTTAGTCAGGAAGCAGTGATTATTAGTGTAGGCACTGGCCCAGTGGATTCACATCCAAAGGCTAAGCCTAGAGCACAGGGGAAAGTTGCCTTATATATCTTCTGTTTGTTTCCCTTTTACATGAAAGCCCCTTGTCTCCCCTATATGGAAACATAGATTCTGATTGGGTATTCTATACTATAGAGTTTCTACAAGTGTAATTGTTGTCTATGTGGAGACACAGATTATTCCTAATACTTCCTATTCTACCTTCTTCTCGTGATGGCTTCGTTGGAGTTTGGCATCAGGAAAAACTGCACGTGAAAATGAGTTGGAAAGTATTCCTTTCACTTCTATTTTTGCAGAGTTTGTGAGCAATTGGCACCCACTTTAATCTAAATATTTGAAAGAATTTATCAGTGATGACATTTGTACCTGACTTTTTCTTTTGGGTAGTTTTTTACTTCTAATCCAATCTTATTAGTATACATCTATTCAGATTTTCAAATCCTTCTAGAATCAGTTTAGGTAATTTTTGTCTTTCTAGGAATATTCCAATTTCATCTGTGTCTAATTTATTGGCATATACTTCTCAATAGTATTCCCTTATGTTTTATTTCTTTAGGGTTGACAGTAATATCCCTTTGTTTATTTCAGATTTTGGTAATTTCACTATTTATTTGTCAGTCTAGCTAAACTTTTTGTCAAATTTGATATTTTCAAAGAACCCAATTTGTTTTTAACTTTTTCCTCTTGTTTTATTCTTTTTTCCAGATTATTTGAGGTATAATGGACAGTTTTATATGTTTGAGGTGTGTGATGTTGTGTGGTATTTTGATATATGCATACATTGTGAAATTATCACCACAAACTAACATCCATTGCCGTAAGGACTTTGTTGTGATAACAAAATTTAAAATATAGTCTTTTAGTAAATTTCAAGTATATAATATAGTATTATTAACCATATATAGTCACCATGCTATATATTACATCTCCTTAACTTATACATCTTAAGTGATTGGAACGTTGTACCTTTTTATCAATATCTCCCCATTTTCTCCATCCACTACAACCTTGCAACCATCATTATACTTTTTTCTACTTTGCATTTGAATTTTTTACATTCCAAATATAAGTGAGATTGTGTAATATTTGTCTTTCTGTGTCTGGCTTATTTCCTTTAGCATAATGTCCTCTAGGTTCATCCATGTTGTTGCAAATAAGAGGGTTTACTTCATTTTTAAGGTTAAGTAATATTCCTCTGTGTGTGTGTGTATGTGTGTCCATGTATGTCTGTCTTGCTATCTATATGTGTGAGATGGGATATACTCATACAGGATATTTTGTAGTTCTATATGAATTTTAACATGGCCTTTTCTCTTTTTTTTGGTTATTTTTAGTTGTACATGTCAGTAGAGTATATTTTGACATATTGTACATACATGGAGCATGACTTATTCTAATTAGGATCCCATTCTTGAGGTTGTACAGTGTTGCTGCCTGAAGCGGAAACCGCTTGGAGCAACGAACGCCGCAGGAAAATTCGGAGGCAGGATGAAAATGAAAAAAGGTCTTTTCTTCTTCTTCTTCTCTCTCCGGCTCCAGGAATCACTCCAAACGCTCTAACTCCAACCACCACCTTCTTCTTCCCACACACACTAACTCACCCAGTTATATACATATAGCTTTAACAAGGACACGTGCTTACAGCTCAAGCTTACAGGTGCGTCACGCAGTGTTCACGGGCATACAAAGATTCTTTGGATAATGTATTACTATCAGGTGGAAACTAGAACATCTTTTATGGCTCTCAGCTAACCGCAATCTTTAGCTATCTCCTTGATTATAGGCTCCTTCATTTCCCCCTTTTAGTTTTAAAAGAGGGGATGTTCTAGGACGTCCATGTGCAACCAACATTCTTACCCGTCATGGGAGTCTAGTCTGTCCTGACTCCTGGCTTAGGTTGACATGCTGGCCACATTAGACTGTCCCGTGCGACTGTGCCGTGTCTTAGGTTGTCCCCTTCTGGGGATCTTACCCGTCATAGGCTAACCAGCCATCCAGTAGAGCCCTTCAGGATCAACTGTGTGTTGACTAACAGCCATCCAATTTTTAGGAGATGCTGCAGCTTTAAGGCGGTAAGCCTACTGCTGATGAGCCAAGTTTCCATAGCGTATCAAGTTCTTTAAGCGAATCAGCTGCCCTTAGTTTCATCAAGTAACGCACTGAGTTCTCTTAGACAAATACCCGCAAGGCATTGTCCCGTAATGTCCCAAAATAATGGAAAATCAAAATGTCCATAAGTTATAACACATAGATTCAGGAGGCCCCATGCATGCAGAGCAGAGGTCACACTGCTGGTTAGGTTGTTTGATGCTTGAGCAGCAGGGATGCTTGCAGCGACCGCGGTCCCTGCAGTTGTAGCAGCAGCCGTCTTTTTTATGTCTAGACATTTCCACCGGCAAATCTTCAGGGCCCGCTACCTAAAAACTCAAGCATCCATTATTAAGGGAAAGGCAGTGCTATTCCAGCACTGAGATCAAAAGGTGAGCTGTCAAACTAAAAAAAGAATTATTAGAGTAGAAAATAAAAGTTGATCTCTGCTCACACACATTGCTGCTTAAGCTCCCACAAACATAAGCTGGCAAAATATCACATTCAGAAATAATCAAAGAGAAACTGAGGGTGTTTACTGCATTAAGGATAAAGAAAAGCTAAAGGCACTTTGGAAAAATAATTTGTTAGCTGGAATCCTCAAGTCTCTATATACACAGCAATCCTATACCTGTTAAAATAATTTAAACTAATCAGCTATTAAACAAATGAAGTTAATGACAAATAAACGATCCTATAAGCTTAAATGAATTAACATTATTTGGATCTATATCTACCTATTTTTTTTTCATAAGCACTTAATTATTTGTGACGTCACACTAGACAGACGCACATATAAACATATATTTGTGACATCACATTAACATGAAATTTAGACAAATGCACAGACATAAAGACATATATAAAAGAAAAAAAAAAAACAATTGTGTATACACTAAAGAGAGATCTTTTTGTCCCGGCCGGGAAGATGAAATTTAAGTTGTAAATTTTAATGGAGGACTCTTTTTAGGGAATCACTCCATACCTTCATTTTGGTCCTCTTAATTTTGTACTTGTTTATTCAATCTAGACTCCTCAATAACTTCGTCTTGATCCTTTTGACTTTGTACCTGCTTTATCAATCTAGATGGTATCCATATTGGAGAGGATTCGTGCTTTGGAAAAACACAAACAGATCCTCTCCCCCAAATTAATACTGGGTCTGGACCCTTCCATGTACCTGAGAGAACATCCTTCCAGTAAACCAAAGGTTTATGTCGTTGGTGTGGGTTCCAGTGTCTATCTCCAGCTGAATGTCCATTAGAATCTAAAGTTAAGAAATTTAGGGTAAACAGGGCAACTGCCAATCTGTCCTTAGGATTTTTCCAGTTTCCATCTTTTTGCTTTAGTAACATATTTTTAAGCGTCCAATTTGCTCTTTCAATTATTCCTTGTCCCTGAGGATTATAAGCGATACCTGTTTTGTGGATAATATTGAACTTTGTACAAAGTTGTTTGAAGGATGTGGATGTATATGCAGGGCCATTATCTGTTTTAAGCATTTTGGGGATGCCCAATGTAGCAAAAGCTTGCAGACAATGAGATATAGTATCTTTAACTTTTTCTCCGGAATGTAAAGAAGCAAAAATCATGCCTGAGCGTGTATCTATGGTGACATGAATAAATCGTAATTTTCCAAAACTTGGCTCATGTGTGACATCCATCTGCCACAAATGATTGGGCATCAAACCTCGTGGGTTAACCCCATAATGTGGATTGGGTAAAAGTGTTACACAAGATGGACATTCTTTTACAATTCTACGAGCTTGTTCTTTTGTGATTTTAAATTTTTGTCTTAAGGTAGTGCTATTAACGTGGAACTGGGAATGAAATAAAGTAACTTGTTGTACTGTAGTAAATATAAATATTGTTTTAGTGAGGGCATCAGCTTTTTGATTACCTTCATGGAGAGGACCAGGCAGATTAGTGTGAGCTCTTATGTTACCTATAAATAAAGGTTCTTTTCATTGCCATAGGAGATTTTGGATTTGAGAAAACAATTTAAAAGCTGGAGTATGTGGTGCTATTGGACCCGCTAGCTCCAATTTAGGGACAGCATGTACAATATAGTGGCTGTCTGAGAAAATATTCATAGGCTGTTCTTTAAAATTTTCCAGAGCTATTATTATAGCTTTGAGTTCCACTAATTGAGCTGATTTTTGATTAGTGATATGAATCATTTTTTCATTTTGAGTGACTACTGCAGCAGTACCATTAGAGGATCCATCTGTAAATACATTAAGTGCTTTAGGAATGGGTTGATTTTTTATTACCTGTGGGAATATGATAGGATGATTGATACAAAAGGACAGTATAGGAGATTTAGGAATATGATTGTCAAAATTTGCAGAAATAGAACATCTAGCTATAGCCCAATCATTATCATTGAAGCACAAATATTCAACCTGTGACGATGAATAAGGAGTAATAATAGTAGCGGGATGAATTCCAAATATTTTAGTAGAGGTTTTAAGTCCTTGAAGAATAAGTTTAGCCACCATGGAGGTATAAGACTCAATTGTACTTTTAGGAGAGACAGGCAAATGTATCCATAATATAGGTCCCTGTTGCCAAAATACTCCTGTTGGTGTATATTGTGAAGGAATAATAATCAATATTAGTGGTTGTGCAAAATCAAATCTATCACAATGGGATCTTTCAATGGCCTGTTCTACTAATTTTAGAACTCTCCTGGCCTCAGGAGTTAATGTTCGCGGTGAGGATGGATCAGGGTTCCCGCGAAGGATGTCAAATAAAGGTTTTAATTGTCCAGTAGTGAGGCTTAGTGTAGGGCAAAGCCAATTAATGTCTCCCAATAATTTTTGGAAATCATTGAGGGTGGTCAAATGTTCTTTACTTATTAGAATTTTTTGGGGTTTAACAAAAGTATCCATGATTTTAAAGCCTAAATATAGTATAGGTGATCTGCTTTGAACTTTTTCTTCTGCTATATATAATCCATATTTTTAAAAATTTTTTGTTATTTCACTAAATATATTAAATAAGATTTGTTGATTAGGGTGAGCTAATAAAACATCGTCCATGTAGTGTAGACACATGAGGTCTTGATATTTGTTTTTAATGGGCTGTATAGCTCTGTCCACATATAGTTGGCACATTGTAGGGCTATTTGCCATTCCCTGCGGCAATACTTTCCATTGATATCTTTTATCAGGGCCATTATTATTGATAGAAGGAATTGAAAAAGCAAACCTGGGGGCATCTAGAGGATGTAGGGGAATGGAAAAGAAACAGTCCTTTATATCAAGAGTTATAAGGTAATAGTTTTTGGGAATAGCTACAGGATTAGGAAGTCCAGGTTGGGTAGGTCCCATAATATGCATTGTTTTATTAATTTGTCTTAGGTCTTGTAATAGTCTCCATTTTCCCGATTTTTTCTTAATTACAAATATGGGAGAATTCCAGGGAGAGGTGGAAGGCTCTATGTGTCCTGCTTCTAATTGTTCTTTAATTAATTGATGGGCCGCTTGCAATTTTTCTTTGGATAGGGGCCACTGAGGGACCCAAACTGGCTTATTAGAGAGCCATGGTATTTTTAAAATTGTTTTCTCAGTGGCCCCTAGAAAAAATGTCCTTTGCCTTTTTTATTATGATTAGGATTTTTATTCTTAACACCTGCAGGCTTGGTTGCTAGGTGTAGCCCCATTTGATGTAAGATATCTCTTCCCCATAGGGTAACTGGCAAGCTGTTTAAAACATAAGGTTGGAATGTTCCTGTATGGCCTTCATTGTCTTGCCAATTTAAGATTACAGCACTTTGTGCTGGGGTATTACTATATCCCAAGCCTCTTAAACTGGTTGAGGCTTTCTGTAGAGGCCAGTGCTTAGGCCATTGTTGTAGATTTATGATGGAAGAGTCAGCTCCTGTATCAATCAGCCCCTCCATCTCTATACCTTGAATTTCTAATTTGCACATCGGCCTCCGTGAACAATTCTGTACCCAGAAAGCCATAGGTCCTGAACCAGTGGAACCGAATGCTCTGCTATTTCTATTTTGTGGCATGCTTTTAAAGGAACTATGGAGACTGGGAATGAGGAGCAGCTGTGCGATTCTGTCTCCTTGATTTACAGAGATGATGCCCCTGTGTGTACTTAGCATTATTTTAATCTCTCCATTATAATCTGAATCAATAACCCCTGGTATAACATTAAAGCCTAATAAACTCTTGGAACTACGCCCAAGGATTAGTCCCACAGTTCTGAAGGGAGATGTCCCCTGATTCCTGTAGGAATCAGCTGAACCCCCATTTCAGGTGTCAGGACCATCCGGGCAGTAGAACAGAGATCTAATCCTGCACTTCCTCTTGTCCCTCTGATAAGAGAGTTAATGGGTAGGAGGGATTGTGACGAGGAATCATTTGGATCTGAGGACATTCCTCCTCTAGTGCGCATTCCTCCTCTAGTGCCTCGTACATTTGTAGGCCCCGGGGCATTGGGCCCCGTGCCCCGTTTTTTGAAATCCTTGATAAATCATTTCCATATATATCATATCTGGAATGGCATTGATTGGCCCAATGTATACCCTTTTTGCACCTGGGGCATCGGCCTGGAGCGCGGTATGAATTTGATCTTATTACCCTTGGGGGATATTGCTTAGCATATCTTGGTTGATTATAATACTTTTGTCTGGAATATCCTGTTCTAGGTTGAATCCTTTGGGAATTTTGAGGGGAGGAATTTTTCATCACTGCAGCAATTATGTTGCCTGTGATAACAGCCTCGTTAATGTCTTTGCACAGTCTGATATAAATTGATAAGTCTTTTTTACTTCTCCATGGCCTTATTGCATCCTGGCAATATTTATTAGCATTCTCGTATGCTAATTGGATAACTAAAGGCATAGCTTGCTCGACTTCGCCAAAAACTCTAGATGTTGTTTTTAAGAGTCTATCTACAAAATCAGCGTAAGGTTCGTTAGGCCCTTATATAACTTTTGATAGGCTGCCTTGCAGATCCCCTGTGCCTGATATTGTCTTTTGTCTTCCAGGCTTTCACAGCTGCAGTGTGTATCTGGGCATACACACCGGGATCGTATTGTAGCTGATTTTGTAGTTCGGCGAACTGACCTTCCCCTGTGAGCATATCTATATTGCGTTGAGGGAAACCTGCTGCAGCATTTCTCTTTGCTATTTCTGAACAAAGTTCCTGGAATTGAGTTTTCCAGATTAGGTATTGTCCCCCACTTAGTACTGCTCTGCATAGACTTTTCCAATCTGAGGGGGCTAAGATTAGGGTGTTAAGTGACTCTATCATACTTAATGTGAACGGAGCTTGAGGCCCATAAGTCATTACCGCCTCTTTAAAATTCTTTATTGTCTTAAAGTCTAGGGACTCGTGATATCTTTGTCCCTGTTCATTTTGAAATACTGGCAGTTCTAGGTGCTCCTGCGGTCTATGTTGTTCGAGAGCGTATAAGCGCTCAGAAAGGCCGCCAATTTCCACCTCAAGGGCACGTACTTTCTGATCAATACTCCTTATTGTTTCTGTTAGGTATTCTATCCATGAAGGAGCAGAGGGCACTAGTGGTTCCTCTATTTGACGGTCTTTTCTCTTTTTTAATTTCTTTTTGTTCTTTTTATTGGAGACTGTGCTCCCTGAATCGCTTTTTGATTCCTCCTCACTACTAGCTTCATAATTCCTAACTGGCTCAGTGGAGAAGACCTTACTCTTATGGTTTGGCTCCTTGTTACTATTATCACTTTCACTAGTATCCTGAGTTTTAGCTTCTAAGGAGAGTACATACTCCTCAGCTAATTTTATTAAGCTTCTGATGGCTTTTGCAGTTTTTACTTTTGAATTTACATTACTACTCTCCTTGCTGGTCTCAACTGAGTCAGAGGATATGCTTTCTTGTTCACTTTTCTCACTATCCTCTGATTTCTCGATATCAAAATTTCATTCGTGGCTTTTATAAACCAACTTTTTGTTATATTCGCTCCCATATTTTTAATTTTTCTTTTTTCTTACCTTGCCGCCGAATTCCCCGTACAGGCCACCACTTGTTGCTGCCTGAAGCGGAAACCGCTTGGAGCAACGAACGCCGCAGGAAAATTCGGAGGCAGGATGAAAATGAAAAAAGGTCTTTTCTTCTTCTTCTTCTCTCTCCGGCTCCAGGAATCACTCCAAACGCTCTAACTCCAACCACCACCTTCTTCTTCTTCCCCCACACACTAACTCACCCAGTTATGTACATATAGCTTTAACAAGGACACGTGCTTACAGCTCGAGCTTACAGGTGCGTCACGCAGTGTTCACGGGCATACAAAGATTCTTTGGATAATGTATTACTATCAGGTGGAAACTAGAACATCTTTTATGGCTCTCAGCTAACCGCAATCTTTAGCTATCTCCTTGATTATAGGCTCCTTCAGTACAGGATGTGGCATTTCACTGGTCATGTATTCATATATGAACACAGGAAAGTTATGTCCAATTAGTTCTACTGTCTTTCCTATTCCCATTCCTCCTTCCTTCCCTTCATTCCCCATTGTCAAATTCACTGAACTTCTATCCCCTCCCTGCCTTAGTGTGTGTTAGCATTCACATTTGGGCTTTGGTTTTTTGAGACTGGCTTCTTTTACTTAGCATGATAGTCTCCAGTTCCATCCATTTACTGGAACTGCCATCATTTCATTCTTCTTTATGGCTGAGTAATATTCTATTGTCTATACATACCACATTTTCTTTATCCATTCATCTGTTGAAGGGCATCTAGTTTATTTCCATAATTTAGCTATTGTGACTTTAGCTGCTATACACATTGATGTGGTTATGTCTCTATAATATGCTGATTTTAAGTCCCGTGGGTATAAACCAAGGAGGGGGATAGCTGGATCAAATGGTGGATCCATTCCTAGTTTTTTGAGGAATTTCCACACTGCTTTCCAGAGTGGGTGCACCAATTTGCAGTCTCACCAGCAATGTATGAACATACATTTTTCCTCTCATGCTCATCAACATTTATTGTTACTTGTATTCTTGATAATTGCCATTCTGACTGGAGTGAGATGTAGTTTTACTTAGTGTAGTTTTGATTTGCATTTCTCTAGTTGCTAAAGATGCTGAACATTTTTTCATGTTTTTGTTGGTCAATCATAGTTTTTCTTCTGTGAAGTGCCTGTTCAGTTCCTTTGTCCATTTGTTGATTGGGTTATTTGGAGGGATGTGTGTGTGTGTGTGTGTGTGTGTGTGTGTGTGTGTGTGTTTAAATTTTTTGAGCTATTTGTATATCCTGGAGATTAATGCTCTGAGGTACAGGTGGCAAAGATTTTCTCCCATTCTGTAGGCTCTCTTTTCATGTTCTTGATTATTTCTTTTGCTGTGAAGAAGCTTTTTAGTTCGATGCCATCCCATTTGTTGATTTTTAATTTTACTTATTGTGCTTTAGGAGTCTTGTTGATGAAGTCAATTCCTAAGCCATCATGATGGAGATTTGGGCCTACTTTTTCTTCTAGTAAGTGAGGGTCTCTGGTCTAATGCTCAGGTCCTTGATCCACTTTGAGTTGAGTTTGTGCTGGGTGAGAGATAGGGATCTAATTTCATTTTGCTACATATGGATTTCTCATTTTCCCAGCACCATTTGTTAAAGAAGTCTTTCTATTTCTGAATGGAGTGTCATTAAAATTTTGCTAGGGTTTACAT
The DNA here is from genome assembly GCA_025594165.1 of Tamias sibiricus. Lineage (NCBI taxonomy): Eukaryota > Metazoa > Chordata > Mammalia > Rodentia > Sciuridae > Tamias > Tamias sibiricus. Next base: position 111,863,562 of record CM046666.1, read on the forward strand.
TGAATCTATAGATCACTTAGGGCAATATGGGCACTTTAACAATATAATTCAACCTGATCCAAGAGAAAGAATATATTTCCATTCATTTGTATCTTCATTTACGTCAGTGTCTTATAGTTTTTAGTGTACAGATAGCTCACCTTCTTGGTTAAATTTATTTCAAAATTCTGTTTTTGGCGGGGAGGGGTAGCTATTGCAAATAGGATGGTTTTCTTGATTTCCTTTTGAATATTGCATTGTTAATATATAGAAAAGCAACTGATTTTTTAAAAAATTGTTACTTTTAGTAACAAAAATTTATTTGTTACTTTTAGTAACAAGTAAAAAATAACAAATAAAAAACATGTAACAAATAAAAAAATGACAGTAGGATGTATTTTAACATCATATATACATGGAGTGTATCTTCCCATTTTTGTGGTTGTATATGATGTCGAGTTAACACTGGTCATGTAGTCATATATAAACATAGGAAAGTTATGTCCAATACATTCATTCATATCTTTCTCATTCCCATCCCCCCCTCCTTTCTTCTTCTCACTCCTTTCTGTCCAATCTAGTGAAACCCCCCTCCCACCTATTGTGAGTCAGCATACACATCTCAGAGAGAATATGAGATATTGAGCCTTTGGCTTTTGGGGATTGGCTTATTTCACTGAACATGATAGTCTCCAAGAACTGATTTTTGTACGTTGATTTTGTGTTCTATATCTTTACTGAATTTGTTTAATAGCACTATCACATTTTTTGAGTGTAATATTTAGGGTGTTCTCTACATAAGAGCATGTCATCTGCAAATAGAGATTGTTTAACTTCATCCTTCATGATTTGGATGCTTTTTGTTTGTTTGTTTGTTTGTTGTGTCTAGTTTCTGGGCAGGACTTCTGTCCTATATTGAAAACAGGTAGCAAGAGTGGGCATCCTTGTCTTGTTCCTGATTTTTTTTTTTTTTTTTTTTTTTTTTTTTTTTGTGGTACCAGGGATTGAACTCAGAAGCACTCGACCACTGGGCCACATCCCCAGCCCTTTTTTGTATTTTATCTAGAGACAGGGTTTTACTTAGTTGCTAAGTGCCTCGCCATTGCTGAGGCTGGCTTTGAACTCGCAATCCTCTTGCCTCAGCCTCCCAAAGTGCTGGGATTACAGGCATGAGCCACCATGCCCGGCTTGTTCCTGATCTTAAAGGAAAAGTTTCCAGCTTCTCACCATTGAGTATGATGTTAGGTCTGGTCTTTTCATATATGGCTTTTTTTAAGGTTAGATACATTTCCTTTTATACCTGTATCTTGAGGGTTTTACAAAACATTAAAGGATGTTAAATGACGATCATGAAAGGATAAGTTTTATCAGACGTTTTTTCTTCTATACAATTCATTATATGATTTAAAAATTCTTTCTTCTTTTGATTTACTGTATCAAATTTATTGATTTGTGTATGTTGAACCATCTTTTTATCCCAGGGTAAATATCACTTGATCATGGCATATGATCCTTTTAATGTGGTATTGAATTCAGTTTCCTAGCATTTTGTTGAGGATTTTTATATTTGTTATAATAGGAATATTGGCCTGTAATTTTCTATGCTTGAAAAAGTTTTCTAGTTTTGTTATCAGGGCATTAATAGCCTCAGAAACATGTTTTAGAAGTTGTTCCTACTTAATTTTGGGAACATATAATTCCTCTTTAAATGTTTGGTAGCATTTACCAGTGAAGTCAGCAGGTTCTGTGATTATCTGTGTTACATGTTTTTTGTTTACTGAATCAATCTCCATACCCACTGGTAGTTCTGTTCAGATTTTCTATTCCTTCATGGTTTAATCTTTGTAGATTGTATGCTACTAGGAATATATTAACTTATTTTAGGTTAATCCAGATTGCTGGAGCATTTTGTTTATGGTAATATCTTATGATTCTTTCTTTTTTTGTTGGGGGGTGGGTACCTGGGATTGAACATGGGGCACTCAACCACTGAGCCACATCCCCAGCCTCATTTTGTATTTTATTTAGAGAAAGGGTCTCATTGAGGTGCTAGTGCTTTGCTTTCCCTGGGGCTGTCTTTGAAGTTGTGATCCTCCTGCCTTAGCTTCCCTAGTCCATGGGATTATAGGAGTGTACCACCACATCCTGCGATTCTTATTATTTCTGTGCCATCATTTAAAAAGTCTCCTTTCCCCCTTCTGATTTGATTTATTTGAGTCTTATTTCTGTTCTTTATTATTCTAGTTAAAGGCTTGTTAACTTTATTAATCTTTTCAAAAACTAACTTAGTTCTATTGCTCTTTTCATTGTTTTTCTAGTCTATTCCATTTATTTCTGTCCTGATTGTTATTATTTGCTTCAGCTTGTGAATTTTGGTCTTAACTTGTTCTTCTAATTACTTGAAGTATAAAGTGAATTTATTCCTATGAAATCTTTCACATAGGCACTTATCATGGTAAATTTCTATTAAATCTGCTATTGCTGTGTTCTATAAGTTTGGTGTGTTTTGTTTCCATTTTTATTAATCTCATAGTATTTTTTATGTTCCTTTAATTTGTACTTGGATGGATTGGTTATTCAAGAGTGTGTTCACTTAAAGATGTTCCATAAGTCCTGTACACTTCACTTTTTAACTTATTTTTTCTTTTTATTCCTCTGACTAGGTTTTTTTTATTTTGAGACAGAATCTCTTCAAGTTTCTCAGGGCCTCACTAAGTTGCTGAGAGTAGCATTGAGCATTCATTATGTTCTAGGAACTGAGCTATTTGTTTTATGTAATTATCTCTTTGGAACTTCATTTTCCATGTATATATGTGTGTGTGTGTATATGAATGTGGGTGTGTGTGTGTATCATTACAAATAGTATAATAATTACAATTAATAAAAGCCATTATAAATAATAATAATATAGTAATATTGTTTCTTCTTATTATTATTTTTTGCCTGTATTCACTTAGTAAATTATAAACTAATGAAGGCAGGTATTTTTTATTTAACTTGTTTGTCCTCAGTTTTTTGCTGTGCTTGACACATAGTGTGTGCTAAATAAATATTAAAAAAATAAGGAATGAATGAAGAAATATATTATGAAATCAAATAACATCTTTTTTGTTTAGTTGTAGGTGGGCACAAAATACCTTTATTTTATGTATTTTTATGTGGTTCTGAGGATTGAACCCAGTGCCTCACACATGTGAAACGAGCACTCTACTACTGAGTCACAACCCCAGCCCTATAAAATGTTTCTTTTTTTTTTTTTTTTTTTTTGGCATTACATTTCATATCATAATTATAGAGCACATTTTTACATATCTCTGGTTGTATACAAACTATATTCACACCATTCATGTTCTTCATACATGAACTTAGGGTAATGATATCCATCTCATTCTACCATCTTTTTTTTTTTTCTTTTCACACTTTTGCCCCCTCCCTTCCCCTCCCTCCCCATTGGCCATTCTAGTGTTCCTCTAATCCTTCCTATGCTCCTGTCCCAACCCCACTGTGAACTGGCCTCCTTATATCAGAGAAAACATTGGGCATTTGGATTTTTGGGATTGGCTAACTTCACTGAGCCTTATATTTTCCAACTTCATCCATTTACCTGGCATTGCCATGATTTTATTCTCTTTTATTGCTGAGCAATACTCCAGTGTATATATACCTCATTTTCCTTCTCCATTCATCTACTGAAGGGCATCTAGGTTGGTTCCACAGTTTAGCTATAGTGAATTGTGCTGCTGTAAACATTGATGTGGCTGTGTCCCTGTAGTATGCTGTTTTTAAGTCCTTTGGGTATAGACCTAGGAGTGCGATGGCTGGGTCATAGGGTGGTTCCATTCTCAGTTTTCCAAGAAATCTCCATACTGCTTTCCATAACAGTTGCACCATTTTGCAGTCCCACCAGCAATGCATGAGTGTGCCTTTTTCTCTCCACATCCTCGCCAACATTTATTGTTGTTTGTATTCTTAATAGCTGCCATTCTGACTGGTGTGAAATGAAATCTTAGAGTGGTTTGTATGTGCATTTCTCTAATAGCCAGAGATGTTGGAACATTTTTTCATGTATTAGTTTTTTTTGTGTTTTTTTTTTTTTTTTTTTGGTACCGGGGATTGAACTCAGGGGCACTCTACCAATGGGCCACATCCCCAGTCCTGTTTTGTATTTTATTAGAGACAGGGTCTCACTGAGTTGCTAAGTGCCTTTCCATTGCTGAGGCTGGCTTTGAACTCACGTGATCCTCCTGTCTCAGCCTCCCAAGTTCTGGGATTACAGGCATGTGCCACCACGCCCTGCTCATGTATTTGTTGATTGATTATATATCTTCTTCTGAGAAGTGTATTTTCAGTTCCCTGGCCCATTTATTGATTTAGTTATTTGTTAATTTGGTGTTAAGATTTTTGAGTTCTTTATATATTCTAGAGATTAGTGCTCTATCTGATGTGTATGTGGTAAAAATTTGTACTCAATTAGCAGACTCTCTATTCACCTCACTGATTGTTTCTTTTGCTGAAAAGCTTTTTAGTTTGAATCTATCCCATTTATTGATTCTTGATATTAATTCTTGTGCTACAGGTATCTTATTAAGGCACTTGGGGCCTCATCCGACATGTTTGAGATTAGGACTTACTTTTTCTTCTATTAGGCGTAGTGTCTTCTGGTCTAATTCCTAGGTCCTTGATCTACTTTGAGTTGAATTTTGTGCATGGTGAGAGATAGGGGTTTAATTTCATTTTGTTGCATATGTATCTCCAGTTTTCCCAGCACCATTTATTAAAGAGGCTATCTTTCCTCCAATGTACATTTTTGGCGCCATTGTCTAATATAAGAAACTGAAATTATATGTGTTAGTCTCTATGTCCTCTATTCTGTACCAGTGGTCTACCAGTCTATTTTGGTACCAATACCATGCTGTTTTTGTTACTATTGCTCTGTAGTATAATTTAAGGTCTGGTATAGTGATGTTACCTGCTTCACTCTTCTTGCTAATGATTGCTTTAGCTATTCTGGGTCACTTATTTATCCAGATGAATTTCATGACTGCTTTTCTATTTCTGTGAGGAATGTCTTTGGGATTTTGATTGGAATTGCATTAAATCTGCATAGCACTTTTGATAGTATAGTCATTTTCACAATATTAATTCTACCTATCCAAGAGCAAGGTAGATCTTTCCATCTTCTAAGGTCTTCTATAATTTCTTTCTTTAGTGTTCTGTAGTTTTTGTTATAGAGGTCTTTCACATCTTTCGTTAAGTTGTTTCCCAAGTATTTTATTTTATATATGTATTTCTTATGCTATTGTAAATGGGGTAGTTTTCCTCATTTCCCTTTAAGAGGATTTGTCACTGATTAGAAATGCCTTTGATTTATGGGTGTTGATTTTGTATCCTGCTACTTTGCTGAATTCATTTATGAGTTCTAGAAGTTTTCTGGTGGAATTTTTTGGGTTTTCTAGGTATAAAATCATATCATCAGCAAATGGTAATAATTTGAGTTCTACTTTACCTATCTGTATCCCTTTGATTTCTTTCGTCTGTATTAATTCTCTGGCCAGTGTTTCAAGAACTATGTTAAATAGAAGTGGTGCAAGAGGGCATCGTTGTCTTGTTCCAGTTTTTAGAGGGAATGCTTTCAATTTTTCTCCATTTAGAATGATATTGGCCTGGGGTTTAGCATAGATAGCTTTTACGATGTTGAGATATGTTCCTGTTATCCCTAGTTTTTCTAGTGTTTTGAACATGAAGGGTGCTGTATTTTGTCAAATGCTTTTTCTGCATTTATTGAGATAATAATATGGTTCTTATCTTTAAGTCTATTGATGTGATGTATTACGTTTATTGGGTTCCGTATGTTGAACCATCCTTGCATCCCTGGAATGAACCCCAGTTGATCATGGTGTACTATATTTTTGATATGTTTTTGTATCTGATTTGCCAGAATTTTATTGAGAATTTTTGCATCTATGTTCATTAGAGATATTGGTCTGTAGTTTTCTTTGTTTGATGTGTTTTTTCCTGGTTTTGGGATCAGGGTGATATTGGCCTCATAGAATGAGTTTAGAAGTGCTCTCTCTTTTTCTATTTCCTGAAATAAATTGAGGAGTATTGGTATTAGTTCTTCTTTAAAGGTCTTGTAGAACTTGGCTGTGTATCATTCTGGTCCTGGTCTTTTCTTGGTTGGTAGGCTACTGATGGCATCTTCTATTTCATGGCTTGAAATTGGTCTGTTTAAATTGTGTATATCATCCTGCTTCAATTTGGGCAAATCATATGATTCTAGAAATCATATGAAATCATATTTCATTGATTTCAGCTCTGATTTTAATTATTTCCTGTCTTCTACCACTTTTGGTGTTGGATTGTTCTTCTTTTTCTAGAACTTTGAGATGTAATGTTAAGTCACTTATTTGTTGACTTTTTCTTCTTTTGAGGAATGAACTCAACGCAATGAACTTTCCTCTTAGAACTGCCTTCATAGTGTCCCAGAGATTTTGATATGTTGTGTCTGTGTTCTCATTCACATCTAAGAATTTTTTAATCTTCTCTTTGATGTCATCTGCAACCCATCGTTCATTCAGTAGCCTATTATTTAGTCTCCAGGTGTTGGAGTAGCTTTTATTTCTTATTTTATCATTGCTTTCTAATTTCATTCCATTATAGTCTGATAGAATGCAGGGTAGTATCTCTATTTTTTATATTTGCTAAGAGTTGTTTTGTGGAATAGTATATGGTCTGTTTTAGACAAGGATCCATGTGCTGCTGAGAAGAAAGTGTATTCACTTGTTGAAGGATGAAATATTCTATATAAGTCAATTATATAAGTTGCTTATTGTATTTTTGAGTTCTATAGTTTCTTTGTTCAGCTTTTGTTTGGAAGATCTATCCAGTGGTGAAAGGGGTCTATTAAAGTCACCTAGAATTATTGTGTTGTGGTCAGTTTGACTCTTGAACTTGAGAAGAGTTTAATGAATATGGATGCTCCATTGTTTGGGGAATATATATTTATAATTGTTAAGTCTTGTTGGTGTATGATTCCCTCGAGCAGTATGTAGTGTCATTCTTTATCCCTTTTGATTGACTTTAGCTTGAAGTCTACTTTATTTGATATAAGAATGGAAACACCTGCTTGTTTCCTCATTACATGAGATTGGTAGGATTTCTCCCAACCTTTCACCTTCAGCCTGTGGATATCTTTTCCTATGAGATGAATCTCTTGGAGGCAGCATATTTTTGGGTCTGTTTTTTTGATCCAATCTGCTAGTCTATGTTTTTTGATTGGTGAGTTTAGACCATTAACATTCAGAGTTATTATTGAGACATGATTTGTATTCCCAGCCATTTTTGTTTATTTTTGGTATTTAACTTGACATGTTTTCTCCTCTAATTGTTTTTTCCTTTAGTGTAATACCTCCCTCTGCTGATTTTCATCATTGTTCTTCATTTCCTCTTCATGGAATATTTTGCTGAGGATGTTCTGTAGTGCTTACTTTCTAGTTGTAAATTCTTTTAACTTTTGTTTATCATGGAATGTTTTTATTTCATCCTCAAATCTAAAGCTTAATTTTGCTGGATATAAGATTCTTGGTTGGCATCCCTTTTCTTACATAGCTTGGTATATGTTGTTGCATGATCTCCTGGATTTGAGTGTCTGAGTTGTAATATCTGCCATGATATGAATTGGTCACATGTGGTCTGATTCCTCTCTCTTGTGGCCTTTAAGATTCTGTCTTTATACTGTATGCTAAGCATTTTCATTATAATGTGTCTTGATGTGGATCTGTTGTAGTTTTGTACATTTGGTGTCCTGTAAGCCTCTTGTATTTGGTTTTCCAATTCATTCTTCATGCTTGGGAAATTTTCTGATATTATCTCATTGAAGAGATTGTGCATTCCTTTGGTTTGAAACTTTGTGCCTTCCTTTATCCCAATTACTCTTAGATTTGGTCTTTTGCTGCTGTCCCATAATTCTTGGATTTTCTGTTCATGGTTTCTTACCATCTTCACTATGTGGTCAACTTTATTTTCAAGATTATATACTTTGTCTTCATTATCTGAAGTTCTTTCTTCCAGTTGATCTAGTCTGTTGGTGATGCTTTCTATTGTGTTTTTTATTTGGTTAATCGTTTCCTTCATTTCATTTCAAGGATTTCTGACTTTTTCTTTTTTTTCTTCTCAGTTTTATTTTTTTTTTTTGAAGTAATCTTTTGCTACCAGTATTTGCTCTCTTTTATCTTTGTTGTAGAGATCAGTTTTTGCCTGTATTTGCTCATTTAGGTCATTCTCTAATTCACAGATCATTTTAATTTTGAACCTTCTGAACTCCTTCTCTGACATTTCATCAACTTCGCTGAGCATGGATTCTGTTATTGTAGTATCCTGGTTTGTTAGGGATGCTTTCCTTCCTTGTTTTTTCATGTTGTCTATTTGCCTTCCTTTCTTGCATCATAGATCTGAGATATTATAGTTTTCTCCCCTATATTCTTATAATATCTGTGCAGATTGTCTGTGCCTCACCTTAATGTTGGGCTTTTAGAACCTGCAGGTGTTCTTCAACGTATGCTTCTGCAACTGAAGGTGATGTTGCCAGTAGTGGAGGTAACTTGAGATAACAGTGAAGGTGCCCCAAGATAAATGAAACATTTTCCAGAGATGGGGATGAAAGGGTGGGCCTTATCATGTCTTTGGGATGCCTGCTCTGAGATGCGGCTGCTTTTAGGCCCTGTCTGTTGTCAAAAGGTAGGGGCTATTGCATGGGGAAGGCTATGGCTATGTTTGCAGTGTCTCAAGATGGAAGTGGGTTAGGCTTGTGCTCCTAGGTGGGGGTGGGGTAGTGGACCTACCCTGGGGCTGAGTCCCACGCAGGTTGGTGTGGGCCGAACTGGTTGAATCTGAGCTCCTGCAGTGGTCTGCTCGTGGGAAGAGATGGTCCTCTGATGAGAGGAGGTCAGTGAAGCTCTCCTAGGCCTGCCTGAGCTCCGCAGGTGTCAGCTGGGCTGACCTGGGCCTTCCTGCACTCGGGCGGAGGTCAGCGGGACTGATCTGGGCCTGGCAGCACTCAAGCAGAGATCCTCATGGCTGTCCTTGGCCCACCTACAATCAAGTAGAGGTCCTCAAGGATGTCCTTGGGCCGCCTGCACTTGGGCAGAGGTCAGCAGGACTGATACAGGCCTTCCTGCACTAGGGCAGTGGTCAGCGGGATTGACCTGCGCTTGGCCACTCTAGGGTGGAGGTCAGCGGGACTGACTTGGGCCTGGCTGCACTCAAGTGGAGGTCCTCGGTGCTGTCCTTGGCCTGCCTGCGCTAGAGCAGAGGTCAGCAGGGCTGTTCTTGCACTGCCTGCACTCAGTCGAAGGTCGGAGGTTGATGGGGCAGCCCTGGGCCTAGCCGAGCTAGGGCGGAAGTCAGTGGGTAACATCTTTTATTAATTGCAATTTTTGAGAATTTGAGGATCATGGAAGTTAAGCAATATGCCCGAATTCATATTAAGTAAAATGCCTGGCATTAGAACTCAAGTTTATTCAGCTCCAATGGGTTTTAACCAACATTATATATGGCTAATGTCAATGTGAAAGAATCTGTACACTCAATACTTTGCGCTTTTGCTGTCCACAATCAGAAACATTTTTCTTTGTGGAAACCACATTGTTGATTTACATTGACGCTAACTGAAGTGTACTGAGATTATACTGATAGAACAAGATAGAAGGAGGAGAGAATATAAGAAGTAGACAAAATGAAACATAGGTCCTCAGATCTAAAAAATGTCATCCTTTTTTAAAGATCTCTATAAAGTAGCTAATATGATGTCTTTTCAAGTTAGTTAATTGTAACCTCCTTCAGTTCTATGAACCATGAACAAATTGTTACAATATTTCAGGAGAACAAAGCATATTATAGTATAAATTGTAATATTTTGTTTTAGGGGCAGGATAATTAATTAAAGCCTTATCATGTACTTTTCAAGAAACCCCTGACTATTAATTGGAACTTTCTTGGAAGATACAGTATTAAAATTTACTTCCATTATTTATAGTCAATGGGATTTATAACTACAAATGAAAACACCATCATTTGTTCTTTTAAGGGATAATGAAAGCCAAAAGGAAATAACTTTAATATTATTGAGATGGAAATATTAGAACATATTGAACATTTGGATAATTTATCTAAAAAAGAAAAAAAATTCTTACATTAGCCATCATGTGTTTTAAATAAAATGTTTTGTATTTGAAAACTTAATTATTTAAATTATTCTAAACCTTTTGCAAATGAAAATTAAGATTACAACAAGCCTAATAACTATCATCTTAAATGTTTAAGGCCATAAGTTATTAATAGCCCAGAAATGACTTGGTGGCAGTATATTTTTCATGTTTTTACTTTGGATAATTATAAAACCAAAATAATTATGTGTTTAATTGCTATTCATATTGTACAGGTTATCGTCTTCTGGATGAAAACAGTAGTGCTGTACAGTAATATTCTAGACTGGAATTTTATGATATTTAATTCCAAATGTGTTCAGTTCCAAGTTCTATGACTAAACATAAGGTTCTTGGCTTTTCATGTGATTCTAAAATTAAAATTTGTGGAATCTGCAAAACCTAACACTTTTTGAGGTTTTTTCCCTCATGGTTACTGGAACTAAATACAGTAGAATAGGAGGAATTACTGCATTAAAAATATTTTTGAAGTCTTAAGAAATGTATTCTGAAAAATAATTCTTACGTACTTCCCAATAAGGATGATTTTTTTATAAGTAAATGATTTACAGAATGTGAGAAATAAAGTGCTGTAGGGTTTTGTGTATCTGTGTGTAATTGCTTTATTTTTTAATTAGTAATAACTCTGGTAATAGAATTTGGGATCATTTGAAAAATACAACCATTATTTGAAAGCTCACTGAATACCATGTGTATGATTTGGAGAACCTTAGTACTATAAAATGTTCCCAAATCATTTTTCTTGAATCTTAACAACCTCTACCTAAGCACCCCTTGAGATCAGCTGGTATCTATTTACCATGTTATCCTAGTCCTCAGTAAAGTATATTTTGAAGTTTTTGTATCATTTTAATTTTCTAACAGTGTTATAGTCCATATTTTTATGTCTAAAATAACTTTTTCTGAAATATATTTCTCTTGTCATTTTTTTCTCCCAATCAAAATGAAACACACATTATCATTCTTAGTTTATTATCTTGAGGACAGTTATATAATAGTCTCTGAGTCTTTTTGTTGTGTAAAAGTCATAATCTCTTTACTATTGCTTCTTAGATGAACTTTAATATTTATGTTTTAAATTCTTTAACTTGCTTCTTACTCCATGTTTTTTCTATACTATGCTACATTATTTTTAGTTTCTTCGCCTCTTTAAAAAATTGGAATGACTTTGAAATCAACATGAAGCTAATATCAAGTTAGTAGAAATATATTTGGGTTAGGACATCTCATCTGCTTTTATTTCATCCCAGTAAAGCCCAAGCTTTTCAATGACAGCATGTTAATGCTCAAATGATTTCAGCTTAACTTCAAATAAAGTCTCAGATCATTTACTGCCACTTTTATGTGTAGTCATTTATTTCCCATTTTGTCCAGGGTAAAGCAGAGCACTTGGGGATACACAAAATTTCTATATCTAGCTCTTAATTATCCAGAGGTAACTGAATGTTTTTTAGTGGTTAATCAGTTAAAAGGAAATATACTACATTTGTAAAGGGAAAAAAATGTAAGACCTATGCAAATTAGCATGACATTTTCTTATGAGAAAGTATTGTTTGTGATTGAAGCCTCCAATAGACATTAAAATTATTCATTCACTTAAGCCAAAGCCAATAGTGGATGTGTAAAAAATAGTGAGAGATACGAGGTGTATAAGGACACAAAAAAGGAGGGTGCACAATAAGAATTTACTATAATGTAGGACAAAAGAAAAGACGATAATATTTTTGGTATCATCCTAAAGAATAAAATATTTAAGAATAAATGTAGTGAGAAATAAGTGTGTTTTAGGATTTTTTAGGGCAGTGAAACTCTTCTGGATGGCATTGTAATGGCAGAACTTGCATCCGAACATTTGTTAAAACCCAGAGAATCTATAACACAAAGACTGAAACCTAATGTAAATTCTGGACTTTAGTTAATAACCATGGCTGAATATCAGCTCATCAATTTTAATACATGTTCCACAAGTCCTACACTAATACAAAAATGTTAATCATAAGGGAAATTTTGTGTAGAGGATGGAGATGCAGTAAATGAGAATTTTTCAGAAAAATTCTCTTGTTTTTCCTAGAAAATTAAAACTATTCTTTAAAATGTCACTAATTTTATTAAAAAATGAAATACTGGTAAATGCTATAACATAAATGAGGATGGAAAATATTTCAAATGAAAGGAATCAATCATAAAGAGCCACACATTGTATGATTTCATTTTGTAAAATATTCAGAATAGGTAAATTCAGAGGGATAAAAGCTAGTTTCTGGTTGCTAAGCCTGGGAGGAGGAAATGGGTGTTGGAAGAAAATGGGGAGCAACTGCTAATTGGCAATTAGTTTTTGGAATCAAAGAAATGTTTTAAATGTGATTATGGTGGTGGTTGTTGCACAATATGCTAAGAAGTATACTAAAAAACATTGAATGGTGAACTTTAATAATGAATTAACATTACTCTGTGAATTATATCCAAATAAATCTATTCTTTGTAAAAGTAACTAAACAGATGCATACTACAGTAATTCTTGTCTGTATTATATATAGCAAAGCTAAAGACTTCTGCTAGGCACTTCTTGTCCTTTCTACTTTATGTGGAAATCCAGAATAAAATAGTAAAGTATGTGCATGCTGTACCCTTTTTCCTGCTCACTTTCCTTTTTTAAACCAAGCACCGTTAATTATACCTATTTGCAAAGTGAAAAAACCTTCTGGATAAATTGAAAACATTTAGAATGTAAAGATTACCAAATGGCATTCCAGAAAGGTTTTGAAGCATAAGACAGTGGATATAAGTGAATTTAAGTCACTACTCAGGTATAATTTTGAAAGAAAGGAGCTAACTTTATAAATAGATTGGGAGACTTGAAGAGGAACATTTGGGGGAATCACTGAGAAAATTGGATGCAACATTATCCTGCTGAATTCCTGAGCTTGGGATCCTGAGAAAATAACAATAAACTTCACACTAGTTTTGTTTTTTGCTTGTTTGTTTTTTGATATTCAAATGTATAATTAGTATTGTCTTAATGGGGAGAGGGAAGGAAGAATGGAGGAAGGGAAAAGAGAGAGAGAGAGAGAGAGAGAGAGGAATGCTGAGTTCATTGTTCAAAGAGGAAAGTCCTAGTATAAAACACGAATAATGAAGATTAGAGAGATCATAAGAGCAAAAGATTAGGAAAAATGGCAGAGTTTGATGTACTTACCCAAGGCAACAAGAATTACAAGTTCTACATGAAGATTTTATCAGATGTTCAAGGCCCTGAGCTTAGAGAGATCAATTTATATCATGGAATATATTGTAATTCAATAGTTAGAAAAGATTTTGAGCAAATATGGTATAATATATAATCCCTTTATAATTAAGATTTTTTATTCAGATAACTATGAAAGGAGAAACAATCTGATTCTGGTTATAGAAGAGTTTATCTAATTTGACATATAAGACTGAGATGATAAAGCAAAGAGAATTAGGACTTGCAGTCATCGATTTAAATTTGCATCCCACAAATTTCTGTACTTTATAAATTAAGCCATAACATGTTTTTGTGTCTCAAAATATGACTTCGTTACTGATTCTTGTATTTAAGCACAAAGTCTACCAAAGATAGGCTTTTGGATATAGAATATAGATTCTAGTAGTATTGAAGCTTGATTTTCTTTCTCAATAATCATAACTAAGACAGATTGAGAATACTGTAAACACTTGATATAACCACAACTGAGATCAATCGCTGACAATAAAATTTTATTAGAAATAAGGGGAATCTCTGAGCACAGAAATTGTGGCAATCCTGTAGTTGATAAAAGATAGTCTTTGAACTTAGAGCCCTTCACTCTGTGTCATTCTCTCAGCTTGTAACTGTGTTACACTAACCTACTGTGCAAGCATATGAACCTAGGGAATATGATGAAGGTAGTTAAGGCAATTTAGAAATGTTTTTTGACATGGTTTAATAAGTCCGTCTCATGCTGGTTTGTAAATAGAGTGTTGATCTTTGTGGCTATTAGTTTAAAAGTAGAATAACTGTCCCTAAAGTTTTATCACATAATAAAACTTAGAAATGTTGAAATGTATTTTAAAATAAGTATTTCCAGGAATTTTTCACATATCACTATGTTCTGAGAAAAATAACGTCTGGTAAAATAATTTTTCAATTCCAAATAAATTCCAGATAAGCTGAGGCAGCTCCACCACCATTCCTGTCATTTATAGTTTAAAAAATAATTATGTTGACTCTTGGGTTAAAGATATGTTACATAAAAGACAAGAGACTCAAATTAAAACTCAGCAGCATGTGCCTTGGAAAAGGTTTACAAATATCAAAATATATCAAGACCTTCTTTTTATTGGTTCTTTTTAGTTATACATGAAAGTAGAATTCATTTTGATATGATTATATAAGCATGAAGTATACCTTATTCTAATTAGGACCCCATTCTTATAGATGTACATGATGGTGGAATTCACCATGGTCTATTCATAGATGAACATAGGAAAATTATTTTTGATTCATTCCACTGTCTTTCCTTTTCCTATCCCCTTTCCTTCCCTTCATTCCCTTTTGTCTAATTCTCCTTTCCCCCCTTATTGTGGGTTAGCTTCCACACATCAGTAAAAACATTCAACCTTTGGCTTTGGGAATTGTCTCCTTTCATTTAACATGAAAGTCTCCAGTTCCATCCATTTACTGGCAAATATAAAAAAGTCATTCTTCTTTATGGCTGAGTAATATTCCAGTTTTTGTGTGTGTGTGTGTGTGTGTGTGTGTGTGTGTGTGTGTGTGTGTATACCACATTTTCTTTATCCATTCATCCGTTGAAGGGCATCTAGTTTGAATCCATAGCTTAGCTATTGTTAATTGAGCTGTTATAAACATTGATATGGCTGTGTCACTATAGTATGGTAATTTAAAACCCTCTGGCTATATACCAAGGAGTGGGATAGCTGGGTCAAAGGTGGATCCATTCCTAGTTTTTTTTGAGGAATCTTAAAAACTGCTTTCCAGAGTGGTTGCACCAATTTGTACTCCCATCAGCAATGTATGAGTGTACCTTTTTCACCACATGCTCATCAACATTTTTTGTTACTTGTATTCTTGATAATTGCCATTCTGACTAAAGTGAGATGGAATCTCAGTGTAGTTTTGATTTGCATTTCTCTGGTTGCTAGGGTGTTGAACATTTTTTTTTTTTTTCATGTTTCTGTTGACCATATTTCTTTTTCTGTGAAATGCCTATTCAGTTTCTTAGGTAATTTTGTGTGTGTGTGTGTGTTAAGTTTTTTGTGTTCTTTGTATATCCTGGAGATTAATGCTCTATCTGAGGTACAGGTAGCAAAGATTTTCTCCCATTCTGTAGGCTCTCTGTTCATGTTCTTGGTTGTTTCGTTTGCTGTGAAGGAGCTTTTTAGTTTTATGCCATCCCATTTATTGGTTCTAGATTTACTTCTTGCACTCTAGGAATCTTTTTAAGGTAGTCAAATCCTGAGCCAACATGTTGGAGTGTTAGTATTTGCAGGGTTTCTTGTCTAATTTCTAGGTCTTTGATTAAATTTTGAATTTTGTGCAGGATAAGAGATAGGGGTTAAATTTCATTCTACTACATATGGATTTTCAGTTTTCCCAGCACCATTTGTTAAAGAGGCTATCTTTTTGTCCAATGTATGTTTTGATGCCTTTGTCCAGCATGAGGTAAATGTATTTTTGTGGATTTCTTATATTCTGTTCCATTGGTCTTCTTGCATGTTTTGGTGCCAATAGCATGCTGTTTTTGTTACTATAGTTGAGTAGTATAATTGTGATGCCTCCATTTTATTTTTCTTGCTAAGGATTGCTTTGGCTATTCTGGGCCTTCTTATTTTTCTAGATGAATTTCATGACTGCTTTCTTATTTCCATGAAGAATGTCATTAGAATTTTGATGGGAATTGCAGTGAATCTGTGTAGCACTTCTGGTAGTATGGCCATTTTGACAATATTAATTCTGCCTATCCAAGTATATTGGAGGTCCTTCCATTTTTTAAGATCTTCCTGTCTTTCTCTAGTGTTCTTTAGTTTTTATTATAGATGTCCTTCACTGTTTTTGTTAGATTGATTCCCAGGTATTTTTTCCGGCTATTATGAATGGGATGGTTTTCCTAATTTCTCTTTCCAGCTGATTCATCATTGGAGTATAGGAATGCTATTGATTTATGGGGGTTATTTTGTGTCCTGCTACTTTGTTGAATTCATGTGTGACTTATATAAGTTTGCTGGTGGAGTGTTTTATGTCTTCTAAATATAGAATCCTGTCAAGACAAACAGAGATAGTTTGAGCTCTTCTTTTCCTATTAATGTCCTTTTAAATTCTTTCTGTTGCCTAATCGCTTTGGCCAGAGTTTCAAGGACTATGTTGGATATAAGTAGTGAAAGTGGGCATCCCTCTATTGTTCCTGTTTTTAGAAGGAACGCTTTCAGGTTTCTCTGTTTAGAATGATGTTAGCCTCTGGTTTGTCATTTATAGCTTTTAAAATGTTTAGGTATGTTCCTTCTATCCCTTTTTTCCCATAGTGTTTTAAACATGAATGGATGCTGTATTGTTTCAAATGCTTTTTCTACATCTATTGAGATAATCATTTATTCTTGCCTTTAAGTCTATTGATGTGGTGAATTATGTTTATTGATTTCCGTATGTTGAACCAAACTTGCCTCCCTGGGAGGAACCCCACATGATCATGGTACACTATCTTTTTAATATATTTTTGTATGTGATTTGCCAATATTTTTTAAAGAATTTTTCCATCTATGTTCATCAAGTATGTTGGTCTGAGTGTGTTTTCCTTGATATGTCTTTGTCTGGTTTTGGTATCAGGGTAATACCAGCTTCATAAAATGTGTTTGGAAGAGTTTCCTCCATTTCTATTTCATGGAATAATATGAGGAGGATTGGAATTAGTTCTTCTTTAAAAGTCTGCTAGAGCTCTTCTGAGAATCCGTTCTGTCCTGTGCTTCCCCTTGTTGGTAGGGTCTTGATGACTTACTTGAAATTGTTGTGTTTAAATTTTCTATATCCTCCTTGTAATGATTTGGATATGAGGTGTCTCCCAAAAGCTCATGTAAGAGACAATGCAAGAAGGTTCAGAGAAGAAATAATTGGGTTACGAGAACCTTAACTTAATCAGTGAATTAATCACCTGGTGGGATTGAGTGGTAATTGAAAGCAGGACAGGTGTAACTGGAGGAGGTGGGGCGTTGGGGCATTGCTTTGAGGTATATATTTTGTACTAGGCAAGTAGAATCTCTCTCTCTCTGCTTCCTGATCATCATTTGGACTCCTTTCCTCTGCCATACTCTTCCACCATGATATTCATCCTTACTTCAAGCCCCAAGGAATGGAGCCTGTTTATGGATGGAGGCCTCTGAAACTGTGAACCCTTGAATAAACCCTTTTCCTCTATAATTTCGCTGGTCAGGTCTTTTAGTCACAGCAGTGAAAAAGCTTACCAAAGTACTCGTGGTTCAATTTGGGTAGGTTGTATGTTGTTAGGAATTTGTCAATGTTTTCAAGATTTTCTAGCTTATTGGAGTGTAGATTTTCAAAATAGTTTCTGATTATTCTCTGTAGTTAAGTTAAATCTGTGGTGATATTTCCTGTTTCATCATGTACTTGAACAATTTAGTTTTTTTCTCTATTTCTTTTGGTTAGCTTGGTTAAGGGTTTGTCAATTTTGTTAATTCATTTAAAAAAACATTTTTTTGAAATTTTTTTAATCTCAATTTCACTGATTTTGGCTCTGATTTTAATTATTTCCTGTCTTCTTACTGATTTGGTGTAGACTTGTTCATCTTTTTCTAGGGCATTCAGATGGAATGTTAGATTAATTATTTGGAATCTTTCTATTCTTTTAATGAATAAGCTCAATGCTATAAGCTTTTCTCTTAGAACTGTATTTATAGTGTCACAGAGATATTGAAATGTTGTATCTCTATTCCTATTTGCTTCTAAGATTTTTTTCACTTCTGATTTCTTCCTCTATCCATTCATTATTCAATAGTCAATTATTTATTGTCCAGTTGTTGGAGTAGTTGCTATTTTTTTTTCTTATCATAGATTTCTAATTTCATTTGAGTATGATCTGATAGAAAGCAAGTTTTCTCTCTTTCTCTTCTCTCTCTCTCTCTCTCTCTCTCTCTCTCTCTCTCTTTGTATCTGCTAAGAGTTGCTTTGTGGCCTAAGATATGGTCTATTTTAGGGAAGGATCTTTGTGCTGTGGAGAAGGAAGTGTATTAAGTCATTGATGGATGAAATATTCTATATATGTCTGGCAAGTGTAAATTATTAGTTGTATTTTTTAGTTTTTTAGCTTCTTTTTAGGTTTTTTCTTGGAAGATCTATCCAGTGGTGAGAAAGATGTGTTAAAGCCACCCAGTATTATTGTGTTGTGGTCTACTTGATTCTTGAAATTGAGAAGGGTTTTTTGATGTATATAGATGCTCCATTGTTTGTGGTATAGATATTTATGATCATTATGTCTTGTTGATGTATAATTCTCTTCAGCAGTATAAAATGTCCTTATTTGCCCCTCCTGATTAATTTTGGCTTGAAGTCCACTTTATCTGATATGAGGATAGAAACCCCTGCTTGTTTATGAGATCTGTGTGAATGATATGTTTTTTTCCCATTCTTTTACCTTCAGTATATGAATAGTCAACAGATATATGAAAAACTGTTCCTCATCTCTAGCAGTTAGAGAAACACAAATTAAAATTACACTGAGATTCCATTTTACTACAGTTAGAATGGCAATGATCAAAAATACTAGTAACAATAAATGCTGGCGAGGATGGTAGGGGAAAAGGTGCACTCACACATTGCTGGTGGGACTGCAAATTGGTGCAACCACTCTGGAAAACTGGATGGAGATTCCTCAGAAAATATGGAATGGAACCACCATTTGATCCAGTTATCCCACTCTTCTGTTTACACACAAAGGACTTAAAATCAGCATACTACAGTGATGCAGCCACATCAATGTTTATAGTAGCTCAATTCACAAAAGCTAAACTATGGAATCAGCCTAGGTCCCCTTCAACAAATGAATGGATAATGAAAATGTGGTATTTACACAATGGAATACTACTCATCTGTAAAGATAAATGAAATTGTGGCATTTGCTGGTGGATGGAACTGGAGACTGTCATGTAAGTGAAATAAACCAACCCCAAAGAACCAAAGGCTGAATGTTTTTTTCTGATATGTGGGTTCTAAATCAAAATGGGGGTGGGGTAGGGAAGATTAGAAGTACTTTGGATTAGCAAAGGGGAATGAAGAGAAGGGAGGGAGAATAGGAATAGGAAACATAGTAGACTGAATCAGACATTACTTCCTATGTGCATATATGAATATACTACCAATGTAATTTTATATCATGCACAACCAGAAGGATGGGAAGTTATACTCCTTATGTGTATATGTTGAAAGACATTCTAATGTCATGTTTAACTAATAAAAACAAGTAAAAATAAATTAAATTAAAAAAAAGATAATTAGGAAGTTAAGTGCAATCTACTTCCAAGTACCAATGAATGGGAACTTAGTACTCTTAGTACTGTTAGTCTCTATTACCCTCTTGGACTCTATTATTCTCTTGTATATAAAATTTGTCTTCTTGAAATTCATGTAAACCATCTACATAATGCTCTACTCTTCCACAGGCCAATTATTGATAACATTTATGCATGTTCATTAAAATTGATTAATAGTGCATATTCTTCCTTTCTTACTCATATTCTCTCATTTTCCTGCCTGTTGTCACTGTCTTTGTAAATGACATATTTTTGATCTCAACTCCAGAAGTCTTTATTTCTCTTGACCCACTATTACTTCTGGCTATATCAAGAACCTTATTACTATCTGGAACTATTTCATTATGAAGTACTAAACTCTAATGTAACACTAGGATCACCACTTTTATTTTTCCTGTTATTCACTTATTCCCTTCACATTCATTCAACTTTATTAAGATTCCTTCTTACCTTTTAATTTTCCAAACTAGATAGCATCTTTTTTATATATCTTCTATTTTTTTTCTGTACCATGTTATATAGATTGAATTTCTGGCCATCTCTTGTCAATTACTTCAACTTATTATTATTATTTTTTGTTAGTGTTTCTGCAATAAATGCTTGGTCAAACTGCAATTTTGGGCAAATTTGTCAATTTAGTTGGCATCTCAGTCAAGGGTTTCAATTGACCAGTGCAATAGATACTCTAGTAAAATGCTTAACCAAATAAAACACTTATCTTTAATAAGCATAAGTGCTCTACTATGTCATTAGTCATGTTTTGAGATCCTTCTACGTCTCTGCTCCACTATCCTTTGTCCTTTGGCTTTAATCCTCCAGGTTTATCTCAAGCTTGCTTCGAAGGCATAAGCAATTTGCCTTCTGTAACCTCACATCCAAAGGTCAGGCAGGACAAAAGAAAGGAAGTAACCAGGAGAAAAGGGCTTTCTTATATTAGGAAAGTAAAACTATTTCAGAAATGTCTCAGAAGTCATCTTTGTTACTGGCCAATGGATTCTCTCTTATAACTATATCATCCCCAGTTTACATAAACATGTATGTATTTACATATGTACATATATATAAGGTGTTCATAACAAAATCACACTTTGCTAGCAACAAAAATGAGAATAAATACATATTGGAGAGGCTACTATCAGTATCTGCCAAAGCAAAGTTACAAGTAAATTCTTCTATATTTACCTACTTGTATGCCTCTTTGTATTAATCTGCTAGGATTGCTGTAAAAGATACTATAGACTGCGGTACTTATATAACAGAAATTAATTTTTCTACAGCCCAAGATTTAAGTTCTGGCAAGTTGGTTTATCCTGAGGCCTTTCTCCTTGGCTTGTCCATGGCTCTCTTTTTCTTTTGTCCTAATGTAGCTTTTTCATCATCATGCACATCCCTGGTGTCTTTTTCTTATGAGGATCCTGGTCCTATTGGATCAGAACCCTATTCTTATGATCTTATTTACCCTTAATTACTTGTTTAAAGGCCCTATCTCCAAATATAGTCACATGGGGAGACAGGGCTTCAACATATAAATTTTGAGGGGAAGCACAGTGCAGTTCCCAATAGTCTTCCATTTCCTACAAAAGAGAGTTAAATCTTTTCCTCTCTTCATCAGTTAGCTACACACGCTTCTTCCCTAACTCTCAAACGATGTGCTCTTCCTTCACTCTGACTCATGAGAACTTCAACTTTCTTCCTTTTTTTCTTCACCTGAAAACTTACCTTTAACTGCTTTCACATATTCACTGCTTGTTCCCATTTAAAGTTGGCTAAATATCAATAAAATTAGCAGTTGAAATAGTCAGAATTAAAACAGAATGAAAAGAGGTTTCTGGGGTTGTAAAGTTAGAACAATGTCAAATAACCACAACTAATTGTTTCCCCAAGTTTATTAGGATAAATTTTCGCTTTTCCTAGATGAAGAGAGTGTTTTATCACCATTTGTAAGATAATGACAGATATCGTGTGTTTTCTTCTTTTGAGAAATTGCATAAATTTTTGTTGTTGTTTCGAATTGGATCAGATATAGGGCTGCCCATCAGTATTTGAATGACATCTAGTGGTTGTAGAAGTTTCTTTCATCTCCAAAAAGAACATCTTTAAGTTTAGGAAGATCTTTCTAAGCTGGAAATAAGAAACAAGAATGAAGCATTATGTTAGTCATTATCTTTCCAATCTGTGTTGCTTTTGAACTTCTTTCCTTCCCCTTTATACACTGGATCCATTCTAAACAGAGACAAAAAGGATGCAGGAAAAAAAATTGATACCTGACCAAAAATGGCATATTTATGTGCATTTTTACACTTCTGGGTCTCCCTCTTGAGTGAGCAAATACAGAAGCAATAAATGAACAGTGTTAACAATATTCAGTAGAGTGAGACAAGCAACTAAGTTCCACATCCACATAATCTAGACAATTTTAACATAAGAACAAAATCAAATTTATCTTTTATATCTTTGCTTTACATAGAAAACAAACAACAGGAAAATGCCTGCAGTGATGAACATGGTGTGGGTGGTGAGTGGTGGTGGCAATATGTGACATGAGATATGTTTCTTTGGGAATATGGCATTTTCCAAGTAAGGAAACATGGGAAGCATTCATAGAACATTGCTAATGGTAAAAGTCATAATGTGTTTGGACTATTTTTTTATCACATTGAAGAAATATATATTTAAGTTGTTAACCTTAAATATCTAATACATTTAGATTCCATAAAAGAAGATTACTCTATTGTTTTTGTTTAACTTTTGGAAGAAATTACATTATTTTAAAAATTCCCTTAGTTTATTTATGTCTTTACAGTGTGGTGAATAATATATAGAACTTAGACTCTTAACATACCATCTATTATCTTGAAACTTTTGTGTTCTTTTGGAGCAAATAAAATTTCATTTTGTGAGCTTTTCATTCTGAAGACCACACAGAGATAAAAGGAATTCCATTTAATTTACAGTTTTAGAGGAGCAATCATGACATCTTTGAACACATGGTTTTAGACCACTAAGCTGTTTAATTCAGCTAGTTTAGTATACTAGATTACTGCTCATTTTTTCCTACTGGAACTTAGGAATTTAGAACTTCATAGAAAAAGTAGTTGGGTTCTTTCCAACTGGTCTAAACCATGTTTGAAAGAATGATTAGGACACTTGAATTTATATACCTATATGAACACAAAATAATCTGTGGGGAAAGGAGTTAAGACTAACTATGCAAGCAGGCTCAATATTTAGATCTCCCTTTGCAGTAATTCTTCAGTTTGAGCTGGAGTATAGACCATTACCAGCTGGAGACATGATCAGTCCAGATCTGTACCACTTGTTTATGTGTTGTGCTCATATATTGAATTTTTGGAGGTGGTTGGTTTCCTATCCTTCTTCTTTTTTTTTAATTTTTTACTCTTTTGACTGGATTGTGTAGAATAACATTTAAGACTCTGAAGGTTATTCATGCATTTGAGCTCTGCATCACATGTAAAGATTGAGAGAGGAATTCTTAGCAGAGTTTTATCGCCTCTTTTGAGCCAGGATCCAAGAATCCTAATTATACCAAAAAAGAACAGTTTCCATTCCCAGCCCTTAGTGCCTGTAGCCCTGATATAGGGATATGGGAAAAGTATCTAATTTCATATTTTCTTTGTTTATTTTTTTCTGGATCTATTTAGCAATATCAAAGATCCCAGAAAGGTTTGTAGAGATAAAAGACAATCTATGTTCACCCTTGAGAGACCAGTATTATATCTAATGTGTTTGTATTTTGAACTATTACTTGTGAAATTTCATGAACATCTTGGGCAAGGCATTTTGTGACTTATAGATATTATCTAGTTCTTTTATTTTCATAGTATATAGGATTCTTGTCACTCTTAGAATCTTTTATACAGCATAAAAAAGTAGGGTAGAAGAGGGGCGTTCAGAGTTTCCATTCAGGGTTTAAAATTTTGAACTCCATCTGTGGCCCAGCTTTTTAAAATTCTATATTTAAATCATCTATGATTCTTCCCCCTACACTCCTTTCTTTTGAGAATAGTAAACTGACCTTGATCTTGAAGGCAGGCATCAATTTGCTGACATAATAAATTCCGGTCTGGTTAAGGGTAGTATTTGCCAAATAGTATTGTACTCTTTTGTTGTCACTTCAATAAGAGTGATACTGCACTGGACAATCCTTTATAATCAAATAGATCTAAAGCAAAAGTGCTTGATATTGAGTATCAGAGCTGCTCATTTTAGTAAGGTCTTAAAGAGTGAGACAGCTACCAAATATTCATTATCTGTGGCCTAGTTCTTCGCTATACTTATTTCTGTGAGAGTTTGATTATCAAAGCTTGGTCTCCAAAAAAACACTCAAGTTTGTTTCACCAGAGATAAAGTCCCTCTTTGTCAAGGAAGAGCAGGAAATGGATTTTTTTTCTTCCTCTTCCTTTTTTTTAGCCCCCCCCACCCCCACCATTTGTTTTAATAAAAGTTCAGTTAGTACAAGTACCCAAGAAATTACCTCATGTATTATAAGAAACTGGTACTAAAGGAGGTCTACCCAGCTACCCTTGATACCATTTCTTTTAATGCATGACTAAATTTGCATCCTTAGTCATTCCTTAGTGTAAGTCCAATGCCTGGCAACAGGTTTCTAAGATTTTGGATAAGATATGCAATTGGACTAAGGAGTGACTAAAGATGCAAAAATCAATATTAAAGAGAGGGAATATGGTAATGTGTTAGTTTATTATAATGGTAGCTCTATTACAAGTCAGGTCCATAAGTTAGCAAAGAGGAAATGAACAAAAAACCTAGGAAAATGGAGGAGAAGAAAAAAGCAAATCACAGTGTGAAAATCTATGGTTGCTTGGATCTTAGTCTGTGGGTCTGAATGGAAGATGTTTTTTCCTGTGGTTGTCCCTTGATCCCACAGGCCTTTGATGGGCACTGCTACCTACTAACAATTGTTTGTTTTTGGAGAATGTCTATGAATTTTCACTTTTAAATCCCCCAACTGGAGAGCATTTTAGGTATCAGAGGATAAAATATGGTGTTGTTTTTAGCCAGGATACATGCATCAGTGATGAAGACTGAGGCACAGGATAGATGTATAGACCAATGGGACATAATAAATAGTCAGAAATAGCTCACATGTATATATTCAATTGAGTTTTCACAATAGTATCAAGATGATTCAATGAGGAAGTCAACACATTATTCAGGAACAACTAGATATGCACTAAAATGAACTTCAACAATACCTCAAACAATATGCAAATACTCAGTGGAAATGGCCAGTAGATTTATACCCTAAACAAACAAGCCATCCTTAGAGATCTAAGGCTTATAATCTTGTCCTTCTCTCCCCTTTATAGTTTTACTAGAATAATACTAGTGACAGATAAGGCATGCACCTGTGACATCCTTAGTAAATTTAAAGATTTTCTTAGCAGCATTGATTAAATGCAGTGACCAATTTTTATTTGTTATAGTAGGTAATTTCAAGTAAAAAATTTTGAAAAGTTTTGCTAGGTTCTCTAGCATCACCATACGGTGTCCTGAGACACAATACATAATCCTCACATTATTTGGAACCTGGTTTGTTTCAGCATATCTTCTCTGACTATGGTTAATCAAAAGCATTCTTTTTTTTATTATTTATTTACTTATTCATCATGCACAAGTATAGTATCTTTTTACATACAACTGCTTGTATACAAAGTATATAAGTACCATTCAGATCTTCAATCATGCATTTAGGATAATGATATCCATCTCATTCAACCACCAATTTTTTTCCAACCCCCCCTTACTCCCTCCCTCCCCTCCCTTTCCGTTGACCGTTCTAGTGTTCCTCTGATCCTATGTACCCCCTTCCAACAACACTGTGAACCAGCCTCCTTTCTCTGATATAAGGAGGCAATCAAAAGCATTCTGTATTATGCTCTGGATATTTCCAATGATTTGGCTATTGGGATATCATCAAGGAAGGTGAGGCTTTTATTGAGGGACA
Source organism: Tamias sibiricus (assembly GCA_025594165.1). Taxonomy (NCBI): domain Eukaryota; kingdom Metazoa; phylum Chordata; class Mammalia; order Rodentia; family Sciuridae; genus Tamias; species Tamias sibiricus. The sequence goes on from CM046666.1 coordinate 111,889,308, forward strand.
CTGTCTGGTATAATCATCGTCTGTAACATTAGACTCACCTTCCAAGTGTTTATGTCTCCTTGATCCAAACTGTCATTGCTTATAAATATGTAATTGCTAAGAACTGTGTCACTTGGCCACCTCTTGCATTGAGTGCATTGTAAGTTTTTCACCTTCTATAGTTTTGGTAAGTTGAAATTATATGGTAGCTGGATCAACCCAGTGTTGTCACATGATCTCTTTAGCCATAGACAAATCTTTTTGTTATAAAAATATTAATTTGTTCTAAAAAATTAGGAAAGGATTTGAGAATAATGTGATTTTCACATTTGTTAATACATGTAGACACTTAAAACATCTACAAGCTAGTGACCTCAGTTTATAATGTGTGTCATGAACCAGAACCATTTATATCTAATTTTTATAACTTTCACTCCAATTCCAGATAACCCTTCTTCCACTCTTTCACATTTAAACAAATGTTATTTTTGTTAGTTTTATATTTTTGAAGTGCTACTGACAACTTATTTGAGTGTTGTGATACTAATCCCATTTTCTCCATAAGTCTTGTGTTTTTGTTACATGATTTTGCATAGTGAGGATGTTTAGGAACATAATAAGTTCATTATAGCAAGAACTGATTGTACACACATCGTATGGATTTCATTAAAAGCTACAAGATTGTTTTCCAATCTTTCTTTTATCACTATTGAAAGTAAAAAATAAAGCTGTATTTCTTGTTTTTAAAATTTATCTTCCCCCTTTATTTGTAGGCAAAGAAGAGCATAAACCTTTTAAAACTAAACCATACTGACATGATCTCACATTTGTCCTAATAAAGTACCAATAAAGTACCTAATAAAGAACTGGCAAATGGATGTTTTAACCAAGAGAAAAGTTCTCATTTTGGTAACCTAACATTCTTCAGGAAAATTATATCTTCCTAAAACTTCATAACTATGTTATTTGCCACAAGACCCTGAATATCAGAGCTAAATTTACCTTCCTGCATATCTGCATATGGAACATATGTACCTTGATATTTATTTCTTATGTGCTAAACCTACTGGGAGTGACTACACTTTCCTTGTAATCAACAAACTCTAGGGCTTATTAAATGCTGACAGAAAATGCAGAGGAATTTGAATATCATTTAAAAATACAGTCTTGATGTCTACTGATCATACCACCCTTAAAGGGCCCTATCTCATCTGAATATCATTTAAAAAGATATTTTAAAGTAATATCATATAATTGGATACATTTTCACAATTTGGTTGAACTTGACTATATTTTGCCAGGTTATAGATATAAACATACCTCAACAATTTCAGAGTCGACATGTTCTCTTATGTCCCTAACAAAAAAGTTGTCCAGTGGAGGGCAATTTTAGAGAAAAGTGAGCTACTAGATATTGTCTACATAAAGTCAGAGATAATCCATTCCTTCTTCAATGCATTTAATTATGGCATATTTCATTTTGTTTGCATAACAATTTATTTAACCTGTTTCTTATTGTTGAACACTTAAGCTTTACCAAATTTTTTTTTAACTAGTAAATAATTTCCTGATTAATCTCTTTGTTGTTATACCTTTTTTCTGGTCAATGATTGTTCCCTAGATATATCCCAAGAAATATACAAAATGTGTATTTTTTCTCACACCCTTACCAAATCACAGTATTGTTATTTTTCATTTCCTAGTTTGAGAAGGAGAAAAACAAATCACTTGTTTTAATTTGCATTACTTTATATCCAACTATGTTAAATTTTAAAGTATGTTTTTAGTTATTTATATTTTTTCCTTTACAGGACTTCTGTATGTCAGACAATTTCTATAGGGATCCAATAATTTCCCAAAGAACAGAAAAGACAATCCTGAAATTCCCCTTACCTCTTTTTCCAAACTTGTTTCTTCAAAGGCAATCAAGAAATATTTTTAAATTTTGACATATTTTCTTTATATCTCAATGCCTTTCTTTGTGTTGTCCTTCCTCTAGTATCCCTCCTCACTTTGGGAAAATTTGTTCTCAAACTCCAAGGTCAGCTCAAATCGTATTCAGCTCATAGTAATCTGTGGCCTCTATCAGCTCACTTATCATGGACTTCTTGGCTTTAGGTTTAGTGAACTTATCTGGAATAGATTTGGAGCTGATTGATGCAGGTATGTATCCCCTTCCACCTTTGATTTATTAGCATCATGTCTCAAACATATCAGATGTACATTACATATTAAAAGTATATTTTAAAACAAGCAATGAGGGAAATATAAGCAAAACTTAATTTGACATTTTATAACTCTAAATAAGATGAGCCTGTGCTCAAAATAGAAAAGAATGATTTGCCTAGAATATATTTAAACTTTAATTCAGTAAATTTGCTTACATCTTGCCCATTCAAATAAAACATAAATGACATATATATGTCAGTGGAATTTGCATAATTACACTACTCATTGCCTCTATCTCTGCTAGACTTTGAACATTTGGAACAGTCAGAGTGTTATTTTGCAGATGGGCCTGATTGAGATTTCCTCTTTGTGGGTATTGGTAAAGACTTGATGCCTACCTCTTTGGGAAGGGTTTGATTCTTTCTAGAGTAAAGGATGCTGGGAAAAGCCAGATGTTGACATCTATAAAGTTGGTCCTTCAGTTCATTCAGTGAATATTTTATAAAACAATATGACCCTACTTCCACTTTATCCGCTTTACCACTTTTCTATACATATGAACACAGGTATGGTTAAGCCAGTTAAAGTCATTACCTCATGCATAGGAGAGTTTTCCTTGCATTTTGTCCGAAGTATACTTAGGGCAGCCAAAGAGGTTGCTAAATAGTATAATATTTGACTTTTATGAGATAAACATCTGTTGATTTTAAAGATGTAATTTTCTAATTCATTGGATGATTAGAAAGAGGACCTCCCTTTGGAGCCTTTGGAGTTTGGCATCTGGAACACTGACTTCTCTTTTACCTCCCCAGGGCTATGACTTCAGTGTATTTTTGTTGTTGTTGTTTGTTTGTTGTTCATTTGTTTTTGACTATACTAATGTTGGATTGCATTTTTAGAGTATACACACTTGAACCTGTGAAATAAAACAGAGTTATTGTTGAGATTCTCTCATCATTAAATGATTTTTTCTGACTAAACAGAATGTATGAAATATGGGTATTATTTCTTCAAACACACATTAAGCTTTATCTTATTGGTGAAAACAGTTCAAATGCCTCTCCTTAGTTAAGAGTATCAATTCTTCCAAATAAAGTGTCTTTTGAGTAGCCCAACTATCTGAAAGTTATTCTAGACTATAAACACACTTTGTTTTTCTTACCTGAAATTTCCTTTACTTCTTCCACTTATCAGATCCTATTGTTTCTTAACCATGCCAACTGTGTAGGAAAATCTTAAGCACACGGTTGTAGGTGAGATTTCATTTGAGATGAGAGTTCCCAGCAAAATGTACAGAGAGAAATCTGATGATGAAAGATGGAGTTTTAGAGAACATGAACACTTAATGGATAAATAGGAAGGAGAAATGGAGAAGTCTAAGATAGAGTCACCGGAAAGTTAGGACAAAAGGTAGATTTATAAAAACTGGAGAAGAGTAGTTAATAATGCCCAGAGTATTTTATATTTTAGTCAATTTTCTGATTTACCCCTGCTCTAAATGAAGTTGGTTAGTTTAGCAAACAATGTATTTTTGTGAGATTTTTACAAAATGCTCATCTGGTTGGAAATGCCACAAAATTGTTTCTTTTTCCCCCTTTGGATTCTTAGACTCTGAACTACTTAATGCTAGCTAATATGTAGGATGAAAATGCAACCCATGTTGCTCCAGGCCACAGTATCCTGGACATGGATTATCAGAAATGAGCAATAATATATTTCCTTGACTCTCACTTTCATCTGCTGTTTTGAGACTTGCTTGTATTCTAAGTTTTTCTTACTAGTACCTGAGAATTATGCTGGGTAACATTTGTATGTTCTCTAACAAGTTCTCAATATCCACAGATTATTATGACCCCTACTCCCCACTCTCCTTTCTCTGTTCCCAGTACCAATTCTCTCAGGAAATCCTGCCACTGCAGGTACTGTTAGTTGTGCACTACATCCCATTACCCATGGGGCAAGGGTTCAGGTAATGTCCTATATCCCACAAAGCTAGGAAGACACTGGTAAGTCTTTCTATTATCTTAATATTATTTTCCCCCAATGTTCATATCCTAAAGAATTGGCTTGAAATTCAACATCTTACAAAATTCTTTTTTTTAAATAAAATAGCTTTTTAAGTATTTTTAAAATTTCTAATTTGTATTCATTAGGTCGATTGAAAAGACTAATCTGGTTAGGATTAGTCTCTTCATTGTATTGACCATCACACTGAGTACCAACCGTGCTGACCAACCTAGTTGTCTTTGTTGGGCCAAGACTTAGAACTTGATTTTCAAATTCAACCTATGATCTTGCACACTTTGGCAATCTCTCTTCCCATCACATAGCCACTGCCCTAAACATGGTTTAAATTTCATATCTAATTATAACAGTCTTCCATACTACTTCACACCAGAAAGCACTTTTTTTTTTTTTTTTCCAGATAGTTCACTTGTCAGTAAAACACAGGTTTAAGAAAACTGTAGAGAAAGAATGGTAAGAGAAAACAGTGATTTCGTGCCAACTGTCCTGGACTAATGTAAATTTGCCTAACTTGCTCAACAGAGGCCTGTCCTGATTCTCTACTTTGAGACTCACCTCTATCTATGTGAATCCCATATACAGTCCATTGATTTCAAAATATCATTTATATTTTAGATTATGAGAGACACATTTAATTAAGGAAAAATATATGTTACATATTATAGTTCTAGGATTTAGTAATTCTTACTCTGAGAAGTAACATTTCTACTATATTAGTAGTTCTTCAGAGTCTACAAAAAGTATTTTCACATTTAATTCCCCTTGTTCCCCATTTTTCTTACTGTGTGTTAGGCCCTGTGCTAAAATCTATCATGATAGTTAAAAAAAAAGTTACCTGAGATGCTGAAGAAAACCAAATTGGAAAGTGCTCTGCATCCACGAGAAACTTACTAGTTGCTTAAGAAGAGCCCACTCAGCATTAGCTGTTTATGTGATAAATCGTGTTTCCCCAGTTTAATAAGTATTATCAGACTATTCATATAGTACATCAGAAAACAAAGTTGTTTCTTAAATTTTATCATTGTTTTTCAGGTACTTGAAAATTGAAAAGTAGAGAATATGTTCAGGGAAAGAACAAGAGAATTCCTTTAGAAATAAGGGATGAAAGGTGGGGAAATTGAATAAAAGGAATTTTAAAATATATGCAAATCCATGTTTTAATTGAGTAGTTTAAGAAAATGTGGTGTAAAGCAGCCATTAGCAAATCTCATATTGAGCAAAAATAAAATAGCACATTTGAGTGTTAAGATTCAAACTTATTTTGATTCTGGGAGGAAAAAAAGAGCTGAAAATAAGGAAATTTGCATAAAGGATGATGATGATGATTTTGTTGAATAACTAATCATTTGCTATTTTGGAAGTATACCTTCATATTCACATAATAAACATCTTACATTTATCCAGTTTTGTATGGAAGTCAGAATATAAAACTTTGAAGCTGATTAGTGAAGTGGCTGTTTTAGTTACAGCATTTTCTCTTTAACTCATCAGAAAAGATTTTAATAGATTTTCTTCCAAGATAGGCAAGCACTTGTAGAGGCAAAGCAAAGTGCTGGTATGCAATTTCAGAAATCTGTTGACTACATGTTCCCATGTGTGTTCCAGGAAATTCACATTTGGATTTCAGTAAAATTTAGAGTTATGGTGGTGCTATCCAACAGTCTTTTGGATGGGAATTTGCTTGATACCAACATAAGATTTGCCAAAACTCAGCAGGCCAAATCCTAGTTCTGGAATATGTGGGAACCAAGAAATCAGCAGTTAAATGATGAGGGCTGTATCACTTTCAGTTCTCTAAGGAAACAAATTCTACCTAATCATCTAAAAGGTCATTTTGAATATAACAGATAATCTTTTAAAAATGAAATGTCTCTTTTGCAGCATATTATAGCCCATTGTAACATTTAATGATGAAATATACTATTACATTTCTTCTGAATACTGGCTGAAACATTTCAGCTTTTCAGACTTCATTATAGCTGGCTAGACATGTGCAATTATGCTTACATTTAGAAATGAAAACACACTAGTGTTCACTGTGTGCACTAAACCAATTTAGGAATTCATTTTACAGCTAATCTTTTGTCAAAACTGCCCTGGTTAAAGTGATTAGATTGGTATTAAACTCTTTATTGAATACATAGCTTCTCATCTTCTTCTAAAACATTGTTATTAACTTGGCAAAATAATAGTATGATAAAATTACAATAAATGTAATAAAACAAGATACTGTAACCCGTAGTAGATCCACAAATGCCTCCTTTGATTCCCGACAATAAACGATAAAATCCAAGTGCCGGAATGGACACCAAAGATCAATGATCAAGTACTCAAGACTTAGCAAAGGTAAAGCCAATGTTCCTGATATTCCTAACATTGGCTATTTATGCAAGGCCCCAAGCTAACATTATCTTAAATGGAGAAAAATTGAAAGCATTCCCTCTAAAAACTGGAACAAGATAGGGATGCCCCCTTTCACCACTGCTATTTAACATACTACTGGAAACTCTGGCCAGAGCAATTAGACAGATGAAAGAAATTAAAGGGATCCAGATAGGAAAAGAAGAGCTCAAATTAGCACTATTTGCTGATGACATGATAATATACCTAGAAGACCCAAAAAACTCTACCAGAAAACTTTTACAACTAGTAAATTAATTCGGCAAAGTTGCAGTATGCAAAATCAATACCGATAAGTCAAAGGCATTTTTGTACATTAGCGACAAAGCCTCTGAAAGGGAAATGATGAAAACTACCCCATTTACAATAGCATAAAAAAAAAAATACCTGGGAATCAACTTAATGAAAGAGGTGAAAGACCTCTATAATGAAAACTACAGAACACTAAAGAAAGAAATTATAGAAGAAACTCAGAAGATGGAAAGACCTACCTTGCTCTTGGATAGGTAGAATTAATATTGTCAAAATGTCCATACTACCAAAAGTATTATACAGATTTAATGCAATTCCAATCAAAATCCCAATGTCATTCTTCAGAGAAATAGAAAAAGCAGTCATGAAATTCATCTGGAAAAATAAGAGACCCAGAATAGCCAAAGCAATCCTTAGCAAGAAAAGTGAAGCAGGTGGCATCACCACACCAGACTTTAAATTATACTATAGAGCAATAGTAACAAAAACAGCATGATATTGGCACCAAAACAGACTGGCAGACCAATGGTACAGAATTGAGGACACAGAGACTAATACATATAATTTCAGCTATCTTATATTAGACAAAGGTGCCAAAAATGTAATAGCCTCTTCAACAAATGGTGCTAGGAAAACTGGAAATCCATATGCAACAAAATGAAATTAAACCCTTATCTCTCACCATGCACAAAACTCAATTCAAAGTGGATCAAGGACCTAGGAATTAGACCAGAGACAATATACCTAATAGAAGAAAAAGTAAGCTCCAATTTCCAACATGTCGGATTAGGCACCAAGTTTCTTAATAAGAATCCTGTAGCACAAGAATTAATACCAAGAATTAATGAATGGGATAGATTTAAACTAGAAAGCTTCTTCTCAGCAAAAGGAACAATCAGTGAGGTTGAGAGCCAACTAATTGGGAACAAATATTTAATACATGCACATCAGATAGAGCACTAATTTCTAGAATATATAAAGAACTTAAAAAACTTAACACCAAAAAAACAAATAACCCAATCAATAAATGGGCTAAGGAATTGAAAAGACACTTCTCAGAAGAAGATACACAATTAATCAACAAATATATGAAAAAATGCTCAACATTGCTGGCAATTAGAGAAATGCAAATCAAAACTACTCTAAGATTTCATTTTACTCCAGTCAGAATGGCAGCTATCAAGAACACAAACAACAATAAATGTTGGAGAGGATGTGGGGAAAAAGGCACACTCATACATTGCTGGTGGGACAGCAAAACGGTGCTACTGTTATGGAAAGCAGTATGGAGATTTCTTGTAAAACTGGGAATGTAACCACCCTATGACCCAGCCATCCCACTACTGGGTCTATTCCCAAAGGACTTAAAAACAGCATATTACAGTGACACAGCCACTTCAATGTTTATAGCAGCATAATTCACAATAGCTAGGTTGTGGATCCAACCTAGATGTCCCTCAGTAGATGAGTGGATAAAGAAAATGTGGTATATATACAAAATGGAATTTTACTCAGCAATAAAAGAGAATAAAATAATGGCATTTGTAGGTAAATGGATGAAGTTGGAGAATATAATGCTAAGTGAAATTAGTCAATCTCAAAAATCCAAATACTGAATGTTTTCTCTGATTTAAGGAGGCTAGTTCACAGTGTTGTTGGATGGGGGTACATAGGAGGATTAGAGGAACACTAGAATGGTCAAAGGAAAGCGAGGGGAAGGGAGGGAGCAAGGGGGGAGGGAGGGGGGGAGAAAAGAAAAAAATAAAAAGAAAAGGTGGTTGAATGAGATTGATATCATTATCATAAATGCATGATTGAAGACCTGAATGGTACGAATATACTTTGTATACAAACAGTTGTATGTATAAAGATGCTATATATGTATACTATGAATTGTAATACATACTACTATTATTAAAAAAAAAAAAAAGGTAAAGCCAAGCCAATCAGTGTGAATTGCTATCTATTCCACTTTTCTTTCTTCTTTCTTTTTCTTTTTCCCCCCAGTACTGGAGATTGAACCCCTGGGTGCTTTACCACTGAACTACATTTGTAGCTCTGTTTATTTTTCTTTTGAGACAGGGTCTTGCTAAATTTCCCAGGCTGGACTTGAACTTGCAATCCTCTTTCCTCAGACTCCCCGGTTGCAGAAATTACAGGCATATGCCACCATGTCTTGCTCAATTCCATTCTTAAAAGATTCAGATTACATGCCCTCTCTTTCCAGTTTGTTTCAATGCCTAACCACACAGTTTAAAATTACAGGTTAATCTTAATTTTGGCCAGCTTTGCTAATTTTTAAAACTATTTTGCTAATGTTTTAAAACTCTTTCATCTTGTCATGGTGTAGAATGATAGGTTAACATTCTCCACATAACAATCTTACCTGTTAAGAGAGTAGGTAAATCATCCAAATTTCTTGAGAGATTGTAATAGGAATTGTTTTTCCCTCTTTTTAATAATTCTTGTAAAAAGGGAAAACTAAAGTTTGATAAAGCTCTTAAACAAAAGTGTGAAAATGGAAAGTACATTTTCTTATCTTGACATAATTCCATATTATTTATGCTAGTTTTTTGTAATAATAAATATTTAACCTGTCGTTATTGTTGAGATCTTTTATTTTCTGGTACTCTGCTAGAATTTATCCACCTTATATCTGTTTATTTGGAGGGTAACATTCCAGATGCTTTTGTAAAACTTTGTGATTCATCAGTATCCCATATCTCTTGTTGAAATTAGGTAATTTAAGACTCATATTCTGTTGAGTAAAAGCTAGGAAAAAATAGAAGTACTTTGGATTAGACAGAGGGGAGTAAAGGGAGGGAAGGGGGTTTGGGAGTAGAAGGATTGTAGAATGAATCAGACATTATTACCCTATGTACATAGATGATTACATGACAAGTGTGAACCAACTTCATGTACAACCAGAAGAATGAGAGCTTATACTACATTTATGTATGATGTGTCAAAATGCATTATACTGTCCTGTATAACTAATTAGAACAAATTTTAAAAAGGTATATTTGGTATCTTTATGTTTCCTAAAATTCATTACTTGTATAATTAATTTCCTAAGCTAACTACTATTATTTTAATCTTACTACTTAAAAATAGTAAAATGAGAGGCTGACTCACTAGCCCAGTGTTAAGTTTTATCAGACCAAATCTTATGAAAACCTTTGGACCAGTGCTCTTCCCACAAGATCCCACTGCTAATATTTTGTTTTATTTGTGTAGATAAAACTTTAGACTCTAAATGTTCCATTTTCTGTTCTTAAAAAAAGTGTGCTAACAAATGAAGTGCAAATTTTTATAGCTACTATGCTATCATTCACATGATTATGTACGATTAATTTAAATGTTTCCCTTGGGACCAACCAATATATTATTCAGAGTTTAGTGTTCTATAGTTAGTGTGGGTAAGAATACTTACCATGATATAGGGAAAGCATTTCCTGACAGCAAAGTGCCTGGGACTCAGAATTTATCACAACTGATTTGATATGTCTTCTGTATTTTCCCCCACACCAACTAGGTTTACTAGGTAATCTAGATATAAACCTGTGTAAAATGAAAAAGGTCTACTAATTGCCTTTGAAAGACTTAGTCCATAGTTTTATAAAACTAACTAAGGGAAAGGTAGTTTTAATAAGATTATTTCAATCCACCAACATGGTTTCCAGAATGTTAGTGCTATATGAAGATACAAGCAATTCCTATTACTTACATTACATCTATAAAGAAGTTGGGATAGTTTAAGATGATATAGATCATCATAAATCATGATTCTTTCATCTCAAAATCTATGGAAACTATCATACAGTATCTTTTAGGGAGTCCTTTTTAAAATGTGTTCTAATTAGTTATACATGATAGCAGAATGTATTTTGACATGTTATGCATATATGAAATATAACTTCTCATTCTTCTGGTTGTACATGATATAGAATTTCATTGGTAGTGTAATCATATATGCACATAGGAGAGTAATGTCCAATTCATTCTACAGTCTCTCCTATTTCCATTCCCCCTCCTGTCCCTTCATTCCCCTTTATCTAATCCAAAGTACTTCTATTCCTCCCTACCCCTTCCCTACTTCCTCCCCCTTAGTGTGAATTAGCATCCACAGATCAGAGAAGACATTTGGCTTTTGGTTTTTTGGGATTGGTTTATTTCACTTAGTATAATATTCTTCAGTTTCATCTTTAGTGAGCACTGTGAACATAACTGTTTTTACTAGTATCCTTCAGGTATGGTATTTCCTCCTAAATATTGGACATTGATTGGCACTGCAGGGCAGTCTAATATTTCAAACACTTCCATGTTGTGAAGATGCAGATTGGGAGTTTGTGCAATACTAAGGATGACAACTGTGGAAAATATAGGAAGAGATGTATGACTTCATAAAAATTTTACCTCCCTTTGAAATATTTCCAATCCCCCTCATGTTTAATAATATTTAATCATAACTTTCTTTTTCTTTCTGTGTGATTAGTCTAAAATAATTATTCCTGTTGAATTTTTAGTTTGCTATTGGGGGAGAAGAAAGAGAAATACAACTTGGAGATATATCACCTGATTTATTTCTTTCTGATTTGTTTTCTTTCTGGCCCCAGATTAATGGACTAGTTCATATGGTCATTATTTATAAAGATGTAAGAAGTGATAGTTTAAGTTGGAGATTTAGTATTCTATATGTTGCATGATGCAAATGGATATAACAGGTATTGACCTTTATTTTTGTTGTTGTTGTTCACAGGATGTTTTGGTCAGCTTTTTCACTGCTGTGACCAAAGGATCTGACCAGAACAACTGTAGTGAAGGAAGAGTTTATTTGAGGGCTCATGGTTTTAGAGGTCTTAGACCATAGAGGGCTGGCTCCATTCCTCAGGGTTCCAGGCAGGGCTGAACATCATGGCAGGAGAGGATGTCAAGAGTGAAGCAAGTCACATCATGGTGATCAGGAAACAGACAGAAATTCCACTCTCCAGATACAAATATATACCCAAAGCCATACCCCAATTCCCACCTCCTTCAGCCACACCCTACAATTTCAGTTATCACTCAGTTAATCCCTGTCAGGAGATTAAATCACTGATTGGGTTAAGACTCTTACAACCCAATCATTTCTCCCCTGAACCTTCTTGAACACATAAGCTTTTAGGGGGTCACCTTACAGCCAAACCATAACACAGGATTTGAGTTGGTAATTGGTAAACCACATTTAGACGACCTAAAATCATTGAAAACTTTTCATTCACTGGCACAACAGAGATAAGTATGTAGCTAGTGACTGTTTGATTTTTATGCCAAAAGTTTTCTCTAGGTGATTAAAAATTTTTAGGAAAAGTTTCATGAACAAACATGCTGAAAATTGCCTGGCATGGCAAAAATCAAGATAAATTTATTATAAAATAAAGAAATAGCTTAAGTACAGTTTACATTGCAATATCTCCCAAAGTAAATCTTTCCATTCCATAAATTCTTATAAAAAAACAATCAGCTATATCAGTATTTTGCTCAAATTTTGACTCTGACCCAGTAGGAATTGGGTTTTTACCAACTCGGCTGAAGACCAAGGCCATGCCCCTATAACTTGAGCCAAATCAGACAACAAGCAGCCTTGTTGGCTCCCTGGTTGGTGGAAAGACTTGGTAATGTTATAACCTCAGTTTGAGTAAAAATACAGCTTGAAATTATAGTGTCCTCTGGATTTCTTCATCTAGTTTTGTTTACAAATGTAAATAAATTTATGTATTTACTGAGTAACTGAGACATACTTTGACAAAGTATATTTTAATGTTTCTAAGAATAAAATTTAAAAAAAGATTGTATGGCAATTACCACAACAATTTTAAGCTCATTGACCTCTTATTTTTCAAATTATCAATTTTTGTTTTATTCTAATTTTATTTTATTCCTGTATGAGAATCAGCAACTAGAATTTCTGGTCTTATGTGTTCAGTTTATAATGCTAACTTTTTTAGAGAATTAAGTTACCCTTAGAAAATATATTGTGATAATTGTCTCTATTTAAATAGTTACATTGCTGTGAAGTATAGACTTAGTAAATAAGATTGGAATTAAAATACAAAATCACTTTTATATGATGAACAGTTAGTTATTGATGCACTACAGGAGAGATTGAATTTTTCTCTTCCCACAGAGAATTTTTTAAATTCTCTATGCTTAACTGAGAGTTTTATATTATATTGTTCTCGTTTTTTTTTTTTTTTTTTTTTTTTGTTTTTAGGAAAAGTTTGGTACCAGGGATTGAACTCAGGGGCACTCGACCAATGAGCCACATCCCCAGCCCTATTTTTGGTATTGTATTTACAGACAGAGTCTCACTGATTTGTTTAGTGCCTCATTTTTACTGAGGCTGGCTTTGAACTCATGATCCTCCTGCTTCAGCCTCCCCAGCTGCTGGGATTACAGGTCTGCACCACCGTACCCAACTTGTTCTCCTATTCTTAATGACCATTCTGGAAGAAAACATGTGATGTTAATATCTAGCAAAATTCTTAGCAAAATCTCTCTTACCTCTTTGTCCTCTTTAGATATTGTATGTACTTACTTTCAACATTTTATTTTATAAATTGCAAATAAGTCACCTTTTATAAGTGCTTCTTTTCAAACAGAAACCTAAATTAGTTTAGGCTTACCAAAGTAAGAAACATAAATGAAATTATTCCATTTAGATGTAAACCTTAAATAAGAATGTGGTTGAATGATATGTAACTGATTAAAACTAAAGTAAGGGCTCTAAAAGACTAAAGTAATGTATAGAAAGAGTCTTATCTGATCTCAATATGACAAGAACTCTATTAGCTGATAGGAAAAAAATCACACATTAACATCTGGACTTCATGTGGATAGTTGCTCAGTAATTAGCAGCAGCCCCTGTTCAGCTACATTCCTACATCTGGGAATGAAACATCATAGGGACTAAAAATAAAGACAAGTAGAAAAGCAAGAAAAAATCCTGCTGCTAAATGGCATGGTTATTCTACATTATAAATTAAAGGGATTTTGTCTCTCTCTTTGGGAGCGAAAGCACACTTTCTCCAATAAATATTCCTGGGTACTACCCAAAGATGCCTTCATAACTATCATTTTATTATGTGTTCAGAGGAAAAGATTATGATTTTTAATCGTGTATGTGATATGACTTAAGAAATGGTTGAGGATATTTTTAAATGCATTTTCATAGTAATATACTTTTAATTAAATCAAATTTATCAATATGAATAGATAGAATCACTACTCATGTTTCTTCAGGGCATAACAGACAAAAACTGTTTAAATTACATTACATGCTGTGAAGAAGGTGGCTTACATAGGTTCAAAAGAGTGCATGTTGGGTATAGCAAAGTTATTATTTTTTTGTTAATGTTAAAAAGAAGAAAATTACAAAATGCCAATTACATTGGATAGACTGCAATTTTTCTCTATTAGGAATGACAAAATATATACTATGTCTAAGAATAATGTGATACTACTGGTAGGTTTCTTGAAACTATAATGCAGATTTGTATTCTGTTAAGTGTCGATTTTATGGAAGATACACTGTATAGTTCCTCACAGTATTGTGGAATATGTACCATATGTTTTCTGAAGCTGCTTATCTTTTAATTGGCTGGAGAATAAGTCCATATGGTAAACACAAGCAGGGCCTGTATCATTATAAGGATGGGAATATTCTCCAGAGATTTGAACTTCACTTGCCAGTCTGCTCTAAACCAGCTTGAAAGAGGCTGCATTTTGCCTCTGACATTGACCCAATAATCTTGGAGCAAGGAGGAAGCCTGAACACTTTTATATTTTTCTGACCTATCAAACTTGGTTGTACATGTATGAAGGTAGTTTCTGGAGTTCTTGAGAAATGAAGGCTACACTTTATAATATTGTAGTTTTTTTCTACCTTGGTTTTAATTATTATGTTGGTTGAAAAGTTTCAGTCCATCAATCAATTGCTGATGTTCTGAACAACAGATCATTAATATTTGTATGTGAATATTTATTCCAAATTCATTGGTTATTTTGGCCACTTGAAGATAGATGTCATTTATCAAAACTGAGAAATTTTTAAGTACATTTGGTCTAGGGCAATGAAACTGAGAATTTCTAACTACTTTTTGCCTTCCCATGCTCTAGGACACTTCAGAATTCTGTAGGAAAGATCATGATGTACCCTTGAGATTATTAAACTATTTACTCTTCATTATGTCCTGTATCACATTCAAACATTTATCCTTGCCTTCAGGAAATTCCTCCTCTCTTTACAGACTTCTCTAGTCTTCCATAAATTTTATTTGTCCATTTGTCTTCTTCCCTGTTTTGTTTATAATTATTAAATATCTAAGTCATATCTAGTAGGCAGAATTAGCTAATACATTTAACACATTTACTTCAGAAGAGAAACTCCCTTATCTTTCATTAAGTTAACATAAGTGATTTCATATGTATGTATGACTATCAGGAAAAAAGAAAAGGCTTTTAAAGAAAGGACTCATCCGGAGGTGAGAACAGGATAAAAGTAATCTAAAAATCAAATTATGGATGTGTTATGGTTTGGATGTAAGGGGTCCCCCAAAAGCTTCTGGAAGGATGCATTTTATGCTTTCTCCTGCCCTATCTCTGTGCTTCTTGATCCTGTCATGAGCAGCTTTTGTCCACTAGGCTCTTCCCTTCATTTTGGGCCCAGAGCAATGAAGTAGGCTGTCTCTGGACTGAGACCTCTGAAACTATGAGCTGCACATAAACTTTCCCTCCTCTAAGTTATTCTTATGAGGTATTTTGGTCACAGAAACAAAAAAACCTAACCTAACTAAAACAAGATGTAATTAAAGAAACATACTAATATATATGCAATTTGTTATGCATGACTATATAAGAAAAAAGGATTAAAGGATTATATTAAACAAGTAGAACATATATCTGCAAAGTCATTTTATTTTCATAAAGGTGAGAATACAGTGGGATATTTTAGTAGATGTATGCCTTCTAAAGAATTCATCCTTCTGCTATACTTTGCATGAGTTGAACACATTAGATACAGGGACAAATTTAACAGCATTTTAATAAATGACAATCTTGTAGAGAAACTTAATAAAAATAATTAAAGGTATTGAGAAAGAATGGTCCATTTGATGAGATTTAGAGGAGTCAGCTGTGCTTGTATTAACAAATATAAACAGGATGATTTTAAATATTTTTGAAATGCAATGAAAAATACTCATTGAGTTCACTTAGTAAGCATCTGACTCCCTTCTAATGTAACTTTTGTACAATAAAGACTAGAAGGCTAAAGCTATATTTCTCAGAATCTTTTACAGCAAAGCTTCTACCAGTGACTTACTTTCTGCCAAGCAGATAATCCCAAGTAGATAGAATTGAGCAGTAGTGTTTATGCTGAAAAATTCTGATCAGTTGGCAATTTTGGTATGTTGGCGGCATTTGGGTTCTTGAAAGGCTAGTGGGGACTTGAGTTTCTGGCAACCAGTCCCTGTGGCTGAGGTATCAAGCATGAGGTGATAGTGTTTAGCTGTAATGTGGCCACTAGAATAGCCCATGGAGGTTTCGGCATTTTTTTGGATGCTCTGTTCTTTGCTCTACAGTATTCAAACTTAATTTTTTTTTAATTCCATATTCTGTAAATTGCCTCTCTTTCTTCTCCCTGAAGTAAAACTTGATGTAGTGGATAGATTAGTAAAGTTCCAGCATGATGTAGCTATGAATCAATTTTTTTCATGCTAATAATAATTGATACTTTTTATATAGGAGCACTTGAAATATTATCTCACTTAGTCCTTATATGTACTCTCTGCAACAACTTTCCCGGAACCACTCAGTGATCACTGACAAAATGATAGTCAAGGACTGGGGACTGGGTGTGATATAGCTCCGTAGTAGAGTGCTTGCCTAACAAGTGTGAGGACCTGAGTTCAATCTCCAGCACTGAAAAAAAAAAAAAAAAAAAAAAAAAGTCACATCTAAGTCTGCTTTGATTTGATCATTTATAAGAAGGCTAAATAAAGGAAATGGGTTCAACTATAAGTCACGGAGAGGTTGTTAGAGATGAAAATAGTTCAATACAGACTACTAATTGTGCTTCTGGAATAATCATTAAACTCAAAGATTCATCATTGAATATTGTCACGATGGGCAAAGGTGCGACTTAGGCAGTCGAGGGGGTGAAATAGTGTCCACGCTCTTGTGCCCTTTTCAATGCTTTAGTTATTCAAATCACTCAATACAATTTCACTCTATAGGTTCTTAATCAAAAAGTGACAATCCTTAATGCTAGGCACTGCAATAGACATAATCAATTCACAGCAGACAATTCTAGATTAATTCTAAATACTGCAAACACACTTAATCATGATAGGTTCATGATAGACATTCCCTCTGCATGCTGAGCTTAAATGCCAGATCAAAAGTCTCAAGCCTTAGGTTGTAAGTCCAGCAGATGCACATTCACTCAGACCATGGTGATCAGATCAGGAACCAAGGCAGGCTTCTCCTGGGGTGGAGTTGGCGGTCAGTTGAGGAGAGGGTCATTGGGAGAAGTGGCAGTTCCCACCAAGGTCAAGATGTGGCTGTAGAGTTTGAGAGCGGTAAGAACGATGTAGATGATCAGGCAAACAATGAGAAGACTTGGGATGTCAGTCCATGTCCTCATCAGGCTCTCCAGCAGGTGCGCATTCGTGTAGGCTGGCTGAATGTCCATTCTGCTTATTTGCTCCATCATTTATATTAAATTTCTGGGATTCTGACCACCCCTTTAATCCCTATCAGTTACTACTGAATTTCTCAGTGATGTTTTTTGAGGTTAAATCATCTGGTCTGTTGGTCCCCGCCCTGATTTTCTTGCTTCTCACCCTTATTAGGGCGGGGACAACATGCTAGAGACTTCACTCTGAGTTTGTCAGAGTGGGGAGAATTGAATTGTTTATGCCTGAGGACCATACTGGAGGGCTCAGTAGGCATGCCTAGTGAGACTGCAGGTTCCAAACTGGAGTTTTAAAATGGAGTTGCTTAGGGTAAGGCCTAAGGCCATCCTTACAAATATCCTTAAAATGACAGATTTGAGGCCAAGGAATCATTAATTAGAATATATCTTATTCAATGACCATTCTATTGGTTCTTTATTCCTATACATGAGATTTCTAGATTTCTATTTGGTTGATGTAATCTGATATAGCTACCTATGTGGTAAGATACTATAGTTTTATGCTATTTTATGCTAGCATGTTAGTAGGTTAAACAATGTAACTATTTAATAGATAAAGATGAGATCTTTAAAGTCAACTGTTTATTTTTTCTAAGAAACAGAACTACACCATGTTTAAAATTCCCCAGTTGTTAAGAGTTTGGATGTGAGGTGTCCCCCAAAAGCTCACGTGTGAGACAATGCAAGGTTTGGAGGAGAAATGACTGAGTTATAGCCTTAACCTAATTGGTGAATTAATCCCTGTTGCCGCCTGAAGCGCTTGGAGCAACGGAGCTGCGGGAAGAAGTTCAGAGGCAAACTGGAGACGAACAGCTTTTTATTCTGAATAACTTTTCTCTCTGGTTCTAACAACGACTAACATACGCCACACACACACACCACCAAAATGGCGCTGACCCGATCAGCAATTTCGGCCAAGTCACTCGAGATCCTGGGACAAGTCCCGTGAGACTACGGAAGGCGACAATGCCCAAATCTCCATGGCTCATAGTCAACCGCAATTCAAGTCATCTCCCCAAACAGGGCTCCTGCAAATCCCTGGTGGGATTAACTGAGTGGTAGCTGGAGGAAGGCAAGGTGTGGCTGAAGGAAGTCGTTTGGGGTATATATTTTATATCTGGAGATTAGAGTCTCTCACTCTGCTTTCTGATCATCATGTGAGCCTCTTCCTCTCTGCTACACTCTTCTGCCATGATGTTCAGTCTCATCTTGAGCCCCAAGGAATGGAGTCAGCCTTCTATGGATTGAGACCTCTGAAACTGTGAGCCCGTAAATAAACTTTTCCTCCTCTACAATTTTTCTGGTCAGATCATTTAGTCACAAAAGCAAAAAAGCTTACTTAAATGTCAGTATTTCCTTACAATCACTATATTTCTACAGTGTTCAATTTTTTCAAATGCTTCACAATTTTAAGTGTTTCTGTCAAAACAGCTTTCCAAGTGTATACACTTGCAATTTTTTGACATGTGTCTTAAGTCTCTTTTATGTATGAAGAAACACCTACTTCAGTTGTTCCCTTAGTCCCCCTTGCAACTTATTTGTAGAGTTAGAGAAATTGAATGATTTGTCTTGCAAAGAATTCCCCACAGTCTGGGTTTTGCTTATTGTACTGGGTCATTAATTGGCTTCGCCCTACACTAAGCCTCACTACTGGACAATTAAAACCCTTATTTGACATCCTTCGTGGGAACCCTGACCCATCCTCACCTCGAACATTAACTCCTGAGGCCAGGAGAGCTCTAAAATTAGTAGAACAGGCCATTGAAAGATCCCATTGCGATAGATTTGATTTTGCACAACCACTAATATTGATTATTATTCCTTCACAATATACTCCAACAGGAGTATTTTGGCAACAGGGACCTATATTATGGATACATTTGCCTGTCTCTCCTAAAAGTACAATTGAGTCTTATACCTCCATGGTGGCTAAACTTATTCTTCAAGGACTTTAAAACCTCTACTAAAATATTTGGAATTCATCCCGCTACTATTATTACTCCTTATTCATCGTCACAGGTTGAATATTTGTGTGCTTCAATGATAATGATTGGGCTATAGCTAGATGCTCTACTTCTGCAAATTTTGACAATCATATTCCTAAATCTCCTATACTGTCCTTTTGTATCAATCATCCTATCATATTCCCACAGGTAATAAAAACTCAACCCATTCCTAAAGCATTTAATGTATTTACAGATGGATCCTCTAATGGTACTGCTGCAGTAGTCACTCAAAATGAAAAAATGATTCATATCACTAATCAAAAATCAGCTCAATTAGTGGAACTCGAAGCTATAATAATAGCTCTGGAAAATTTTAAAGAACAGCCCTATGAATATTTTTTCAGACAGCCATTATATTGTACATGCTGTCCCAAAATTGGAGCTAGCAGGTCCAAATAGCACCACATACTCCAGCTTTTAAATTGTTTTCTCAAATCCAAAATCTCCTATGGCAACGAAAAGAACCTTTATTTATAGTCACATACACCAACAACATAAACCTTTGGTTTACTGGAAGGATGTTCTCTCAGGTACATGGAAGGGTCCAGACCCAGTATTAATTTGGGGGAGAGGATCTGTTTGTGTTTTTCCAAAGCACGAATCCTCTCCAATATGGATACCATCTAGATTGATAAAGCAGGTACAAAGTCAAAGGGATCAAGACGAAGTTATTGAGGAGTCTAGATTGAATAAACAAGTGCAAGGTCAAGAGGACCAAAATGAAGGTATGGAGTGATTCCCTTAAAAGAGTTCTCCATTAAATTTACAACTTAAATTTCATTCTTCCCGGCCGGGACAAGAAGATCTCTCTTCAGTGTATACACAATTGTAATTTTTTTTTTTCTCTTTTATATATGTCTTTATGTCTGTGCATTTGTCTAAATTTCATGTTAATGTGATGTCACAAATATGTTTATATGTGCGTCTGTCTAGTGTGACGTCACAAATAATTAATCGCTAAAAAAAAAAAAAAAAAAAAGTAGATAGATATAGATCCAAATAACAAATAACGTTAATTCATTTAAGCTTAGAATATTCTAATTTGATAATCAATAGATAGATAGATAAATAGATATTTATATAAGTTCAGAATATTTTTAGATAATCAATTATAATGATAATCAATTTTGATTTATAGTTGTCTCCGGGACTTCTCTTCAGCTGTGAATATGTTTAATGTTGTATAACCTGATATTTTGGTGTTCCGACAGAGGATCATTTATTTGTTATTGACTTCATTTGTTTAGTAGCTGATTAATTTGAATTATTTCAACAGGTATAGGATTGCTGTGTATATAGAGACTCGAGAATTCCAGCTAACAAATTATTTTTCCAAAATGCCTTTAGCTTTTCTTTATCTTTAATGCAGTAAACACCCTCAGTTTCTCTTTGATTATTTCTGAATGTGATATTTTGCCAGCTTATGTTTTGTGGGAGCTTGAGCAGCAATGTGTGTGAGCAGAGATCAACTTTTATTTTCTACTCTAATAGTTCTTTTTTTTTTAGTTTGACAGCTCACCTTTTGATCTCAGTGCTGGAATAGCACTGCCTTTCCCTTAATAATGGATGCTTGAGTTTTTAGGTAGTGGGCCCTGAAGATTTGCCGGTGGAAATGTCTGGACATAAAAAAGACGGCTGCTGCTACAACTGCAGGGACCCGCGGTCGCTGCAAGCATCCCTGCTGCTCAAGCATCAACAACCTCACCAGCAGTGTGGCCTCTGCTCTGCATGCATGGGGCCTCCTGAATCTATGTGTTATAACTTATGGACATTTTGATTTTCCATTATTTTGGGACATTACGGGACAATGCCTTGCGGGTATTTGTCTAAGAGAACTCAGTGCGTTACTTGATGAAACTAAGGGCAGCTGATTCGCTTAAAGAACTTGATACGCTATGGAAACTTGGCTCGTCAGCAGTAGGCTTACCGCCTTAAAGCCGCAGCATCTCCTAAAAATTGGACGGCTGTTAGTCAACACACAGTCGATCCTGAAGGGCTCTATTGGATGGCTGGTTAGCCTATGACGGGTAAGATCCCCAGAAGGGGACAACCTAAGACACGGCACAGTCGCACGGGACAGTCTAATGTGGCCGGCATGTCAACCTAAGCCAGGAGTCAGGACAGCCTAGACTCCCATGACGGGTAAGAATGTCGGTTGCACATGGACGTCCTAGAACATCCCCTCTTTTAAAACTAAAAGGGGGAAATGAAGGAGCCTATAATCAAGGAGATAGCTAAAGATTGCGGTTAGCTGAGAGCCATAAAAGATGTTCTAGTTTCCACCTGATATTAATACATTATTCAAAGAATCTTTGTATGCCCGTGAACACTGCGTGACGCACCTGTAAGCTCGAGCTGTAAGCACGTGTCCTTGTTAAAGCTATATGTATATAACTGGGTGAGGTTCGTTAGTGTGTGTTGGGAAGAAGAAGGTGGTGGTTGGAGTTAGAGCATTTGGAGTGATTGCTGGAGCTGGAGAGAGGAGAAGAATAAAAGACCTTTTTTTCATTTTCATCCTGCCTCCGAATTTTCCTGTGGCGTTCGCTGCTCCAAGCGACTTCCGCTTCAGGCAGCGACAGTTCTTTCTGTACGCTAGTGAGATTTAGAGACTTTTTCAAATTTAGGCTGGATTTTCTTCTTTTTTGATAAGAGTATACTGTGTGGGTGATAATATGTACTTTTATCAGGAGGCACAGTTATGTGGTTGTTTTTCTTTTAAGGTGTTAACAGCCATTTAAAATGATTCTATACGTTCACTCTTTCATTAAGAGATATCCTAACTCCATGACACTTTGCTTATTATCTGACAACTTATCTAAGGTCACTGGCAACTGATTTCTGTATTTTCTTTTTTTTTCCCCCTACTCTTCTTAACACTTGTGTCTTGTGCACATCATCAGCACCTAGAGCCATTTACACACTACATTGTTCTTCCTGTATCTATTATTTAGTCTTAGTTCTATAGGAAAATGTATATGAAATTATCATTACTACTGTTAGGGTCCAGTTTTGCTAATTTCCCCCATGAACCACAAAGAGTCCGTCAGTAATGTAATACACAAACGGAGTTTATTGAACCAGCTAACTGGGGTCAAGCTCTCCCGCAGACACTCGGGAAGCGCAAGACCCCGAACAAAGGAAAGCCTCAGATTATATAGCATTACCCACCTCATTGCCCGCGAGCGAAATTCACCCTGAGCAAAGAGAAGCCTCAGATTACCTAAGTCTTTGTTGGAGCAAATAGCCCACATTCGCAAAATTCAAATAGCCCCCCTCGGGGCTTAACATCCTAGCTCTCCTGGGGGTGGGGTTTCTATCCTACTATCCTAACATTCTAGCCCGCCTGGGGCAGGGGTTACTATCCTAACATTCCTTCTAGCCCGTGTTTTACTATCCTAAAACTACTTCTTAAGCATAGTCCTGATTGCCTATTTTCCAGTCATTTTGGTTGTCTGAAATTTGTTCCATAGTAGAATTCTGAGGGCTCCATGGGACAATTATTTCCTAACTTCTTGTCTGTTCACAAAAAATTCAACATATTTATTTGAAGGCCATATTACTGTTGTTATTATTATTATTATTATTTATTTATTTATTTATTTATTTTTTTACTACATCTAAGCTTCTTGGCCTGGATTTTTTACCTCTTGGAACTTGACTATATGAAGATGTTTCATTGTCTCTATCTTATAAAGCATTGCTGTTAAAAAATGCCTTGTGGCGATCAGATTTTCATTCATTTTTAAAATTTTTTTTTTATCATTCCAATTTGTTATACATGTTTGCAGAGTACATTTCATTTCATATTACATATAAAGAACACAATTTTTTCAAGTTGCTGGTTTTATATAAAGTATTTTTACAACAACTGTGCCTTCGTACATGTATTTAGGGTAATCATGGATAACTCAGTCTGCCATCCCCTTGCCCTCCCCCCCCCGCCCTCCCCCATCTTTGTTCTATTTAAAGTTCTTTCATTCCTGTCATCCCCACAACTCTCTTGCCTTTATAAGTTAGCATCTCCATGTCAAAGAGATCATTCCACCTTTGGTTTGTTGGGATTGGCTAACTTCACTTAGCATTATTTTCTCCAACTCCATCCATTTACCTGCATATTCCATGATTTTATTCTCTTTTAGTGCTAAGTAGTGTTCCATCATTTTGGGTGTGTGTGTGGTGCTGGGGATTGAAACAAAGGCCTTGTGCATGCAAGGCAAGCACTCTATCAAATGAGCTCTATCCCCAGCCCATTTAAAAAAAAAAATTTTTTTTCAGTTGTCAATGTACCTTTGTTTATATGTGGTGCTGAGAATCGAACCCAGTGCCTCACACATGCTAGGCAAATGCTCTGCCACTGAGCCACAACCCCAGCTCCAGATTTTCTTTTCCTTATATAAGGTGACCTGTTCTTTTTGTCTAGATACTCAAAAATCTTTGTTTTCCCCTTAAAACTCCATTGTATTAGAATGTGTGAATATGTCTCAATGTGGTCTCCTCTGCTAAAATGTTTTTAGGTATGTAGTTTGCTTAGTGTACCATGGATTATACTATGCTGCCTTAGGTGTCACTGGGGACATCTATGGCATAGGTGATGGATTTTGCTTGCCTTTTTCTATTGTTTTTATTTATATATTTTACTTTTGTATTTTCTTATAATTTTCTCTTTCCTATATTCTATTATTCAAAAAGTATTATTCATGTATCCAAAGGCTATAACCATTGTCCAAATCCACTTATTTGTTCTTGTTATCCTTTATGTTTAGTCATCATTTCTGAAATGACTTTTATTTCTAAGTCTTTCCTGGGTTTTGTCCTCTTTCTTTTTAAATATTCCTCTTTTTTCCCATTAGCTCATTCAACTGTTTCTAATTCTGGTATTCTTTCTGTTATTTTCTTAAATTCTTTTAGCTTGTTTTGAAATATGAAGAAGTATTTTTTATCTGATTTTCTGGCCTGTCTTTATTGTTCACATGAATATTATTCTGCCCATTATTCTTTTTTTAATATATAAACTTTGCAACAATACACCCCTCCTCCTGATTTTAAAAGAGAAGGAAAAGAGAGCCAAGTGACCTTTCCTTGTTTCATAGCTCTGGGCTTCTCCACAATTTTATTCTGGAATTTCTTTTGATTTGCCCTTAGTGTCTCCACCTTGCTTCAGCTGAGCTTGCCTCCTGGGCATTTGTTCTGAAAGGGGCCTTAGGCCCAGGTTAATGGGGAAGGTTCTTGGTGTCAACAATCTCCTGATTTTTCTCTTCTGTTGTCCCTTGAACTCCCTCATGAATCACAGCCTCTAGGGATCCTTCTCAGATGTGTCTACTGTTTTCAAATCAGTTCACTGAACTTTCAATCTAGTGAGGACACCCAATTTGAGAAGAAAATGCCTGATAGGAATTTGGTTTCTGGATCTCAGACTTATCAGAAGTGCTTTTATTTTTCCTTCACTTTCTTTCATACAATTGCTGATACTATGTAGACATGATGCCAAGTCCAATTTTTAGAGTTACCAGAATACCCTTTCTTTGAATTTTCTTGTAGATATTGGTCATGAAGTTTTGTTGTTGTTGCTGTTTTTGTTGTTCTAGCTTCTCTGACTGCTTTTATTGAAGATTTGGAGATAACAAAAATCAGACCATCTTGGCCGATACTATCTTACTGGAAACCAGTAATCCATTTCATCATGTAATTCTAAGAGGATTCAAACTCTTTTTGCCTTGAAGAGTTTTTAAAACAGATTAATTAGGGCTGGGCTTGTAGCTCAGTGGTAGAGCACTTGCCTCACGTGTGTGAGGCAATGGGTTAAATTCTCAGCACCACGTATAAATAAATGAATAAAATAAAGGTCCATCAACAACTAAAATATTTTAAAAAGCTAGATTAATTAACAATCTTGTGTATTTGAGATACTGACCCATTAGGAGTTTATTAATTTAACCATATGTTCTGTCAAGGTCCTTTGCCATTGTTATATATAACCAACATAGAATTTAGTTACTTTAGTAAGTAATAGCTAAATAACTTCTTAACTAATGGAAAGATATGTAGACATGTATATATGCACAAATTTACTATATAGAATGCGTTTTTGTGCAATATATATGATAAAAACATACAAGAAAATGATTTGGTTTACACATTTTTTAAAGATATGTATGCTTTTTAATTTATAAAAAGATGTGGATTTATTTTTGCTTTTTAAAGGCTAAGGAATGCATTCCCATTTTAATCATTTCTGCTTTTATCCTAAATGTTTTCTTCTCACCTAATAAAGAAGGGAAGGAATGTTTTGCCAAGCTCAAGACCCATTTGGATCTGTGGTTTCTAAATGTCAAGCCCAAGTCTAACACTCCAGAGTTTAACCTTGTTTGCTTTTGGCTAAAGTGGCTTCCTGTTTCTAAGAAAGGAAAAAAAAAGAGGTTCCAAAAGTCTATTAAAAAGATCACAAGTCTTCTCCAAAACCCAGTGGCACACATGACAAAACACTTTGATGAATTAAGTACAAATGAATCCGAACATGTTAATTAAATTTACCTGAAAAATACAGTTGAATTTATAAACTCAGAAAGGGAGTAGTTGATGGAGACAAAAAGTCTTTGGGAAAAAGGCTGGTAGAATTTGGCCAAACCAAAGCATTTGAAAAACACTGCTGCTGGAGATACATAATGAACCCCAAATTTATGCAGTTTTTTGTGTTTTTCCTTCTTATAATTTTGTTGTACTTATTCCCACAGCCAACTTCAAATGACCCCTCCCCTGAACAAAACAGGGTAGCTGAAAAGTTTGCTTAAACTTCTTAATACTTTTAATCCTTACTTGTTATAATTTGATTACTGAGAAAGATTTTCTCTGTGGGCCCTCCTATTAAATCACTTTCAAGTTGAAACAAACCAGAAATCCTGTTAAATAACAGAGCTAGTATTCACTTTAAGCTGCTTAGAATTTATACAGAAACTGCAGAATGTCCTAAAATGCTGTAAATGTGCCCAGAGGCTACTGTGATGGGCTTATCCTTCCAACCTAACCAAAAATAAATAAATGAATGAACATGATGTACTAGGTTATTAAACAGAGGACAACATGACTCAAACTTCTATCTGCAAGTATTTATTTATCACATTCTTAGATACCAGCATTGATTGGGCTACCTCAAATTAACACTGCAAGTAGTTTTTTTTAATTTTAGTATAATTCTATTTAGTTTGTTATTACAAGGATTTAGTCCAATATAATCTTTACATTTTATATTTTACAATGGAAAGGAAACTTCTAAGTCATGCTTAAATGATTTATTTCCCTCTATTTTTGAGTAGTTTCAGCATATCCAGGAATATTATAGCTCTTATGCCTTTAAGAAACTACTTTGAATTATTCACCTAGGAGTAACCTAAACTAGAAAATTTTAAATAGCTGAGGCCTATCCATAGGAGAAGAAAAATGAAATAGGTACATTGATTTATAACTTTTTAAGTGTACATTAATTTTAATTTTTTGGGAAATCTTGTAAGAATTTGTGTTTCAGGAGTTCAGCTGCTGAGATCTGGATTGGGGAGGCTGAGTATTGCCTAGGAATCTGCAGATTGTCTTCAGATCATAGTTCAATAAATAACTTCATTAAAATTTTAGATTTCAGGTAAAGAATCTAAAAAAATGGAAACTGAATCATCTAGGATATAATTGCTTCTTGAAAAAGAAAATTAGAAATTGTGCTTCAAGTGGTGTTGAAAAAGAGTTGGGACAAATAGGACAAATAATTATGAAAATGGCAGGTGGTTTAATGATTGAAGAAAGAAGACTGATTAAATAGAGAATGGGAAACTTGTTTTTTAAATCAAAAGTAACTCTATTTTCAAGTGAAAACAGGAGGAATGTGCAGGCCTTAGTGTTTAAATAGACATGCCTACTCTTTCAGTTCTTCCAAGATGTCAGGCCAGCTACTACATAAAATTGGACTTCTGTCTTGAGCATTTTTCTCTGAACTACTTTATATTTAATGCCTTGACTTGTTCCTGATTTTGTAACTTATTACTCCATGACTCATTTCTCTCCTAAGAAGTCCTTAGAACTGGCCTTGACCTTTGGCTCCCCTCTTTTAACCACAATTCATACTGGTCTGGTTAAGTTACCATTCATCTCCTTGGACAGATCCTGCTTCCTTTACCCACTGCCATTGAACTAGGTCATGCCTTGATGTGCTAGGAACCCTGGAACTATACTCAAGGTTGGCCCTATTCCTATTTGCAACCCCTGTTACCCCCACTCACTCTTCTACTTCTTGTGTTGTTCTCCTGGCATTGACTGAAGTATCACTTTGCTTTTGAGGGATATGGGTCAACCTATAGCCAGATAAGTCTCTTTTGGCTTTATGGGTCTCAAAGTTTTCTATGCACTATAATTATCAGGGGTTCATGTTAAAAATAGGACCTCTCAGACTCAAGCAGTTCTGTAGAACAATACAGATCAGTGTTACCCAAAATGCAATCCTCAGGCAGAGCACCAGCATCACCTGGGTGCTTGTTAGGGATGTCAATTATTGGGCCCCACCCTCATCTATTTAATCAGGCTCTCTGGAGTAGAACAGAGGAATTTGTGTGTGGCTAGGTAGTTCCCACTCTGACATAGTGATTGGGGCCATGCCACTATTGGATTTTGGTATTTAAATATAGTTTGATCTCAGACTTGCTGAAGCAGAACTAGTATTCTAACAAAATATCCAGGTTTCAGAAGTATAGGTCTGATAATTGCTTTTTTTTTTTTTTTTTTAACAAGTTGCCTCAATAGCTCTTAGGTCTGACAGTTATACATTTGCAGTAACACATCTACTACATTCAAATGAGGGACTGTACTGTTAGTTTCAGCTTGATGTTTCTTGAAAAATTTTCAGTTTGAATATATTTCTCTTCTTGCCTCTATTGTGAATAGCACCAGCCCTGTGTAATATCCATGTTTCAGAGCTGATTTGAGGCTTGACTACTTAATACATATAAACCTGTTGAGATCCTCTGGTAAATCCCAGGGTCACAGAATCATCTATATATTTGAGGCTTTGCCATTACTGGTACTATAGTAGATTTACCATGACATTCATATAACTACCTGGGAAGATGACTCCACTCTAAAATCAGGTTCTAAGACAAGAGATATAACCCAAAATTAGAACTAAAACAACACTAAGTCTATACCCATAAGAAACAACAAAGTACCCATACATATTCTTTCATTATTCATTCAAACTGAATATATGAACTGAATATTCATTCAAACTATCTTGCTGCTGCCCAGAAGCTCTGCTGAGTTAGACATGTCTTATCTGTCATTATCATAAATTCCCACACATGAACTATAATGTCTGAATAATGAATCAAACTAATGCAATGTTATCATTAGAGATAAAAGATGCAAATATTTACCTCATTAAATATGTGTAAAAACAAACCTGCTTTGATATTTTTTAAAGATATTATTTTTTAAAGATAAGACACTTTATTGAGTTTTCTTATAAAGAGAAATGAGTACAAACATACTCCATTGGATGCTGTTTAAATAAGTGGACATGTTTGTTTCATTAGAGCTGTTACCAAAATTATAACTCTTATCATACAATCTAATTTGTAATGTAATTACTTGTGCATATGTCTATTTTCCCACTACAATTTTAGCCTCTAGAGAACAAAGGCTGGGTCTTATTTATATTTGAAATCCCTACAATGCCTACTGGTGCCTTGCAAAATCTCAGTAAACATTTATAGAATAAGAAAAGTATGATCTTCTTATTCCTTCCTCATACTTCCACAGGATGAAATTTATTCATCCTGTGTCTCTTTAGTGTGTTTCTAAACAAACTTCCAGCCAAGTGGCAAAACAACTTGAAACATAAACCTTACAAAGCTAGTGGATTGCTATTGCAGGGGCTCTGCAGATTTAGCTATTTTCTCTGCTCTTTCAGAAGGGACTGTGATTGGGTGAAACTAGTAAATAGTTTCATAAAGAAAATAACTAAGTTGATCTAATACCCAGCACAAACATAACCTTCTCAACTCTTAAAAGTAATGACCTAAAAACCGCATAATTATTTCCTATCCATCAAGCCTTCTTATAAATAACCTTACTCACTGTGTAGGGAAAAGAACAGAGATACTGAAAGAAATCATGCCTACTAAATTATGGGAAAGAACAAACTAAAGGAAAATGACCTCTAAGTTGGATAATAGGAAATTGCTGTTTTTATAGGTGAAAAATGAATATTAACAATTTCCTATGGTTCAACACAATAGTTTTTTGCAATTCCCAAGAATACTATTTCTATTTGAAATCACATTTCCCAGTGGTGACTTTCAAGTAAAGGACTTCAAAGCATATGGCAATTTCTGTCAACTCCAACAGTGCTGTTCAGGAGATTCATGAGTTTTAAAAACCAAGACTCTAAGCTAAGGACACTGATGGTTAGAAGCTCTATGGATGTTTTTAAAAATTGGATTTCACTTTTAATTTTTCTCTAGTAAAAAGGCTCAAGATAACACTAGAAGGAAATTGGACTGTTGTGATGATTAATTTTAGTTATCGTTTTGACTGGAGAATTGGTAAAGCATACTGCTAGGTGTGTCTGTGAGGATGTTTCAGAGAAGATTGATGTGTAGGTAAACAACAGAATGGGGAAGACCTGTGCTGAATGTGGGCAACACCATCTTATGGGGTGGGGTCCCAAATGGACCAAACCATCTAGCTTTTACAAGTGCTTAGCAATTTGAGCAGGTGTAGTATTCTGCGGCTGTCACCCATGGACACAAGACTCCATGTTCTTTAGACTGTGAATGTGGACTTGTATGAGTGGTTTTTCTGTGTATGCCAGAGAGAGTCAAGAATGTTTCACTGGCCTCTCATTCTAAGTCTACAAGCTTCTTAGACATATAAGCTACCAATTTCCCAGCCTGCAAATAGCCATTGTGGTACTATTTAGCCTCTGATTGTATGAGTCAGTCTAATAAATCCCCTCATATAACTATATACATTTTATTCATTCTGTTTTTCTGGAGAACCCTAAGTAATACAACTGTATTTTCTAAATTGTAGTTGTTAAAAAACATGCATCAGACTGTGCTCTTTAAAAATGGAAATTTGTAGGAGTAACTTATGGAATCAGACTATTGGGATGTAGCCCTTAAAGTCAGAATTTTTACTAAGTGTTCAAGATGAATCTTATACCAAATTACTGAAAGAGAATTATAGTCCCAACCATCTTTCCCTGGAAGAGAGAGCTAAAGTCTGGATACAATGATGTGTCCTAAAGTCATACAACTAGTAAGGAATAGAATTGTTTTCTCATCCCAGCCTTTTGTTCATGATTCCATTTTTTTCTTGTATCACATAAACTGAGCCGAAAAATGCTTTTCCCAATA
Organism: Tamias sibiricus; assembly: GCA_025594165.1. Lineage (NCBI taxonomy): Eukaryota > Metazoa > Chordata > Mammalia > Rodentia > Sciuridae > Tamias > Tamias sibiricus. The sequence goes on from CM046666.1 coordinate 111,920,267, forward strand.
TTCTGTCATTTCCCCCCTCCCATTGCATTTGTTACAATCTAAATAAAAAATAACTATCAAGTCATAGAAAGTCATGTTTACATGGGAATTTTTTTCCTATAGTGGCATATAAATTTCCTATAGTGGCATAACACTTCAAGTTAATTTGCTCAGTTTACAGAATATTTTTATGTTAATTTACATAATCAATTTCATACCATTGGTGGCTGCATCTAACAATTACCAACTTTACTCCCCCAACACACAGATTTCCTTTTGGAGGTAAGTTTTGGAGAAATAAACAATGTAACCATTTAACCCAGAGAGTCTTAATGATGAATTTCTAGTTTTCAGAGAATGAATAATTTTATATTTTTAACAATTTCAGAAAAGTGAATGGAGCTATTTCAAAGGCAATTTACAAAACTGCCAAAATTCTATGCCTGAATATTATAATAAGCATAAGAAACAAAGTAAGAGCCCGGTATACTTATAAGATAGATGCAAAATTTTCTAAATGGCATATTGGTTATACTATTTTAACAAATATTAAAAGAAACATGCACCAAATTTGAATGAGATTCATATTATGAGTATAATCAAAGTTAAATGTTAGAAATCTTTCTGTATACTTCTTTATATTAAAAATTAATGAGAGTCTGTTTTTCAGTAAGTTAGAATAAGCACACCTGACCCTGTCTCTCTTAGGGTGAATGTGACTATGAAACTTGGACAGAATACATGGAAAAACTATTGGAGTACTAAAAAGCATTAACAGGAATATTTGGGAAGAAGAGCAGAATTCAAAATGCCACGAAATAGGCAGCAAAATTACTATTTTCCTCCTCATTGGTATTCTCTGGCCTGAATATGCAACTTGAATCCTGGATGTTAGATGTGGACACCAGGATGCAGAGGATATCCTGGAGAAGTCCTCTAGTTCAAGCTCAAGGAGAAAGATATCTAAATCTCAGATATAGAATACAAAAATGTGTGGGTTTTTTGTTTGTTTGTTTGTTTTCTCCATTTTCCTGCACTATTTCCTGCACCATTTCCAGCCCTATGAAAGCCTATGATGGTGGAGAAGGGAGCTTCAGTGGGAATCTGTAGGAGACAAAATTCTGGAGAACCTTCTTATGATTGGTAGAACATGGCCCTAGAAGGTGGTGTAAACACTATCCATTGCTCACTCCCTGACCCATGTCCTCTTGCCACTTGGCTCCAGGTGTAGGTGCAAGTCACAGAAATGTGTGATAGAGGAAGTAAATAAAATCTGGCCCTTTTTGGTGGGAGGTATGAAAAGAGGAGCCCAAGAAAATTGGTTAGTATTGGAGGAACCAAATAGAGGAAGGTGTTTAGGAAAACAAATCCATATGTTGATTATTAACTCTGGAACTAATTTTTGAGCTGTGCATATGTGGATCTGATCCTAGTCACTAAAACAAAGGCTTTTGTAATGCATTCTGCTGTCATATATAACAAATTAGAATAAATTTAAAATGTTTTTTTTAAAAAAGCATGTTAAAAAAGGCTTTTAAAAAATTTTTTTTAGATGTTGATGAACCTTTATTTTATTCATTTATTTATATGTGGTGCTGAGAATTGAACCCAGGGCCTCACCCATGCTAGGTAAGTGCTCTACCACTGAGCCACAACCAACTCACCAATAGATCACCATCCAAGTCACAGACTACTCATGGCTGGTACACATGTGGGACAGATACAAACAGATCTACAAAGACTTCGAAAACTAAACTGACATTGGAATCAAAGTTCACAGAGGATGGATTAGGACTCACAGCCTGAACTTAACCCAGTTGATTGTCAACTAGACAATAATGCTAATATTCTCAATAACATTTAAGCAAACCCTCACCAAATGAGCTAGTGAGCAGAACAATGATTTGACTAAATGGAGAGGAGTCAGTGAACTTGAAGATAAATAAATAGAAATTATATTATTTTTATTAGAAAAACAAGAGTAAAGAGGCTAAAGAAAATGATAACAGATCCAGGATTCTGTAGAATAATTATAAAATGTTTAAAATGTGTGTTGTCCCAAAGAGGGGCCAGGCACAGTGGTGCAGACCTGTAATCCCAATAACTTGGGAGGCTGAAACAGGAGGATCACAAGTTCAAAGCCAGCCTGAGCAACTTAGCAAGGCCCTAAGCAACTTAGTGAGACCCTGTCTCAAAATAAACAAAATAAAATATAAAGGACTGGGGATGTGGCTCAGTGCTAAAGCACCCTTGGGTTTAATTCCTGGTACCAAAAAAAGTAAAAAAAAAAAAAATAATAATAATAACAATAATAATAAAAGGAGTCCCACAGAGGGGAAAGAGTACAGTGCTGATAAAAGTTTGAAGAAAAATGTCTGAAAATTCTGAAGTTTGGCAAATGGCATAAACCTACAGATTCAAATTCAGTGAACTTCAAGCATGATCAACACAAAGAAATCCATGCCCAGACACATCATAATCATGCTGATGAAAGCTAAAGACCAAGAAAAACTATTGGAATTATCCAGTCAAAAATAATGCATTATTTATACAGGAATGATGATTTGACTATCTGTGGATTTCTCATCAGAAAATTGGGATACCAAAAGGAAGTGGAAAAGCATTTTTTAAAAGTGTTAAAATAAATGAAAATAAATGTATTCAACAAAGACTTCTTTCATAAATAAAGATAAAACAAAGACATTTGCGGATGAAGGAAAACTACAGAGCAGTCAGCAAACCTGCTGCTTTCAGAAGACTTACTTAAGAGAACTGTGAAAGCAATTCCTCACCCTAAGGGTAATGATATAGAGGGGAAATTTTAACCCTAGAAATAAGGAAGAGCAACAGATGGTAAATGTCTGGGAGAATAAAATTATTCTTTACATTTGAAGTCTTTAAAATACATTTGCTAGTTCATAGCAAAATTATGATTGTTTGGATTTTCAATATGTGAATATAAGGTATTCAACTTCTTGCTCCTACCTAATGCTAACTTAGCACCCATTGATCAACTTTTTCATATCTCTCTGCTCCTCTTTATTTTCCCCAGCTGCTTAGTAACCACCATCTACTCTCAACTTCGTTGAGATCAGCTTTTTTAGATTCCATGTAAGTGACATCATCCAGTAATTGTCTTTCTGTGCCTGGTTTATTTCATATAATTTAGTGACTTCCATTCCCATCCATGCTGTTACAAATGACAGGACTTCATCTTTTTATGGCTGAGTAGTGCTCCATTTTGTATAAGTAACACATAATCTTTATCTAGTCACCATTTGACGAACACTTAGGTTGTTTTTATTCCCTGGCTACAGTGAATAATACTGCAATGAACATAGAGTAAAAATACCTCTTTGATATACTGATTTAATTTCCTTTATATATATAACCAGTAACTGGATCATATGGTAGTTCTATATTTAATTTTTTGAAGATCTCCATACTGTTTTCCATAGTGGCTGTGCTAATTTACATTCCCACCAAGAGTGAATAAGGCTTCCATTTCTCCACATCCTTGCCAGGCTCTTGTTTTCTTTTATCTGCTTGATAGTAGACATTGGGTTTAGTCCCTCATATATTCTGAATATTATTCTTTCATCAGATGGATAGTTTGCAAATATTTTCTCCCATTCTGTAAGTTGTCTCTTTACTCTGTTGATTGTTTGCTATGCTGTGCAGAAGTTTCTTAGTATGATGTAATCCCATTTGTCTATTTTTGGTTTTCTATCTTATACTTTTGGGGTCTTATCTAAAAACATTCTTCTTCATTCCAGGGTCCTGAAGCATTTCACTTATGTTTTCCTCTATTAGTTTCATAGATTAAGGTCATGTATTTAAGTCTTTAATCTATTTTGAGTTGATTTTTGAATAGAGCTGTCAGGAGAGGATTCAATGAGAAGGTAATATTTGAGCAAAAACTTGTAGGAAGCTTTACTTAGCTAATGATACCACTGATGTCTAAACTGCCTAAAAAATCCCGCACTGAAACCTCAATATGGCACCATTCCTGGATAAAGTAGTCTTGAATGGTCAACCTATTGGGCTTTTGTATTGGAACTCTTCCTTATAAAGAAGGCAGATATTTGTCCTCACTGGAATAGAGACATATTCTGGTATGGGGGCTCTCCCTTCCTGTAATTAGCATTCCCTTCCTATAATACATCTTCCAGTTAGGGTATCTGCCCTCGGAAAAGGTTTATCAGCTATCACAGAATTGTCCATATCATTGTGTCAGTTCAGAGAACTTACTTTACAGCAAAGTTAGTACAGTGATGGGATCCTGTCCTTGAAATTAACTGTTTTTATCACCTACATCATCATCTGGTAGTGCTGGCCTAAGTTCAAAATGAAATGGCTTATTAAAGACTCAGAACCACCTGGAACACAATGCTCTGAAAGAAGGGGGATCTTTTTTCCAAGAAGCAGTACATGATTTGACTCAGTCCATTTTATGGTACAATCTACTTCATAACAAGAATATGTGGATTTCAGAATTAGGAGATGGAAGTAACCACTCAATCAATAATCTCAATTTCAAGCATGGGACTCTTTTTTTTTTTTTTTTTTTTTTTGGTATCTGGGTTTGAACTCAGGGGCACTTAGCCACTGAGCCACATCCTCAGCCCATTTTTGTTTTTTATTTAAAGACAGTGTTTAATTGAGTTGCTCAGGGCCTCAATAAGTTGCTGAGGCTGGATTTGGACTCGTTATCCTCCTGCCTCAGCCTCCTGAGCTGCTGGGTTTACAGGTATGCACCACCGTGTACCTGGCTGGCACTCTCTTTTTATCACCATTTTCTTTCCAGTTCTTTCTTTCAAAAATCTTTACCTCCATTTTCCTTTGGCCTCACTGGGAATGCCAATCTCTACCAACATCTTTCTTTCCTCTATTGAGCTTATTTATATTTTATGATCAGTAAAAATATTTCCTTGCCCTTCTTTTATTATAGTCTTCTGACAAACTCGCAATTTTATTTAAATCTGCCTCGCTACCCATTTCCCATTGGTGTCTGCACAGCTACATGTGGCTGGAGGAAAACAAAACTATCCTGAGTTTGGTCATGATTTTGAAGGGGAATCTTAATACTTTTCAGCAATTATAATATCTCTTGTCCAAACTGCTCTCTCAGTCTTCTCAAGAAAGGTTTCATTATATCATTATATCCCCCAGGGTTCCTGATGGACCAGTGACAACACTTTCTTTAGGATATTTTCTCCAGTTATTCTTCTATACTGTGATTTCCACTGTAACTAAATTTCTATAACATTTATTATTTGTATATAAATTTTGTCACTTATTCTGAAACCACCTTTTATTGTCATTTAATTCTTCCATCCCCAGATTCTGTTTTGATTTCTACTGATTCAAAACTGATTTATTAGGTTCTCTGTAGACCTAATATTCTCTACCCAGAATTTCAGTTATTTCATGAAGAAACTTTGCTATAGAGTCTACATTTTAGACAGACTATAGCAATGTCAAGTGAAATGATTAAGAACTAATAAACTTCAGGATGATGAGAAGGAAGGATTGAAAAATTGTTAATAATTTGTTAATGCAAGTATAATTTATCTTCAAAGTTGATCTATGAAATAAGAATTAGAACTATCCATCACAATTAAGGTGTTTAAGGCCTGATGGGTCATTATTTACCTTAAAAGGAAATTTGTAAATACAGAATTCACATAATAATTTGTCAGTTGAATTATTAAGAAAACCTATCAAAAATTAAAACCATATTTGAAGTACACATTTGTTGTATAAAATAAGGTATGGTGGATTAAAAATATCTTGTATATTTCCAATTAGCTTGCCACATTCCATGTTAGAGTAATCAAAATACCTTGGTGATTTCAGGAGTAAGTCAGTGAACTATGTACATTGTAAGGCAAATTCATTTCACATATGTCAGAGTATTAGAAGAGATTACTCAACAGACCATCAAAAAGTTTCTGTTTTTTCCCAAACGTTGTGCTCCTCACTAATTACCTTGAAATTCTGGAACTTTAGGATGGTTATCTCTTCAGAATGAAACACTAATTGTAAGCATTAACAACTGTTAGATGCCTCAAGTCCTGCCAACATCAACATGTATTTTCTTCCAAACCACTTTTTTTTTTTTTTTTTAAGTAAAGCTTTATTCTTTGGTGGTTGAATTTTAATTATTTGCTTTTGAACAAATAAATCCCATTCTTGTGGGTAATTGTTGTGTTTTCAATAAACAAAGATGCAGGATTGCTATTCGCATTCAAAACTAGAGCAAAAAATATATTCAAGTGATGACAATTCTGAGTTTAAAGCTTAAACCAAATTTTCGGTAACTTAGTTCATTATTTATATTTATCATGAAAGTCTCTAAACTTGAAACCACATGTGTTAATGTGGAAACAATTTGGATCAGGGAGTAGGGGTTTGTTTTATATTTACTTGAAGAGGGAATCCTGAATTACACTTGAGACTTTTAATTTAAGATTTTAGAATCTTTCCTGTTGAGTGCCAATGTAGACAACATTGTTCTCAAAACCATTTTAATACTCAAATTAATGTTTAGAAAATTCAGCCTGAAAATCACGGGATTTAACTTTGTTATTTACATTTGCATAATTGCTTTCCTATTCTGTGCAAGCACTTCAAAGAAGGGGAGCCTTTTCCTTATCTTTGTAGCCTCAAGTGTCAGTACTCTGAACATCCTACCCACTCAGTACAACAGTGTCTTTAAAAGAGCCATGTTCCTCTCAACTATTAAATTCTTATAGACCCTGTTTCTATCTTTATCTTCTTACTGGAGTTAAACACAACAATGACGACAACAACAACAGAGTTACATGGTAGCTAAAGTACTAAAAACAGATTTTGTTCTGTTTTTAGATTTTATTCTCATTTTATTCTGTTTAAATCTCTGGGAAAAGAGAGCTCAATATAGAACTGGGTTCAGTTCCTAAAACATTATGTATAAGTGGGAATTTATAACCAAGGAGCAGGGTGGGGGTGGGGTCAAAGGATGGGAAACTACTGAGAGGAAACATCAGAGGAAAGGGGGAATTCTGGATAAACCTGAATCCTGCTGAAGGCAGATCAAGGTGATCAGGGAGTAAATGCAGGGACTGGGGAATTTAATCACATATTGAGAATGATAAGATGTCATCAAGCATGGAGGATTATGTCTAAACTAACTTAGCAAAAAATTTCACTACAAGTAGGCCATGTAGGCCAAAGACAGACACTAATATTGAGGCATAAAAAGTTTAGAGGAGACTGACTTAACATTCAGTCAAGGAGAATCTGTCACTGAGATGGGGCAAAGGACCGGTAGCTGATTATCAAAGAAAAGGTAATATGTAGGTAGCATTTCCCCATTAATAGATTGCTAAAACCTCTGGGTGAAAGGAAGGATTGCACTTTCCAACACAATCAACCACCCCCAGATAGCTCTTTTCCTGTCATTGGTCTTGTAGGCATGAGAAGAAAGAAACTTGAAGTCTATAAAAATGCGAGACACCTCCACTCCCACAGGCACCAGCTCTGGGCCCCCCTCCTCTCTGGAGGGGATTGTGTGTGTGTGTTTCTCTCTCTCTCTCCCCCCCCCCCCACACACCCCATCCCTTAAATAAAATTTACTATCTACTCTCACCTTAGGATTTGGGGCTAATGGGGTAAGGAGAGGAGGACCTGATCCTGATTTTCAAGACCAATATCATCACTACACAGGGGATTCCTTAAAGGCTCAGTATATTCACATTTCCTGTTCTTAGTATAGTGAATGGCACATACAAGATGTTCAATAAATGTTTTTGAAGGGATAAAACAGGGAGTGGGTATTGGCATTTACAGAGCAAATACTTGTTTATGTCCCAAATACAAAGTTCTTTCAAAGGTAGAACTCAAGTCTGGCCTGGTGACACACACCTGTAATTCCAGCCAGGTGGGAGACTGAAGCAGGCGGATCACAAGTTCAAGCCCAGCTTCAGCAATTTAGCAAGGACCTAAGCAACTTAGTGAGAATCTGTCTCAAAATAAAAAGGGTTGGGAATGTTGCTCAATGATAAAGCACCACTGGGTTCAATCCCCAGTACCTACCCCTACCAAAAAAAAAAAAAAAAAAAAAAAAGAGGGAACAAGCTCTTGTTTTAAAGTCAGACAGACTTGGGTTTGAATCCTGATCCTAACACTAGTTGCGTAACCATGCACAATTTGAGTAGTTTCTGAGTGTTAGTTTCTGAGTGTTAGTTTACTGATCTTTAAAATAGGGACGACACTTAGCTAAAATTTTTGATGTGAGAAAAGGATATGTGTAATACCTTCAGGTGGCTATATTCTTGCTACTTTACTACATTATCTCATTTAGCATGTTCTGCACTGTGAGGGCCTTCTGCCCACACGGAGAATGATGGCTAGTATGCAGCTCTGACCTGTATTGTAAAGGATAGTAGAGAACTGTAGTGCAATGAAACATTTCCATTGACTCCATGACATTAAGTCAGTCTCTTAATGGATGTGTTTCTCAGTTATAAATTTAGAGGATGTTATTTCATGATCTCTAATGTTCCTAATACTAACATTTTTTAATTATACTCCTCAGATATCTTTAGAAATCATAACCCAGAGCAGGTTGATTTGTCACAACATTATATGGTAGGTAAATTGACCAGTAAATTCTTTCTTACTAAAATAGGAACTTAGTGTCCTGTTGTCCTCATAGGACAATTTTTTTTTAATGGAGGAAGAGGGAATGTGGGAGGCGGAGATGCGATGTTGTAAAGCTTGATAAAGAGTGGATTGTTCATAACACTGAGATCTCAGAAGAGGAAATGATTTTGAGCAGGAGGGATAACTTTTTTTTTTTTTTTTGTTTTCCTATATTTTTAAGGTGTACAACATGATGTTTTGATGTAATTCTATACAATGAAATGGTTATCATAGTCAAGCAATTTAATATATCCATCTATTCATGAGAAAAGTTATCTTTCTAGCATTCATGTCAAAAAAATTTACTTATGTAAACTAAGTTTAAACTGATAGAAATATATAACCCAAGGGTTTTAACATATTTAAAGAATCATTGTATTGATTCAGTTTAGATTCTCTGAAATACTAAAGAATATTGTCCAATACTGTTTTAGTTCATGTTGAAAGCTTACAGAACAAGGAAAACTTTTTTTTCTCTTGTTCTCTCTCTCCTTACTTCCCTTCATTCCTCCTTCTCCTTTTTTTCTCTCTCTTTGTTTCACTCGTGTGTATAGTTTCTTACTTTCTCCTTCTTTCTCTTCAAATCCCTTCAACTTAAAGTAACATAGATTCCTTTGAGTACTGCCATACATAGGATAAAACTATATACCAGACCGAGACTGATATACAAAGTACTCTGCTCCATCAAAATTATTCTCTTTAAAAGGAAATAATAGCAATCACCTTCTGTTGTAGTATATACAGGTTTTGCCTGTAACTGATAAATTAATCTCAGCCATGTTGCACATTTGAAAGAAGAAGTGCTCATAGAATCAACTGCTGGCATGAACAGCTGATTTATATTTGAGTAGAGGGCATATAATATCAAATTTTTAATATATGATAAATTGAATTTGTTTTATTTTATAAATTAGGATAACAATTCATCCAAAATATTCTCTTTTATAGTAAGATATCAGATTTAGTTAATAAAATGCTAACTTAATAAGACAAGGATAAGTAATAGCATAATATAGTCTGGGATCATTAGTCCTAAATATGGTTCTGTTCCCCACTTCATGTGTGACATGATAAAAAAGACATTCCTCTCATTTATGTTAAATTATATGATCTTTAAGTCCCTTCCTCCATTAACATTATTCTCCTTGGGAGTGCAACCACAAGGAGCCCAAAGCCCTGGATATTCATAGGATAGTTTAGAGAGCCTAGGCTGTACCCAGAGGCAGGTAAAATAGGGACTTATAAGAAATTTTTTCTTTTATTGATAATAACATTCTGACTTTAAGATTTACAGTTTACGAAATAAGGAAGACATGCATTGTCTCCTTAAAAGACTATAGATTATTACCTTCTCTCTTAAGAAAATGAGAAGGTAATTAATCCAAATTAAGCAGCACAGGGTAAATAATATCAGTCAAGTAGAAATCAACGAAATATAAAACATAAAAGCAATAGGGAACATTAATGAAACCCCAATCTTTTTCTCCGAGGAGGTAAATAAGATTGATAAAACTAAACTGATGAGGAGAAATAGAAGACACAAATTACCAACATCAGGAAAGAAACAGATGGACTCATTGTGAATCTATAGATATTGGAGTAAAAATACTTGAGCACTGCTGTATAGCTCCGTGGTAAAATGCTTGCTGCGCATGTGCAAGGCCCTAGGCTACATTCCCAGCATTGCAATAGATAAATAAATGAACAAACAAATAAATAATATTTAAATAACTTTATGCCAATAAATTAGTAATTTAGATAAAATGGATATCTTCTGTGAAAGACATAAATTATGAATGATCAGTCAAGAAGAAATAGATAACTTGAATAGCCCCGTATCTATTACACAAAATGAAATTGTAGGAAAACTTTCTACAAAGAAACTTCAGGTCCCAATGTCGTCACTGGTGAATTTAATTGAATATCAAGAAAGAAATAGTATCAATTCCTCATAAACATGTGGAAAATTTTAAGAAAAGAAGTACGTTTTTCCCATTGAATTCTAGTCTATAGTTTGAGGTCAGAATTCCCATGATATCAAAACCAGACATAGGTATTATAAGAAAAGCAAACAATACATTGATAACTTTGAAAATAGATGTTAATTATCAAATTGAAAATTATTGAGCAAATCAAATCCAATTATACACTAAAAAGTAATATATCATGATCAATAAAGTTTACTGTGTAGAACCACATCGTTATTTGTACTTCTGTGACTGGTTTATTATTAGAATAATATCTTCCATGTACATGCATGTTCTCATATATTACAGGATTTCCTTCTTTTGTAATGTTGAATTATATTCCAGAGTATGTACATGCCACATTTTCTTTTTTTAATTTTTAAAAATATTTATTTATTTGCTTTTTATACACAATGTGTTTTATGTTTACGTGGTGCTGAGGATTGAACCCACGCCTCACACGTGTTAGGTGAACACGCTCTACCACTGAGCCACAACCCCAGCCCCACATTTTCTTTATCAACCCAAGTTCAGATGATTTTGCTGGTGAATTCTTGCAAGCATTTAAAGAAAAAATTAACACCAATCCTTCTTAAACTCTTTCAAAAAAATCAAAGAGGAGAAATTATTTCCAAACTCATTTACTGGGCCATCACTACCTTGATATCAAAACCAAGGAAACTACAGGAAAACTACAGCTGACATCCCTGATAAACATTGAAGCACAAATCCTCAACAAAATATTATCAAACTGAATTCAATAATACATTAAAAGGATCATGCACCAAGTAGGATTTATCCCTGTCATGCAAGGATGTTTCAACATATGACAATCTACTAATGTGATATACCACATTAACAGAATGATGAATAAAAACCATATGATTCTCTCACTAGTTGTAGAAAAACATTTGGCAAAATTCAATGCCTCTCCTGATAAAAACTCTCAACAAGCTAGGAATAGAGGAAATTGCCTCATTATAATACAGACCACATAGGAAAAGCCTGCAGCTAAGATCATATTCAATGGAGAAAAACATATTGAAAGTTTTTCCTCTAAGATTGGGAACAAGGCAAGGATGCCACTCTCACCACTTCTATTCAACATAATACTGAAAGTTCTAGCCAGAGCAATTAGGCTTTTGGAATTTTTTACACTTTGCTAAGGATCCAGAAAAATATAGTTTGCCACAAGTAAATCTCATGGGTTTAAAGCTCAAAAATTCTGGAGAGGGCTTGAACCAATTATTTTGAACCCACACTGTGACCCAGCTTTCATATTTCTGACTAAAGGCACATATATAGGGGTTTGCTTGTATGTGGCCATGAGCAAAGGGGTTTAAAATATTTTAATAACAGGTAGTTCCCAAAAGAGTTATTATAGTCAATAGAAAAAGTTCTTACCTTTCATTTCGTATGACAATCATCTCTGCAAAATTCTATTTCTCTTTAAAGCTACTATCATTCTTAAACTGGCCAGCATATTTTATCACTCTTGAAAGCAAATAATTTACAATTTAAATCATATGCAAATGATATTATTACTCTTCAGCATACCAGACCTCTATTTCCTCTGACATACTTGTTTTGCTCTCTGTCCACCTGTGATCTTTATCCTAGGGTGGCATGTAAAGATTTCTAAAAAGTAAACGTGCAATCCATTGAAGATTTTATTAGTCCTTGCTAGTAAAAATAAAGCAGTTTGAAATAAAACTGCTACATTATCCGGTTCCATAAATTTTATTTTCCTACATACAAAAGCAAATATTAGGTGCATGCTATTAAGGGAAAGATTGTATTACACCAGCCCGTACATCTTACAAGCTCATAATCACATTATAAGTGGCATGTGAAAGGCGAATACTTTGCAGCTGCCACCTTTTCTTTTGAACATCTGTTTCTGAAAAAGGAAAAAAAAAAAAAAAAAAAAAAAACTAAAAGTTCCGAAATTCAAGATCACTAAAATTATTTTTATTTTAACCTGAATTTATTTTAATAAGCATACATGTTTTGAAAAATCAAAGCTTGAGAGTGTCCTCCCAGTAATTCCAATTATCTAAATGCTTATCTTTTATTACTTGTAATTGCCATGGGATCTTACATCAAGAAATGTAAAGATTTTATGAATCTATGAGTTGCACTTCACTTTCATTTTATCAATGTAAAAAGCTGGAATATGAAGAATTACTTTTAGTCGTGTCTTGTCAACAGTCCATAACTTGTGCAGAATATTTGGTTTGTTGGCAAAAACAATAGCTATATATCTAGCAGTTTAAAGTTAAAAGTCTGGTTTTGCTGCTTGCCAATAATTTAGTATGTCACTTAACCTTGCTTAAGTGCCCTCACTTGTAAATTTGGATGATTAACTACCCAGAAAGATAGATAAATTTATAATAACATATGTAAAGTCTTTAACATAGTATGTTTGAAAGCACTGAAAAATGCTCTTACTGTATATGTGTTTGCAATATCTGAGGTTGCTTACGCATTCCTTGGTTTCTATCACTCTTGATGAATTTGACATCTTTATATGCAGAATCACGGTGCTAAAAATGTTAGAATTACCTGTTTTCCTAGATGGAAAAATTATTATCATTATCTTAAGAGCTATCCAAAGTCACACAGTGAACTAATGAAATAATAATATAACTTAAGTCATGGCTCTAATTTCTGCATTTTTTTCTGCTGACCACTGGTACATTTTTTCTAGTTTTCTAATAGAAGGAAAAAAAAAATGAAGCAATCTATTTTTCCCTCTCAGGGTCTCCACTTTTCCTATTTGGTAGAAATGTGTTCATGTTATCTAGTAGGGACAACTGGCTCTTAGAAAGAGGATAGTTTTGTGTTTGTTTAGGCACTTGTCTTGTGCATTGTAGTTACTTGCAACTGGAAGATTGCATTTTTTGAAGATATTCCTAGATTCACTTTTTCTTAAAATAATAATTAAGAAGAGCTACGTGTGATGGTGTCTGCATGTAATCCCAGAGACTCAGGAGGCTGAGGCAGGAGGATCAATTGCAAGTTTGAGGCCAACCTCAACAATTTGGTGAGACCCTATCTCAAAGTAAAAAATATAAAAAAGGGCTGCATATATGGTTCAATGGTAAGTGCCCTGGGTTCAATCCCTACTACTACTACTATTAATAACAACAACAACAACAATAATAAGGAAGAATTTAAATTGCCATGGTAAGGATCAACATCTTTGATTCTAAAGTTTTTTTTAATTAACCTAGCAATCAATTAAACAAAATAACACACCAATAAAAACTCCATTTGACTCAACATCATGAGAAAATCAGTGCTTTTTGTCCAAATCCTTAAGTGTTTGGCTTATCTGGAGGTAACATTTTACCACTGTGTGTTTGATTTCACAATTCTACATTAAAATGGTTTGAATATCTTTTAACTAGAGCAGTCATATAATATGTTACTTTGGGTATTGCAAAATAATTTTCATTAGAAACTCATTATAGTTCCCAAAGACCTTGCAATTCTGGTTTGGGATTTTTATGTAAGACTTCCCTACTTATTACAGCATTTATAGTATCTCGGTCTGAGAAAAGATTGGCACATATGTACCTCTTTTGAAGGAAACATCATAAGTTAGACAACCTTTTCGATTGAGTATAGGTGTCCTTATCTATTTTTGTAATCATTAAGAGCAGAATTCTGGCAGTATCTAAAACCAGATAAAAAGTATAAACTAAACTCTCTCAGTCTAAATGGATGAATGAGAAAAGGAATTATAATGAATTAAAAAAATAAACCTAAAAATAAATAGAAGTTAAAGAAATTAATACTACTAGATTGAAAACACAAGAATAACATCATACTAGAATTAGGAAAAAATAAAACCTACTTTTAAGTCTGGATAACATTTTCCTTAACAATCTTGATTTTGTATCATCTAACATATTATTGAGCAAACATCAGTTGCCCCTTCAGAGGGTACAATTTCAACATAAAATTCTCTAACAGTATCACTGACAAAAATTAGCATATAGTAACTCTTAAGAACATTAATCATCTGATCAAATTGTAAGTCATTACTACCAAAATAAGTTGATGTGAGAACAAATACCAAAGGGGCTTGATAAAATGAAAATATTCTTTTTTTTTTTTTTGAGCTGGGTATAATTCCTTTTCTTTTATTTTTTTAAAATTTATTTTTTATTCTAAGTTGTTAGAAATGACAGCAGAATGTATTACATTTCATATTATATACTCGTAGAGCACACTTTCACATATCTCTGGTTGTGTGCAAAGTATATATATTCACACCATTCGTGACTTCATACATGCACTTAAGGTAATGATATCCATCTCATTCTGTCATCTTTTTTTTTTCCTTCACCTTTTTGCCCTCTCCTATCCCTCCCTCCCCATTGGCCATTCTAGTGTTCCTCTAATCCTCCTATGCTCCCCATCCCACCCCCACAGATTTTTTAACGTTCAACTTTTAATTCTTTAGCTGATGATGTATTACATTTATATGAGTAAATTTATGGCAGACATGGAACCCAAAACAACTATTTGTTGTTGGTGTTTTGCATTTGTATTTTGGTACCTGACCCACTAGGATTACTTTTTTGGTCACTGAATCACTGGGATTACAGGTGTGTGCCATTGCACTTGGCAAAACAATTTTAAGACCTCTTTGTCAGCACTAATGTATTAGTCTCATTTAATTCTCACACACTACTTTGTGACAAGCACTATTACTCTATTTTATGAATATACTTTATTCATAGATTCTAAGAGGTTAAGTGACTTGCTTAATTTTGTGCATCTAGGATTTGAATAAAGACTAATGGACTCTGTAACTTGAACTATAAAAGTTGAGTGAAGGAAATACCTGTCTGGTAGTAGTATGGCAAGTATTTTATGAAACTTTTTGCTTATAACATTTTGACTACCTCCAAGTTAATTCCCCCATATTGTCTTTTGGTTCTTCATGTCCTTTTTACTTTATTTCCTCTCATAACTAGGTTCTAGAAAGTGTTCTCTCTAAAGTCATTTAACTTCCTCACCTATAATTTGTTCCCCATGTCACTGCCATTTGTCTTTTATTTCCATCATTGCTTTACACTTCTTTGTCTAGAGATGAATAGTGATCAATGATATGGTTTGAATATGTTCTCTCAGAATTCATGTTTGGAAAATTAGTAATCCATGTGGCAGTACTGAGAGGTGGTGATTAAGTAATAGGGGCATAGCCCTGGTGAACGGGTTAATGCTGTCCTCATAGGACTGGGTTAGTTACTGCAAGAGCAGGTTGTGTCTTGTGTTTTGTCTTCTCTGTGTGTACCTGCTTGCCCTTCTAATTCCCGCTATAGTAACCACTATACTATGTAGTACAAGACCTTTACCAGAAGCCTAGCAGATGTCAATAATATGCTCTTGGATTTTCTAGCCTCCAAAGCTGTGAGAAAAAGAAAGCCCCAGTCTTTGTAAATTACCCAGTTTCAGCTGGGCAAGGTGGCGCACGCCTGTAATCCCAGCAAGGCCCTAAGCAACTCAGTGAGACCCTATCTCTAGATTAAAAAAAAAATACAAAATACAAAATAGAGGTGGGGATGTGACTCTGTGTTCTAATGCCCCTGAGTTCAATCCCAGGTACCGTCCTCCCGCTGCAAAAAAAAAAAAAAAAAAAAAAAAAAAAAAAAAAAAAAAAAAAATTACCCAGTTTCAGGTATTTTGTCACAGCAACAAAAATTGGACTAAGATAATCAATCACCAATTACATAATTCTTTCTTTTCAATTCCCGACTTTCTTGATCAGATAGCATTTAACACTTATAATCCAAGTTCCTCTGGGTAAGGGCAATTTTCTCCAATATCCAAAAGAGCTATAACTGTTAAAAATGATGTCTCACAGGCATGTGATGTGCAAAAGAATAAGAGAGTCCAGCTGACTTTTTTTTATTTTGTAATTTGGGCATAGAAAGAAATATAGCTGGCTCTGTGTTTCATAGCTGCTTCTATCTTGATAGGATGCTCATGTAAAGAGAGGCCTCTCTTCTTCAGCAAAAAGCCCTTAGAGATGGCTTCTCCTATACATGCTGACAGCCCCCTTAGACAGTTCAGCACACATCAATTCAGCCTTTTCACACATTTCCTCCTTCATGGAGCAATCTGCCCTCAGTTTATGGGTCATACTGGCTTGGTTTTATCTCTTGGTTCTCTGGGTTCTCTTTTTTTATCTCTTGCTTCTCTGACTTCTCTTTCTTGGGGAACTGTAGTCTCTTCCTCCCCTGTTTTTCTTCAAAAGCTTATTGTCCCAGAGCCCAATGCCTTTAATCCATTTCTAGTTCTATTTGGCTTCCTAGCTTGATAACTCTATTTTGCCCTATGTCATTAGATAATACATATAAACAAATATCTTTCCCAGTTTTATCTATAATTCAGACCTCTGTACTGACATCCATAATGTCACATTTACCTGCCTGCTATCCCCTAAGCATTCTATGACAGTTTTGGTTCTTCCTCATTAAAGTGTTAACTTTATTTTTCTCTCAAATTTCCCCTCTTACCCAGAGTATTTATGAAGCATCTAGTTGTCCCCATACACATAAAAAAGCTTGGGACACATCTTAGGTTTTATTTCTCCCTCTAGATTCATAGTAAATCAGTCTCTAAATTGTGTCTGTCTACTAAGAATTCTTCAATGTACAAAGAAAGACTAGTGATGTGGAAGGAAAGGGAGCACAGATCTCTTTCCCTTACATTTTCAAATCCTATTTTCTGGATTGATTTTTTGTTAGCAAGAAAGAGTTCATATATTTGGATTTTTAATTCCTCTCAAGTTTTTCCTATAATACATAATCTTCTATTTGTTACATGAGAACACTATAATTTTAAGAAGTATCGTCCAGATTCCATCATTTTATTTTATTTTTATCCTTTTTTTCCCTTAACATTCTGGGAAAATTTTCCCAATGCCTTTTCTAACTGCTTACACAACCACTTAATATATAACTTTCAGTGTCTTAAAAATAAGTACTCTTCTGACCA
Organism: Tamias sibiricus; assembly: GCA_025594165.1. NCBI lineage: Eukaryota > Metazoa > Chordata > Mammalia > Rodentia > Sciuridae > Tamias > Tamias sibiricus. The sequence goes on from CM046666.1 coordinate 111,937,918, forward strand.
AACTGACCTCCCACCATGCATGGAAGCCATGGGTGTGAACCAGATGCCCATCCCAAGCATCTGAGGGTTGATGGTGGTTACAGTGCTCTTCCTATCCTCCCACCTACCCCTATCATCTTTATAGGATAAAATGATAGGGCAAAGAAGACCAGTTGGCTATTTAATATGGTTTTATTTTTCAAATATTCTAACAGTCACTCAGAGAAATAAACTAGGAATAATGTAAGAAATTCCAGAATGTCAAGAAAAGTTTAGAGGAAGTAAAAAAGGATTACAATACTTAATTTCATCATTTTGGGTTATGAGACATGGTCTTGTGGTCTATAAACATGGGATAGGGAATTGGGAAAGTTTCCTAATAGTGTCTTGAAAAGGAGCACTGTGGGTGGCCATACATATCTCCATTTCACATACCTCATGACTTCTAGTCTATATGGAAATCATTAATTCAAGTGAAAATTTAGCCAGATAAATGCACTAAGTTTTATTTGGGAACCTAATAAATGCTGATTTCTTTAGAATCATAATAGATTTAGTTTGTTATTGATAGATCACCTCAAATGCCACAAAATGAATGGGAAGGTGAACACTATACAAGTACTCTTTAAAAACATCCCCAAATGTGGAAGAAACCTCCTAACATTAAAGAATAGCTTCTTCTGTGGTAGCAAATGGTTTATTTCAAATAGATGTTGACTTGCATTGGTTTCTTAATTTTTTTGGATGCCATAGTTTTCTTGGGCTATTTGATCAAATTTGATTTTCTTAGTCCAACATTTCTGAGGGCAAAATATGATCTGCTCAATAAAATAAGGATATCTTCTAAAGCCAGATGAATGCCTTCCAGCAAGTACATTAGCATTCAATGTGTTCTATTTTGCCAGAGGTGAAACATTTATACTCTAAAGTCTTTTATCCCAGGGGACAAGAGAATGCCAAAAATCTCAATTACTGCACATAGCTTGGTAATAAGATCATTGGGTCAAATGAAGTCAGCCTCAGTTTGCATGAATTCTGCATAAATGCATTAAGAGTATGTTTAAGGGACTTCATTAGTCATTATTTCCAAAGTACTATATTTGTATTCTTCTTTTTCCCTTATTGGTGAGATACATTTCATTGAAGTCTCTAATTTACGATTACCTGATCACAAACATGAAAATCTGGACTTTTGAATACTTTGGATTGTGTAGTCGATGTAAGTAAATACTCATTTTTTATTGGATGTATGTTTAGAATGTAATTGCTGTGTCTTTTTGATAAGCATATGTTTACTTAAAATGATCAGTTTTCCAGTGGATGCACCAATTAAAAAAACCCATCGTCATCATTTGAGAATTCCAGTTGTTCAATATCTTCACTGCACTTAATATAATCATTGTTTTCATTTTAGCTATGATGATATTAGTGATATTTTGGTATTAATTTGCCTTTCTTAGATGACTACTGAATACCTGTTCATATACTTATTGATTACTTACATATACTATTTTGGGACAATTCGGTCTTTTGCTCATTTTTCTGTGTTGTACCTTTTCCTTATTGGTTTACAGGCATTATATATGCCAGTATGATTATTTTGTCAGACTGGTATATAATGAAAATAGTTTCTCCTAATCTATGTCTCATAATGCTGACTTTTGTTAAATAAAATATTTTATTGTTAACAGTTTAATATCTCAATCTTTTCTGTTTTGGTGAGTGCTGCATATGCCTTGTTTAAGAAATGGTTGCTCACCTGAGGACATGACCATCATCTTCTGTGCTTACTTCTAGACACCCTATTGCTTTATTTTCCACATTAGAATATTGATGGTTTGAACATCAGATTTTATATGGTCTTACACAGGGATTAAAATTAATTTTATTTCATGTGGCTATACAATTATTTATTAAAAAGAAAATTCCTTATGTGTTGCAGCAGCATTTTATCAAAATCAGCTAATTGTTTTTCAGTGGGTTTATTTCTAAGCTCTCCAATTTATTCTAATTGCTTACTTATCTATTATTGTACTAATTCCTCATTTTATTTAATTTTTTAGCCTCATAATAACTTCTTTTTTAGTACTATGTCTTTAAATTTAAGTTTTTATTTTTCAGCATTTTCATGGGTATGTTAAGTGCATATATTTCTATATACGTTTTAGAATATGGTTGTTAAATTTTGCAGAATAACAAGCTGGTATTTTGATAGAGATTGCATTGATTTGGGGATAATTGACATTTTATCAATATTAGGTCTTCCAGGCAATCTACAGGGCATCCCCCTTCAGTTATTTTAGTGTTCTTTAATTTCTTCTATCAGGGTTTTGTAGTTCTCAGGGAAGAGGTCTTGTGCTGTTCTACATATGTATCCCTAGGTAGTAAATGCCTTTGGAGGTTATTGTAAATGATATTGCTTTTCTATGAAATTTAATTTTTCAATTATTTCTAGTGTAAATATAGTTGATTGTCATTTTGGTTTTATTTTCAGTGATCTTGCAGTAGAAACAGTTATTTTTAAATTAACTAATTTTAATAATTATAGAGTCTTTTGACCTTTATACAAATATGGTCAAGTCATTTGTGAATAATGCCTTCCATACGTATCTTCTTTATCTTTCTTCTGGCTTTACTGAACTAGTTAGGAACTCCAGTGAAATGTTGAATGAAAGTGCTGATAATGGACATTGTTTTTGTATTCTTGTTTGATTGCATTCATAATGCAACTAATTGCATTTGTTTTATAGATCCTTCTATCAAATTTGAAAATTTTGTTTATTCATTAAACATTTGAAAGAATTTTCCAGAATTGTTATATAGGTGTGATGATTCCTTTGTGGGAAAGATTTAAATTGTATATTTATTTCTTTAATTGATACTTGTTTATTCATATTTTCTATTTATTCTATGAGACTGATTATTGTATTTTTGAAGGAATCTGTTCATTTTATTCAAATTATCAGCATGAAATGGCTTGTAATATCCTCTTTTTTTTTAATACTGTAAGATATGTAGTGGTGACTTAATTACATTGTTAATATTGATAATTTATATCTTCTCTCTTCATCAGCCATTTTAGGTTTTTAATCGATTATATTGTTATTATACTAATTTTATTATATATAAAATGTATAACATAATATACAATGTTAATGTATTAAATTAATATTTTAAAATTTTTGGTTGTGTTTATTTTTCTATTGTGTGCTTATTTTTTAGTTGATTCACTTCTGTGCTTATACTTATCATCTGTTTTTGTCTACTCTCTACTAGTTTTATGTCTTTTATTTCTAATTTTGAGTCTTTTCTTTAGTCTAGCTAGAAGTTAGTTAATTTTGTTTATTTTTAAAAACAATTCCAGCAGGGCATGGTGGTGTACACCTGTAATCCAGGACTTGGGAAGCTGAGGCAGGAGGATCACAATTTCAAGGCTAGCCTCAGCAACTTAGCAAGACCTTGTCTTAAAACTTAAAAAATAAAAGGACTGGGAATATAGCTCAGTAGTAAAGAACCCCCAGGTTGAATCCCCAGTAGAAAAACAAAACAAAAACAAAAACAAACAAACAAACAAAAGACTCCACCAAACCCAATTGCTAGTTTTGTTGGTCTTTTACATTGTAGTCTATGTTTTATTTATTGTCCTCTGATCTTTGTTATTTTCTTCTTTCTAATGTTTGGATTAATTTGTTCTTCTTTTTGTAGTTCCATGAGGAATAATGTTGTTTATTTAAGATCTCTCTTCTCTTCTGTTAGAAATTTCTAGTTTAATACCATTATGGTCAGAAAAGGTACATGATATGATTTCTATCTTACTAAATTTGCTAAGATTTTTTTGTGCGTGTCCTAACATGATTGTTCAGAAGAATGTTTCATGTTCAATTGAGAAAAAAATCAAAAAATGTGGATTCTATTGCTTTTTTATTTTTATTCTTTTGGTACCAAGGATTGAACCCAGGGGCACTTAACCACTGATCCACATCCCCAGCCCTTTTTTGTATTTTATGTAGAGACAGGGTCTCACTGAGTTGCTTAGGGCCTAGCTAAGTTGCTGAGGCTGACTTTGAACTCTTGATTCTCCTGCCCAACCCTCCCAAGCTGCTGGGATTACAGGCCTGTGTCACAATGCCCAACTTTCTATTACTGGGTTTTTTTTTTTTTTTTTTTTTTTTTTTTTTTTTTTTAATGTTCTCTATATGTGTATTAGTTCTGTTTGGCTTAAAGTGTTAAGTCCGACATTTCCTTAATTTTCTGTCTGAATGATCTGTCCAATATTGTGAGACTGTTGAAAGCTTTGCCCACCTACTGCCTTCTGCTCATTTCTCCATTTGGTTCATTAGCTTCTTGCTTTATTCCAGTTATGAATGGGTAAGTGCCTTCCAGCAAAAAAGAATGTGTAATATGAAGTTCATCTCAATGAACTTACTTCTCCTTGAAATTTTGAACTTTTAAAGACTTTTTACTTTAATTATTTATTACTTTTAATTAGTCGTTTTGTATACTTTGCCCATATTTTCCAGGTATTTTTGTGGAACGTTTGTTTTGTTGCAAGGTGTGTCACAGCCAGAAGAGGAAATCTAGAGCCCTCTTAATATAGTGATTTTTTTTCTCACCCATATTTATTGATATGAACGATTTCTTAATTTTTTTCACTTTAAAAAATCTATGAATTCTGTGCTTTTCTTTTGTTATTGTTTGAATCATGTCTTCCTTCTGATAAGGACTTCATATATTTTTATTCTGATTACTTTTACACCTATAACATAAAAAGCACAAGTAATTCTATGTTTTCTTAGAAGTAAATTATGGCCACCAATAATCAAGGACAGACTTAATTTCCTTCCTTCCTCCTCCATAAATACCACATATTAATTGATTACCTTATTGTTTTTGGTGTTTCAATTTATGATTTTAAATACACCATAATTTTTTGCTATGACGCATTATATTTAATTGTGAAAAATTGTGTTCTGCAAAATTGTTTTTAGAAACCACAAGCATTCTGAAAAGATCCTGGTTAAAAGAAGGTAACTCAAAACCAATGCAAAACTGAAGGACTAATGAAAACAAAAATTAGTTCCTGATGACATAACTTATAACACAGAGGCAAGCAGCTCAGTGTGACAAGAGACTACCATAGTAGATATTTAAATTTATCACAAAATAATAAGAAAATGTCTTTAGCACTTTAAGTCCATCAGGATTTTAAAGTACTGTGACAATCCAGTTGGAATGGAGCTCTTAGTCAGTTTGTCTGCCATTAGTTTTTTCATGAGAAGAATTGCAACCTACCACAAAGTGACAGTCATGCAAACAATACAGGGTGTCCACTTCAGGGTGTCAATGCTCATTCTTAATTTTCTTCAAACATTCATAAAGCTTCCTTCTACCAACAAGCTAGTTTGGAGTTTTTTATTTTTTATTTTTATTTTTTTCTGAAATGTTAGTATACTCTTGTATTCTTTTCACTTGTGAAAAACAGCTATGATCTAAGTAATTTCCACACATATCAATGTCCTTCCTTTATTTATCAATCATTTATGAGTTTACTTGTGCAATAGCAGAACAATTATACTAATGCCTCTATTGCTTGGATTGTCAGCTTTAAATGTAGTTGTTTTGACTTCTGACTATTAAAAGAAAAAGGAAATCAGCCAACTTTCAATATTGATTATCTCCCATTTTCCTTAATAACTTCTCCTTAAATATTTTAACATTTTCATTATGTTATGTAACCAGTGTTCCACTTTTTCCTTCTAGATTTTAAGTGTGAGGCCATCCAACTCTAATTCAACCTGTCATTGACTGAATCTGACAAATTGTCAACAGTGTGTGCTCTGACACACACACATGCACACACATATGTGTACATATATTTTTTACCTTAATGGACAAAAAAAATATATCTTTATCTTTGAAAATCATATTTACAGACTTTCATTAACTTCCACTCTACCATGCTTTTATGTTATTTTAACCTAAATGCATGGCTTTTTTCTGTTCAGTATTCTTAAATTTTTTCTTATTATTTTTGAGTCTTGTTCACTAATAATAAATATTATTATTATTTTTTTTAACCTTCATATCCTTTTGAACTTTTTGTCCATTGGCTTTTATTCTACTTTCTTTTCTAAATTCTGTTTTTTGTTTGTTACTCTTTGGTTAATTTCTATTTTACTACTAATTTTACCTTATTTTCTTTGATAGTTTAAAAATGTGGCCCATTTATTTTCAAAGTTTTAACACATCTTCCTTGTCTTTTGTGTCTTTTATATGTACTATTGTTTTACAAAGATGATTATGTTGTGTTTTTAAATTTCTGGTAATATATTTGCTCACAAAGTTTGTTTTCTGTGTGACCACATCTTTCTATATCACATTGAGGTCTTCTTTTTCTATTTGGATTTTCTGTTTCTTTTCTTCTTTTTCTATCTCCCCTTAGATGCTGTGCTGTCCTTTTTTGATTATTTTTCATCTTACAATGGGACAAGTTTTTGTTTGTTTCTGAACCAACTACTTACAAGTGGTTTTGTTAGGAAAGGGAGCCTATTATGCTGTGAGCTGTGGGGAAAAAAGGACACCTGGCTCACTTGCTGTTGAGGGAACTTGCCCTGGCAAGAGTGTAACACTCTGATTGGCTCAGGCCAGTCCCGTGAACATGATCGGCTCGTGTCCCCTCCCATGGCTTGCTGATCTTAAAGCTGATTGGCTGAATCACCCTATATATGCTGTGTGACTTCCTCAATTAAGGAGTTCCTGCTTGACTGGTCTCCCTGGTGTCTCTGATTGTCCTCCGCCTTGAGGGCTGAGTGTGGGCCACCAGCTGACTCCTGACTCTTCCCGACTCAGCTTCACCGCTGGGTTGTGCTCCCCCAGCCTTCTCCGCTGGCCGGTGAGGGCTGATCCCGGGTCCAGGGGAGCTAAAAACCCCAGCAGTGAGCTTACAGGTATTGTCTGTGTGACAATAAGTTACACGTGAGTGAGTTCAATTTGCTTTTGATTTTTCCTTGTCAGTATAGATCATTGTGATGTTCACAATGCAATATTTGTCTCACTGAAATCACATTTGTATTTTATGCCACAGCTATTATATTGTTGGGTGTACACCCACTGAAAATATATACATAGCTCTCTAAAAGATACACATAAAATATTTATAGCACCATTATTTGTAATAATCTCCAAGTGGAAACAATCCATATGGTCATGAACAGTAAGTGAATAAATGATTGGAGATATAGTTATATAATGTTCCACTTGATGTCATGAAAAGGAATAAAATACAACTATATGCAACTAATTAATGAGCTTGTAAGCGTAAGTTTGAATAAATGAAGACAGATACAAAAATATGCATAATTTTGAATAATTGAAGACAAACAAAAATATGTCCTGTATATTTTATTCCTATGAAGTAAAAAACCATCAAAGATAAGCTATATAATGTTAGAAGTCAAGGTGATAATTACCACTGGGAAGGAAATTGATATCTTTGTGAAGAATGTGGGAAAGAATTTAGTTACTCTCAGGATTATGGAGGGCTTTCTGGGAGCACTGGCAGTCTTTACTATTTTGATCCGATTGGTAGTTTAGTTATTTATCATTTTCTGATTATTCATTTAGCTATTGTTTATGTCATAGTTATTTGTATATATAATATTTTCAATTAAAACTTGTTTAAAAATGAGTTGGTGGGATATTGTGATAAAATGGCAAACTACAACTATATTACAAAATTTTCCTTCAACCATATTCCATAAAATAAGTAAGAACAACAGCAATAAAACTACCAGTGAACAAGCCTAATAAGAGAAAAAAGCAGCCAAATGTCATAAAACTAAAAAGTATCACCGGGTCACAAACATGATTCTGGAGCAACTTGGTGGAACAAAACAGTTGGTCCTGACTCCCCTACACCCCCCCATTTCACAAAATTTACCTGTGTTAAAAAAAAAAAAAAAAAATTTAAGCCGGGCGCGGTGGCGCACGCCTGTAATCCCAGCACTTGGGAGGCTGAGGCAGGAGGATCGCAAGTTCAAAGCCAGCCTCAGCAATGGTGAGGCACTTAGCAACTCAGTGAGACCCTGTCTCTAATAAAATACAAAAAAGGGCTGGGGATGTGGCCCAGTGGTCGAGTGCCCCTGAGTTCAATCCCCGGTACCAAAAAAAAAAAAAAAAAAAAAAAAAAAAAAAAAAAAAAAAAATTTGGATAATGCTCCCTTAGTCCCTCCCTAAAAGCTGAAATGAGCAAACAACATTCTGATCTTTTATGCTTTCTCACTGAGGAGTAATGAATCATAGCAAACAAAAATAAAACAAATAAAAAGCAACTAATATTCAGTAGCCTACATTGTACAGACATATTCTAAATACTTTAAATAAAATACCTCATTTATTCCTTGTCAGAAACTCTGGTACTATTATTATTCCCTTTATGCAGTAAGAAAACTGAGCCAAAGCTTGTTTAAGTTACCAAAAAACCATACAGCTAGTAAATGCTAGAAGTTTGATTTGAACTCAGCCAATTTGATACTAGAGGCCACCTTTGTAATCAATACACTGTGTTGAAATGACCAACAGGGTTAACTACTGAAAGGAAGTAAAATTCTTAGAACTATACATTGTACTTGGTAAAGAACATTTTTTTACTGGGATTGAATACAGATAAAAGAAGTATCTGGTACATAATGTTTAATAGAACCTCAGAACTGAGAAACCCAGGAGCTACTAAAATTTCTCAGATTTATGTGAGTACTCAGAAATTCCTTCATATTTATTTCAGGTATCTTGTATTCCCATAAGATAAAACTAAATTTAATTCTTATTATTAAGACAATGCATGTAATGTTCCATTTTATCAAAGAATAATTTTATTTATCTATCCAGATATTCATGTATCCTTCATCCATAATTCTATGTGTATAAGACAATTATTTCTAGGCAGGCTTTGTCAACTTGATTAGTACTTTTTTGCATTGTTTAAATTTTTTTAAAATTGAAAACACCACTTCCATAAAGCAAAGTGATTTTTTAAGATATCTTTAAAAATTTCCAACTTGGAATTATTTGATAGATTAACTGAACTAAATTTGTTCACAAGTTATTTCAGATCAGAGTTCACAATTAGTTTTTTAAAAGGAGTTTATTTTTCTAGCAACAGATATTTGAAACTTCAATTTATTTAAAAGATTTTGTTTAGTTATTGTTAGACCTTTATTTTATTTATTTATATGTGGTGCTGAGAATCAGACCCAGTGCCTCACACATGCCAGGCAAATGTACTACCACTGAGCCACAACCCTTTAAGAATCATAATTTTAGCATTATCAGCATGTTTTTGGGGAATGTTTCTAAGTTATCATTTCCCCTGTCTCCTTAAATAAATAATATATGACTCACAATTTAAACTGGAGTGATCAGTAAGTCTTTACTGCAAACTTTAATCATTGCACAAAAATGCATTTTCTTTAGGGATTGTTAACATGATTGTGCTCATGATAATTGGTCCTGATCGTTATTTTTAAAAGTAACTGTGCCTTTTAAGATTTTCTTCTCTGCTGAGATGTCAGCTATTATTTTTTTTCCCCAGTTGTGACATTGTATTAAACTGGAGCAGCCCTTCTCCTTTTAAATTTATTTATTATTTATTATTTTTTGGTACCAGGCATTGAACCCACAGACACTTAATCACTGAGTCACATCCCCTCCTGTTTTGTAAAGTTTTTTGTATTTTGAGGAAGGGTCTTGCTAAGTTGCTCAGGGCCTTACTAAATTGTTGAGTCTGGCTTTGAATTTGCAATTCTCCTGCCTCAGCTTTCCAAGCCACTGTGATTATAGCCAGGCAATAATTGGCCAGGCTTCTTTTAAATTTAGTTTTTAAAAATTTCTTTATGCTAATATGTTTTGAAGTTTGAGACTATTTCTATTAAAGCATGCATTAAGCTAGGGCTTTGTATATTCGTAGATGAGATTTTAGCCAAAAAGAAAAATTGTTTCTTTTGCAAAATGAATGTAGATGTTACAAAATCCATACAATAAAGTGTTACTATACTTTTCACAGAAAAGAAATGATGATCAGGAAGATATATACTATGGGCCCCAAAATAAATTGTCCCTTTTTAGTTAAAATGCTAAATACAATCTGTAACAAAAAATACAATTGAAATAAATTCTATATGAAAAATTGTATATTTTGTTGGATTATTAACTTCCTTTCTTAAGTGAAATTAGTTATTACCAGTAGCTTTGTGCATCACTCAATTTGAATTATCTTTTTTATCTGAAATTAAAACACTTTTCTTTTGTTCACACTCTCTGATTATATTGTGATATACTATGTAGCTTTCTACACCATTTTTCAATCCTTTTTTGTTAAAATATTCAAAAACACTCTTGTTGTAATAACCATTCCATAGTTAAGTTAGATTAACGAGTAATTTGGTGACCTAAAATATTTAGAAGTTTACCATACTAATATTTTCAAGCTAAACCTGAAAGAAAAATTCAGAAAATAGAAGTTCAGCTCTCAAATGTAGTCTGAGTCATGGTGAGCTTTTCCCCCCTCTATAAACTTTGATAATGAAAAGATAGCCAAGTCATAAAATTATGAACTATGAGATTATAAAAGTTTTCCTGGCATTAATCAATCAATTGAAAACAAAAGTACTACAAAAAAGGAGGGTGAACCAATGGACAAGTAAAATCTTGTGTTTATCGTAAAACTTAAAAAATATTAGAGTTAGAATTTACCATGAACATCTTTGGTCTAACTCCTAGCCTGGGTTCACCTTACAGTATAACTGATAATCCTTCCAGTGATAAAGAAATCACTACCACTAAACAAAACTGATTCATTTTTTTATATAGCTAATGTTTATCTTAGTTCTGAACACTAAATCAAATTTTGTTTCATAATAATGCTACATCATTTGTTCATAAATTTAAGTCCTCTTGAGACATACATAACTGATTTAATTGCTCCTCAATTGTCTTTTAAATATTTAAAGACTGCTTTCTTTCCCATGCCATCTGAGTCTCCTTCCGGTTTAATAGCAATAATAGCTCTATCTTTTCCTCAGAGAAAAATAATTTGGTTTCTCTCTTTTTTTCCCTCTGAGCTCCAATTATCTACATCTCTATTTTAAAAAGGAGAAATACTAAAGATGGAGTAATGCTATTGCAAATGGGTATAACCAGGGTAGAACCAACTGACACAAATACACATATCCTAGGATTGCATTGAACAAATTTATAAAGGAAAGAATAGATTTTTGCTCACTTGTGGCTTTTCATTGAAACAGAATATCTGTCTCTTTTAACCTGAAATGCTGTTGGTATGCATAATTCATTAAGTATAGTCTTTGTTTTGTTGTACTTGTTTGTAAACTATAAGACAATTTTTATCATTTTAATTTTATAAAACTTTAGTTCAAAATTTCTAACTATCTGAACTATTCCTAAAATAACTAAATCATTATTTTACTTAGACCAAAAAAGCAACCAACAAAACTGTAATTCTTACTAGTTGGATGCATGTGATTCAACATATTAACTTTCTTCCCCTTTTTAAGTAATGAATATCTATTAATGATACACATGCCATTTCTCTCTTTGGGTTATTGATAAAATTATTGACAGAACAGGGGCCAGGACTAAAAAGAATGTTTAGGGATCTCAAGAGACCTCCATTCAGGGTGACATTAATACATTATTCATATCTCTTGTAAAAACCATTAAGACCAATACAAATTCACCCATCTAGCTTATCAATACATATTTTTCTACCTTGATACCACACACCAACAAGTGAAATACTTGGCAGAAATTCACTTGTATGATGTCTCTATTCTTCTCCTTATTTGTTATTTTTAGCATCTCTTTTAATTAAGGAAATAAATAGCATTGCTTTTGTAAAGTTTGTTTTATAATGCTTTCAATGTATCATAACTTCCCTTTTATGCATATAAATCTTTTGTTTAATAATTAATGCAATGGTTTTGACTGAAATTAAACTTAATGAGTCAATAGTTTCTTTTATGTTGTTTGAAAATAGGAAATATATTTTTCTGTCTTGATTACTTGTCCTGTTGTTCTACATTAGTAAGAGTTTATAAAATTTTATGTAAGTATGTTCTACAAATATATGTATACAGAATCAGTAATTTGAAATGTAGCTTTCTGGGTCAAAAATTTGAGTTAACTTGATTAGGTGTTTTTTAAACTGATCAAATCTATTAAAATATCAGAAAACTACTATATTTAATGATGAAACATTAGAAAAATTTCAAGGGCAACTCTTCTAGGCAAAAACAATAGTAGGATTTTTGTTATTTTGCTTCAATCAAATATTTCACTGTAGGTCCTAGCTAAAATAGGAAATGCAGAGCAAAGCAAATAATAGGGAAACTTATTAGAAAGTGAGAGAAAAAACTATTTGGTGATAATATAATTATCTACTTAGAAAATACAAGATAACTTACACAGAGAAATGATCAGAACTAATAAGAGATTACACATAAAACATTTTTAGAAACTCATCAAATTACTAAACACTAGAAATGACTAGAAATTATTAAAGATAAGTAGCATTCACAAACCCCTCAGCTACTTTATAGAAAAATTGTAAAATATTATTAAGAACATTAAAGAAGATTTGAAAATTGGAGAGCTATATCATGTTTACAAATTGGGACCCAGTACTCTAAAGATGCCAGTTCTCTCTCTAATAATTATAAACTAAATGTTATTGCCATAGATCACAAAAGAACTGTTTTGGGGAATATTGATAAGTTTATCCCAGAATTTATCAAGTAGAGCTAAAAATGAAGAATAACTAAGATAATTTTGAACAAAAAAGTAGATCAGTGTACTTGTGATAAAATATCTAGAGTTTTCTGAAGGATTTCTTAATTATTTAAGTGAGAATTGCTTTAAGCATGAGCAATATAACCAACAGAAATGGAAAGAATTCTCCAAACTAATGTTAAATGGAAAGTTGATATATGACTGAGTAGGAATTAAAAATTAGCTGTAAAATGATTTTATGGTCAAAGATTCTGAAAAAAAAAAAAAAAAAACAAAATTAAAAAAAATAAAATTTCACCAATATTTTATGCAATGCACAAAATATTACTCCAAATTGTTTAAAAAGTAAATGTGAAAATAAAAATATAATAACTTAGGTAAATTCTAGTATAATAATGTTATAATCTTGAGTATTCTTAAATACAAAAGTACAAGCTTTAAAATGATATTGAGTTCTACTTTAAAATTAAAAACTTTTATTTGGTGAACAATATAATAACAAAACTAAGAGATAAGCACCAACTAGAGGAACTTATTTACATTGCATATGACCAAATAAGGAACAACCATTACACAGGACATGTAAAGAATTCTTCCTGAAATCTCCTTTTGAAAATGGGCAAGTTATAAGTAAGCAATTCATAAAGATAATAAAGATGATCAATAATTATGTGAAAAGCTATTTAATTTCACCAGTAATCAGGCAAATGCTAATTTAAATGATTGACAAAACAAATAGGTCTGTAAACCTCAAGTGTTGGCAAAGAATGTGGATCATACTGTAGCCAGAATAAGATACTAATTTACCTAATCCAAATATACCTAGAATTAAGTCAATTTTCCCAAAGTTAACTTTTACACATTGATTTAATTTATACATTCTTGAAATTGGGCCATTATTTCATTGCATATTGTCTTTTCTACTGTTTATCTCTTTTCACCTTCTGTATGTTCTATTGGAAGTAAATTGACCCTTTCAGCTTACATTCCACATCTTTAGGCTCTTCTTTTGGTTAACTTTTAATCTTTCTATACTTCAGTCTGTATAATTTCTTTTAACTGTTTTTTCCAGTCCATTAATCCTCTTTTCAGCCATATCTATACTGCTACTTATTTTTAAATTTCAACAACTATGTATTTCTTTTGCAGTTATTTTTCCTTTTTCTTTCATTTCCTATTGTTCCTATTTCTGAGTTGTGTGTGCTTGTGTACTTTCTTATGCAATTCATTTGTTTATACCTTTGTTTAAAACAGATTTTATAATATCTGATTATTTTCCTTTTATTAAAATTATTTATTCAGTGTTGTTGTATATATAACAGTAGCATGCTTTATGCTTTACAATTCGTAATACACATAAAGCACACCTTTTTACATATCACTGTTAGTTTGCAAGGTATAGTCATATCTTTTATGTCTTCAAACATGCATTTAGGGTAATGATAACCCTCTCATTCTACCATCATTTTTTTTTTTTTTTTTCTTCCTCTCTTTATACCCCCTTGCTCCCTCCCTTGCCGTCCCTCCCCATTGACCTTTCTGGTGTTCCTCTAATCTTCCTATGCTCCCCAACCCAACCCCACTGTGAATCAGCTTCCTTATATCAGAGAAAACATTCAGTATTTGGATTTTTGAGATTGGCTAACTTCTTTGAAATTTTGTGTATAAGGTAGTTATCTCAGTTAAATAGGGTAATTTTAAAAATTAAATTTATTTTTTACTGATATGTAAAAAACATAAAATTTATACTATTAGTGGGGGTACCATGCTGGTATCCATGTGATGCTTATATACTTGTATATGCTGCATAATGTTAAACATCTATATCTCTTCAACATTCATAAACATTCAAGAGGCTGGGGTTGTACCTCAGTGGTAGAGCACTTGCCTAGCACATGTAAGGCACTGGGTTCAATCCTCAGCACTACATAAAAATATATATAACAAAACAAAGGTATCGTGTCCATATACAACTAAAATTAAAAAAAAATAAATTTAAAAACATTCAAAATCATTTTTTCTAAATTTTTGAAATATTTTTCTTATTAATTTCTTGAGTTTTCAACATTTTGTTTTACTATTAACTCTACCTCCTGATTATTTCCATTCACATTTTGTGACTTTTAATTGTGAACTCATCTTTAGTGTGACTTTATCAATGGGAATCATATGTGACCTGAATTAGTGAGTTAAAACCTCTCTGAAGTAATTTCATATTATCAGGTGCCTAAGGGTATCATAAAACCTAAACAAATTTTTAAATTAATTTCTTCACTTTAGGCTTTTCAGATCATAAGGAGATTATGATTTCAAATTTGAAATTGACAGGGCACAGAATAAGAATTCTCAAGCAAGCTTTTTCCATTGTTGTTTGATTTTGGTCATTCAGAGTTCTGACTGAAACAACTCAGTATTTTCCTATGGTGTTGGAAAAATTCCTCTTGTTCCCTGTTACTCTAAGGGTATATCCTTTAGTTGATGTGTTCTAACTTCCCTCTCATGAGGGCCCATCATCCTTTCTGTTGCCATGAAAACTTTAACACCAGTTCTCTTGGGTTATACTTTTTTACTGCCATTTCAAAATTAACTTCACCACTTATACAAACTACAGATTTAGCAAATTGCTACCATGTTCAGGTCCTTTTTTCTTTCCCACTCCTTCAGGTGTCAACATTAACTTCTTGAAAACTCAGCAAAATACTTATAAATTTTTTATGTTACCACTTTTTTCAACATTTCTATATATTTCTAGCAGTATAACCTCATGATGAACTTATATTTTACCATAACTGAGACTAGGAATTTACTGTCACATCTTTTCTCTTTGTTACTAAACTGTTTTTGTCTTTGTTATATAATATTTCTCTACTTTCAAACTTTTAAATTTTTCTTATTTTCTTCTTCTAATTTTCAATTTTATATTTACTCATTTTTTGGATTATTTTTTGCTTTGTATTTAAGGATGTTTATTTGCTTGAAAAGGGAATTGCTAGAGTAAATTTTTTCCATATTCATGTACCATATTAAAAAGATGGATTTTTTTTAAGAATTAAAAAAATTTTGTCCAAAGTTTTGTGTAGGAATTGAAACAGTATATATCTGCAATGCACAGAGTCAGTACTTTGAGGTTTTCATTACCCTGGAAGGTCTCACCTTTGTAATTCTTCTATGAATTCAATACTTTTAAATCCCATGTAAGTGAGATCATGTGATATTTATCTTTTTATGCATGATTCATTTCACTACTTAATGTCCTCCAGGTTCATATATCTGATCACAAATAATCAGATTTCCTTTTTTAAAAAAGGCTGAATAGTAATGTGTTATGTGTATATAGCACATTTTTAATATATCAACCCATTGATGGATACATCGGTAGATTCCATATGTTGACTGTTGTGAATAATTTCAGTGAATGTGGGAGTGCAGATAACTCTTTAACAATGATTTATTTTCCTTTGGGTATATATCCAGTAGTAGACTCACTGGCTCATATGATGGTTCTATTTTTAACTTTTTTGAGGAACCTCCAGACCAGTTTTCCTAATGGCTGTGCTAATTTATAGTTTCACTAACAGTGTGTAAGGATTCCTTCTTTCAGTATTCTTGCTAACACATAACTTTTATTCTTTTGTTAATAGTCATTGTAACAGGTATGAGCTGGTGTCTTGTGCTTTTAATTTGAATTTTTAGATCATTAGTGATTTAAACATTTTGTAATGGGTTTGTTAGTAACATGCATATCTTTTTTGGACAAATGTCTATTCCAATTCTTTTCTCATCTTTCAATTGAGTTGTTTTCTTGCTATTAAGATAAATTCCTTATAGACTGTGGATATTAACCTCATATCAGACATATGGTTTGCAAATATTTACTTCAGTTTTGTAGGTTGTCTTTTTGCTTGGGGAGTTTTTAATTTGGTGTGCAGAAGAAGCATTTTACTTTCATGTAATCCTATATGTGTATTTTCACTTCTGTTTGTGCTTTTGGATTCATATCAAAACAACAACAACAATATTGCCCAAACCACTGATATTTCCCCTGCTTGTTCTTCTTTTGCAGTTTCAGGTTTTACATTTAAATCTTTGATAAATATAATGCTTATGTTTCTGCCTCAATTAATATCAGACCTCTGATAAAGGATGTGAAACTACCTTGTTTTATTTTTTTTTTTTTCATTGAGAAAAGTACAGTCAACTTATATGGTTTGAATTTAGAAATTCTTCACAAAAATATGACTCCTCATATATAAGCACTTTTATTTTTACTTAAGTTAATTTGAAAAAATATTTCATTATTTAGATGAAGATTTTAGAACACTGTTGATTAAAACTGCCTTTAAAAAGTTGGACTTTAATGGGTGTAAGCATTAATTATTTAAAACACTCAACTAGATGGTAAATATTTTTTTCCTCAGGAATGCTTAGATGAATGAATCAAAACCTTTATTTCTGGAAAGAAGTACAAAACTGTTTCTAAAAACAAGTTCTTAAAAGGATGAGGGGGAAAGAGTTTGTAGAAAATGCAGCCTTCCTTGCTCCCATTCCTAAGTCATTATTCTGCTTTTGAGGTTGTCTTGTGAGAAAAAGTGACAAACATAATTTTCTTCACAGAAACAACCAGAAAACCAAAATAATTGAGCCTCTGTTGTGAGCCTCACATATTGATCTAGTTTTCATATCATCTTTTCAAGCAAGAACCTTCCCCAGTTATTTTTATTCAGTGGAGGAGTAGTCAAGGTGAGGAAAATTTCCTCTCCAGCCTGCCTTAAGCATAGTGAAGCTGCAGTAATAGACATGATTGTAGCAGCCCTTTCAGTGTGTAAATCCAAGCTGGAGTGCAGAGAACATCAAAGGGGTCAAAGGGATAGTGGAGGTTTTGTGTCCCAACTTGTCTCTAGTCTCTTTGTGGTGGCTGATCCCATCTGTCTCAAAGAGCTGAATGTAGCTTTTTCTATTGTGAGTATTGTTCACAAGTCACCTAAGTAAAGATTAAACTTGTGGCTCCTTTCCCACATATTCAGTCTGGTGTTAAAATAGAGTTAGGAGAAAGAAGTTCTAGTGTACTATTGTACAGTAGAGTGACTATCGGTAACAATAATGAACTGTATGTTTCAAAAAGCTAGTAAAAAGAATTTTGAAAATTTTTACTAAAGAGAAATGGTAAGTGTTTGCAGAGATGGATATGTTTAAGTTGATTTTAACATTACATGGCATCCCATTAATATATAGAATTTTACATTTTAATATAGCAGTTAAAATAAATTTAATAAAGAAAAAAAAAGACAGATATGTACTTGTACAAGCACACAGTCATAGATAATAATTCCATATAATCCAGATTAACAAATTATTTGAAGATGTAAATTTTTGAAACATTTTGTTCTATATTCATCCCTTATAGACATTTACATAGCCAAATTTGATTAATAACACTCTTCAGAGTGTTGGTGAAGCTAAGGATTTTATAAACCTACAGAAAATACCAAGCACAGTGACTAATAAGCAATAAATATTAGTTATGAATCATGATAACAAGCATATGAGCACATTGAGATGCATTAGCTGCTATCAATGGAAGAAGATGTTTTTTAAAATTTTTACCATTTTCTATAACTTCTTTTTAAGCATCAGGATGGCAGCTTCCATATACTGAGCAAGTACCACATAATTCCTTTATATTCCTTTAAATTCATAATATGGCAGACTGTTTATTATATAATTTCCATACCTGAGGATCTAGATGTTTAACAAGAAAATAACAATATTTAGAACTGAAAAACAACCATTCATGAATTCTTAGGCTTGGTTTTAGGGGGAACCAGAGTTAATGCACTTTAACAAATTTTCTTAAGATACACATATATTCTAAGAGAGACTGCATTGTTGACCTAATACATACAGTCAGTGATTGAACTATTTCTGTATGCATCTCTTTTCCTTCTGACTTATTCATAATTATTGAATATGCTTTACTATTTTGGCCACAACCCAATAATTGATTGACATGGGCATTTAAAATATTTTTCAAAATTAAACAAAACAGATAAGTTAAATTTCTTTTATGCTCTGTTAGCAGTCCAGCTTTGTTCATTATAGTAAATGGAGAAAGTACAAGTCATTTGATTGCTCTTTAACCTTTTGTTATATTGACAATCTGTTATTGCCTAGCATCAATTCCATTCTTCTCAGAAGGTGGCTTGGCATTTTTGTGGTATTCTCAATCTTGGGAGATAAATCTGCATCTCCATCTGGATTGACCAGATGAGGCTCCCTTCAGAGCCAATTAACACTTTACTGATGGGGTCACCTCAGCATGGTAGGAGGTGCTTTGCACCTCCAGGGTGACCATAAACTGTCTCTACAATGCCTCCAGATGCTCCAGGACTGGAAACCAATCAATCTTGTACATAAGTGGTTAGCACACCTACCCCAGGGTCCTAGGAAGACACACTAAAAGATATGTATGACTTTGCAAGGCAGAGCCTCTTGAATATTCTTTTCTTAGCCTCTTTATATATTTACAGGGATTTCAAAGGATGCTCATGATACACAAGAAAGCAAACCAAGGTTGGTGGGCAATGCACTGGTCCTCTTCTTCTGTTAAACTTTATACATACTGACATATATAACTTCTTGACTAGTTTGACTAGAGATTTCTCAACAACCTTAATCACGGCAATTGAAAAGCCAAAAATTGATGTCAGAAATCTTCAAGCACTCGGTCTGGGGATAGAGTTACATGTCACATACCTGTAAAGATATTTAAAATTTAGCTGCGGCAGCTTTGATGCTGTTGCAGACTGTCTAGGGTATTTCTCTGTGATATGCTGAATATACCTTGAATATGTGTGATTATTTCTATAGGCTTTAGGATTTGGCTCACAGATTTCTTAGGCTTTTTGGGACAGGCTTCTCGTTTAATGAAGCAATTCCCTTAACTGAGCTTTAGCTGGGAAAGAATGCAAATTAAATATTCTTTAGTAGTGAGGATGGTAGGGGTGACAAGTGAAGGGGAAAAAGAAGGGGAAAAAAAAGGCATGGGGGAGCACAGTGGAGCCATGGAGTTCCCTCAGGTGGCTGGCTAACTAGCTCGCCTTTGTGTGGACACTGTCTGCCTGTGGGATGGAGCTAAGAGACAGAAGAATCAGAGTCTGGAGGAAGAAAGAAAGACAGTAATTATGGGATGCGTGCGATTAGTGTGGTAGCCAGAGAAATTAAGCCACAAGTCCGAGGAATCTTCCCTTCTGTATGGTACCTGCAGAGGGAGAGAAAAGACCTCACTACAGAGTTCAGTTGGAATCTACTCCCTGCCAGCTCAGCTTGATTGCTTTCTGGGTTACCTACTGTGGAGGTTCAGCAGCTCGACCTTCCTTTCAGTAGAGCTATATTGTCCTGCCCTGAAAAAAAAAGGCAGATTAAGAATTTACAGGGATCCCTCCATCACTGGCCTCTGACAGGAACACTCAGGGAGCTGATTTTTCATGGTTCAATTTGCCTGAGGCTGAGATTCTTATCAAAATGCATTCTGTTAATGGCAAGCTCTATTGCAGTTTTAAAAAAATATCTAACTTCCTATAAAACTTTCTCATTTCTTTACCTATCATCCTTCATAACTACTTTAACACAATTGTTAATCTTTGAGGCCTATATGCATTTAAGTTCAGGTTTACAGGTGAAGAGTAAATCATATCAGTTAAGTAGCTTAGAGTTATTTCGTAGTAAATAAACTATATTCTAATTGCTAACTGTTATAAATAAGGTCATACTTCAGTTTAATTCAATTCAAATTTTTAAATTGAAAACCTTATGTTCACAAAATAATTCAAGACATGAAAGCTATTTAATTTCATTGAACTAAGAAGAAACAAATCTACTCAATCTCTTCTTAGTTTAATAGGTGTTTTTGAGGGCTGTTACAGATGGTGGAAGGGAGTAGTCAGATTTTAAGTCAGGGAACATGTTTAGGACTCTGTGTATATATCAACTCAGACAGTACTAATTAGGCATGAGTAATTCTGCCCTTTTTGTTACCTCTCCTGATTACAAGTGACTTACCATCAATCTTTTTAGCATCTTAATTCTATCAATATCTATGGTGAAATTTTGAGGTTATGATGGTAAATGACCTAATTATGCCATAATTGTTACTTAAAAAACAAAAGATACTTTTATACTGCATATTTTTTAATTGGCAAGTAAGAAACTATAATATTATTCTACTGCAGATGAGAAGGCTTAGCCGATGAACTGAAATGAATTTCCAGAAGAAGGAGAGGAAACCTCTTTCTCTCCTGTTCAGATTAGTACTACCTGGCACTGTCACAGCCACAGCAGAGACCCTCCTTAGTTTACTCAGCAATGATTCCTCTGCCTGCTGGTGATTGTTTGATAAAATAATTTTTGATGCACTGTATTTTGTTATATGTCTTACCCCTTCTAAACAAGTAGTTTGAGGTTTATTCTTTGAAACCCATTTGTAAAAATATTCAATATAGAATGAGTATGCTATTGTTCTATATAGAGTTACCTCACATCAAAGGGATTTATATCACACTCTCTTCTACTCCAACACCCCTTAAACAAAGATCTTGTTCCCAAGTATAATGAGACTGTGATGATGTTTGTTCTAGCAATAGTGCTTCAGAAGTGCCAATTGATGGTTCCATTGGTCTACTGTCTCTCACAATATCTTTTCTATCTCATTCTCACTTTCTTCCTCACAACCTATACAGGGACCCTGGGAGAATACTGAAGTACTTATCAGTATCTTTGGAGGATTATTTTTAGAGATGTTTATTAATGACTTATGGTAATTTCAATGAAAGATCTGTATTCTTTAAAAAATTCAATAGGCCTTATCAATATGTAACTCTCATGATTTTTTGGCAACAAAAATCTGTTAATAGGTCAGACTATCCTTCTCATTATACTGTAGCAGGTAAAGCTTCTGAAACATTGTTTTTGTGACCTGAACATTTTTGATTATGTTTTCTTGATATTATTAAGAATTTCAATAGAGAGAATTTTATTTTAATGCATCAAAACACCCAGCTATGGCATTCTTTTAGTAAGGAATGCTTAAATGGTTTGAGTGTGATGAGAAGCTAAAAAATAGATGAAAGAAAGGAGGTTCGAAATAAAAAGTGAGCTGGTTGATAGTATATCTTATTAAGAAGATGAAACAAATAGGGTGAATAAAATGTCTATGGTGACTTGAGTTCATTTATATATCTAATGCCAAAAAATCATGTTGGGGAAAATGTCCAAGAAATCATGTTGGAAATGTTATGAAACTTGATTATTTGGTGGTGTGGGGGGTGGAGGGGCGGAGAAAGAGAGAGAGAGAGAAGCTGTACTGTTGCAAGGGCCAAAGAAAGGATGAATATTAGCTCCAAGTTAGTTCAAGAGCACTCACTGAGCACGTTGTGATGTTACCAGTGTACAGCAGAGTGTGCTAGCATGATTAGAACTGAACTACACAGTGAGCTCATCTGTGTTAATGTAATAGACAAGAAAAGAAAAAGAGCCGAGGGAGAGAAGGACAAATAAGGAAATTGGCTGTTGATAGGTTATATATACTTTTGTGCCATGAAGGACTTTTTGAAGTTCTAACAGCAGCAGTCCCTGTGGAACAATGATAACAGGAGAGACAGACAGACATTGATGTGTAAATGACATCATCACCCAAAGCCAGAGTCCCAGATCATATTGGGGTTCAAAGGGACTCTAATCTTACCCTGTTCATTTTTTTTTTCCTCCTAAATTCTTGCCAGAAATGAAGGAAACACAGAGGCGCTTGTTCATATCAGTTTTTCTGACTTGACCTGGAAACTCAGAGTCATGTAACTAGACAATGGCTGCCCAGAGTTCACAGATTTAAGGATCAAGTTCGTGAAGACATTGGCTTGGATTTAGATAAGGACAGTAGTTGAAACTAACATTACACAAGCTCCAACAACTATCTCAAGAGATGTCCAGTACTTTGAGAGAAACATGAGGCTGTATCAACAGTTTATAAATAAATGTGGATTTATCACAATGTTGCTAGAACTGTCTGTGAAAGGAAAAAGGCTGCTCCTGCCCTGGAAAATCTCTCTTCCCTTTCTGAATAACCTGGGCTATACAATTTGATCTTGTATAGGTCATACTAATCAACCTTTTGCCACTTTTCACTGTATGAGAAACCTATTTAGCAACATGAGGAGGGTGCCTCCACTTTCTGAGGATCATTAGTTGGAATTCCTAGGGATTACCATCTTTCAAAAAACGGGATATTAATGACATTTTCATCTGACTTTATATATTCAGTATGAATATTCTGGTTCCTCACTGAGGGTGGTATATCACTCATCAGTCATGAAGCCCAGCACAGGAAAATCCACAGTGAAAGGACAAACCAAATAATGGTATTTTGCCAAATACTATTTCCTTTAATACATTCTTTAATAAGAACCATAAATTTGAAATGTCCCTAAATTCAAATGACAAAGTCCTTTCTCAGTATGAAGTGTTTATATAGCCCAAGCTAATTAGTATTAGAAATATCTGCTTTATTTCCTTTTCTCTGCAGCTTAGCCATCTATCTGGGAGGGACTGAGTATACCAAGTATTCTTTCAATGTAAGCAATAAGTAGTTCACTTCCTGTACTTTTAATGAACTTTGTAATGGTGAAATGGAGCTATATCCAGCATGAACTTGTGAATACCTCCCTTTTAATTTTTTTGGCTAGGATTGAAATCTCCATATAAAATAGGAACTATTTGACTTTCTGTTTTAACACTATAACAAGTTCTTTAGAGGGATGGTAATATTAATCAGATGTGGCAACACATTATCATTGTAAGTTAAAAGAGAACTTTGTAGAAGTACATTAGACTTATTTTATTACCTATTCGTCTGCTGTTAAAATATGATAATTGTGGAGGTCTTTAGTAAAACTTTTTGTAGTAATTATTCAACCATCAGGCTGGGTTTAGTTATGGTGCATCTCTGGGGTGCTGTCTTTGGTTATATTCCCCCCCAAAAAAGTGAATGTGTTTATGTATGATAATTAGAAATCATTATACATTTGGCAAGAATTCTAACTGGCAGTTGGACAATATGTCAAACTCAAAGCTCAAAGTTTTTGTGTAACTATTAGTGAAGCAAAAGATGGAACTGGGAACTTAGAAGTTAATGTGTGTTAGAGGAAGCTAGCTTTGATAAGTCACAAAGGAGTTATATTAGGGTTCTCTAGAGAAGCAGAACCAGTAGGATATATATAGATATATAAGAGAAGATTTATTATAAGAATTGCCTCATACAATGGTGAAGGCTGAGAATCCAGGCTGGAGATCCAGGACAACTGGTGGTATAATTCCATCCTACTCTGAAGAATTGTGAACAAGGAACTCTGATGTCAAAGGGCAGGAGATGATAGATGTCCTAGCTTAAGGGCAGGGCATGGGGTGGGTGGATAGAAAGAAGCTGGGAGGGAGAGAAAGTGAAAGAATACGAATGAATTCAACCCTTCCTGAACTTTTTATTCTATTCAGGACCTCAATGGTTCAGTTCCTTAGCCCATTTATTGATTGAGTTGTTTGTTTCTGGATGTTAAGTTTTTTGTGTTATTTATATATCCTGGAGATTAGTGCTCTTCTCTTATATATCTCTATATATCCTACTGGTTCTGCTCCTCTGGAGAACCCTAGTATAATTCCTTTGTGACTTATCAAAGCTAGCTTCCTCTAACACACATTAACTTCTAAGTTCCCAGTTCCATCTTTTGCTTCACTAATAGTTACACAAAAACTTTGAGATTTGAGTTTAACATATTGTCCAACTGCCAGTTAGAATTCTTGCCCAATGTATAACATGAGTGTGGTAAAAATTTGCTCCCATTCCGTAGGCTCTCTCTTTACCTCACTGATTGTATCTTTTGCTGAGAAGAAGCTTTTTAGTTGATTCTTCCATTCTTCCTTTTAATGAAATTGACCATGGTAACTACTTCCTAGATAATTTCCTATTCTCTCTTCAAATTGACTCTCCTTTGCCCTCCCTTCTTCCACCAAATTCTGCAAAGTTAACTCCCAACACCTTCCTTGAATCTCTATCCTCATATCTTTATATTCTTTCATTGCCTTAATTGCCACCTTGGTCATACCTTTCTCCAGTTGAGGCAAAGTCAATGGAATCATAGTTTCCTTATCTTTAGTCTATCTATTCTACAACCAACAGTGTTTTCTATCCCATCTATTCATATCACTTTCCATCTAAGAAAGCTCTGCATTACTTAGAAGATCAAATCAAATGACTATTTCAGCGTTTGCAAGACTCTCCCTAATCTGGCTCTTGCCAGTCATTCCAGCGTCATCTCTGTCCATTTCCTACCTTAAAAATTTTCCCAGTTTACAAACACTTGCCTTCAGGGCCTAGACAGGGTCCTTAAATTTAAATAAGAAAAGTGGTTCCAGTAGAAGAAATAGGGGGGCTGGGACTGTGGTAATCTTAAGTATACAAACTACATCTAAAGAATTCAATTTTGTTTGTATTAGAAAAATAAGACAAATATGAAACAGAGTGGGTCATGGATTATCAAATTTTGACCTGTGCTGGTAACACCCACTGCTTCTCTGACTGCTGGCATTGTGGTATTTTTTCCCTTCTACAATGCAATCACCCTTGCTATTTTATCTGCGGATAATGCTCATGCATATTATTACCCCCTCATTCAACTCAACCTTTTCAAGTTAATTATTTCTTATTATTTAAAACTTAGATCAAATAATCATCTCCTTAAAAAATGTATGCATGATCCTACTTAGTAACTACATGTTCCCATCCAATTTTCCATAGTACTTACTATATTTACCTTAGATGTAGTACCTGCTTCTTCTATAATACTATGAATTCCTTGAGGGAAAATTATTAATTTCTATATTCTCAGGGTACAGTGGAGAGCTAGGTACATAGTTAATACTCAAAGAAGGCATGAGGATGGTGATGAATTCAATAGAATTATGCTTCCATGCTTTCGTCTAGCCTTAGAGTCTTGGGCTATTATAGAACTTTGTGAAAGTCTTGGGGACTTAACACCAGTCAGGATAAGAAAGTGGAAAATTCTGTCTTTGTTAATCTCTCTATCCATAGAATCTAGAATTACCTCCACCAGTTTATGGATGGAAGAAGAGAAGGATGAAAGGTGGGAAGAAAAAAGAGAATGAAGTAAATGTTTATTTTCTTAATGTACAGTGTTGTGAAGAAAGAGAAGGAGAAGAGGGTGGCAGGGAAATAACTGGAGCTGAAGAATAGAAACAAAGACTGTTTTGGAAGAATGAGGATTTTTGGTATAGTTCTACAAGGACAAGTTTGGACTGAGAACAGGTTGAACTCAGAGTGCTGTTATTTTCACTTAGCACCTCACCAAGACATAGGTGGACTCTATTTCAATTTTTTAAGTTCATTTATTTGTTCTTTTTAGATATACATGACAGTAGAGTGTATTTTGACATACTGTGTGTGTGTGTGTGTGTGTGTGTGTGTGTATACATACACATGGAGTATAACTTATGCTAATTAGGATTCCATTCTTGTGTTTGTACATGATGTGGGGTTGCACTGGTCATGTATTTATGTGTGAACATAGGAAAGTTATGTCTGATTCATTCTACAGTCTTCCCTATTCATGTCACCGCTTCCTTCCCTTCCTTCCTTTTTGTCTAATGCAATGAACTTCTGTACTCCACACCCCCACCTTTTTTGTGTGTCAGCATCCACTTATCAGAGAGAACATTTGGCTTTTGGTGTTTTGGGGACTAACTTATTTCACTTAGCATGACATTCCCCAGTTCCATCCATTTACCAGCAAATGCCATAATTTCATTTTTCTTTATGGGTGAGTAATATTCTATTGTGTATATATACTACATTTTCTTAATCTATCCATCTGTTGAAGGGCACATAGGTTGGTTCCATAGCTTATCTATTTTGAATGGAGCTGCTACAAACATTGATGTGGCTGTCACTATAGTATGCTGATTTTAAGTCCTATGTGTATAGAGAATAGAGTGTGTACTCAGATAAATTTTCCTCATGTAGTAACTCATTTTTGCTTTTTCACATAGTTAATAGTAAAGATGATATATGATCAAGGAAAGAAAATTCTCAAAGAACATTGTCCCTAAAAAGGGGCCCATCACATTTGGTAATAGGGATGACAGTGTGGCAAGGTCACTTAAATGTGGAATTTTACCACAGTGGCACTTTTTGTTTGCCTGGTCATTCCCTATCATCAAACAGGATCATATAGTTAAGATGTCCCTGAGAGCCATTTCCTATAGCCACCTTTGGTGAATTCAAAACTATCAGTAACATGCCACTATTTAGGGATATAACTTGAACTTTTGAAGGTTTTATGTCCATCCAACTCAGTGTACATGGTAGTAAAAGCAGAAGAACCCTTAACAATGTCATATGATATTTCTGGTTTGAGTTGAGTGATCTAATAGGTCTGCCTGCAAAAATCTTGACAAAAATATTTGCTTTTCATGATGGCAAACACCACAGTAATGAACAATACAGAAAGCATTTAAAAGTCTTTGGGAGATAGATAAGTACCAAGGATAGGCTTCTTCTACTTTTCTTATAACCTTTTTCATAGGGCTGCCAAATGACTCTACTGTTTGCCTCACACCAGGGGTGTATCAATGATGTATTTACACAAGTGCTTAAATAGATAAAAAGTGTAGTGCTAAGTGTCAAAGGTGGAACTCAAATACAAATCTCTCCTACTTGCCAGGTTTTATTCAAGATAAATAGTTTTGCTTTGTAATAACAAAGGATTTCCATATCTCCTAGTCAACTACCTTGCAAATCAGGAAATTGTTCATAGCTAAGGAACCTGATCGTGAGTGAGTAGTATCATTCTGGTACAAAAGACAGCATATTGCACAACTGTGACATTTTAAATCAGGTCTTGCACCACTTTATCAATAGGATTTGGGATGTAGTCTTAACTCTCCACAGTAGGATAATTACCATTTTTCTTTTAACACCCGATTCCACCCCAGGCCTTATTTGCATGGTATATAGAACATATGGTAGCCAAATTCACTTTGGCAACTAGAATAGAGAAGTCTGTTGGTCCTACTTTTATTATAGGAAATAATAAGCCAGTTAAACTATGTGTGTGCATATCTATCTGTATATTTTTTCTATTTAATCTTTTTGTATGATGGCATCATTTTTAATTAGCACATTAATTATCCATGTTAGTGGGTTTCCACATGGTATTTCCATACAAACATAAAGCAAACAGCCACCTTTTCCCACCACCACCACAAGACACCCTTGCCCATCTCAGTAATCACTAGTCTACTTTCTGGTCAACTTTTTTTAGCTTCTATATATGAGAGAAGTACTCGTCTTTCTGTGTCTGGCTTATTTCACTTGACAAAATGTTCTCCTGTTTCATTCATTTTGCTGCAAATTACAGAGTTTCATTCATTTATTATCGCTCAACAATACTCTATTGTATATACAGACCACATTTTCTTTGTTCATTCATCTGTTGATTGGCATCTAGACTGAAGACATATCATAGCAATTGTGAATAGTGCTGCAATAAACATGGACATGCTGGTGGTATCTCTTTAGTATGCTGATTTTATTTCCTTCAGATATATACCCTGAGGGGATTGCTGGATTGGGTAGATCTATTTTTAATTTTTTTGAGGAAACTTTATAATTTTCTCAGTAATGACTATACTAATTTCCATTCCCACCAATAGGTTTCCTTTCCTCTATATCTTCACCAGCACATTTTTTATAGTCATGAAAATAGATACTTCTTCATGCAGATAGTGTTATGGGAGCAGAATTATCAACTGTACCTTGAACATAGCATAGCCTCATTTTAGCAACAAAATAGAAAAAATGGTGGGAATAATTATTTTAATATTTATTACTAAATAAAGTAATATATACATGTAATGAGTAATAATATTTTAAGTTTAAACTAAAGATTGTAATACATATAATATTTATTAAACTTCTGTTATGTATTGAATTTTATGATGGTCATTTTATATAGACAATGTAATTTATTTTTATTTATTCTGGCAGCACTGAGCACAAAAACTAAGATGTAGAGACTCTAACTTAATTATGTAGGGTCAAGTAGCAATAGAAGAAGAAAGCAAGAATCCAACTAGTGTTTCTAAGTTGAACCTATATGCTTAAACACCTAGAATTACTACACTATGGAAGCTAAATCTTGATATTCTTCTATTTCATATATATATGTGCATGTGTGTTTTATTCTTTATACAAATAAGAAAATAAGAATAAGAGAAATAAAGAATAAAGAAATAGAAAACATTTATAAAGAGTAAAGTAAATAGAATACACTGCTGTTATGAGTTAAAATTCCCCTGTAAAAGTCTTCTATTATTTAAATGCTTGGAATTTTCTGTAGATATAAACACAAAATTATTTGTAAATTGAAGTCAATAAGAGGATAAAAATTAAGAAAAGTGTCAATTCAGAAGCATACAAGAACAATTTATCTATTGACAGTAAATGTTATCTAAAGGGGTTAAAAGAAATCAGACTTAATGTTATCTAAAGGGGTTAAAAGAAATCAGACTTCCCTGTGGGCTGTGCATGGGGTATGCATTATGTGCTGTCATTAAAGTGTTCTTTTCTCTGTTAAGCAAGCATCCCCTGCTGGGACATCTCTTTGGTTTGGTGGGAGTCTGGAGTTACACATGAAGTATGTGTTATCAGCTAGAAATTATTCCATATAAAAATTTAATGATATTGTCCTACTTATTTTTCAATTAGTGCATGTGTTTTATTCACATGACATGGATTATTGAAGACATGAATTAGAACTCTGCAGGAAAACATTGGATCAGAGTTTTTTTTTCTTACTATAACCTACGACTGATGAAAAATTATGAACAACAATACAAATCAACATAATGAAATTAGACCTTAACATTCACAATAATTCTGAGAAGCTAAATTATCTCATCTTGGTTAGTTTAAAGCTTTCATTCAGGTAACTTTGAAAACCTTTTCCTAGACTTCTTTGTTTAAATCCCTCAAGGCCATGGAGCAGAGAAGGTTAAAAAGTGTCTGGAAGGGCATAAAGCTTGAATATTTTGAGAGTGCTAACCAAGATATACAGAACTGAATGTATTTTCATGAAGACTGAGCATATTATTTTTTTCTTTCTGAAAACATTACAGACTGGCTACTTACAGAGGATTGGTGGAGCTAGTCAACACATAGAACTGCTTTGCTTAATTAAATCCATCTCTCTTCTCATGACTTCTGAAATATAGGAATCATTGAAAGGCCCTTGGATCTCTTTTGTGGTGTGAGATATTTCTTTTTCTTTCTTTCTTTATTTTTTTATTATTATTATTATTTTTTTTTTGGTAAGACAAATTGTAATTATTTCCTTTGTTGGGTGTGCATCTCTGAAGAGAAATGAGGCTATGAATTTTGTAAACTTGTTTTTTGCCCCAGTACTAGAGATGGAATCCAGGGCTTTGCACATGCTAGGAAAGCATCACTTTTTAAATTATATCAAAAATTTTGTAATTGGCCATGTGACCAATTACAAAATTTATATAAAACCAAAAGATTCATTCATTCATTTGTGTTCAAACTTGAAAATAAATTCTCCTATGTTTCACCCAAAGAAAGGAAAAATAATGTTAGCTGTAACAATAGTTACAGAAACAGCAGCACAAAAATGTAAGCCATAATAATGTTCATTTAGCTGCTCAAGTTAATAGTGATTAAGTAGCATATTTAAACCATCTTTATCATTAAATATAAGGTATAATCAGTATTATATTGAAAAAAGAGATGTCATCATGAAAGTATTTACATTAAGGAGGAAATGTATTTTTATAACTTATTTCTAATTTTAGCTGTGTTTAATTTAGTCTATTTCTTTCCCAGAAAAACATAAATCACAAAATTACTTTTTTTATAGAAACAGTGGTTTACAATGTGCAAACAAGACTCTTTTATGAAATTCATTCTTTTCTTTAGAACTACCATGGGAATTGAAAGTAAAAGCAAACCAAAAGTCACATAGCTGAGTTGAGCCAAACTAATTCCAAGATGTGCTTGAAACCTAGAGCTGACAATTTTTGAGTGAACTTTTAAAATTGGCAAAATTACTTCTCTCTTCTTCCAAATTGAGAACAATGAAATTTGACTCAGGCTAGTATTTTAAAATATTCTTGTTTCTTGTCTAATTCATATTTGTTTCCTTCTACTTGACTACTAGGATTATTCATCTTATTGATAATTAAAAGGTAGTATCTTTATGCAAGCACTTTTTTAAACAATATTTAAGAGGGAGGACACAGGATTCTGGATAAATTTTGAAGGTACAGTTAGTGGGATTTTGTATGGCATGAAGGCATGCAGAGAAAAAATATACATATAATATGTATATTATACAAGCATGGAGTGCATCTTATGGATGAGGACCCCATTCTTCTAAGTGGACACAATGGTGGGATTCACTTAGGTATTTTCGTATGTGTACATAGGAAAAAAAATGTTAGATTCATTCTTTTGTTTTTCCTATTCCTATGTGCCTCTTTCCTTTCATCCCCTTTGTATAATCTATTACGTTTCTCTTCTCCCCCTCCCCCACTTTATTGTGGTTTAGCTTCCACATATCAGTGAAAACATTCAATCTTTGGGTGTTTGGGGATTGGCTTATTTCACTTAGCATGGTAGTCTCCAGATCCACTCATTTACTGGCAAATGTCATAAAGTCATTCTTCTTTATGGCTGAGTAGTATTTTATTGTGTATATATGCCACAATTTCTTTATCTATTCTTCTGTTAATTGGCATATAGGTTGGTTCCATACCTTAGCTATTGTGCCCTATAAATATTAATGTGACTGGGTCACTGTAGTGTGCTGATTTTAACTTCTTTGGCTATATGCTGAGGAATGGGATAACTGGGTCAAATGGTGGCTCCATTCCAAGTTTTTTGAGAAATTTCCAAACTGCTTTCCAGAGGGGTTGCATGAATTTGCAGTTCCATCAACACTGTATGAGCATTCCCTTTCCCCACATCCTTGCCAACATTTGTTTTTACTTATATTCTTGATAATTGCCATTCTGACTGGAGCAAGATAAAATATCAGTATAATTTAAATTTGCATTTCTCTAATTGCTAGAGATGTTGAACATTTTTTCATATATTTGTTGACAATTCATATTTCTTTTACATTTCATATATTTGTTGACAATTCATATTTCTGAGGAGACTGTTCCCCTTCCGAGGAATAATAGGGATCAACTCTTAACATGTAATAAAGGAAATATCTGTGGCTGCTCTAAAATGAGTGACTATGAATGGGAGGGTCAAAATAGGGAAAATTACTGGGAAGGTACTGAAATCAACCTAGAGGGAAGTAATAGGTACTTAAATAAAAATTTTATGATAAAAATAGTAAGAAGTATCCATATAATAATATATTTTGAGGTGAATGCTGACAAGAATTCTGATGAAATGGCTATGGGAGATTAAAAAATAAGTGAATCAAAGTTATTACAAGGAGATGTTAAAAATTTAGAGAGATTGGTAATATTTTGCCTTGTATCTGTCCATTTCTCAAAGTTCAATGACCCACAAGTTATTTACCACTGTTCTCCAACACAGCTGTATGCTAATGATTTTATATAATATCACCTTTCACCTTTGTAACAACTTTGTGAAATAGGAAGGAAAGCTATTAGTATTTTGGTGTTAGTGATGAAGATGTGTTGTAGGTAGGCTGTGTGTCTTGCCTAAGGTTAAGCTCTAGTAATGGGTAGAATGTGTATGATAATCTAGATGGGCTCATCCAGTCAGAAAAGACATACTGTCTAAAAAACTAACTTTATGCTTATGTAAGTTATTCTATTTATAAAATATTAGTATCTTGTTGGCTATAAGCTTCAGAAAGGCAGAATCCTTTTTTTAGCCACTGACAAATTCCAAGAGCCTAGAAAAGTACTTAGTGCATAGTGATTTGGCACTCCGTATTTCTTAAAAGAAAAGAATAAGCATTAGTCTTGCCTTATGTCACTGTGCTTGGCTCAAATGAACTTTAGTATTAATCTGAACCACAAGCAATTTAATTTTCTTTAAAACATAATCTGGTATTGATCACAGATTATAAAGACCTTTTACACTGACCTATGTTCCAATCTCCTTGTTCCTGCTCTTTTACCATGCATGATTGACTATTCAATAATATTTTTATTACTGCTATTAATTAATGTCATGTGAAATAAAATCTTTCTGATCACCAAAAATACATGCTCCCCTCCCCTTTTCATAGGGGAGCCTGGAAGATAGCTACCCAATCAGGGACTATAATTCATAGTTGCTATTGTATGCATATATGGCCACTGAATGAAGTAGGAGAGGAAATTGTGTATGTGACCTGGGCCTGGGTTT
The DNA here is from genome assembly GCA_025594165.1 of Tamias sibiricus. Taxonomy (NCBI): domain Eukaryota; kingdom Metazoa; phylum Chordata; class Mammalia; order Rodentia; family Sciuridae; genus Tamias; species Tamias sibiricus. The sequence continues at coordinate 111,971,174 of CM046666.1, forward strand.
TAAGGAGCTAATGGGAATCTCTATGTTGTCTTTCCATGTCTGATAGAAGAACCACTTAATTAAAAAAACATGAGTACACTTATTATCTACCAGGAATTGAAATATTATGAATAAAAAATGAATATTTACTATCAATAGAATTATTTTTGTTCTACCTGCTAGTGTTACTTAATCCAATTGATATAATATAAAAGGTTGCTGCTTTGGGGAGTCATAAATATATAGCACTGACTTTGGATGGTAATAAAAACAGATATTAGAGGTTGGGAATATGGAGATTCATATTTTATAGTGGTGTACTTCAAAGTTAGGCCTTGTGCCTTCCCAGTTCATGGTAGTAGGACCAGAATTTGAAAAACAAAATATTATAGTTTGTGTTTATTAATTGGGGCATTTTAAAAGCTCTGCCAGAAAGGAATGAATTCAGACAAGAATTGATTGTTTTGAAAGTATAATTTAAAGGGAATAGATAAAAAAATCCAAGAATCTAAAGCCTCACAGGGTTGAAAAAGTTTATGAGTCTGGACCCCACTTGGATGAGATAAGATTGAAAAAGTCTCATTAAGATTTCAGTTATCAGTTGAGCTCACCCTTATAGAGAAGGCACTATTATTATATTATTATATAATATGTTATTATATAATATAATGATAATATATTACATATATATGGATGCCACAGATGGATCTGATAGAAAACACTGTATGTTACTCAGCTCCTAAATTTTTGAGCTGGGTGCCATGATTCAGTGGAACTTGGAATTATACAGTCTTTGGCAGGAGTTAGTGTGTTCTTGTGGGGAAGAGGAATACACAAGGATATTTAACAACCAGAGGAATTGACTGTGACAGAAATGGCTAGCTGTCCACATAAAATGTGTGCTGCTTCTTCCATGCTGTTAAATTACCAGTAAGAGGAAATTATTCTACCAGGAACTCTATTGCCAGACCCCTCTACATCCATGTGGATTATATAATTAGTTTTTGCTGAGGGAATATCTATGGACATAATATTTGTCACCTTGGACTGGACCTTGAAAATAGTGGGACTTCATTTTTCTTTTTATTTTAGATTAGGATAGAGGACGCATCAACTGTAGTGAACAACTAAGTGACAAAATGAGAACAAATTAGGCACTTAATGAGAGAATCTACAGTCCAACAAGGAAAATACTCACTGGATAACACAAAATAAGCTTCCATCATGTTAAGTCACTAAATTTTCAGAATTATCTGTTACTATAGTTAATAACACCATAATTCAATATATTATTGATAATATGAGAATACTTTCTTTTGGTGTCTATGTTGTACCAGCTATACAAATAAAAGTGTTATACATGCTAATTGTCAAACAACCCAATTTGGAAATTATTTTTATTTCCCAATAGAAACTGAAACTCAAAAAAAAAAAAAAAAAAAAGATTTAGTTACTTGCCCACAGTTACCTGGTTAGTAGGTGGCAGAAAGGGCATTCAAACCCATGTATGTCAGGACATTACTAGTTTTAGAAAGAAACACTTGACACAAAATATTGTGATTAAAGAATAATTTAAGGAATGATTGATTTTTAATTTTCTGGGTAAATCTTAACTGAAATTACCTTCTAAGTATTATATAATTAAATATTGTTTGTAATAAATGAAGACTAAATAAGAATCTTCATGCTATAACTATATTATTTGTCTAAAATATTAGGTGAAGGGGTTGGGGTTGTGGCTCAGTGATAGAGCGCTCTCCTAGCCCGTGTGCAGTCCAGGTTCGATCCTCAATAAAAACAAGGGCATTGTATACAACTAAAACAAATAAATAAATATTTTTTAAAATAAGGAAAAACTAAAATATTAGGTTAAGTTACTCATGAATTTCTTTGCTCTAGTTTTGTATAAATCTTTTCCTGAAAGTCATTAACTGATCCTTTCTGAGATTTAATCTCCTTAGTAGGAAATGACTAGCCTCATTCTTAGGAAAAAATCATTGTTAAAGAAAAAAGTCCATGCTGAAAGATTCTTTAGTACTTCCATAATAGGTGTCTATTTCCATTGCTAATTTATGACTGACTAAATATCCCAATGCTTTGGGGGCGGGGGTAATTTTTCAAAAGTTGACATTTTAGTGCACTGCCCCCATAGATGTAACTTCCAGAATCCATCACTACATGGGATTTTCAAAAGATAGAAGTCAATATCTAAGCCTCTGGAGCTTCTGGAAATGGGCTCCAGGCCCAAGTAGCAGTAGGTGGTCAGTTCCACCCCTCCAGCCTAGAACTACAGGCCTTCACATGCATGTCAAGCATATTTAACCTCTGGTACAAATAAATTCTATGTAGACTCTTCACTTCTCAGGGATCCCTGACTTCACTTGGTGACCCAGATCATAGATTGGCTAATTAGCATTACTAAATCAGTCCTCAAACCTAGACTTTTTGGTTCCTGCTTCTTGTTGATCTAAGCTTATTCTGATCATTCCAGCACTTCCAAAATGTACTGACAAGAAAATAAAACTTCTTGCTGTTGTCTCTGTGGGAAGTTGGCATGACAATGAGGTTAGTATTGTTAACCACAAGTATAGAAATAACATTCTCTTTAGTGGTTGTACTTGTAAAGGAGAACTGGGCATGGTGGTGCATACCTGTCATCCCAGTGACTCCTCCAGGAGTCTGAGGAAGAAGAATCACAGGTTCAATACCTCAAATTTATAAAAGCTATATATGCTAAACCCAAAGCAAATGTCATTCTAAATGTAGAAAAATTGAAAGCATTCCTTCTAAAAACTGGAACAAGACAAAGATGCCCTCCATATAGATGCTCCAAATAGAACAATTAGGCAAAATAAAGAAATTAAAGGGATACAAATAGGAAAAGAAGACTCAAACTATCCCTATTTGCCAATGACATGATCCTATTTAGAGGACACAAAGATCTCCCATTTTTTGTATAGGCAGATTTAATATTATCAAAATGGCCATAATACCAAAAATGCTATGCAGATTTAATGCAAGTCCTATTAAAATTCCAATGATGTTCTTCATAGAAATAGAAAAAGGAATCATGAAGTTCATTTGGAAAAATATGAGGCTCAGAATAGCTAAAGCAATCCTTAGTGAGAAAAGTGAAGCAGAAAGCATCACAATACCAGACCTTAAATTATATACTACAGGGCTATAGTAACAAAAATGGCATGGTGTTAGCACCAAAATGTGCAAGAAGACCAGTGGAATAGAATAGAAGACACAGACAAACCAAAATATATACAAAGGTGCCAGAAACGTGCATTGGAGAAAAGATAGCCTCTTCAACAAATGGTGCTGGGAAAATTGGAAATCCATAGGTAATAGAATGAAATTGAACCCCTATCTCTCACCCTGCACAAAACTCAACTCAAAATGGATCAAGGACCTAGGCATTAGACTAGAGAACCTGCACCTACCAGAAGAAAAAGTAGGCCCAACTCTCCATCATGTTGGCTTAAAAACTGACATCCTCAACAAGACTCCAAAAGTGCAAGAAGTAAAATCAAGAATCAATAAATGGCCTGGCATCAAACTATAAAGCTTCTTTATAGCAGAAGAAACAATCAAGAATGCAAAAAGAGAGCCTACAGAATGAGAGAAGATCTTTGCCACCTGCACCTCAGATAGAGCATTAAATTTCAGGATATAAAAAGAACTCAAAAAATTTAACACCAACCCCTCGCAATAACCGAATTAATAAATGCATTCATGCAGTCCTTACTAATTTATTCTGTTTAGTTGCTTTGAGAAGCAAAACTAATAAGAGCATTTCTATCATTGGGGAGCTAATTTGAATAGGGACAACAAGCTAAAGATTAATATTAATACAATATTAACACTAGCGGATTGATCTGCGAAACTATAATCAATCTGAAAAGTTGCTAGAATTTTCCAAGTGAAGAAAGTCCCAAGACAAAACAAGCCTCTCAGGTGAAACCTAATTGATCTTTTCAATGATGTGTTCTGTCACTTCAACTTGGTGGGTGGAGAAGTGTGATGATAATGTTGAGGAAAGACCTGTTGCCGCCTGAAGCGCTCGGAGCACCGGAGCCGCGGGGAAGAACTTCAGAAGCAAACTGGAGACAAACAGCTTTTTATTCTGATAACTTTTCTCTCTGGTTCTAACAACTAACTCACGCCAAACACACCACTAAAATGGCGCTGACCCGATCAGCAATTTCGGCCAAGTCACTCCAGATCCCGCAACAAAATCCCATGAGACTACGGGTGGCGACAATGGCCAAATCTCCCCGGCTCATAGTCAACTTCAATTCAAGCCAATCCCCAAACAGGGCTCCTGCAAAGACCTCTCCATGAGACTGGACTTTGTATAATGAAAAGGAGATCACCAAGTCGAGAATGAGGAAAGCGGGCATTATAAGCAGAGGAAGCTCTTAAACATCTACGGACTTGATGATGTTAAAATTTGTAAACAATTAGTGTAGGATATAGGCTACGGCATATGGTATGTGTGTTTGTTGAAAAGCAAATGGAAGTGAGATTAGAAAAGTAGATTTGAGCTATGTGATAAATTGTATTAAAAACTAGGAGAAGAATGGAAGGACGCATGATGCAGAGGAGAGCACAGAGCTATGGATCCAAGAGCTTTTCCACTGATGTGGGTCAGCCCTAGATGACTCATATAATAATGACAGAAGTAATATACCAATACTTATTATACTTCTTTACTGAAGTTCTTCATTCAGAGTTCTTCATTTCTTCATTCCCCTTTGTCTAATCCAACGCAATGGTCATATTCATCACTTATTTATCTTTGGTTCTACAGCAATGAATGTACATTAACCCTGCCACAAATCAATGTCAATACTTCAGAGAAGAGATGAAATCTTTAGCCTACTGTTTCATGTGTTCAATCAAAAGAGATACTCCCTTGTCTGTTTAGTCTGGATGGTTTTTGATTGTATTGTATTCATCTCTTTGATGTTTTCCATCAACATAGTGATCTCTAGAAACTCACCATAGGCTCTGTTTGCTCATGTTTCTGTGACTCTGATTCTGATCCCTATTCTATCAAAATTTTTGAGTCCCCTTGAGTTGATTTTTACCCCATCATGATGGGCATATGCTTTCAGGAAAAATAGATAATAATTTAATTAATTTTAAGATAAACAATTTGATTTCTTGTGGCTGCTATAAGTCAACATCTTACCATAAACTTGGTGACTAAAAGCGAATAGAAATTTGTTATTTCAAGAAGTCCAAGATAAAGTGTTAGCATACCATATTCCTTCTGAAGGCTCTGGGAGATTCTGTTCCTTGCTTATCCAGATGATGGTGGCTCCAGGCAATTCCTTGACTTTTACCTCACTCCAATTTTGCCTCCATCTTCACGTTGCCTCCCTCTTTACAGTATGTTTTTTCATCTGTTTGTGTGAAATCTCCTTCTGCTTCTGACTTACAAGGGTATTTAATAGCATTTAAAGACACTTAGACAAAAATAATCCAGAGTAATCCTATTTCAAAATCATTGACTTAATTTCAATTATAAAGATTTCTTTTCTCCAAATAAGGTAACATTTTCATGTTCCAGATATTAGACTTAATACCTTAGAACAACCATTATTCAACCTACAGTAGTAAGATTGATTATTTTTACTTTATAGAGGGTAAATGGATATTCAGAGGGATTAAAGTAATTTATCAAGAGGTTCAATAGCTAAGAAATGAAACAGCTAAAATTCCCATGCAACCCACATCAATCTCCTTTGCTTTAGGCTTTTGTAGATTGAGTCCACCAGGATGAATGCCTTATCCTATCTTCTTTCTTTCTAAGCACTCTTCCTGAGTTTTCATTATAACTCAGTTTTCTCTTCAAAAATATTCTTCTTATTTGTAGAAGACACTTTAGTAAACTATTCATACTTGTTTCTCTACTAAATCTTGAATGGTAGCTTCACATAAGGACTAACACTTCCTAAGATTAATAAACAAATCAAATATCTGAAATATATCCTAAGAAATATTTTATTTATAAACTATACCTGGTCTTATAGATGCTCCATTTAATTGATCTAAAATGAACCATTTAGTTTAAAAATATTTTAAATTTATTATTATTACAATTATTTTTTGTGTTGCTTGGTTTGAACTCAGGGCCTCATGCATGTTTGCCTTTACCACAGAGCCGCAACACTAGTCCTTAAAATTTATTTTAAAAAATTTCTTTTGTTTTTTATTTACTAACTCATTTATTTTTATGGTTCTGGGAATTAAACCCAGGGCCTTGCATATGCTGGGCAAACTATCTACCACTGAACTATATCCTCAAGCCCTTAAAATTTTTTGTGTTGAAAATGTTAAAAAATATGTTCTTTTAGCAATTTTGAAATATACATTGTTAGTGATTGATTATGGTCACCATGCATTGCATTAGATCACTAATGTTGTACCCTTTGACCTATATATCCCCTTTTTCCATCCCTCCCTTTCCTTGTTGGCCTCTGGTAACCAATATTCTGCTCTCTGATCTATGAGATTAACTCTTTTAGATTCCACATGTGAGATCATACAGTATTTGTCTTTCTGTGCCTAGCTTATTTTACCTAGCATAATGTCCTCCAGTTTCAATTATGTTGTTGTGACAGAACCTCTTTCTTTTTTAAGACTTTGTAGTATCCATTGTGTCTATATATCAGATTAGCTTTATCTGTTCTTCAATTGATGGACATTTAAGCTGCTTCTATGTCTTGACTATTGTGAATAAAGCTGTAATGTCCAGGAGATTGCAGCTGTCTCTTCAACATACAGATTTCATTTCTTCTGGTTATACACCAAGAAGTGGGATAGCTCTACCATATGGTAATTCTATCTTTAGATTTTTGGAAAGCCTTCACACTATTTTCCAAAATGACTGTATTCATTTGTTATTCATTTTTAAAATAATAGTCAAGAATGAATCATTGATTTTTTAAAACACCACAGCAAAGATTAAAATACCAAGAGATCATCATTCTGGAATTATGACATTATTGTTTGAAACTTCACTGATTTTTTAAAAATATATTTTCTTAATGAAAAATGCAACAAAATGTACTCAGTTAAAACATAAGTGACACAAATTGAAGTAATTCTTGATAATGTTCTGTTTATAATGTACATTTACTCTTTATAAACTTTGTCACTGAAATGAAATTATCAACTAAAAGCAGTATTCTTCTATTCTAAAACTTTTGTGAATGATTGCCCATCTGAGTTCCATTGAATTTTCTGAGGCTTATCTTTAATATTAATGATGTTATCTAAAGTTAGATTTATATTTAGAACCTCAACAATAAACCTGACATTGTATACGCTTTTTCCTATTTTACTATTTGACCTTCAAAATCACTTGTAAGCACTTACATTGTTTTTTCCATACATTTGAGAGACCTGGGCTTAAAACTATATATTTAATTAGATAAAAGAGTTTTCAAACTCAGATCAACAATGTTAAAAGTAAGTTCTATGTTAACTCAGCCACCATAGGTATATTGCATAACTGATTTTATTGGGAGAAAAATCTACATCTATAGCAAATGACAGGTTTTTTTTCATCCTTTGCTTTTTTTCCCATCAAGTTAGAAAGATCCTCCCAACTTTTCTGGGACTTGCCTACTATGGGTAGAGTTTTACATTCTTGTATAGTGTTTATAAGAAGAGAATTATTTTCATGGAAGTTTTAGTAATTGAATATAACTTACTGCATACTTTTCTTGGGTGTCTACTTTTTTTTTAATATTTATTTATTTACTTTAGTTGTACACAATGCAATGCATTTATGTTTACGTGGTGCTGAGGATCGAACCCAGGCCGTGCACGTGCAAGGCAAGCGCTCTACCACTGAGCCACAACCCCAGCCCTGGTGTCTACTTTTTACCATTCAGAAATTATTATCTTGTATTGAAACACTTATTACAGTGCAGCTTTAAACATGTTGCGTTAACAATAGGGTTTCCACTGCTTTTCTCAGCTCTAACTGGAACTACTATGTCCCAAAGAATCAACACCATGTATGTGTTCTGAGAATTTTATATCACCGATTTAAAAAATTGCCTGTTCCCCTAGGAGATGGACTGTCTTTACCCTCAGAAATGTTCCTGATGTCCTGTTAAGTAGAATTTTTAAAAATGAAGATGTTCGGGGCTGAGTTTGGTTTATGACCATAGATACCAATGATGTGTGATCAGGAGTTCCACTTTTTATGATATATTATATATATATATATCCACTACTGGAGTATTGCTGTTTATAAACAAAAACAAAAAGCTCGTCTTTTGTGTTGTGTATGTTGCGAGAACAGCAGGAGAAAAATGTTTTTAAATGAATGGGTTTTGCAGGCACATGACCTAAATATCATTACTAGAGAAGGAAAACTTACTTTAGTATTATACTGCTTTTAAGAGAGTCTTGTTCTTCCTAGTCATCTTTCATAGATGCTGAAGTAGCCTTGTCTGAGATATTTGAGTGGAAACTTTGGGTCATAAAAAACAGAAATTCCTTCCTCCATTTGTTAGATATGTTTTGAAAATTATTTGGTGGGCTGCCAGTTTTTATTACATATAACATGTAACTTTGTTAATTTGAGGCATGAACTTAAATAGCCCTTGGGTGATTGCCCAGGTGTGAGGAATCTTTTGGGATTAATGGTGGTTGATACTGAATTCACATTAAACTTTGTCAGCTAAAGGGATCTTTAATTATTTGGGATGCAGTCCTAAATCTGGATAGTAACTAGCTCATTCTGTAATAAACAAACTTCAACAGATTCAGAGTTTAGGCTTGAAAAACAACTCCCCAAATTTAGCACTCTTTATCTTTACACCGATCTTATCTTCTTTAGATTTATCTGACACAATAATTTCTGCTTCTTCCTAGTTCCAAGAAGTATTAAATTTCCTTAAGAAGAGAAATTATTGAGGCATGAATGTAGTTATATCTTGTCAATTCTGTTCTTGATCAAGAATCAAAGAGATTTATAATGGCAGTGGGGACAGAATTTGTCTGTGAAGCAAAAAAAAAAAAAAATCTACTGAGTTTCTTAACATGTGGTTATTTCTAATTGATATCATTGTGTGCCCTCTGTATCTTGCTTCTGTGATGTGAAATAATTTGTGCCCTTTGAAAGTGACTAATGTGTTTTCATCTCACTTTTCTTGGGAATTATTTTTTTTTCTTGGAGCAAAATTAAAACACAAATACATTGGAGATTGATTATTGTTCAGTTTCCATAAATCTATGGTCGGGTCTGGTGATCAGGGCTTTCTTTTGGTAAAAACTCTCCCATATAAACAAATACATAAGTTGTAGTGGCCAAGCAGTTGGAGGAAAGCTCAGAAGTTAATATGAAGAATGGAGTTGTCCCTCTCCAGTGACAGGATCAGTAACATTTTTTGTAGATACTATAGTAGCCGTAACAGAGTCAGAAGTAGAGATTCACATAGCAGTGAAATCATAGATGAAAGCCAGTGTTTTTAAGAATCAAATGTAATGGGGTTTGAATAGTGGCAAGAATATTTGAGGGTGCTATAGCAGTGATCACAGCTAAAAAGATGCAGATAATCATAAAGAGGAAAGTAATGGTTCTCTCTTTGATGCTTCAGGCCATTGCAATGGTGCATGCCTGTAATCCCAGAGACTCAGCTTGGAAGACTGAGTTGTGGATTTAGTAAGGCCCTAGGCAATGTAGTAAGATCCAGTTTCAAAATAAAAAGTAAAAATGGCTGGGGATGCAGCTCAGTGGTTAAGTGCTCCTGGTTTCAATCCCCAGTAACAAACAAACAAACAAACAAGAAACTTATCAGCAAATTAGTCACTGTTAAGTTCACTGCTAGTAGCCAACTGTTGAAATTATCTTAAGGAGCACAGAGTGATAGTTCCCAACTGCAGAGGTAAATCATCCCCTCCAGGGAGACATAAGTAATTCCTAGTCCACAGAAAACTTTCCTCCATCTTTAACTCTCCTTAAGACTAACTTTCCTTAAGACTAATTGAGATCAAATAGGCTGAGGAGATTCAAGGGAAGTCTTGAGCTGCTGTGATAAAATTAGGCATGAAAATGTGGTACACAATTCTATCTGGGAAATATCCTTGGCAATAAAAATCTGGTCCCTTTGAGCGGCTATCTGAGATCTGCTTATTCTTGCTCTTTTCTACTTCCATTCAACCCTCTGTTTCTCCCCACCCTCACAACATCCAGCATTTGCACATTTAATCATTCCTAAGCATAGATCATGACTTCAGTTAACCAAATCAATGTCCATTCAATATATGTAGACTGCAACATCCCTCACTTTAGAGATAAGGAGGAAGGTGTGTCAATTTGCTTATCGTATTCATGATTGTCAGTAAATATTTCAGATTGGTTCTAAATAAAAACACTCAAGACAAATATATTTTGAATCTAGGTTTCTTTTGAATATTTTGTTTTGATCATGTTTTGATTATTGCTCAAGTCAAAATAGATTTATAGGTATCATTATGATTTGACTATCAAAGTACTTTGGGGATGTTAACTTGATTATTAAAAACTAGAATCTCAGGAAGTAGTCACAGGTTTTCAAGATAGTTTATTGCAGTTTTAAAAACCCCACTTTTAGGAAGTCCTTATTTCTTTTAAGTCTAAATTCATACATTTATTTTGTTTCAGCCTTTGGAAAACACAGAATGTAATCATCAGATGATTTTTTTCAGATATTTGAAATTTCAGGTTCCTCAGTTTCTTTCTGTTAAGCCAAACAATCTTATTTATTTCCACCATATAGCTTATTACGTGTTTTTCTGAAACATTATCTGTGGTTATTCTTAGAATTACCCTGCTCTGTTATTTTCTCTAAATATAAGTCAAAAGAATAGAATGCCATGCTTTAGTCAGGGTAATCTTATGTCCCACGTTGTGGCTATTTCACTCTATTAGTGCCACCTGCCTAACATTGCATTTTGATTGCTTGATTAGTTTGTTTTGTTTTCAGGAGCAATATTACTATTTTGCTCATGTCGAATTTATATGGAATATTGTCTAAACAGGACATTTGATCAGTTGAATTTCTTCATCTTGAGGAGATGCCCTTGTGTTTTTAAAATACAAGTTTAGAACTACATATTTAATCATTTATTTACTCATTCATTCATTATATACTTGTCAACTATGTTTCAAGCATAGCTCATAGAAAGATATGCTAGAAAGACATTGTGTTCTTTATTTCACGAAGCATTTATAATAGGTGAGTTTCATCTTTTTTTAAATTCTAATTTGTTATACATGCTTGCAGAGTACAATTCATTTCATATTACATATAAAGAGCACAATTTTTCAAGTCACTGGTTTTAAATAGAGTATTTTCACACCTTGTGTTTTCATACATGTACTTAGGGTATTGATATCTAACTCATTCTGCCATTATTCCTATCCCCTTGTCCCCTCCCCTACCCTCCCTTCCCTTTGTTCTATTTAAAGTTCCTTCATTCCTCTCATCTGCCCTCCCTTGCCTTTATAAGTCAGTATCTTCATAACAAAGAGGTCATTCAACCTTTGTTTTTTGGGATTGGCTAACTTCACTTAGCATTATTTTCTCCAACTCCATCCATTTACCTGAGAATGCCATGATTTTATTCTCTTTTAGTGCTGAGTAGTCACTTCAGGATTCTAGCCCAATAATTCTCAACTCAGGCAGGTTTTACTCTCAGGTGACATTTGGCAATGTCTGGAGACATTTTTGATGACCAAAACTGGGTGAGGCTTGGGAAATGGAAGTGCTACCATCTATTCACTTATATAGAGAGAAATTTGGCAAAGGAATATTTAAAATGTTTTTATATCAACTCCTATATTCAAATGTTAGCTCTTATGATAAAGTAACATTCTTTTCTAAGTGGTACAATAACAAAAGCTTATGGAAGCTTTTAAATAAACAATGAAATTTGAAATCAGGACACCTGAAGAAAGATGATTGTGTATATTTTGTGGAATTTGCCTAGATGCCTATATAAATAATGCATCGGAAGACATGAACAGATAAATATAGTGCCCTCAACTGCTTGATGCATTTATAAATGCATTTGAATGGTAATTTGATATATAATAGACTAGCGTAATCCTGTTTTTATTCTTCTCATGGCTGCTTAAGATATTCCTTATTTACATATCTTTTCAGACTAAAAATATATGGAAGAAATGAAGATTCGTGATTTTTGAGGCTGGTTATAAAAGACACTACAGCTTTGCTTCAGCTTTGCTTCTTTTAGATCAGTTGTTTTATGGGGAGCCAGCTGCCATGTTATGAAAATATTCAAAAAGCCCTGTGGAAAGCCTTATGTGGAAAGGAATTACTGCTGCCTATCACCAACCATTAACAACTTGACAGGCATGTGTGTGAGCCTCCTTGGAAATAGGCCCCTGTGCCTCAGTCAAATCTTCACGTGACTGTAACCTGGTAGACATCTTGACTACACATTCATGAGACTAAGAGACCTGAGCCAGAAACACCCTGGTAATCTACTCCCAGATACCTGGCACACAAACTGTGAGCCAATAAATTTTTCTTATAGGTACACTGCTGAGTTTTAGGGTAATTTGTTATACAGCGATAAATAACAAATACAACTCACTTAACTGTTCAGGTTAGAAACTTGCACAGAGGTATTCACTTTTTATTAAAAAGATTTAGTCATATTAAATTAAAGTTTATGTAGAAAAAGTCAAATTTACATTTTATGTAAAAATGTCTCAGGTTAGCCAATAGTCTCCTAACTACTTCAATCTGTTTCTCAATAACAATAATAATGACATTTACTAAGGTGTTATTATTGCTTAAATTTTCATTATGTTTTATGTGATGATGGATTTAAAGCAAAAATATTCTTATGTTTAGAAAATGTGGTCCATGTTTTCATGTTATTCTAACCATTATATCATGGACATTTCTGTACAAGTCTTATAAACAGACAGTGAATGCCTTCTTCACTCTTATGGGTCCTTCTTGACTTATAAATTATTTCACCTTTCTTTTTCTTGGGTAAGGCCCAGACCACAGTCTGTATTATATATCAGAAAAAATGGGGATGACTTTCTTTGTACTATATCCAGTAGAACATATGTAATATGTCTTAAATGGCTCATTACTTTAGAATGATTCCAAAAACAAAACAAAATATACAACACACACACACACACACACACACACACACACACACAACTGAACAACTGAATATCACCACTGTTTAGATTTTTTAAAAAATAATAATCAGCACTTGAGTCCAAGAAGATACATGTTCTTTTTGGGAAATGCCAGGAAACTAACTAAAACCATCAATAGTAAATAATATCGGTAATATTCTGACAATTTTCGAGGGAGCTATTTTAATAATCTACAATTAAGACAGTTTGAATGAAAAGATTTAATGTGTTATGAAATGAAATCCATTTCTCTATAGTCTTTGGTTGCCATTTGGCTGAGCAGAGTGTGGAAGGGGTGGGAAGGGCTACTTCATCCAGCCATTATATTACTGGTACCAAATGTGCAGTTTGGAAGAGAGATGTGCAGTTTGGAAGAGAGATGAAAAGTTGCAAATGTCTGTATCTTTCACCCCAGGAAATGAGCCCCAAGGGTTGAGCCCTAGAGCATTATACTCATAATGTTGCAGTGGTTTTTGTTCTGCTCTGGATGCTGATCGGAAGCAGACTCATGGTAAGGCATCGGCTTCAATTTGGTTATAACTAATAAAGAAATACCAATGAAATAGAAAGATAGATGACAGAACAGCTGTCTAATGAGGTGAAGGTTAAAGAGTGTTAAACTGTGCTAGACATTTCTATTTGCTGGTGTTAAATTATGCTGCCTGCTCCAAGTGCGCTCCCCATGAAAGGTTGATGCATTGTGCTGTTGTTAGGCAATTTATGAAATCTAAGAATTGTCTTCATGCCTATCTTTCTGGGAGGTGAGCTGCATGCAGCCCTGTCAATAACAGCCCCATAAAAAGACCACGATTAACAGCAGTCTAAACAATCCATCTTCCATTTTGCCCCTTGTGCAGCCCCCACAGTCTCTTTCTTTGCAGTCATCCATGTTGTTGGTTGACATATCCCTAAAACAACACAGAGTATTATATAGATGTTTAGAAACAGTTTTCTCCCACAATTTTTCTTCTTCACCGTGGACCTGACTTGAGAGAAGAAAGTACTCAAAATGTGCAGTTTATGAAATCTAAGAATTGTCTGCCTGCCTATCTTTCTGGGAGGTGAGCTGCATGCAGACCTGTCAATAACAGCCCCATAAAAGACCACGATTGCATGTGTTTATTTTTTCCCGTACCACAGCGGTGAGGAACACTCATCGTTGCCATAAAGACCTTGGTGCCAAGTAAGGTAAAGATCACTCACTTATAGTCAACATATATTTATTGAGCTTCTATAATATGTCTGCTGCTATGGATATGGCTGGGAAAAAAAGGTATGTGGTCTTTCCTTGTTTTAAATTTTCAATGTGGTGGAAGAGACATACTACACATCTAATAAGTATTATAAATGGAAAAATTTAGATGCTATGTGAATAGATATCAAGGGGAAAAACATGTTCAGAGATTCCACCTTATTGATATTAAGTCAGTGCTACCTCTTTTTTTTTTTCTTTTGCATGTCATGTATATCAGAATGAAATGTTGATAGATGATGGGTAGGAATATGCTAATTGACATGGTTTATATAACATTTTGTAATGACAAAGAATAGCATATCTTTTGGGAAATATTTATCCAAAGCAAGAGGCAATGTGGCATACCTTCAGTAATAGTTCTAAGAATGATTTTCAAAATTGGCTGCATATTAAAATTACTAGGGAGCTTTAAAAAATATGATGCCTAGGCCACCCCTAAAATCAATTAAAACAAAATCTTCCAGGGTGAGACCCAGACACCACTGTTCTTTTAAAACCCCACTGGTGATTCCAGTGTGTAGCCAATTTAAAAACCACTGAGTTATAGGCTTCATAGGTTTTCCAAAACTCCCTACAAGGACCTACAGCTGCCAATTTTATCACTTTCAGAGGAAAAAAAATTGTACCAGGTGCAAGAAGCTTCTCTTTGCCATCCTATGGAGTTTCTAACTTTATTTTTTAAAATTAAGGTATAATTACGTAGTACAATGCACAAATCTTAAGCATAGGGTTATAGAGTTCAGTGAATTTTGACAATATATATGTAACCAACACACAATTGGAAATACAGAGCATTGCTACTACCTTAGGCCATTTCCTACTGTCTCTATTCATGTTTTGCCCTTCCTTGCTAGAGGCCAAGATTATTCTGTTTAATAGATTCGTTTGGCCATTCTTGGACTTTATAAAACTGGAATCATACAGTATGTGCTCTTGTTCTGACTTTTCCCCCTGCTTAGCTGTAAAGTTTTTGAGATTCATCCATGCTCTCAATGTTTTAGTAGTTTTTCCCTCTTTATTTCTCAGTAGTATTCCATTGTATGGATATACCACAATTGTTTATTCTCCTGTTAATGGACATTTAGTTTGTTTCCAATTTTTGTTAATCTAAATAAACTTCAGTGAAAATTCTAGATTGTGTGGAAATATGTTTTCACTTCATTTTTATAAGTAACTAGGAGTGAAATTGCAGGGTCATAGCATAGTGGCTCATTTAACTTTAAGAAACTACCAGTTTTCCCCGGTGATTGTATCATTTTATACTCTTGCCAGCAATGGATGAGAGCCTAGTTGCCCTGCATCTTCTCCAACCTGGTGTTATAAATTTCAATTTATCCTTTTAATATTAGCTATTGTCTCAGGCATGTAGTAGTCACTAACCAGTTTTATTTATAGTTCCCTGGTGACTGACAATGTTGGGCATCTTCATGTGTGTTTATTGGCTATTCACATATCCTTTTTGTGGTGAAATGTCTAAAACTTCCCTATTTTTGTTTCAGTTGCTTGCCCTTTTATTATTGACTTTTATGAGTTCTTTAATCTCGACATTAGTCATTTTTTCAGATTATATATTATGGGTTTTTTCTTCCAGACTGAGACCTGCTATTTTATTTTCTTAATGGCATCTTTTGATTACAAGCAGTTTTTACTTTTGGTAAAGCCTAATTTCTACTATTTTCTTTTATGAATTTTGATATTTATATATCTCTAGGTAATCTTTGCCTATCTCCAGGGTACAGACGTTTTCTTATGTTTTCTCTAAGAGACTTTTTTTAACTTTTGTAGTTAGGTGTGAACGCTATTTAGAGCTCATTTTGTGTATGAATCAAATTTTCATTTTTTTCTTAATACTAGTTTTCAACACCCAGTGGCCCAATGACACTTAAAATGATCCTTCTTTTTTTAGAGTGTTTGTCAGAAAAAAAAATTAATGCCTATATATGCTTCCATTACATTTCTGTTCTGTTCCATTAGCACATTTATTTATATATTTACTATCTTAATGTCACATTGATCACTATAACTTCATAGTAAATACTGAAACAGAGTAATACAAGTTGTCCAACTTTGTTATTTTAAAAAATTGTTTAAACAATCTGTGATCAGTAGGTATTCATATAAATTTTAGTTTTTGCAACTCAGTATTTACAAACAAGTCTATTAAGATTTCTATCTGAATTGTACTGTGAACAGCTTACGGAGAGTTGACATCTTTATAATATTGAAACTTCCAACAATATTGGATATTTTCAATAGCACTTTGTGGTTGTATGTCTTTTGTTAAATTTATTTTTAGATACCATTTTTTAATAGTCTTATAAGTAAAACTTTTAAAACATGTAATTGTTGCTTTGTGATTTTTGTATTTGAACACTTATACTGAGACCATAATGAGTTCACTTACTGTATCTAATGGGGAGTTTGGGTGTTGTGCAGATTCCTTTGGATTTTGTACATATCCAATCTTCCACTTATAAATGAAAAAGAATTAATTTTTTCCTGATATTTATGTAACTTTTTAATTTTTCTTTCCTTATCTTATATCTTCAGGGTTGAATAGAATGAAAATGGTGTTTATAGTTACCTTATATCCAATTTTTAATTTTTTTTTTTTTTTTTTTTTTTGGTACTGGGGATTGAACTCAGGGCACTCGACCACTGGGTCACATCCCCAGCCCTTTTATTTTTTTTGTATTTTATTTAGAGACAGGGTCTCACTGAGTTACTAAGTGCCTCGCCATTGCTGAGGCTGGCTTTGAACTCGCGATCCTCCTGCCTCAGCCTCCCAAAGTGCTGGGATTACAGGCGTGCGCCACCGCGCCCGGCTCAATTTTTAATTTTAAAATTAAAAATTTCGAAAAATATTTCAGCATTTCACCATTAAATATAATATTATTAGCTGTACATTTTAAAATATTGTTTTTATTTATTCCTGGTGTTCTGAGAGGTTTTTAAATCACAAATAAATGTGGGATATACTCAAATACTTATCTGTATCTCTTGAAATAGTCATGTTATTTTTTTCTTTATTCTTATGGATAAAGTTTGTTTTGTTATTTACTTTTTTAAGAATATCAAGATTCCTGCTTTACAGTGATGGATTGTGCTTGTTTTTTTTTTTTTTTTTTTTTTTGTTGTTGTTGTTGTTGTTGTTTTTGCCAGAAAGAATTAAATGGTAAAACCAAACCAATACAAAAATCAACAAACACAAAGAAAGTCTGTGGATCTGAATGAACTTCAACTTCCCATATATTAGGTATTCCAGCAGTAATACTCTAAGCCCTTATTCTGCAAGAGGAACGTGTGAGACTTATGATTGACCATGTATTTTGTAGAAAAACCATTAATCACACTAAAAAACAAACAAACAAACAAACAAAAACACACCTCTGAGAAACAAAGTTAGATTTAAGGCAAAGATATTCATTAAATATCAAAGTTTATGTGCACCATTTGTCCCCTTTCCATTCCTTGCTACTCTACATTGTATATTTTGGGGATCTAGAAACTCTCTATGAAATGTGTTTCATTTTCAGATTTGAAGGCATTCACATTTAGGACCTACAAATTTCATCATATAAACAAAGAGATCTCTGACCCTAAACAGCAAAAACATTTTTCTAAAAGACTCAAATCCAGTCAAGGAAAAATTGATCTTGCCTTTTGTTTGGTCTGAAGTATTTGTGAGTTTCATGGATCATCACTCTTTGGAATCATTTTAGGAAATAGTAAACAGAAGAGAAATCAGTTTCAAATTGGACTTAAAATTGTTTCAATTTCGGCTATGCATTCTGGCTACAGGCAGAGTGAAACATTTATCACTGGATATAAACTCCTCCCAAATCTCAACTTGACCAAAGGTAGCAGAGGAAGGGATTGTTGTGAAGAAGACACAAGATGAAACTCAGAGCTTATTAGCTACCTCTTTGATCTGATATTCTGCCCTTTTTCATTAAATCTCATCAAAATCCTTTTATTTTTGGCTCCTATTTGATGTTGAGCAGCATTTGATAGACACCTTTGAAAGTTTTGTTCTGGGAGCATATAAAAATCTCTAAATTAAATATTATTATATAGTAACTATATTCTCACAAATTGATCAATATTTTCATTTATTGTACTTTGTATATGATTTTTGTAACAAATAAATAAATCAGGCACAGAAAAATATCAAATGAACTCATTTAAGTTGAACTCATAGAAGTCAAGGGTAGAATGGTGGTCCCCATGAAGGTAGGGCATATGTTGATCAAAGGATACCAAGTTCAATTAAATAAGAGGAATAAATTCGAAAGATCTGTTGTTCACATGATGACTGTAGTTAAAACAGTGCATTGTATTCTTGAAAATTGACAATAGATTTTAAGTGTTCTCATAAAAAATTACCTAAAGTGATACATGCATTATATATTTATATATTAATACATAGTATTAGTTCAATTTAGCTATTCTACAATGTATATATATTTCAAAACAATATATTGTACATGATATATATATATGTGTGTGTGTATATATGTACATATATGTATATAAGCTTTTTTGTCAATTAAAAGATAAATAGAACAGTGGCAGCAATCAAAGAAAATTGGGTAATAATTCTTGAATCACTGATCGCCTAATGTATTGAGCAGTCATTTTATCTTTTTCTGTTGTTAAGTAATTATCAATTTATTTACTACCAGTTAATGACAATGATTATCCTTTGACAAAACAAAAGAAGACGGAAAACTAATGCTCATAATTTGAGAGTAGATTAGTAACAACTGATCTCCTTTTAAACTTTGGTTCCTATTTTTAAGGATGTAAATAAAATCGAGGAGAAAAACAGGACCTTTAGTACTTTGGTAACAGAAAACAGGTTTAGACAGTATGGGAATCCTTTTTCAAATTCCTTTTCCTGATATTTCACCAATGGGTAACTGAACTGCTTTTGGTGAGAGATCACTGAAGGGCAAGAATCACACCAGAGACAACTGTGCAGCCAAGAGATTTATTCACCAGCCTTTATGGCTGGTCAGAGGTAGAAGAAGTACAGGGAGAGAGGAGTCAGGGAGAGGGAAGTGTGCAAGCTCTGGTGGGAGAGAGGAGTCAGGGAGAGGGGAGTGTGCAAGCTCTGGACAGAGGGTGGGTGCCTGGTCGTGCCAGCTGTGGTCTCTGGAGCTATCAGCTGGGGCAGCTGCCATCGGACTGGAGATGGTGAGTATGGAGCTGTTGCAGTGGCTGCCTCCTCTCAGCAGGGATGAGCTGTTGTGTCTGAGCTCGGGGCAGGCAAGGAGCTTTAAGTAGGGATTTATGGTGAGGGCTGTACCAGAGCGACCTTTAACGCTATTGGCTCTTTTCCCAGGGAACAGGGTGACCTTTAAGCCAATTGGCTCCTGCCTGGGGAACATAGTGACCTTTAAGCTGATTGGCTCCTGCCTGGGGAAAATGAAACCAGGTTGCTCCTCATGGGGCAACCATGGGAAATTTCCATGGGGGAGGTGGCCCATCGGCCCAAGCCTATCTATCATTCACACTATGAACTTTTTCTATATTTAGTACCTCTATGGTAAAGTGTAGGCTAAATAAGGTAATAGATGAAAAACTGATTTGGGGAAGTGCTAATACTATACAAATGTAAGATATTATTTCAAGATTTGAATTTGGGGTTGTATTTGTAGAGACAACCTGAAGTAAAAGACATGTGCCTTCCAAGAAACTTAGTATTTGTGTGACCTATTTTGCTACATGAAAGGGAATACATTATTAATCTGACTACAAAAATAATAAAAATAAGTTTCTCACAGAAAATTTGACAGAACTGGGAGTAAATCATATGCTAATATCAATACAGGTTATTTATAGACAGTTGGCAATAATTTGGATAAAAGAATTAGAAGTCATCCTCAAAGTAGACCAAAAACTTGAATGTTATGAGATTCAACATAGTCTTTTTTTTGCTTGCTGTTTTAACATGCTCAAATAAAATAAATTTAAATCCAGGAATTGTAATGAAGTCACATTTATAAAGTCCATATGATATACATTTTTATCAACTGCTGTTCCTGTTTCTATCAAATAATAAATGTTACATCATTTACTGATATGTTCTGATGATTGCCAAAGCAGTCTTAACTAGTGTCAAAGGTCAAATACTTATGTGAGAAAATTGTATTCAGTATTAATAAAAAACTGACTAGGCCTCAATAAAGCCCTATAGGGCCATTTAAGAACTTTTGATTCTCAAGAGCTCCTGATATGTATGTAAAGTAAGCATTTCTTTTTCACATAGGCATTGAAATATTACATTCAATTGTTTTCCTTTCCAGCATCTTTCTCATGCCAACTCCTCAAGAAAAAAAAAATTGTGGCTTTTGTTTGATAAATCACATACAACCCAAAAAGTATCAAAGTACAGGACCAGTTTTTTTTTGTTCTTTTTTTTATTATTCAAAATCATTGTATTTATAACAGTAACATGTATTATAATTCATAATACACATATAGAGCATCTTTTTACATAACACTGTATACAAAGTATATTCGTACTATTCAAGTCTTCAATCATGCATTTAGGATAATGATATCCATCTTATTCTACCACCTTCCCCCCCCCCCCATGCTCCCTTGCTCCCTCACTTCCCCTCCCTCCCCTTTGACCTTTCTAGTGTTCCTCTAATCCTCCTATGTACCCCGACCCAACAAGACAATTCTGAGCAAACAGGTTAGAAATTTGTGTACATCATCAAATTGTATGGCTGGGGAATACCATTGTATATCTATCCAGGAATCCTAGTTTCATCAAAATACTTAAGTAAATCAGCTAAAGTGGTGTGTATAAATTATATAAAACTCTTTAAAATAGTAAGTGGGGATATTTTTACTTGCATAAAATCAGCAATCAGTAAGTGACAATTACTATGTTGGTAATTTAAGTCAGAACAAATTCCCATGAAATCAACTCTGGCTATTGATCTAGTCTATTAATCTAGTGTATTGATTGAAGATTAGTGATCAACTTCATCTTCATCATCATCCGGGAACTTGTTGGAAATGTAAAAGTAGAAGGGGCCACAGTCCTTGACCCTTGAATCAGAATCTACATCATACAAAATCATTAGATGATTGATATGCAGTGAAGTTTGAGAAGCAAATCTTACACTTTATTTCTATATAAGAAGTATTCAAACTTTCTGCTCAACTCTCCAAACTTCCTCATCAACTAATTTTTTGGGAAAAATTTGGAGAGTTTGTGCAATTTATTTACTTTATCTTATTTTAAAAGGGAGATGAGACCTTAGGGAATAATGAGCTTTTATTTTGTATAAAAACAAGGGTTCATCATCAGATCAGAAGAAGGCAGGGACCCAAAGGTCAGAGAAAATTTGTGCTTACTTCCCAGCCCAAATCTCTGCCACATGATTCATCATCTGAATCAAGAACATATTTCTGCCCATTTGTAGCACTGGTGTTCCTCAGTCTAAGAATGGGTTGTTGACTGTTTCTAAATTGGTGATTTAGATTTTTAAATATATTTCCCCATAGAAATAGTGTCATGCCCAGTAAGCAGTTGTCAAAATCTATTTAATTTATAATGTAGTGAGAAGTGGAATGTTGGAAGGAACTGGAGAAAAGCACACATACTAGACGAGCCTTGTTTCAAAATTTGGCTCTGCTGTTCCCTAATTCCTCACCTTGAGCAAGTTATTTAACCTACTTGTCATCTATAAAGTAAATGTAATGATAATTGCCTTGCAAAATCTTTGTAAGAAATGAAATTTGTATTGGGTCACTTGCTGTTGAATTAAGTAGCTTTGCATGATTGGCCATATACTAAGAGTTTAAAAGAATTCCTTTATATAATACTGTTGAATATGGTTTAAATGCTTGGTCCATGGAGAAAGGGAAGGGGGAGAATCTGAGAGAAAACTTGCTCAGAGAAAATGGCGCCTTGAAAAATGAGCGTCTATCTGTAAAATTCCATAGAAATTGGAGAAAGATATTCTAGGCAGAATTTGTTACCTAAATTTACACATGTATATTGTGGGGCAGAGTAGAAAGGAAGGTGTCCAACAGCTTTAAGCTAAGATACTAAGAAAGGAACTACTGCTGGCATGTCTTTTTTTCTCTCCAAACTTTTTTCCTTGCCTCCATCTATTTTGATATTGCTCCTCTTCACCAAGTACACAGTAAGTCAGTAAGAGGCAAAAAGTAGTGTTGGAAGAAAAACATAATGGGTATCTATTACAGTCTTCAACAGCAAGGAAAGTGAATAGAGAAAAAACTGTCAAGATTAGAATTGTGGAGGGAGGGAAGACCAAGGCCTGTGACCTCTCCACTACCAGAAAGGAATAATATCCTTGTCTTGAATGTAGTAACTTCCATGACACAGCTTAAAGTTGACAGAGATAATGTATATGCTACATTCTTAATATCACCTTTCACTTTTTGGTGAAGAGTCAATCTAGTACTCAGACTTTAATTTGAACCAAAGGTGACTATGTTAGAATATGGCATTGTAGAAAACAATAATTTGGAAACATATGTCTGTATTCTTAAACTATACAATGAACTAGAAAGTGAAATATATAAGTTCATATATCCAATCATAGTGAGAGATCTACGTGTCCATAAATATTCAATAAAAATTTGATGACTGATTAAGGATATCATCTAAGACTAATAGAGAGTATTTTATTTATTTTTCTTAAGCATATTTGTGCAAAAATATTGAAAAAAAAAATTGGCTAAACTTACAAAATTAAAATAGTATGTGTGGTTATAGTTTTATCTGACAGCGTGACTGAAGATACCATAGATTACATCACATTTACTTGATCATAAAATTGCAATATGTATGTATGTGTGTACATTTTTCCAGAATGTTCACATAGTTTTCTCCTACGAAGTATATGAGAGATGTACATATTACTTGATGATACTAAAATATACAATATTCATGAAAATAGTTAATTTTTATAGTATACATTTGCATTGATGAAGCACTTTAACTTACATTTTTATTGTTTGGTGTATATTATGACTGTGTGAGGGAGGCTTTATAGGTATTGTTTTATTCATTTTATCTATAAGTAAACTTAGAAAAGTTCAGAGACTCACCTAAAGTCACACAGCTGCTCAGTGGTGGGTTAAAAACCCAGATTTTCTGTTTTACAGTATTTGATTTTTTCCGTATCAAAATTCCTTTCAGTATTTATATGATGAGAAAAAAAAAATGAATCTTGGTTATGAATGAACAATCAGGTAAAAAGCTACATTGGGTACTGACCCTTGTTTTGAACCACCAACTTTCTCCTTTAAATAATGACAAATTTTATTTCTGGAAAAATGAAATAAAAGCAGCCTAGTTAAGTAAAAACACTGAAAATTTGTTTAATTTTTGAAAGAACAGCAAGAAAGTAAGGAGATTTTCAGAGGTCGAACTTTATTATAAGAGAATAAAAATTTGGAGAAGCAACATTGAAGATTTATGAGTTTCTCTCAATCCATCCATGATAGACAAGTGTTTTTGTTTTAATCAATCATTTTTAGGCAACAGGAGAAAATTTGTAGATTTTGAGAAAGGTGCAAAGTAGTTTCAGAGAAACCTGTCTAAATATATCCTTCTGAAAGGATGAATGTTTAAAACAAAAACAACATCAAAACAAAACACTAAAAACTCTATCTCCAAGATATCTTCAAGAAGGAGATGTACTGTTTATCTTGGCTCAGGTGGAGTAGAAGGGTAAAATTTCCCAGAGAATTTAGAACACAAAATATTATCTGACTTTTTTTATGATATCAAAGTCTAAGCAATGAATTTTGTATGGGGTACTGTTCTGAGACATCTAAGAGAAGTTTACACAAATCATCTTGAGAGAAATATACCATGAAGCCAATTCTCAAGGCTACTGTAGATAAAATTTGAACAACCATGAGCACACTGTCAATAGAAATGAGAAAATATACAACCATAAGTGAGAGTTAAAAGAAATAAGTGCCATAGTCAGAACAAAAAGACTATAGCTATAGGAATTACCAGATAGAAAATACAAAATAAATATGCTTGATAGGCTTAAAGAGATAACATATATCAGAAATATGACTAAGTAGAGGCCATCAATTATTGTGTTCTAAAAAAAAAAATTATAGTGTTCTTTTCTTTTTAATCCTTCCTGCTAGCTGAGGATTGAACCGAGGGCCTTTCACCTGCCAGGCAAGTCCTCTACCACTGAGCTACATCCTCAGCTAGGCTATCAATTATAAACATGCATATTTAAAGAATGCATGAAATAGAACTTGTAAAACCTGCATAACTGGGTCTAAAAAATAGGTAGGAGAGCAAATTGTCAGAATACACACAGCTAAAGAGGTATAAGGAGGCATGACAATAGAATGAAACTATATTTATAATCAGAGAAACAGAGGTACATGTTAGAGAACATGAGAAGAGATAATAATTGAAGAAAGAAAAGGTTGAGAATGTACCAGAACTGATGGAAGACATAAATCTTCACAATCAAGAATTCCAAGAAAAGCCAACTAGAATAAGAAGGAAATCAATACTTAGCTGGCTTGTGCAAATATAAAGCAATAGATACAAAAATATGATCTTTTGTAGTGTGCACCATTACCTTTCAGGATGAAAGTATTCATTCACATGAACCGAGAGTGCTGTTGTCTGTAGCCTGCTTTGGGTATTGCCATTAACCTAAAAGAAAGCTTCTTCACTCAAGGTTATGCCCTCTTTCTAAAATCAGCCTGCATCCAATGACTGATGTAGTAATCTAAAATCCTGCCCCCTTGTCACATCATGGAATGATTTGGACATCCATACTCCATTCAGAAATTCTTTTGGCATAAATTGAGGCATCTCTTCAGACTGCATTACAGCTCAACTTCTGTCCAATCCTACTGTATTCACTTCCCTTCTCTTCCACAAGTATTGATTCTAAGAGTATTCTTTAATAAACTTTCCTTACACTGAATTTATCTCAGAATTTGCTTCCTGGGAAACCCAAACTGCAGTGGTGATTTAAAAAGCCAGCTATATAGAACCCTTTGAGATGAATCAGAATTTTTTTGAATATGACTGGTTATTAGATGATTAGAATGATTTTATTATGAATTTTGTAGGTTTTGATATTTGAACATATAAGAAAATTTAAATTTATGATACATGCATACTGACTTAAGGATAAATATCTTGATGTCTCAAATTTATTTATTTCAAAATACTTTACCAGAAAAAAATAGAGAGTTTAAAAAAGCCACCATATCATGTGTTTAAATTATGTGTATAAATCACATATGTATAAATTTAGTTTTATTTCCTCCTTATATATCTGTGAAGGTTATTTAGAGGTTTCAACTTGGCTCAATTAAGAGATGCTTAGTATATTGATAAAGCATTATTTTTATGTGTGTTTGTAAGAGTGTTTCTGGAGGAAATTGGCATGTGAGTTGGTAGCATGTGGAAAATCTGCCCTCAATGAGAGTGGGAATTATCCAATAAGCTGTGAACCCAATTAGAACAAAATGCAAAAGAAAGATGAATCTTTCTCTGTCTCTGTCTCTGTCTCTCACTTTCTGTCTGTCTTTCTCTCTGTCTGTCCGTCTCTCCTGAAGCTGAGACACCTCTCTTCTCCTGCCCTTGGATATGAGAACTCAAGTCTTTGGACTCAGGGGCTTACACTAATGGCTTTTCTGGCTCTCTCCCTGGCATTGAGAGTTACACCATCATTGCCCTTGTTTTTGAGGCTTTCAGATTTAGACTGACACAACCTACATGCTGCATACCGGGGTCTTCAGCTTGCAAGCAACTTATTGTGGGCCTTCTCAACCTCAATAATCACACAAGCCAACTCTCCTAATCCTCTCATTTATTCTTTCATAAATTTCTTCTTCATCCCCTGTTGGTAATATTTCTTTGGAGAACACTGACTAATACAATAGCAATGCCACACACACACACAAAAAAGTTTCCAGGAGCAATTAGATGTTTTTTATATTTAAGTCAATTTAACTAGATTAGGTAACCACAACATATTTTTGGTCTCTATGGATTTGCTTATTCTCAGCAATTCATATATATATCATAGAATTTATAACTTCTTGTGATAATTTTATTTAATTTGGGATGTTTATATAAAAATATCTGATCCTAATGTTTAAGAAATAAATCACACTTGAGATTCCTAAAACTCGGGGTTTTTGACATTTTTTTTCTGTTATTTCTTATCTCCATATAACCATTGTGTAATAATATTGAGGTAGAGAGACAAAACGTTACCCTAAATTTAAAGTTAAAAAGAATTTCTCAGCCCTTTGTTGCTTCTCATTTCCTTTTTTATACTTGAGTAGTTAGCTTCCATATTTTAGCTTGTAATTTTCATAGTCAACAACTTCTGATGCTCATTTTGTTCTATTTTGTCAAAACTGATCTTATTCCTGACTTGTCTAGGCTCCTGCTTACTTTCAGAAATATTCAGCATCTTTTAATAACTGCTAGGTGACCTTGTAATACTGAATAATGAAGGTTACACCAAGAGTTCCACATTACATGGTATTACATGGTGTTGTCTTCCAATTTATAAAATAATCAGGAGGTAAAATATTAGTCTGTTTTCAAAATTCTATTTTAAATTAAACTTTTTGAATGATAGAAAGGTAACTATGTTTAATTTACTGCACAATTTTGGATCCTCTGAATTTGTTAAGTTTAGAAACTCAGCATTCTTCTACTCAGCATTCATTTAATACTTGTATTAGGGAGGCTGTCATGTCAGGTCCAGAGTCAACTGGAACCACCTCTTAGTTGTTCACTATTCTTAATAAAAATGACTAAGAAAGAATTTCAGCCCAAATATCTGTGAGTTCAAGGGATGTAACCAGTTATTCAAGTCATTTTATCAATATACTTATGCACAATTCCATTTTTGCTAGGCAATAGACT
Organism: Tamias sibiricus; assembly: GCA_025594165.1. Taxonomy (NCBI): domain Eukaryota; kingdom Metazoa; phylum Chordata; class Mammalia; order Rodentia; family Sciuridae; genus Tamias; species Tamias sibiricus. The sequence goes on from CM046666.1 coordinate 111,998,549, forward strand.
AAGGGCATAGGAAGTAAAAAGGTTAATCAGAGGGAAAATAAACTTCCTTTCTTCAAGCAGCTTAACAAATGATGGGAGTGATTTGTCAATATTCTTAAATAATTATAAATATGAAATTAATAAAATTATCATGATATAAAATGCTGATGCACCAAATTGCCTTCAACAATATTTGACTGCAACTTAATTATTCAGTTCTATTATACAGTTTTAGTGTCATTTTTGTCATCACTGACCTCGTATATTATTAACATAGTTGGACATCACTTAACAACAGGAGAATATTCTGAGAAATGTATCATTCAGGTGATTTCATGATTGTATGAACATCACAGAGTGTATGTGCACAACTTAGATGGTATGGCCTACTTTACACTATCTTTTATGCAGTCTGTTGTTAATCAAAATATCATTATGTGGCACATATATGTGGCATTGTGGTTCCATCTAGGGGCGTACTGTTTTACCTAATCAGTGTAGCAATTCAGTAATATTAATGAAATATATCATTGAAACAATTATTAATTATTGAATGGTTACTTTAAAACACATATAAAGATTCTATATATAATTTAAAATATAAATTTATGTGTTTTATGTGTTGAAATTCTACCTTTCAATAAAGTAAAAATGGAACTTATTAGTGAAAGGGAAAACTGGAGTAGTTGCTACAGATTGTTAAAGCTTTAAAATATATCAGTATAAATAATTATTAAAATTGGAAAAATTGAATAAGTATAAGAATCATTTTACAGGACAAATGATAAGACATGGAATCTTAGATAATTTTTCTTGCAGGGATGGAGAGGAATTGACCCTAGGGCCTTGAAGATGCTAAGAAAACACTCTACCACTGAGCTATACCCACAGCCCCTTAGTAAAATGATTTTATGAAGGATATATCATATTTGATCCATAAGAATTATAATATTTTAAATTTTAATAATAGGGAAAATAATTGAGAGTATATTATGTATCTAATTCTAATCTTATGAAAGTTATTTGTACTTATAACATTATAAAAGTTTTTTCTAATTGGTTTTTAGTCTTTAAGAATCAGAGCAATAGTAATGAAAGGATAATTAATACTTTCATCCTTATATCAGAGAAAACATTCGGTATTTGGATTTTTGGGATTGGCTAACTTCACTTATTATATCTTGCTTGAATTATTAAACCTTTAAATTAATGCACTAAGACTACCATTAGTTGATTGTTTTCCCTTTTTTTTTTTTTGGTACCAGGGATTGAACTCAGGGACACTCAACCACTGGGCCACATCCCAGCCTTTTTTTGTATTTTATTAGAGACAGGGTCTCATTGAGTTGCTAAGTGCCTCACCATTGCTGAGGCTGGCTTTGAATTCGTGATCCTCCTGCCTCAGCCTCCCGCCGTGCCCTTCCCTTTATGCTGGCATATTTACTCCAAACTTTCAATGCCAGTTTTTTTGGTTGGTGTGTGTGTGTGTGTATACAAAACAGGTCCTACAGTACTTGAATTCATCTAAGCAATTTGCAATGCACCTGGAGTAAAATCCAAGTCTTTTATCTAGCTCCAGAGCTCCACAAGATCTGCACCTGCCTACTTTCCTTCTTCAGCTTAGACCAGTCTCCCACTGGTCATGTAGGCCTGAATATTTCTCAAATACACTAAACTGGTTCTAGTCTTTGGTTCTTGTCCTAGAATATATTCCCTGATGATAACTGCATTAATAAGCAATTTTTATTTAGCAGACACTATTGACAGGCACTCTTCTGAACTTTATATATGTATCAACTTATTTAAACTTCTGGTACCCCAAATAGGTAGGGAATGCTGTTTTAATTTTACAGATAAAACGAAAAATACCAAATGGAGGCATAGGTACATAGTATCTTTTCAATGACAAACATTTGCTGTACATTGCGAGTGGAATTCAGCAGATGTTTCCAGCCAAAGAATTCAACTAATACACTACTTGAACATGATATTCACATGCCTGAAAACAGCACTAAAAATCAAATTTCTATGAAGTCAATTTTACCCTGAATTGAATTTTATAGGTCTACATTTTTCCCAAGACTTTATTATACCTTGTGTGTTAATTAATAATAATGCTAATTTCTTCATTTTGAGCTATTGTCAACTTTATTTTGTATTGAATTATTCCTACTAATAACATGTGCTCTGGATCTAATAGAAGGGCTAATTATGGGCAAAGGGCCTTGGACAGGCAATCCTGGAGGAGCTGCAGGGATGATGGGATTGACATACCAGGCTAATTCTTCATGACTAAAAATGCCCTTTCATCTAATTTCAACAAAATTTTCAAAATAAATGTGGAAAATTGTGAGGTTTTTAGTAATTACTCAGTGGATATTATTTTCATATTTAAGAATGCATTGAACTTTCATTAAATCTTTTCTTCTTTCTCAGCTAGTATAATTCCTTTATGAACCAAAATAACACTAATTTAAAATTTTTTTAAAAGTATCATTGTAAATATATGTGGTCCATATTATTGCTAAAGCAATGAAAGGAGGTCAATAACTCAGATACTAGTTTCATGAGGAACAAAATGAAATACATAAGGCATTGGAGTTGGATTTTGATATCACTGGTTTTATGATTAGTGATCCTCTGATTACCTGTTTGAAGAGAAAAAAGCCAGCTTTAGCTAACCCTCCATTATATAAACTTGAATTTAAAAGAGCAGATTTTTGGAGATGTAATTAAATTTGACCACTCAACTAAAGTACTCAGTTTACTGAACAGTTTAAACTTGAGGGTGCAAACATAAAGCAGCATTCTTTTCCCTCCAATACTTGCCTTTAACCATGGGAAGATGAATCTCCTTTTCCCATCTGTCAGTTAATATCTTAAGTGGAGCCTATGGCTCTTATTTCAAGGTATAAAATATGTAATCCAACCCAACACAATTCAGTTTAAAATTCAAACTCCTATTCTTTCTTTCCTAAGTTCAAACTTGACCCTGAACCATGGACCAGTGGAGAGAAATAGTTTAGAGAGAAAGCATACTTTTCTCCTTGTTGATTTTCCTGTCTCTCCTAAGTCTTCCTGGTGGCAGATACTTAAATAATTGTTTCTTACATGTGTCATGAGTTGGTTTTTTTGGAGGCACCATTGGGAATTCCTTCATTTTTTCATTCACAGATGAAGAAGATTATTTTATGACCTGACCTTCTTGTACAATATCATTTCTGGTTGTTTATCCATAAACTCTTGCTAGAATTTTCTGGTATTATACCAAATAAAGAACTAAAACCCAGTTACCTTCCATATTGTCCATTGGGAATAAGACACATATTTACTGCCACCTCAACAAAGAGAGTGTGGGCCTCTTCATTTCAGTTCCTTCTGCATTCTGCATTCCCTCTTCATTCTGGCATGTACCTCACACCTCTCCCTCTTTAAACCCCTTACCCACTTCAAATGCACAGGTATTGCATAAACAGACATTCAACTTGGAAATTAGATGACTGCTCTTATTGAAGCCAAATTATATTTGTGCCTAGCTCCAAGATGTCTTCTCAAATGTCTCTAGTCTTCTGTTTATGTGGGTGATAGGGATTTGAGTCAGGGTAGAAGGGATTTCTGCTGCTGTTTACTAGATCTTGGGTAAATTATCTAGAGGCTTCTTTGGTTCTGACTGAAATCCATATTATCATTTTGGTGGTCACAAATTTTTGAAATTAATTTATTGTTTATGTCATTCCCAAGTACATATATTTGGTGCTACTATAAAAGTGTGACTGAACTATTCTCATATTTGTCTCTTGTCTAGTAAAAGTGTCAAAAGAGTTCATTTAACTTTGAACTTTTTCACCTGAACAAGGAGGTAAGAAATTCATTCTATTGTTCAATGAAATTTTACTTTTTAAATGGGATCATGATGGATTTGATGCTGTTTTTGTCTTATTTCATTGCTAAATAGATTTTTCTTTGCGTCTGTACCCCCCAACAAGCAGCCAACTCCTCTCTTTCAAGACTAGCTGCATTTCCTATTTAACACCTCTTACTTTGTCCAAACAACTCATTTCCATCATACTTTCAAAATAAACTTGGAACATGCCTTGTTTTCCCTCCTCAGATGCCAATCTGTGATGGATAGCAGATGCTACTTATGATCAATTCTTCAGAAAACAGATTGAAATGAGGTTTAGCAAATTAACAAAAAGAATACATTTCTGTCATCTGAAAAATTATTATAATTCTTTTAAAAAGGTTGTATTGAACTTAAGTTTTGTAAGAAGTCTGATAATTCAAGAAAAATTCTTTGCAAAGATTTTTATTATCTTTTCTTTCTTAAAATGATATGCTCACTATTCATGATGATAAATAAAAGTGATCTTTGTAGAAGTGATAATTTATTCTGACTATATTAGCTATCATTTAAATATTAATATTCTTGACATTTATTTCATAGTTGGTAGAAACTTTAAGCATCTAATCAAGAATGTAAAAATAATTCTTCAATCACTCATATACTTTGTATGAGCTAGTGAAATAATATTTTGTACAAGTGTGAGAAGGTAGGAAACTTTTAGTCATTGAAAATTCAATATAAGCTTTTATTCAAAATTTGAGGAACAAATCATTTATAGATGATTGTATAAAATGTATTTTTTGATATAAAAATAAACTTTACATAATATTGAATGATAAGTACAGTGAATTTTCTAAAATTTATTAAAAATAAAAAGCTGGGAGATCCGAATAGATGCATTTTAGCCAAAAATATGCATGTTTTACCTGGAAGTGAGCTTGAGTGGACTTCAGTTCTGTGAGTAAACATGCATGTATTCTTATATAAAATATTTAGGGATTTCTTGTTCACAAATCTTGCACAATTATTCCTGAGTACAGAAACAGTTTATATTTTAGTGTACTAGTTTTAAAAATAGAGTTTTAGTTTTCCCAATCTATTGATGCAAAGTGAGACAACAAGGGAAATCAGGTGCATGCTGAGTGCTTTCCCTGTGCTATCTCATTTAGCCTAACAAGTATCTGTCTGAATTCACATGGAATATTTAGACAACTTTTCCAAGATCATAAAAGCGTAAAGTGGCAAGATCAACATTAAAACCATGATCTCTATATCTTCCAAGACAGGACTTCCTTATGACCTTCCTAGAAGGATAAGGATGATGTTTATAGAGTTGAATAGAAGGGAATTCTGAAAGAAATTATGCTCCACGTAGACAGGTCCTCATAAACTCACAGAATGTGTCTCTATTAGGCAGAGGGTAGGGAGAGCTTGAAGGAAAATTATTTCAGGGTTAAATGCATTTGGATCTTTTGTCACATTATTTCCTTGTAAATCTTCAACAGAGTTTTAAAAATGATTGTCAGTCACTTTAAGAGAATCTGAAACAAAAACTTCAGGAAGATAAACTATATGTAGCAATAGTTTATTCAGATTTTTTGCTGCTATGACCAAAAGACCTGATAAGAATAATTTTAGAAGAGGGAATGTTTATTTGGTGCTCACAGTTTCAGAGGTCCCAGTTCACAAATGGCTGACTTAATTGCTCTGTGCCAGAGGTGAGGAAGACCATCATGGCAGAAGGTAGTGGCAGAGGAAAGCAGCTCAGGACATGGAAGCAGAAGCATAGAGAGACTTCTCTCACTAATGACAAAATATATACCCCACAGGTAAATCCCAATGACCCCCCTCCTCCAGCCACATTTTACCTGCTTATGGTTATCACCCAGTTAATCCCTATCAGGGGATTAATGCACTAATTTGGTTAAAACTCTTGTGACTCAATCATTTCATCTCTAAACTTTCTTGCACTATCTCATACATGAACTTCTGGGAGACACCGCATATTTAAGCCATAATAAGCAGCAAAGATTCTTCATAGTGTTGTACAGCATAGATTTGTACTGCACAGAATATTGAATGATATATTTGGGTGCAATATTTTTTTTAGTAAATCTTCACTTAATAGGGATGAAGAGTTTCTGGTCTCACATATTAGAATTTATAGATTTTAAATGGGAACAAATAAATGTGTATATGCCTTATTTATCTGTAAATGTTGAAATCATAAGAGAATAATTCTTTTGAAACAGCATACTATGTTGAGTGCCCTTCTCCATTCTCCTTAACTATTCCCATGTCCTGGGGGACAGTGCTTCTCTTTTGGTAATTCACCACTTCTCCAGTAGAACACTTTTTTAAAAAATGTATAATATGATATGCATCATTTTCTAGATGCATAGAAATTGATTTCTCATAGATAATCCTGCCCTTGGAATATTTATCAGTCTTTTTTTTTAAACCTTATGCTAGTTTGTGAAATGTCTTCACATCTACACATTGGAATATGTATCCATATTCTCTGACAGTTCAGTATAGTCATACAATAAGTATTAGGAAGAGTGACTCAAACATCTGTATTTAAAAAGAAAGAGTAGGGAAATGAACATTATTTTTCTTAATATTTTTTAGTTGGCAATGGACCTTTATTTATTTATATGTGGTACTGAGGATGGAACCCAGTGCCTCACATGTGCTAGGCAAGTGCTCTACCACTGAGCTACAACCCCAGTCCAGTGATTCTTATAATAGTCAATTATAACTTAAAAATGGTATTTTTCACTTTTATTAAATATTCTAGTTATACATACACAAGATAAAAGCTGACCTTTTAGAATCCCTAACTTCTCTTCTTCGTCTTAAGCTATTTCCATTGTGTCACAGACATGTTTTCTGTAATTTTGGCAACTACATTTCTATACCCCCTATTGCAAATTCAAATTTATGTAACTAAATTCATCCTCCCCCAATTTGTTCTCCTTTCTATTTAAAAACCTCTTTAATCTTATCAGCCATCACTTAAAGATGGCAAGGACTTTTTCCCCCAAATGCATCATTTCTTTTTCCTTCTGAATTTTTCATTAGGTATATGTCAACATGCTTCCAAAACAACTGCTTAATTCAGTCAATTCAGTGCAAAAAACAATGAGTCAAGTCAGTTGCTAGGCTCCCTGTAGACAAAACATCCAGTTGATTGACTAGATATTCCACTTATCAACTTGTTTGTCTTGGCATTATTTAGACACAGTCTTTGTCTCCTTCTTTTCTCCTTTTATTGAGTCTGCTCTAATTGCTTTTGTATTATCTTTTTTGGCATTCTTCTAACTTCTTCCTTCCACTTTGAATTGTTTAAACAGTTCTATTTATAAATGCATTCTTCAGTTGATCTATATGATATGTGTTCTAAATGGTTTAGCACAAAGTATATAGGCTATTTATCTTGATATTCACAGTCTGTGCTCAAATAACTTGAGTCAAAGTTTGAATTGGAATAAGATTCAAGGCCCTGTGTACCAGCTTGTTTATTTTTAATATCTGATCCAGATTTTTAGTATTTTTAGAAAATACATGTGTGACAGCAGAGAGAAAATAAAGTCAATTATCAAATATTCAGGTACTTGATACCTTCCTTCTTTATGAGCTTACTTTTATCCTTCTCTCTCTTAAAAGCCATGGCCCAAACATGGAATGTCTATCAGACAAAATTTGGTGCCAATTAAACACATTTTTCTGCTTACTTTTCAAGTGCACATGAGCATGAAAACTTAGCTAAAGAAAAGCATACAAGTACTCAAATGGACTCAGTTTAAACCTTGAAGGGACACTCAACACTTCTAATATACCACAACATTTTCCTACTAAATTCATCTCCCTACCCTTTCTCCTCAAATCCTCACCAAATTCTTTCCTTTTATTATTCATGTGATGACCTCTTAAAACAATTACAGAGAAAACCAATGTAATCTAAGGAAAACAATATCTCATGTTTCTACCACCAGTTCTGCAAACTTACCACATTTGCACACTGAGAAAGTGTGCCTGCTCCTAGGGCCACCGCTTGGCCCTGGTACCTCTTCCCCTTTCTCCTGAAAGATTTTGCACCTGCAATTAAATACCTATCTTCTTTTATCTGCACCATTGATTTCTCTCTTTCTCTCTTAGCATTAGCCCACATCATTGCCCATCTTCAAAAACCAAAACTAAAACAAAAACACATCTCTCTCTCCTTTTTTCTTTTTTTCTTTTTGGTACCCAGGATTGAACTCAGGGGCACTCAACCACTGATCCATATCCCCAGCCCTTTTTTTGTATTTCATTTATAGACAGGGTCTCACTGAGTTGCTAAAACCCATCTCTTGACCCCATATTCTTTTTTTAAAAAACTATTTATTTATTTGCTTTAGTTGTACACAATGACTTTATTTTTACGTGGTGCTGAGGATCGAACCAGGGCCGCACACGTGCTAGGTGAGCGCTCCACCGCTGAGCCACAATCCCATATACTTTTTTAGCTACTCATCTGATTTTCTTCCACTTTAACAAAAAAAATTCCTGAAAAAGTGAATCTTTTCTTGCCCTTTCCATATTTTTACCTTTCATTCTCTTCTCAACCCCTTCTATGCCTTTTTAAAAATTGCTCTTGTTTCTTGGTTTATATTTCCAAAGATTTATTGAATCAGAAACAAGTTGGTGAGATGTTTGTTGGGAAAAAATGCAGTTTTAATAGTATTTGAAATATTTCTTTAAAGGTAGTATAACACAAGACTTCTTCATGAAGTAGATTTTGTTGTAAACTTTTTTTTCTAAATCTTTTAGGCATGTTGGTTCCTAAGAGCCTTAGAGTCTATCTATTCCAAATCTATCTTATGCTACTATAAAAATTTAGATAGAGATTTAAAGCTGTTTCTTTGAGGTATGAATTTTTTTTTTTGTTAATATATCACTGCACTGAATGCAATTTTCATCAAGCTCATTGTGATGCTGAGAGAAGTTCTATGGATAAACATCCATCTCTCATTTCAACTTGCTAAGTTGTTCTTGATCAGAAATATCCTTTCTGAGTGGGTCAGCTAGAAGAAGGGAATTCAGAATACTTTCCTTTAAGTTTGAAGAGGAAAAGTTTGGAAGAGACAAAGAAATCCTCCTCTGTATTTCTAACAGATTTCTGTAGGTGGAAATGCAAATGTCAACGGCCATGTTACCATTATGAAGGTCCTAGTGTATACAATAGAAGGCTGGTTATTTCTACCTTCGTGTTCTGCATCTCATCCTGCAGGAAGCTGATAGAGTCTTGATAGCTAGCAGTGCTCATCCATCCACTTCACACATCTGGCACTGCAGAGACTCAATAGTTTCTCTCTCTCTCTCTCTCTCTCTCTCTCTCTCTCTCTCTCTCTCTCTCTTTCCCAGTACTGGGGATTGAACTGAGGGTGCTTTACCACTAAGCTATATCCTCAGCCCTTTTTGTTTTTCATTTTGAGACAGGGACTTGCTAAGTTGTTGAGTCTGGCTTGGAACTTGTGATCCTCCTGCCTCAGCCTCCCAAGTAGCTGGGATTACAGATGAGTGCCATCATGCCCAGATGGAGGCTGCATACTTCCTTTAAGTATATCCCCTTGGCAGGTGAGGGACTGGACCAGTACCTGGTACTTTTTTTTTTTTTTTTTTAATTACTAGAGATTGAGCCCAGGGGTATTCTTCCACAGAGCTGCATCCCAGGCCTTTTTATTTTCTACTTTGTGACAGAGTGTCACTAAGTTGTGCTGTGAGGAAACTTGGATCCTCCTGCCTCAGCCTCCTGAGTAGCTGGAATTACAAGCATGCCCCATGATGGCCTGCTGTGTCTGTGACTTTTTTTTTTTTTTTGACTTTGCTTTGCTGGCACTGGTATTGTTGTTCAGGAATAGCTAATAGCCTCAAAGAGATGAACAAATTTGAACTTGTACCATTTATTCTTCAACTTTTGGATTGTTCTTAGCAGCGATATTTTCACAAGGCTAAGGCACTTCACACAAGAAGCTTCAGATCAGGCTTGGCAATATCCATATCAACCAATACTGCTGTTCATAAAACTGGGTTTACAACTCCTGGATTTCATCCTCCTATAATTTCTTTAAAGAGGCGAAGCACCAAAGAAGCACCATCTACATCCTGCCTGAAAGTCACAGTGTATGTAAGGGAGTTCTTGGCTTATATTCTCTGAAAAATTTCCTCTTACAACTTCTCCAGAGGCTGCATAAAGTTATGTCTTTGGCCAGGATTTAATGCTGCCTCTTGATACTGGCTTTGCTATGGTCAAACTGGTCCACCTGCTGGCTCAGCCGCTGCATCTCCTCACAGAGGTCCCTGAGGTGCTAGTGACCCTGGTTCTTAAGCTGCTACGGCTTGGTGATCAGGATCTTGTTATTTTGCTGCAAGTGCTGAAGTCATGTAGCTCTTACAGTTTCACCTTTTTGTGGGTTCAGGTATTCTCTGGCTCAGTGTTGATGGAGCCTGATGTACACAGGCAAGGGGTGAGAGGTGTAGAGATTGCTACTGATCCCACGTGCTGTCCTGGCTGGTGTGCATATGTGGGTGTTGTCACATAACACTGCCATAGCACCACTTTAACTGGAATTGGGTTATCTTGCAGTTGCAGGTCTGCCAAGTACCCTGAGGTAGGACAGTGAGCATGAGATCCATAGATGGGCTGTGGGCTGTGGAGGGTGGAAGTATTCTGGGCAACTGTGGAGTTGCCCTTGGCTTGTAGAGAGGAGGGGAGCTGAGAATGCACTGGGTGTGGGCCCAGCATTGCTGCTGTATTTCTGGCACAGAGACCTGAAAGCAAGAGGCAGAGTTCTAATGAAGTTTTTGTTCTCTCTGCTCCCCTGAAACAGCTCTCATCAAAGTGACAGACAAGGTGACCTGAAGCCGGCAATCAATTTCATCATTTTCTTTTACTCTTCATTCAGAAGCAATGAAAAAGGAGCCTCCTTTATAAAGCACATAACCTTTCTAGGCTTCTGTTGTTTCCCTCCTGCCCTGTCTCTCCTTTACTGCCTTTTCCTCCTCTATCTACCAAGACTCCATATGTTGCAACACCAGATGCTGTGTTATCTGCCTTCTAAGACTGTGTGATCTCCTTCTTTGCTGGATCTTCAAAAACTATCCACATATTGATTCAAAATGTATGCCTAGCATCCTGGTCTCTCTTTTGAGCCTAAAATCATCTTATTCATTTTGGCTGTATTCATTCTCCTTAAGTCAGACAAGACTATAATGAAACTACTGATTTTTTTTTTTTTTTTTTTTTTGCTTCAAATCCATTTTCGTTCAAGCTCTTATCTCAGTTCATTAGGAAGTTGGTCAGTCTGCAAAGCAAGGTGTCATCCTTGACTATTTTCCTTCTTGAGTTCATTTTAATTCAATCTGATCCTAATTGTTATAGGTTGAACATGAAGTGTCTCCTAAAAGCTCATGAGACAATGCAACAATGTTCAGAGGTGAGAAGGTTAGATTATGAGAATTGTAACCTAATCAGTGAAATAATCCATTTGTTGGATTAAGGATTTGAAAGGACTACTGTACTAGATGGTAACTATAGACAGGTATGGTGTGTTTGGAAAAAGTAGGCCAATGGGGATGTGCCCTTGGGGTTTATATTTTGTCCTTTGTGCCTCTTCTCTCTCTCTCTCTCCCCTTTCTGGCTACTATGAGCTAAGCAGCTTTCCTCTACCATGTTCTTTCACCATGATGTTCTGCCTCACCTTGGGCCCAGAGCAATGGAGTCAGCCAACTATGGACTGAGACTTCTAAAACCCTGAGCAAAAATAAAGTTTTCTTCTTCTCAGTTGTTCTGGTCAAGTATTTTGGTCAGAAATGAATAGCTGAGACTGGCTATTCACGCCGCCACTGCCTTTGGGGCTGGGAATAGCAGGTCCCCTCTGCAGATAGGGCCGACCAGAGGAAGGGCCCTATCCATTCCCTGGGGAACTGCGACCTGCCTAGCTGCAACCAGAACAAGTGGTAGACACCCGCTGGAAGGAGTGGCCCAGCAACCAGCCCACCTGACCACCGGCCCACGCCATCACTAGGACCAGAAACTGAAGGCTACACCCTGTGGAAGGGCCCTGCTGCCCACCTGCCCAACCCCCACTGAAACAACTAGACTGTGAGGAGACCCTGGAGGAGGAGAGTGGTGAGAAGAAAGCCAGACTGCCTGTTCCACCACACTGCGGCCAGGAGGGGATCTGGGAGAGAGAGGCCTGCTCCACGCCCGCAAATCAGAGAGGCAACCCATGTCTGCCCAGAGAGACACACCACACTGTGATTCTGTAGCTACTCAACCCAACACCAATATAATTATAGGCCTGAGGCTACCACTGCCACAAAACTGAGTTAGCTACTCTACTACCAAGG